>CM075850.1:82679393-85173499 GCA_037975125.1 Latrodectus hesperus
CTTATTCGATTCTTTTTTAGTTGTTTATATGGGAAATCTCATTTCAGGGATCAAAACACCGTTTTAAACGAAGCTAAAGGAATTGTAAATATCTTTAAGACATATCAATATCGTTATTTTTCCAAATCGCAAATTTTTACTGAAACCTAAGTACACATTTTTCGCTGGAAATCAACTCAATATTTGACGTTTCATTGCTACAATTATTTATTTTGCAATAAAATCTTAAGGGATATTACATTTATGCAACATTTATATATAAATGTAGAATATATAAAAATATATTATGTAATTTATATCTAAAGTACACAAAAAATGTTATGTACTTTCATTTTTTTTAGTTTACTCGAAATTAAGATTTTAAGAGTTGAAATTTCCTAATTTTAAGGTGTATAATAGATAAGTGATGTGTATAAATAACAAAGTATTTAATTGCAGATAGATGTTTTGAGTGAAGTAGTGGATGCTGTGCACTCCGTCAATCCTAAAGTTGAGGTGTACATGG
This sequence comes from Latrodectus hesperus, assembly GCA_037975125.1. NCBI lineage: Eukaryota > Metazoa > Arthropoda > Arachnida > Araneae > Theridiidae > Latrodectus > Latrodectus hesperus. The sequence goes on from CM075850.1 coordinate 82,679,899, forward strand.
ACAGCGGTATTCGAAATGGGTTTGATGTCTTCAAAGCATTGGCTAGAGGAGCAAGATGCGTCTTTATTGGAAGGCCCTCTTTGTGGGGACTGGCGATCGGGGTAACACACGATTTATTATTGAATCTAAAATACTGTCACTAAATAAATATGATTTATAAAATGTTTTGCGACCAATGGATCAATATCTTGCGAAAGTCATATTCGTTTAATAGTCGGATGACTGTCTTCTGAAAGTGTAAAACCACAAGTTCTATCGAATCTCTTTGTAAACAGCGAGAAATGACTTCTATTTTCTGCACATACATCATTTTATCGAATTTCCTCTCATACGACACGATGATACGACCTACTATCTGTGAAAAATTCTTCCCGTAAGGCAAGGAGAGTGTTAAGGTATTCGCCTATATTGGAAAGTTGATTTTCAACTTCATGAGCCAATTTTCTTTCATTTGTGAATCTAATATTCAGAACTTTCTAGTTTTCAAAACTGTTTTTCCTTTTGCAGTATACCAAGTAAGGATTAAGTAACAAGAATTTTAAAAATACATCGCGTGTCTTGAAAAACAATGCGAGAACAATCCAGAATTGGTAAAGAAAAGTGGTATTTTATTTTTTTGAGTATTTTTTAAAAAAAATGTATATGTTTTTCTATAATGTGCTGATTAATAGCCATAAATATAAGGCCGTTATTTGACTTATACATTCGGGAAGAATGGGCAATATCGACGCTATCACAGCTATTACTTTAAAAAGGTGGTTCTCTAATAACTTTGTTTTTCACAAAATCTACATACTGTTAAAACCATATCTCAAGTAATAATGAAGATACTTGTATGAATCTTGGCATACATATTTTAGGTGATATAAATTAAATGAAGTAAAAGTTTAAATATACATGAATATCTTTTTCATTTATAGCCATTTTTTAAAGAGAATGATCGGTAAAATTTTGTAAAATATCCATACTGCTGTATATTTTTAACCATACATTTTTTATCGCTGAATATTTTTCTTAAATTTTGCTTCATTTTAAAGAACATTGAAACATAAATTTAATGTTGAAATTAAGATTAATGCATTAAATTTTTAGGTACTTTTCCCTTATACCCCCGCTTATAATCACCGTAACGAAAAAAATTTAAATTATCGTCATAAATATTCCATTTGCATTATGTATTATTTAAAAATGTTTACGTTTTCAGAAACAAATAAAATATAATACAAAGATTTTATCTACATTTTATAAACTAAGCAATTATCACTTATTGATAAAACTTATTTAAACACCAATGTTTATTTCTGTTACAAACTGTTTAACAATCATATGGGGGACCAATTGCGTAAGTATATATGTAGTATCTTTTTTCCAATGAGACAAAATTAAATTTATCACTATTTATGATTTTTGCCCCGGTAACTTGTGACCGTAATGCTTCTTTTAACCGACAAAATTATCACCAAGCATTCTTGGTACTAACCAGCTTTCGCTTTGTTTAGCATTCAGTTTGTTTACAATTGTTTATCACTTTTTAGTCAATTTTTGCCCCAAAAATTCGATTTATTATATATTAAATTTAAAATAAAATTTTAAGTCGATTAAATCTCTCTGTATCTATTTTATATTATATTCGCTTTCCTCAAAAAGCATGTTACTTCTTTAGGGCCTAAAGCGGGGGTATAATGGAAAAATACCCAATTTTCTGTAGATAATTAGCCGTATTTGTAAAAAATTCATTAAAATTTATCATAAAAATAATCGATTTTACAAAAGTATGCTATATGTAACTAAAATTTTATCTAATTTTGTGTTTTTAGATCCCATTTTACTTAAAACAAGATAAAATAAAACTAAAATAAATTTTGATGGAAGAAAAGTAACAAAAAAGGTCGAGTGTTATTTCTATTAGTTGCACATCAGTTCATTGATGTTATTATAATAATACTTACTGGTGAATAAATGTAAGTGAAATTTCCTTTAAAAATCAATTTTTTCAATGAATACAGTTTGATGAAAGTCAAAATATCACATATTCTACTATTTACAAAACATTAGAACTAGTATTCTAAACATGTACTTCCATAGAACGAGTATATTTCACTAAATGATTCATATCTGCCAAAAAAGACCACAATGAAACTTATAACAATTATAAAATACTTAGTAGAACTAGATTTCTTCTAAAAAGTATTACCTTGAAATAGATATTATACTAAAAGAACCATAGCTCTGAATGGAGCAATTATGGTAATATGGTAATATATTTGCAGAATACCTTGTAGAGAACTAGTATTACACAAAATAACTGCAAAAATATTTCACTAAAATGTTTTCTTATTAGAAAGAAAGCAATAACATTTTGACATTAGAAAAAGTATGTTATTTTTCTCTTCATATCCCAAATCACAATCATATAACACTGACAGTCATGGAACAATATCCTTATTTAGATATAAATATCAGAATAGAACTGGTAATACTTGTTAAAAACAAGAGTTATTAATGTTAATTATATGTACTCAGTGTTTACTGGACAAGAGTATGAAAGAACTTTGATTTTTATTCTTATTCGTTTTGACTTCTTTTCATAGAACCTAAGAATAACCTAAGCTAAACTGATCACAGAATTTCTTTCATTTACGTTGAGTTATGATGGGTATTTATATTGCCATTGAAGTTAAAACAAAGGAGACAGTATTCATAATATATTTGTAACATACAAATTTCTGAGCCTTGATTCCTTGAGGAGATATCTAGTATTATTTAAAAATAATTTAGTATTTTATATTAATGATAGACATTTTGTTAGTTAATAAATTTATTTTATAAGCAAACTTTTGGAATATTTAAATGGGAAGTATATCAAAATATCAAATTTATATTAATTTCTTAACACTTTGACCAGTTCCTCGTCATTCATTTCATGTGCCACAGTTGTAGATTTTGACGAGCATTCCCCTGATCATTGCGAGTGAAGAGAGGAAATTTATGCGTCAATCTTATGAATAGAAAAAGTTTTATAATAAAATGCATTCTTTCGCAGCTTCCACTTTCTTGTTCAGTTGAGCGAGATTGTGTGTGACAAGTATTATTTAGTCGCCTTAAGTTCCATTTAATTTGTAAATCAAAGGTGTTAAGCTAAAATTTAACTTTATTTAAAAAAAGAAATATTTTGATGTAATATTGTACAATAGGTATATTTATAAAAATATATATAATTATAATGATATTATCTGCTGCTTATATTCAGGGTGAACGAGGAGTAAAGAAAGTACTATCGATTTTACGAGACGAATTTGAAGAGGCTATGTTACATGCAGGTACAGAGTGTTTTTCATAGTTTGAATAATAACTTTGATTAATCTAACTCTTTATATTCTAAAAATTATAAAATCGGGAATCTGACGAAATTTTAAACAAATATTTAACTTGCTTTTTAAAGTTACCATTTTTAAAATTTTAGCTCTTGTTACCTTTATACAATTTTGAAAGCAAATATTTTTGGAAAAAAAAATTAACGTTAAGGACTAAAAATAATTGAATGAATAAATCTAGAGTTATTTAAGTTAACTAGAAAGCCAATACTACTAAATCCATTTTTGTTGTTTCTTTATTCTAAATTTTAATAAAATATGAAATTGTTTCTTAATTAAGAATTACACATTTTATTTTTTCTGGATCATATCATACTTTTTTTTATATTCTGAATATATTATTTCAGATTCCATTATGTACCAGACTATTTTAAGTAATATTTTTTCAATTAAATTTCGAAATAAAAAGTAACAAGATTTTTCTTTCGATATTTGTTGGCAACACTAGAGAAAATAACAAATTTTCAAACTGCTGCTTCTGTTATTTCGTAGTGTTCGAGATAATTTCTTGAATTTAACGCCAAATTTTAGTAAATTTCATGTTCGTGTTAGCTTTTAATTTGAAGCATTAAAAATTTGGGTTAAAATATTACTTTCAAGTATTCGTAAAAAAATAATTGTATTATCAAAAACATTAATAGTTTTACTTTAATATCTAATAAATTTCATTTTTCAGGTTTTACCAAGCCAAGCGAAATCACCAGGGATAGCATTGTGCCACAAACACCAAATTTCAGTTATCCTCTCTAACGTTCCAAATATCAAAAACAAAAATATGCGGCCTAAGTTGAAATCAGAAGTTGTTCTTTCTCGAATGTTTTTAACGTTTTTGTTTTAAAATATACGTGTAATGTGGAAAATATTAGAATTTGTTTTCTTAATGTGTTTTGTGTTTTTTAAAATGTTCTGTTTTTTTTTTCAAGTATGTACATATTAGATGTTCAATAAACCTGTTACTTGTTCATTACTGTGTATCTTGATGATGATATTAAGAACACATGGATATTACATACAAATAATATTTATTTAAAACAATGTTTTCCAGTTAGATAAGAAATGGTATATATAGTAAGAATAAGAATTTTTTTACGTAAAAAATCTGATAACCAAACTGAAACTTTTGTGAGAGAAAAATATTTAAGTAAAAATAAAGTGAGACTTTGCACTAGCTCAAATGATTAAACTGAGTCTTGATATAAATTCCACTGCAAACTTAAATTTTTCCTTTCATTTTTTAAAAAGAAATTGAATATATACATTATAAACATCTGAACTAAAAACAATTTTCAGAGACTACGAACGAAACGAAAAATTAGCATGCTTTAAAAAGAAAAAAAAAGTTGTGTGTGAACAATTTCTGATACTGAATAATCTCACAAATCTCACATTATACAGAAAATAAATTTGAGGTATATATATATAAGCTCTTTTATGCAATCCATAAAAAAAACCAAAAAATGTTACTGGATATTGTGTACAATTAAAAAATGATTTTAAGAAACACGAAGAAAAAAATTTAGCTTAAAGATATTGCAATATGCATACAAAGCGTGAGCGAATCGATTTTTGATACTCAGAATTTAAATATCAATATTTTCTTCCATTAATGTTTCCGATAATGGTTTATGTTTATCCTTCCAGAATTATGAGCAAAAAATATTCGACGTTTATTTGTTTTAAATCGATGTTGTTTCTAATCTCTCGCGTCTGGTCTGACTCCTTCAGACCAGATCAGTGTAACAGTTGACACTAATGAAGCCCAATACAAGAAGTGGACATTTATGGATATCTTCCCAGTCCAGTCCAAGGCAATCCAAAATGTGCTGAAGAGATGTCTGTTCTTCCTGGCATTTATGGCAAAGAGAAAATCTCTTGCTATCCCGCAGATTATGTGAGACCTTTCAAGTGCTATTTTCTGATCTGGGCAGACGCGTATTGGCCTGCGTATCACAAAGGAGAGATAGGGAAAGTCCTGGTTTTTTCACCTTCATACCAATTGTAAGGCGGAGATACAAACCATTTTTCTTTATTTTGGGCCTTCTGCATCGAGAATAGCTCTAAATATGTGAGCTCTGAGGTGAAAGGGACTGGATGGTCTAGTTTCTTTTTGCAAGAGTGTCAGCCAATTCATTTCCGTAGATATTAACATGGGATGGGATCTACTGAAAATTTACTTTCTGTTGATAAGAGATGAACTTCATTTTTCGTAGGATAGATAAACTGGTTTTATGTCCTATACTGTCCTAATTTTTAAAATGTTGAATTGAACTATGGCTGTCTTTAACTTGAAGTAATTCCTGTTACTACACTGACTCAAAAGTTATTTCATTCATTGAATAAGGAAGAAAATACAAAACAACAATTGAAATGTAAGACATACATACAATCAAACCGGATTTTCTGAAACACTCGCCAAAAAATTTTATTCTCCTTGGTATCATTCACCTGGGTTGGAAACAGAAATCTCGCTTATATATATATATATATATATATATATATATATATATATATATATATATATATTCGTAAAATAAAATTAAAACACATGCGAAAAAATTGGTCTTGGTAAAAGAATATATTCAGTTATAATATCTATTATTGATCTATTGGATTAACTAAAACAATACTTTTGCATGTATGTCTTATAACTTTTCACTTAGCATGACGAAGTTAGAATTTATTTGTTTAAAACTATTTTCCTATTGAAGCTAATTTTCGACAAGTAACTCAACAACTAAATTAGATTATCATTGTTGTTGATTTGAGCAAAGTTTTACGAAGTATATTTTATAGTGGATTTCAGTTCAAGAATAATTCCTAGACAGACAATATTTAGCGCATAATATTACATCAAGCATTTTGCTTAACAATAGTATCAAGAATTTCATCCTATAGTACTCCAAAGATGCTACTGATGATTTGATTTGTTTGTAGTTCTACCACACACATCATTTTGTCTACGCGATGATTAATTTGACTTCAGTTAACAGTTTAATCTAGATTACAAATAACTACAAGTATCCAATATGGAGGTGGGAATCAAATCCAAAATCTGTGGAATATGAGACTAACAATTAAGCTACAAGCTCCGCACCGCAGTTATGTAATCTCATCTATTAATGTGATGGTCGGTGAAATACAGGTAGTGATCAAAATAATGTAAGCACCTGTGAACAAAAGGGACATTTTTGAATACGCTTTGTAAGCCTTAAAATACACTGCTCAAAACAATTAAAGGATATTGCGGTTTTAGGTGGATTTTGTGACTGGGAAACTTTTTAGTTGATTGATACGTGGTCGACAGACGTAGTAGGTTATATGAGAATAAATTACACATGTTTGGCAGAAAAAATGCATTTCAATGCGCATTTGTGTACAAAAGGAAAAAAACACAATTTGTGCATATGAGAAAAAAAGAATAACAAAAGGTGTTGTCTTCAAAGGAAGTCATTTTCAGTAGGGGATATGGTTTCCACGGACGGCCAGCGACGTTGAACACCTTTGAGGCATGGAGTCAATGAGGCTATTAATCAAGAGTTGGGGTAATCTGTCCCACTCTTCTAGAAGAGCTCTTTCCAGTTTTTGGAGAGTTTGTGGGGGTGGTTGGTGACCAGCAACTCATCTTTCTAGAGCGTCCAAAACGTGCTCTATTGGATTCATGTCTGGAGATCACGCTGGACATTCCATTCGTACGATTCCTTCCCTGAAAAGGAAATCCTCCATCAGGTTAGCACGATGTGGCCTGCAGTTATCGTCCATTAAAATGAAGTCATCTCCGATTGCTGCAGCTTAAGAGACTACAATAGGTCTGAGGATCTCATCCCTATATCGGCGACCAGTCACAGGTCCATCTCGAATGATATAGAGTTCTGTGCGCCCGTCAGTGGAAATGCCACCATACACCAACACTCCCCCACCGCCAAATCTTACACTTTAGTGCACGAACGCTGGATTATTCCTACTGCCACGGTCCTTCAAGATGAAAATACGCCTATTATCAGGATAACAGAAAAACGGGACTCTTAAGAAAAAAGAAAATTGCTCCATTCATTTCTCCTCCAGTTCACATGCTCTGTTGCCCACTCCCTGCGGTCACGACGATTCCTTGATGTTAGTTTAACACATACCATCGGTCGGCGAGCATACAGACCTACACCATGGAGCCGATTTCGGAAAGTCTGAGTTGAAACCGTGGTGTCAGTAGCCGAGCGAAGGTGTTCTTGCAGAAGAGTAGCGTTCATATTTCGGTGTCTCCGAGCCGTTAACGCAAAATAACGATCTTCATTGGACGTTGTTGCCCGTCTACGACCTTGCCCTGGCCTTCGGCCTGCACTTCCAGTCTCCAAAACGGTTCCAGATCCTGGAAATCACATTTTGTAATACTCCAATGGCTTGCGCTACTTCGGCTTGAGTTTGTCCCCCTTCTAACCTCTAAACTTCTGAAAAGGTTAAATGACTTCGCTGAGACATCATACGCATTGAAAAAAAGCAGTCACTGAATACCTATCATCCTTGTATTCATTTTCTTTTATTCAGTTGAAAGTCAAATTTCATTCACTGCCACTGAAGTAATGTTTTTGACTTCGAACTCAAAATTAGCATACTCCACAGTTTGAAAATCAGAAAAATTTTCATTTGTGATTCTCTTCTTCCATTTTCAGCAAAAAAAAATTTCGCTTATATCTTTATTTTATGTAAAACTTACAATATCCTTTAATTGTTTTGAGCAGTGTATAACAGTTTATAGTTATTTTCGTAAATAGAAACATAGAAATTCTGTTGGTATGTGGTATTTTTTTTGAAATTTTGTAAGTTGCTATTTTTTTTCAAAAACTCAAAATATCGGAGATCTCAAATTTTCAAAGAGGCCATATTGTAAGAGCCCGTCTAGTTGGATATAATATGACCGAGGCATCCCAACTTTCAGTTATTTCTTGAAGTAAGGTGTCTAAAGTCATGACATCTTCGCAAAGTTACATACAACATGGCAAGAAAGTTGACAAAACAAAATAGTGGAAGGAAAGAAAAGTTCAGTGAAAGAGACAAAGGGATACTGAAGTAGATTGTAATGTCTAAAAAGAGAGAGCGAACAACTGCAACAAAAGTGGCCGCAGAACTCAATCAGCATCTGGGATCTCCAGTATCAATGAATCCAGTTAGAAGGCACCTTCATAAACAGAATATTTACGGCAGAACAGCAATTCCCAAGCCACTTGTCACAGATCTTAATGCCAAACGAAGTCTAGAAGGGTGTCACACTCACGAAACCTCATCAATTGATAAATAAAAAAAGTAATAGGGTCTGACACACTTTTTCTACAACAGGACGGATGCATGTTTGGACATACCTGCACAAGCGTTCAATTGATAAAGTACACACCTGCACAAATATTCGATAGATAAAGTACAAACATGTACAAGAATTTAATTGATAAGTACTTAGGGTGCATTTTTTCTTAAAAGCAATAATTAAATTTAATATAAAATTGGTATTTATATTAATCTATAGCCAAATGTTTTTAAATTTCATATTCGCACAAATTTCCGTGTCCTATGCCTGCGTATGTGTAAAGGGGAAAAGAAATACACGCATTTTAAAGCGTTTCTGTCAAAAGAAAATATTTTCCTGTGTGAAACATTTCTTAACTTACATCAGTAAAGTATACATACCAGGTTTTATGCAGGAATTTAAATAAGGTTTTGTGGGAGAATAGTGTATGTGTGACAAATGCATGCCAAAATATTAGCACTGGGCACGCATAATACGAACCAGATAACCTCGCACTTTTTTCCAAAAATTTATATTTTTAATAATAAATACATAAATTGTGTTTTTAGGTGTGCATTTTATACTAAATGCATCTATTAATTTTAATATCGATAAAATATTTCTAGAGTTATGAAAAGTTAATTAAATTTGAAAATGGTGAAAATTTCGGTGTTTAATGTCTCGGTGATTTTATGCCTAAAAAATTTTATTTTTTATGATAAAATAAATATCCTGGAATAAATCTTTTATATTAAATGCAACAATTAAATTTAATATAAAATTTATACTTATTTAGGTGTTGATATATATAAATGCTTGTGAATTTCAATGTCACGAAAATTTGTGTCCCATGACATAAAGCTAGCCAGACATTTTCTAGAATAATTTATTTTTAGGATAAAATAAATACTTGGAATAGTTTTTGGTGTCTATTTCATATTTAAGAGATTCATAAATTTTAATATTAGTGCTTATATTTATGGAGTTATAGTCAATATTATTTGAATTAATATTCACACCAATTTCCGAATTCGGCACTTGGCTATGTATAAAGGGAGAAAGAGAAACGCAATCCTTTCCTAAAATTTCTGTCCTTGGGAATATTTGTTTTTCCGACAGATGTATTTGGTTACATCAATAAAGTCTACATATCAAGTTTTATGCAAGTATTTAAATATATTTTCCTGGAGGAGAGATTTATATATGACACACACGCATACCAATACATTAGCATTATTCGCACGAAAGGTGACAAAATCAACACGGCGCTTTTTTTAAAAAAAATTAATGTAATAAAATAAGTATCAGAGCAGGTTGGTTTGTTGGTCGCTCAACGGTCATTTTTTTGCACACGAGGGATAATTAGACCGGGAATTACGGTTTAAAGTGGATTCCAAACCACTACAAACATCCATGCCCAAGGTGGGATTCGAACCCACGATCTGTTGAACCAAAGGCAAGAGCGCTAACCATTCGGCTGCCAGCTCGGTAAGTATCAGAGCAGAGAGAGAGAGAAATAGCTTTAGGAATGCATTTGATGTTAAATACGGTCATTAATTTTAACATAAATGGAATTTTTGTGGAATTACAATTGATTGTTTGAATTTCATAAGGATGCAAATTTCCAAGTCAAATGCTTGGGTCTATATAAAGAAAAAAGGAATCGCACGCCCTTACTAGAATTTTTGCCCATGGAAATGTTTTGTGTGGCAAATATCTTTGCTTACATAGACTATATGCCACTTTTTGTGTAAGTATTTTATAATGTTTCCTTCGTGTGTTTTATATGAGATACATACATATTACCTACCAAAACATTAGCATTTGGCAACCAGGAGGCGGAAAAGACATCTTGGCGCTTTTCAACAAAAATTAATTTTTATAATAAAATAAACTCAAACAACATTATACTAAATACACTTACTTATTTGTAGAGTAATAGGGGGAATTCTATACTAAATGCAACCAGTAATTTTAATATAAATGGGATATTTATACATTGATTCACATGAAAATGTTTGATTCTTATAAACGTTAGCGAATTTCCAAGGTAGATGCTCAGGTTTGTAAAAAAGTGAAAAGATAAAACCCCCTTTCCAGAATTTCTGTCATTTGGAAGCATTTTTCCTTGCAATAAGTGTCTTTGCTTATAATAGCAAAAATTATATGCCAATTATTTATTGTACTTCCATAAGATTTCCTGAAGGACGGATTAATATATGGGACATTTACAGACCAAGAAATTTGCACTTGGCGCTCATAAGGTGAACCAAACAAAACAAATCATAACATAAAAAATGCTTTTCTCCAAAAATTTATTTTTTAAAATAAAATCAATATCTTGGAATCGATATAAAGAGGCCTTTTATACTAAATGCAACCATTATTTTCCCTATAATATTGATTATTTAGATATAGCCAAATCTTTGAATTTCATAGACATAGAAATTTCCTAGTCTCGTGCTTGTGTGTGTATAAAATGTAAAAGAAACACACCTATTATACATAAATTTCTGTCCACGGGGAATATTTTTATTTGTGTTAAACATCTATGTGTACAACGCAAGTGCTTTTTCTACTTTTTGAGTTTTAATATGGATAATAAGGTTTCCAGAAGGAGGAATTTATATATGACACAAATACAGACCAATATATTAGCATTAGGAGTGAAGAAAACAAACCAGACATCAAGGCGCTTTTCCCACAAAATTTATATTTCATAATAAAATACTTGGATTCGCTATATAGGTGCATTTTATACTAAATACATCTATCATATCTAATTTTTTTTTCTAACGCCCGGCTGCCTTTTGAGTACTCAGCGCTATGTAATAAGCGAAGTTGATGACATCTCATACAGTAAGGCTCCAAGTGGGTGTGCCATCTTCGCTCAGAAAGTGAGACAAACACACGGGAAGAAAGGAGCAGCCATGCCCGAACATGGGACCTGTTGCTTCTAAGTTAGGGATGGTAACCTCTCCGCCATTGGTTGGCATTATACGAGGGTCACTCTGAAATTTTTGAGATACAACTAGGTTTTTAAATTTATAGTTAGAAAATTTTATGTGTGTTCAAAGTAGTCTCCTCCAGCATCAAATCACTTTTGTAGATGAATTTTCCACTGATTAGATGCCACCAGCCATTCATTTCTTCGAATAGATGAAAAAAATGGATTTATAGCCACATCAATCTCTTCTTCTGAATGAAAACGACGTCCACGTAAGTTCTTTTTTAGATTAAAGAATAACCAAAAGTCGCACATAGCTAGATCAGGTGAATACGGCGGATGTTTGATTACTTTCATTTGTTTTTGTTTAAGAAACTCAACTGTTAATCCGGATGTATGTGAAGATGCATTGTCACGGTGAAGCATTAGTCCCCTAACATTCCGCTCTTGTAGAATTTCTGGACGACATTTAGTGGGATACCAGTTTGTTGTTACTGTCTTCTGTCCTTCTAACTTGATGGCTTTGACCAATTTGTACTTCTGAAGAAAACGGTATACATCACTGTTTTCAGTGCGCGTTGTTTTTTCACCATTGTCGGCGTGGGATCATCTTCAAAGACCCATACTTTGCTTTCTTGACGTGTTGGAAACGTCAAAAAAAGGTATGTCGTTTTTATAACCTGTTACAATTTTAGAAATGGTGCGGTGGCCACCATCATTCAGCATATTAAGAGTTTCTTTACTGATTCTGACACGCTCCTCTTTTTGATGCTCAGTTAGATTATGGGGAACCCAACGGAAAACTACTTTTTTCATATGTAATTCTTCATGAATGATTTTGTGTAGGGCTGCGGATCCAATGTTAAGTTCCTTCTGTATCATTTGATAGGTACAGCGATTACCATCCATTAACATTTCTCGTATGGCAGACACATTATCCGGGATTACTGCCGACGGCGGCCTTCCTGTGTGTTCTTCATCCTGAAGAAAATTGCGACCTCTTCTAAATTCTCTAAACCATCTGAATACAGTAGCACGAGCTGCAGATTCATCACTAAATGCTAATTGCAACCGTTGAACGCATTTTTATTGATTTAATCCTGCTTTGAAATCGTAGAAAATCATAGCGCGAAAATGTTCTCGCGTCAACTTCATTTTCTCTTCTGTTTAAAATTTATTCCACGCTAAACAAATTGAAGTAAGTTAGTAAAAAATCGTAGTTTGTGTTAAAATACTTTGTACTTTAAAGTTAAACCGTTATTTTTATTTTGTAAATTCTCGTCTGCGCGTATCTCAAAAATTTCAGATTAACCCTCGTACTTCATATAGAATATTTACAATGTTAGTTGTTTCATTTTAAAAATGGCGCAAATTTCTGTGTCCAATGTCGCATGACGTGAACTAGACATAATGGCGCATTCCTACATAAATTTATTTTTATGATAAAATAAATTCCTGGAAAGCTTTAGGGTGAATTTTGTATAAAATTCATTAGTTTTAATATAACAGAATTTGTACAGAGGTATTACGAAATATTTGAATTTCAATATCGCTCAAATTTCCAAGACTAGTGTTTGGGTGTGTAAAATAGGGAAAGGGAACACACACCCATTCTGGAATTTCTGTTTGTATAATTTCAGGAACTCATCTTTTACGAAGAAAAAAATTTAATATGTAAACAGGAACCCGGGACTCATCTGAGAAGACGATCCTGTGCCACTCCGTCGCTCACATTGCTCTAGTCCGGCAACATTCCAGACGTTGGTGTCTGTGTTATGGGGTAAATGGCAGTCTTCTTAACGGACGCCATGTGCGAGGCTACTAGCAACCAATCGACGACAAATGGTTCTGACCGATATGAGAGCATACAGGGTGTCTTGTTCATGCTATAGAATTTCGGTAGACATGCTTTGTGGGGCCACCATTACTTCTCCTCGGACGCGTCGATTCACGGGTGCTGACGTCACTCTGGCAGCATCGGCATCCAGCAAACGTTCCATAGTTCCTTGTTCTAATCCTCTTCATTATAGTCGATGTATTGTGGACGTTTCCAAGTGTCTGTCAGTTGCGATTTGTCATAAGGATCAACCTGCCCTTTTCAGTCCGATCACCATGCACTCGTCTGTCTGTTAGAACTGACTTCGTCAACGATGGCCTGGAATTCTCTGCAATTACTGGCATCTTTTGCGACAAGAATAAACTTTTAACGATTATTTTCCAAGCAGCATTAACGGAGCGAATATTGCCTACTCTGCCGGTTCCTCTCCTTATATCTTAGTCTACGTGTTCTGGAGAGTTGCGCATTTTACATCATTTGCATAAATCGGTAAAGTGTGTCAACACTGAAACTTGCATAATTTTCTGGCCACTTCTTCAGGTAGAATGAGGATATTTTTTTCCATTGGTGGGCACAAGAGGGTTGAACCCTATGCCACAACAAGGCCAGAGACTGCTACTCATTTGTCGTTACCCAGCGGGCACCTGTGAACCAAGTCACGGAGGCGAGTAGTGTTACCCGCGCCATACCACCACAAACCTATTTATAGAGTGGGCCACATTCATACAATATCACAAAAGAAAGGACAGAGAAACACAGAGAGAACAGAGAAGGAAAGAAACATCCATGCCCGAACCGGGATTCGAACCCGGGACCAACAGCTCAGGAGTCAGGAACGCTAACCACTCAGCCAATCGGTAGGCTAGAATGAAGATATACTGTCCTACATTTTCAGTGCAGGGCAGTATATCTTCATTCTAATATTTCTTCTTATATAATATTGAAGAATTTTTTATTGTATATATAATACTCCTTCTTCACAGAATTGTAGAAAATTATAATTGTATGTCCGTGAATTATAATTATAATTACTGGCTATCTTTTTGTATGTCTATACGCAAAATAATATTTTATAATAAGTTACTGATTTTCTACAACTTTGCAATTGACGTTTTTTCATGTGTCGTTCATTTTTTAATACTAGAGCTTAAAATTCTAAATTCCACTTTTAGAGAGATCTGCTAGTCTTGTTTACTTTTCCAGTTGCAGTGGCGAAGAGCTGTTCCTGGGAGGAATGGATATAGTACGTCGAGAGTTAACTCCTGGTAAGGCTATCCTAGGCTTGAAGGCCATTCCATTACTCCCAGTTAAAACGGACAGGCACTTAAGGCTAATCAGACTTTTCACTTTGACCTTCGAGTCAATTGAAGTTGTCCATTTATTGTTATGTTCTTGTGCCAGCTAGGTTGGCATTGTGGGTGCGCTGCTCCACATCTCCAACTGAACCACATAAGCTACCCATTTCTCTATAACATTAGTGCACAGCTAACGTGGCTTCCCCAACTCGTATTTTAGTGTTTAAATTTTAGCAAGGGTGAGTTCCTGTGAGACACTCATCTTTTTTAGACATTTTGGATATTTTAGAATTCATGGGGATTGTTTAGCGCTGTTAGATAGTCTGGAGATTAGTAACAACAATAACGTTTCCAGATTATAGCCGTTTCTTCCCCGCTATTTTGATTATCAGACTCGACACAATTTTAGAGCCATTACAATAGAAATTCCAAAGTTGACATTGTGAGGTATGATTGCATTGGGTACTCTGTATAAAAATCATGTATTTCTGAGTGTGTCAGGTGGTCAAATATAGCATATCAAATTTGAATATTATTTCAGCTTGAAACTTGGATTGCGAGTGCTTAAAATTTTACTTTTCTCTTTAGCTTGATTTCATCAAAATATAAAGTTTTACAAATAATTTAAAATCATTTGTATATGTTTGTCTAGTTCTTTTAATTATTATTATTATTATAAATGTTGAATTAAGTAAAGAGAAATAAAGTTTTGAATATATTTAATAAATAAACATAATAATGTCATCTAAAATGACAAATGAATAAAAAAGAATTAATAAATGCTATCTATTTTATGTATAGAATTATCATAATGGAATTTTTTTCATATCCTCTGAATTTGGGGATATAATTGTTATGATAATTTTTTAAGCAAAAAACGGGTCAAATTCAAATCATAGGCCACCATTTCACCAAACACTTTGTTTAATTTTATATTTTGTCGTCCATTAACATTTCAGAATGTTGCTAATTATATATGTTAAATACTTTTTGAATTTTAAACTGGTTGCATATAACTATGATATTAAAATAAAACATTCTTTATAGGAGAAAATTATTCTGAAGCACATTTGGGAGATGTTTTATTTTTAATTAAATATAAATGTATTAAGGTAATTTTAAACGAAACAAATCTTCTCATGGCTTCCAACAGTTTTCAGAATCCACTCTTTGAAAGGTGCAAGTGCAACGCTAATTTCTGGAACTAAGGATTGGTCACACACCATGATGATGGATTGCGAAAATATACTAAAAGCTACATATTTTTTCGTTTTTTCATCCCGATACACCAGTGGACCCCCTGAATCTCCCTGAAATAAAATATTACAATTTTCAATTACTCATCGCAGTTAAATGTATCTTATTTAGATATAAAACAAATAGTTGTATACTCAAAATTTTTGAAATTTGATTATAATAAGCTGTTTTTCACTGAGCGATCACTTTTTGCCCCAAAACTAATTTAATAAATAAGGAAATTTCTTCCACCATGAGAGTTAGCGCAATCATCGCATTTTGATTTCATAAGAAGGAACAATAGGAATCATTTCAGATTCTTTTATAGATTTATAGTGCTATATAAAGTTAATTAAAATTAATCATTTTAATAACAAGAAATGATATGTAAATGAAAATCCTAAAAAGAGTAACACCATATTGGTGACTAAAACAATCGCATTATATTCTATTCTAGGTAAGTCCTAAATATTTATAATATCATATTGTAAAAGCAAGGGGAAATATTTATTAAAATCAAACTATTGCCTAAAGAAACAAATGATTCACCAAAATAACAACCATGTATTCAGTTTATGGTTTTCATTATTAGCAAAAAATCATGGTTTTTTAGCACCATCTTTCTCAAAGGTTGACGGGATTTTATACCGTACACCGAAGAAAGTAGTAATAGCCTAAATAATGTAATAAATTTTGGGAAAGAATGACATCATTTTCTTTAAATATTATTTTAAATGAAATATTAAATACAAATAAGTATTGTATTTTAACTGCTAATTATCTATTGTTTTATAGTAACCATTATGTTATTAAAAATACTAGACACTTATTACGTTACTATATTACACAACAGTAAAAACTTTACTATTGCGTAATTATACACTAAATGAAATCCAAATTAACTTTATTATCGGAATTCAGCTATATAACTCAGGTTTGAAATAGTTATACAATAGTCAATCAAAATATTTATTTGAAAAATATATTGAGAAAAATAGGAACTGAGATGCTACAATTAGAAGTAAAATTGCAGGTCATTATTGGAAAAGTTTACGCAGTGTTTTCGTTGAATTTGACTTTTTTCTTCGAAAAAGAGCCATGGAAAAATAAACAAATCAAAGCAGATACAATAGCGATATCTGCCTATAAAACGTTCAGAGCCTGATTAAGGCACAGACATAGTGAGCAGTTTTGTCCCGGGCTCCCTCATCAAAGGGCCCCAAATCAAATAGAAAGTTTATTTTACTTTGTCAATAAAATAAAATCTTTGCCAAATCAAATAGAAAATTTGTTGCTGTGAAGAAAGGGGGTCCCTAAAATGTTTTTGTCCTGGGTCCCAAATAAGTTAAATTAGGTTCTGATCACGTTATTTCAATCAGAAAATTAAGGTATTCTAGTATTTATAATTATTTGTAATTTTATAATTTTCCCTTTTAAAATAAAAGATTTATATATAAGTATTCACACAAAATATGTTAAATATAAATCTGGAAATAATTTCACACATGAAATATAATTTTAAAAAATTTAATGACAAGGATCTATTATTGCTATGTAAACTTACAAATTATAAAAGCAATTTCATAAAACATAGATTTAATCAATAAATCCAAAAATTTTGTTTAAAATATTGGACTTGCGAAGTTTTGATTAAAAATAGCAAATGAAACCTATTTTCTCTACTCACTTTTTAAAGTTTGCAAATGTAGTTTGATTTTTGAGTATAACTGTATATATGTAGCTTTCAGGGTGTGTGTGTATTATTCATAACTATGATTGACTCGAAATAGTTAATAAGTCCAGGGATTATTTTATCAATTAAAAATTTTCATCTGTAGTTCATTTAGCTTACAAGAACAATTCATTCTGAAATATGCATTCTAATAAATCACTATAATATTTAATAAATCACAGCATTATAAATTATATAGAACCCTTAAAAGTTACTTTTCCGTAGACATAATTAATTTTGTGTGTATGTAAACTATTTTTGCACTTTAATATTTTTCTGAGAAAAAAATATTTTGAAATGTCATATTACAGATTCTGTTTCACATTAATTATCATCCGTAATCATTTTCTTTCCTTAAAATATTGGTAATATTAAAGTTAAAAGTTAGCAAAATAACATAATTACACAAGTTTTCTCTCAAGATTTCTGATGTATTAATGTTTGAATTTAAAAACCTAATTTCCATATAATCTTGTATAACTGTCCCACATACTTTTTTAATTTTTTGAGTTGATAGTTACCATATGCTTCTATAATAATGGTGATAGAAAATTTATTCTTAAAGTTCAATCTTCTGCATTTACACAAAATGGAATTGATAATTTAAATCTGTATAATATCAGATTCTCAATATTTCAATAGTAACTCTGCAGTTTCTGAAACTTGTGATCTGTAAATGATCAATTCAATGTTGATGTTTTAATGCAGGTCAATGATTTAAATTATTAACAAATTGAAGTAAAAGCTTCATTGAGAGAGAATATATACATATAGATCAATGATAACCATTGAATTTCTGACAACATACTATCCAAACAAGATGGACTGCATATCATTCAAATGATGCAAAATGCTGGGAATCAAATACACACAGTTTCCAATGGTTATTTGATTAAGTGATTCTCTGAGAAATGTATAATCAAATTCCATTTGGTATGAAAATCAAAGAATCAAAGAAATAATACTAAATTTGTTAGGATAAAATTACATTGCGGATTAGATAAATTCATAAGATTTGTGTTCCTGAAACAGCACAGGTTGATGCATGATTTTTATGTCATTCAGAAAGGCCATTTGGTGTCTCAAAGTTATGAAGGTAAAGTGCTAAGATCTAATCTTCATAGACTGGATTTGGTATGTAACGAAAATAATAAACGGAAAATTGCTGTATTTGTGAGGGAAAGATCATACGATAGATGAAGTAAATTAATGGAGCAGGAATAAACACAGGTTAATGTACAGATTTACATGTCATTTGGATGGGCAATTGGTATTTCAAGACTATGAAGACCGGACATCATATATCATATGCAGAGATATTGAGCCTTTATATCAGAATTTACTTTGGATCTGTTGGGTGATCTTTCTTTTATTACGTGATTACTCCCGACCCTACATAATTCGTCTTGAGGAGAACATTCTTGAGGTTGAAATAAAACAATTTAATGAAGAGAGGGAGCACCAGCATACTTCCCTGTACCTGGCCCAGAGTTGAGTTCTACCAGTAATATGGAAACAGCTGGGTCGGAGTATTTGCAATATAGAAGAAACCAAGCATAAGACCTCACAATACTTGACCTGCCATCCTCTGAGGTATGACAATTTAAGGAGTGACTGGTATGCTCTCTTTATCCTGAACCACAAGTCTTATTAAACATCTTGCACCATGAAGCTTTCCTACAATTTTTTGCTATGTATTGTTCTTGTTAGACTTGTAATCTCCATTTTACGCCTAAGCATGGCTGTTCATCGAACGTTTTCTCAATTTGCTTAATGTTTTCGAGTAGCATCTGTTTCACAAACCAACCAAGGACCAATAAATATAAGAAATTAGGTGACAGAAATTTAAAAACAATTTTCTGATATTTGTATATATATTTAATTCATCTGATAATCGGACCATTAATAGAAAATAAAATTTAAGAGTCGTCACCAAATAACATACACTTGTGCTTTCTTTTATAAAAAACAATAAAAATAATAAAGGTACTAAAATTATCAAATGTTATGTAAACTCTGGGGAACTGTGCAGAATTAACTTCTGGATTCATGAAAGTAATAAATGCTATTTAAAATCCAGGAGTTAGGATTTCAATTGTTGATTTTTAAAGTAGAAAAGATCTTCTTTTACTGAGCTGGCAGAAGAGAGGATTGCTCTCTGCCTTGCGGCTCAATAGCTCATTTGTTCTCACCTTCGGGTTTTAATGTTTTTAAGGAATACGGTTTAAAGTAGAGATTTTGGTCTAGTTACCCCTGGTGCTTAAAAATGGCCATTGACGATATATTTAAAAGCGTAGATTCTAATTTGGAGGAGATCTTGTTTTGAAAATGACATCAAATGGGATTGAATAATTAAAGACTGAAATGAACAACAAAATTAAACTTCCAGCCATATTTTTCCTTTTTCTGTTATATATGAAAGAAATACTATTTTGGACTACGATATGATAGTAATTTTCTTAACGTATTGGGATTCAAATAGCAGTCTGCATTTGCTATTGAGATTCGAATATTGCTTCTTAACACGATCCGAATAAAGGCAATTAGATCTAAATGTTTACTTCATGTAATAGAAGAATACCATCAAACACCTTTTTAAGAATTAAATAGTGAAAACCATACTTACGAAACAGAGACCACCTGCTCTCATTGATGAGGAACAAAACTGGTTTTTGGTGATATGGTGTCCGACCATCCGCGACATTGCTTTGCACACTTTTTCATCCAGAATATCCACTTTAAAATATCTCAAAAAAGAATCAGCATACAAATGTGCTGGGAGAAAAAAAGTACTTCAACTATTTTGTCAAAAAGAAAATCAAAATGAATTACACGATGTCAAAATCATGTGTTATTATAATGAACTCAGTTCAATGATAAGTTGTAAAAAATATTCCTCTTAATAATACTAAATAAATTTGGTTTATATTTTTAGGAATTATTTGATTATATATTATTTATTTGCATTGATTAAGAGGAAACATGCTGCTAGATTAAAACAGAAGGCATTATGTGATTTTGATGGTACGCTTTTAGGCTTTTTTTAATTAAGAGGTCACAGGCTATTCCTGATTTTCTTAGAAGTAAAGATGTGGCACTTTTTCGCTCCATGACTATTTTCCGGTGTATTTGCATGTGATTAAACTTTGGAGTCCTTCCTCATGACTTTTATACAAGCAAGATCAAAATTTTGACGATAACCATCTTGACCCGTGCCCCGAACTTATATTTTTAGTATGTACTGAGTTCAAAGGTATTGGAAGGTCAAAGAACTATTGCTACCATAGGCAGTTTTCTGAACATTTGTAATAAATAAATAAATAGGAGTAGAAAATTTTAATTAAAAAAGTACTATATATTCCAATTTTAATGCCCTGAAAATTTTATTAGTTTAAGTTGTTTCTATAAGTTTTGTCATATTCTGTAATAGTTTCACACAAATCAAGAGCAACATTTTTACTTACCACTGCCTGCTTTACCGAATCCCATTGCAATGCCCTTCGTTACTTTAGATCCTGATTTGTTCGGTAAGCAGATGGGCTTGACAAAACGTGTCAATTTCGCTTTCTGTTCTAAAATAAGTATTCCTATATCATAATCATTAACTCCTATTCTGACAGTGTAAATGAACTTCAACTTGGGGTGCTGAATAGCTTTGGAAACATTAAATGACTGAAATTCTGCAGCTTTGAGTGACTGAGACTCTGGAAACTCTGCAGAGAAGCGAAATGTTTCTCCAGCAACGACGTCATAAAGTTCAAGTTTTTCTCTATAAGCAAATAATTCATTATTTTATAATTGAACATAGAAAAAGAGATAGTAAAATATTCATCATTTAAATATTCTCAACAGAGATATAACGAAGGAAATTATAATTTAATAAATGTAAAGTAGTTACTAACTTTTATAATGTCCTCTGAATCTCTGAATTTGCTACGGTTAGAAGAAATAGATACACAAGCATAGAAGTATAAATATATATTTTGGACTCAACACATTCAATATATTTGGTCTACAAGGTGTTAGTAGAAGACTTGTGCATTTACTTAGAGACATTTATTTGATGGTGTCACTATATACACGTATATATATATATATATATATATATATATATATATATATATATATATATATATATATATATATATATATATATATATATATATATATATATATATATATATATATATATATATATATATATATATATATATATTATATATATATATATATATATATATATATATATATATATATATATATATATATATATATATATATATATATATATGAGTTAGAGACATTCTCGTTTCACGTTTTTATATATTCATAATCATGCACATGTACCGTATCCATTTTATAGTTATAATACTTATAATTGAATCTACTTATCACTATGTAATTATACATATGTAATATATAAAAATATCATTATTAACTTATGTAGATATGTACATGTACCTTTTAAGTCTTTTCTATATTTCAATTGCGAAACGAGAAAACTTATATAATTTCATTTACGGTGCCATATTTGATTTAACTCAATTTAAAACTGATTTATCGTCTTATTTAAAGTAATTTTTGAAAAAGTTTAATGTTCAATATTTACAATGTTTACAATTGTTATGGAGATATTTAGAATGAAAAGTAAATAAAATAAAGATATTAGTTTTAGATATCTTATCAGAAATGTGTATCTTTAAATAACAATCAAATATACTTGTGTATACAATGGCCTGCTGTTATAACAACTCGTAGACTTATCAAAAAACCACTGCAAAAACTTTCGCCATATTTTATTAGTACCTAAAATATAAAATAAAATATGTAATTTATGCTTCAATAGCACAATGTTTCAATTAACATTAAACATATCATTCAGAAAAATCAAAACACAATAATTAATTTTTGTACATGAAATACATAAAATAAGTGCTTTCTGATATTCTTTAACAGCATAAAAAACTGATTCAAAACTGACTTTATGTTTAATTTATAGTTATGAAAATTATCCTAAATAGATTTTTAATTTATTCACGTATTAACCTTAAATGCAAATTGATTTTTTATTACACAATTTAGAAATAAATCATATTTAAAATGTAGCACAATTTTTAGCTACATAGCATACAACAAATTAGGACATTTTACATTATATTAAAGTTATCAAAAATTAAATGAATCATGTACTTTATATTTGTTGTTATTATAGTAAACACAAGCATATTTTTAAAACAATAATGTATTTTACCAATACAAAAGTAATTTTTTTCATTATTAATATAATTAAAAAGAAAAACATTATTAGAAAAATGGTAATAGACAAAATATACTAGAAACAATATAACAATTTCTTTTTAAATTGTAAATTTTCTCAAAAATGAACATTTTATTTTTGAAAAAATTATATAATTTTTTAAAAATAAAATGAGTAAACATTTTTTTTAATAATAAATTGCGGATTGTGGACAGAAGTTATTGAACTTATTTTTGTCATATTGTTGCTATATAACTATATAAAATGCAAAATTTCCTCTATTATTTAGTCATTGTTTTTAAGGAAATTCAATTTAAGAACGTGATTTATTTTGTGTGTTTATTCTTGATATTTATTTATCACTGTAAATATGATTTTATCACGTCTGAAATTCATAAATGCAAATATTTTTCGTTGTTCTCATTTTTTTTTCTCAGTTTTACACATTCACGTTTCGCGTTTTTGTACATCATATTTTTGATATTTCTAAAATTACGAGTTTACAACACATTAAAGTACAATTACAACTGAGAAAGTATATTCTATGCGAATTTGAAATAAACAAAATTTTACAGGGAACCAAAGAAGATAATATCAATATTTATGGCTAAATCAAGGGAAGCAACAGACTTTAATGGATTTCATTTTTATCTACTGGAGTAACTACAAATAGGAAATCATTAATCAAAAAGTAAAAATCATATCTCTAGCATAAAACGTTGTATATAGATTTTAATATGCAATTAATATGTATAACAAAATAATTATTTTAAAATTTTCATTCTTTCCTGCTTCTTATCCTGTTTTACAATAATGTTTATGTTGGAATAAACTTAAAATTATTTCATAAACTTGTTAAATTATCAAGTACGTGATTTTATATATATTTTAAAAAAGGAAATGTAATCAATATTACCATCCAAGGAAATTGGCCATTCTCTGCTACATCCCCATTTATCAGTCGACGAAATCTTCCCTCTGGAAAAGTAGAATTAGAAAATATTTGGTAAATCTTATTCAAAAGCAGTTAAGGTTAAAAGTAAATATCTGAAATTTAGCCATTTATTAAGAGTGTAACATTTGCCTTTTGTGAAAACTGGAGCAAACAGACAAAAGAACAGCATTAATTTCATATTACTTTAATAAATTCTGAATTAAGCATTAAAATAGAGTATAAATGAGGAAATAAAGGTCGAATTGTGTATGCCATGAATAAAAAAGCGATTCAGTTATAATATAACCGAACAATAGAATATTTCTCAGAAATATATTCTTTGTGGCATTTGCGAAGTACAAACAAATATATATTTAATATAATAAAAGAAATAGTATTTTTCCAATAAATTTTGTTTTAAATGGTTTAATAATGACAAATAGATTACAATGTGTGGGTAAAAATTATGCATACCATAGAATAATATATTTTAAATAATCATTATGAACTTCAAATGTTAGAAACACATTAAACAATAAATTTCTCTGGAGGCTTGCTTAAAAATTGGATTTTTTTAAATCTACTTTATAATATTTGAAAACAATTTTATATTTTTATCATCAACATTTTCACACAAAATTCATAAATGATTAGCTATGTATAAATTAATAAACCCATTCATACATTTATTCTTTAACTGTATACAATTTCGATTCAATTATCATTATAAGAAAATTTTGAAAAATAATGTACAGAAATTATATTATTACAAATAAAATTAATTTTTAAATACTTTTTCTGCCAATGATTTTTTCTTATTTTTTTTATTACAAATTGATTTACTTCAAATAATGTTAATTTAAAATAAACATTTTCTTGCAGTCATTTTGTATAATTCCTCTTGCATAGAATTTTTTGTATTCAGAAACTCATATTATAATCTTGTTATGAAAAGTAATGAACCTGGTAAGAAATCTCTATGAGCCCTCAAATAGAAAAGAGCTTTTAGTTTTCGATATGAGAAAAGTATAGTTATTAGAAGACCTATTATAAGCGCAAAATAGGTATTTGAATGAATTTACTAAAATTTATTCATTAAATGTGCTGAGCGTGCCTGTACAAATGGAGTTCATAGAAAGTTACTTAACGACAGCGAACAAATATTCATATTGCAGGCATTAAATAATTTATATGAAACAAAACGTCCTCTTAAAAAGGTTTATTATTAAAAAATTCGAGGATTTGGAATTTTGTTACCGCTTTTTTAAAAAATAAACCACACGAATATTTTCTGCTATCTTAACATCAAGACTTTATTGAAGCATGGAAAGATTTTTTTCTTACAATCAATTCAATATAGAATCTTATTTGGACTTCTTACCATTACCAAGAGCGAAATGCATCGAGCCAAATCTACTCAGCAGATTACTTAAATACTTAAACTTTGGTTTCCTTAAATACTAAAAATTGTGAACTGCGCGTTCATCGGTTGATATTTGATAACAGCCCACACAAAGAAACCTTTTTAATATATATATGTGGCTTCTATACTTTATTATCAAAAAATAAAAACACAGTTAAATTTTAAATGATTTAATTATGGTTTTGGACAGAATAAGACAAAAAGTTATGTACATTATTTACAATATTAAATCACGATCTAACATCTTAGTTTAATAATTCAAAACATATTTAATATCCATTCGAGTCTTTACGTCATCGCGTCTTTTCCTTTTCCATCTCATCGTCGTTTTCCTCCCTTCTCTTCTGCGTGTCTCACGGCAAATATGTGAGTGGCCCTCTGGTGGCGCTTTCAATCCCACATATATAAGCAGACGAAAAATTTTTTGTCAAAACAAATTAAAATAATATTTTAGAAAAAGATTTAAATTTGTTGAAAATTAAATACATATTTGAAAATTTCAATAAAAAATAATAGTGTGCTTATGTTTTATGGACCAATATTTTAGGAATAATTAATTTATTAGAATAAAGTATGAGAAACATTTATATATTTTTATAAACTTGTTATATTAAGCAAACAATTTTTATTTTAAGCGAATGCTTCAAATAAAAAATAATACAACAATTTAAAAATTGTTGTAATTTATCTTTTAAAAGAATATAAGTTGACTTCTTTTTGAATTATGAGTTTTAGTAGAGTGAAAGGATTCCATGAATCAAACTGAATGAAATGAGTAATTACTTTTATTGTTCAAATTATTATTTCTAATTTAATAATTATTTGCGTTAGTGTGGGGCCAAGCAATTGGATCAAATAGGATTTTAAAGTTGTTGTCGTGTGTCAGCTAGGCTGGCATTATGGGTTGCGCTGCTCCACTTTTCCAACTGAACCATATTTTAGGTATGGAGTCCAACTTCCTTATGCCATAGGTACTCGTTCATAGGGTAGGCAGCCATTCACAACTCATTCATACAAAAAAGGACAAAGACAGGATAGATAAAAAGAGAAAGTACATCCACACCCGAACCGGGATTCAAACCAGGACCTCCCTATCCATAATCAGGCACGCTGATCTCTAGACATATTGGGTGGCAGGATTTTAATTAAATTCAAATGTACATGCAGATAAACTAAGCACATATGATGATGCTCCAATTCATGTGTTTCTGCTTGAATATACCATTCATGGTAAACCTGTGGATCATATTATGCAGATAAACTAAGCACATATGATGATGCTCCAATTCATGTGTTTCTGCTTGAATATACCATTCATGGTAAACCTGTGGACCATATTACTCATTTTATATTTTCAACTTGTCATAGTCATTCCTTTGATATTTTTTCTGAGAGTGGTTGAGCATTGTCTTGGTGTAAAATGTCAATTGAAAACTGAGTAAGGTCAATACTAATTCGCAATTCCTGGCTTGATTTTTTCTTTGTGACATTATATTTTTATCTAATTACTCTTAGTGGACTCACTCAAATAAGAATCTAAACCCACGCCATTTCAAAGTGGTAAAGTGGAAAATGGCATAGCTCATAAATCTACATTAAAAGTAGAATTTAATTATTGTTAGAAAGCTTTTGAGACAAAAATGAATTGGTAGAGTAAAATCAAACCTGAATTAATCACTATCAGCAATTGAGTGTGTTCTATTATACTACTGTACAGCCTCTGACGATCATAATAATATTTAGAGATTCATAATTGAGTCAGTGTAATCTTTATAACACTGTCTTTTGTAAGCTTCTTTTATTAAATTCTAGCATTAAATTCAATATTGAAACACAAGCATTTTGATAGTGTAGCATTTTTTGTTTCTGAAATTATATTGGATGTGTTATTTCTCAAACTGTGGAGCAGCTCTCAATGGGATAAAACCTTAAACTTTCATTAATGATTGGGATAAACGTGAACCAAATGTGAAGAGCGAATCAAACAGAGCTGGTTTTTAAACTTAAGATTTTCTCATCACAGTATATGAAGACGGAGAAACTGATGTAACACCGGAAGACATAAAAATGTGGTTAGATACAGATGTAGACAATCCAAGCTATCATAATTTAGCAGAGGAGGAGATAGTTGAGAATTTGTCTGCAAAAGAAAGTTCTGATGGGGATGAAAGCAATATTGAAGAAATAAACAACTCAAATCCAAAACTTTGTGAAATTAAAGATCTTAAATTTTGTGATAAAATGCGTTGAAGACAACAGTAATAAATCATATCTGGATATTACGAAAATATGAGACATCTCTGGCAATTAATTGTTCAAAAAATGACAACTAAAAGATGAAAAACAAAAGATCAGTAGTTTTTTCTAATCAGTGAGCGTATCAAGTGTGGTCAGTGAAAATGATCCTGGACCATCATGTTTATATAATTTTTATGTTTATTTGTAATTAAAATTATACATGCTATATTTAATTTTCTCTTGTTCAGTTTTATTTTATTCTCTTAAATTCAAAGTACACAATTTTTATTGTTAACTGTAGCTTGTTTATGTGCTTTGTGTGTGTAGTTCAATTTATAAGTTATTTTGTTTAATAAATAATCATTAATTTGGATCCCCTGTTAGTCCGGATAATTTAGATTTTATTGTAAATGATACTTACTCTTCAAGTTTTTGATTCAATTTTTTCATTTATATGAACATAGTTCATAAAGTAAGCTCTTCACTTATAGTCATTGTAGTTTGGTGTAATTTCAGTATACTCTTATAGGAGACCTAGATACATTTGTAACCACAGAGAATCAAACCCAGTTCCTATGGTATGTGAAAAGCATTAGTTTGCAAGTCGTGTGAGTGTTTTGTTAAAAGCGAAAGTGTCTTATTTTTGATGCAATGCTTTGCTTCAAATTGTTAGAGTTTGCGCCTAAGATAACGCTCGTAGTACGTGATTTTTTCTACTCATGGTTGTGCACATGGTGTCTTTTGGTATTAAATCATTTTTACAATTTTTTATTGAAATTTTCTCCATATATCATTTATTTCTCAAGAATTCAAGATAAGATTTAACTTCACCAGTACAGGCGCTGCAAGTTTTCGGCACAGAATTGTTTTCTTTCTTTTTCTTGTTATTTTGATCACCAGCCTTTCTTACTATCTATGTCATTTTAAAATTGAGGGTATCACAAATTTTTTATTAAGTTAGTATAGCATTCATTGAAATCCAGATGCTTTTCTGACTATGAAGGCTGTAAAATCATCAACCTATAGAAGGGACTTATCGTGGCTTATAGGTAGGACACCACTCTTCCGATCATAAGGTCCCGGGTTCGATCTCACCCACTGTTGAACAACAAATGATAGATGTTGCGTTTCTACCTTACGTATGACCTCTGTTTGGGCAGTTTTCTGGTTTCTTCCCTTGCGACATATGAATATGGTTGCAAGAAGAGCTCGTTGAAGGTGGATCTTAAAGCTTTAAGCCGATAGCCAAATAAATATCAAAACACAGCCTACGGATATTTCTTCATTTCAAAGCTTGAATTGCAACTGTATACATTTTTTCTTTATATTTTGATAGGAAAGCGAAAAGATAATTTTATGCATTGTTCTTTACTTCATTTAATTTTTATGATAAATAAATGTTGAATTTACCAAGGAAATAAATTAAAGTTACTCTGTTAGTAAGTAAACACAGACATGATGTTATTTAAGATAATCAATTCATTAAAAGATTATTGAATGTTATCGAATTTGTATTGAATAATCTTAATAAAACTACTTTGGTCTTCTAAAGCATCATATTTTTATGTTAATATTTCTTAAACAAAACCCTTATTTAGAATGCCCAATTTCATCTTACATGTTACCGGCTGACCAAATATTTTAGCTTATATATATTCGAAAAAGTCATACTTTATATCATTAATTTTTGAGAGCGTAAGTAGATTTTTTCCTAACTCCAGACCAATTAAAGAACTTTATTCCTGGGTTCGGAAAGAATAGAAATTGATTTTGTAAGGCAGTTAGTGGGTGCCAATTGCCCTTGAAAGATGCTAAGTCTACGTAATTTAGATCAGGAGACAAAGTAGAAACCTTTCAGATTAGGGATGCCATCCCTGGAGGTATCATTTCACATGGAAGACATTGCAACCATGACATATTTTGCAAGTGCAAGCCACTATTAGGATATAAACCGGATCTTCTGATGGGTTGGGGTTGCATTCCCGACACACCAGAAGGACCGTTAGGAAGGATATCTTTCTGATAACCTTGCAGTTATCAGAAAGATACCCTTTCTAACTAGGTTACCCACATAATTTACTAGTGTTTCCTTTAATTTGTGTAAATATTTTTTAAAATTCTTAACTGATTAGATACATTTATGCCATAAAAAAACATCTTTTATGAGAGAAACGGGCAAAAACACTCTTGGGACATTTTATTTTTAAACAAGCAGTAAGCTACATTATTTTAAACAAAGCAAATTTTTTCATCGCTTCCAACAGTTTTCAGAATCCACTCTTTGAAAGATGCAAGTGCAATACTGATGTCTGGAATTAAAGACTGTTCACACACCATGATGATCGATTGAGAAAATACACTAAGAGCTATGTACTTTTTCGATTTTTCATCCCGATACACCAGCGGTCCACCTGAATCTCCCTGAAATAAAATAACAGAATTTTTAATTACTCATCGCTATTAAGCTCACTTTATTAAAAGGTGAATTAAGCAATTATATATTAAGATCTAGAAATTCGGTATGCTTTTTACTGAACGTCCAACTTTTGTACAAAAATTATATTACAGTACATGTGTAAAAGAATGTTGACAAGGATTGTTGCTTTTAAACTTCATGAAATGTACTATGTAAATGGAAAATCTAAAAAAGAATAATATACTGCTGACAAAAATAATTATAAGCTTAAGTTGGTATATTCCAATAGTTCATTATATATTTTAAAAGCAGAGGTTCTTATTAAAACAGAATTCATATTTAAAGAAACACAAATGGTTTTTCAAAGTAACAACCATGTATTTGGTACATTATTATTTGTGCTATTTTAATATAATCATGTTGACCATTTCTTGGGAAGAAAATGTCTCCATAGTTATTATTTAATGACAAATGTTGGAATTTTACGATAGAAACGGTTGAGCTGTTTTAGTATCAAGTGATTTTAAATTAAAAGACGTAAATATTTTCGGTATAAAATAATAATATTTGGCAACATATTTCTTTGGGAAAATGGTTGACTGGATAATATGTAAATACTGTTTTATATTATTGACTAAAAATCGCGTTTCTTGGCGCCATTTTACCCCTTAGTCAACAGAAATTTACACATATATCTTACATAGTAGTGTTAAGGTAATTTAACATATTTGGAAAAGCAAGACATATCATTTTTTTCAAATAGTATTTTAAACGCATTATTAAATATAATAAAATATATTTTTACTGCTGATATTTAATAGCAACTATTTTGTCGTCAAATAGAATTGATAAGGTTTAATTATACATTAAAAGGAATCGAAATAAATATATCATAAATGTTTGTTAACACTCCGAAGTTTTAAATAGTTATATATGATAGAGAGAGAGAGAGAGAGAGAGTACATTAAAAATTTTTATTTGAAAAATACATTTCAAATAGAACTATGAAATTGGAGCTTTCACCATAGTCATTGTTGTAACTGGAAATAACTATTTGTGGTTTTGTTATTTTAGATACGCATAATTATTATAATTTTTTGTAATTGTAAAGTGTATATAATTATTAAATTTTGTACATATTATTCATTCCCTTATTTTGTATTTCCATACTATCATCAAGCAATACGTTTCATAAGAAATATGTTGGTAAATGTTCTAATGTTCAATCATTTTTTTTATTTGCAAATAAAAAAAACGTGCGATAAATTTATATATTTATTGAAATAAATAGCTAACAAATATTAATTAGAGATTAGCAAACATATGCGTGAAAATAACAAATGCTACTGAAAATATATGAGAACGTGTCCTCTCCAGACAATGCTTAAATTACTTTCAAGATCCACTTTTGCTAAGCTGGCTGCTGAATTTATAGCGTTCTGTTCTTTAATTCAGCATTTTTTTGTCTTAGTCGTGGATGTCTATAATGGAGCTTTATCTACTTTAAAAGTGAAGTCACTATCTGATTATCTTCGTATTTAAGAAAACAGCCGTTCTCTTTAAATCGAAGATTCTAAATGAAGTAGATTTTTTAATCAGAAAATTATAACTGAACAACAAACCAAACCTCCATCATATTTTTCTTATTTCCTTTCATATGAAATTGTATTTGAAAAGAATACTTCAGTTATTCAATTAATCATAATTTATGATTTTCTTTAACACAAGCAGAATATAAATAACAAACAGCATTTGTGATTCAAGATTCGAATATTGATTTTACTCATGTGGAAAAGATGACAGAGAGATCTAAATGCTGCTATATGGAATGCAGGATAATTAAACACCTTCTAGCTAACGCGAAAGGTGTTTTTAATAATTATAATCCTAGTCGATCTTAGTAGATTTAGTTATTTTATTTTTAACAACTGAATTTTAGCCAAATTAAATGTAAATAATTAAGTTCATTTGAATATATCACAAGATCTTTGCCATCCTGAACAAGATACAAGGACGAAAAAAAAAATGAAAAAATAACAGACACAAAATAAAATTTGTGATTGGTGTCGCAACATAAGCAACCGTTGAAAGTTTTTGAATTCACTGTGTTTCACTATAGGTAAACGTGAAATATCAAGCGCTCTTCAATAAATACATACATCTTTTTGTTAGGTGGATTTATCAATATATCTGATACCAGAGAGAGAGAGAGAGAGAGTGTTTCTGCTTCAAGTAAACTTACAACTATTAGTTATACCATTTTTGTTTATCAGATGACGAGTAGGTTAGGTGAGGAAGGAAGAAGTTCCTAAATTTACTAATATTTAAAGATTTATTTACAATTAGGATTAGCATATAGATATCTTTTAGCTAACACCTTCATAGCGAACTCCATCACACACTCTCTCTTCTCAATTACATATACACGCCGACCAACTTGTCTAATGGTCAGCGTGCCTGACTGCGGATAAAGAGGTCTTGGGTTCGAATCCCGGTTCTGGCATGGATCTACTTTCTCTCTCTATCTATCCTGCCTTTGTCCTTTTCTTGTATAAATGAAGTGTGAATGGTTGCCTACCCAATAAACGGGTCTCTATGGCATGTGTGTAGAGCAAAGTCGTACTTTCACCTACATGGTGCTCTAATTATAACGAAAGACGCTCCCCCTCGACTTAAATTCGCATAGCCATAGGCATAGCTAGCTTGGCTTGTCCAAGTGTCATTAGAAACAACAACAACAACATATACATATCTTTTAACATCATATTAACTACTGCCATTTAGTGGAAATATCGGACGACTTTTTATCGTCCAATAAAAGTCGTTTAGTGTGAAAAAAGCCTTAGGATTACCTTGCAATGGCATTTTCATCCTTCATTACATTCTCTTGTGCAGACTTGCAAAGCGTGCTGTTTTTGTTACAGTCACCAGTTAAGGAAGTGCAAGGTGTTTTTAATTATCACAATAATATGTGCGCTAATCGACCCTAATACATCAAGATTTATTTTTAACGACAATATTTTAGCTACATCAAAAGAGTACTTAATAAAATTAATTCGAATATACCACAAGATTGTTCCCATCCTAACATAACAAAAAATACAAGAAAGGAACATGAAAAATAGAGACACATAAAATTTGATAGGTGTCTCTACATCCTTTTTAAAAATCATATCGTGAATACCATACTTACGAAACAAACACCACCGTCTCGCACTGATGAAGAACAGATCTGGTTTTTGCTAATGTGGTGTCCGACTATCCGTGACATTGCTTTGCACACTTTTCTGTCCATAATATTAGCTTCAAAATATCTCAAAAAAACCTGATATCTGTGATATTCTATAAGAAAAATATCTTTGAATTATTTCACAAAAAAATCCTTACGAATTTCATTCAATTGAAATAATAATTTTAATTATATCCGTTATAGTTTTGACACAATTACATGAACAAAATACTTATTGTTTCGTTTCAAATTTTCGTCAAAGATCGAAATTGATAACGCTACGGATTGAAGTCAACGGTACTATGCTGGCTCCTGTTAAATTTAAAAGGGATTACATTTCCTTCGTAAATTTGATTACAGCGTTTATTATAAATTTTAACCATAATTAATGTTTACTCCAACTCATTGTAAAATTGCTTCAGCTTCGGTGTCTTTAATTTAAACCAATCAACATTTTTCCAGAATCTGCTTGCATGAAGAAATAAAGCATGATGCACTTTTTCTCTTTTCAAAATTGCCACTCGTGTGTTATCTCTGATACAGTGATATTTGCGTTTCTTCGGTCTTGAAAAACTAATGTTTTTTTTTCCTTTCTAGCGAATGTGTTTTTGGCTTTTTCAAAACATCACTGATTGGAAATGTATTGGAATTCGGTTAAAAGGAAAGTAAAATTCAATATTTGATGAATTTGTTAATATAGACAATTAGGGATTTCCCAATAAGTTATGTTGAGCAAATGAAAAAGAGTGAAATATCACTCTTTTTCATTTGCTCAACATTGCTTATTGGGAAAATAGATTAAGAAGTTGAATAGAAATTATGCAATAGAAGGAGATACTCCTTACTAATTCACTTAAATTGAAATGCCATTGGTTGACACCAATACAGCGAGATTCTTTTCTGTTCTAAGTGTAGAAGAACAAAATATGATGCAATCTCGTGAAAAACTAATAATTTTTATCCAGTTGTAAAAGTGATATAGAGATTGAGATATCAATTGAGGATATGTTTTTTGGAAGATTTCTACACTCTCTTCTTACGAAAAAATAAATCGAATGTGATTTCCGATTTCTTATTGCAAAGAAGTCAACGTATTTAATGGGCAGCGACAAAAAATATTTCATGCATAATGCATTTCATTTCCTACAATAATACATTTCCTTCATTCATAATAATTTCATTCAAATATACAGTCATAAAGCCGGGACATAATTTAATTTTTTTCTTGGAATTAATTATTATATTTCTGGAATAATTCTTATCTAGTTTTTCTAAAAATGATTGGTAATGAGAATGAGGAAATAATAAATATTCAAGAATAAAATGGAGCTGTTGAAGAATGTGAAACTGATTTCATGCTGCTTAGAGTAATTATTAGAAAAGATAAATAACAGCTGAAGCTAGCTTAATATTTAAATGTTGCTTAAAACCAAAGAGAACTGTTTCTCTGAGTGATTGTTTGGAAACTGGTCTAAACTTAAATATATATTATTGATATGATTCTAAATTTTATCACTTATGAAATAGCATATAGTAGTGATATTGAGAAGGCTTTTATTATAAATAAGAATGTTTGAAATAAAGTTCTTATTATTCCTTTGATATTGGGATAATCCTACTGAAAAATATTAATTTATAATAAAGATTTTTTTCCAATGGCGGGAACAAGAGGGTTGAACCCTATGCCACAACAAGGTCAGAAACTGCAACTCATTTGTCGTTACCCAACGTCCCTGTGAACCAAGTCACAGAGGCGAGTAGCGTTACCCGCGCCATACCACCACAAAACCCGTTTATAGAGCGGGCCACATTCATACAACAACACAGAAGAAAGGACAGAGAGAACAGAGAAGGAAAGAAACATCCATGCCCGAAACGGGATTCGAACCCGGGACCCACAGCTCAGGAGTCAGGAACCCTAACCACTCAGCCAATCGGTCGGCATTTATAAGAAAGAAGAGGTTATCATTTGGGTACACAATTCTCTTTTTATTTGGAAAGCATGGATAAATATCATCACATTAATTAAGAGAAGTAAACATAAGTCCTTTGAAATGTTAAATAGCATTTTATTTAGGCGATTTTTACTTTGCTAGAAACGGGACACATTTGAGTATTCAGTGAGTTATCTAATTTATTATTATCGAGATTTCAAGAATAAAGAATCGAAAATAAGTATATTTTACGTTTATGTGTTAAATATTTTCGAAATTGTATCTAAGAAGTCTTATTCAATTGATAAAGTGGAAGGATAGCATTTTGGAGATATTCTTACATTGCTTTACATTGGGTGAAAGGTAACGTGCAGAGATTAAATGTGTTTGTTATCTTCAGATCGGCGACATTCAAGAGAGAGAATATGAGTGATTGGTACCATTATCCTTTTGGAAATAATCTCAAAGATTTATTAACGAGAAGAAGACACGGATGAAGTTACAATGAGAATATGGACTTTATGAAAAATAGTAGTCAGGTGCAGTTGGTATTCGAAAGAGTTGTTGAATGCTCGGAGAAGTTGAGAGTGGTTACTAAGAGCAGATGAAAAAATGTACTGCTGACTATAAAGATTGCAACACAGTGAGGGAAAGCAAAAGAATTTTTGCAAGTAAGCAGCATAATATGATGAGAAAATGACTATATTTAAAAAAAGATTGAAGATGTAGAAGATCGAATAAGAATAAAGATGTGTGAGTAGAAGATAACGCGAAGATTGAAGATACAAAATTGACGAAGATTGAAGATATAAATTGACGAAGATTGAAGATATAAATTGACGAAGATTGTATAAAAGATAGGTATGTGAAATTGAGATAGAGTTTCCATCATTGTTAATTAAAACAGCTGTTGCATATTAAGGAATGGAGTTGAACTGTTCTGGGGTGACTGTAAAGAGCTACTCGTTCCATCGCGTTATGCTACTTCATGTCCACGCCACGCTTCATCAACCATAGTAGCTGATAAGTGGTAATATAACAATCCTTCAGCCATGACCAGGTATTCGACCAGAGTTTTTCAGCTGGTGTGAGAGCTGGATACCATCTAGGCTAGGTCAACAATCGAATATCCTTTGTATCGAGGATTTCTGAACACGTTTAAAATGCATTACTGTATTTTCTTGTTAAAAGATAGCGTTTCGAAGACTCCGAAGATAGCACACAATTCCTGGATTTAAGGTATTGGAATATATCAATCATAGTTCAAATTATTATTGATCTAAAATAGAGATGTACATATCATGTACTCATTGATTGCTCATATCATCAGATCAGGTGCAAAGACCCTATAACTATATCATATGTAAAAAGAGACAGAGTTCTCGTTGAAGCATATAAACACAAACACGGTAATCAAAGTGTCTCAGTTTGAGTTAAGATTTGTATGAAAATACAACATTGTGCCCCTCCTGTATCCAACTTAGTAAAAAGCAACTCGAAGCAATGGTCGTCATGCTGACAGTCTAGGCTGCTCCGAACGTCATCGTACTTCATGAGCATATACTAGATGTACTGCTAAAAACAATCCCAATTAATGGTCCGTAATGTTGTCGTAGGAATTAGCACTTCCGACAGCTCATTTATGGCTGTACTTTCAAGCGTAGTCATGCGAGGCCGCTGAGAACGAGCTTGCCATTTAGTACAACACTGAGGAACCCTTCAACTTCCTATTCGCATGACTTTTGTTGAATTTTGACCAGTGAGAGAAGCAATATCATGAACGATATTTCACATTCAAGTTTTTTTGGTTCAATTAGAGATAGTTAAGCATATTTGGAATAAACTTTAAGTTAACAGAAAGTTGCAAGTTATAACGTGTTTTTTTAAAGTTTTGTCAGGAAAATTAAAAGGAGATAGAATTTTGACTTCTTTTTTAGAAACATGAATTAGAAGAAGCGTATATTGTAACTACACTGTATATATAATCTAAGGTACAAACTGTAGAAATGAAATATTTATTTTAGGGAAAGCCCGAATGTACATGATAAAGAATAAACCTTTAATCTTTTTAAATTAATTCTTCATTAATTGTGGGTTACCATTAGTATAAAACAATTTCAAAATTGTAAAGATGTTGGAAATATTAGTTAATACTTCTCAAGAATAATCTTTTTTTTTATATAATATTAATAAAATTGCATCCTCCTACTTAAATATATATCGAGAAGTAAAATTAATAAACTTTGTAATGAAACAAAATATTGGATTACAGAAGTTAAAATACATAATACGTAGGCAAGGGAGGAACTGTTGTCTTTCCCAGATTTTGTTTGGAGATTTTTAAACTGACGGCAGACTAATTTTCAACCAGACTGACCCCAGGAAAGCATTTCTGAAAGGTTTTGACGATTTTTACGACTCATATTTAACTACCCGTAGACATTAAAGAAATCAATCTATTTAAAATGTACTTTTGTGTGTGTGTATATGTTACACACACCCAGATACATATAATTCTTGAGAATATGTGGATACATGATATATATTAAAGATATTCTGTTAACTGTGAATATTTGTTTTTAAATTTTTTTCCTTACAAGGTACTTACACGATAAAATTATTATGTTACATTCTGTAAGTGATTTTTTACTGAATATAATAAGCAAATAAACTTATATTTTTTAGTAAAACCTCTTCAAAATTCTGGAATGGATGTAATCAAATGATAAAATCCAATCAAATAATTCCTAAAACCTGTTTTATATTTTAGTAATTATTTGAATGGATGTTATCAAAAACAATTAAAAAATTGCTTAATCGATAGCGTTTTTGTGACAGAAACAGAAATTTCGATTTGAAATAAATGGAGTTATTATATCCCAGTTTTAAGTCATGAGCTTTTAATTATATTAAACTTCCTGAGAATCAATTTTCTCACTCTATAGTTTTTTAACAATTAAAGGCAGACCGTTTTTACTTACTGTTTTCCGATTTGCCATATCCCATTGCTATGCCCTTTGTTACGATAGATTCTGATTTGTCCAGCAAGCAAATAGGCTTGACAAAACGTGTCAAATTTGCTTGCTGTTCTAATATCAGTAGCCCTATATCGTAATCATTGGCTCCTGTTTTGACAGTATAGAGGAACTTAAACTTGGGGTGCTGAATAGCTTTGGAAACTTTAAATGATTGTACATTTGATAAAATGCGTGGAAGTAATCTGATATGTTCTCCCGCAACGACATCATAATGTTCAAGATCCCTAGAAATAAATAATTATTATTAATACTTTTTTGTAATTGAACATAAAAAAGTGACAGCAAAATATTTGGAAGTTAGTTTGGTTTCGTTTATTTGTGGGTCAAGGGCCATTCTTTGCTTATGAGACTAATTAGACCAGAACCTACGGATTCGGAAGTTGGAATGGACTTTTCACCGCAGTGATGTACCCAAAAATATTAGAAAATACTGTGTGAAAAGTAGTTAGGAATCTCTGAATTAAATTTGCTTAAAGCAATACAAATGCATATGTGTAAAAGTATAGATATATATTTTTTGACTAAACATTTTTAATATTTTAGATATATAAAGGCAGACTCAGACATCTACACTTAGAGACATTTATTAAATAATGGGCCATATTTGCATTTTGTGCCGGGGGAAAATTCATGGAAATCCAAAGCAACTGCCCTAACATATGTGCAATCAAAAAACAAAACTACTACTTGGTTTCTACTAAGCTTTAAAATTGTAGACTTGCATTGTGCAATCGTAAAAGACTCCTATTCCGTTATTGCAGAGTTTAAATAAAAGCTCTGACATGTACAACAAAAAGTAAAGTGACTACTTGGTTTCTATTAAGCATTAAAATAGTGTTGACAAGAATGTTTAATCATGAAGGATTTTTTTACCATTCTGCCATCAAGGAGTTATTACTTCAATATAATTCTAATAAAAAAGCATAACACATATTCCACAAATCATTAAAATATTGCCGTTAAAGAAATGAAGTTACGAAGAGTGTTAAGCAATTATGTTATATGAAACCAGCAACCAGAACTATTTTTTATTAAACTTAAAAAAAAGTTTAAATAAGTATGCGCAATCATGAATGTTTCCTTCATCAATTCTTCTGCTTCAAAATTATTACCCTAACATCAAGTCTACTACAAGAATGGATCTCAACAAATAGTGAGCGGCGAATGCTATATTAACAAGAGCTGTTCATTTCAAATAGGATCTTAGGGTGAATTTAGGTGATATTTAGGGTAGTACTCTTTGTAATATTCTCAACGCCTTTTGTTAACCAAAGTTGGTGCTTTTTTTCAGGCTCCTTCTGTCAGAAATTAAGTGTATCCTGTTTGCACGGCAACAAACAGACGCTGACAAATTAAAGAGAGATATTCTTGTGGTACACAAGCAATCTGTACAATTGAAAAGCAAACCTATTAAATTACGATTGTAAAATAAAACTATCTTGATAAGGATTTGCACAATAGTTGATAATTCCTTTACTGATTCTGTATTGCTGAATCTTAAGTAATATATTTACATATATGCCACGAGAAAAATCCTTCTAGCAAATCTTCAAAGAAGTGTTAATAGAAGTGCACAATCACGATTGTTTTATCAATGCCATTGCTGCGATTTTTTAACAATCTTTGACTGCACACGAATTGTTAGGAACTATCACCTATAAACAGTAACATTAACAGATAAAGCTAGATTTTATAATTTCTCATAAATGGATTTGGAACCAAAATTACAATTTTCCCATGAATCCAAAAATCAGAAAAATGTGCGCTTTACCGGAATATGAATTTGCACGCGTAAAAAATTTCAATATCAACAATATTGAAATCTTGGTATCTCATGCAAGTTTCCATGAAACATAAATTTTGTATAAATACCATATATATTCTTATAAATAAATATCATGTATCATGATCCATTTTTATAATTTATGATCATGCCACAACATAATGAGAAAAGAAAATATGAATGTACATTAAAAAATAACGAAAGATTAAAGTGATATAATGGTTACGGTGAAAATGATATTTTTACTTAGTGTCAATATTTCTTCAATGTGATTTAATGGATTTTTTCATGCATTTTTTAATTTTAAGATACTTCTTTAATTTATATTACCTTAAGCACTAATTATTATCTTAAAGATAAGTATACTATCATACATTTACTTCTTAAATTTGAGTATGAAATTCAAATATATCAAAATCTGTAGCCATGGTAACGAAATTCCAAATGAAAATAATGTAAAATAATTATTATGGCTCTAATTTGTTGCAATGGTAATTAAGTGAAATGCGTGGTTTTGGCATACCAGTTTTAAAAAAGTTCAATTGATATAATTTATGAAAAATTATAAGTTTTTTTATAAATACATGGGAGTTATATAAAATTTTAAAAAAGTAATATTAAGGCAGCTGTGGAAAGAATGTTTTTTTTTTAATTTTCGATATTATTCCTTTACTTAAAAAAAATAAGCTTCATAATTCATTCAATAAATTTAGAATATTATTTTAAAGTTAGTAGAGAGAGAGAGATTTTTGAAAATATATTACTTTGAACGTTAAATATATAATTTTTATTTCGGTATTTAAAATATTTTAATTTCAATTTTTTTAAATATTCAGGAATAGTTTTAATTTGAAACTTTAAATTTAAAATAATTTCAATCTAGAAGAATTTAGCTTTTGATTCTTAAATTTATCAACTTATTTTGATGACTGCATAAATACAAGAAATTAGAAAAATCTGGTGTACTGTCTTACTGTAAAAAAAATGAAAAATATGAGGCATCTAAATTTAGAAAAAAACATATATTTATTAGAATGTTGAGAGAAGCAATGCATGTAAAGAACGTCTAGAATCTAAGCTATTTTCAGCTCTT
Organism: Latrodectus hesperus; assembly: GCA_037975125.1. Taxonomy (NCBI): domain Eukaryota; kingdom Metazoa; phylum Arthropoda; class Arachnida; order Araneae; family Theridiidae; genus Latrodectus; species Latrodectus hesperus. Next base: position 82,720,934 of record CM075850.1, read on the forward strand.
CAAGAATATATTGAAAAGTACATGTAAGAAACGTTCAGGATCTAAGCAGCTTTTCAAGAATATATACTGAGGAAAAGTATATATAAGAAATATCAGGTGTATCTAAGATATTTAAAATCCCTCAAGAGTATGTTGAAGAGAGTTATATGTAAGAAATGCCTGGGACATAAGTTGTTTCAAGCTTTAAAGAATATATTGAGAATACTTCTAAGAAAAGTCTGAGATCAAATCCAGTTTAAAGCTCTTAAAGAATATTATGATGAAAAATACTTTTAATAAATGCCTGGGATTTAAGCAATTTTAAGCTCTTCAAGATTATATTGTTGATAAGTGCACGTAAGAAATGCCTAGGATCTAAGTTATTTCAAACCGTGCATTTCATATATAAAATATCAAGTATGAAGCAATTTTAATCTATTTAAAAGATTATACTGAGGATAAGTACAAGAAAAAAATGACTGGGATATAAGCTATTTTAAGCTCTTCAAGAACAGATTGAAGAGAAGAACATGTAAGAAATGCCAAAAATATATGCTATTTTATGCTTTTCAAGATTATATTGAATAGAAATACATATAAAAAATATCGGGGATCAAAGGGATTTCAAACGCTTCAAGAATAATTAAAGGAGATGCATTTGTAAAAAAAATATTTAAAATCAAATAAGTATAATATATGGAAATTAAACTCAGTTTTGACAGCTGAATTGAATAATGACATCTGAAATCCTGTGTAATTTCAAAATGTATGGAAGAGCAATTGATGTATGGAATGACAATTTGAATGTATGGAAGAGCCCGAGCAAGAAATGAAAGATAAATGCGCGAAGTGCAAGAAATTACAGTATATTCTATGTTTATTGATACTGAGATGGTTACATTTTTATGCTCCTTAAGCAAATATAAACATCCACTGGAATGTTATGTAAGAAGAGGCAAGAAATTTTAAGCTTTCAAAAGGGGAGCATAAATATCTCTATACATTAAATAAATAAATATAAACATTACAGTTTTAGTTATCTCATCATTTGAAATGTGTTTTAAGTAATAATAAAGATACTTTTGTATACAATGTCCTGCTGTTACCACAACTCGTCGACTTATCAGAAAACCACTGCAAATCATACCAGCATGTGTTATATATACCTAAAATATAATTGAATATCTGTAACTTAAGTTTAAATAATATTATTTTAAATTATACATTAAAAATCTCATTTGTGTTTTGAATACGTTCATAAATTCAATGCTTTGGATACTTTATTTAACTACAGATGAAACGATACTTACGGAAGTTTGATGCTTTCACGGAAAATCGCCAATAACAGTCACCAAATCATAATTGTTGTGATCCACAATATATTCGGACTGTTGGCGTTAGTTATAAAAATGAACATCTTGAAAGAGCAGAATATTATCATATGACCGTAAATGACAATGCTATTTTGTAAATCTAACTATATACGCGCAAAATATGCGCAAATATTGAGGGACTCTGAGATCCGCAGAGTGAAGAAATGGAAGACAAAGAGGCACTGCTCCCGTCTCTCTCTTCATATCTAGCCAAATCTATGTACTAGAAGAACATTGGGACTACAAAATTCATTCGAGACTTATTTAAAACAATCGCCGAAATATGACAGCCCCGAACTTAATTTTTCTTTTTGCCTTAGCGACAAGTTTGGCGCTAGGTATCGCAAATTTATGTGAGTACCGATAAAAATATTAGCAAATTTTTATAGGATTTAAATTTATGCATGAATACATTTTAAGTGCAAATTGATTATATATCATTAAATTTAAAAGTAAATCATATTTAAAACACTGTATAATTCTTAATCATCTAACATATGCATTAAATGCATATTAACAAAAACTACATTTTAAACTAATAAACTACATCTTTACAAATTAAATACACTTTTTACTTTTCAATTTATTACTGGCTATATTTTTTAACAATAATAAATAGCCAGTAATGAATAATAACATGATAAATTAAGAAATACTACATTAAATACATAATATCAAAAATTAGATGAATTAGATTATTCCTTTTTGTGTGTGTATTACTTACTGGCTATATTTTTTAATAATAAAAAACTTTACAAATACAATAACAATTTTTCTTTCTTATCATATAAAAATAGTTAGTTACAAAAATTATATACCATTTTTATGAAACTAATAATACAAAAAATTACACGAAATAATAATATACATTTTTAGATAAGCAATTTATTTTTGAAACATTTTTTATGGTTTCTAAAACATAAATCATGTAAAGGTTTCTAAATATTAATAATGGATTGAAGTAGATAAACAGACTTATGTTATTACTATTGCTACCTAGCTATTTAGGTGTCATAATTTCTGCCTATCTCGTAATTCATTCCCAAATAGGATCCAAATTATTATTATGAATATGATCCGAATTATCACAATGAATATAATCCAAATTAAGATTCAATTTATGAATATGATCCGAATTTCGAATCAATTTATAAATACTATCTGATTTATAATATGATTTATGTTATGTGAGTATTAGCGTTTTTTCTAGTTTTTATATAGTTTTTTTTAAAATAAGTTATGTGAAAGTTTCTTAATATAAACTACGGATTTTATAAGAAGTCAATTAATAGATTTTGTTATCACTATTTCCATCTAAGCCATTAAGGAGTTTCTCCTTATCTTTTCTTTCAATTCATGAATATGATTTATAATGTGATTTATAGTAGAGGGGCATAAGCAAATAACGAATTACTTGTCCGACAAATAACGAATTACTTCTCCGTCAAATAACGAATACCGCTTTGAAGAATACAAAAAACCAAAAAAATATATATATTGTAATTATTGCAAGTATATTAAAAATATTAATTTATTGCGATTGTGGAGAAAATATGTCACAAATGCATGCAAATTCATTCAATTAAAAAGAATCCAGATGGGATTTTAATAAATAAACATATAGAAAGGGTGTTGAACACGAATGGGTGTCATTAGGCTCATTTTTCATTGTTCTCTTCAGTAGAGAAGAGTGATTATAATAGCATGAAATATACTTTGAAGCATTGATTCCAAAACTGAACTGAAACACTAAGAAAGAGTTTGCACACTTAAAAAAAGCAATAAAAAGGATTACATTAAACAAAAATAGGAACGTAATAAAGCGTAAGATAAAATTTTAGTTTTGCGATGAGAAAATTAAAGTTATGAAAAAATGAGAGTTTTATATAGTTTCTCAGAAATTTTCGGCATTTTTTAAACACCGAAATTCATTAAATGTCGATAGTTTTAATCTTTATTCTAATTCAAAAATTGAAATTAATAAGAAAAATGCTGTAATTCCATTATGTGATATAAAATTAAAAAATTTGGTTAAGTTTTTGAGAATCAACAATAAATCAAAGGCATTTTATATAGAAAAGTGTATGTCAATACAATAAAATTTTATTGTGTGAATAATTATTTTTTTTCTGTTTATCCATATTAGTAAAAAAAATCTCTTATATAGATTAGTAACTGTACTGGTATATAGATTTTTGTTTTATCAAATGTCTACATAAGAAGCTATTTAAGGCATTGAAACAGATTTCAATTCTGAATTGCACCATACTTACACCAGCGGTTCTTAACCTATGGGTCGCGAAGCATATTTCTTGGGTCGCGCTGAGTCGAACCAAAAAAGTTAATAATACATCCCAAATAATAAGTAATACCAACACCTTTTAGAATAGTTATTCCCTAATACAAGTTATACCCTAATACAATGTTTCGGTTTTACCGCTCTTCGCGAATGGCCTTCCCGCCTTCCCAGAAGGCCATTCGCGAATCCCTTCCGGAAGTGACGTCCAATTCCTGTCCTGAGGCTTTCTCTTCTAGGAAGTGTTGGTAATACGCACGCCATTGCTTTGTGTCCACGCAGCCCTCAACTGCCATGACAGCATCTCAAAAGGGATTTTCGACAAGAGCAAAACAAATGAATCCACAAATTATATCGATTCATTATTTGTTACGTAGACAAAATCTTGCTTCAAAAATATTATCACCCGAATTATGTATCGTTTTGGATGAAATTGTTGCGGTAGTCAGTTTTATCAAATCAAGAGCTCTTAACTGCAGATTTTCCGCGAACTGTGTTTCGAATTTGGTGCAGAATACGAACATTTATTATATTATTCTGAAGTTAGATGGCTGTCCCGGGGCAAAGTTGTTCAAAGAGTATTATCATTGCGGACAGTTACTCAAGTTGCTTATTCGTCAGATATTTTATTTGAAATAAATAATCTAAATACGTCTATGCAAGGACGTATACTATTATTGAATTAACTGAAAAAATTACATGTTCTAAAAACATACTCAAATTATGGAGAAATAAGGTTGAAGAGTAAAGAAACTTGCTTCTTTCCCGACTCTTAATTTACTTGTTGAAAACAATAATATTGATATCACAGATTTTGAAATACAGAAAATTATTATTAATCATTTAGAAAAACTAATAGCAGACTTTGATCGATATTTCCCTGCAGACGATGTTTTCAAATATAATTGGGTTCGAATGCCATTTAATTTTGATGTAAGTGATTTGCATGAGGAATTTATTAATATTAATCAATTTCAAGAACAATTAATAGAAATACAAAGTGACCAAGCACTTCGATACAATTTCTACAAAAACACTGAATCTTTATGTGCTTTCTGGTTAAAATTAAAAACCGAAAAGTAAATAATTGTTGACGAAGTATTATTTGCCCTTTTCAACAACATATATGTGTGAGGCTGGTTTTTCGGCTCTGTGTGTAATCAAAAACAACTACCGGAACAAGTTAAATCCTGAAATAGATATAAGGTGCTCCTTGACAAGCATTCAACCGAGGTTTGAAGATCTTTCAAAATGTATTCAAGCACAAGGTTCTCATTAAAACTGTATGACTTGCATTTAAAATTTAAAAGACTTAACATATGTATTGATATTTCTTTTTTTTAGGAATAAATTAAAATGTCGATTATTTTCAAAAAGTTATAAATATATTTTAATTTGGTCAATAAAAATTATGAAATTAAATGGTTGAGATTCGAACTCACTACCATTCGATAACGAAAACAAACGAACTAACCAACCAGGCACCACGTAAGTTTCACATTCCCACATAATTTTAAAAAATAATAAATAATTCCTTTTTTTAATTTTTGAAAAAAGTATTCTTTTTACCCATTATCATTGTTTATGTTTACATTTTGCATTTTAACCCACAGATAGGAAATTTATTGTGAAAAGACTGGAAAGGATCTCGTATTCAGCATTCAATAACTTAGCCACTGAAGGTAATATTCAAGCACTCAATATCTCATTCAGGTTTTTATAAATCTCGTATTATTCCACGGGGCAAAACAATGTTTTAATAAAGCTGAGTAAATATTAAATATCGTTATTTATCAAATTATAATTTTTCCTTAAAAGCAAGATAATTTCCTACTCGAAGCTACAGCCAGCGAAACTGTTTGATTGTTAGACAAGAGAGTTTGTGATATAACATTAATTTCGAAAATTTCATTCTTTTTACTTTTTCAATTGACAATAACGTTCTTGTTTGACAAAAATTAGAACCCAATTAAAGTAATAGATAAAATATTTTGTTTTACAGCAATTCTGCATCAATTAAAAGAATAAATAAATTTTTAAAACAGAAGAAATACATAAAAAGGTTTTAAAACAGATTTATATGATCAAGAACGCGCGTGCTTCCATAGTCAATTGAAGAATTGTAAATATTATTACCATCCAAGGAAATTGGCCATTCTTTGCTATATCACCATTTATCAGGCGACGAAATCTCCCTTCTGGAAATGTAAAATTTAGAAACATTTGATAAGCCTAATAAAAAACAATGTATGTCAAAAGACAAATATATAAATTATGAAGCAATTTATTCATTATTATAAAAAAACGTTTACCTTTCGAGAAAACTGGCACAAATAGACAAAACAACAGTAGAAATCTCATATTATTATTTTATTAAATGTCTTATTAAACATTAAATTATAACATAATGAGAAAATGAAAGTAGAATTGTACACATTATGATTGAAAAAGAGGATCAGTTATAATATAACAGAACAATATTTTGTTTCTCAGAAATGTAATCTCTATGCCATATCCAAATGCATGAACAAATGCATGTTTAAGTTTTCAGAGAAAATGACGTTTTTCCAAGTAATTTGTGATTTAAATGTCTAAAAAAAGCAAAAGGTAATCAAATGATTAAAAATTACATGTTACAGAACAATATATTTTAAAAAATAACAATGAGCTTCAAATGCAAAAAAGATTCAAAAATAAATTTCCCAGTCTGTTTACCCTAGAAAGCGACATTTATTTTTCTGAAAATTCCTCAAATGATCATATAATGTAATAGAACTAAAAATGGAATTAATAATAGAATTAAAAAATTTTAAATTCTTTTATTTCGTGCAGTCTAGACAAGAATTTGAAAGTGCCATTACCTACCGATAATAATTCAAATTATAAATCGAATCATTTACATTAATAAATCAAAACTCCTGAATAGTGCTGATTAAATGCAAGAAAAAAATTTTAATTTTCTTTAAAATGTTGCTTTTAATCAAGTCTAATTATAAATTCTTGTTACCTATTTTCCAGAAATTATAGTTTATTTTTATAAATGTATAATAAAAAAGCATAAAATTCAAGCAATGATGGCAAAATTGTCCAATACAGCACATAAAGTTTAATTCATTCAATTTTAGTTATTGCGAACTTCATGTACAATTTTTTTATATTTACCGAATGTTGTATTATAATTTATTTATTTGATCACAGTATTATCCTTGATATAGGAATTATTTTTTAATTTATGGGAACTGCATGAATTATATTGAGAATACATGTCAGCATTTTTAGTAGACTTTAAACGCTTAAACGTAAATAATGTGCCTAAACTAAGTCATAAGGAGGAGGTGAGATGCAGCTTCTGTTGATCCGGAGATCCGAGCACCATAAAGAGGTAGAAGTCTTCATTCGCCCTCAATTGTGACAGAGCCTCTAGAACCGCGATTTCTAGACTAGCAAGTGGACACACTAGAGGTTTCACGTATTTCAAAGGCAGGAAATTCTTTGAGGTCTTCTCTAAATCTAAAACTGAGCAGGCTTCTCTTAATCACATCCTGGACTTTCCAGAGAGGATATATACTCACCCCCCTTCTGGTCCTTGATTTTCTTAGGGTCAGGGGTCTGATGGACCTTGTCTGACATCGTCAGACATTTGGAGGATAAGCCACAACAACACTGTGCAAAATGTTTACCTGATATAAAATAATCAAAACATATTTATTACTATGTCTCCGGTGGCCTGGTTGGTTAGAGAATTCGTTCTCGTTATCGGAATGTAGAGAGTTTCAATCCCGACCCAATCGAAGATCCACCGTGTTCGCTAATGGCGATTGGTGCACGCTAAATTTGTCGTGGTTGCCATGTCCTCTATGTGAAATGATACCGATGTGGGTGGCAGACCATATCTTGAGGATCTTCTGCTTGGTCCCCGCTTCTAAATTGCGAAGACCCAGGCATTTTCGGGCGCAGCCATTGGAAGCCCCAATTTTAAAGTTGCCCTCACATTTCAACCACTTTTAGTGTGTGAAGGTGGAAATATTAGCATCATCCGTGCATTTTTATATTACTATTAGAAGAACAACCCGGCAACTTTTGTCGAATTTTACTTCGATATGGAGAAAATGGCAAAGCTTTCGAGAAAAGATCATGATATGGAAAAAATAACGGTATTTATTATTAATTTAACTTTTCTCTAAATATTTTTTCATGAAATGAGATTATGCATATATGCATTTAAAAAAGAACCAAATTAGTTTGTAGAATACTAGAAAATTTCCTTTAGTTTCACGAAGTTATTAAGCAAAAATAGAAAGTTTTTTCATCCACTGCATTTTTATGCATTCACATTCCAGCGCATTTTTATAGGTGACTTAGTGAGAAAGGAGTAAGCACATACGCTGTAACGGGTCAAAGCAATACTTTATCAAAAGTCGAAAAAAAAATACTAAATATCGTTACATTTTTTGAAAACAAATTGTAAACGTTGTGAAAAGACGAGGGATTCAACTGCCACGCTTGCATATTTTCTCTAACGCCTGCTGTAACACATAGTTTTCAAATTTAAAGTGCAGAAAAGAATCACACTTTTCTTTCTTGAAGCTGGAGAGTTCCGGATAGGAATATATTATTTAGACTAATCATAGCACGGGATGTATTCGCATTTACCAAGAATTCAAATTAGCATTAATTAGTATTTTATTTAATTACAAGCGCTATAACAAAAATTTCTAGAGGAAACATAGCTTTTAATCATCAATATTAGCCAGAAATCGACATCGTAATATAAATTTAATTCTATTCCTCGTTGCCATTCTCAGTTCGAATGCGGCGAGAAATTTTACGAGTAAAGAAAATAAAAAATTCTCAATTGCAACATTAGTCATGAGCCCCACATGTTGTCCTCACAATCAATAATTTTGCCTAAAAGAATTATCACCGTGACAATTCCACAGATTTCATTGAATAAACAAAGACATTTCGACTAAGACTTTTGAATTATTCAAACCTTTGTATTTTTTAAGATTTTTATATTTCGCATCTCATGTTATAATCATGTTTATTTGACTCAGAATTTTGAATTAAATCATTTCTGTTAAGTTCAAAATATTGTTTCTAATTATAAACAATAAATCCCATTATATGTAAACCAAAACTATCATAAAAACAAATTGACTTGCTTAGTAATATTTCTTTAATAGTTTTGGGAATTTTTCAAGTTATAACATATTTCTATTTGTACATCCGAAATTTTTCATATAGAGAAATGTGAACATATTTATCTATAAAAAGTATTTCTGTTACATTTTTGGGATGAAAGATGATAATATCTGGTAGTGGAAGAGCACACGTGCACATTAATCATACTATTAAGATCACACGCATATTAATACTATTAATTTTAATTGCATTTTTAGTTGAAAACTACTATTATTAATATTAATATCTGTGTCTTAAATTTAACTGATTTTTATATTGAGTTTTGTTGTCTGTAAAATGCATTAGTTTCATAAATCCTAAGTAAAAGTTTGACAAGAAGATTATCGAGGCTCAAAATTAAGTCAAAAAGTTTTATTAATATATCTACCATTTTTTTAATATTTCACTTTAAAATTTACAAAAAGTATGTAAATATTAAAAACTATGCTTTTGCCAGAATGTTTTATGTATTTCACGAAAGTCTGAAATGCATCAGTATACGATGAAATATGCCAAACAGGGCTTGAACAAGAATTGACAAAAATCAATACGTGTGTTATTACAATCCACTTAAGTCCATTGCCACCCTCTTAACTTCGGAACGGCAGCTACTATATTTATAAAAGTGGTATCTAGGTATAGTAAAGTAGCCATGCGCTACTGAATGAAACAGACTACTACGCCACCTGGTGGAAAACTGCGGAGTTAGCATTTTTATCTCGAAAACGGTACGAGATAGAGAAAAAAAGCGATAACAAAGTTGTAGAGCATCTTCGATTTAGTACTAAAAGATACCTTAAAGGCATTAATGTGAAGAATACAACGGTTAAAACGCACATTTGTTTCGTGCTGTGACGTGACAAAACGATCTAAGAAAGAAAAAAACAATTAGTTATAAGAATATACTTTATTTAAGATGTTCAAACTTCTTACCGTCAGTTGCAATGCACATTTGGATCCTCACTTGAAAATCACGTTGCACACGTTGGAACACGCGACCGTAATGTGTCTTTTAAGGTCCTGCAATTTTTGTGGAGGGGTCGCATACACCTGCTGTTTCATGTATCCCTACAGGAAAAAGACTAGTGGAGTCAGATCAGAAGAATGTGGAGGCCACTCTTCGAAACCGCCATACCCTATTATTTGGTTGCCAAATTCCTTGACGAGGTATTGCTTCACTGGAGATGTCTTGTAAGCAGGCGCGCCGTCATGTTGAAACCATAGATTCTGAAGATTAAACAACGGCATGTTCTCCACAAAATCGGGTATAACCTTCTGTAGCAATTGTAAATATCGTGCACCCGTTAACGTGTCATTGTAAAATATTGGACCTATCAGCTTGTTATTGTAAATTGCGCTCCAAACGTTGATAGCATACAGAATTTGATGTCGAACGTCGACGAAACATTTAGGATTTTCCAGCGCCTAGTAATGGGTGCTTTGCCTATTGTACATGCCATTCCGTGAAAAGTATGCCTCATCAGTCCATATTATATCTGCAGAGACTGCTGGCTGGACCTGTATCTGATTCATGACGAAGTTGCACCATACATAGCGTCGCTCAGCATCCCCTTCCACTAAAACCTTTTCAGGCATTGATCGGTATGGATGAGTACCTGATTCGCTTAGGATTTTCCAAACCTGAATTTTGGAGAGACCACAGTGTTCACTGATCTCTCCTACGCTGTATTTTGGATATGCGAGGACATATGCTAATACCTCATCCGGTTGAAGTTGCCGTCCTACTTTAGCTGGTCTGCCAGATCGAGTTCGACTAGTAACTCAACCTGTTTCCCTTAAACGTTTTACAACAGTTAGGATGGTTTGATGAGAAGGATGCGGGCCTGCAGGGAAACGTTGGCGGTACAACCTTGCTGCTGATCGTGCCTTGCTTCGACATTCACCGTACAGTAAAACCATCTCACAATACTCAGCCATCACCATGAGCATCAACATACTACAGCCCCAAGAAGATGTCTCTTTTATAGCTGTCTCAGGAGGACATTCGGGACGTTTCTTAAGTATTTGCATACTGCATACAAATTGTTGGAATTATTTTTAATACTTCCGTTTTTCCCGTTTCGAAATAAAAGTGAAAAATGTAATCACGAAAATGTAAAATGTTTTGTTTTTTCAAATATGCCCAAGTACGATGGGCCACGTCATAGCACGAAACAACAAATGTGCGTTTTAACCGTTGTATTCTTCACATTAATGCCTACAAGGTATCTTTTCTTACTAAATCGAGGATGCTCTACAACTTTGTAAATTACTTTTTCTCTCTATCTCGTTCAGTTTTCGAGATAGGAATGCTAACTCCACAGTTTTCCACCAGGTAATGTAGTAGTCTGTTTCATTCAATAGCGCATGGCTACGTTACTATACCTAGACACCACTTTTGTAAATGTAGTAGCAGCCGTTCCGAAGTTAAGAGGGTGGCAAGGGACTTTAGTGGACATACTGTATATAAATAAGCGATTAAAAATTCAAATCAATACAATAAATCATTGCTTAAAAATACAAGGAAAAAACATTAAAAGGTGGTTCTAAAGCTTTGTTTCAAAAATGCATCCCCATACGCTGAAATGGAGAAATATAATATCCAGTGAAATCCTTAAAAATTTCCACATTAAATTAATTGGTCTAATTTTCAGTTGTGATTTTCATAAAATCTGATTGAATTATTAGAGTTGAAGTCTGTAAATGACTTCTAGTTTAGTAATAATCTAAATTTGAATTAGTTAATAGATATGAATTAGAATATCAACTTGAACAGAAAAATTCAAACGAAATTTAATTAGAGATTAATGATCAATCATGAGAAGCAATGTATCTAAACGTGAGAAGCAGAATGGAAGCTTTGGTAGCAGGTTTTAAAAACAATAGTTCGATCATCCTTTAAAGTTCGATAGCAGTTCAGTGAAACACAAATTGCCTATAGTAATTAAATCCATATTTATTTCTGAGTAAGGGCTTATGTGTGCTTCTAGCGTAAGGGCTTATGTTAAGCCATTTGTAGACGACATGATTCATTAAATAAGTATCTGTTTATCTCATGGAACAAATTTTAAAATTATTTTCAAGTGAGGCGTTATCCAGCCATCTGCTCAATATTTACAGAAGAATGCCTGAAACAAATTAAATGTTCTTTCCCTAGCACAAGCATGTTTTCCATATTTTCATCTTACTCGAGGATTTAATTATAAATTTTGTGCATTAAGTTTGACATTTTATATGAATGGTTGATTTACAAGGTTTAAGAATTGCTTTCAAATTTAAATGGACACACATTCCATTATTTCGTTACATGATATCACTTTTGCATACTTAGTTAGTGTAGTGTATTTTATAGTAATGTTCATTGAAGCAGCCGGAATGTAATAATTATTTTATTCAAAAAGGGGACGACACACTTATACACACATACATGTATTGATATTATCGAATTGTTCTGTCTGTAAACATTCTTATAGTCTCGAACTCAGAGTGTCTTTACTTTCGTTTTTAAGAATACTACATTCTCCCACACTTAAATTACGTAGTCCGACAGATAACTTGGTGGTTGTCGTTTTTTTGCTGATCTTCGAATAGGAGGACTTCGTGGAGCACCGGAACCATTAGAAACACCAGATACTGGCTTACCATAAGTCTTCGCAATTCGAACTCTGATGGCATGGGGTCGAAATGATTTCCAGTAGGGAGCGATTTCCTCGGATAAATGACATCAGGCTTTGGGGAAAATGTAACTCTTGGAATTTTAGCAACCTCACTTTTCTTCAATTGATTTATATGTCTTTTTAGAGTTTTCCCGTCATAGAGTTTTTTTATTAAATAGTTTAATTTACCAGTTCGTTCTTTAACGATGCCAAATTTCCATGATAGCTTATTGTTTGCATAAGTGCGTGATTGTACACGATCTTCCACACTTAAAATTCTATGATTTGGAATAGTGGGTGAAGTATATGTGTACTTGAATCCCTTACTTGGTGGACGTAATAAATCTAGTTTAATTCGTAATTGGCGTCCCAGATACAATTCTGAAGCAGTTTCTCCGGATTGTAATGGAGTTGCTCGATCTAATTTATAAATTCTAAAGCTAAAACTTGTTCAACAGTTACATCGAATGTTAGATCTGAAACCATTAAAAGTTTCTCTCAAATAAAGTCATCTTTTAATCCTCTAATAAACTGTGCTCTCAAAAATAAATTAGCAACAGATTTTTCACATTCACAATTAAAATCAGAAGTAGAAGTAATGTTTCGAAGTGCGGCAACGTAATCAGAAACACTTTCGTTTTCGTTTTGAAAACGGGATAGAAATCTGTGTTGTTCGATAATAACATTAGGCTGAGGATATAAATGCTTTTCAAGAACAGAAATTATTTCATCATAGGATAAATCATTAGGAATTTTAGGTGCAATTAAAGAACACAACAGATTATAATGTTCAGATCCAATGCAGTTTAGTAGTATTTTAACACACAAATCTTTATCTTTGAAAACATTTTTGATTTGTAAATAGTTTTGAAATCTTTGTTTATATTGCAATATTTTTTGCTTATCCTCGTCGCCAATTAATTGTAGTGTATTTTATAGTAATGTTCATTGAAGCAGCCGGAATGTAGTACACACTTATACACACATACGTGTATTGACATTATCGAATTGCTCTGTTTGTAAGCATTTTTATAGTCTCGAACTCATAGTGTTCTTCTTACTTTCGTTTTTAAGAATACTACAGTTAGCAAAGTTCTAGACTCACCATTATCAAGGAGAAAGAGGCACACTCCATTAGCAAAGAGAGAATTCTAGAGCCACCCTTTTCTTTAAGAACGTTTCAGCAATGACATTTTCTTGGATATAATCTCTCTTTAATAAAAAATGAGTTACTAGTGCTTCTTATTCTGATAACTCATATATATTTTATCTGGATATTTATTTTAACACTTAATTATTAATCTTCTATTTAAGAAATGAAATTACAGTGTTGGGCAGTATATAAATGGATTTTAGCCAAAATCTTATTAATAGAAATTTATGAAAGGGCGAAATCGTCTCCATTACCAATTTAGAGTCATTATTCTTCTACGTAGAGTGTAATTACGGAATTTTATATTTCGTTGAGATTAAATAATAGAAGTCATTAAGTAAACAAGTTTATACGTCAGCTATATCACTTTAATATAAATAAATATATGTTTTTCTTATTAACATGTCAAATGAAAGTATTTTTGTTCTTCATAACATTCAACATAGAAATAAATTCTAATTCTGATCGACTGAGCCAAAGTTTATTTTGAATCATAAGTATATGTGTGTTATAAAATATTCATAAAACAAATAACTTTAGCTAAATATTTTTAGAAACAAAATTTTTTATCTGTTATGTAATGATCATTTTTATCAAATATGCTTTTTCAAGAGTAAATGAATTGCAACTAATATACTTACTATAAACATTTTTTATATTTCTTTCATACTAAATTTATTTTTAACTTAATAATAAAAACAAAGATGGCAGCATTATACTAATTGAAATCGGTTTGTTATTAATTTAGAAATTAAGTATGAAAATTGTCGATACAGAGTACTGCTTAAAATATTCTCAATGTATTGATTCTTTGTCCATTATTTACTAGTTTTTAATTTTAAAATACAAAATAAACTATTGATTAACTTGTATAATCGTTATTATTCGTGACTTCAAAGGTTATCGTCTATTAAATCACTAAAAATTCATCAAATATTTCGCAAGATTTTATTCAATAAAGCGTCCTAAAATCAAAAAACCATTTACTTTTTGCTTAGTTACTTTATCTTTAGCGCTTCAAATTAAATTGCAGGATTTTAATTTTTGGCATAAAATATAAATTGGTCCTTGAATTTTATACCGAATGTTGTTAAAAATGAAAACATTAAGAGTCTAACTTAGAAATATGATGTTTTGATTAAAATACTTTTTATGTAATTAAAAAAAAACAAGAACAGACCTAAACATTGAAACTAAATATAATATATGTAGACATATTACTCATATCTTCTATATATATATAATAAAACCTTTAACCATTCTGAAATTTTTAAAGTTTGTTTAAATTATTTTTCTAATATTATCACTTACGTTATTTTTCAATAGTAGGAAATTAATGTAAATTACTTTTCCTCGAAGGAAGAATATTATAAATATTTCTCAAACAAATTTTGCCTGTTATAAATTGTGAAACGTATTTTTATAATAAATATATAAATTTTAACAGTAAAACTGTAAGCAAGAACGTCAGAAATGAATTTGAAATATTTCAGTGTGTTGAGATTTAATTAAACTCCTCGAAAGCTTTTAGAATTATAGTAGTTTTTTTCAATTGGTTTTCCTTTTCTAAAAAATATTCATATTTGGGAAATATGTTCCAATTTCTCGAGTTTTAGATTTATTGAATTGAAAAATAGGAATCACTGTTTGTAGTTTACCTCTCCTTTAATAGATGGCAGCACCATAAAACTTAATTTCAGTGTATTTTATTTTCATCTGTAAATTAGTAATTCATTAAAGAATAAGTTACCACGAATCCTTCAAATATTTCAAATATAAGAAAGTCTTAATTAAAAATAGTTAAATATTTATGACATTTGATAAATTTTTTACAAGTACTATTTCAACTTTTTTTTAATCGCCATAAAACTTGCGGCAAATCTAAATATCGTTAAAAATATTTTTTTAATTAATAATTTATTTTATTATTTAGAATTTTAATTTTTAAAAAAAGCTTATAGTTTTATCACTTTTATTTTTATTTATGTAAAAACCGAAGCGATGAAAGTAAATCAACATTTGCTATAAGGTATTTTGTAGAAAAGAGTGTCAAATCCGATGTCATTCTCATCATTTAATCGAGATTTAAGTGAAGGTTAGCAAAATTTAGCAGTTTCATTAACTGTAATAAGCATTTGGAAACGAAATCCCAATAAATAAGGGAATTTTCGAATTGTAACTTTGTATCGTATATCGAAGATTTTAGCTGCATGATCAATGACTTGGACACATGTACTTTTGTATTATCTGTGTACTTTTGTATCAAAGATGAACTTAAATACTAAGAACAATAGGATAGTATGTTTTTTAAACATAGCAGAAAATTTACATTCCTCAACATTGTGTTAAACTCGAACATCATATGTCGTCATTGTCGAGAGGATGAGATGCAATCTTTAATTACTTCTGTAAATAGTTTTTGACTACGTAGAAAGTAGTGGAATGTTCATCAGCATTGATACTCCTACTTGGTGAACTGAAATCTTCAACTAGTCGAATTGACAAAAATAAACAGAACCCCTTAAAAATGTAGGCCTATGTGTGTGAAAACATAATTTTTATTATTTCAAATCAAGGTTCAAGATTAAGTAACTGCATGTTAGAGGCTAAGATATTCAGATTTAAAATCTATTTTTTTATTAAATTCTATAGGAGTCATGCATATATTCGAGTGTTTAATTCAAAGTTTTATTATAATTTAAATTGTGAATCAATGAACCATAAATAAGATATATAAAGAAAAGAATCCATGTGTTAATTCACTTTTTTATTTAATTCAGTGAATTAACTTTAAGACTTCAGTTAAATTCATAGATTATGAAATAAAATGCTTACAAGTTTGGCGTCATTGGCTGATCTTCTTAATACGTTATTATATTTCACTCTAATATCTCATCTGTTTTAAAATCGTGATGTATAATATATTTGCAATTCACTTTTATACCATTACAAAAAGTTGGATTATAACCAAATACTAGCCAAACTCTGGATTCGAATTTGAATAATTTATCTTTGAAAGCGTACATTTCAATATTTTCTGTTACATTTCTATATTATAGGAACTTTCATGAAATAGTTATGATAAATTAATATAATTATTTAATATTTGCAGAAAGATAAAATTCATGAATTCCTGTTAAATTTATAAGGATTGTTACTAAGAACCCAAGGTCTATAAAGACTATTTTATGTAACAAACAAATAAGCAAGAGTAGTACTTGAATAAAACAATGCCACACAGGAAGCATGCAAATTTCGGTATATTTTGTATTAAGTCTTCTTAAATGTGTAATATTAAGGAAGACTCATACTTAAGAGACGGCAAATATTTAAGAAGAGTTAAGTTTTCTTAAGTATGAATGTACCTAAATAATACGTAAAATACAAATATATATACCAAAGTCTATCTTTAACGTTTATTATTATTATTTTTTTAAAATAAGGTCTTTTTAGTTAAACTATAAAAAATAATTAAAGAAATGAGAAAAGTCTTGAAAAAATTATTTTAAAGTAATTCTGAAAATAAATAATGTATTACACGTATGGAATGATTTAAACAAAAGTTCCTTTTTCATTTTATAAGCATCTTCGTTAATAAATATTTCTAAAAAATAATTTTAAGAAACACGAGAAAAAAATTTTGTCTACAAAATTGAGAGAAAAATGAATAAAATTATTGTTATTCATAGATAAATATTTTTCAAAAGGACAAAGTAACTTTTCATATTATTTACTTTACTTTTCTAGCCATCCATGATTTATGTGCACTTGAAAACATTTTGTTTAGTCTACCAACTCTAAGCGATATTTTCAATTTTTTAATAACTCTTATTTTGATTGAAATATTGAAGCTTTAAGCAATTTACAATATACAAACAAAAGTTAAAAGCTCCATGGAGCCACTTGGGAATTTGTTTTAAAATATTTCCTTTTCCCTTCATTTCCTTAAACAAAAATTTGCAACTTTATTATAAATGAATGCTATTGCTATTGTTAGAAATTATTATAATCGTAAATTTAAAATGCAATTAATTTTCAGTTCATTAAAATGGTAACAAGAATGAATTTTATATATTTTTCCTTGTATATAATTAATACAATTAGCAATTAACTTAAGCAAGATATTAAACTCTTTTTTGATAAATTATATTCTGGGATACAGAAAATTCGAAAACTTTTATTTAAACGTTATGTGTTGCAACTTATTTATTTTTAAATAGAATTATAATTTAACGAATAGAAAATTATTCTCTAGCAATATTTTTAACTTTTTATGTATATAAATAAGCATTATAGAAAGTTAAGGAAATGAAAAAGGTATTCTTGAAATATTCAGAGGTGGAATTTGGACCCATTTGGTTCATCAAATATAATAATAGTTACTAAGCACAAATTTTCGTTCCCTGATTTTAAGCAAAGTACATTTGACTGGATCCTCAGATAAACTAACATATTTTTCCTAAATATTAACTCCACACTATCAGGTTTTGTTTGCCTATTTATCATTTGGGTCTTATTTTGAATACAATGGCCAATTAGATCAAGACCTACCATTTGAAATGGATCCCTAACTATTGTAAGCGTTTAAACCTGAAGTGAGAATCAAATTCATGAACTCTTTTCAACCATCACGAACCATCTCCAGAAGAGGCATTTATACTTTAGGAAAGTTTAGTTTGAATATCTTCTCTATGAGCAAAATTTCGCTACTGGATCAAATGCCGAACCCATACTCTGAGAAAAAGCGTGAATAAAAACACCATAAGAAAAAAAAACCTTCCTATGCAAATGAAAACTCAACATCAAGATCAAAACAGAGATTAGCATTTCAAAGAAGCTTATTTTTCACTGTTTCTGTTGTGAAATTCAATTCTTCAATTTTTGTTTGGAGAAATGATGAATTGAAATACACCACAACAACGTAATTCAGTGGAATCCATGATTTGGCTTATTATCTGGAATACAAAACTTAATTTTTGGGAAAAAACTTCAAGAATTTTAGGGAATGTTGGAGTTGGAAAGAGTGATATTTCCAGACTTATGTGGAACCAATTACAAGAAAGAGTAAATGTTAAATTGTTGATTTCCAACATGTTACTGCTGCTAATAGTTTCGTTTACAAGACAGAATAAGCAACGCTTTTCAGTTGAGAACTCTTATTTTTAGCAATCGAATGAAATATCTTAAAAAAGTAGACTAGAGTGATCATCTGATTTTATAGAATTGTTCAGTAATTATGTGCGATTCCGAAATAATCTTTATCTGTTTTAAGTTTTCTTAAATATCCAATTATCGATTAAACTAAGCGGCACTGTTATCACGAGTCATCCAGAAATTTAAGAAATAAGAAAAAACTCATCCCAAATATGCATTTGAACAATTTAAACACTCAACGCTAACAACATGAACACACTTATTATTGGAGGAATAATAAAATTATTTTTATTAAAAATTTGTTCAAAGTTCTTTTTTTTACTAGGGAGAAATTTAATTTTTTAGAATTTAAATATCGATAATAATTCGAAAAATGGATTATATTCGCTCTTGGATAATTGTATATAATATACATATAACACAATATTCGATAATCGTACAATAAGTATATATTTATTTTTTTAACAATACTGTTAGAAATAATTACACCGGAAATGTTATAATTATTACCCGTCTATTATATTAGTTTTATAATATCTTACTATATCCAATGATAAGTATTATTCGATAAGTATAATATTTCTTAAGTATATAAAGTTTTCACCAGCAACTTTTCTTAAAAGTAGAAACAATTATTACCATTGGATCATATTGTAGAAGAAAGATGGAATGATTTGAGCAAAAACAATAAAAAACGTACTTTTTAATAGAGTAAATATATTAAAAAAATAAGTACAATACAAAATCTTAAGCAAAAAAAGAAATCTCCCAGAATATTAAGTAAAATCAGAGAAAGACGCCACGCACAAATTGTTTACATACATTAACAACGAGTGCAATTGTTGTGACGTCCATTCGTATACCGTGACGTCAGAATCAACAATGTGTATCTGACTGTGCGACCTATTTTATTAGACAAAAAGTCTGTAACGCTATTTTATGATTCTGGTAATGAATTTGAAATGATTCATGTTTCAACCAACTTGCAATTGGATTCTATTCTTCAGTTTGTAAATTGTTAGAATGAACTTATAAATCGATAATTTTGGCTTTCATTTTCACTTGTAAAAATAAAAATATAACACAATCAAAACATATATTTATCTTAATTTCTTTCCTAGTGTATCGTAATAATATTAAAAGATAAGTAGTTTATTTAGAATTACTTTTTTTATTTTTTGAATATAAATGTTGTTTTCAAAAATAAACAAATTTTCACTGAAAATAAGATTTATGCTAAATATGTAATTTGATATGTTATGAACTTAATCAAGATTTATATTGATTTATAAGGGTTTCGAATGCGTATTTTCCCCATGATAACCTTTAATTTTTATAATTTCAAATGGATACAGTTCAAAATTTTACTCATATTTATTAATTATTCATCAAGATTCATTCAATGAAATTTCTTATTCAAAAATGTTTTCTTTAAAAGAAATTATAATCTACTGTAAGAGTTTGACTTTAAAGTTTGTTATTTGTCGTGTTTTCTTAATGTTGGATTTTAAAATTATGGCTGTTCGTATACTATTTGCTTTCCATACACAATATTTTCTTAATTATGACAATGACAAAAATGTTTTTACATAAAAAATAGCAAAAATATATGGGAACTAAATTAACAGCCTACTGAAATTATTCAAATCTTTATCTATTTGGTATAAATAAGAAATGTTTAACAAATAAATTGTTTTCAAACAATATCAAAAAATTTTGACATCATTTTTAAAAAATTTTTATTTTTAAATTTTTAAAAGAAACTTTTATTTATTTTTTTTTTTTGCTAATATTCTTTTTATGTAAAATATAAATGCAACCGCAGCACAAAAATTTGAGGAAAATATCCCAGTAGTTGAATAAATAAATATCACATAGTAAAGTTATATCACATAGTAAAAAAAAATAATTAAAAAATTCTATCAAAACTTCTTTTAAAATTAACAGTGTACAGCAAAATTGAAATTAGAATCCTATAATTTGAGCAGATTACAAATTAGCTTTATAATTTAATTTCATTAGAATTCCATTATAGAACTGAATTTTGAATTGTTTACAAAAACAAATTGCACTAAATTTGTTATAAAACCAATTGCAGTTAGTTAAAAAAAATTAAATCGATGTTTTAACTGCATTATAATTAAAAGTTAAATTCAACATAATTAGAAATTAAAACTAATGCTTCTAATTAAAAACGGTTACAGTGAAGAATATAATAAATTTTAGAAACATCTTATCAGTTTCCTTATCGCAAATGGAATGGTAACAAAAAAATAAAAAAAAATGAAAAGCATAAAAGTGTCTTGTTAGTCTATTGAACGAGATACCCGTGGAGAAGCATTCCATGTTTGGGTGGGTGTAGGCGGCAAGCGAACACGTAATCTCCGCTAAAGAGGGAATCTCGGAGAGAAGTGGGTGAGCGGTACTATTCCTAGAGATGTGTCTCACTGTCCCCGGCAAAACCAACAGTTGTCATGGCGACGGTTGAGCATGAGTAATTCCTTGCCAAAGTGGATGCTTGAGCTGCTCTTGTAAACAGTAAAATTCTGCACTTTGATAGGCTGTCATCTCATCGCTCATACATGAAAAGCGTGGGGGGGGGGAAAGCGTGTATTTTTGATAGGCACTATTTACTCCTTACGTTTCGCGAAATGGTTAGGACCGTGTTCGTCGCTTTCAGTATAATTACTCGTTGGGCGAAGTTAAATGATCCCAAAAATCTTATGAAAACAGTAACATTAATAAAAAAATCAGAAATAAATAAAAAAACACAAATTTATTAATAAATTGAAGTGTAATTTATATTAGTTGATATGTTATCTCTAAGTCACAAAAGTCGATTATCCTGCAAATTACTTAGGTAATGTGCAGTAACTTAGGTAATCTGTTAGAGTGGAGAATATTCTTTCTTTTCTCAAATTATCTAGGTCATTGATTCCAAACTTACGAAGCTTCTTTTTCTAACTGCGGTCACTGGGTTACTAAACTTCGCCATAACAAGGCTGAAAACTGCTAGTCATTTATAGTTCCCGATAACCACCTGTGAACCATGTCACGGTGGCGATCACTGGTTGGTTAGGATGGCACATCTATTGTGTGAATGCTCTAAAGCGAATGTAAAGTGAACTAATTTGGTTCTAAAGATATGTAGGGCATTATTCTGAGGTCATAGTTCAGATTTTTTATAGTGCCCTTTGCCGTTACATCCAATAAAGTAGGGCTCACATATTTTATGATTGTCAGCCACTTACTTATTAGTTCTCTTTACACGAAAGTCAAATATCACTTCAGGCATTCATTTGAGAGTACCCTTTTATTATGTTACTCGAGAACTGGCGCTGTGGGATCTCTGGTGATAAAAGAATTTATGTTGTTGTTTCCCATCATTCCGAGATGTTGCGGCAGCTAGATCAGATCCATGGCATCGTAAACCCTAGCGAAGTCAAGCACCAGCAGTGGACTTACGCAAAGATCCGCCAGAGCGAGCCCCTAACAATCCAAGAGGCGATCGGGGGAAGCCGGCTCCAGAAGAATTTGTCATTCATTCTTTAGTAAAACAACCAGAAAACTGCATTAAAAAGATTACGCACAATGTGAATAACAATATAGCCCGGTATAAAATGCCTTTACTTTGGTATCAACCAAGTCATTTAACTGTAGTTAAATAAAAATCGCGTTATGATTGATTTTATTCAGAGATTATGCGTTGGCAAAAATGGATAGTTGGAAATATAATATTGCAAGTCAAATGCCTCACTTTGTTATATTCACATGGTATTACAATTGTTGAGCTTTTAAATCAAAAATAAAAGTTTCCAAGATTGGTGCAAACAATTACTTCTCCAACAATAAATAATTAAGTGATTACGTCTAGTAATGCATATGTGATTCAATACACACAATCTTACAAAATAGTGATTTATGTAACCTCAGTTTTTATTCATAAGAAATCAAGATTCAAAATAAAAAATCTAACATATAGGAAACTAATGTCAACTCAAGAGATTAAACATTATAAGAACATGAAGCAGGACGAAGAGAAATATTTTAAATTTTGCAAATCAGTAAAAATTCTCATCTTGTAATAAGAATTTCCAATATTATACACTCAGCCATCAATCCAGTTTGAATACGATTTACCCCATATCCACCCGTTGAAGAATACGTATAGTTTGAAATATGCTTATGGTTATACTTGACGGGTATATTGAAGTTATTACAGCACCCTCTTTAATAGAATTTGCAATTATTTCGTGCAAAGTTATTGTTATCATTCGAAAACACAGAAACTATAATTAGGAGCATCGAAATTTTCATTTTTATCAGTACTTATTTTCTGATAATTCCTATTGAGAAAAATCAATATTATGTGTTTCTAAGACATCCCTTATATATATAATATATATCACTTTAAAGCGAATAAATATTCAGTCATTTTGCAAAAAATACATGCTTCATTTCCTTCGCTTAACTTCAACCGTGGCAAAATATATGTTGTCCTAAATCCACTACGAATTCTAAGTAAAAAAAAGGTGAAGATAAAAAGACAAAAATTAAATAAAGCAATGAAGAACCTCAAGAAAAACAGAGAAGGGGGAGAGTAAAATATACGAAAGTCCCGTCGGTGTGCGTGGGAGTCGATCACAAGCACCTCCGAAATCTAATGTGAGCAAGACTCATTTGAACCTCGAAAGCTCCCATTTAAAGCTATACGCCTCCCCCTCCCTCGCAGATATATCTGTAATATCCTCCGAGCTCTTCCACGGTGACGTCACATATTTTTCGTTATTTTAACGCTGGGCTTTCTGCATCTCCCCATTTTTCATCCGCAGAGGGAAAGTATATTTGGAATCCACTCCGCCTGCGAGGATCGCTTCTACTTCCACTTGAGGGGCCTATAAATAGAAGCCCCGAACCAAAATATTGGCTGTCAGTGGGGGTGGGCAATTTGGGTAAGGATCCCTCTTTGTGTCCTCTTTCGATATCTGTGCAGAAGCCATTCACAAGGTCACGTTAGATGCCTCAGTCTTTAAGCAGCTAATACATTTTTACCATAAAATTCCTTCATGAAACCAACTGTACATAGTTTTTATTTGTTTTGTAGCAAAGAAATGATAATGTTCGTAAGTGAATGTTGAATATTTGAAAAATAAAATTAGGCGCATTCCATTGGCTGGGGAATTTGGGTAAGGATCGTAATTCCTCTTCTCTAGATAAGCCATTTATTAGGTCAAAAATTAAAAACTAAAAAAACTAAAAGTTATTTGCTCAAAAACCATTTATTAGGTTATAAGCGATGTTTTTCAGTTGCAAATGCAGTTCCATCATAGAATCATTCCACGAATAAGGCTAATTGTGGTTTCTCTGTACTGTAGCAAAAAGTGTAATTTTCACATGTCAATGTCGTATACGTGCAGATGGAAACAAAAATGTGATATTTATTATTGGCGACGGTAAGGATAATACAGTGTAAAACATATTCATAAAAAGCTATGGTATATCAGCGTCAAATACAATTTTATCAGAAAACTGTTCCACAAATAAAGCTATTTGTGGTTTGTTTTGCAGAAAAAATTATAATTTTCACGTGTTAACATACCACACCTACAAATTGAAAGCAAAATTACACCTTTATTATTGGCGAAGAAATGGCGAAAATAATTCAAAAGTCATTGATCAAAAGCGATGGTATATCTGCAGCAAATGCAGTTTTATTATTCTAGCAAATTCTGTATCTATGGAATTAGGAGCTTCTAATTTGAATTTTTATATTTTTCAGAAAAATGTATGACTTTGATTGGAAAAATTCGAATACATACAATCGAAAAATAAACATACGTAAATATTATTAGATAACAAATTTAAATTAAGGATTTCACTTTGGTGTGATCAGTAACAGAAGCCTTGGCAAGATTTCGCTAAAAATAAGCGTCTTTCACCTACTGTAAAAGAATTGAATGATCGTTTATTATCGACAGAATCAAAAATAGGTGTTTATACATATCATTCGATACATATCATCAACTAAGTATCGCTTGTTTACAGATGGCGCACTCAGCGCTGCGATGGGATTATTTCACACCTACAAACACAATTTTAACATAGAATCGTTACAAAAGTATAATTTGTGATTTTTTTAAATTGTTTTGTAGCAAGAATGATAATTTTCCTGAATTAGCACTGAGTATAAGTAATTAAAAACAAACGTGATTGTTATTGGAAGTTATATTTGTGAAATATTGTAGTTGTCCTCCTACGATATCAATGAAAATATCTCTGATAAGATCACGTTATAAGGATAGTATTTCGAATGCAAATATGGTGTTTTCATGTTGTTGTTTAACGAATGCATCTATTTGTGTCTTCTTTGTTTTGTAGCAAAAAATGTTAATTTTCATGAGTTAATGTCCAATAGATGGAGCTGAAATCTGAAATTAGACTATTATTGGCTGGTGCATATGCGTAAAGACTTTACTTTTTTCCCTCCTTCGATATCACTACAGAAGTCACTGAGTAGGTCACATTATAAGCGATGGTATTTCAAGTGCAACTGTGACTTTATCATTGAATTATTCCGTGAGATCAGCTGGTTTTCAATTGATTTTTTTTTGTTTTGCAGGATAAAAAAAATAATTTTGTACTAGTTAATTTTGAAAGCATATGTATTTGAAACTAAAAATACATATTTATTAACAACTATCGTATTTGGGAGAATATCAGATTTGACCATCTTTCAATATAACTGTAGAAATCATTGACAAAGTCATATTATAAGATGTGAATGCAGTTTCATCATAGAAATGTTTCATGAAAACAAATGATTTTCATTTAATTTCATTGTTTCCTAGCAAAAAATGATAATTTTCATAAACTAATATTGAATATATGCAAATAAAGACTAACTTTATATTATGGTATTGGCTGTTAAATTTGAGTATAATCTCACTTTTTCAATATCTGTGCAGAAAATACTGACAAACTCTTGAATGGATTATTGATAGATTTGAAACTATTGATAAATAATAAAATAATAACGGAGTCAATGCATCTCTGACAAAATTGGAGAATTAAAATAAGCCGAATTTGAAAATTTCTGAGTAAACATAAATGTAATTACATCAATCGGAATGATGACTGTAACACGCGAAATATTTAAAGTTTATGCGATAAAAATGGCCAAATAAACATACTTGTAGCCAATTAGATTCAAATTTAACGGAGTTTATGCAATGGTCATATAAAGTAACTATTACAACATAAACAAATTGTGAAGTGTATTCGACACATGACTTTGACGTCACAAAAAGTGTTTTATAGAAAGATTGTCCCATGTGCTCAGTTGCCAACAGTATCTTGTTTTGTAATAAAAAAGATAGATTTTTCAAATAAATATCGAATGCGTACATTGAAAACTAAGATTTGTTGACTTTAAAATTTAGGTAAAGACTGCACTTTTATCGTGACTCGATATCAATGCCAGGGACTGTTCATGAAAAGATTCTGGGGAAAAATTCATCTTAGAATAAAATGTAAGACTTATTACAAATGAGAGAAAACATTAATTTGTGTTCATTATATCGATTTAAGAGGGGACTTTGGAATAAGTGATTAAAGTTTTAGAACATAATAATAATATATCAACGCAAATTTCCCTGAAGAATAGCTCAATCAATTCCAATGTTTAAAATCAATTCTAGGAAAGACGAATGTTCTTAATCAATTCAATAGGTAAATACAATTAATTTAGAACTTCGTGGCATTGCATCTAATGTGAATATAGGTCATAAAACGTGCTATAGTGCTATAAAGGAGGTATATGTAACATTTGCTGTAGTCTTAAGTCATTTTTTACCACGATGTCAACAGGTTCTTAGAGCTTACAAAATGTAGAATGTCGAATACAGTGCCTGAAATATTTTTTCAAATTCTTATATGGAACTAAATTTTGATAGCTCACTTGGCATGAAATTGTTTTAATTTGTTCTTATTCTTGTGGCAGCATTTCTTGAATGCTATTAAATATTGTCTTCTTGCAGTATTTAACTGCATTAAAATTCCCATGAAAAGTTATATCAAGTGAATCATCACTAAAATCCACAAAGTACTCAAAAAGTATATATAATTTAAGCTACATGATCTCTATAATCTTTAACAGAAATTACTTAAAAAATAGAAATTAGCCTTGATGTCAGAAATAAGAATTTACTTTCCTTTTACGGAGTATTGTATATTATATTCACTTTGGTAACGATGTAATAAAGCTCTCAAAACAACATATATTATTTGCGAATTTTTCTCAGATATTTTAATCCTTTATATCCTTAAAAAATCAGATATTTTAATCCTTTATTATATCAATGTTGCCAATATATATATATATATATATGAAATTTCTTCAATTCCAACAAATTCTTCTCATTTCGTTGTAATTCTATATTTCAAAAAAAAATATATGTAAGAAAGAGAGAGAGAGAATGAATACATTTCTTTTAATAAAATCTAAAACATTTTTGTATTTTCATTTATTATTGAATTCAATTTGAATGTATACCTTCAAAGCTTCCAAACTAAATAAAATATGAGTAAAATATAATTATAACAGGTTTTTAAGAAAGTAGAAATGTATTGTGTTTTCCAAGTTCGCGTATTACTTAATGATTTTGTGTCATTTAATAATAATGAATTATATAACAGAATATTGAATATAATTAACAAACGTTTAGTTAATCTGTGGTCAAAAATATAATAAGTGTCTTTCATATATTTTAAACAACTTATCAATGAACTAAATGTGGAATTAATGCAAAATAATAATCAAAATATAATTAAATTATAAATTTTTGATTGACTACTTTATAAAATATTGAAATCGAAAATCGGAATTGATATAAGTACCATTTACTGTATTAATTAAATTCAATAAATGAAATTACTAGGCAAAAACTGAATACCGTAGAGTACAATATTGTACCGTTGATATCTTAAAATCTTAAAATGATATCTGCTCTTATTTTAATATAAATATTGATTACAATAAAAATCTCCATCTCTTTCTATTCTATACAATTATTATACTAATTTTACATTTTAGGTCAATGTTCATTGTTAGTGACTCAGCTGTTAAAAATACTTCTTATTAATGCAATTCCACTTCTTTATCTCTGATTTGGAGGTAAAATCTAAACTGAGTCACAACAGAATTGCAGTGAGAAATAACAGAATCACGTCGTTGTAACTGTTAGAGATAAAACACGAGTAAAAATAGCTTTGCGCCGCATTTTCTAACAATAGAATCGAAGACTAGAATCAATTTTAAAATGAATCTGCTTAAAGAGATGTGGGGGAGGACATATAACTTTTAAACTACTTTTTTTATTTCAAAAATCTAACTCTTTGTTTAATTAAGTTTACAATGGCGACAACTTTATCATACTTACAAATGAAACTATTTGGCATGTGTGGTTACTGTAAAATAATATTTAGTTTGCATGCAGGTTTCTTTTTTTAATATTGCTAATAAAATTGGATAGGCTTAAAAAATTAACTATGAACATCTACTTTTGTTAAATGTTCTCCTATTTGTAACATCAGTAAATACGATTAATTGATATAATGGATTTAAAAAAATTTACAAAAAAAAAAAAAAAAGGGTATCCTTTTCAGAAATATTAATTAGTATAACTTGCAAAATAAAACAGTTACTCTATTCATAGAATGACTTGAAGTGTTTTTTGTTGATAAATGCAATACTTAAATGTTATATAACATTTTTATTTAACCCTATAAATGTTGTATTAAATAAAAATTATATGCTTATTGTTCAGAAGTGAATGTTAATGTAATTCAAATAAAATTCTGTAAGAATAGTTAATTCATTTTAAGCAGCGAATGTGGCAAATGAATTCTAAGAAATGTTCCAATTAGTAAGCAACGCTCTGCATTGTTAATTAAAAGAAATATAGCTGTTAGTTACAAAAAAGTTAAATTAATTGATTCTTTGCTCTTAATGTTTCTTTCCTTCATAAAATATATTCCAGAATTTAATAAGTTTTAACTGTTTAAAGAATGTTTTTTGTTACCACCCTCAATTTGGGGAAAACATAAATTGATTCTTGAACGGGGTGCTAATTTTAGTAGAGTTTCACATAAGGATTTAGTAAGATTTCACTAATATGAATTTATATTTCAATGACAAAATCGATTCTATATCACATTCAATGAATCACAATTCCTTTAATGTGATATAGAATCTACTCATAAAAATTTAGAACCATCAAACAGCAAAGAAAATGTTGCCTAAGTTATGATAACGGTTAAAATATAGCAATCCTAAATTTCGCAATGTTTTCATGATTAGCGTTCGCCTTGGTTCATCACTTTCGCCCTCATTTAGAGTGAAATGTCGTGAAATTAAAAACACATCATTCTCGTTTATGAATCGCCTCTCACAAAACAGGTCAAGAAAACCACGGTCTTCCAAAGGATCAAGGTCACCCAGATAAACTGACATGTAGAACAGAAAGCCTTAAAAGGATTTGATACGATGTTGTTTGGAACTCGAAAACTTAATATTGACCCTTTACTTAAGAATGTTTACGAAGTTTTCAGGAAGCATTGTGAGTTGAAGGGAGCTACTTATAAAATCAGAAATGTGCATTTAATGCATATTTTAAGCTCTGTGAATTCTTAAAATGTTAGATAAAGAGCTATCAAAGGAATTATTTTCGTAAAATTCCCATTTTGTTTTACTTTTCATCACAGCAAAATAGTTTCTTTTTCAAAATATATTTTACCATTTTTAAAAGTAGTTTTATGTAACTGCTAAAGTTTGAAAATTTTTAATATGCTTTTTATCAAGCTGATGCACTTGATCGCTTCTGTTTCGCCAAATTCAAAATTCGATAGTTGAAAAATTGATGTTATTAATAAATTTATTGATTTCAGCAAACTGATTTCATAGATATCAAAAATAAATAACATTATGTAGATTATTTTAACTGTAACAATATTTTAAACCCTTTAAATTTTTGTATTATAGTTCTTAAATTGATTGATGTGAGTTGATTCTATCAACTGACTTGTTGATTAAATTAACTTGATATTTTAGGTATCGATATATAACAATAAATATAATAATGTTATTATTTTAATAATATTAGAATTTGTTTCGTTTCTATTTTTAGAATTTGCTTCATTAATTTCGGAAGCAAGAATTTTCAGCTCTGTATCTATAATGAGCACATTATTGGCTTCTATTTCGCTAAATTCAAAAGTTTAGTGTTGAAAATTTGAATTTATCAATTATTTTTGTTGATTCTATCAATTAATTTTCTTTATTGCAGTAAACTTATTTTACAGATATTGAAAAATAAATAACATTATGTTGATTGCAATAATATTTTAAAACATCTAAATTCTTGCATCACAGTTCTTAAATTAAGTGATGAATTTATAATTTATTTGAATTTATATTCTACTTATTTGTTGATCACATTAACCTGATATATTTTAGGAATCGATATATAGCAATAAATATAATATGACATTTATAATTATTAATATAATAATTACATACTATATATAGTCGAATGTTAATTAATTATCTTTTATAAATAAAAATGTTATATTAGTTTAAGCGTACTAAAATGATGTTATTCGAGTGAATATCTAGTTTTCACTTCAGCGAGTGATTAGTAGGTGATGTTCAGATAGACTATCTAAACTATTTTTAATTGAAACAATTTTTTAGTATTTTTACAAATCACCCTATTATCTGTAAAACAAACATAATCTACTGAAAAGCTAATCTATGCATTTTAGTGTTAATAACTGTATAAAATAAACGAAAATAATGAATAAATAAATAAAATAAACTTATAAATAAAATAGAGTTAGACTTTACATAGCGAAAACTGCGATGCATGTAATGAATTGTGTGGAGACATTTTTCAACAGTGATTAGTTGCAGTGAGCCTTATACAAAAATATCTCAACGATATTTGATTGGAATTTATCTTGCAGATAATATAGCTACGTTGAATATAATAATATTTTTATTTAAAACTCATGAAATTTGAATAAAATTTTTAAGAAAAATATTATAACGATATTTACTTTCCTTTGCATTTATAGTCAATCTTTAATGATTATTTTATCCAGTGTAGTACTAATCAAAATAATATTTCAATACTATGGCTTAAAATGACTACATATCTCATATTTTTTTCATATTACATTAAAATGTAGTATCAAAAATAATAAAAATTATTCTACTTATTAACTTAAATATTATAATATCTGAAATATATGATTTATGAATCGAATATATATTCTATTCACTTTTACAATTAATTGGGAGACATAATTTTTTTAATTTTAAGCTGTTTATAAAATTATAGAATTTTAGATGTAATACATGCTAAAAATATTTAAATTTCTATTTAGTGCATTAAAAACTTAATTTTTTTAAAGTTTTTAAACTGCGCGTGTACACATAACAGTTTCACAAAAATTCAAACATTTTTAAAATTCTTAAAAATTACAAATTTGATGTATTTGATAGAAGTGTCAGAAACTATTTAGAGAAATATAAGCTAAAGTTGAAATAAGCTAAAGTTAAATAAGCAAAAGTTTAAAAGCATTTAATTAAAACTTGTCGAAAGCAAGCTCGTTCAACACATTTACAATAATGGAGGGAGGTTTTGAAAAGAGCCCTCATTTAGATTAGAAAGATCGTTTATGTATATATAAATTATATTTATTTTATACTATCTTACAAGGTGTATATTTTTTAAATAAATCTAGGAACATTTGCCCTACAAGTATATCAAAGCTTAGATTGACGGAGTGCATCTGAGATTTTGATATTTTGTAGTTTATAGTAGAATATTTTGTTTTATTTTTGCGAAAATTAGAGGGGGTTGTTGCAAACAACAGATTGGTTTGGATAAAACGTATTGAAAATGCCAGGGCATAATTGGCTGTCGAAACAATCAAAAATTATAAGTGTGTTATGTATGCAACAGGTTAAAATTAATTTATCACGTATTTTAATAATAAATATGCATATATCTTTTGCTTCTGTTATATCCCTGGGTTTTATAAATATTTATATATATTATAAAGAGGTTTTATGTGGATCGTTACATCTTTTATATATTGTATTCAGAATTTTCTTAAATCAATAATCATTGATTATTCAAAATGTAGCAGCTGAGAAATTCCTTAACTAGACATGTACAAAAATTACAAAGATGCAAAGAGCAATCTCATCTATTTTGTGAAATAGAGCTGTCAAGACCAGTTTTTCGCTTTTGTGCTTTGAAAGTTTAATCATTTCACAGTCTGTACTTGAGCTGCATCACATATTTTTATTTACCAGAAATAAATGCTTCCTTCAGAATAACTTTTCTTGCAAACAAATGTATATTTGAGGAATACATGTGGACACTCTCAGGTATTGAAGAGTCTGAATATTTCGATAGCAAAATGAGCAGCTATCAATAGATGTCTTTTGATTTGTACACTATCAGCATTTTGTGGACTTCTTTCCTATTAGTGAATCAGTTGCAAACTTAGATATACTGCAAGAATATCATCTTACACATTGAGTAGCAAGTAATGATTTATTATACCAATCACCAATGTTTCTTGAAAAGTGATTCTTTCACCATCTAACTCAATATCAGGGGCACCAAAGTCTAGTTCATTGAATTTCCTCCAACTTAACATGTTCTGGCTTGTTGGCAAAATAATTTTTCAACTGTCTCGATATAAAACATTATTTATCTGTACTGAATCTACTGCAGAAAAATATGTTAACTTAATTTTCAGCTTGTATGGCTCCCAAAGACGGCTTTATATTCAACAGATATTATCTTTGATATATATCTACTCATAGGCGTAATATATTTTCTCATATTTTGTGCAAATATTTGTCATTACTTTCGATCATTTTTTAAAAATTCCCTCGAAAATAAGTTTTTCCTTCCTTAATCCAAGTCGCTTTTCGTTGAAATTTCATACTAAGATTTTTCGTCACCATTCGTTTTTAAATATCCACATATTTGTACTATAGATAAACATAAATTAGTAAGTAAAATAGAATAAAGCTGCTTATCTCTTGTGAAATTCCACCAAATGTAAACTAATATAATTCCTATTTAAAACTGTAAATGTAAATTATAAACTTACTCATTTAACAAAATACAATTCAATCGCAAGTATGCTTCTGAAATTGGTTATGCTTGCGGCTTTTCTATTCGAAAAAATGTATAAAAGTGAGAATCCAGGTGGATTAAGAATCCAAATTAATAGTCAATGAAATCGAAACAGCTCATATGTTTACGTCTTCGTCCAGGTGGGTTTCAGAAAAGAACGCCCTCACAAAATCGTAAGAGGTAAAGGTGTTAGTAATAGCAGGAGCTTATGCCAAATTTTAAAAAAGAAACTCTAATGTTTCCAGAAGTGCTTTTCTTTAAGAAAAGTTTACCGCTTTCAGAGTATGAGCCAGGAGGGAGAAGACACTATTATTCCATTTATTTATTTATTTTTTATTTTTACTTCGCCCACAATATTTTGAACGATGCTGCGTTATTTTCAACGTCTCAAGGCAGCGATAAGACCTTAAAAGATGCCATAAATAAAATTTCAGTGTTTTCCTGTCTTTGAACGCTTAAGATTAAAAGAATGACCCTACATATATAACTCACACTTACACAAAGAGCTGCTTTTATTGGGGAGAAAAATAGTTTAAATCTTTAGCCATTCAGTTATTTGAGAGAGAGAGAGAAAAGGATACCATTCTGTTAAAAGCTGGAAATGTATCTTTGTCCATGCTTTCATTTAGATAGTGATTAAGTATTCTGTAAAAATACCCTTAAATCTCATTGTAAAATGTAAACTCAATTGGATCTTTTTTGTGCTTAATATTTTTTGTATGTATACAGAAATTGCTAATTATTTTCTCAGATTTCAATTTCTACGAATAATCAATCAACCACACTTAAATGTTTAATTAAAAATAAAATAACTCAGTTGGTAAAGTAAGAAGCCGTAATAGATTACGGTAGAAAAATGTCGTTCTTGACGTTATAATGTATTTATCTCAATACTTTAAATCGTAGAAAACCTTTGCTCCTTTGGAATGAACTATGGAATTCTGATACTATGGAATAAAAGCTTTTAAAATTGAATATTATTAGTTCTACCGAAAAGTTCTTCCTAATTTTGGAATAAAACAAAATGCCAATTTTTCGTAACTCAATAAACTTTATTAAATAATATAATTCCAGTTTTTATTAATGGCTTCTTGCCAGCATGAGGGCAGTTTGTATACCCCATTTTTGAAAAATGGTTTATCTTTTCATGCGAACAATCGAAACAGTGGTTGATTGATATCTTCTTCATTTTTAAATTTTTTGCCCTTCAAAAAATTCTGTAAGGACAAAAACAAGTGTTAGTTGGAGGGTGATAAGCCCGAAGAATATGATGTATGCAATATAATTTCCCAGCTTAAGTTCTAAAATTTTTTGACACTTCTTTTCTAGGCCTTTTTATTGGACTGCTCTTTTTTGTAACATTGCCGGCGTTTCTTCTTGGACTTCTCCCTTTAAATGATCTAGTTCTTGATAATATTTTTCCAAATTGAGTTTTTCGTTCAATTTTAATGGTTACTATGTATTGGTCCTCAAATATCTCACCACATACACAACATTCTTTTATTCAGAGTTAAATTTGTTTTAGAGTTGGAAAGGCTAATTTTTCCGCACAGTGTACTCTTTTCCTTATGATATTTTCGTAGGTAATCCACTTTTCATTCCCAGTTATCATCCAATTCAATAAGTGCTCGGTTTTGGTTCGCACAAGCAGAGATGTGCGTATGATGACTCGATCGTCAAAACTCTTCAGACTTAATTCATGTGGCACCCATTTTGAATATTTCCACACCAATCCTATGGTCCGAAATGGTTTGCTGAGCTGAATTAAGCTTTCTGCGATCTCCGATGTTGTCAGAAAAAGTTCTTCCTCTAATATTGTTTTAACAACATAGTCATCGATCAACGGGCAAAGTTTGCGGTAGACTTAATAATTTAAGTGTTGGAATTTTCATTTGAAAGTAGTTCAAAATTATGAGATGATTGCTTTTGTATATTAATGTAGCTATACGTACTTTCATTGGCAGAATTTAGTAGTAAAAATGCATGTAAAAAAATAAGCAAAAATGTCCGAGGTGGCAAGCGGTGAATGACACTTTCCTTACAATGAAAATATAGCGGATTTTGTACATAACATTGTCAAGAACTATCGTACTGTAATGGCTCATATATTGTAAAAATACATTGAATTCGATCTCTCTTCTCTAATTTAGCGTGAAGAGAATACTGCCTGCTCAGTTGTACCACGTGGTTCATTGGTTTTTCAGATGCCAGATATAAGCTATTTGAAAAATATTGTAAATAAACATAAAAAATTACCATTTTTAATACATTCTGAATCATGCTAAGAGCCGTTGAAATTATAAAGCTACATTCAAAAAAAGTGTGTGTCACTTGTCACCATTTACAATTGAACATTAGCCTTGATAGCAGGTTTTAATTCAAAACTGTAAGACGTAGGTCATGTTTAAAGACTAAGAAATAAGAAATCGCCATATCAATCAAAGTAAATGTAAATAAACAAAAAATATAATGCTTGAGGTGATCATTACATCTAGTGCACATTTTCACATAATTGCTATTTTCATACCCATCACTAAACATATGTTAAAACAGAAAAGTGTAAAAAAAATAATATTTAATTAGAACTTCCACTTTTTGCTAGTTTAACTGAATTCATTAAAGAAAATATTTTTTCCAAAATGTTCCAAAATGGTTTCTACAACTTCAAATAAAATCATCCCAACTGGCACAATAATAATAAAAATAGTAATATTAAAACATTAAAATTTGATCTGGTTGGAAAATTCTTCGTTTTGTAAGCGGACGATAAGGAATTCTATATCTAAACCAGTCGAAAGTCCACAGTGTTCACTAATGGTGATTGGAATACGTAGGTCATATTTGCCATATACCTCCACTGATATGACATGATGAAGTGCCAGTTCAGATATCGACTACGTTACTTGAACAGGTGCAAAATAATGAACAAATGGATGTGATTAGGGGCTTTTCAGTCGGCAGAAATAGGCAGTCGGCGATGTATTGAAAATAAACAAAAGATCAAAATCAAACTCAACTATACACAATGAAACAGAATAAAAAAATATCTTTTAATATATTTTTTTACATATAAACACACACATACATACATCATACATACATATATATATATATATATATATATATATATATATATATATATATATATATATATATATATATATATATATATATATATATATATATATATATATATATATATACATATATATATATATATATATATATATATATATATATATAATATATATATATATATATATATATATATATATATATATATATATATATATATATATATATATATATATATATATCATTCATTGGTTCTAACTCCATTAAATAATTTACAATATTAATTAACAACTAAGAACACTCGAACATTTAATTAAATCTTGTTTATAATGGTCTGATTTCATTAAAAAATTCGATTCAACTTTCACCTTGGATGTGGATGTTTGTTTTTTGTTTTTGGTAAGAATCTATTACGAATCCTAAGCAACGGCTTAAATAGCATTCGTTTGTAAAAAGTAACCAAAGACAGACAAACAAAACATTCACTTAAATGCAACCATAAATCAAAGACATACTCAAATTTTTTTTTATACACCGTATAATGGACAACCTAATTGCTGAAAGCTGTTATCGTACTTCCTTGAATTTTTGCCTTCCGAGTGGACTTGTCATAAATAGTGTATTGTATTCATAAATAACAAGGGATGAAAGTGAAATACTCTCAAGCAGCCACCTCTACAGGTGCACATCCAGTAGGGAACAGCACAAAAATAGGTGGGACCAAACGCGGTACTTATGTTAATACTGATTATGCCAAACAAAGTCCCTATAACATGACTGTCTTTTTAGATAAGAAATGAACTGATATTATCTCAGTCACAGAAGCAACATCTTTAGAAAACTGTCATTAGAGCGAGGCTTGTATACGGGGATTCGAATATAGGCTGATTGGTAGCCCCGTTAGACCAGCTTACTATACAAACAGTAAAGTTAATCAAATATTTTCCATCATAGCCTTGTTCAATGGTTGGTTCGAATTTTCCTGATGTTAATATATCAAAAAAGCTGATGCTTAACGACAGATTATGATTATGGGCAATTTATTTATAAAAGTAAAGTTATTATCTTAATCTGTCTTAAGATCTTAAAAATTATAGTGACTTAGTTATTAAACAAGCATAAAGTCTCACAAACAAATAGTGAGTATTTTGTTTGGTCAGACTTTATGCTTAAGAAAATTCACATAAAGTGAAGGGCAGAACTTCTTTTGAAAAAATTTGCAGTTATACGAGGTATATCCAGAAAGTAAGTTCCGTTTGGTAATAAAATTAAATTGTGTACAGATACAGAAAAATTATTTATTGCACAAAATTATACAACTCTTAAACTACTTTTCCACATAACTGCCGAAATTTTGCAGGCATTTGTCATAGCGTGGCAAAAGTTTTTGTATACCTTCTTTATAGAAGTTTGCCGCCTGTGTCTTCAACCAGTTGGAAACAGTTTCTTTCACCTCTTAGTCATTGTTGAAGTGTTGACAGCCAAGAAAGACTTGAGATGTAAGAACAGATGAAAGTCGCTAGGAGCGATGTTAGGACTGTACGGAGGATGGTCAAACACGTCCCAGCCAAATCCCTGAAGGAGGTTTTTCGTCACATTTGCAGTGTGTGGTCGTGCGTTTTGTTTTGTGTTGCTCAGTAAGAATCTTTGGTACCCAACGGGAGCAAAGTTTACGAAATTTCAGTTTTTCTCTAACAATTTCATGAATTAGTGATGGTGAGATTTGGGAAAATTCCATAGTGAAAGCACTAATTTTAAACTTGCGGTTTTCCTGAATCTTGTCATCAATCGCGTGAACCAGTTCTTCTGTAACCAAAGATGGACGCCCACTTCGTTCTTCATCGTGCTCTTCACTACGTCCTTCATTGAACTGTCGGACCCATCTTCTTACCATAGAATCACTCATCGCATTTTGTCCGTAAACTTCGCAAATTTGCCGATAAATTTCAACTGGTTTCACTCTTTCCTAGCATTCAGAAAACGAATCACAGATCTGATTTCACAAGCAGCGGGTTTTTCAATCTACACCGACATTGTAAACAAGCACAACAAAGCGTACGTGGCTGACAGCGATCTCAAAATGGCGCACGTTTCTTGTCCTTGATACAGAGCGTCTACCGCGCATGTGCGGAACTGCGATCACAGCGCTACAGCAGAGATAAATTGAAACGATACTTACTTTCTGGATATATCTCGT
This sequence comes from Latrodectus hesperus, assembly GCA_037975125.1. NCBI lineage: Eukaryota > Metazoa > Arthropoda > Arachnida > Araneae > Theridiidae > Latrodectus > Latrodectus hesperus. Next base: position 82,759,220 of record CM075850.1, read on the forward strand.
ATATTTACGTTAATCTAAATACATTCGCTTTTCTTTTTTGTGTACGATTACTAATATAAGCAAACGATTACTAAAAAAATAAAGTAAAATATTTAATCCATATAATTCATTTAAAAATTTCATATATATATATATATAACATTTTAAAAAATATCCTGTAAAAGGATAAAAAATCTAGGCGTAAGAAAACTTAAATTGGAAAACTATATGACTGGTTGCCTTAATTGATAATATTATATTCAAACATTAAAATCAAATGCCTCTTTATGATACTTCAAAGCTCATTAATGTTATTAATTGCTTTTGACCTAATAAACGTAATGAACAAAATGGTTGTTATAGCAACAATAATGATATGAGTCAGTGTAAAGAGTAATCATCAGAAAACAATAACATTATGTTTTGTAGTAATCATTTTTGCGAAGAGAGCTTTTGACCAATTTATGGAGCTTTATAAGAAGTATTTGATAATTACTTGTTCAATATTATAATTGAGACGAATTTACAAACTATTCAAGAATTTATTCAAGAGTTTATACGATTTATTACTATTCACCACAATTTTTGCACAAAGTTGGTCAAAATTTAAAATTAAAGAATAAAATTTAAATGTCTTGAAATTTTGTACACATATTTTATGAATTCCAAATTTTATTTTTAAACAGTTAAATGCATATTGCCAAATAGCAATTTTGTTTTTTTTTTTTTATAATTATATTCATTTTTATAACTTTCATTCATTCCTGAAATTAATAATATGTACATCAAATATCATAAATATTATACGATATATAATATAATATATGCCGTTCATCCTGTATGGTGGTCTTGACCCTGTGCTTTCATAGAGTAAACTCGGGTTCGAATCCCGAATAGGACTTAAATGTAAAACTGGGAGAAAAAGTCGAACTTTTTGATTTTCTCGAAAAAGAAGGCAGCGTATCCTCTAGTTTCTGTCTGGAATTACTGTCCTTGTCAATAAATGTTTTACATATCTGTTTGTTTCCTCTCTCCTGTACACCAAATAAGGACACACAACAAAAAATCTATGTAATATGTCACTTTTTTCTTAGAAAGTTCGGTGTTCACTTATGTTTTTGGGCCGAGCTGGCTGCCGAAAGGTTAGTGCTCTTTCCTTCGGTTCAACAAGTTCGTGTGTTCAAATCCCACCTTGGGTATGAATGTTTGTAGTGGTTCAGAATCCACTTTAAATTGTAGGTCCCGGTCTAATTAGCCCTCGTGTGCAAAAAATGACCGTTGAGTGACAAAAAAAACCAAGCTACGTTTTTGGATGACTCCTGCTTCAAATTCTCTGATGTTTTTAGATTATTCTGTAAAAGTTTCAAACATCTTTACATTTAATTAAAATTAAAAACTTCCTATTACTCTTTAATATATTTATCGCAATCTTATTGTTCGAATAAACCATTAAAGTGACTTGGTAATGTTCTCGAATATTTTGAATAAATAATGAACAGAAATATATGCATCGGATGCATTGATTAAAATTTAATAATTTTTGCTTGACAATCGAAAGATGAAATAATTTTTTTTATGTTGTATCCTTTTTTGATAATAAAGGGGAAAAAACCATTCTATCGAATATTTTTCTTCCTTGAATGGTGAATATAACTACACTATGCAATCAAAATTAAGTGTTTCATCATGTCTAAAAAAGAAATTTTGCAATTCGAATATTATTTTCCACATTACTGCAATTTTTTCCATATTTCCTTATTTCGAATTTGGTATTCTTTTGAACCAGAAAAAAGCACTTCTTTCCAATAAATATCTGTTGTCATAGATTTTCAACTTCATAGTTTGTATACCTAAATCTAAATTTTAACTAAAATATTTTTAGACATTTTCTTGTAAGTTACAAGTTTTGAGGGAATATTATTATTGTTGTCTTGTTTATTTGTTGTTCGATGGATGGTCATGCGTTTTTCACACGAGATCTTGATGCACCAAACCTTAGATTAAAAGGAATTCTAAGTAACTTTCATCATTCATGTCCGAGGTCAGATTCAAGCGCACAAGCAATTGAACGGCCTTGTAAGGCTTCAATCATTCAGATGCTATCATTACTGACCTGAATTTGATCTTGTTTAACTATTACCAGTGTCATTTTATTGCTGATTGCTAATAATCAAAGTTATAAAAATAGATTCAAATCATCTTTTTTTAATTAAATTTTTAAAAATATGTTTAAATAAGGATTTTTTTAAAATAATCCAATACAAAGTTGATTCTCTTATAGAAAATCATTCTATGATTAGAAATAGAATGGAACAGAAGTATTTTTGAGGTTACTAGACAAGTGAATTTTCAAGGTTTTTTACCCTGTGGCTACAATTAAGAATTAACCTTAAAAGACTATAAATCTGCTTGAAGTCAGTTTTTAAAAAGTTGAACTGAAAATTAAGGACTGACTATTAGGCTTTTTCGCCAACTTTATAAATAAATATGAAAACCGTTACAGATAGTCAAAGTTTTATTTCCAGAATTTGGGACGTTTAATAATATATTTCTTACTACATTCTTAATGTTTGGTAAAACGCAGTAAAATGCTTAACAATTAAAAATAATTTAAAGATTTTAACTAACCATAACATTTTGACTCTCGAAAGGATATTCATGTATATAATCAACCATATCCACATGCCACAAGGAAGAGACTCGGAAAATATGCAGCAGGAAATACATAGCACTGAACTACTAGGAGGGTGTCAGCACTGTTCTAGGAAGTATATGGTGCTGTTCCAGGCTCCAAAATACATCTGTGAAATAGAGGAAAAATACAGAAAAATTTACAATAAATTTATAATAAAATATTTGAATGATCTTGGTATCTGGTCTTGTCATAGAGATACGACCCATTCTTTGCAAAGCAGAATGTTCCAAATAATATTTTCATAGCTGTTGAGTTTAGACGCATGGGTATTATGTTTCTGATTTCTGCATGATCAGCTTTTGGAATCCATGTTTGCGAGTATTCCGGGTTTTCTCTCTAGTAATAATTTATCTGTGAAATGTTCAGGAGGCATAAAACTTTCGTTAGTTAGAAGGAGTCAAATAAATCACTATTTCCTCTATTTATTTATTTGTCAAAATTCATGAATGCAATTTTTTTTAATTTTCAATAACATAAGCACATTGTAGACTATTCCAACCAACTTTTAAGGTCATGATTTTCAGTTGAAAACTTGCCGGGCTGGATTCCAATTATTATCGCTCTGGACCACGATTTAAGTTCTCGTGGGTTCGAATCCAATCTAAGGTTTTATGGATAGTAGTAGTTCAGGATCTATAGATTCCTATCTCATTCAACATTTTATGCAAAAACTTGTCATTTAGAGACAACTGAAACAAACTAGTTGAAAACATGCATCAACGGACAAAATGCGATTTGGAAAATAATAATTTTTAATATTTTTAATGATATTTGCTATTTATTTAGCCTTACACAAAATATTGTTTTACACCACGAAATGCTGCCCTACATATAGACCAGAAAGCTTAAAAATTCCCGTTTATCATGAGATTATTGACTATTGAAATCGAGACTCCCCTCTACCTGCATTACATTGCATTTCCAATTAACGGCGCACGCGTTCGCTGAAACGCCAAAAACACGTTCATCATGACACTCCAGAAAGACTTTCTGACTCTGTTGAAAAGAAAGGGACTTAATGTGACCACTCAAAGGATGTGAAAGAGCAACCTGCTGTATCCTAGGGATACTAAGCTGGTGACACTAACGAGGTAATTTCGCAAAGTACCAAGAGAGTGGGCAGGCGGGTCTCTCCAAATTGCGTTTAATTCCATTTTTTTAAAAGTGGAGACTTCCGAAAACGTTTGAATAGCGTTGCTCTGCAAGGTGACAGCAGTGGCACTCTTGAAAAGTGATCGGAGTGAATCAGTGTAATCAGCATCAAATCTTTGTCTCTCAACTAAAAAACAAAAAAGAGTCATTTAAGATTGTAAATCAATTAAGCAAATCTATCACTCGTTGAGTGTTTAAAACGCTCGACACTTCAATTCAAAAATCAAAAAATAATAATGAATTAAGTTTTTTTTTAAATTCAATTTACACTAAAGAAAGGGAAATCCGGTGTCATATATACTTTTGCTCTACCTGTAACAGATATTATGGAGGGTATATAGGGTTTTAAAAGGGCTAAAGAAAAGAATCGTAGGCCTCCGTTCTCGAACCGAGTATAGTTTCAGAATGGTGTGCATCATGGCGTAAACAATTTTACACTACATTCAAATCATTGTTAATACGATTTAAATTAATCACAAATGCTCTCGTCAAATTTTGAAATAAAACAAAGTCATATATTTTAAAATGGGCAGAATCCAATATCTTGGCATAAGTGTTATTTCATTCTGTTCATCAATCTCACAGTTCAAGCTTACAAAAGTTTGATGATCAAATAAAAGAAAGTTTTTATATAAATGTTTTATCTCAAGAAAAAACATTAAAATTTCAATCACAAGAGAAAGTTTTTTTAGAGTGAATTGATTGAAAAACTTGGCGTTTGTTTGCAAAAGATATTTTCTTTTTTTATCCAAGAGGATTAAGAAAACATTCGAGTGACAAATACAGACCAAAAGTGAGACAAAGGTTCTTTTGGACGACCAATTTGTCAACTTGCCATTAAAGAGAAAAGTTCTAACATTTTCATCAGTCAAACAAACACTGTATCAAGTGTAACATTAATTGATGAGTAGATAATCTCAGGATAAAATTAGGAGTACAAACAACTTGTAGATCTGAAGGTCATTATTGGATCTTAACATACATGTGTAGTGAACGAAAAAAGAAACTGTCGCCTAAAGTTAAATGCTAGTTGACTAACTTAACCTGTTTCTGTCAGTTTGCCATTCTTTTCAAATAAAAAATTAAGTTAAATACTTCTAAATTGAAGGTTTATTCTTATATTTTACTTATGACAAATTACCTAAATATATAAATAACTTTTAGAAAATATTGCTAATATATAATATTGTAACGAAAATTATGATATTACTATCACTGAAAACTTAATATATTGTAAATGTCTTCGATTTATTGCAGTACTGTCACACTTTTGCACACGAGGACTAATTCGCTTAGGAATAAGTATTAAAAATGTGATCTTGAAAATCATTACTGACATAATTGCTCGAGATAGGCTTCGAGACCACGAGCTCTCTTTGAAGGCAAAGTTAAACTGCTGACATTTCCACTAGCATCAAAGAAATTATTTCCACTGAAGAAACTGTTAAACACAGGCATTTATTTATTTTAAATCATTGTCAAGAGATAAAATCAACTCTATAGATTTTCAATAGTTCATGAATTCGAATCCTATCTTGGGTTAAGATGTTAGTAGTTGTTTGGAATCGACTTCAAGCCGTAGATCCCGGTCTATTTAGCTCTCATGTGAAGGAAAATGGCCATTGAGTGACAACAAACCAAACTAATCGGTACTGCATTTTCGGCGCATTATCCTAACTACTCAAAACACTTCTGTCCTTTTCCTGAAATTTTGGTTCGTTCAGACGGATAGAGTTAGAGAAAAATCTAATTAAAACTCCTTTACACTCACCATTGATTATTATTCTTGATTAGATCAATAGGTCAAACAGAAATAAATTTCTAATGTACTAACTACTAGATTAGGTCCTCTAACGTCTCACTATGAAGTATCCCGCGTATTATTTATGAAATTATTACCAGTATTGTATATCGTTTTGATATTCACTCTTTCTATATTCAGTAAAAGTGAAAGCAAGAACTATGATGATTGCGTGTTAATTGCTGTGACAACCAATGCAGATATACAAGCTTCGATACATGTGTTGCCCTATTTACTTAATAATTATTAATTTTTATAATACTTGATAATTATAAAATAATGTATCACAATTACCTTAAAGCAACCAGAATCATTTAAATTAATAAGAAAATGTAATTTTGGAGAAGAGAATAGGATATACTAAAAAAATCAAATACATAAATCTTAAAAATATTCTCGCTTTTTTTCAAATATATATTTTTTGTAAACAACATTTTTCATCTTTATTTTAAAGCATTAAAAACGAGGCATAGAATTTTTTTAGTTTTCTTGGAATGGCCAAAAAAGTCTCAAATTCTCTTCTAGTTATTGTTGATTGACGAGAAAGAGATGTCGCTTTTCCACATTCTGCATGACCACCTGCGAAAATGGTCGCTTAAAGATTTTCAGAGTAACTTCCCTTGTGATATTTGGACAGGTCTTTCTTCTATGAAAAGTGTTCTATGAAAAATTAAGTAATTTTATGCAACTACTCTCTATGTGGCCCCAAGTAAGCTGCAACCACATTAATTTAACTAAAAAATCCAAAGTTTTTACTTATTTTTAAACACAAACAAAATTTAGTCCATCAATCTTATTTATAAATTATTTCAATGGCATTTGTGCAATAAACAATTACATTTATTTTTTGCATGATCGCTGAATGAAAGAAAGCAAACGTTCTAATGTTTCAGCTCTCGATCCAGCTGTTTGTAGATTCTAAAAATATGGTATATATCAAAAATAAAAGTTTCTAAAGAAGCGTAACCGTTGCTATTACGAGTTACTAGTAAAGAGCAAAAATCATCACACTGGATGGAAGCCAGTTCCTTGCATCTCTGATTTTAAAGACCTCAAACAAATCATCATGTTACTGTGAAAACACCTAAATCCTAATTTTAATACACACTCTCAGTAAAATTTTGTGATCGGTTTGTTATTTCTATCAAAAAAGGAAAAAGGAGAATTCAAAATTTGAGAGCTTATGTTAAATTAATGCTCTTATATATATGGAATAAAGAAAATTTTTTATTTTATTTCAATTATGAAATAAAATTTGTATTGTAATTTAAAAAAATAAAAAAAGTAATAAAAGTAAAAGAATGCAATGTTATGAATTTATCACAAAAAACAATGAGTTCATTTTTATAAATGAAATAAACAAATTTACATTATTAATAAAACAATAAGGATAATAGTAGTAAAAAAATGAATGATAAAAATGAAAAAGTATAAAATAATAATACTAATAAATTAATGAGAAAAATAAAAAAGGAATTAAAAATATAAATTTAGGTAAAACTATTGTCTAGTGGTCAGCGTGACTGACTGCGGATAAGGCGGTCATGGGTTCGAATCCCGGTTTGGGCATGGATGTACTTTCTGTCTCTATCTATCCTGATTTTGTACTTTCCTTATATGAATAAAGTGTGAATGGTTGCCTACCCTATAAACGGGTCCATATGGCATGTGTGTACTGAGAAAGTCGGACTCCACACCAAAATATGGTTCAGTTGGAAAAGTGGAGCAGCGCACCCCATATTGCCATCCTAGCTGGCACACAACAACAACAGGGTAAAACTATTCTAACTTTCGGAGTAAGAAGTAATAAATTAAGAGTATCTGTTTCGCTTAAAACTTTTCTTTTATAGTTAAAATTTAAAAACATTATAATGAAAATAAAATATAACAATAATAATTAGTAAATAATACTTCACTTTGATATTCAACTGAGAAGTATCGTCAAGTACTATAGCCTAGTCTAGGGTAACAAAAAAACGCGTTACTAGCTCGTAATCACAGAAGGACACTATATCAAACCCAGACTTAAGACGTCGTGTGGAGAAGGATCAGGCACAGAAAAATTCCACAATTCTCATGTCTCTTTTCTAATGTAGCTGGCTAACTGAGACCTCATCATCGACTCTTGATCATTGTTCAAAATATCCAGGAGAATGGTCGTGCATTGCAGATTTGTAAGGCAGAACTAGAAAATTATCGCAATAATTTAACTTAATATAAATCCACTAACTCAAAATAATATATATATATATATATATATATATATATATATATATATATATATATATATATATATATATATATATATATATATATATATATATATATATATATATATATATATATATATATATATATATATATATATATATATATATATATATATATATATATATATATATATATATATATATATATATATATATATATATATATATATATATATATATATACACACACACACACACGCAGAGTCCAATCACTTTCATGTGACCACCTGTCGAAAGCCAAAATAATCCTCCTCCGCTTAGCAGACTGTAACAAGACTCAGAGAAAGCGAATCAATTAGGTTCCTGACGCTGTTAACTGGGATGTGGACTCCAGTACCATGTACAGTGCGCTTGATTATGAGGGCGAGGATCCATCCCAGAAACAACCCGATCGAAATGATCTCACATAATCTAGAGTGGATTTCTAGTTGCTGGCCAGGGAAGAAAGGGCAAACTCATTTTCGAACCACGCACGAACACAGCCAGCTATATGACACTTTAAATTGTTCTGCTGGTAGATACCATGATCTTGAGGAAAAGAATGCGGATATAGAGATGTACGCGGTCCCCAAAGAAAGATGAATACTTGTATTGATCCATCGGGACTTCCACAATGATATGTGGTCCCAGAGGATGTCAGAAAACGTTCCCAAGCTATAATTCTCTAGCTTTCACCCCTGACTGTTCTGGCAATGTGTGCCGGTGTTTTGTTTTCAGAGGTTTCACATCACCTACGCAGTCTCCATCTGTCCGATGGAGCATAAAACGTGATTCACCGGAAAACGCTACCTACAGCCACTCAGTAGACGACCAGTTGCGGTACGAACAAAAGTCAGCATGGGTGTCTGAATGCCTGAACCAAGCATTTGCTTCGGATGCCCAGACGCAGCAAAGTTCGCTGAACAGTAGCTCGAGAGAAACTATAGGAAGCCCCTTGGTTCACGTGGGCGGTCAGTTGCTCAACGATAGCACGTTCAATCCCCTGAACACATCTTGTTCACCTCTGTCATCTATGACGTGTGAACCACCACGTTTTCGTCTTCACTGAGTTTGAACAGTCCCATTTTTTCTATGCACGTTTACTTTTACCACGGCAGCACGCGAACAGTTTATAAACTTAACCTTTTCAGAAATGCTTCCATCCTTCGACCGAAATCCAATGCTCATGCCCCATTTGACGTCGGATAAATCACTTGATTTCTGTATTACACTAACGATTGTTATGTTTTCTGATGACCTCATAAGCTCTTTATATACGCTTAACTGCATCGTGCTGCCACCTGCTTTTTGTGATTGATTATTTAACGTCTAATGAATGTGATAGCCACATTAATGTAACTAGTCTGTATATATATATATATATATATATATATATATATATATATATATATATATATATATATATATATATATATATATATATATATATATAAACAATTATACATTTATTTACTCAATTACTGTTATTCTCATGAAATGAACATGAAAATATTAATGAAAATGCTAATTTATATATAATTATTTAATTCGTATACTGTAATTTATTATATGATAAATAATGCTGGTAATATCAGTTTTGTAAATGCTCGAGTACAAAAAAGGACCATTAGTAAAAACAAGTCATGCTAATTAAGTCAGTTTCTATGTGTTCCAATTCTGAAGAAAAAAATCTGATTTTATTATGGAAGTTGATCCTTATTTTTTTAAGAATTAAAAAAAATGTTCTTAAAATTGTTTCAGTAAAATTTATTTCTTATTTATAAATGTCGGTTATTTTCCCATTATTGACTTGTAGACAAATAAATATGCTGCAAAGGAAGACTTTGTAACGAAACATTTAACATTGAATATTATCTTATGAGCACTGAACAAAAATAACAAATAATTTTTGTAATAAAAGTATTATATTATTATTAATCTTCATATAGAAATATTCATTTATATCTGCGCATATATTTTGGGAACTAAGAAATTTTTCTTAATTACAAATATATGACATCATCTAAAAGTGTTTCTGTTTAAAAATTTAGGGCATAATATTTTTAATGACTGAAACGTTCAAGACTTCTAACAATTATTTTATCTTATATTCTTATAAAAGTGTTTTGCTTTAAAACTGAAAAGGAAAAGCTATTGTTAAGAATTTCTTCCAATTTATTCTTTTCTAATCATGTTCTTATTGTATACATACTGTGGTTATCATTTTCACTTGAAAGAACGAAGTGGCATTTATTTTTTAAAAACGACATTCATTATCTAAATAACTGTAAAATGATAAAAAAAATATAAGCATTTGTAAGCGAGTTGATTGCAACATAAATTTTTTCAAAATATATTTTTTATAAAATTCGTTTCATAATTCTTTTTATATATATATATATATATATATATATATATATATATATATATATATATATATATATATATATATATATATATATATACATATATATACATATATATATATATATATATATATATATATATATATATATATATATATATATATATATATATATATATATATATATATATATATATATATATATATATATATATATATATATATATATATATATACGGCATAGTGATTCCTTGTAAGGAAATCATATTATGAGGAAGATTTAATGTCGAGAGAATTCACTGTAAGGATATTATTGCAATATGTTTGTAAAGCTGATGGATTTTAGCAATTGCTGGATTGCATTTTCTGAGAATTTGTAGCAACAAGCTTTAATATGTCCCAATCATTCTAGCTTATTAAGGTAGTAAATGTTAATCAGGGTTAATGGTACAAAGTTTCACCTTTTGGGCATTTTGAACATTCTAAAACTTATTTTGCAAATATAACTCGCTATTAGTCCTCCCGAAACTTTAGGTAGTGGGTAACTGTAAGGGATAACTTAGGTTATCCATTGTATAATGCAGAAGTTTTACATGCTAAAAACTGAGTAATGAATCCTTTTATTCAGACTTAAATTCAAATATGTTCATCATTGAACAACATGTGTGAGAATAATGTATTTCTAAAGTTTGCAAACACATTTGGTCTGGATGATTACTTGATTGTCCTATACATTTATACTTTTCCAACATGATAATATTATCCAATATCTACCAATGGTTCTTTCAGAAAGCAGCAAGCGGTGATATAAATAACGATATGAACTGTTTGACAATCCACGACGTAGATTCTAAGTTTTAGAATTTCTTACAACTTTTCACTCAAAAAAATATTCCCAGCTTCTATCTTGGTTATTAAGAACAACAAATAATTGCAATTTCATTCTTGCTAATGGTATATTGTTCATGGTAATTCAAAATTATTTTCGGTTCAATTTTTGCAATATTTAAAAATGGGATACCATCTATTTTAATCCGTTTGAGAAAACCCCCATAAGTGGTGGATGTAACCTAGAAACCTTGCAAAACTTTGCGCTCATTGGCCACCCATAATGAAACACCGAATTCATGTATGTTTATTAAATTAATTTTATTTTGGTGTGCTTAAACACTAATCATAAAATATTTTTGTTTTATACAATTCTTACGTTATTGTTTTTAGGGTTTAGATATACAATCCAAATATAAGGTTTATATACACTAACACAATTTTTTTATTTAATAGAATAGTAAAAATCATTCTAATCAGAAAAAGTAAACGTCTTTTTTAAAGTTATGTAAAATTTCCTTTTCAATATATATACAAATAATATGGAAATTTTATATTTTTAATATGTAGTTGTGTTTATTAATAGGAGGTGGTAGCGCATTATTGAAAAATTATTCCCTCCCCCCATAAAATTATAAAAAAGTTTACATCATTCTATTTTGAAATTATCATCATCATAAAATTGGAACACAATAGGCATTTCATATTGTTCGATAGTGACATTGGCTTCACAAAAAAAGGTTTCGGTGCCATATCTTCTACTCTTCTGGTGATTTTTATAGCAATAAGTTGTTACGTGACCAAATTATATATTTTTATTACACGATCCCTTCTTATTTAGATTCGTTCACGTGGTGTTTGAACATAGATGAGGCCTATAAAAAGCAATTATTGCTGCCTAACAACCGTACTCTACAGTAGTAGGATTAGTTATGCCAGAAAGCCAGTACGATGGAATTTTAGGATGGATAAAAGATTTCTCCACATAAAACTTCTTTTAGGTCTTTACATATTGACTGAAAAGGGAAATGAAAATGCCATATGCTCTTCAGTTAATTAATATGCGAAGCAAACTCAACTGTTGTTTGAGGGGAGTACTAATTGACGATGATAAAGATCAAGTTAATGTCTGGTAAACGTAATTAATGATGATGACCTAATTATTGTAGATGGAACATAATTGATATTAATTATATATAAAGAAGTTAAAAAGATAACTTCTTTACTCTTTCTATCCTCTGATTGGTTCTAATTACAAATTACGTGCATTTTCTGGAGACAAATACTTGTCATTACATACCCATATTTCAATTTAAAGTAAAAACATCTCCGTAGTTAATGTAAAATGTTGATGATATTTAAATGAGTAATAATTAAAAATATATTCTCAGCAACGTAACATTAATGTTTCTTAACTTTATTCTGCAAAAATAGCCCAGATGGCAGATGAGTGATTAGGGCACTCATTTTAAGATCTAAAATTCCCAGATTCGAATCAAAATTTAAGCGTAGATATCTGCAGAGCTTGGAAAACATTACGAACTGCAAGTTTCAGTTAAATTAATCGGCGTGTACAAAATGTGAAAGCAGAATAGGAAGCAAATAAACAATCAATTCAACTGATCAAGAACCGCTAGTGTGATGGCCTCATTTTTCATAACAACATTATAATGTTAAGTGAAAAGCCACACCAGTGAAGCGAGAACGCCAGACTTTAAACAAAACTAAAACAACAAAGAAAACAAAAGGACTCCCGTTAGACCGCTGTGTAAAACTACCTATATTAAGAGCATTGTGTATCTAATAAAAACTTCAACAAAACCGAAGACTAGACTGAATCCTCCTAAACATGCAAATTTAAAAAAACAACAAAAAAGCAGACTCATTTCCACTTAAATCTCACCCACTTTAAGAAACGAAAATAAAAATCTGAAAACAACAACAAAAAAAATGAATATCCCGCCAACCGTTCTGAATCATATCGAACAACACAAATAAGTCAAAACGACTATTTTCTCTTTAATAGATTTTTAAAAAAAATCCTTCGTTTCTCCCCCCCATCCCTCTACATTTTCGGGAAAAGGGAAGAAATTCGAGAACCGCGGTGATCTCAGCGGCTCAAAACGCGGAAAAAGTTGCTGCGGCCCGTTCGGTGGGCGTGTTCCGAGTCACCCACCCGATCCCATATATGTCGATGCGTGGTTGCCGCGAATGGCTGAGACCTTATGAAGCAGGAACGGAAACCGTGTGCAAAGCGGTAGAAAACTCGCGGGAACTTCCGAATCCAATCCCTCCAGGTTTATCACTTCTGGTTTAGACTTAGTGCAGTGTACACGCTTTCGGAAGTTGTGCCTCACCAATTGGTTATCTTTTTTTATTTCCGAGCAGTTGTGTTGCTAAAAAACAGGTGAGTTGGACTTCGATATGCCTTCACCAAATGGAACTTAAAAATGGATATTTTTTCCCCTCGTTCAATTTTAATAGTTATAAGCAGTTTAAGTATTTGTCTACCAATCTGAATAAGTTAATATAAGCCAAATACATCTGTATTCTATTCTATATAACTCATATTATGAAAAAAATTTTAAGTATCTTATCAATAACAATAATAGATCGTTTTGAAATACAAATTGTTTTCAGATAATCTTCTTTTTTACTTTTTTGTGCTTTTAAAATTGTTTTATTATAAGGATTGCGCCTATTTAAATTCTTTACTTAAACTGAATTTATTTGGGAAGTAGGCTTGTGCATGCCAAATATTGCCAAAATATTATAGTTTTTAGAATAGCAGTATAATATTTTTAACTTTCAATATTCTTGTTAAGATCTTTGTGTTCTGGATTAAGATTCTAAATAAATGAATATTTATTTGGCTTGGTCACGTTATGCATAATATTATGAAAGAGAAGTTGTAATTTTTAATAGTCTTATAGAATAAATGTTAGATATACAGCACTATAAGAATAAATTTATTTTCTATACTAATATATTATTATTATCCTAAGGTTTTGGTGTATAATTTATTTATCAAATTTATTTCAAGTATTTCAGTAAGCACATGTGTTTTCTTTATATAAAATATTTATCTTTATCTTTACCAATTTTATCATTTTATTAGAAATAATACAATATTTCCTAATATACTTCAGTAAGGGAGCATATTCTCATAATTATTTTTTATAAAAACGAGGTCAAGAGTAAAACAAATTAAAACATTTTCTCACATATATAAGAAAGTCTGAATAGCTGATAATGTATTTATAATGAAAATAATAAATATAATGTTGAAAATAAATTTTAATTACGAATTTTAGCATATGCACATAAAAATATACTGAATGTAACTATATATGAGTTATTTATAACGTTAATTCAGAAAGAATTGTTTCAAAAAAACAAATTAGAATGATTTACCATTAATATATACGGATTCATCTGTTTCTTTAATTAAATAAGAACTTTAAAAAAAAAAAGATTATTCGTAACTCTTTTTCGTAAAAGAAATATTTTTGCCTTTTAGGGCTGCATGAAGAAAGACAATTGGAAAATTTTACCGATTTAAACCAAGCATAATTTTTCTAAATGATTTTTGTTTTAAGCATTTGCTTTTTGCGATGCTGAATTATTAAGATAAATTGTAAGGGTACTTTGAATAACTCATCTAAAGTTACAATAAAAGTTAAATACAGAATTTTTAAATCATTAATTTGGATAAATGTCAAAAAAGTTAATATTGTCTTTTTGAAAGAAATATCTATCAAAAAATACTGTATTTAAACTTCAAATGGAATCAGTTTAATAAACGGAAATAAATTTGTAGAAAATCCAGGCATCATTCTTTTAATTTCTATAAAACGACTTAAATTTATTGAGCAATTACCCCTTTCAGACCTAGTTAATTCTTCGAGAGAAAGGTAAACGCCGAGTGCCTTTTCTATGACATACTGACAGAATGTCCCAGTATCAGTATTATGCCAAGTGATAGGTGATAAAACGTCATCCGTAGTTATTTAAAGATTGAAAAGTTTGAAAGTTGGGAAAGAGTCTTGATGCGGGGGATGTTGTGAAACTATTTAGAATGCAAAAGAGATAATAATAGAATGACTTTGAACTTAATACTAAATTTAGGTATTCTCCGTTTTCTTAGGTATCCTCTCTTTACTGATTAGAAGATAATTCAAATACATTTTCCTTTTTGAAAATAAAACAAATTTTATAATTTAGAAAATGTATTTTGATAATAATTATTAGAATTTAATTGAAGTATTTATAAATGCCTAATTTTTCCAACTGATTAATACATTTTAAGTTATCAATCCTAAAATTGCATGAACACCTTAAATAAAATTGCTTTGGAAACCCTTAATTACATTTATTATGGTGATTATTTATTAGTTTAGTAAATATTTTATTTCTAATAAACTAAATTAATAATTTAAATTAATTTATAGTTAATTAAATGTAAATGCAAATTAATTAAATGAATTTTTATTAATTAAGTTTAAAATGAAATTAATAATTAAAAAAGATGTCTTACTAAATTAATAGTTAAACAATTTTTTTACTAAACATAAATTATTTCTATTTAATTGTCTTTACTAATCAGAGAGGAAATATATATTTCGACAATGTTTAATGAATGACAAATTTTATGGGGCGTATTATTTATTCTTAAATTATTGGTACTATTGGAATAAATTAACTAACGTTTTCTTAAATTTCTTATAGTTAAATATAAATTTTTTTATTATTTTAGTTTTATTTATTGATACAATTAATTTCAGTTGATTCTGTCAAGCATTTTAGTATAATTATTCCATAAGAAAATGATGTGTATGAAAATGATTAATGTTACAGTACGATTAAAAATTTAGATGAATTGTTTTTCAGAAAAACAATTTATTCCTTCAATACATAAATTTTTAAATTATATTAAATCTTCTGCTTAATATTCTTGGATTTAATATTTATTTAAGGTATGTTAATTTAATTCTTATTTTAAGCACTCAAAAAATGTATGTATTTTTAAGACTATATGATATTGTAATAGAATTATATTCTCCCTTTTTAACAGATTTGAAGCTAAACGATTTATCGAATATTATAAATTGATAAAATTATGGATTGATATTAAGAAATAAAATTTCAGAGATAGTTTGCTTAATGAGGCTATGGCCTTCAATTCTGTAATGTTTCTCACTTATTCATAAAGCATTATAGTAATAAAATTACTTTGAGGGAAACAGTTGTTGACGATCGAGTTGATGAGTAAGCAATATTTATTTTTCAACGTATGAATATTGTATTCTTTGAATCTAAAATTACATTTTGATGTAATTATTATTAATGGATTACTTTACTTAAATTCTAATATTCGATTTCAAATTTTTACCCGAATTCTTCCGATAGATTAAAAGTTGCAGTACTATATAATATTGATAGTAAAATTCATTTTAAAGCATTATTTAAATTTCAATAAAAGTTTTAGTAACTTAATGTGTAAGATCTTTGTTTACTTTTAAAATTGAGAATATATTTTAGTATGCTTCATTGAGTAAACAATGAATTGCAGAAAATAGTCACCAATAAGTTTTAGATTATTAAGATAAGAAACATAAATATAGAAACAGGCTTCTCATATGATTGCTTCTCACCAATAATGACGAGCTTGCAAGAAAACAGTTTTACAGGGACATTTTTTATTTTCAAAATCTTTTTATCTTCAAAACATGTTTCCTATGCAAACGTTGGATTTCAAAATAAATTTGTCTTTTCCTATGGAAGTATTAGCTACAATTATTTATCATACATTAATTATTTGTTAATTATAATCAATATCAAACTGAAAGTATTCTTAAATTTATTTCTTGCTGAAATTTTTCGAGTTAAATTTCATACATACAACTAAAAGAAATATTGAGCCATTTAAAGTCGGTTAAATTTAATTTCAAAAATATCAGCCGAATTATTGATTTTTATGACAAAAATATTAATTTATAAAAATTATTATGATATTACAAATTAATGAATAACACAAATTATTATTCAATCATTATGTTATTCTATCAAATTTGGTACAAAAAATTACTATAATTTTAAATAATAAAAGTCTTTTAAATTCTATTTTCCTTTAATTTTAGAAATAATCTAAGAATAATTTTTCCTCATACAAGAATATATATTAGTATCTAATGATTTCGTTGTTTATATTAGTAACATTTTGCGATAAATAGTGAGAAAATAATTTGTGGACATTTTTAACGTAAAAAGTAATTTGATTAAAATTTTCCATGGCCCGTCACAAATAAGTGATAAATTAGACTAATTAATTGGTTTAGTATAACTATCTTAATATAGTTGCAATTTATAAATTTTAAATAAAATTTCACAAACACAAAAAATATTAAAACGCACAGCACAACAAAATGTTACTATTTTACACCGTTGCCACCCAGTTGCTTACACATATAGTAAAATCGCAAAAATTATTAAACGCACTGCTAAGTATACGTTGAAACTTAGTAATTATTTAGTCTAATAGAATAATTTTAAAAATTATAAAAACACAAAACTATAATTAATTTATTTGTAATAAGGAAATTTTGCCAGTATTAACATGTTATATATATATATATATATATATATATATATATATATATATATATATATATATATATATATATATATATATATATATATATATATATATATATATATATATATATATATATATATATATATATATATATATGTATATATATATATATATATATATATATATATATATATATATATATATATATATATATATATATATATATATATATATATATATATATATATATATATACATATAAATACAATACTGAATATATAATGTAGGAAGTACAATACATTATAGGAAATCTAGCCAGCGCAAAAGCAGCTAAAGAAAGATTTGCCTATATAAATAAAATAAAACATGAAGAAAATTGAATTCTGTATATATATTTATTCTTTTAATACGAACACTCTTCGTTGGAATTGCTCAAAGATTTTTAGACATTTGTCCTTCGAGCATGTCAGAAAAGAGTGTTCATTTTGCATAGCTGGCCATCTCCCTCCTGATGAAGGCGTGGTCCCTATGCCTTCTTCTTGTCTTTTGCATCATATATTTTAGTATCTTTCCAATTTTATATTTCTGGTTTCAATTTTCTTCATGTTTTATCTTATATATATATATATATATATATATATATATATATATATATATATATATATATATATATATATATATATATATATATATATATATATATATATATATATATATATATATATATATATATATATATATATATATATATATATATATATATATATATATATATATATATATATATATATATATATATAAAATCTAAAATCTTTCAAATTTAAATGAAATTGAATCAAATTAATATCAACTGTATATGTTATAATATCAACAAAAAAAGTATTGTATATGTTTACTGTTAAAATTTTCCTTAGTCTTATTGATATTTTATAAAAAAAATCTCTCTTATTTTCTTGAAAAATATTTTCATACATCATGGCCAGAAAAAATATAAATTAAATGTTAATTGATGTCACATACACAACAGAATTCTTTATATGATCGTTGAAATTCTTACTGAATATCACTAGCAATTTTTCAAACAACTTCAAAATATGATTTTTAATGTAGCATGCAATTATTATATGTTTGAGTAACAAGTTCTAAAATAATTACATTTTATGCTGAAATTAAATTCACGACTTCATTGTTAAGCGCTGAATAACATGTCGATATAAATACAAGCTCACTTTTTCATGGAATATCAGAAGTTTTTTAAGATATTTAAATCAATATCTCTTTGCATTTTATTCCATTAACAAACTATGAATCAACTTAGGATTATTCCGATTTTATATTAGTTTCTTTTGAGAGATATTCTAAAAACGTCTTTAACATCGAATTTTAGTAAACTGAAATTGGCATCCAGTCTGTTTTTTATTTTATTTTTTAAAGCATAGCCTCAATCCAAGAAGACATTCTTAAGCATTTAAGAGTTATTGTAAAATCACTGATTTTACTTCAGGATTTATCCAATGACAAAACAAGATAAGTCTTGTAATAATTAAGAAGTATTTATTTAAGGAACATTGACATTAAGTAATGTACAGAAATCAAAAAGTTAATTATTTGAATACAGTTAACACACTCACACAAAGATCTCTCTCTATCAATTTTAATCGTAGATTATTGACGATAAACTAATATAAACCTTTACAAAAATTTGAAGAAAATGTTTAAAAAACATATATGGGATGATCTGTAATGCCGATCTACAAACTATGCCTCATACCCAGAATTCAAACTATAAATTAAAGACCTGAGTCTTAATTTATGGCTTACGATGGTGAAATTCTAATATTATGCTACATTCTTGCCGTTTTAAAACTCGAGACATTCAACGAACTTAGAAACTTAAGGTATTCCAAAAATACAACGATAGAATAAAAATTTTAAATATTATTTTAATTTAAATTTCATCTACGCAAGATAATGCGTAGATGAAATTCAAATTAAAATTAAGTTCTTATATAGAAATATAAAGTTAATTTCTTCAAATTAAATAATAACATCTTGATAAGAATCTAAAAATAAGTCATTTTATGATTTTTTAAATTAGCTCATTTATTATTATCATTATTTTATATTGAAGCCCAACTTCTCTAGTGGTCTACGTGCCTGACTGTAGATAGGGAGGTCCTCGGTTCAAATCCCGGCTCGGGTATGGATCTGAGCTATGTCCTTTCCTTGTATGATTGGGTTGTAAATGGTTGCCTACCCTATAAACGGGTACCCATGGCATGTGTGTACTGCGGAAGTCAAACTGAACACCAAAAAATATGGTTCAGTTGGAAAAGTGGAACACCGCAACCCATAATGCCAGCCTAGCTGGCACACTACATTATGTTACCCCTTTTATCGGTGCGTTTGAACAATCATATGTACTAGTTTTACAGTATAAAAACTTAATTTAGCTCATAACCATTTACATATTTTTACAATAAAATGATAAATTTAAGGGTTTTTTTTCTGTGTTTGCATACATATATTTATATGCAGCCAGGAGAAAAAGATGGATTTGATAGTATGTGCGCGTTTTTGTGAAAACATAAATACTTTAATATTTTTATTGAACCTATCGACAGATCATATAATTCCATTTTCAGCATTCTAATTCAAACTCGAAAAACTATGGATTTTTAAAAGTATATCTATTCTTTAATTATGCAAATTATTGTAGTTCTATGATACTGAAGGGGAAGATTAAGTAAAGCAAGATATAGCTCATTTCGATTTGAAGGAGTTGGTTCCATATGGATTACCAGATTCTAAATCAGGTTGCTTTAGTCTCAAAATATCTATAAGAAAGGTTTTATTTTAATAAAATGCTTACAAAATTAATATTTTTATCATAAAAATTACTCCTTCTATTTCGATTAAAATTTGTGCAAAAATAATCAATATTAAAGAAGTTATTTACATAATAAAAAAGTCAAACGTGTGTGTGTCCATAAAATTATATCTACATCTTAAACCATGAATTAATTTAAAGATAAATTCGAATTAATTGAATTTCACTGTCAATATGTTCTTGTAGCTTGATTGTTATTAACATACTCTAAATAAAAATGTCTTTTATTAAATTTAAAATTTTATTTTTAAATAATCCAGTAAAATTTCAAAAATGTAAATCTCAAACTTAATTAATGTAGTATTTGTTTCTAAAAAATAAATTTGAAAAAAGATGTGATATGTAATATAAAGCTAAGTCATGAAAATATGAAAGAAATTTAAAAAAAATTCTCATCTGATTAACAATCTTACACAAATTAATAAAGGGTATAGGAAAATAATTAATCTATGCACACTGAAAATTGAGTTAGAAATGCTTTGAAATCACTTAAAGCTTGTATAGATGCTACAGAATTAATAAAAACTGATTTTCCATCAGAACTAATATTATAGGATTTGATCAATCAAATTATGTTCATCACCTTGAAGGAATCGCCACGTAATTAGAATCTAAGCTTTTGACCACGCTGTCGAATGAGTTTTTATCCCCACACATAATGATGGAATTTGCCATGATTTGGACATTATTCATTGTATTATATTGTTCCATATAGGCATTAATTATTATAATAAATGTTATAACAATACAGTTCTTCAAAAATCTTAAATGATGCAAACAGGTGTTGTCATTCTCAAGATGATTTATCTTGGTTTCTTCAAACGCAACTTATTCACAAAGGTGATCTTCTTGCTTTCTTCACTCGTGGTTTTCTTACTATGTTACTGGCATAACGGTTATTGATTTTCTCTCAATTTTAAGAATTATTTTCTATAATAGGATTATTTATCTTAGTTTCAAAAATAAGATCTATAATAATATTTATTTTCCAGAAAAAAGAATGAGGAATAAAATTTGCATTTCCCCCAGCATAGATGTTCCCTTATCGAATCAGATGGCAAATATTGTGAAAAGAAGAGAGATAATTTTACTGCATCGTTAAGGCACAAAATACAAAACTAATTAGGGTTTGTGTTGAGCATAAAGATTAACTACACCTTACCATTACCACTACTTACTGACCTATATATGATTTACTATAACTAAATTCACTAATTCTATAGTAGAGAAAAACAAATTTTAAGCTAGAGCTATAGTTTCAAATTAAAAAGTAAATTGCAAAAAAAATTAAAAATCTAACGCACAAGGAAATTTTAAGTAAGTTAAATGAATCGCATTTCTCCTAAATGTTGTTGTTTCATAATGTTTGACTTTTAGATGTTTCACCTTTCAGTAATATTATTGGTGGAATTGGTGGTTACTTATATAGGAGGATACCCAGTGAGTGTGCCATTGTAGCCCCCAAAGTAGGTCTTCGAATTTTAGAAGCAGGGATCAAGCAGAAGATCCCCATACTTGGCCTACTGCCTCCAAAGATTTATTTTCACATGGAAGACATTGCGACCACCACATAGTTAGCATGCCTAACTCATCATTAGTAAACAAGACGGATCTTTGATCGAGTTGAGATTCGAACTCACTACCTTCCTACTCATAACGTACACGAACACCTAACCTATCAGACCACCCCTGCAATTTTTCTTGAAATGTACTTTTTTAGAGCTTGTTTCGTTTTATACCAAATAAAAATCAAACATGCATGAAGTAAATGTTAGTATTCCTCTTTTTAAAGAAAATTTCTTTAATTTCTTAAGTTTTTCCTACTTTTATAATATGCATATACGTCATTTGTTGCGAAATTCTTATGTACACCGTATAGAAAATAAATAATGATTAACAATAATCATCTTAAGTTTCATAAAGTTCTCATAATTTTAAATTATAATTTTAAAAAATGAGAATAATATTGTTGATTTAAAACCATCTTAAATAAAATTTTAATAACTTAAGATGGCAAATGCATTAAGCTACTAAATTTTGGATAAATATTTATATATAAAGCTAAGTAAACTGTGTGAAACTTTTTTAGAATATAATTTAAAGTCAAAAATGTTTTTTATTAAAATATTCGAAATCCTTAAAAATATTTAACATATATGAAATAAATAGATATTAATGATTAATTTATTTAATGTCATTTTTAAGGCAGGCGCATTGCTGTGGTCAAAAAATCGAAATCTAAATTTTTATCGTGTCAGGCATGTTAATATGGCATAATTCTATGCGATTAATTTTACTCTTCAATATCCGGTTAACAGTAAAAATCAGAATTTATTAATAAACATAAAAATATATATTATTAATATATATATTTTAGATATATTTATAGAAATATATAAATTAATAAAAAAATTAAAGAAAACTCTTTATTTTGGTTCTACATAAATTACTTTATCAATAAATTTCAATCTCTCAATATAAATATCTCGTTAAATATTTTAATTTAATCTACAAAAATTTAATATTTTAGGAATCCTAATACACTTTATTCTTTTATAATAAGAAATAGTATTTGTAAAGCACAATTCCGTTGAATGGATCTTAATTTTTTTAATCTAACTTAACAATTATCTTCTACAAAAAATATTTAATTCACTTAATACTATGTTGGCGAAGGAATATTTAGCCAGTCAATATTCTAATTTCTATGGCACAATATTTAATAGTATCTTCATTATAGTATTTTGATCCATTGTAAAAAAAGTATAAATAAAACATTCTGAAAAGTGATTTAAATTGAGATCTGCAATAATATCTACACGCAAATGTTACCGCGTTTAAATTATCCTTAAGAAATTCGTTCTTAAGAATTGTAAAACTTTATAATATTCTTCGGCAACTACAGTAACTGATGAAACAATATTTTTTGTGATTATAAAAAGGAACATCCTGTTAGGAAAAATATAGCAATATCACTTAATAGTTGGAATCTTTGTAATATTACAGAAAAAAGTAATATGTTTCCTTAAATAAAAAAGTAAAAAGTTCCTGGAAATATGTTGAATTTATGCAAGTAATGTTATGCAATATAAGCACAATATATTTTTTATTTAATTTCTTAAAATGAATAAAACGAAGCCTGTGTTTACGATTTAGTTCTTTTAAGATTTTGACAAGATTCAATTTTACAGTTAAACAACGGCAATTAAAATCACTGGCCAAAGAACAATTGAGCTTATGTATAATTTAATCTCTGTTTGAAACATCCAAAATAAATAATGCAATTTTAGACAAAAGTTATTCTCAAATTGTAACGTTTTAAAAAAGTTAAATACAAATAATCTTTCCCAGAAAATTTCTAAAACATTTTCCTTCAACATAGACAGCAAAAGGCCCTCCCGAGTCTGAATGAATAGATTTGAGTTACAGGCATGAGACATTACAGTGAGATAACGTGATCAGATTTTGCAAATTATTGGAAAATTTTTATACGTTGGTATACAATTTCTTTGAGTATATGCAGTGACGGGATCAATAAATAATAAAATAATTAACTGTGCCTTAAAAATTCAAAAAATATAATATTCCACATCATTTTCCTATTTAGTTAACTCTCTTCAACCATATAATTAAATATACTAATACTAATATTATATATGACTAATAACTAATATTATATATACTAATAATAAAAATAACCATACTAATAAAAACTAGATTATTTTTTAACGGTGAACAATATATTTAAGTACATAAAAATAAAAATTGTTTAAACATAGTTAAAGAAATGTGCCATTCTGTTTCGTAATTTAATAATTTCACATGACAGCCCAGTTAAGTAAATACCGTGAACTCACTTCATACTGAATAACATAATACTAAAAAAAATTATAAAACCTTTTCAAAAAGTATAGCATTTCCCACAGCACCTTTGCATGTATACTGGATCATTTCACTTGTTATTAGGAAGGAAACTCCAGGGTATCCACCTCAATACGTGTGAGTGGGTGAAGAAGAGATGATATCCATGGTGAGATTGAACTTAGCTAATGACGATATATTCTAAGTATCGTGGTATCTAGGCTTATATATAATTTTAAAATAATATATGGCATTTTATCATATTTTTCTTAAATTTAAAATAAAGAAGATATAGCAATAGTTATGACAATGAAAATACTGGAAAAGGAAAACATTTCTTATCAAGGAAAGGTTTATGAACATTTTGATACATAGAGCAATTTCTAATGAATCTGAATACCTTGAAGCTTGCCTCACTTCCTGCTGGTATCTGAGTGGTAAGTGTTCTTGCCTTCTGTTCTACAGTTCGTGGGTTCGATTCCCACCTTGGGCTTGGATATTTGCAGTGGTTTGAAATTAAGCCATGGGACCAAGTCTAATTAGCCTTCGTGTGTATAAAATCCCCGTAGAGTGACAAACCAACCCAACCTACGTTCTTAGAAAAAAATTAATTAAAATAAGTAACACTAATGTAATAAATACATTTGCTAAATACAAATAGTATCATAAAACAATGATATAAATAGTGTCCTAAATAATGCAAAAGTACATTTTCTATCTAGAAATTATATTATTTATTATATTCTTTAGATAAGTTTTGAAAAATAATATTAACAGAAGACATATAATTTCGCAACTGGAGAACATGCGCTTACAAAAAATATGAAACTATAAACTATGCATATCAAACCACTCTCAAACACATATCGACTCAATTAAGTTCAAAAAGCATCATCAGTGTAAAAGTCTCTCTTATGTCGAAAGCAGACACCTTAAAGAGTGGTTTTTTAATAGAGTTTCTAGAAATAATTTCTTGGCTACTGAAGCTACATCCAACTCTGTTTGTTGGGGAGGAATCTTCCAGAAGAAAAAAATAGTACTCATAAAAGCGAGAAAAAAACCCTCCCTCAAAAAGAAAACAAGTTCGTTGTATTGCCAGATCCCTTCATCCCACGCATACTCCAATCCCGGAAAAAAGTCACGTGATACTCCCGTTCCACCCACGGCAGCCAATTATAGATTTGGCATTCCCTAATAAGGATCGTCCTAAAAAAAGTTACGTAAAAAAATGCTGACTTTCTTTCAAACCTCGCTGCTTATATAGATTCTTACCTATTACATCTACATCTCCTTTCTAAGACTGGTATTTTTTTTTTATTAAATTCATTTTTAATTTTTTGTTATGTATTCATAATTTTTTGTTTCTTTCACATTCTCGACCAAGTTATTAATGAGTATTTTTCTTTGAAGAAGCTGCTTAATTTTATCAACAAAACACTTTGTTATTCTTACTTAGTCGATATCCACTTGCATTCAAATTTGAGCATTATGCTGCACAAAATAATTACTATAAATAGTTTTTAGAAGTTTCTATCGTCTCATGGTATTTAAATTTTTTAATGTTTTATATACTTTAAAAATGTTATAAATGCATTCAGACTTAATCTGTTGTTTCTTGCAGGTTAAAACACTTAGCAATGAAATTTAACCTCGTTTTTTCTGAATTCCTACATCAGCACTAACATGAGAAAATTTGACGAACAAGATTTAAAATTTCTGATCAAAATTCAAATCCTTTAAATGTAAATCAATCATGACGAGATTTTATATTAGTATACTTTCTTTTCCTATTATAAAATTTAAAATATCTATAATTTGAATAGTTTCCAATAAATACAAGTTTTCTCCCTTAATTTACTTATTTTTAATATAATTTTTTTACATTTGTGCTTAAAATGCTATTCGTAAGATATCTAATAAAAATGATACATGAAATCATTTTGATCTTATTGTTATTAATTATCTTCATAAAATGCTATAATATATAAACCTGACAAATTATTTATAATCATGATGATTATTTGTAAAATTTATCAATATTTCCTTTCAAATAAAAAAAATAATTTAGCTTATTTATACATGATTTAGTATGAAAAAAATAATACGTCTAATCTATTAAAATTATAAATTCGTATTATAATATCGTTGAAAATTAATAATCCTATATTACTTCAGAAAATTTCAAAATCAAAATTTGTAAAATTAAAATAATATAACTATTTTATATTATATGAATTTTAAAAGCTCCAGATTCTTGTTTTAAATTTTAACCCCATGATTTCTTTAATAACAATAAATTATTTTAATTAAGAACTTTCACTCGAAATTGAAGGACATTGCTGAATATATAGTGTTATATATTTTTATATATGCTTTCACATTAAAATAAAAGCAATTTTCCTTTTTATAATTGCAAAAGTTTTATATAAATCTACTGTTTGGCAATTCAAATAACTCAAACATATTCGTTTACATTCGATTAAATTAAATATTCGGAAGATTAATGCTGAATTGTGCTTATAGTATTTGCTGAAATAAGGTTTAATGTTATATGTTGTTTCATTATCAAAATATTCTTTTTTGTGTTATTATATTAATAATAAATTAGTTATCCAAATAAAAAAATCGATTAATTTTTAACTTTAGTTTTATATTAAAAATTTATTCAAATAGAAATGTGCTTAAGTATTGTTTTTAAATAATGATCCCATACCAGTTTTAATTTAAATATATTAAACTGCATTTTTACTGTTGCTAATTTCACGGCTGATTTAAATTAATTTTAAATTTAAATATAGTACTGTGTCAATTATAATGCTATAGTAAAATTTTTAAACATAAAATTTTCTGAAATTTAAAAAATACCAATTATTTTAATCTTAATATTGTAAACATTTCTGTGCAACTGAGAAAATACTATCAATAGCTATCTCAATATGTTAAATTTAAAAAAATAAAATCAGCTGAAGAAGTTATAACAATTCATAATTTTCTTTTAAAATAGTATGAATATTTATCTAAAAATATGAATTCAAAGCTATAATCTAAAAAGTATATATTATTAGTAATTCTTAATATTATAATTTATTTCTTATGAAAGAATAATTTGGTATTTTTATTAATATTTCCTTTTGGATATTTCTTAGTAAAGAATTTCTTAGTAGTAGAAAAATGAATTTTCAAATTCTCTTCGAGATTTCAATTTGAATAAGAAATAACTGCTTGATTATCATTTGGACAAGAAAAAGCTACTTTATCTCCAAGGAAACAAATGTATAATTTAGAATGTATTTCCATTAATCAAGTTTAAAAGTTTCACCTTTAGTTCTTAGTACAGACTAATTTTCTCATCCTCTAAATGCGTTAGAAGAAAATCAAAACCCATTTTCTGATAATCTCGGAGTACTTACCGTTTTGGAATATATAGGAATAAAATTTGCCAACAAACAATTTGCTTTAACTTTATACTCACATGAAGATCTGTTAAGTTAAATTTAAATAAAAGTCTAATAAAATATCTATTATAAAAAATTTGAAAAAAATTATTTCTTGTAATTACAAAATTTAATTATTATATTCATTATTTTAATGAAACTATTATATACTTCACATCAGTTACAAATTAAAAATTATCATAAAGAATCACTTATATTTCTAATGCCCTCAAATTATAACATTATTAAAATAATCCTCGAATGGTAACATTATTAGAATAATTTATAAACAATAACATTATGTATAAGAGGATTATAAAGAATCACTTTTTGTTTATAATGTCCTCTAATAATAATATTTTATGTAGAGTATTCTTCAGAAAATGTAGGAGACATTTAATCTGTGTATCTTTTGATATCTATAAATGGCATCAACAAAGAATCGAGTTATCATCTAACTACTTTTACTTTTAAGATTCTCCTACTGCTACATTAATAAATTTTTGTATATGTATATCCTGCAAGATTATATTATCTTAAATATCAGGAGAGTCAAAAATCATTAACCCTTTTACATAATACAAAACAGTCTCTTGTGTTTAAATTTTGAAATGATTCGTTTCACCGTAGCGAAACAATCTAAATTAGACAGCGGTGGAAGTCTGTGGCTCTCCTGCTACTAGATTCCTGATAAGAAATCAGCAGCGGGCGGGATCAAGAACTCATCAACTGAACAACAAAGGCCCCTTCTCATTAGCGAGCTCCAAACAATGGATCGGTGTGTGAATCACCCTTGTGCCGCGACGTCGTTCCTCAAGAGCTTTCTGGATCGCTATTTCGAAACGATTAACGGAATGAAGTACTAAAAAAATTCGAATGAAAAACTGTAAACTGAGGATGGAAGAGGGTGGTTGGCGTGGGACCTAAAGCAATTCCTCTTTCTGTGTCTGGCTTAAACGCGTTTCGCTTGGTATTTATAGCGTGGTTTAAAAAAAACCGCCGATTCTTTAAGGGTGCATTTTAGTTGCTTAAAAATAAAACTTGGCATTTGAATTTCTTGTGGCTGAGTCAGCCTCCCACTATCTAAAAATAATCCGCTTCTTTTTTGTTTCTTCTTACAGGTGAAAGATGCCTTTCACGCCAGTCGAACACGCCAAATGCCCCAAATGCGGGAAATCAGTCTATGCTGCTGAGGAAATGTTGGCCGCTGGAGCCAAATGGCACAAAACTTGCTTCAAGTGTGGTGAGTATGGCTCTCCAACTATGATAAAAAAATGAAAGGAAGAGCACGACACTAGAATAATGCATGAAGATTGAAAAGAGAATAATGGCAACATAAGCAGCTTGACTCTCATTTGCTCGACGCAAAAAAAGAATCAATGCATAATGCAAAAAGGATAATTCTAAGCAATGTTCTGAGTTGCTTTTTGCTATTTCAAATATCGCATTAATACAATACATCCATATTTGTGTTCTTTAAATGCTTGCCAACGACCATCTTATTACCCATAAAATGGAGTATTTTATCCAGATATTTTGAATAAAAAAATTATAATCATTTAAAATTATCTGAAGATAATGACAACATTCATCCCCACAATATGAACAAGTATTTCACGTGAGGAATCATGTCGAAATTATCCATAGCACAAAATGTTGTTAAAGCTTGTAAGAAAATATCATTGTTTTCTCGGAAAAGTGAAAAGATATTCACTGTGACAAAGAATTAATTTCACTTTTTCCTTTTACAAGGGGTAAGATACTGTCGGGTTTATTCCCACGAATCACTTTAACATTGTTTTGTTAAAAATCGAAATTAATACCATCACAATGTTCATATAACAATTGAAAACTAATTTTTAGATCAATTTTATTTAAATTTACCTAATGACTTATACTCAGCAAAAGATTAGGTTTTATTAATATATTTTTTATTTGTTCTTCTTACTATTGAATATATTTATTTATACTTAAATAAAAAAGTAATATACTATATTATATATATATATATATATATATATATATATATATGTATATATATATATATATATATATATATATATATATATATATATATATATATATATATATATATATATATATATATATATATATATATATATATATATATATAATAAGGACTATATTATCATATAGTCATAAATAATAAATGCAGTTATTAATTTTATAAATAAATTTTTCCAGAAGTTTATATTTCTTAATAAATTTTTAATTCTTTGTATTTTATATAAGAAATCAATATTTATTTAAGATTGACCCAATTTTACAAGGCCCAGACTGCGAAGATTTTTCAGATAAAAATTTTAAAATTATTCGGAATTTAAATGTAAAATCAAATGAACATTCAAATTTACATTATTAGGTTCAAATGAACATTCAAATTTACATAATTAGATGAAAACGAACAGTTTTTATCCACTGACTGTTTCAAAAGTAATTGGGTTAAAATAGTGTGAATTCATTTTTCGAAAGAGTAACAAGAAAATTTTAGAACAAAATTGCATTTAATTCAACAGTTTACAATGGAAATGGCACCCAATTGCAACACTGACTGATAACAGTTCAAACTAGTGTGAGGTCGGTTTAGAACTAAATATGTTCATTATCATGCATATTTATTAATTTTATAAAGCCTGTACCAGTTCCATAAATAATATAATGGAAGAGATATCAAACATTACTTTCAGAAGAACAAATATGATTTATATTATTGCGAATAAATTTTACAAACCGGAAAATTAAGCTATTGCTAATAAAGACTCTTAAAAGCCGTTCGAATTCAATGATTGTCAGAGGATAAGTATATGTTTAGTACTAATATTCAATAATCACACTATTAAATGTACCAGTCGCACAAATTGTGACATAGGGTCGATAAAATATCATGTTGTTGAACTTTTTGTGCGTAAATATCTTATCAAAGATATTGATGTCTTATCATCACGAGAAAGATTACTAGTTTCAGTCATTTGAAAAGTATTTTCTGATTTGTGACATTTTTGATCATATGTCAGTATTATACTCAACAACTTTTTCCAGATTTCTGAATACTTTAAATATTCCCTTAAGTATATTCGAATATTCTCGTAATTAGCGTATTGTATGGCACGCAAGTGAGAGAAAGTATTCTTATAAGACGATGGCATTTGTATGCTGCTGGGAAAGAAGGTATTTCTGAACAATGTGCGAATGTTCGCATTTTTACTAGATCTATGTTAAACTGCTTGGGATTTATCGTAGTTTTTAACCCGAATTTTTCCTATTGGTTAATCAAAATTGATTAAACTAACTAGAAACTATTATCACAGTAGTTTGTTCTAATAGGGATTATTTAATTAAAATTGAGGTTTTCAAAATTGATTCCTTAACTCTTTGATGATCGTATGATTTTCAAAAAAATAATCATAAAAAATTGCCTATTTTTTTATTAAAGAAAATTTATATTCACTTGACATCTAGTATAAAATAATTTATCTCCAATTACATTAAAAATACTGTAGTAATGTCATCTGCCATCTGGTGTGTAAAATGTGAAAATAAATATTTTTCCGACTTAAGAAATAGGTTTTCTAATATTTTTGGGCTTTATTTTCGAACACTCTAGCCCAGAAATATTATGGGCTCGAGAAATGGGGAAAGAAAGCTCACCCCTTGATTTTGTTGGGAATGAGAAGGAAGAGGTTAATATAATAACGAAAAAAATTATAATTTATACTATGTTTTAGAAATGAAGTTAAAGAAACATTAGATGACTTTGTAATAGCTATTAGAAATGAAGTTAAAGATTCATTAACTGTGTCAGTGTGCATTTATACCTTTATTTTTCCTCATTGTGCATTGGACATTGATTTACTCCATTAGAAATCTTCTTACCATGCAAAATCCCATATACTTAGGGTGGTCCTGTGGTAAGGTTACGCTCTTCAGAATGGTAGGTCTCAGGTTTGATCCCATGTTGTTGAACAACGGAAGATGGAGGCCACGGTTTTGTCATATATACTATATATATATATATATATATATATATATATATATATATATATATATATATATATATATATATATATATATATATATATATATATATATATATATATATGTGTGTGTGTGTGTGTGTGTGTGTGTGTGTGTATGTATGTATGTATGTATATTTGTCTGGATGTATACTTGGGAGTTTCCCAGGTTTTTTTCTGTACGACATGTGATTGCACTATCTAGCAAAAGTTCTCATAAAAAATTAATTACATTAGATATGATACTAAAATGCTCTATAATAGCTTTAGGTTGTCCACTATATAAAGTCAAAGATCACCGTTGGTTGTGGTTTCTTCATTTTTAGATATAGAGAGTTATTTCCATCATTTGATTTTCTCTTAGTATATCGTTGACTAAAAGCATTTTATTGAGTACTGATAATACAATATGTAATATTCACCAGACCGTATGATATTCAACATTTATATTTCAAACTTTATTGTGGCATTTTTATAGTATATATTTACTATGAAGCCATTGCACATTCTATTTCGTTAGATTACTAGACACCGCTTTATATATATCTTAATTATCAGTTCAACATTATTCCCTTCATAGATAATATTTTACAGATAATGGGCCAATATTCCGCAAGGAAAGAATCTGATTTCTCATTTCTTTCTTGTCTTCTAAATATCCACCCCAACAATATATACGCAGAAGCGAAACCATGGAATGCTGCACGCCTAGATAGAGCGGCAGTTCCCGGCTTATAGATGCGCGGCAGCAAGAAAAATATGCCCAGCTAATGTTCTGGTAGTATAGGAGTACTATAAATCTTGAAGTAATAGCTGCCACAACTGGATGTAAGATCATATCGATATAACGTTGGTCTGTCAATTTATGAGGAAAACTACTAAAGAAGTTTTTCATTCATTGAATACAAACAGATTAGCTTCTAAATGTTCATTGATGTTGTTTTAGATAACATTTGTATATCATATTCCCACAAACAAAGCGAAACTCATCACTGAAAAGGAAAAGTTATCATAGTAGCATTCATAGCCGTCTCGTGTACTGATATTTTGGCTTATCGTTAGATGCTTGAATTTTTCCCCAAGGAATGGTGCAAAAATTCTCATGAGTTATGTTGGTATTGCTGAGTCTTTTGAGTTGGAAATTTGTTGCTGAATTCCTCTTTCTCAGCACATCTCAACCTGGGAACTAGACAAGTAAGATTCCCTGTGCAGTCTTTCTTATAATCTAATACCTCTCTCGCACAAATTCTCCTCTATTGTGGTGCCTTAATGTCATTTGAGTCCTGCTGTAGTTTTAACAGCCACTAAAATATAAAACTTTAAACCGTGCTAATATCTTTTTCGTAGATAATACTAATCTTAGAGAGTGACAGGCCAACTTACATCGGTTCAAGTATTATCTTCTTCTTTGCTTGTATTAGATGGCGTTGATTAGCCGTTGTTACAAAAATGAAATATTATACAATAAAGCCATTCTAACGAAATATCACAGAATCAAAATATTTAAAAATTTCCTTGGTCCAGACATCGAGTAAGGCTATGTTTGTGACTGGTTTGTCTTTTCTAACTATCCGCCCATTACGACTAATTCGTTTGTGATTTACAGTCTTAAAATTGATAAAGAAACTATTAGAAATATCTGTGGTCATGGTGGGAAATGAATTCATAAACTGTTTAACTGAAGGACATAACACTAACATTCATTTGCTATCTTGAGGATGTCAGTTGCAATCAGACAAGTTTTTCAAACTTTTACATCTTACCCATTATAAAATTACGATAATTTTGTGTGTGTGAATTTGATAATTTTCTACTTGTATTCCCAACATGAAAGTCTTTCAAATAACATGTAAAAATTAAGAACTGATTCATGTTTTCTATTAGATATTAATAATTTATGAATCTTTATATTCTGTATTAAGTAGATTTACATTTTATATTGGATGCAACTATCTTTCTTTTCTTTAGATTTACATATTTGATACAGCTATTTTCCATTTTGTATTATTTAATTCATATTTCATACTTGATGCAACTACTTTTCCACTCTTTACTAAACAGATATACATTTTGTATTTGACGCGACTACTTTTCCACTCTTTATTAAGCAGATTTACGTTTTGTATTTGACGCAACTATTTTTGCATTGCAGGGCTGTGTCACAAGCGGTTAGACAGCACCAACGCCACCGAGCACGGAGGTGAACTCTTCTGCAAGCAGTGCTACGGTAGGAAATTCGGACCTAAGGGCTATGGTTTCGGAGGTGGTGCTGGTTGCCTCAGCATGGACAAAGGTGAACAGTTCGGGAACACGGAATGCGCCATGTCGTAAGTATAGAATCAGACAATCTCTCCTTCCTGTGAAATCATTCGAAATTATTTTCTGTTCCACACAATTTATAATTTCTGTAAATATTAATGACAAGCAGTCCGTGGATTCCCTCGGAAAACGTGGACACAGTTTTCAGAAAACAGCATGATTTCGCGAATAAATCAGCTGAAATCAATCGAGCAAAGTTTGGAACATTTGGAATTACCCGTTAAGTCTGAACTTCTTTTATTTTCGTTCCAATGGATTTCTAAAGATAGCATATTGTGCACAGTGTAAACACATACGCTGCAATTTGTTAAAAATGATACTTTATCGAAAATTGAAAAATATAATACGATTTGAAACAATTAACTAAAGCAACATAAAAATTTCTAAGATCCCATGCTTCAAACTTATGGAGAATTCGTTTCAAGAGCATGGAACAATTAGTTCTGACCACGCACAGACCATCATGTTCTTCCAGTAAATGAAAGGTCATTTGTTGTATATTTTAATTACTTCAAAATAAATCATGTAAATAATAAAAAAAGTTTAATAAGAGTTTATGACAGTGCTGTGCATGTGATCTCTGAAAAAATTTAGCCAAATGGTCAGCTCATGAGGGCGATTCCCATCTTGATTAAAGAGGCAGG
Organism: Latrodectus hesperus; assembly: GCA_037975125.1. Taxonomy (NCBI): domain Eukaryota; kingdom Metazoa; phylum Arthropoda; class Arachnida; order Araneae; family Theridiidae; genus Latrodectus; species Latrodectus hesperus. The sequence goes on from CM075850.1 coordinate 82,794,066, forward strand.
TGGCATAGTTTAGAATCCTTTTAAAACTATTGATCTCAATAAAAATAGCTACCATGTGCAAAAAAAATTACAATAGAAGTCTACTAAAGTAAATCAAACAAAAAAGCTTATTTTTAAGTTTGAAAATTTAACACTTTTGGTAAATGGAAGTATAAGAGAGTTAAATCTGGACTGAAAAATTAGAAAAAAGGATTGGTCATATCATACACATATCATTGTTTTATCTTATCTTTTTCTTTGCTTTTTAAAAACAAAAGAAGATTAATTTGCGTGAAATTAAAGATTTTTTTTAATTTTCTTGTGGAACAAATAACCTACATAACTACCGGAAAGCAGTAGTTTGTCAAATTATAACTAGTATAAGATAGAAAAGGTAAAATTGTTTCAATAATTAGTGCTTTGATGATTTATTTTCTTTTTACCAAGTGCTTTAAGCATGTAAACTAGAAATACATTTTTTATCTGATGTTGAGTGAATTAATGCATACATTTATTTCTTTTGAATATGTCTTTAAACTATTTTTAATAGTCAATTTTAGTTATAGGAAATGATACAGCATTCATAATACTGCATCATAATATCCCAATATCTTAGTACAGTTTTATGACTATGCAGTTATCGAAATATAAATAGTTGATTATATTATTAATTCTCGTCCTGTGTCCTTCCATATTCAAAATCTTATTAAAAGATGTATCTAAGTACGTGCTCAGAAAAACTCTAACATTGTATTCCTCATAAATCCTAAAAAATTGCTGTATCGAATTTGTGTAATGGCCCAAGGGGTAAAGCGGTCACTGAATTCCGCCTTACCACAGGGCATTGCTGCCTTTGAAATCGTTACAATATAGATTCAAAGTTGTTCCTTTCCAATATGCACTCTGTGCAGCTCTGGAGAGGTGAGGGACTCCACTCCTCGTCTTCATTGTCCTATTCTGCGTAGGATTTTTTTGCAGTGTTACTGGGCATGTTAGTGACATGCCCAGTAACATGTTGTGGCATGTTAGATAGAACTAGTGACATGTTAGATTAATGGGCTCTGTTGCGGCTATTTTTGTTTAGGGTATTCTTTGCTCTTTTCGATCTTTATTCTAATTTTTTTGCTGTAATTGTCCATAATCTACCATTAGAAATAAAAAAATATTTATTTAAATCATTATTTATAACAGTTTTATCTAGTGTTATTTCAATTTAATAATGACTAATTCAAATACGGTGTAACTTCAATATACAACAGCAACCCTAAATATCACAAATTTACTTCAAATTTCTTTAAGTTTCTAAAGAATTGAATTTTTCTATTAATGATTTATTAACATAGGTAAATGGTTATATTTTTTTTGTATGTATATTATTTATTTATGTTAATAATATTTAAATAATTAATTAATTTGGTTTTCCTTTCAGCAACAAGCCCAGTTTGGACCCAACTTACGGTTAAGTTTTCCAGCAACTAATTTATTCTGTATAGAACTCGACTGAGTGATCAGCTCTTTATCGTTCCGTTCAACAAGAAGACAAAGAAATAAAATGTGCTTTATAAATAAGAAAACTGTTACGCCTTTTCAAATTTATATTTGTTTTTTTTTTCTGTCCAGTCTTAACTGATCTGTACTCAATTGATTAACACTCAAAAAAAAATAAATATTGGAGAATGTACAGCAGTATTCAACATGTTTCAACATGTCTGTTTGCTACATACAAATAAAATGTTATGCTCAAAAAAAGTTATGTCATTCGAGAAATTGTAATAACTTAAATAAATAAATTTAACTTCTCGTTCTTATTGTTGAGTTTTGAAATAATATTTTGTTTTTATAGAAAGGATTTAATTAAATTTCTCTGTTACTGTGAAACTTTTTTGAAGTATATTTGGTGCAATTAAACACCATAAAAAAGGCTTATTTCTACCAACTAAATGTTCCTAATGTTTTGATATAGTAACTTTAGATGCTTAAACATATCCGCTGGTTATGGTGCTGTGTACTTGAATAATACATGTTCATGTTTTCAATAAATTACAATACATTTTCGAATTGTGTATGTTTCATCTTAAATTGAATATAATTCTTGAGACCATCACATTAGCTATTAAACATTAATGGATGTTAGAAAAAATATTAAGTAAGAAAATAAATTATTTACAAAAGATATTTGAGTAGTTATGCGTCACAGCAGTCAATCCGGTAAGCCAAATTAGCGCCACAGAATAACAACAAAAGAAAATAACAATAAAGATTCTTAATTGCAAGTTTTATTTGAAAAAAATATATGTGTGAGCTAAAAATGTTTTTATATTGATTTTAAAAGAGTGTCAAAACTATTTTTCTTTTCTTTCACCTGGTGCTGTCGCTATATAAATCTTGGCGCGATTCTCGTGGCGCTAACTCGGTTTGGCGTATTGGCTGTAATGACGCCAATACGTAAGAACCAATGTTTGTTTAATGGATAAACATCATTTTTTATGACGATAATGCACAATAAATTCTGCAAAATATTAATTCAAAGCAAATTTAAATGTTTCATAATATACCTAAAGATTGTATATTTTAAAATAAATTGCTATTTTTATTAATCTTTTATTAAGGTGTAATCATATAAAATACAAATTGATTAGCAGACATGAATAATTTGTCTGAAATAATAAAACGGCAGCATTCCGAACGATACATAACAATAAATATTTTATGATACATAATAAATATTTTATGATATCCCTTATGATATTAAATTTATAATAGTTATTAATATTTTTATTGAAATTTAAATATGTAAAGTATGGATAAGCTACATTAGCGAGAATATTATCTTTAATAGAACTTGCTTTTATTGTTTATGTTAAAATAAAAATGATAACACTTCAAATAATAATTAATAATGTACAGTTAAAACTGAAGTAATTTATAATCATGAATGTTTCAATGAAATGTAACTTGGCAAAATACTAGTAAGTTACAGTAGTAGACTTTTAAAATGAAAGAAATTTTACAAATGAAAAAGTTCTATATTATATCAAATTTCTCAAAAGTTATCAATATTTCATTGAAATGCAACCATATATTATAGAAAAGAAAAATTAATGTATTTTTACTAATATGTAGAAAATAAAAGTATCACTGAATGATAATTAATGAAAAGTGATTTATGCTTTAATTAGAATTGAAATAATTTAAGATAAAATACTATCAAAATTACCAATATTTATTGAAATGTAATAACATAAAATACCGGTAAGCAGCATTAATAGACATCTAAAATGTATTTCTGAAATAAATAGAATTGTTATCATTTCAAGTGCTGCATATTAATATTTTTATGATACATTTTAAGACAAAAATCATTGCAAAAGTAAGTAACATTTCATTGAAATATAAATGATTAAGATATAAATAAGAAATATTATCAAATAATATATTTAATTTGTGACTATTTATTTCAAATACATTAGTTGAATTAAAGAAATTTTACTACATCAACTAATGACAAATATATTACATGATGTACTTTAAAAGGATATAATTTATGATAGATATTATAAAAATTAGGAGAATTTCACAGAAATGTACGAATGCAAAATATAAGTAAGCTATATTATCAGGCATGCACAATGTGTCTGAAGTAAAAAGAAAGTGTTACCATTTAAAATAATGCATAGTAACAATTTTTTTTTATTATACTTTAAAATAAAAGATTTTATAAATTATCCATGTTTCTCATAAATATAAGCACGCAAACTATAAACTAAATTAGCGAATAATATAAAATTTCGAAAGGAAATTTCTTACATTTTCAAATGTAAGAAAAATGTAAGAAATAAGTAATAATATACCACTGGTCATTCAAAATATAACCCCAAGAAAGACCATAGATATCACATCAAAATTTATTTGGCAAATAACACGTTATACGAAGATCGAATTGCTGGAGTTACTGCTTCTTGGAAAACATGGATAATGATAAAATCAGTAGTTAGTGTAGCCGCCATTTAAGGCTATAGTTGCCACGTGCCACTGCATCAGAGAGATTTTGGATGTTCCTTTGAGGTATATAAGTCCATGTGACTTCCACATATTGCCAAAGTTGATCTGGTGTAACAGCAAGTGGTTTATGCAGGCTAGTTTCTGTGCAATCATGGACTCAAAGTTTTCAATTGACTGTATTTCAAGAAGAATATTCAATCTGATGGATAAATAAGTTCTCTTGAACATTCGTGCCATATTTAGTCGCACATTATCCTGATAGAATATGTGACTCAAGGTATGGCTGAATCACGGGCTCCAATACCTCAGACAATTTGCGTGTAGCTTTTAAGTGTGCTGAAAATGCATACTAAACTAGGAAACTCTGATACCGTCATCAAGAAACTCTGATACCGTTTTCAGGATCAGTGAGACAATCAGTAGTATCTCCCCACAGTATCTCCAGACTTGAATTCAACCATCGTGTTGTTGCACTAAACAAAAAATAAGGGTTTGCTTCGCTTTACTATACATACTATATAACGCTTACAATTTAAATTAAATAATAAGTTAATCAATAAGAAGGAATAAATAAAACAGGAACGCTTAATCTTAATAACTGAGACTAGACTTATAATTACAAATATTTAATTAATGTCCTTTATATTTTGAAATCATACATACGCTCAAAGATTATGAGCATATTGTTTGTAACAAAAAGAATATCAAATAATTATTTTAGCTTTTTACCGAATTTATAAGGATTTTTTTCACAGAAATGAATCCGTTAAAATTAGAAGGGAATCGCTTGTATCGATAACTCTAAAACTAACAGCATGAAAACCATATTCGATTGTGATATTATATTCCTATTGATAATGTGTATGCCATTTAACATGCATTATCGCTAATTTATACACAATACACAATGATTTGAATAATGGCTTATTTCTGACTGCATAATCACTTTTCATACACGAATGCTAATTTGACCTATACCTTTATTTATCTTTTCATGGTGCTTTGAATTGCAAAAATTAGCATCACATACAAATACAGTGTATGCAGAAGAAATGAATTTTATTGAAAGGTTCCTACTTTAAAGGGTGTTCCCTGACATGCATACTCATTAAGCACGAGAAAGCCGTTTGATATTTGCTAAGCGAAAACTGGAAAGTATGCCCGAGCTTTTTAATATTGTATGTAATTAAAGGCAACCATTTATGTGGAAATAAAGTATTGATTCCAATAATTCGTCTCATCTTCGCGAATGAAAAGAAACAAATATATTTCAAGCTGGAATGGGAATATTTAATTAACATTTCTGACTTTTTAATATTCATTTTCAGCTTAAATTTGCATCATGTAAGAAATTTACAAATCAAAATACAATATAATATGAAAAATAATCTTATACTATAATATTCTCTCAGAAAAACAAGAATCTATTTGAAATACATTATAATGTATTTGAACATTAAACATGTGCATATATAAATTTTATTTAAATACGGGCTCAAGTCAAAACAGAGTGTGATTTGGTGTTTTATGAAGGGAAAGCAGTTAAGTTTATTACTATTCAATAAACTTTTAAATAGAGCAGTACCATATATTAGACAAATATTAAAATAAAAAGTAAGTAAAATATGAATTTATGAATTTGAATAGAAACTTTGCGATTCATAAATTTAGAAATAAAATTATATCAAGGACATATTTTTGAGTATATATACTCCATGAAGGCAGAACAATTTACCACTATCGGTTTGAGTTTACTTGAGTCCACTTGGTGTAAGAATTCTTAGTAAGTTATATTTCATGTCGATTCTCATATCACGAAACGTCTACCTTTTTTCTATTTTATTTTATGTTTTATTTGGGATAAAAAATTAATGAATACTATAACTTTACTTTAAAAGTTGTGTTTGGGATAAAAAAAAAATTGGTAAATATTGAAAATAAATGAATTAATTTTAAATTTTATAAATAAAATTTTATTTTATAATGTATATTTGGGGCAAAAATTAATGAATATTGAAATTTTCCTTCATAAGTTATTTTTGGGGTGAAAATTCATGAATATGGAAAATTAATGAATATTGAAAATCAATGAATATTGAAACTTTATTTTATAATTTATATTTGGAGTAAAAATTAATGAATATTGTAATTTTACTTTATAAGTCATATTTGGGGTAAAAATTAATGAATACCGAAAACTAATAAACTTTCTCATAAATATCTTACTCATATTTACATAATTTTATTGCATAGTTATAATAGCATGATTTAATGGTATATACAATTGTATATTCAATTATATTTTTGATCCTCAAATAAGAGAGAGATTTAAAGAGGTTGTCTTTCAAATTTTAACTATACTTCAAAACTTGTTTTCACAGCGAAATATAATAATTTATAAATATTTTCATATGCAAAAATTTCAGCTTATATTTCAATATTTTTATATTCACTTGTACTTATATTAGTAGCAATATTCCTTAGGTTTTTTAAAGCAAAGCTAAATAAAATATTTATTACATTTTAATAAGAATACAAATGTTTAGGATTTGTTAATTGAATAAACTTATTCAATTAAAATTTATACACCAATAAAATTTGAACTAAATTTTTAATAAAATTTTTAATTTTGAAACGATCTTAAATATCTTAATCAGCTTCAAAAAATTGTATTATACATTAGTAGAGACTATTTAACAAAATATTTCGATAATAATAATTTCTGAGCTTTAATTTTGTTCCCATGAATTATTAAGTTTGTAAAGTAAGTAGAACCCTGGTACTCTTTTGGTGATCTACTCAAAAGTCAAATCTACTATTGCTACCTCTTGGTACTCTCCCCGGACTCATGACTGGTGTGATGACAAGGAGTGGCTGCCACTTTAAAGGTTAATTGAGTTATACTGCAGACAGTTTTATCAAGACTCATAAGTGGACACCCAAAATCTCTTAGAATGGGACGGAAACTAGATCTTGTCTGTATGTAGGAAATGCAAAATGGGTTTTAACTTTGATCATCTACTTTTCTGTTTAGGACTTAAAAAAGGACTTGTGTTTCAAAGTCCTCTTTTTGTTTTGGACTTTTTTTTTATCAGTTCAAGGTTTCATGAATATGATTTATCTTACTGACTAACCATGTAGGATAAGGAACAACAACAACAGACCCTTGAAAGAATATTCTGCATCCAGAAGAATGTTATGTTGCAAATAAGAATCCGCAATTGCAACATTATTGTTTCTAAGGAATTTGGGAAACAAACATGCTTAAAGAATTTCCTATTTAGCAAACTAAGTAACTAAATAATCCATTATACTCTTTAAAACAATCAGAAGTGATTTTGGCTTTTGTAGCGTAGATGATTGTAATCTCAGAAAATCATCTTCTTTTGTATACATGACGCCCATGAATAGTAGCAAACGGTCTCTTAGCAGTTGAAAATAATCTTTTCGAATCAGTGATTGGTTCTGGTTGAACAAAAGGCACAACTTGGGAAAGTGACCAATTATACCGATCCTTAAATTATATGAAACAACATGGCTGTTTTTCTTGCATAAGAAACTTGTGTTTTAATGTTTGTTAGATTTTCAAATAACCCAGAGAACCCAATAATACATGTGTAATTGAACAGAACATCTAAAATAACAAGTGTAACATGAACTATGTTTATTTTTCGTATTTATATAATTCAAATTCTTTACAGGAAATAAACATGAGGCTTTTCTTGGTCCTTGCTTTCTGTTGTCTCATCGTCATCGCAGCTGGGCAATCAGCTTGCGAAACACAGAGAGGTTTGGTCAAGGATTATGGTAAGATCTTCTATAAGCTTACGATAATAATTGCTTGTAAAAGAATTCATGTGCTTTTTTATATTAATACAAAGAAGAAGAATATTAGAATAATGACATAAGATATAATACGGATTATTAGAAATAATAATTCTTATGTGAACATTTCCTATTACAGTAATTACACTTTCATACTTGTGCAATTATTATTGATGCATCTTAGCACTTATGAAGGTTAATATTGATGCAATCAAAATATTGTGCAATTAATGCTTAAGGGAAAGAAAATAAAAAAAGTTATTGTATAATACTTAAAATAATGGTCTCATCAGAACTATTTCATTAGTACAATCGCTGAAAAATTATAAAACATAGTAAATAAAGGGGGATGTCCAAGATTCTGAAGAATCAACGCTCAGTGGTCGCACTAACCTAAACGCCGAACCATCTCTCTCTCGCTTCCTCTCTTCATGGTGGAAAGTTCTTGGTTTGGATTAAGCATTGTTGAACAGAAAAAAGGTGAACTGCTCAATCAAAGAATTTGCTTAATTTCTACGTACATGCAACTTCAACATATTGGACTCTTGATATTTTTATTGGTTTCCTTCATTGATTTTTGGATGCAGATCACTTCTTAGGAAAAGTGTTTTTGAGAGTAAATACTTTATACGTATCTAAAAATCGCTCGTATCCAAAAATCAATGAAGATATAATAAACCTTAACTATTAGACTCTTTACTTTGGTGTGTGAGAAATATAATATATGATACAAAGCGCAACAATTGGTGCGCCTTGTTAGCTGTGTAGAGTTTATCAACATCCATTTACTCCATGTCATTTTCTTATTGCTGGGTATTCAAAACTGAGCATTTTGAATACTTATCCCCACACTTATGAAAATATAGACCATTTTAATTATTTTACAATCTTCTATTTTAACGTTTAACATTTTTTTCTTTTGTTAATGGTCAATTCAAATATGCATTTTTAATGAACATATGCAGTATTTTCTTATATCCCTAAAAACATTAATTGCTTTTTACATAATTGTCTTAATTCAGGTACGAAATGCAAGCCTTATTTTATTTAAAAAAAGCATCCTCTTTATTAAATTTGGAAAGAATGTGCTAGTTTTCAAAATAAAATATCGATTATTTTGTAATATAAAGCTTTATTATATGTATTAATGTATATAAAAAGTGCGTGTTTTTATATTCAAGTTATATTTTATAGGACATTGTTCTTAATCGAAGCATTTTTAAGATTAAGAAAGTTTAATATTAGAGATTGATTCACAAATGCAGTGATTTGCACAGGAAAATATAATCATTTAAGAAATCTTGCTCTTTAATTAATATAATTATCGTATAATTAGCATTACACACCCATGTGCTGAATCTTAAATATTATCAAACAACACTAGTCTGTTTGTTTATAGTGCCTTTTTTTGTCCCAAATGCCAGTCTATTAATTAATCAACAAAATGTGTGCATGTTTGAATAATAATATATATTATTTAACATAAATTAGTCAACCTTTTTCTTCCTTTTCACTCTGAAATCATTAATTTAATTGAAATCTCTTAGATGACATTTATTCTTAATATTTCATCTGATTATTCAAGAAATTAGGCTGTTATGTTATTTCTAGCAATGGACAGCCTAATATTGTAAGGTATTTTAATGCTTCTTTAAGCGTCTTCAGAATATTTGCCTTGAGACTGGTTATTCCATAGATAGAGGGCCATATTCATGTGTGGCAAGGGAGGAACATTGGAAAACTTCCTTATATACACTCCTATAGAAATGCATGTTACTGCTTTGAAAAGTACGATCTTATCATTAAATCACGATAAACCTATTGCTATTGTATTTTAGAAAGATATACTGGACTAATACTTAGCACTGATATTTAAAGATTAAATATTATTTCTGGACTTATATTAATTTTGCGTTTGACATGTTTTGCTGAAAGTTACGAGTTATGTTTTTATTTAGGCAAACCAGACGATTTCATGCCAACCTGTGATCCCAACGGAGATTACGCCCAGGTCCAATGCCGATCCGGATGGTGCTGGTGCGCCAAGAAAGACGGAAAACAACTCACCAAATCCGTCCAAGGAAAGCCAGACTGCACGGGCAAGCCACGATAAATAACATCACAAAAGTCTTTCAAACTTCAATAAAAAATGACCTAGCTATCTAAATTTGTATTTAATACGCAAATTTTACTTCATATATATTTAATCATTGTAAATTGAATTGAACTCTGTACATCTCGTTCCCCTGAATTATCTGTAAAATGAAAAATATAAAAATTGTCCATACATGAAAATTTAAAAATATTTTAAAGAAATCAAGAATTTGAAATAAAATCCTTCCTGTAAATATGTATTTGTGTCTTATTGATATTTTTCTCCGAACATTTAAGAATCGGTACTACTTGGTTGCTAAGTTCAATTGTTTTAATATTTTAAAATTATTCTTTAAAAAAATGATTGTTTGGAACATTTTTAATCTGTTAATATTATTGCATCAGAAATGAAGCTAGTTTTTTATGAAACTTATAAATACATTAAAATAAATATAGTTTTGCACTTACTTCATATTATATTAAAATCAAAATTCACACAAAATGTTAAAATTAAAATTTAGTAACATTCAATAATATTGATATATAACATTTGTATTTGTGGAGTATTTTGATTCAAAACAAGGCTTTTGTAAATAATTATATGAATTTCTATTCGAGCAAATTTTTTAATATGGTAGTACCATATTAAAAATTATCTATTTGTTCTATTATCAACAGTGTTTCAATTATTTTTAATACTTATTTTGCATTAGAAATTATTACTTGATGTCGTAATCATTAAGTTATTTTTAACCGTTTTTAAAAAGTATTATTAACTCAAAAATGATGGTTAAAAATTGCACGAAATAATTAAAAAACAAACCAGAAATTTATTTCATTTAGTGTTAAACTTTTCTTAAAAGCCAGGGATGAGGCTGCCTATGACACTTAAACGCATTTTGAAATTTTCATTAGGTTGGCTTCTTAAGTATTCAAATCATATGGCGAAACAGTTTCTAGAAATCCAGCCAGAGTCTTTGCTTTGATTCTGTGCGTGTTTGTCAAATTTGATTTATTTGCTGTAAAATTTTCAGAGTATAATTTATTAAGCAATTTTGACATTTCTTCGTCATTGCTACCCTGGATTGTGTTCTCGCTATTCTTGTCTACGCAACTCTCCAAAAAATAGTTTGAATACAATAGCCAATGGCCGTAGATAGCGGTGTTGCCGATGTTTTCTCGCTAAAACCAAACTGACTTACACGGACCCAACATCAATTTCTTTGATAATCTATTCGATTCTATGGAAATTTCTGAACTTTCTGATCAACGTCGGATTATCAAATCAGTGTCGATTATCAAACAGCAGACATATTCACTGATTGCTTCTTCGACGAATAGTCCAAAATCTCCTCCGTGAAGTGACAAAATCTGGTAAACTTTGTCTGGGGCATCTTCTCCATACGACTAATTCCGCTGCATGAGGTACCTTCCATTTAATTTCCTTAATTGTCTTTTTTTGGTAGAAGAGCTTTTTCTTCCAAAAATGAAAGAGTAAGATAGTTTTTTCTGTAACGGCCTTTTTCTCGGCAAGCCAGAACATTATTTTAGTTTTCGGGACTTTTCCATTCATTGTTTTAGGAATTCTATCCAGTCGTCGATCTAACTGGACAAACTTCTTCCTCTATATTGGTTCCTGAAAAGTCTCCTCCAAAGTAGCACTGCGGCTCAATCAACTCTTTTTCTGGAAGCCTTGTAAGCAGCCTTTACATTCATACCATAAATCACTCTTCAAGCCTATAGCTTCTGCAATCCACACAGCTTGTTAAACTTAAGAACTCATAATGGTGCCTGCAAAATATAGTAATGGTAATATGTAAATGGAGGAAAGGAACTTTGGGAATGTTTTTCTTTTTGGTGACGAGGATGCGACACAAAAGAAGATAAGTATCTTCTAAATTGTTACCATGACTTCAAATTCTTCAACTCGAACAGCAAAACAATTCATTTGGGGACTCAGGCACCAAATTCTGTGTCAATAAACTTTCATCTGACTCACCGCTGGGTTGAGACTGATATTTATCTCTTCAGTAGTTCCAAGAATATTCCTCTTTGGAGGTTTTTAGAACATTCCTATAATGAGCTTAGGGTCTCTTGTTTCCTATTGATTCTATCAACAAGAAACTTCAAAAATGCTTACTTATATTTTGCAAAATAAAATCGCCAAATGTTACCAAATATCACCAAGATGCCATGGATTTTGCAGATTTATTTCTCAGCTCTGAAAATAACTATTTTCGCAGAATAAACAATAATAATTTAAACAATAATATCACAAATTAATGATCACACTAAAAACAGTATTTAAACAAAAATATAAGCTATTCATATAAACATTTCCCTATTTACATTTCGTATCTTTAAAAGTTCATTCATATTGTAGTATAATGTGCACTAATGATACACTGTCCGCCAATATACTTAATTATACTAACATAAATAGAAATTTATATATATCATATATATATATATATATATATATATATATATATATATATATATATATATATATATATATATATATATATATATATATATATATATATATATATATATATATATATATATATATATATATTTCAATAATCTAGAAATTTTTAAATTAAAATAAACATAATTAAACATTGCTTAATTTCTTAATTGTTCTTTCAATTTAGTACTGAAACAATTAAAGTGAAACATCGATGTTTAGCTAGAGGCGCAATTTTTAGTTTAGATAAGAACATATTATAATTTTTTTTTATTAATAACACGATTTTTTATTAATAACAGAATTAAGACTCTGCACTTTTGTTAAAGTATGATTAATTAAAGTTACAAAATAGCTAAAAATTAGAAATCCAACAAACTAAAGTAAAAACAGCGTAACTAATAAAAAAGAGGAATTTGTAATAACACTGACAACACTTATGTTGCCAAATTACAAAGAAAAGTAAATATGGTTTTTCGTTTAGCATGACATGCAACAGGTACTAACAGCATTTTCATATTATAAGATTTTCGGTTAAGTCTAAGCAACTTCTTCTGAAGTCTTCGAAGAGAATATTTCATATACATATAACATATCCTCTTTTAAAAAGAAAATAAATCATAAAAACTCAAGAACCCAGACTGGTAAGCTACCAGATAACTGAATAGCTAGATTATCTTTTGTTCCTTAAAAGCAATTATCAGAGTAAAAAAATAAAAGTAAAAGTTATCTCTGAAAATTACCCTATTTTTAAAAAAAGAAGAAAAGGAATATTTTTACATTGCATCAGTTAAGAACTCCTTTATTAGTTCATATTAATAAATTCTTAGGTTTAAAATGTATTATGAGTAAGGTTGACATCTTAGATGTGAATTGTTTAGTATAATTTGTCCTTCTCGAATGTAAGGCAAATACGTGTAAGTCAAACACCTGGATATACACTGGAAAAAAATTATGCTTTTAAAATTGTAGGAATAATGAGTTATTCTAATGCCAAGAGGTGGCAGCACTAAGCAGTTAATTTTAAAGAACTGATTAATTATAACCATTCTGGCTGCTTTATTTTGCTATCATTGTACGTCTTGTCAATTTGTCTCTCGATTTCCAAAAGTCTTCCATTCTTCTAAATATTAATCTAATTTAATTTTTAATGTCGATTAAATTGAAAATGGCTTATGACACTCTTAAATAAATTTTAGCATTATTTACCTGCTGTAAAATAACAATTTTGATTATATTTTAAATAATGGTCACACTTCTGAAGATTTAATTAAAATGTCACCTTTAATTTTTTTTATCTATTACGTGCACGAATTTCTAACTTCAATTTGATGTTCAATATTTCCAGAAAAAGAGAATTCGCTTTAAATTTTAAAATACTTTTTGGACTCAAAAAGTACTGTGAAACACTCCATTTAATCTAAGACTTCAATTTATCAGCAAAATATTTGATAGCAACAAAAGTTTGATCTGCACATCAAGATTTTTTTTATTGAAAAACGAAGCTTATATCTGCTTTTAATATATAACAAGCAGGCTGTGCATTTAAGTGAAAAACGTATTCCTAACTTTTGAGGAAAATTACGATTTGGCAAAACAATGTTATTTGCGATTTTTTAACAACATTTACTATTTATAGTAGAACTCCTATTACCCGAATCAATTGGGACCGGGACCCATTTGGATAGTAAAAATTTCAGTTAATTGGATTTTTTCGAAAGAAGGGTCCATTTTGATTAATTATTGTATGTTAAAGACGAAAAATATTACAAATTTTTAAAGAAAAATAACTTTTAATCAATTAAATAAAAGGCAAAATTAATTTTTTTATGAAGTAAAGGAAAAGGCAACACTTTTACTTATTAAGATAATAACATTGATAAAATAGATATGTAAAATGCTGCGAATGAGAGAGAAAGTCATTGCTTGCTGAACATCTCGGTCAGATTAAGCTGTTTTACTGCCTATATCCATTTTCGGCCATGTCACTCTTCTATTTGACACAGAATATCTGCATATGGTGACACTCAGGCTGACTCTACTTCAATGCAGTTTCAAAGCTGGCAAATGCTTCACTGGATAATGGTCTAGTGTCTGCTTTAACTTAAACAATAAGGTCACACCTTTTCCTCAACAAATTCAATAAATTGACCATAATTCTCAATTTTAAATCCAGGTTCTGACTCAAAATCCATTTTCCTACATCTTCAGCACTAACTTTTGAACGTGTAGAAATTTTCAAAAGAATGTTTCTGAATTACTCACACAAGTGTGACATCTCTCTCTCTCTCTCATTCCCATCTTCTCTCTTCGCTTACCTTTACTTTTGTTAAGCTTCTCTCTTTTTTTATCATTTTTCCTTCTCTTCTTCATTCTAATTTAGTTTTCCGAAATCGATTCGGATAGATGCAGTTTAGATAGTTGGTAATTGGAGTTCTACTGTACTTAATTTTCTTTAAAATGCTGTTTTGAATTACGAAAAATTAAGCTTCAAGCATAGAGAGTCTAAATACAAATCTAATAAATAAAGATAACTGTAAAGTTGGAAAGTTTCCTCAGTTTAGAAATTATTAGGAGCTGTAGTTGAGATTCTTCTATCCACATTATAAAAAACATTGGGGAAAAGGTGTTAACGCATATGCTGCGGTAAGAAAAAATAATAATTTTCAAAATATAAGGGACACTAAGTATCATTATTTAAAAAATAGAAAAGTGGGGCGTCCGATGTCGAACATATATTTCTGTACCCCTGAGATTATGCATAAATGGAAATTTTAAAAGGGAAGAAAGAACGAAATGCCATTATTTTTAAAATACATAAGGCATTTTAATAATATAAATAAGTATCATTTTAAGGAAAGAGTGCCACAGTTATGGCTAATATTTTGTTTGACGTATGAATTAAGGATTTTCAGTCATACAAAAAGAAAAAAAATTAAGATTACCAGTAATTCCAAAATTGAAACAAAAAATTTTCATCAAAAATTCGACACATGGAAACACATTTTGGAAAAAACCCTAACGAAGGTGGGAAACCTTAAGGCGAGTAAAAGTTCTAATTGATAGCGAAAAATAAAGAATTTTTTGTTAAACGCCTTAGCAATATCAATAGAGAGGGTGAAATAATATGATTTTTACACTTTCGTGTACTTTCTGCATCATGCACTAAGTAGAAACTAAAGTGCTCAAAGTGCTTTTTGTTCAATTTTTCACTTAACGTGAAAATACCACTCGAAAAGTACACTTTAAGAAGACCATGAAAAAGTTCTGCACGGCAAAAAATGATTTACTAAGAAGAAAAAGCTTTCAAAAAATAAATTGCTCTGTGAAAGAATTTCTTCGGAAAATGATAACCAGAAATGCAGTACCTTAACACACGTGTGAGTCTCATAAGTTTTTTCTTTTCCCACTTATCTCAGTTCACTAGAAATAAACCACAGGAAGCAACATTGTACTTTTCAATGCCGTAAATACGAGATATAAAAAAAATTACTTATAATAGCACTTACATATGTACTAGAAAACCAAATCTGTAAAAAGAATGCTTCTGTTTAAAAATAATACAAATTGAATACCAAAAAAACGGCTCTAAAGAGAAATACCAATTTTTTTTTTTTCAAAACAACAGTGCATGTTGGCTTGCTTAACGATTGGAATGTTTTGGAAAGTGAATTCGAAATTTTGTGAAAGCCAAATTGATGCTTCTGTCTATCAAAATTTGAAAGAAAATTATCTGCATAATTCAGGTAATATTATTCATTCATTTGAACTGTAAATAACTAATGGAAGCGCTTTTAACAAAAAGAATAATTCACTTGTTAGATTTTAATTTGTTAATGTATCGACAAACGATCAACAAATTATCCACCAAATAACACCACATTATCCAAATTTAGTTTCTAATATGTTAAGTGCAAACATCATGCAAAGAAACTTTTTTTGACAGCCTTTTAAACAGGTGGTGCAGAAATGACTGTGTCTAACCATTGTCTGTCAGAAACTGTCCACTGTAACTACTGTGTCAGAAAAAGTTCTCTTCTGATATCAGTTTATTGTTGGTTTTATTTTAATTTTTTAAAGGTTCAGATCACTATTAGAGTAATAACAATCAAGTGAATAGGAAACAATAAAACAGTACTGTGTTGACTTAAAACCATTGTAAAATTAATTCCTATCATTTAAATTTTATACCTATTTATAGAATTTTTATATATAAACTTAATAGATTAGATAATTTTACTATCTTTGAAAAAAGTGGAATTTTACTCAGAAAATGACATCATTATGAAATCAATTTTTATACCATTATGAAATCTTATATTCGATTTTTATTTTTATTTACATGTTATAAATTTGTAGGAAATTTATTTTTGTTGCCATACTTAATTAATATTGATTAAAATAAAAAACAGTTTTCGAAGTAATATCATATCAGAAATAAAACATGTTAGCGAACTAATAAACAAATAAAATAATTTTGTATTATAATATAAAATAATTCATTTATTTTTGAACAACCTTACATATATATAAGGAAACATATAAATTAACTTTTTAATTTATTTATCACCACAAACATCTATTATTTTCATAAAAATATATATTTATGTATAGATAGGTAAATAGAGTAATATGCAATCTAGTTATCTCATTATCTATTTTGTCACAAATTAGAAGGCAATAGCAAATCATATTTACTTTTCTGAACTTCTAAATATTACACTAATTATGTTAGACTTATTTAGATCAATGACATTGTTTATAAAATTAGAAGTAAAAGGTATTACACTGGAACATTTTTTACGTTATTTTATTAAATTCCTTTTATGCATTTCATAATTTTCTTATTATGTTTAAAATTTAAATTTATTACTGTTATAAATTTTCTATTTTATAATATTTTTTCTCAATATTGAAGTAATTTGCATGTGGAATGTTGTTCAAAACTTAAAAATTTTCTGGAATTTCGATTTATAGAATTTTTTCTATGCTATTTGTTTATTCAATATGAATGCCAAACTGTGATGCCAACTGGCACTGTTGTCTTATTATTTATTTGGCGAGTTATTTTATTCCGATAATTATTCATTTTTTACTTTAATTTTTATTTGTAATTCAAGTATATTTTCTTGATGGTTGCTATAAATTTTTTCATCAACCAAGTCGTATTGTTTCCCATCACTGCTTTGAATTATTTTTGTTATGTTTGCCTCAATTTAGGAGTTATTATTTGATATTAATTTATTTGTTTAGACGTTTATGATCTTTTTTTGGAAAAGAGTAAATATTTTTAACATTCAGTTATATTAAAGGGGGAGCTTTTTGCCAAATGCGTCATGTCTTAGTTATTCCCTTTAAAAAAAGTAATATAGTTCTTATTTATAAGTTAAACGAAAATGTGATAATAAATATTCCAAATTAAATAAAGTAAGCAGTAGAGATTGTAAGATCAAGGACTTTCATCATCATTTTTTGAGGATTTTTCAGGAATCACCTCTTCTCAACTTTATTTATCATCATTGCTTTATATACTTCATTTGATTCCATAATAGTATTTTTTGTAGTTCTATCTAAATTTGAATATGGCTTATTTTAAATCTAATGATTTACTAATTTTATTCTAACGAATCCTCTTGCGAAAGTTACAGATGCATGTTATTCTTTAAAAATTTTCATTTTATGAGACTACTATCCCGCGAGACTGCACTCCAATTTAATTTAAGAGAACTCGAATAAATTATATGGTAACAATATATTTATTTTAAAATAAATTGATTAGCTGTTGAAAAAATATTTACGCATTATATTATCATCAGCATCACCATTTGCTTTGACAGACACAAAGACTAAGTAAATTGCCGTATAAAGAAATTTTTGGATCCTGACTGGGGCAACACAATCGATTATATAACGATAGGGTATTTTGTCATTTACAAAAAGCAATATGTTTCAGAATTCAAATTTTCACGACTACTATTCGAGACTGTAATCATGGGTTTTGAAAATTTGTCAACGCAGAATAAAATGATTAATTATGAGAGCACAATTGCCTTACTTTCAGTGTTAATTCTGCAAGTTGCTTTGATAATTTTTGAATTGAACAAGTGAAAACAATTGAACCAGTGGCAACAAAAGCTGCTGAAGCAGAATACATCATAGCTGATAAGGCAATATTCGAAACTTGGTCAGCTATCTCAGCCAATTTATCCAACTGTTATGACGAAACAGATAAAATTACATAAATTGGAATGGTAAATTTGGAATTTGGATGACCTATACTTTAGTGTACTCCTCAGTTTCTCGCTAATTGGGTGATGTTGGCGAGTTGTGCGAGTTGGGTGATGTTGAACATGGTGATGAACATTTTTTACATTTGAAATATCTTATTTTTACTTTTAAAAGTAAGCAAAATTTGTGTAATTTTTTAAAATTTTGTTTCATTGCATAATTTTTTCGGCACAATTTTGTTTTTTTAAACATATACAAAAATTTGCCTATTTTTGCCAAGAGACACCTTTAAATATATTTTTTTCCAAAGTTCTAACCATAAATTTTTAAGAATCTCATCCTGCAATTGACAACATGACAGTAAATATATTCATAATTGTTAATATGAACACTGTCATTTACTTTAAATTAAACATGTGATTTAAAGAGGACAATGTGCAAGCATCAAACAAGTAATGAATGAAAGTTGCATGTATTTTAATAACAATAATGTTATTCAATGCTTTGTGAGACTAATTTTAAAAAATTCCATAGAAGGCGGTATTCTTTTTACCATAAGTCACCAATATCATTGTTCTGTAGTTATTAATTGGTCCATTTTTTGAACATATTTATTAATGATTAAATCAAACACAAATACAACACAGCGAAGAAATAGAAAATTCGTTGCAGTTGTCGAAGAATTCTTTTGATCAGCCATAAAATGGTTTTTTCTTTCGTTGCAGTTAAGATCATGATTATGTTCCTTTATTGAAATTGCAATTTGTTTAAAATATCCATAAGGTCAGATAACATTTCATTAACATCACACATATTTGATTACAATATCGTATTGAGACGGTGTCGTAAATCTGACTTATCGACGAATTTTCTGCCTATCTTCAAATCGAATTCTTCGAACGACAGCAAACAGAGCGAAGTTCACCATTGAATGCCTGACTGACATCAGCAATGAGAAGAAAGTCATTCATGATTTTTTACCAGTAATAAATAAGTAGTTTTTAATTATTTTTTTCTGTTTGTTAAAAGTTTTCTAAACCATAAAAATTGTCTTTTGTTCTAAATAATTAGTTTTTAAATTTTTAGTGATATTGCTTCCAAAATTTCCTGAGACTGTTACTTTTTCTAATTTATGTCTTTGATCGATTCAAAAGTTTTCTTGCTCAATTCTCAGGTTTACCAACTTATGCCTGGCTCACTAAAATCGCTTGTGTCATTTCACGTTCTCTTGATATCCGTTACAGACTTTTTTTTTAAATATTTTATGCGTAAAACATTGAATGTCACAAATATTCGAAACCATGATTCAAAAAGTCATTTCGAACCGCTTTCAGCAAAATGCTCTTCACAATAGTCGAATTGATTTGGATATGACACCCACATTGAATAAAAACTCTATGGCTTCAACTCGTTGCAATCAAGATTAAAAATATTGTCGAAGTTCATTTTGTTATTAAAAGGATTTCTTACATAAAGACCAAAGCATCGGTTTGAGAAGTCATTTTCTATTGATTAAAATCCTTAATACATATACAATAGAGCAGAAAAAGCAAAATGAAAAAGGTAGCACAAAACATCTATTTTACAGTTAGTTTAAGTCGGCAAGGACGAATTACATTTTTCTATAGTATTTTTTTTATATCATTTTTCAAATTCAAAGTTGTTGCCAGTTCACTTTTGCAAAATAAGTTACATAATTAATTAAACAAAATTGGTTTTTGATTTCCATTACGAGTCATCTTAATTACATTTATATGCTATTATTAGAGTGCAATAACATAATTATTTTATTAATTTAAAAAAAAACACTTTTGTTTCCAATAGTTGGAGTAATGCAATTCATTAAATACGTTGATATAAACGGTATCTTTGGAAAAAATATATTTCAGGGTAACCCTTGGTGTAAAATGATAATTTTCTTTTTGTCACCAAACGTGCTTGAAGAAACGAAATAGCGCCAAAAACACTATGCAATAATAAACATACGATTTAAAAATATATAAAATTTTATACTTATATAAATTTAAAAATAAGATATTTTACGTTTATAAAAAGTGTTGAAATGTATTTTTATCACTATAAGCAGCAATA
The DNA here is from genome assembly GCA_037975125.1 of Latrodectus hesperus. Lineage (NCBI taxonomy): Eukaryota > Metazoa > Arthropoda > Arachnida > Araneae > Theridiidae > Latrodectus > Latrodectus hesperus. Next base: position 82,814,755 of record CM075850.1, read on the forward strand.
CACAATCGGCGCCATATTGGAAAAAAAGCAAGGGGCACTCTAAAGTATAGGCCCCTCACTGGCTTTGTAGCCACAAAATTATAAGACAGCATTAAGAGATCGTTTTATTATTTTTCAGTTAGCTATTAATACGCATAATGAAGCATTGTCTACCATTACTTACAGGGTTCGGTACAGAATTGGGTTCCCCTTGATTTGGCAAAGCATTTAGCAATAAAATTTAATTTCTAATAACACTTTTATTTAGTTTAGCTTTTGTGCAGCGGCAGTGGTTATCTTGTTAGTCACATATTGGCATCAAAAAATCCCCAAAAAAAATCAAGGGGTACCCAATGTAAAACTTTTGCCTTACTTACAATAAAACCAAATAGTTTTCTGTTATCAGAGATATTTGCATATGTTAAAATTACTGAAATTGACACTGTGGTATACATGTTTTTAACGACACATATCTCTCATAAAAAATTTTTAAGTATTATATAAACTACATTTTATGAATCATTTTGATACAACACAAAAAGACTAGTTAATATTTTTGAACCATGACCTTTGAGATAAAACGGCCCACGCAACATGCCTGGAATACTAGAAGATGATGAAAGCCCTTCAGTTCTTCAATTAGGTTCATTCTAAAACCGATTATTATTTGATATGGCAAAGGGAATAACTTAAAAACTAAAAGTTTTTATCCTTGACATTCACCACTTATAATTGCTTTGCGAGAGAAATTTTCAAAGTCATCTGCCGTATTCTCGTATCTAAAAGGAAGAAACCTAGAAAACTCCCAAGCTTCCAACCTCAATAGAAGTGCACACAGAAAGCAAATACGCAGCACCCTACTCCCGTTGTCTAATAGTAAATGGAATTGTATAGAGAACACTCTATATTCTCTAGAACTTTATTAATTATTTTTCACACAGTGCTGTAGATAGTCTAATAAACGTAAGCTCTTGGAAAAATTTTAATACGCTTATTAAAACCATAAAATTATTGTTTCTTTCGTTATAGTTGAGATCCTGAGTACCTCACTTTTTACGATTCTCATTGGTTTAAAATATCTAGACGTTTCATGACGTCAGATAACGTTTCATCCACGTCACACATATTTGATTACGACAACGTATTGAGACAGAGTCTTAAATCCGACTTGTTGACAAATTTACTGCCTGTCTTCAAATCGCATTCTTCGAACGGCAGTAAATAAAGCGAAATTCACCACCCATTGTTTGAGAGTATTGTCGTAGTACATTTTGTTAAAAAAGCGATTTCCTATATAATAACCAAAGCATCGGTTTGAGAAGCTTTTTCCTTTGATTCAAGCCTTCAACACATTGGCAAAAGAACAGCAGAAAAAGCGAAATGAAAAAGACAAGACAAAACATCCACTTTATAATTAGTTTAAATCGGGCAGGAATATTTAAAGTTTTTAAATTTTCATTAAGTAATAGAATTCTAGATTAATATTTGCAATGTTTTTAAACTATCTCTTTTGAATCTTAAGGCTATATTTGAACATTATGATTACTATCTTAAAACTTGCACCAACCTTAATTTTTTATTGTCTCCAAAAAGGGCTTTTCCTGGATAGGAGCAATATTTTTATGTCATAAGGAGGAACTCTTGCACCCTACCCATCACATGTATTGTCAAGAAGCATAAGCGCCACATGTAAATCTGTTGTTTAACAGAAGTTTGAAAAATAAGGATGTAAAAATGAACTTCCTTTCGATATCATTCTCTTTAAATAATCACATCCTACCGCCATTTTACAATAATTATTTTGACACTGCGATGTCCACTGCCTATCCGCCTAAGGTTATTGTAAGTCCTTTTGATATCTACCACGTCTTACCTTCTGGGAGGAGCTTTCATAGCTAGTGCGCTGTGTTCACACATCGCAAAGGAAGAAACCCGGAAATCTTCCAAGCACCCATACCGGGAGAAGTACACGTAGAAGGCAGAATTAAATTCAATAAACTCCGTATAAATTGCTTCTCATTATAATAAGAAAACTATATTGTTTTTAAAAACCCGATAATTTTTCCAATAAAGTTCTGTTATATGTTTTGTATCCAATATAATTTTAAGTGACATTGATTAAGAAAAATAGTGGCGTTATATTTAGAATACTTTTCTTTTCTTAACAATATTTTGATGGGTATAGTAGAAATTATTATTTGCAAATTAGCAAATAAAACAAAAACCTTACAACATACGATTTTTCTTTTACTTAATTTCTAATAATTTTTAAAAATTGCTGAAATGAGAAGTCTGATTTTCACTCGGTCAAGAAATTTTAGATGGTGAAAAGACCTTTTTTAAAATTTGTAAAATCAATGACAGAAATATAAAGAGCAGAATAATACTTTTAGTTTCAATAATTGAAGAGCTTCATTAGTTTATTGATATACATAATAAACTAATGAAGGTAAATATTATATATATATACATATATATTTATTTGTTGTTATGTCGCATTAACTTATGTAATTTCTCTTTAGGTAATACATATAACTATTAGTTTTTATTTTACATTTTTTCTCGCGTGCTACAAATTTTCGTTGTGTTAAAAATAAATTTTTTACTATCTGAAATTTAACAATAAATGCTGCTGTGATCTTGGCGAGATTTTCTTTAAAATAGCGTGCTTCGCGGTGTAAAGCTAAATTATCCCTTATTTTTATAGGGGTGAAAACAACATTTTTTAGCAACGATATAGATAATTTATTTTTTATTTGGGTTTAACCGAGAGAAACTAGTTACAATTAGTTTAGGCTAAAATCTCCTCTATTTTCATACATGCTGTTAAAATATTTTTTAAATCTTTCTCTCCATTTGTATAATAAAAATTGAGGGACACACTAAAGAAAGCGAGAAATTGAAGGACACCCTGAAGTGTATGCCACACATCCGCGAGTACTAATAATTACAATAAACATTTACTTTTAAAACAGCATAGTAGATATGTTTACATTACATGCATCACTTGTAACATCTTGTTGTCGATTTCTTTTTCACAAGTAAACGCAAGCAAAATTATTATAATTATTTCATAGATATAAAGTGAATCTTACAAGAGATTGAAAATAAAGTGCTTATGGTTACTCTCCGCTTGGCTACATTGGCTGCTCTTTTTTATTTTTTTCAAGTAGTACTGAAAAATGTTAATAATCATCATTTATCTCTGCAATGTTAACGCTAAAAATATTACAAGCAGTTCATCAAATTCGGTGAACAAAAGTTTTGCTGTATGCTTGGCTACTTTTGGCTGTTTTTTTAATAATTTAAAGCCTTTTGATGAGAACCGTGAAAATCAAAGTAGTACTGAAAAATGTTAATAATCATCATTTATCTCTGCAATGTTAACGCTAAAAAATATTACAAGCAGTTCATCAAATTCGGTGAACAAAAGTTTTGCTGTATGCTTGGCTACTTTTGGCTGTTTTTTAATAATTTAAAGCCTTTTGATGAGAACCGTGAAAATCAAAGTAGTACTGAAAAATGTTAATAATCATCATTTATCTCTGAAATGTTAACGCTAAAAAATATTACAAGCAGTTCATCAAATTCGGTGAATAAAAGTTTTGCTGTATGCTTGGCTACTTTTGGCTATTTTTTAATAATTTAAAGCCTTATGATGAGAACCGTGAAAATCAAAAAGCATCTAGAAGTATTAGTAATAATTATATTTAGCGTACTTAAATTTTACATACACTGAGAAAACCTTAAGAACGTAATTCAATTTGCAATACATTTTTTATGAAAATTTATGAAGTTATTTATAATTTATTAAACTAATTATTTTTTTTGTGACTAGGTGATATGATATTTTTAAAATCTAACAAAAACTATGAATATACATACCAATTATTGTACATTAAAGTGAAATGGAAATAATTTGTTCTGTTTTATCACATTTAATTTTTTTCAAAACACATTCATTTACTTATATTGTTAAATATATTTTAGAAGTCTTTAAGAAAGTATACTTCATATCTTGCTTTTTATTGGGAGATATATAATACAGAAAATTGTAAAAATGATAAAAAAGATTATAAGTCATAGACTTCTAGAAAAATCTCCAAAATGAATTGTAACATGAAAAATATTAATAATAATAACATCACAAGTGACTTAACTCTCTCGCTAAACTGTATTTCCTTAAAAGATTTATTTTAATCATTTGTGGAAATGAGAACGTTTCTAGAACTTAAAAAGTAAAAGTTGGGAAACAATTCCGCCCCCTTGACAACCAAAGAAAGTTTTTCACGAAATCAAAAGTGTGTTTGACGGCTAACACATGTCCTACAACTTTGATAAGAAACGAATCAGCAAAAGCACTGCATTTATTCAGTGGCCTCCATTTTAGATAATGATTTCACTTTTCCCTTTATAAATACACATTTCTCATTTGATTTTTTTAACAGAAAGGACAAATCGCGCATTATGTTTGGAATACAAGAACTTCTGGTGACATATTCATCCCTATTGATTCCTAGGCCAACTGCGCATGCTCGGTTGTCATGACTACGTTTCAAACATACAAAACTATTCACAAACAGAGCAACGACAGGTTGAAAATGAAAAAAAATATTCTGTAATTGAACTCGTGTGGAGAAACTCTCACTCAGGATATCTCTTTTGCAAAAACCTGTGGAGTTCTTCGGATTGAGCGTGCGACTAGCAACAGGAAAATTCTTTCGAAAAATTTCATTTCGAGAAAGTATTAGTCCTTAGATTTTTTTGGCTATGGATAATGATAACGATTTTAAAATTATGAATAGAATTTATTGTAATTTTAAACACAACTCATCACCTTTTTAAGGATATAATGCGTGAAGGGATGGACTCAATCCCTTATTGGGCCAAAATTCATCCAGGGTAACAGAGTAAGTACTCTTTACATTAAATCTAAAAAAAAATATCCTGAATGATTAAGCTAAATAAATAGCATATGCTTTCAAATGTATAAGGAAATTTATTTTTATTCATTGTTCGCTGTTAAATATGTAAATTTTTATTTTATTTTCATTATACTTTTTTCTTCTAATATACTATTGGAAAAGTAATAAATATGTTTTTTTCATACAAATATGTAAAAGTATATACAGTAATCTCCCCTACAATACGATACTCTTATAATATTATACCTCCTTATTATCTCGTTTTCATAATACGCGATTTCCTGTCCCTCGTATAACACGTGTTTTCTCCCACATAACTCGTTGATTTTCCACCTTATATTTCTGTAATGCAAAATTTTTTTTATGATTTGTTCAGTTTACAATCAATTTCGCTTACGATTGCATATTGTGGCAATTGTGTTCTTATAAAATTAAATTAAATTATATTATTGACCTTTGAAAATTTTGAAGAAAATATATATCTATGAAACGTTATTTCAAATAGCTCCTACAGTGAATAAACATTTAATAAAACTGTTTTTGGAATTATTTGATTTATTAGTAATTAAATATTTTTAGTTACATTTGTGTGTATTAGCTTTTTTATTTAAAATGCTCTTAATTTGACTTTAGTAAAACGTTCATATTTCGTTCATAACATCTTTCCTTAATATCCAATTTAAATCCCCTGTAACGAGAAAAGTTAAACGTGAATCATTTGTACATATTGCAATATACAAAGTCATACGATCTCGTTTTACCAGAATGGTCGTAGAACGTATTTCCCTCTCACGCGGAAATAATATACCGTGTTATAGGGAGGAATACTGTATTTTTCTCTGACATAACAAATAGTCATTATTAAATTAAATGAGTTTAAGTAAACTAATAAATTCAGATTATAAATAAAATATTTAGTCTTCTTACGTAAATTAATTTCTATGATTGATTTTTGTAACTTAGTGTAATAAATTTATCTTAAATGCTTACCAATGTAATTTAAAAAAATACGAAATAACCAATATAGTTAAAAGTTTCTATTATTTTTTTTTTCACTTTTGACTAAAGGTGAGTAAAATGTGTTTTTAATTTTAACAAATTGAATATATAGACATCTGTAAGCTCTAATCAAACCAAATACGAATAACTTTGACATAAGAATTTATTTATATAAGAAACAACAAAGATAAATAAATAAAATGTCAGAGCAGAAGTGAAAAATCATTCAATAAAAAAATTAAATTTTTTAAAAATTATTGTGTAAACACTGAAATATTTATTCAAAAGATATTTTATAGCTTTATTCAAAACTTTTAATCAAGATAATAAGTGAAAGTTCAGCAGCACTTATAAATATCGAACTTCATAATCAGTAATTTGGAGTAAATATTGATTATTTTATACCATCAAGACTTCTAATGAATAAACATTTAAGATTTACAAACTTCTTTTGAATGCAAATGCATAATTGTGCATATATAGTTATTTTATAAAACATGGAAAAAATATAAAAATTCCTATGTATATTAAAGATTCTGGGTGTAAAAATAGGAACATTTCTTTAAACTTTTATATTGTATTCCAATGTACCTCATTAAAAATATTATTTAAAAGGATAGACACAGAAAATGTTTAAAATTTCCAGCAATCAGTTTATTATACTTTTGTCATGATTTTACCAATCAAACAAATTTCATTCAATTTCTGGTATTTTAGCAATATATATATTATCTGAAATAGAGATTCGGGACTTTAGACACTTGTTTAAGAAGTCAATTGTATGGTAGGTTGAACTTTTAATTCAATAAACCTATTTCTTGGGAAAAAATTAGAAATAATGAGAATTAAAATATTTCAAGTTAAAGGATTGATTTTAAATGCTATTATGCTTCAAGGTGATTAATAAATTATAGATTCCACCTAAAATATATCAGCTGCTTTCAGTTATTTTAGTATACAATTCATATATACTTCATGCATTGAATTACCTGGCGCAGCTTTTCCTATTTTGGACTTTGCGCCACAAACAACTAACCATTGAGTTATCAGAATCCATAAAATATTGTTCGATTGCAAATAGGTTTAAGCGTTACCACACAGGGGATTTCCTTAATCATTATAACTTTTCAATAAACTATGATTTTGACATCCCACTTCACATTATAATGCAAATGAATGAAGGTTAAAGTTAAAGTTTTAAGAATACATGAAATAACCGTAAATCCAACACAAATCTTGGCCATTGTGCACATTTTATCTTTTATTCTTCCTTTCCAACCTTATGCGAATACGAGCTAAATTTAAAATTCATCTGAACTTTCATTATTCATCTTTATGATTCATAGAAAACATTAAATTTAACACTAATTTAGTCGATTTTGACAATGTCATTCTTCACTTTTGATTTTTCGGACATAAAAATTCTCTAAAATATCAGTACGAAGTTCGGAATCAGTGGATTTGATGATCCAACCTTCTTCGAACATTATATTCGCGTATGGACCTTCTGAAGCAGACTCATGAGATGCTAATGTCATTTTGCCTCCATCTCCAGTATTTCCTTTTTTATCGCAAACCACATATTCGATTGAAATTAAGCCAAGAGTTAAAATTTATGATGGAACCATTTCTATAATCGCGTATTTATCCATGTTCAATCTTTCCCAGTATAAGTTAGCAAGGCCTCTAGTGGCTCGGTAGCTTCAATTTGTTTCTCGTTAAGATCAACAAAGTGCACTTGCCTCGGTCAGTAATTGGGAGGGTGAACACATCCTCCCTCACATGGTTTCTGGAGCTCCATGAGTTGGGAACTTGTCCAAGTTAATCTGGGGTGCTTCCACTGGTGTGGAGTTATGTGGAGAGCCAGCTCAGCTGTGACCTTGTCATCTGACAGAGCTTCAAAATTACGAGGCGCTTAGGGATGGGTGAATATTCCAAAACCGTTAATATTAAGGTACAGTCTGGAGATCGTACGTATAAGTTAGCAAAAGAAATTTTAAAATAACCGAGATAAATTTACAATTTTTTAGTTTTATGTTAAATTGTTATTACAGATATTTGTAAAACAATGGAAATGTATAATTTGTACTCATATCAGTTACATTTTTAAACACACAATATCTTACATATAATAAATCTTCTTAACCTTCTATCATATATAAATGTTGAACATTTTTGCAAATAGGAGACTAAAAATATATAATAAGAGCAATGTTGAATAATTTAACTAGAAATTAATATTCGAAGACATATTTCTTCAGACTTTTACCCTCAGATTGGTGGCAAAACAGTTGATATGAAAACATATGAAGCCAACATTTGTGCATAAATGAAAGCAACGTTTATGAACGATAGTTACATTTCTGAACCAGAATAACTTCAATTAAATTTTGAGCTTTGTGAGACAAAGAATTTTAGGGTTCAAGACATAGAATATCAAACCATTTTAGTAGTTGTCTGCTAAAAAATGTGTTATTTTTCCTCTTTTTAAAGGAAACGTGAGGAAAGTTAACAAGAGGAGTCCAAAACTCTCAAGAGCAATAAAACCATTAGCAAGATTTAAAGTTTCTTTGAACTCTGCAATACTAGACCGCTTGGCTTGAATTCAATAATGCAAAGAAAGCATATTTTCTTCTTTTGCATGACAACCAGGAAATCAATGCTTTCTTATTGTTTAAGTTATTCTTAAAAAATATTGAATAAAACCTCCCCTGACCAGAAATTGTTTCTTTCACGCATAGAAACGAGGTTAAAAAAATCTTTTGTGCTACAATAAAGTAGGCGATACAATTTATATTTGCTTTCATTTTTTCCATTAAAAATTTTGATATTTTCTTTATACTAATTTTTCAGATTAGTTCACTATTTATATTTAAAAATCTTAAAATGTTAGGCACGGGAAATTATTGACCAATATACATAGACTTAAAAAAATAGTGAAAACGTCTATGTTTATAATACGTTTGTGTGTCGTTTATCTTATAACAAAGGGTTAGATACCAAAAAAATGACTACATCTACATTTCAAATGTCATATCTGTTAGAATGAAAAAACAGTCTTTGTCATTATCCCATTTTATATCTTGCTCTTTTATGCATGAAATGTCACGCAAAAGTTTATTTTGCATGCAAAATTTAGAAAATAATTCGAATGTAAGTTTGATTTTTAGTTATGGTTACTTAGCTTCAGTTCTTTTGAAAAACAAATTTCTAGGTTATGAATTTTATGTATCACCCATATGTTTGAAAATATATAGGATATTTGTAAATTCAATAAATATATCATCATATTTAGTAGGATAATGATGTATCTAATGGTATACTATAATACAGTGGGAGGAAAATAACTTCTTACACAATTAAATATAGTACATAACAGATATACAGGTAAACCTCTTACAGTAGGGTAGATTGGTTCCCAAAAAATTATGTCGCGTAAAACTGTGCTGTTATGATAACCTGAAACAATATGTTCCGAAAACACTTATTCAAATCAAGCATTTTTTTATTTCATATAAGTAATTTGATTGTTACCAGAAACATAAATGCATCCTTAACACAAAGCAAAGCAAAATTAAATTTCCCATTAAATATTATCTTAATTTTACTCTAGTATCTCTCCTCATTGCCGGGTATAATTAAACGAGAGCATTGCTGTTATCCGTTAAACAAGATTAACTTCACTATCTTTAAATTTTTCATATACACTTTATGAACTTTCAATGTTTAACTGTAATTTTAGCTTTTTACACATTCTTACTAAGTCATTGAAATGATTATGCGAATAAAAAATTTTGGCATCATCCTTTTGAATTTTCGACTTCTTCCAGCAGCAGGATCTTTAAAGAAAAATGACTCCAGATTTTTAGCTATGCTTTAGACTTCTTCCAATTCCTATAATATTAAATTATTTATTTCAGAATCTTCTTTAATATCACTGTCATCGGAATCGATTTTATGTCCATATTCAAATGTTCCTTTCATCAATTATGCTTCATCAACTTTTTCCACCAATAAACTTTAAATTTCTTTAATATCCATATCACTAAAACATTTGTGTATGTGCCTTTGATTAATTTAATAATTTCTAATACGTCGTTAGTTTAATTTTCTTACTACTCAATAATATCTTACATTTCAATTCAAGATGGCAATTTATTCTTCTGGCACGTACTTAAAGTTTTTTTAAATCCTTATAGCGCTCGATAAACAATGTCGATTCAGTGCTAAATCTAAAAGTGAATGAATCCAAGATTGCGTTACATTAATTGATTTAGAATCAGTTTTTAAAGTCTACTGAGATAGATTAATGTTCTTTTTGTGCAAAAAGTTTTAATAAATAATTATTTCCTTAATTCAATTCACTTCAATAGTTTGATTCAATTAAATATTTCCTTAATTCAAGCATTAAAGCAGTGTTAAGTGGTGAGTACTTTTTTGCCGTTTAAGTTATTAAAATTTTGTGGGTGACATAAAGTAATATTTGATAATAAAAGTACCTTAAAACTTGTGAAAGTGCTTATGATGATTTCCCTTATAGCATGAGTTAGAGTAATATTAACCGGTAATTTATGATATATGTTTATATGAAGGCACGGAGGAGATAGTGGATTCTCATCTAATTTTAAGCCAGATTATCATTTAAGATAAATGAAACAAAAATTATAAAATACTATGAAAAAGTCAGTGTATGCAAAAGTTTTCGCGATTTTCTTATTGTGTTAAAGTGAAACCATGCTATATAAGGATTCTTGCAATTTATCTCCTCACGTTAGGGAGCAGATCTGGGTTATAGCAGAAAAATTACCAATACAAGAAATTAGTAGATTCAGTAGCAATATCATCCAAGTTAGTAGGTAAATGATACAACAATAGATATAGCACAAATTAATAGGTTAAAAAACGTATTAAGTATTGTTTAATCTAGTAAACGTTGTTTAAAAGTATCCTACATATCAACTTATTTAACATGTTGAAGTTGCTTCAGTAAATAAGTTAAAAGAAATCCAAATATCAGTGATTAGATATATTGTCAATCAGAAGATTAAAATATATATAATTCAGATGATATAGAATCAATAGGTAAAAAATCAAATAAATAATTCTGAAGACATCACTGATAATGGTTTCATAATGAGTAAAAATTAAATAAGAAAAAAACAAAGTGGGTGTAATATATGATATAAAAAATAGTTAATTAATTTAGTCATATTTAAAATTAATATTTTTCTAATCTATTATGCTAGACGCTAGAGTAAATATACCGCAGTTACACAATACTATGTAAATTTCAGAAGTTATAAAGCTTAATTTCACATTAAATTCAGAAGTTATAACATTTGGATAAATGAAAAATATTTAATTTGTAATAGCTTTATTTCGTATGTAAACTTCAGAGCTTATAAAATTTATATATAAAATAAAGTTTATAAATAAAATATTGTAAACTGAAATCATTGTGCTCTGTAAAACTTACATTGATTCAGAAAAATCGATGAGAAATAATTGTTCTCTCCCATGATATATTTGACATAACGAAATGCATTATCTTTATTTTGCAGAGATATAGCTTTTCATAGAAAGACAAGTGCTGAAATTTCTATTTAAATTCTAATTACTATATTAATAAAGTAGAATGAATTATATAGATCAGAATTTAAGTTTTTCAAACAAGAGTTAAGAATTTGTGAAAAGACATCCCAAAAAAGCTACAAAAATCCAAAAATTTGAAAAAGAAGTTTATATAGAAGTTCTCTCTTATTAGAAAATAGTTAATAAGATGTTGGTTATTTTCACTTCAATTTTATTTTGGAATCAATAACTTTTTAGTTTTGTTCTACAAGAGATAAAATTCTTCTAAAAAAAACAAAAACGTATTCCACATTATTTTTTCCACAAAAACAAACGGGACAAATAGAACTACAAATGGATTAATTTATTTTATGGAAACAAAAACACAAATTTACACTTAATTGTTATACAAATTTAACAAATAACAACATTCATTCTCTTGAAATTCATCATTAAAATGATAATGAACATTATTGACAAAACTAAATAAATATGTAAAAGTTCCAGTATTTTCCTACAATATACACGCAAATTCATGTTAACATATCCCAAGTAAATAATATTGAAACAGATTATTTTTGTTAGATCTTTTTCTAAATCAATAGTAATGACGAATATGGTAATGGAGTATCTTACTTTGATATATTACGTTGGAGAATAAGTTCGTAGCGTTTTTACCAAAGACTTTTATTTAAACAAAAAACAATAATTATATCAATAAGTTAATCAATTATATATTCGCCGTTTCTGCTTACAACCTCTTCCCACATCTCGACCAATTTGTTGATACTGTTCCGCTAAAAATTGCATGGTCTGGTGAAAAAGAAGTTGTTAGCCAGTTTTTAAGGACCTCTTTGTTATCGAAGATAATGCCTTTCGTATGGTTTGACAAGGAGCGGAAAAGATGGTAATCGGTCGGTGCAAGGTCCGGAGAATCTTTTCGAGCATTTCCCAGTGCACCAAGAGGTCCTTAAAAACTGGCTCAACAACTTCTTTGACACCAGACCAGGCAATTTTTGGTGGAATGGCATCAAAAAATTGGTTGAAAGGTGGGAAGAGATTGTAAATAGCAACGGCGAATATATAATTGATTAACTTATTGATATAATTATTGTTTTTTTGTTTTAAATAAAAGTCTTTGTTAAAAATCTAAGAACTTATTCCCCAACCTAATAGTTTACGAAAATATACATAACTTGGTTTGAATTTTGAATAAAATGTATATTAGTTTTACTAATAAAATATTGTTTGCTAAACAATAAGTAATTTTGTATCAGTTTTCAGAATAGAATACAAAATGCAAGGTCTTATATAGCATGAAGTACTGTATGATATAGTATAGCATATGTACTGTATTTATAAATTGTAACACAAAAAATATATTAAAATTTGTAAATACTGCAAAATTTATTAACTCCCCATACTTCTTTGTATACACGCTTTGCTAAATATTTCATTTTATTTAATGAGATGATACGTTTTTGTAGATCTGGAACTGAAATGTTAGGAAATTACATGATTGTAAATGATTTATTTTAATTACAATATTTTTTGATTTCCAGTAATAAAATTTTTTTAAAAAATCTGTATCATTTCTAGATGCTTATATTCCCAATTGTCACGTAAAAAATACTATGAAATTGTCATAATTTTCTGCAGTCCGTCAAAATTTTATGAAAGTTCTGCTCCTAGTTATATTTAATTAATGTAAATATAACTTACCATATTAATTTTTGAAAAATATATTATTTAATTTTTCCAAAAACTATTTAATGTGAATCAATTATTCAGTAAAAGGAAAAATAAATTATCTTTTTTATTTTTGTAATATTTTTTATGAAACTCATACTACACCGAAATTAAATATTAATTTTTCAATACTTAACAAAGCAGTTTTTAGTTTTTAATTAATTTTTTACATCTAAGATTATTTTACAGTTAAATTATTATTTTACAATTAATTTACAATTAAGATTAAATACATTATTTTACAAAAATTTACTTTCTTTCATCTAAAGTAAATTAAAAGATATTATTTTTATTACGAGTCAATCAAGTTTTCTGAGTGCCATTGATATACCAGATTTATTAAATCACAGCATTAATTTTAAATTATAATTCGAAAGGAAAAAAAAGTTGATGAAATTTATACACTATTACGATTATCAAAATATATTTTAAAATCTTTCTGAAGTATCTTTGACTTTTGAAAAATTTTCAATTCCTTTACGTAATAAAAATAAGTGATTAAAATATTAAAAATTAAATATTTAAAATTTCAAATTCTGTATTGTACATAAAAGCACACTTGTCTGATTTAGTAAATTTTCCATGAGGGAAATAATATCATGAAATTTTTTCTCAGTAATATGAAAACAGGTTTTATATACCATAAAAGCATTCTCATATCAAAGAATAAAATCAATTATAATTTTTAAAAATAAAAAATGAATTTTCAAAAAAGTTCAATTGACAAATAAACTCACTTTCGAAAATTTTGTCATCTAGCTTCCTAACTAAGTACGTTGGCATTTAAAATTTATAACATTTATCAAACATACTATTTCAGTTTTAGTTTGTTAGCATTTTCTAATTTTTTTTTATGAAACAAAAAGTAATCTCCTTTTAAAATAGCCAGCATAAATTCTTTGGAAAGTTAATATGAACTTTATGTTAATTTACATAAAGAGATTTTAAGCACTTGCGAAGATCAAAAATCTGTGTCATTACTCAAATGATTAAATCAAATTAAAAGCAATCGTAAAGACAATCGTCAATATATTTTTTACTATACCTTTTACAGTAATATAATAATTTTAACCCAATATCTGCAAACATTTTGAAATTAGTTAAAAATTGGTTTTTGACAGTACTGCTTAAAATAATTCACGAAAATTAAAGTGAATTTGTTGAGCCCATTTTTCGCGCTTTTCCTTATATTTTAATTCCAAAAGTTACTTTCTGTCCACAATATTTAATCAGTTATTAAAAATAAATTATATCAGTTATTAAAAAACATCTTATGCATCTCTAAACGATAATTTAGCTGCTGCTGAGCAACAATTTTCCAATATTAATTTGTCAAATGGATGATAGCTAATTTAAATTAATTATTTTTAAACTTAGAGATTAGTGATTGTCTAAAAAGTTGACATCCAGCAATAAGATTTTCATGAAAATTATATACATGTAAATTGCTAGGTATACAAAAAAAGCCTTAGAATTGCTTATGAGTTTACACATATTATAATATTTATGATTTTTTCCCATTTTTTCTAGGGATGTCTTCCGCTATTATATTTCATTATATTGCTTACCGCATATGATAAAAAAACTAGTTTTAAATAATATTTGCAGACAAACATTGAATTAAATTCGAAATAGTGTTGAAGTAAAATACATCATAAGAATTAAGAAATAAATTTTAAATATCTCTCTATAAAACGAATAAAAATGATCTTATCCAAAATTAACTTCGCCTTTTCTGAAATAAACTATTTTTAAATAGTTTGTGCAATGTATTATGTTTATAATGTAAATTTATAACTCTGATAATAAAATTCATGCTTTTATTTTACTAATAATGAATAAAAATATAAACTTTGTCAATATTTTAACTTATAATGTTTAATGCATTGTCATTAATCATTATGTTAATACGAGGGTCACTCTGAAATTTTTGAGTTACAACTAGGTTTTTAAAGTTATACTTACAAAATTTTAGGTGTGTTTAAAGTAGTCTCCTCCAGCATCAATGCATTTTTGTAGACGAATTTTCCACAGATTAAATGCCTCAAGCCATTCATTTCTTCGAATAGATGAAAAAAATGCATTTATAGCCACATCAATCTCTTCTTCTGAATGAAAACGACGTCCACGTAAGTTCTTTTTTAGATTAAAGAATAACCAAAAGTCGCACATAGCTAGATCAGGTAAATACGGCGGATGTTCGATCACTTTAATTTTTTTGTTTAAGAAACTCAACTGTTAATCCGGCTGTATGTGAAGATGCTTTGTCATGGTGAAGCATTAGTCCCCTAACATTCAGTTCTAGTAGAATTTCTGGAAGACATTTAGTGGTATACCAATTTGCTGTTACTGTCTTCTGTCCTTTCAATTTGATGGCTTTGACCAATCCCGTACTTCTGAAGAAAACGGCATACAACACTTTTTTCAGTGCGCGTTGTTTTTCCCCATTGTCGGCGTGGTATCATCTTCAAAGACCAATACTTTGCTTTCTTGTCGCGTTGGAACGCCAAAAAACGGTATGTACGCTTCATCACCTGTTGCAGTTTTAGAAATTATGCGGTGGCCACCATCATTCAACATATTAAGAGTTTCTTTACTGATTCTGACACGCTTCTCTTTTTGATGCTCAGTTAGATTATGGGGAATACAACTGCAAACTACTTTTTTCATATGTAATTCTTCATGAATGATTTTGTGTATGTCTGCGGATCCAATGTTGAGTTCCTTCTGTATCATTTGATAGGTACAGCGATTATCATCCATTAACATTTTTCGTATGGCAGACACATTATCCGGGATTTCTGCCGACGGCGGCCTTCCTGTGTGCTCTTCATCCTGAAGAAAATTGCGACCTCTTCTAAATTCTCTAAACCATCTGAATACAGTAGCACGAGCTGGAGATTCATCACCAAATGCTAATTGCAACCGTTGAACGCAATCTTCTTGATTTAATCCTGCTTTGAAATCATAGAAAATTATAGCGCGAAAATGTTCTCGCGTCAACTCCATTTTCTCTTCTGTTTAAAATTTATTCCACGCTAAGCAAGTTGAAGTAAGTCAGTAAAAAATCGTCTTCAGTGTCAAAATACTTTGTACTTTAAAATTAAACCATTAATTTGATTTTGTAAATTCTCATCTGCGCGTATCTCAAAAACTTCAGAGTAACCCTCGTATAATAATGGACAAGGAGAATATATTATGTAACTATAATATGTTAATTATTAATAAGATATACTACAAATGTTTCAGACAGATGATATATTTTAAATTTAGCTTCTATTATAAATATTAATTATATATTTTCTGGAAGCAAATTTTGTTCTTGGTATTTATTTTGATATAAACAGATATGTGCTCTAATTTTTTTTGTTTTTTTTGTTTTTTATCGAATTTCGTACAATGAAACTTTTGACGTTTGCTTTACTGGATATGTAAAGAATTACCAATAAGTGCCTGAATAATTTTAATTATTTACATATATATATTATATATATATATATATATATATATATATATATATATATATATATATATATATATATATATATATATATATATATATATATATATATATATATATATATATAGGAATTTTTATATATTTTTCTCTGTCACTAGAAAAGTTATTTTTAACTCATAGCATATGCATATTTTAAAAGCGAATAAGGGCTTCCTCTTTGAAGCTTGAATAAAAGTTGGAGGGAAAATATAATCACTGATAAATGCATAAATGCTTAAAAATTCCATTGTCAAGCTTTCCATAGAATTACTAAATATTTAAAAATTAAAATAATAATTATGAATAAGCACCGAAATCATTGAAATGATTTATTGATTCACTGTCTGATTAAAGAAAGAAGTTTTATTCATAAAAGCAGAAACAATTATCTTCAATTATCTAAATCTTTAATCTTAAAATAACAGATAACAACTTCATGGTATTGAACTGAAAACCAGAGAACAAAAACTATTTAAAAAATCGTGAAACGACAGTAAAATATCACTAAAAGTTTCCAAGGAAATAAGACAATGGTGCAAAAAGGTAAAACAAAGATAGAAAAAGTAAAATTTAAAAGATAAAAAATACCAAAGCTTAATGAGAAATAAAAAGAATAAATAAAATTTAAGTTAGAGAACTATGCCGATACAAGAAAGAAATTAATTTAAGACAGTTAATAATTAAATTTATAAGACAGTTAAATCCATACTGAACCCTATTTACTTATACTGTCCTGCTTTTAAATGTCATACAAAAAAATAAATCTAACTTAATATTGCAAAAATTTTAATCAGCTTTGAATCACTAAAGAAAAAGTAAAACAAGTTAACTTTGAAGAAAAACGCTTCAAAAGTTGCTTGTAGCCTTTTAAGAACAAAGCGTAAGAAAAAAAAACATCATTATTATTTTATCGAGTTTTGCTACTGTCCCCTTTTCTAAAATAACAATAAATATTTTGGCAGAAAGTTCCAGCAATTTTGTGCCTAAAAACTATGTATCTCATAAAAATTACACATGCATGCCTTACCAAAAACGCCCAGGTTGCATTAAATAGAAACTTAAAGATAAGATAAAAACATGCCAATATGAAATATTATACTTGGGATAATTAAGCAATGTTGAATGTTCTTTCTAACAATAAATGAAGAAATAGGCTTAGAAAAATGCATGAAAAATGTTTAAATTCTGTAAAGCTTTTGCACTAAATTTATAAATCAAATTTACTATAGAAAAAGAAAATTATTAAAATGAATATCATCTGGAACTGGAGACATAGTTTTTAAAAAATAATAATAATAATTGTTTTTATTTGTAACATTCATTATTAAAAGTTCGTTATTAACATGCATTTCTAAGTAAATACAATTTACAAAATACAAATTTATAATAAATTTGTGAATTTATCGTTTTCTAATCCATTGAAAATTTTTGTAGATATTCTATTTTTATGATAAATCCATTGAAAATGAATAAAACATTTGTTTTTCATTTTAGTTATTTATTTCTCAGCATTATATAATATTTTGAAAAGTAAAAAAGACATTGTTTATTTCTATTGAAAGTAATATGCAAATAAAAACAGTTTTCAATATTTATAAATGCTTGATTTGTTGAATATTTTTATGAAACAATATAAATATAATTCCTCGTTGCTTTAAATGTCATGAAATAAGTAATCACATGCCAATACCATAACCATATTTCCACTTGCATATGATTCCAAAACAAAAGTGATGTTTGTTTTTGTAAAATTATCAATAACTAAATATTTTCATTGATTATTTTACAAAAAACATACAGAATTCGAGTAAATACGAACAAGTATTTTCATTGATAATTTTACGAAAAGGCATCCTTTGGAACTCGATTTAAAATTTAAAACTCTTTATGTAAATAAAAAATATTCTTAAGCAAAATTATGTAGAATAATAAGTCAAAAATGTAAATAGATAGAATTCATATAAATGAAAATATAAATTTCATATTTATTAGAAATTTACAATTTTTATGAAAAAACAATCAAAAGTTTGACGCTCTATTAACATTAAAATCATCGTTAGGACTGAGAATACAATCTTATTTATAAAGAAGTAATAATTTTATATGAACTTAACTATCACCAAATTTTAGAAATCTAAATTTTTGTGACAATAAAATGCAATAATTTTACTGTCATCAAATTTTAGTAACCTAAATTTTGAGAAAATAAAATACATATCATGTGATTTTTAAAGATTTTTGTGGATTTATTATAAAAGGTTCATCTGGTATTAACAAAGCGAAATTTTTTCATTTTGAATTGACTACATTTTCGCTTATTTAACCATTTAAAAATTATTTCATTATGAAATCAATTGTTCTTATCAATCAATTTTAATAAATGTGCTTATTTGTTTAATTTTCTGTTATGAAAAATAATGTTATCAATAAATAAAATGAATATAAATACAATTTATAATTTTGTTGTTCTGTTATTGCTATACAAATTGAATTTATAATAGTTAAAACTATTAAAATTATAAAAACTTTTAAAGTATCCTTAAAATGTTTAAAATATTTTAACAAAATTAATTTGATTTTTGAAATGAAAAAATGGAATGTGTATAAAGCATGAAAATAACAATACTAAACATTTTTTGAATAATTAGGAATTGGAATTTTTTTACATGTTAGTTAACAATTTTTATCAAACCATGATAGTTATAATTTTATATTTTCACATGTTATTAATCTGAGCTCAAATACAATATGAAAGTTACAGATATTGTTCTTACTATAATTTTTCTTTTAATGGGTTTTTTACTTTCAACTGTATAAGCAGTTAACATAGTTTCATAGACATTTTTAAAGTGATAAACATTACATAGGTATGTAACATTTTGGTGGCAAGTGGATTATATATTAAGTATTAAAGCATCAGTTCAAAATTTAAAAATTCAACTTCCATTTTTCCATCATAACTTTTTGAAATAAATTAATGGCATTTCCAGAATGAACTTAAAACTATTCTACGGCACAATTTTGCAATTCGATAGAGCATATTCTTAATTTGAAATAACAATGTACAAAATGTCTTAAATGATATGAGTTCTAAATTATTTCAGAATTAATGTTTTCCTTTTCAAATTTTGAGTCTTAAATAACGATTAAAACCTGAACTTTAATCTTTATAATAATGATGTCTTAAAGTTAATGATTTCTTCTTGTAAAAATGCTTTTTCTAATAAAAACTCAATTAATTTATATCTCTATTAAGAATTAACAAAATCAAACGGTTAACATATCAACTGTTCACAATGCGAAGGGATAATATTTTCTACTAATCAACAAAATCATTGGTGTCTTAAAAATGTAAAAAGTGGATAAAATAAGAAAATATAGCTGATTTCTTGATATTTCAGAAATATAATATGTACAAAAATAAAAACGTTTTGTTACTATTTAACAAAACATTTTCAAATAATAAATTTGCCATTAAAGTTAAATATGTAACTATAGAAACAACCTAATTCGTATGCATAAGTATGAAAACACATAAGCAAAATTGAAATTAAAAGGTCTTGTTGATGAGATTTAAGGCGTTAACTACTGGTTTGTTATGTCTCAGATTCTTAATATTCTAAATATAAGTCTTTTTACTAATTTGAAGTATCAATATAAAATTTTTGAACATTATTTATTTGCATTTTTGCAATTTGTTTATGTTTATTACTAATACACACATAACATATTTGATAGCTCGTTGCTAGGCTAAAGTGGCTAGAAGTAATTTAGATTTGCTATAGTTAAAATTTTCCAAATATATAGGAATAACGTATTGAATTAAGTGCTTAAAGAAACGATATCAAAAAACTAATGTCGTCAAGCTAAAGAATAAAATTATACTCTCTGATTTTAGTCAGAAGTGAAAAATTTATCATTTCTTTTTTTTATATTATTTTTTCTTCTAGACATGTTTTAAATGTATATTTGTAAAATAAAGTTCTTAAAATATGCATATAAGACTGTAAATCTGAAGTTTTATATAGTTTAAAACAAAGAAATCATTTCCAAATTATCATTGTTATTATAACTGTTTAGTTATGGAAACTAATGCAAAACAAAATATTTACTAATATAAACAAATAGCAATTAATAATAGACACTTTTGGAAGCAATGAACACTCATTGCACACGAAATTTATTCCATTTATCAAAAAAAAACTATTTTTTGCGGGTACTAATGCCTGGTGGTCTGGAAGGCCAAGTCAGTAATTTGAACTGTTCAGAAAATTCTTTGAAACAGTTTCATACACACAACGATTTTTATTTGCCACATTTTCATCCTTTTTTGCATAAAAATGAAATTCGCATGAAATTCACATGATCACACATGAAATTCATGAATCTCATTCATATAAGTATCTGAGCGGAACTCATTTCCAATCTACTGCGACATTAAAAAAGTTTAAAAAACATTTTCCAAAAATTTTAATGTAATGAAAATAAATGTTTTAAATTTCCAAACGTCATTTATAATTTAAAAAAACAATCATTATAAAAAGTTACATTTCATTCTCACAGAAGTCTAATCTCTAATAAAAATCTAAAAATCAAAGGAAGGAATTTCCAATATATCTTTTCAATACTAATATATTGTGCACTGCAAAATATTACTTATAGGAGTTTTATTCATAAAGAGAGATGAAACTGTAAATGTTTTGTCCCCATTTTATTAGTTGTGATAATTGGGCGGGAGACTAAACTTACTGGCGAACTCATTGTTATAACATATATAAATACATATGTAGACTTAATGAAATATATATATGGACCTAGATATGCTAATTGTACATATATAAACCTAGAAATTACCTCGCTAACTTACTGAACAAGTGATTTTTGCACATTACACTTATACTGATTTAATTCTTTTAGCAAATACCTGTGATTAGATGGAATTCACTAATGTCTCAAATTAGAGGACTTAAAATGGACTGTAAAATATTTGAGATTGCTCACAAATGTTATTTGTTATTGAGTCTCAATGCACATTTAGTTCCGGACAAATAAAAGATTTTATACAAAAAATTGGACCCTTCAAAATAATTAAACATTTTTTGAGGAAAGATTTTAACTCATACATGGTGGGCTGTGTTATGAGCTTGAATCAACATAGATGCACCTACGGACTATATATAAGATTACAATTCCATTGATAAAAGATATGCAGACGAGGTACTGAGACATCTTGTGTTACGACATTAACAATGCTACAAGCTTAATATCTTTCATTCTGTATGATGAAGCCACATCTCACATTTATTCGTTTAGCGAAAAATGTGCTGGAATCTGAAACGATATACAGTATAAAGTGGGCAGCATAATATTTTAGCTTAAACCCTTTAAATAATGCATTGTTGTGAGAATAAGGCCAGCATTTACTAAAAAGGATTTAAAGATAGAACTTCTTTAGGACATTCACATATTTAAGCAAAATAAATGAGCAGTAATCTTAGCTGCTCGAGAACGTCATACGCTACATTAAGCATCTTGCATAATTTCAAAAAATAATTTTTGCCTTTTATATGTACTGAAATCATTACTTTGAAACATGTTTCTATACAAATCATCATTGTTGAGATATAGAAGCCTGTTGTTAGCTTTTTATGGCTGTAAACTGATTATCATGAGAAAATATTTTAATTGCGTGGGTTTGCATCAATTTAAATTATGTAATCTCCAAAGGTTATGAGCCATTTTTAATGCTGGTGGAATTTGAATTTTGACAAATATATAATCGTAACACCCTGTGGAATCCAATGGTACACGAAAACGTGTGCAATTTGGTGAAAAAGAAGCATAATTTTAAACGCTGAAACAACCCAAAAAATAATGCTGCATAGATCTTAATTAAGTTTTGCGTAAAAAATTTTATAAATTTTCAGTTTTATCGTATACATTCATTTAATATGTGTGCGTGCAATTTAAATCGAAAACTGATGTTATTTATGCACATACTTGGTCAAAGTTGTACACTTCTTACTCTAAAATACTCCTATCCTCGTAGATTTCATGCATAACAAAAATCATACAATGATTCAAACCATTCAATGGCCATCGATTATGAGAATAGGAGAAAAATAATCATCTATATTTAGAGCGTGGAAGCTCTGTTTTTCTTTGTCCTAAATCATTACTTCCATGGATAATGATCTATTTTCTCGAAGGTTACTTATGACCCCATAGTGAGAACTTCCGTGCTACGACTCATCAGCAGATTAATTCTATCACGCAAACCTCTCCACTTACTTTCATATAGAATGATCAAAAATTCTCGAATTTTCTGGAGGGCAAATAAAAAACTCAAAATGCAAAGTAATCGGTGCTTGAAACAGTAATTTAACATTTTATACTCCGAAAACTATTTTTCTGACAACATGATAGCATATGCGCTAGTTTCCCATTTGATTGATAGTGAAGAATATTTTTGTTATAAATACATTCTTTATATAAAGTCATATTGAAGTAATGATACATTTTAATATATTCGAGGGGAGTTGTTCCTTGTAAAATGCATGTTATCATCACTTCGGGAAAACAATGACGCAGAAACAGCAGTCGCATTGAAGATGTAAGCAATCAGCCAATTTATTATTTATATTTATGGAAATTAAAACATCCTACAGCGGGTTGAAAGCAATACCTACCAATGACGATATTACCCTCAGGTAGACATAATATTTCTTTGTATGGATCAAGTATGTACTTAAATCCTTGTACACCGAAGAACCAAAATATTTTGACTACGATTATTGTTTGACATTGCAACCCCCATGATAACTCAGATATAACTGAATCAGCACATGATCTAACTGAAATGATATCTAAATTGTTCCTGAGACAGTGCAGCATATTCCTGTAATCCGAAGTGTGTCATTGGAAAGGCGTGAAACAGTGATTCAGTTAACGACTGAAAATATATTGAGTCAAAGTTGTCGTTTCTAAGTACATAGGTTAGTGATACCTATCACTGTGTGTCAGCGATCTATTTTACGAAAAGAGACAGATTCCGATATCCTGTATAGTTATTGATATGTGGACATTCCTTCGTGTGATGCCTGTTATGTCTCACCATCACTCGTCAACCTTATCATAAGTACTTACAGGAACAATTCAAGTCAACTAACCATGCAGTTTCGAAGATACTAATTTCTAATTTTCAGGCCATCATAATCTACTTTCTGTCGATCAACAATCTTTCTCTGATACACACATGTATTCACAGGAATACACTTCACGTTCTCCGAGACAAATTGTTCCCTTCAGTCATTGATCATTCCACAGTATGCAATATTGTTCTCATTGGACAATGAAATTAACTACGGCTCAATGTCCAACAATGATGAAGATAGTTATAATGTCTTGGCTCTTCAATAATACCTAAGTATATGCTGAAATTTTTAAGCTTATTTTTTATTCAGCTATCTACAATAAAGTCCCATCTCTTTCGCTCAAAACTCAAAAAGATATTGATATATAAGAAAGAGATTAAGCTCAAGAAAAAGAAACGCTTTACAGCGCCGTTAGCGGTAAAAATCGAAAGATGTACAGTCTCCAAAGCTAAATGTGATAAAGGAAAATTACAAAATTGTACAGCAGCTACTGCTGTTACAGTTGCGATTTGATTTGTACACAAGTTCCAAAATTTACATTACGAAACCAGAAAAAAGGAGCAATTAACTGTCACCAGAGTTAATTTCTATTAATATTTAATCTATATAATGTAAATTGTACAAGTGTTTTGATTCAAGCGAAAGTATTTCTTTACTAAAACGATTCGTCATGTTAACTGAACAGTGTCAATGAGTGTTGCAATCATGTTTTTTGCATTACATATCTACACGAAAGGAAGTATTTTTCATATTAAATCTCTATTGCTTTACAAAGCTGTCAAGCAAAAGAGATTTAATAGTATTTCATTTTCTATATCTTGTTTAATTTTGGGATAAGTTAGATAATTTTTACATTTTAACACTATAGATACTGCAAACCATCTTGTGATCAAATAAACTTCAGTTTCTCTGTGTTAATAAAATTTTTATAATTATTTTTATATGTATTATGATTTTTTGAAGACTCTATCTTATTATTTTTATATGTCATATGTGTGATATATGTCATATGTGTATCATATGTGTATAGTTACGTGGTATTAGCTCACCTGTTTTTGAGAATGTTCGCAAAATGTTTTCAGCATGAAGTCATTTAACTGTTTTTATGTTTTCTTGCGCTTTGGACGAATGATTTTATTTTAAAATGAATATTCATCACCCAATTTAATTTTTTTTTTAAAATTGTAGGTGTATGTATCTTTAATGATCCGAATTTTAAGATAATTTTTACTGATATTTCGGCACATGTTAAGGCAAAGGCGACTTTCTCGCCGGAAGAGAGAGAAAAACAAGTAACTTTTCTCTCTTCACTCTTAATATACTTATAAATACGTTTTAGTAATTAAATGTTTTTTAAGAGGCACAAATATATTGCTTGTGTGCTATCCATATTCTTTTAGTTAAAAGTTTATATTGCAAAATGAAATAGGTCTGGGGTTATATTTTTCAGAGAATTTCTTCATAGATTACATATAATAAAGATTCGTTATACAGAAGCGGTCAAAAATAATTTCAAATCCAAACAAAAAAGAAGTGTTTTTTGCATTTAATATTATATGAGAGCATCTTTGGCGATTAACAACACTTGAATCTGGCTTGAAATGAATACATACATACATGGCGATAAGTGGGATTTTGTACCTTTCTACATGCAGAAATTGCTTTAATTCCCTGAGATACGCAGAAGGGAGAGAGCAAGATCTCACTCTTTGTTCCAAAAAAGAAAAAGGCTCCATGATGTTTAGTTCCGATGATTGGGCGGGTGACTGAAAATGCGAAAATGAGTTCTCGTGTTCTCGAAATCATGATTGAACAGTTTGACTACAGGAAATTTTAAAATTATTAACTCTTCTTAATCTTATATATCTTAATAGAAATCATAATAGATGTAATTTCCAGACAGAAACAATGCCCTTACCGTAGAATATAATCGGTAGGAAAAAAGGAACATAGCTAGTTCTAGTGACTAGCCCATGTCAGATAATAAAAGGATCTATCCCAAACCATGAATCGTTACAAAACTACCCTACGTTTCACTCACGTTAAATATGTTAACAGATTATTAGCCAATAAATGATGAAATTGCTATTTTTATTTTTCGTGAAGAGATATAATTTGCTTGTTGAAAATTCTCATTGTAAGATATCAATATAGTTTGAATCACAGTGCAACCAACAAATGAATCAATTTATTTTTTCCCATTTTTATAATGTTTGGACAGATTCAATGTATAGTCTCAAGCTGTTTTTGCGCTCAGCAATACAGTTACTATATTTACAAAGCCACAGAGGTTCAGTAGCTTCTTGATGCTTCCTGTATTATCAGCAACGTGAAACATCGCTTACCTATGGCCGAGAATGAAAGGGTGACCACATTCACCCTCACTAGGTTGCTGTATCCCAGTGGATTAGGAATATGTCTAAGTTAGTCAGTGACGTTCAATGTCCTTCCACTGGAGTGACACGGATGCGGAGACAAGGATACCAGCTCAGGTATGGCCTCGTCATCCGAACATGATTTAAACATTACGAGGCGCTCGGCGATAAGCGGGAAATTCAAACCTTTTAACCTTAAATTACAAGTCAGAGCTCACCTGTGACGCTATATATGCACGTGTATGTACACCAAATTATCGTTTAAGAATCAAATTAACGTAATAAAAAATGAAAAGTAATAAATGTGACTAGAAAACAATATTAATTTTCATGTGAGTGAGCAGGAATTAAAAATAGAAATTACTCATGTCTTCTGTAAAAAATATTACCTTTTGATCAAAATATCATATACAATGAATCTAAGGGTTTGTGCGTTTTATTACGCTCAATGTCTTTTTGCTCATATAATATTTATTTGAATTAAATGCGCCAATGATTTGAAGGGAACTGTTATTTAATGTGTGATAAAGGGTTAAAGTATATCTGATGGCCTAATTTCTCTTAAAATCTTAACTTCTTAAATCATGATTCTTATTCCATAGACATGTATCTTCTGCGCGCGCATACAGATAGCGTCTTCTGATTGAGTGTGTGTGAGTTCTGCTCCAGCCAGCCAAAAGCTCGCAGATTTCAAAGGCCTTCACTTCCAATAGAGAGAAGAAGAATTTTTCAGCATTTAAATATAATGTAAACCTCCAGTTTTATCTAACTTTTAGGGGAAAATGTGATTTTAAAAATAACGAAGTTCGCTTTTCTATAATAACATTACAAAATGAGGTCTTAATGGAAATGAGGCTTTAATGGATTATTTCTGCACAATATTTCTTCAAAATCGAAAAAAAAATTTCGAACAATTTAATATCTCTTATTTTCCGTTTATGTCATATGTAATAAAATTTGGAATTACAAAGAATAAATAGTGTATATCTTTATTTTAAAATAAAAATATTAAATGGATACAGAAATTCCAATATTTTGCGTACTTTTTCTATCATGGTTACAAAAAACTGACCGTTTCTTAAGGTGATAAAAACCATGTCTTCATTCTTGAAGTGACCAGAGTTAGGGAACAAGTTGCATCATTTAAATTAATTATATCACCGCATAAGCAACTTTACAGTGAGTTCAAATCAGAGTTAATTACGGTTTAAATTAAATACAAATATTGTAGTTAAATTTTTGGAATAAAACTGTGCCTATGTTTTAAATAGGCACAGTTTTATTTTGATGTATTTTGGTATATGTTTTAAATATACCAAAATACACAATTCTAGTTTAAATATCATTCCATTTCGTGCAATCATTCTCATTTCGGTTCCAGATAAAACTTTAGTTATCACAGAATAAGTACTTTACTTGTATAAGTTATTAAAGGTCAAAAATAGTCTCTTCTTAATCTTCTTCTTTATTGGTACTACAGCCCCGGTTGAACCTTAGCCTGACGCACAATATCCCTCCAAACAGCTCTGTCTCTGACTTTAATTTTCCAGTTGGTGACCTTTAAGATTTTAGTTTTTCAAGACTTCATCAAGCCATCTTTTCCAAGGCACATGAGCTTCCAATACAAGATCTTAATCTGTCGGTTATCAGGAGATCTTCCAATGTGCCAAAGCCGTGAAAATCTCTGTGCTTTTGCTTTGTTGCAGTCTTAAAATATATATGCCACACCTTAAAAGTACCAAAAAATGTCTCATACAATTCTTAATAAATTAATAGCTAATACATTATTATATATCTAATATTGTTCTCATTATCAGAAATTCATTAAAAACAATTTTTCGGTAAAAGCTATTGTTATTCGTAATTTGCGTTCAACTCTACTTCTTGTAAATCATACATATAAGTTGATCAAATTAATTTCGCAGTACCAAAACAACTTTCAGAAAAAATTACATAACGATCTGTCAACAAAACTTAAAAATGTATAATTAAGTGGTTGATATCACTTGTTTGTGTGTATGCATAATTTATTAATTATTTTAAATTAGTTTTAATGTGATTATTTTTATTATCTAGTTAAAAAACATTAGTTGTGTTGTGTTAACTTCACAGTGAACCTTTGGCATCTTCCTCGACTTAAAAGACATCTTACAGAATATCTTATGATTTAGATTTAAAGTAGGGTGGTTGTTCCAAAAGAACCTAACACTGCGACCATAGGAACAAGATATCTTAAAAGTTTTCATATTCATTTTCTTACAATGTTTTATATTTACAACAGTTACATGTATTATTCAATGATAAAACCGTTGCTTATTAATTAAGAAATATTAATTAAGCTTAATTACTTTACATATTATTAAAAAGTTTTGTAAATTATTTTCCTTGTTCAGTTGAATGGAGACTTATTTGGTTTTGATTTAAACCTTAATATTTCAACTTCTTATTGGACCGCATTTAACTGAGGGTCATTAATAGGAGTAACTGCAAAAAATATTTGTATGTATCTAATTAAAATATAAGATGCTCTGAAATTTTCTATATTTACTTAACAAGAAATTTCTTGTAATTTTCATTAAATTTTTAGAATTTATTGTTATTATCGTCTATTTCTTCCCGTATAATAAATGTGTATATCATACCATCTTCTTTCATATCAAAAAGAATATAAAAAAGATTTTCTGAGTGCGTGTCAAAATAATTTTGTGCAAATTTAAAGAAAGATCGATTGATAATTTTTGTAATTTTCGCCTAATGTAATTTATATTTAAGACAAAATATTTGTCTGATTAAATACTTTCAAATGGTTATTTTGCATATTCAAGAAAAAATGATTTTATTTCTTAGAAAAAAATGTTTTATTCTCATAAAAATCTTAAAATCTGAACACATATGACTTCTGAGTAATTCAAAACTTGTTTAATCAAGTTTATGAAAATAATTTACAAAAATGAGAATTACAATTGCTAAACGAAAATTGAAATTGTTCTAGCATTTGTAAGATCATTTCTCATTTTATTCGCAAAATAAATAAATCTAAGGTCCTAAAAACATTTAACTTTCATTTTATATTTATATTCCATTTTATCTCTAATAAAATGTTTTATAATTAATATAAAGTAATTGATTATAATACTTTTGCATAAAGAATTAAAGAACATTACTTAGAATATTTTTATAGAAACATGTATAACGTTATGTACGTAACATTTCACGGTAAATACTCTTTTTAGCTGTGACATTTTGTGTCAATTTTGCAACAAAAAAGCGGACATGTGGAAATAAAACTCAATAACAACAATTCTTATGAACATTCTTGGACATGAATTCAGTCAGTTTAAGAACTATTTTTGTTGCTATCTCCTGAGAAAATTTTTTATGACTCTGTATTCTGAGTAAATTTATAACACGACTTTCGAAATTTATGAAACAATGACGGAGAAGGATTTTGCATTAATTTTTTCAGTCGAAATTCTTTGTTTCTTAAGCTCTTCACAATCATTCATAAAAAAATCCTCTGTGTGTGTTTAATAATTTTATTTTAAACCAAATCAAAAAAATAACTAATTCAACTTGGAAAACCCAATTAACAGGATACTTTCAGGTAAACTTTAAAACAGTTTTCTTTGAGTATATAATTATTTCAAATTCATTGAAATTATTACATTCATTAGTTATTTTTAATAGTAATTATACCAGTAATGATTGATAATTTGGTGGAGGTGTGAGTGTACATCTTTTAGAAAAATTTTATAGTTTCTTCTTACAACAAAACATTTTAATGCTCTTTAATAAAATTCAGACCGAGCTGGTAGCCGAATGGTTATTGCTCTTGCCTTTGCTTCATAAGTTCGTATTCCTCCTTGGGTTTTTATGTTTTGTTCGGAATCCACTTTAAACTGTAGTTTCCAATCTTATTAACCCTCTTATGCAAAAAACAATCGTGGAGCTACAAACTTAAATGAATCAGTGGAAAAATCAATATAAATATTATCTTCAAAATTAAAATTCAAAAGTACATGGTAATACGTATCCATCAGGCAAATCACCCAATTCCCAAATTTTGCTCTGGATGCAAACTTGCAATTGAAGGCTTTCAAATTAGTTCATTTTAAGTATAAGAAAAACAAAAAAATAATTTCACAATTCTTTCTTAGTAACTTCAATCTTCCTTAGAAACATTTAATATGTGATTCATATATTTATTTTTAATATCAAAAAAATGCATTCTCATTTATAAAGCAAAGCTTTTCGATTACCGTGTTTTTATTATTGCTTTATAGGAAATGTATATAATTGATTCTTTTAGTTTGCTTTCCCTCTAAGGTTAATCATTATCACACGAGCGTAAATTCAACGAAGACCCAAAACTTAAAGTAAATTGCACATGACTTCAAACATCCATACTAAAATATGGAATTGAATCCACAAACTGCTGAATTGAAGGCTAAAGCTTAGGTAATTCATTTTCCACCTTCACTAATCCAAATTAAACTAATATGTTTATAAATATAAATTCGAAACTATTTAATGTGGAATGACATTAAAAAGAGGATGTGTATTTATACATTTATTATTTTTCGAAACTTTCATGGCTATTTAGATGGATAACAAACAGGACCATAATTTAATGCAGTGTAGCTAATAGACTAACATTTAAAAGTCGTTGTAAGGCATTTTAATACCTCAGCGGAATGCCATTGTAGGTGGACTTTTCATGGACATTGTTTCAAATCCACTTGTCCCGAGGAGTGAAAGCCGGAAAATTCCCGAGCACTAACCTTAGCAGATGCGTTGATTGAAAACAGAAACATAACGTCCATTTCCCGTTGTTCAACAGTAGCTGGAATCGAATAGAAAACTCAACTCTAATAACAATTATACTCCATAAATCACCATCACATCTCTTAGCCATGATGAGAGCGATTTAATATTATTTAAAGTATCAGTAATATTCCATGAAATTTTCATTTATATTCGAAATGAAATTTGGTTTTACCTGGCCAAATTTCAGATGATATACTGAGAATAATGTTATCTCTAATCTGAAAATATATTTTAATTCATAAAAGATCAAAAAACCGCACAATTTACCGACTGAATATTCCTTTGACTATTTAAGATTGATACCATTGAACTATCTGAGCTATAATAATACATTTGAGAGAACCAGTGCCAAACATATATTGAATGTAATATAACATGATTATGTATAATAAAAGAATTTTACCAGATATCATTATGGGATTTAGAAGTTTGATAGAGATTTTTGTATTTCTAACGAAACACACGAAGATTTTTTTATTTATCATAATAAAACTACGCGAACTAAACCAATTTTAAATAAATATCTAATTGAAACATTTTTTTCATTTAGAACCTTCAATATCATTAATGATTGATGAAATGTAAGTGGTACAAACATTTCTTTTAACAGATGGATAAAATATTGAAAATCAAGACGGTTTTAGATTTTATGTTTTTCATTGACCTTTGATTTATCCAAAATCCGACAACTATAAGTATCTGCAAATGGAAATGAATACAAAAATTTTTGTAATTATTGCTCATGCTTTAAGCTATTAATGCATGTGAATAAAATTTCAGACTAAAAATAATAGTGTTACAAATAAACTAACATTAAACTTTTAAAGATTTATTTTTCAGACTGGCATATATGCGCATTATTTATAGAATTGTTTTTGGTGCAAATGTGAAAGCCACAAAGAAACACGTCTAATGCTGTCACCATTTTCCAATTATCCAACGTATTGCAATTACAATCTTGCTAGGTACAGATGTGAGTTCACTTTGTTTTAAAGATATCTCCAGGCAGATATGTTTTAAAAAAATAAAAACAATTTATTTCAATAATTTGAATCATTGTCCAAAGTTCTTCAAATGCAGTCAAAGTCCTGAGTAACAATATCATACCTGAGAAAACAGCAGTTAATAACGTAACGATTGATTTCGAAAAAAATTCATAAACTAATCCGATTTTAAAAAAAGTCTGTTGATGGCTAATGGAACGTTTTCTTGCTGGCAAAATGCCAAATATCCCGTGACTCACTCGATCAAATTTTAACTGCCATTTCTTTTTGGAGACAGTAGCCCCATTAATCATCAGGTATATCGATACAAACGTCTGTATTTGACATAATAACATGGTCGAGAACAATTACTTTTTATGCGATGAACACTTCTTTTCTAAGAGAATGACATGCTTCAACGTGGACTTCGCCCGGCGACATTCTTTTTAAAGAGGAAGTCACATCAAGAATTGTTCGAAAATAGAATATCTGATAATGAATGACTTTCATTAAAATGTTACTTTACTTTTATATTATATTGTTCACTTAACATTTGTGTATTCATTTGAATATATTAGTAAATTGATCTACTTTTGTGATATTTAGTTAGGAGTGAATTATTAATATCTGTTGCCATTTTTAATAATATCTGAAACATTACAATTTTTTCTCGTAATCGAAATATGTTTTCAAATTGAAGCATCAAAAATGTATTTTAAGAAACGAAAGTTTAGAATTTATATATAATGAGATCAATAGTTAAAGACAATATAAATCATACTTAAAGGAATATGTGTGTGTGTTTAATGGGGTTTTTTGTGTGTATGAAGAAAATTATATGTTTTTTATTGCCAAAAAATGCCACTAAGTTCTTTTCTAGGCTACGCTTTTTGAGTACAAAGGTCTGTATCGTATCGAAATAAAAAGCGTTTTTAAACTAATTATTTATAACATTTAAAGGAGCACACAGCATACAAAGACACAACATTATATTCAAGTTTATAAATAATCACATAGAAGAAAATTTAAATTTAGGTTATCTCAGCACGGAGACATTCAGCCATCCTTCCTGATTTTCCCTCTCACTCTCTTGAGTTCACTTGAGATTTTCTCAAGTTGAAAGCAGGAATTCTTTACAGTACCTAAATAGTTACATATTTATTATTTGCATTTTCCAAAAAAATAAATATTTATTGTGTAGTTTTATTTCCCGCCACGATCCATTCGATAACGATAAACGATTCGGTAAAAGTGAAACCTCCATAAGCTTCTGTCATAAAGAAGCTTCACCAATACACTACATCTTCAATCACCCCATTAAGCCAACAACCACATAAGTTCCTCATCAGACATTCCGCTTATCCAACATTTCACTCGACAATGATACAAATAACGAGATTGAAAATTGTATTTACTGATTTTGATTAATGGTTTTTAACTGGACGAAGTTAACGAAGCAACTTAAACAACTAAATCAAAATCAAAAGTTGCTGGAAACGTAACATAATAACCAAAATAAATAAAATAATCATCCAAAATGAAGGACATTAGTGATAAATTGTTGTTTGGTAAATTCCGCTAAGCCCCCCTCTCTCTCTCAGTAAATTTTTAACCTTTCTATTTTCATTAATTTGAGGCATATACGATTTTTTAATGCTTAAATATCAGTTAACTTATTTTAATGGCATTAAGTTTAAAAAAAATTTATTTCTTCTAAAAACGTCACGTAACTTGCTGAAATCAAAACTAATTGCTTCTGATTGAAGTTTCTGATGTTACGCAATATTTGTTGACAACTGTGTTCATCTAGAAAATTTAAGTAAGAACGAAATACTGTAGATCAATTAACTGATAAGTGGTATTTAGTATTAATTCCTCCACACTCCTTCCTATTTGAAAACCAATCGAATACATTTTTAGAAGCTTAAAAATTTGGAAAGGAGGAGAACAGCAATTTATAATACAACTAATGACTTGTAGCTGTAAAAGCCCTTACTGATATGATGAGCTTGATACGTGAATACCACACTTCATCAATTCGAAAAATTAGCCCATCAGTATTCAATGAACATAAGGTGTCTCTTCAAGTCCATGATTATTAAGCCGCCTCATTAAGCCAATCTAATTAGGTTAAAAAGGTCAGACTAGATCAATTTCGATAACCATCTAGAAATGAATTCAGTAAGTAAATGCCATTAACTGTAATTATTACACTCAAACTGGCAAACCTACTTCATAAAATTGTAAATCTTCATGTATGTAATAATGCAATGATTAAGACAATTAAATTTTGATGTGAGAAATTTAAACATGTCTTTAGTATTCTAATGTTCCGATTTTTTGACATTGATTTCTGCTATTGGTTCAAGGAGAATTAAAAGCAATATTATTTTGTTTCATAATGTTCTTTAATTTCTACTGATTACTAATTTTCATGTAAACTATATAATAATAAAATTATACAGATGTATTGTATATTCAAGCATAAAAATAAAATCGATACAAACGTCCATAAAACTGTGAACCCTTAGATATTGTCTTCAGAATTTTTCTTTTAGCTCATGTCTCACAGAAATTGGATATCCTTGAATCTGAATCTAAATGCCGGAGAAGAAACATAAATATGAAAACAGTAAATGTTATGATGTAATCTTTAAAAGGAGGTTATGAATTTTGATTTCTACTAGAGAATACTAGTAAATGCTAAGTTGAAATGGGAATTACATTCAAAAAGTCCTCCAAAAACTTAAGAAAAAGTTGGTTTGCTAAAAATCAAGCAGTAAAAGGTGGAATATAAATTTTGAACAGACAGGACAACTATACACATAGTAAAAATGAATTATGTAATTAATGCTCCTAATATTGTATAAAACTTTTTTAAAAGCAAGTCAATCGATTTCTGCAGAAATAGTGCTGAAAGCCATCACAAGAGCTGACTATTATAACAGAAGAATTCTTAACAAGTCCTTTAAAATAAAATGAAAATTGAGCGAATGAAATTTACAAAAATTCTCCTATATAATCATATCATATATTTAGAAATAAAAGTTCCTATATATATATATATGAATTCTAATAAGAAAAATTCTTAAAAAGCTCTTAAATGTTATTTTTAGTAATGAAAATATTAGTCAGAGAATTTAATGATGCAGGCAGAGTCATTTTATAATATGGTGGAAGAAAAAATTCAGATTAAGATCCAAGTATTTCAACTTTGAAGCATGAGGTGGTTCAATATTGGTTTGGGGCTGTGTAACACACACAGCACCTGTAATTAGGACGTTAGTATTTATTGATAGAAATATGTGGAAATAAAAATGTTATATCCTAATATATTAAATAATAATTTCAAAAATAATACCATTTATTTCAGATTGAGACCAAAATTCGCGTTTCAACAAAATAATGATCTTAAGCAGAAAACACCCATTCTACAAGAACGACTGCTGTCTCAAATATCAAGTCAGTTGGAAAAAATTACCAATCTTCTTATTTTTAATGCAACTTAAAAGCTTTCTTATCTTGCAAAAGAAGAGTTCTCAAACATCAAATCATGAGTTAAGATCATTTGAAGTGGATATTGATGGAAAAACAGCAGGCTAAAAAAATATAAACTGAAATTTTTGAATAAAACTGAATTTTTTGTTAAAGAAATCACATATATGTTTTATTTCAATTCAATTCTGGGATTTCAATTCTTTCAATATCTTTCATTCGTTTGTATATATATATATATATATATATATATATATATATATATATATATATATATATATATATATATATAATAAATGAAAAACTTAAAAAATATGGAACTTTAATGTACAAAGCAATTTTCATGTTTAAAAAATTAAGAATTATAGAAAAGCATAAAAAGAACATTCTAAGTTCGAAGGTTAAATCTGATAGCTTTTGTATCTAATATAGCTTGATTGCTCGAACCTGAAAAGATAACATAATGCTGGCGAGCAGCCGAATCGCTCTCGCCAAAAACTAATTTAGTTGATGGTGAAAGTAGTCAATGGAAATTTCAGAAACTTAACCTTTAATGTATCTACCTTTCCTTGATTAAGTTTTCAGAAACGCCCACCCAAAAAGAGTTCTAACCCCCAAGGGTTGTCTGCAGTAATTTGTGTCCATGACTAAACTACAGGAAAAGTAAATGCAGCTGAAGGTTGTATTTTAGCTTTCACTTCAATTGATAAATGCTGCCAAAATTTAAATGTAAATTCATATGGAAAAAAGGAACTAAAATGCTTCTTTTATATTTTGAAAAATGTTTTTAGTTGATGAAGTCTTCTACATTTAGATCCACTGAGTCATTCTCTTAAAATATGGTATAAATTGTCCTAAATTATTAGAAATTATATGCTGTTTTCATGTTGCTTATTTTCAAATTTAATATTTAAACATCAGATGCATTAAGCTATCCTAAACAATGAGAACACTTTTACTCATTCACAAATAACTTGCCATTAATATTGACTGATATAACAATTCAATATAATTAACATTCCCAAATAGTTCTTCAGCAATTGTTAAGTATTTGTTTTCAATATTACAAAAAGAAGTAATGAAATATATTATTAATTTACATTCAATAACATATTTCTGGCTTTTGATTGATCTTCTTTTATTCTTCTACAGTTGAACATCAATGTCTTCTCCACTAGACGGCTCGCAGTTTTAAACATAAAGTAACAAAATCGCTAATTTCATTGAACATTATGTTAAAAATAATATCAAAGTATGTTATCCAATTTTTATTAGTAATTATTTTGACTGGGTAGAAGATAAAATCTAAAAACAAAGAACATGGAAGAAATTTTTATAAACTTTTCTTAAACATTATTATATTATATCCAATTTTTCTTTAATTTTACTGACATATTTGAAACTAATTTATGCATTAGCAGAAGAATCAAAACCTATACTCATTACAAAATAAGCACTAAAATACATTAAATTAAGAGAAAATATATGGATGATAAAAAGAGAATATCAATGTTTTAATATTTTCATTTTAACTGAACGGAATAAGTGTTGATGTAAAATGATTTCAACTTCTTTATTTCAAGTTTTCTTTTAAAGTATAGTTAAATCATTTGTTTCATAATTATTTTTCGTTTAGAGTATCAACCTTTTCTTTTATATATTGCAATAAAATAAACTGACTAAATATTCACTATATTTATTTATTTAAAAAAAATTTAATTTTAAAATCACACTATTTAGTAAACTAAAGAGGTTAACTTTAGCTCACATGCCTTATTAAAAATTTCGTAATGGTTATTCTTAGAAATGATCACCATCAGACAGATATCAAGATAAAAATAAAGCATGACTCTCGGTCACGTGATAATTTGTTGCTATTGGATTCGTTTTTGGTCAGCTTTGAACAGAGAACAATTGCTCAAAGCATTTAAAAAATCTCGCTTTTTGTTGTTAACAATTATTTTACTTTCAGATCAGGTTATGAAAAGGGCATTGTGACAGCTTTTATTCTCTTGCAACGAAATAAAAAAATAGTAGAAAATCAATTCAAACCCCATGAAAATATTTCGAAATTCCAAGCTAGGTGATAACCATCATCGAAACCATTAAATACCATCAAGAACACCACCCAAACATAACAGATAACATCTAGTCTACATCTAAAATCTACAACTAACATTTCTTATCTATAGCTAACACTACAAACCGTACAAGACAACTTATTAACGATATCCAAAGATTAATTTTAAAAAAACCAGAACTTTGTATTCTCAATTGGCTAAGGGACCGCTGTGGTATAACACGTAATGAATTAGCTGATTCACTTGCTAAAACGGCAATAGCATCGCCATCATCCAAGGCTGTTGCACCAGCATCCTTCCCTGTACCTAGCTCTGAATTGGGTTCTACCAGTTAGATGGAAGCAGTCGGGTGGAATCTTCGTGATTTTGAAGCAGGGACCAAACAGAAGACCCCGAATACTTGGCCTGCCACCCCCAGACGTATCATATCACTTGGAGGACATTACGCCCACGCCCAATTTTAACGTGCCCCAGCCGCCATTAGCGAACACGACGGATCTTCGGTCGTCCGGGATTCCATCTCACTTCCTTCCGATAATAAGAACGACGCCCTAACCAACTAGGCCACCGCAGCTCATCATCCAAGGTAATAAACATACTATATTCAACATCCTACTTTCAGAGACAAATCAGAAATTTCCTCCGAAGAAGCAGGCAATTACAAAAGGTCTAATGCAACGCAAAGCATACAGTTATTTTCCACAATATCCTCTGTATTATCCATACAATTATTTTCTAAATTGTTACATCAATTTCTTAATCATTGAGCACGATCTCTTTCCTCAATATTTTCAGTAAATTGGCAAAGCATTAACCGACTCTTGCGTGTGTAACTTACTTGGAACACCCTCTCACTACTTAGTCCACTGAAATCATACATATTAATTTCATTTGAAAAACTCAGATAATATTGAAGATATTCTACACGTCCTGTTCTGTCTAAAAGAACCTAAAATAAAAGAGTCTAAAAGAAATGAAGAGAATTCTGTCTAAAGGAAAAAATAACAGGTTTGGCACCCTATTTCCACTGTAAAATACAAGAACTCTGCCTACACACTATTTCTCCTACTTTAATATTAGATACCTCGACAGATGAAGATGACTAATCATAACAACATCTATAACTGATAAACAACCAGACTCTTAATAATGGACTGAAAATATTTTAATTTGTTATTTTATAAAATTTTATCTTACATATTATTCTTTTTGATTAAAATGCTATATACTCTTATGAATGAATGTATGAATGTTTTTATTTCTGAATCAAGAATTTACTTTCATTATGTAAATATTTAAAATTAAAAATATAAAAATTTCCAAAATTATTACTGTAAATGAACTGTGATGTGACTCCTATTCTGATCTGGGAGTCACTGACATAGAAATCTCTGTATATATCTATTAAAAGTAAATAAATTGTGATTGTGATGGAGGAGCAATAACTGCTAACCTTAATAAGGTATCTCCCAAAGTTTCTGGTACTTTATATCTTTGTTGTTAACTAATAGGATTTGAGTGAATCGCAACATCTTTTTGTTAGGACCTAGTGATTCTCAAACTGTTAAGGATTAGACTTTTATCAAAAGTGTCTACTTCAATCTGGATCTGAAATTGTATTTGCAACAGTAATGGGAAAGAAAATAATGAGACCACATGCCATATATTTCGGAGTAACATTGTGAGAAAATTAAATTCCAACGATTAACTAATATCAATTCCCATGTTTCATGGTATTTTACTTTAAGATAAGATTGAATACCACGAAATGATAGCTCGGAAGTACCCGGGTTGTTTTCATGTTATTGGCAAAGATTTTCTGTACTGAAAGAAATATTTCTTATGATTTTTGTCATCGATCTCAGATTTTTAAATACAAATATTTTCATGTAGATTGATATACCATAAACTTGTTTTATGATCAATTGTTGTATATATATTTCACCTTTATAACCCGACCTTTGCATGTTCACAATTTAAAAAGGAAAAGTAATTTAATGGTGACTTGTGTGCTATAACAGGTATATAATGAATTTAAAGCTTTTAATTTTTTTATTTCCTGTAAATCAAGCTCTTGTCTTATTGTCAATTGGGATTATTTATCTCAATCATTTAGGATACTATGATAGCCTTATACTGTGTGTTCGTGGATTAATAAACAAAATTAAATGAGAAACACCAATCACATTATATTCTTATAGTAAAAGTGAAGTGTATGGTGTAAAGTTATATGGCGTAAAGCAATCTTCACGAAGTGCAAGAAGACAGATTTAAGAAAATAGTAAATTTTTTCTATTCATCTTTCTTAATGAACTATGTCTCCATCTTGAGTTTATTAAATAGGAAGATATCCTATATTGAACAAGATTATGCAGTTTTGATGGACAATTGTACTTCGCTTTCTTTGTGTTTGATTTCTCTTTTTCATATTGTACAACTAAAGAAAGTATCAATGGTAAAAGTACTATAGTTTTCTTTCTACATCATACTTCACAATTCGTGCCTTCACACAATGAAATCATGACTAATTTACTAAAAAAAACCATTTATCATTTTTGTGATTTTTTTGCCAATGCCATTAAGAAAAACTATGACCACAATAATTATTCCATTTATCTATATATTGTAATTGACAAATTGTATCAGTGTAAATATGTCTAATTGTGTGCCATCTTTTTGTTTCCGAAACACGGTTACTAACATATAAGTTTGAAAGTTTTGTCAAAAACAATAACACCCTTGTTGTCTTTCCACTGAATTCATAATGCATCATTTTTGCTATTTCTCAAAGACATTTTCTGATTTTTTTTTTAGTATCCTTTTTATTAAATTCTATTTCAGCATTTCTTTCTGCTTTTGATACAAATAAAAATTTTACCTATAAGGAATAGACTCTTATCTTATGAACTTTATGTGTCTTTAGAAACGAAAATATTAAGAAAATGTTGTTACAGAGAGAAAGGCTGAAATGTGTATTCATTAGAATCATCAGAATATGCGAAATCTGCTTGACACTTCATATCTTAATACTAAAAATCTTTAAATTTTATATAATATAATAGAGAGTTAAATTTAAATATATTTAACATCTTATTTCTTATTCTCGTCAAAATTACGAGGTGAGCTTTCCCCCCGTACTTCTCATGGCCGTGATACTTCCGGAATAGAGTGTTCGAATGTAATGCGCAAAGCAGACTAGAACTATCTATTATTATTCCCAGAAAAATATTTGTTTTACACACCAGGTGGCAGTACTAAACTATTTTTAATGTAATTGGAGATAGTTAATTTATTTTTTACTAAATGTCAGCGTTATTCAAATTTTCTTGAAAAAAATAGGCATTTTAATGGGCGTTTTCTTGAAAATTATAGGGTTAATTTTGATAAAAATTTGATCAAACCATTTTTTACTACATTGTAACAAAAAACCAATAAATAAAAAAGGACGACGATTATGAACGGTTTTTACCAATTTTCAAATTTTTCTCTAATTGATGACATATTTTAGTTTCACTAAGTACAAAAGAAAGCACTATCTTTTCCGAATACATTTTCAATGTTTGTAAGTGAAACTATAAGCGAGAAATTAGATTAACAATAAATATGATGTATCTATGAGTTTTTTATTATTATTATTATTATTATTATTATTAAATATTCTATTTAATGATGAATTTTTATTAGTATCATAATTCATGTAAACTTTCCAAATATAGATGCAATAATGTCTAAATTTGGAAGCGTAACTGAATAATTACACTACCGCGGAAGATTCATAAAACTCTCCTTCTAGTGGGCATGATTGCCAAAAACGATATAAAAGTTTCTGTAAAAATTGTACATACTGTACCTCAGAGATGATGATTTGATTCTAATAAGAGCTTACTCTGACTATCAAAGTTGTTTTAGTGGTAATATTATTTCTGACGCATTAACTATTTATTATGTGTATCCAAACAATTACCGGGCACAATTATCACTTAAATGTCCTTCTAAAAAGTCATAGTCATAAAAAGTCACAACCGATACGTTAATGGACTCGAATGGAAGGACAAACTATATTCATAAAAAGCCAGCGAAAAAAAAATTCCGTGCCAGAGACACAAAACCACTGATCACTGTTTATTATGTATGATTGTGTGTGTCATG
This sequence comes from Latrodectus hesperus, assembly GCA_037975125.1. Classification (NCBI taxonomy): domain Eukaryota; kingdom Metazoa; phylum Arthropoda; class Arachnida; order Araneae; family Theridiidae; genus Latrodectus; species Latrodectus hesperus. The sequence goes on from CM075850.1 coordinate 82,856,541, forward strand.
CACCAATCGCATTCGAAATCAAACCTACCTATTTAACGCTTTTCGTGTATTTTAAGAGCTGACGACAGCAACGAAAGTCCGTTGTCAAAACGAAGGAAAAGTACAAAATCATTACAAAATGGAACATGTACATTGAACAGAAAATACTCAATATTTTGTTTTCCGACCTTCACGAAACAACATCAAAAAGGCTAAAATGATGTTTCTTTAATTATCTATTTGTAAATATTTATCATTCCTTCGTAATTTTTACTATGTTCCATTTTATATAACAACCACTTATTGCACTTTGAATGAAAATCGATAGTACCTAAAGTAACTTTAAATTAACGATTAATCGATTTCATATTTCCTAATTTTAATAATGTGTACACAAATTCCGTCGTTTCATCTAATTTTCCAGTTTACTAAATATTTCATTCTGGATTTTTTCATTAAGTTTGACATTTCGAGCAGTTTTTTTGCAGAAATTTTAAGCACTGTTCTTTTGAAAAACAAACTCTAAGTATGTAGTAATTAATTAGATTGTAAACAGAAGACTTACTTCGAACGTAATTTATTATATGTATCCCTTTTTAAGTTTTGAATTATGTAATTAATTAATAATATCAAATTAAACATGAAAATAAACTCAATAGGATTAATATTTGAATAAAAAAGCTCTGAAATGTCCTTCATTAAACATATTGCGTTGCATTTTTCATGAAAATTGATTTTAATAAAATAAATACATACTTGGACTCACATGAAAGCTTCACTTTTAAGCTTAAAATCAATAGAACAAGAAAAGTATGATAATATATAAGCATTAATATTTTTATAATTATTTTTATTTGGCTGATATTTCCTTTTAATTACTTCAGCTGTTTAATATTATATCAATATAATAATTTCCTTTCAATATTGTTGAATCATGTCAAATTGATAATAGATAATTCACTGAAGCTTTATGAAATTTTTATTATGTTTGTAATTATAATTAAATACGTCTTGTAATTTTCCCTTATGCCATCTGGTTCCTCATTTTCATTCTCTTTCCACTGATTACGCGCATCTTCTGCTTGCAATAATTAGAAATCATATTAGCGGTCTTAGCATCTACATAAAATTAGTTGCATCTATATAATAAAATATGATGAATCTACTTAAATTAGACACAAAAATGTATTCATTACTTTAATGTTTATTATTACTTAATGAATCTAATGTGTTCCTTAATATATTGGGTTGTTTAGAAAGTAATTTTTTTTTTTTTAAATGAAAGACAGTTTTCGTATAATATCAAATACTTTATTAAATTATATATTAGCCATTCTGGTCCAACACCTTTTGCCATCTTTCTGGTAGTAGCATAATTCTACGCTCATAAAATTTTTGGTCTTTGCTGGCAAAAAAAACTGATCGAGATTGTTTTTGACCTCCTCACATTTGAAGTGAAGGTTTTACCGTCAAAAAAATTTTGGAGTGACCGGAACAAATAATTTTCCGATGTTGCCAGGTCTGGAGAATATGGTGGGTGTGGCATTGAATCCCATTCAAGCTGTAAAAGCTTTTGGCGAGTAACCATACTTGTGTGAGGTCTCGCATTGTCTTGGTGAAACACTACACCTTTCCTGTTGATTAGTTCTGACCTTTTCTGTTGAAGTGCATCATTCAGTTTGTCCAGCTGATGACAGTAGACTTCCGAATTAATCGTTGTTTTATCCGGTAAAAGCTAAAAAAAAACGATTCCTTTAAAATCCCAGCAAACAGACAGCATCACTTTTTTTTTGGTGAATATCGACTTTGGAAATGGTTTCAGCCGGTTCATCTTTTTTGTTCCATAACCTCCTGCGTTTGACGTTGTTGTCCCCAGTGATGATGCGCTTCAAACACGGATCATTTTCGTGACATTTGAGAAGCGAATCCCAGGCGTCAATGCAGCGACACAGATTTCTCTCTGGGAGAACATGAGGAACCCATACATCGAGCTTCGAGGATAAACCTAGGCCTTTCAAGTGGTCATAAACTGTTTTAATTCGCCGGTTCGCATCAACTAAATCCTTTATCACGTCTTTATCAGCTTCAACCGGTTTTCCCTGAACATGTAAGTATCTTCGACATGAAAATTGCCGCATCGAAATTAGCGAACCAGTTCGGCACTGGCGTACTGTCAACACACCTTTCCATACAAATATCAATAATTTTTCTGGCTTGAACAGTATTTTTACCCTTTCGTAGTAAACAGTAAGATATGTCGAAAATGCTTATCGTCATGATAATTAAAAGGGCACAAACCAAAAACTACTGAGTAGAATTAATTGAATTTTTCACACAAACCTGCTATATGAGCTCGCTAAGGCAATAATTCATACTGTATTAAGTGTATTGTGGTGCAAAAAAATACAATTAAATCCTCTGTCAGGAAAAAACGAAATTACTTTCTGAACCCAATATTTGTCTTATTTAATAATTTATTTTGCTTTATTCATTACATGTGTCAGATTGGAAAAAAATGGTGCTAAACAACGCATGATTTTTCTTTAATAATAGGAAACTATATAACTAATATATGAGTGTAACTTTTATAAACTAGATTAACAGTTGTTTTTAAACAAAAGTGTAGTTTTAATATTAATCGGTTTTTAAAAAATTACTTTTGTTTTAGTCTTTGTTAAATTTGTAATATGGAATAATTATATAAAACGATAAGGGGTGTGTTTGGTGGAGTTTACACCAACTTTTCTGATCGACGGAATTTTACTCGTGTATTTTGAGTAAAAGAATAATAACGTGCTCACATTTCTGAGTTTTGTATTATTGATGCTTTCATAGTTTTTACTATGGCGTTGTCTTTGGTTGATGAACTCTCCTCATTAAACTATGAAATTTCAAGTTCAATAAATTTTAGAACTGTCTGGGAATCTTGGATTTACATTTTTAGTACGTTTCAAAGAAACGTTGAGTTTGCATAATTAACGTATCATTTTAACAGAGGTTTGTATCTTTGTATGCATTTATAAATTAAGTTCCTATAAACTGCGATAACAGACAGTAAAATTTGATGTTCTAAAGGTATCGTTATACTTCAATGGATGCTAAAAATGTATCACCAACAATTTGTCACTTTTCCACGTACTTATAATAAAATACATAATAATACAAGAGAATTACAGAAGACACCTGTTTCTACGGGCTCTTAAGAACCATAAAATATTATAAATGCCAATAAAATTAAGATCGGAAGTTCATAAAATAGAAAAATAAGTGATACACCTTAAAACTAATTTTTTAACAACAACAGCTGCTCTTTCCTTTTATAGGGTATATTAACTAATTTTACACATTTTATATAAATAATGCGCTTTTAGAAAAATTACTTAGTATAAGAAACAAAAAATGCAAAATAAAACTCACGCTTAAAAAAATTCTTTCATTCATTTCATAAATGAAAAATCAAAATAGTATTTAAATTTTTCTGTCTCAAAACACATTTTTCTTTTCTTTCGATACAGAAAAGCACTCCATTTGCTACTGCTGTTTATCTCAAAGAGTGTGCTAATCTTGTTAGACAATTATTTGCTTCTTTTGCACAAAAGGTAGCAGAATTTACATTATTTTATTGTTGTAAGATACCTTAAAATTTTTCTCCTTCTCAGTCACTATATTCTCAAACGTTTAATCATCTTCTTTTGTACAAACTGCATTTGATTCCACATTAAAAATTCCAGAAATGAAATTTTCTGCAAACGATTTTTTGTGGAAATTCAAAATTGTGACCTTTCATTCCAAATATATTATTGACTAAACACCTAAATTGGATGAGATATAATTTATGGTTAAAAATCCAAGGAAATCTTTCTGGAGCTCTTAAAAATATTGCATGGACCCAGCTCTGTATTTTCTTCATTTTTAACTCAGATTGCTAAATCGAAGGATACAAGATATAGTTAGTTAAGTTACTGCAGTAGACAATTTGGGGAATTTATTTATTTTTATGATCTACATACATGTAAGAGTAATATTGAAATATAATTTTCATAAATTATATCAAAAATTTAAGCTGCATAGGCAAGGCTTTAAATTTCCTTTTTTGAAAAATAAATGAAAATTTTCAAAGATAAAAATATAATAAAGAGAGAATGTATTTTATCAGAAATATTTTTTTAATCTACTGAATGAAACTTAACTTCTAACTTATAATCGGAATACCAATAAATGTTGCAGCATATTGTATGCGAATTAAAGAGGATTAATCATTTTGATTTTCCAGCTGGCTCTATGGGGTGTGGTTCCAGCCGAAGACTACGAGCGGTCACCCCAATCCACAACACATATCCCGAAAACAAAGACATGGTGCTACCGGCGGCCTGGATGACCCACAATAAGAAGCCAGTGCCTTTTTCGGCCAATGCTTCCGCACAGACAGACGATAGTTCCAGGATGTCGGACAACGATGTCCAGACGGACGTCGAACTGACGCCTATCATGAACTGGGACACCAGGGACGTGGAAACTCAGACTCCCGTGGATGACGGGTTCAACAGTTTGGACCGGATGTTCGCAAAAGCCGATCAAATTTTGAGAATGCCTAACAAGCAGTATCAGGCACAACAACAGTACATTACAGAAAGTCTCGATGCATCCGTGCAGACGACTTATGACAGAACCGAAGTCTCTACTCAGACTGATCAAACTGATACTGCAGACGCCGATGAGAAAGAAGTGAAAGAAAGTGACAGTTTTGATTCTATATTTAGTGATACTCCCGTGAAGAAGAAAGAAGAGGTTAAGGAAAATATTTCTGATGATTTAGCTTCCAAAACGTTTTCTATTGAATCGCAGACGGAACCTGTTAACAAAGGTGAGAGAACGCAGTTTTATGGTACATTTATATACCCACAAACGTGAGCAATAATGAGAAGGCATATTATTAAAGCAAAATATGTAATTTTTGGTTATTTGTCCAACTTAATATAATTTTACACAAAAGCCATTGACTTCAGAATTCCTGTACAAATTATAAACTCATCTACTTTTTAAAATATAATCATTTTTATGATTTCATGATTCGAAGGAGATGTCTCTTGAATGTTTCATAGTATGTAATAACTTCAAATGTCATGAATACCTTATAATATGTAATAATTGATATAACCTTACTTAAATATAAAATAAAAAGTGTACTTATTTAATTTCATTTTGTCAAATCTTATAGGAAATCTAATTACCAACACAAATAAAATTATAAAAACCCTTTTTCAATGTATGTAACTCGTTATTATCCAGTTATATTTTAATTACACTTAATCAACTTTAAAAATGTCCACATACTCAACCCAAATTCCAAGTAGTCGAAAATATGTTATTATTTTACCAATAATTAGATTATAAGATTCCATTAAACTTTCAACAAATCAAAGTATCACTTTGTCAAACACGTAATACAAGTCCTTAAGAAAATAATTTGTCTGGCCTAGTCAAATAACATAGCTTTCATACTTATCCATAAACAAACTAGATGTAAAGTCATCTAACTTTACTGAAAATTATGCCATCACATCATCAACCGAAAAAGGAACGCAAGAGGAAAGCTGATGGAAAGCAAAACTAAAAATCAGCAAATGTCATTTGGAATATTCTTAAAACACATCATTAATCAAAATGATTATTGAACTCAACCAGTAAACGAAGCTCCCCTTACCATCTATCACTGTGAAATAAGGAAACTACAAAAAGAGACTTCTACTGTTATACTGTAGATTTAAAAGAACTCTCTCTTACCTGAATTAGAAATAAAAAACCGTCATCAAACTACCACCATATTAAGGCAAACAGTTACACAAAATAATATTTGACTAATCAACCTCAGTATATACAAAAATCTGTATAACTTAGAGAATAACTTTCAAATAGGGACTGTTTATTTGTGACAATTCGACAAGAAATACATCATAATTGTATTTCTTTGTTTCAGTCTCTGTAACATTAGTTTTATGTTTACGCCAGTAGACTCAAATTGTATCGAATTCAAAAGATGAAATTTCCAGTTTAGATGAAGGTAAATGGAAAATTGTATCATTTTTAATTTTTACATCTACAGGCTTTTAAGCCATGTTAAGCTTTATGTATTGTGAGAAGAAATATTTACAGATTACATTAAAAAATAGAAGCCTCGGCACACACACAGAAATCATACTTCCTTTTTAACAACGATTTCCTTTAAAAGTAATATTTTATTTCATTTTTTTCTTATATGTACAAATTGTTTTTCGTATTCTAAGACTCAATGAAGGGCATTTTTTCTGCCAAACAAATGTCATTTTTGAATCATATAGCCTATTCGTCTGTCAATATATCAATCAACCAAACAATTCTCCAGGTGCAATATCAACTCACAATCTTAATATCCTTTGTTTTGAGTAAAATATTTACAAGGACTCTATGAGTAGGTTAAAGTTCACTTGGTTGAGATAAGTGCAAAGCATTTTCATTGTTGCTTCATGTAATGTGAAGGTGGATTTGTCATCATATTTTTTTAATCCAGATATTCCTTATTCTAAAATTACAACCTACTAAGTAATCGATTGAGCATTTTACCCCATCATGCAAATATAGTATGCAATTGTTATTTTCAATATGATATGTCATTTTCTATTAACCAAAATTGTTCAATTCAATAATAAATTTTCCATGTTTAATTTAAAAATACATGGAAGAATTTGAACATCCCCCCATAAATTACAACATTAACATGCGGATTAGACATTCTTTATTCATTATGGTTTGTATGAAAGCTAAATCTATTAGTGAAATTCTTTTTAAGATTTACAGTGTTTCTCTTGATTTCTTATTGAAGAATCATAAACTACTCTTATTGAGCGTAAACAAGATTTTTACTTTCTTATTAATTATTAGATTTACCTTATTTGTGAAACTTGTGTGATTCTTTCTTAATCTGTTCCATTAATTATATATTTTACATAGTATTATATCAATAATCTATTATATTAATTCAGTGCAATGACAAATATTATTAAAGATCAGAAAATATTGAAACTCTCACTTTAGAACTAATTATTTAAGAGCCACTATTTATAGCACATTTTATAATTACTAAAATTATAAAAATTACTTCTACCTATTGCACTTTTAAATGATTCTACAATAATAAACAATGAATGTATTATCAATAATAAATATAAGTGATTTCTAAATTCTAACAAACTGCCCGAAGACATTCTTGTCATAACCAAAAAAGTGATTACTTTTCATACATTGAAATCGGAAGTGATACTATCATAAACAATATTTCCAGTATTTCTTTTATACACAATCCCAAAGCCTTTGTTAATTAAGGGATAATTTCTCAGACTGTGTAAATTTACTTATAATCTTCATAGAATAAAACAGAAAAGTATTCGCGTTGTTCAAGTGAAAAACGGATTTAAAAGGATTTTCCATGTAGAGGAGTACAAAAGAATTGGATTTTATCTTGGTTTTTCACAAAGCTGGAATACTTTTGTAACATTTTTAATTAAAAAAAAGCATAACAGAATACTTCAATCAAAGTATTCACAAAAATTATGAAAATATATCAAGAAAAATAATGAGAAAAAAGAACTAAATCTTATTGAATATAAACTAAAGTTAATATGTATGAAGCTTAAGAATGAAGTTCTGTTTCATGATAAAAGTGTGGTATACCCCAATCTTTCTTCTAGTATAATATACTTAAATACAGTATAACTGTAATTTCCATTGTATAATCAATGTTATGTTCTACGTTATGAAATTTTTCTGTGAGTCGTACAAAGAAAGTGACTATAAATCAAAGCTTAAGACCTACAACTCAAATAACTTTAAATTTATTAAACATGGCCGTAACATGACCGTAAGTTTATTTAACATTTTGGTGTTTTTATTTGTAACACATTAGTTGGTGGGCTCATATTTATATAATTAAACATACGTAAGCCCACCAACTAATGAGTTAAAAATAAGAACTCATACATTTATTGCTGCCCAACTTGCCTAGTGGTCAGTGTGCCTGACTGTGGATAAGGAGGTCCTGGGTTCGAATCCCGGTTTCGGCATGGATGTACTTTTTTTTCTCTCTCTCTATCTATCCTGTCTTTGTCCCTTCCTTGTATGAATGAGGTGTGAATAGTTGCCTACCCTATAAACGGGTTCCTATGGCATGTGTGGACTGAAGAAGTCGGACTCCACATCAAATATGGTTCAGTTAGAAAAGTGGAGCAGCGCACGCCATATTGTCAGCCTAGCTAGCACACGACAACAACAACATACATTTATTATCTAAGATATAAAAAAACTTCGTGTATGCTATTAAAAATGATAATATACTTTTTCAGTTACATAATTTTGGTTGATGGCAAACGTAAATTCTTAAAAAAATTCAATCATTGTCAATTTTTTTATGTTTTCAAATTTAATGTTTTTCAGATATTTTAGAGCTTTATGCAATAGAAGTTCTGTACACATGTCCTGTATGAAAATGAATATTTATTAGAATGATTTAAAGGTATATATATATCTACAAATCATTTCTAATAAATATTGACTTTCCAATTATTATAGTAATTACTATTCCTAAGCTCATATTATTTAAGCCAGATGCATAATCAATGTAGCAATTCATAATACAACAGTTCATTAACTTCTCACCATAATGTCTCTAAATTCAAATCCGAACATCTTAGTGTTGCAGCAGAATGAAGATTCGTCAGTAAAGACAATGTCATTTCATTCTATAATTCATGTCCATCGTTTATCGCACCATTGGCAACACAAATGCCTGTGATTTTAAATCAAGGAAAATGAAACAATGGACTCCATTCCACTCAGCTGCAAATAACATTGATGATGGTAAATGCGGGTCGTAATAATGATAATGGTAAAAACGGACACTGAATGTTGGGTAACGGATTGAATAATTGTATTATGGTTCCTGATGCATCACTGCCATGTGCGCTGTGTACTTGTCAACACAGGCAATGATGCAAGAAGGTGATATAATCAATTCTGTCTGTTCGCCGTTGTTTTCTGCATACAGCGATTACAAATCTCCATCTCACAGGTGCTCAGTTTCATCCAACACGATGACAAACTTCGCAGAAGAATAATCTGCAATCCCTATAAGATACTAATCTTCCTTGGTCGAACTCAGAAACTTGCTCGAAATACCCTCAACGTGACGTCTTATATAAGGCATAGTTAAATAACTTACATAAAACTAGTATAAAGAGACAATATTCTATCCCTTTATTAACGGTTGTGACAATACAAACAGTTCCACCTGATGAGCGAATTAGCAGAAGGCATGATTTGCATATCTCATCGCCGCAAATGCAGGATGTATATTTTATATGATTCTCAAGCATCCTTCAGGGTGTTGAATTTTTGGTGGCTATCAGAGTAGTAATTTTATGACCATACACACTATCCATCACAAATCAATTTTGAATTATCATTGCACGTCACTAATTGGAATTTTTATTTTTTTAATGTGGTGAACAGACTTTGTAATTACACGATTACACCAGACGACACAAGATACAGCTACAAAGTACGAACATGTGAAAAAGTATCTCCCAAAGATCAATATGTGAATACAATTATTTTTAGAAATTTGTGATGGTCATGCATTTTTTCCTGTTGATGATCCTTTTTGAACAATTTCCCAAATTATTAGAATTCTGAAATACAGTTTACTTTTATAACAAAAGACAGAATAACAGTGCAAATAATGACCTGTAATTATTAACATTGTGAATAGATACTTCAACACTAAGAATATAGATGCAAATCTAGGATCAAATTATCATCTAAACATAGTTTGTTCTTACAATTTTCAATACTGTGAACAAAAGAAACATGTTGATTTAGGATTTCACCATAACTTTCCCATTATTACTTTTCAATGGTAACTAAATGTCTAACCTTCTGTTAAGCTATTTATGAATTCGATTTCCTTCTCGGGAGAAAATGCTTGTAGTTATTAAAAATGTGTTATTTATTGTAGTTGACAATTCTGTGCAATTATAGTGGTGTAATCTAGATTTTTATAATAATTGTATTTAAAGCTTAAGTCCTGACAGAAAAAATCTTGAACAAAATGTAACTGTAGGATGACAAACCAATTAAACTCAGAGTAGTTTAATGTTAAAGAACGTGTAAATTTTTCTAAATTTTTTATAATGAAAATATTTTGCTACATACATTGTATACTAATTTCAAACAAGTAAACAAAAAATTAAATTTAGAGAGGAATAACGAAATTTCAAATTTTTACACATGGTATGTACTTTCATATCTAAAAGATAGGATATAGTATGTAATTCTAGAAAGCTCTATTGCTATTTTTTGTGGATTTTCATTCTAGCAATGATGTCCCTTAATGCGAAACTTTACAAAAAAATTACCCAAAATGTCTTTCTTTATTTACATTCCTTTATTTTCCTAAATAATGTCTCATTCATATAAAGATATTGAAGCAAATTATTAATATTAAACATTTCATCCTCCAATTAAAGTATTTTTCCATTCCTGAGAATCGATAAATTGACATCAGCTAACTACACTTACGTGTCTTTCAGCGAAAGCAGCCAACACAGCAGACAGCGAGGCAGCTGGAGTCCTTTACATGAGCGAATTGCTGTCCCCATTCGCCCACTTGGAGAAAGAACTGGGCGACTCCCCCTTTGAGATACGTTCAGGGACCAAGAACCGTCTCTCCAAGGAAACTGTCCAGGATAGCATCACAAGGCTCCTGCTGGACGTCGAAGACAGCCTCAACAAGCATGCCATCCTCGACTACACCCTCAAGACGACCCTCAGGGAGATCGGCGTGCAGACGGACAACGACCCCATCACTGATGAGGCCCCCGAGTACGCCGCCAGGCCACCACCTTGCAAGAAAATGGAAATGATCCCGGACATGCACGTCTTCGACGACATCGACAGGCATGCTATTGAGGTAGGCGGCACTCCAAATCTTAGGTATATGAGCCCTTCTGTATAATACATTTCTTTGGCTATAAAGGATTAATGAAAATCATGCTAACGAGGGATATTAAGTTTAAAAATATCACACGCCACTAATAATACACGTTTAATGTTATGATAGTTATATATTCTTAATAACATACTTTTAATGCAACGATATATCTAAAATCAATAAATTATTACATATTTTCAAATAAACATAATGATCGTAATGACTCTCATATACTTGCAGCTCATTATTTGATGCATAATTATACACCAACTGACTAAGCCCGCCTGCTTTCACAGTTTGTAACGTCTAGTTGAAAGTGTGTTCACAGAGTTTTCAGTGAAAAATTGCTATTTGAAAAAATAGCGATATTCACTGTTTATTTTGCTTTGTTTAACATGCTGTTCTACAAAACGAAATGAGATTTCATGTATAGCAGATCAACTGAAATTAAGTTGAATGAGGTTTAAATGCTTGAAAATTCTCTTCAATTACGATGTTATAAAATATTAAAGTCGGGATTCTTCCCATTCGTGTTTCAATGCATTTCTTATTGGTGGCTTAGTGGGGAAAAAACATAAAAACATAGTCTGCAGAAAGCGAAGATGCTAATTTTTAAAAGCTGAAGTATAAATATTACCTTTTTATAAAAAAAATTATACTTTAAGAATGTAGAAAGAGGGGTCAGATGTATATATTTTCGTCTACTACTAACAGATGCGCCTAATTGTTTAATTTAAAAGATGGAGTAGAATCCCATGTTTTATTTTGTTAAAGGAGAAAAGTTCTGGAATGTTCCACCAATTAAATTGATTACATCATATGGTATAAGCAACTTTACAAAGAGTTCAAATCAGAATTAATATTACGTTTGAAATTAATTATAAGCGTTGTAATCAAAAATTCTAAAGGAAACACGTTTTAGTGTAAATTAAACAGAAATCATCCTAATATAAGTTTCATTCCATTCCATGCAGCTATTTTCATTTCAAACTCGGATAAAAATTAGAAAGAAAAGTGAATAAGAAACTTGTTCATATAGCAATGCACTTTGAACAGCATATCACGAAGCAATCAGAAACCATAGTTTTTAAAATATAATAGAAGCAAGCATTGCTCGGTAATTTGGATTTCTACCTTTCAGCACTACACTGTAAAAAAACGGAAGAAATACAGTAAAAATCACTGTTATTTAAATAGCTATCATAGGAACACTAATGATTACAGTAAATTTTACTGTAAAATTCAGCCGCAGAAAATCGTTTGCTATTGCGCATGCGCATTGAATGCGGGATAAAAGTTTCTTCTGTTCCTGTGACAAATGAATCAAATTAATTTCGCCATTTATTTGCACTTGTTTTCGCTTAGTGAAGTTGGTGATATTTTGAGAATAATTATTCCTTTAGTTGAAGTTCTATTGAAATTTAACCACCAAATATAAGGTAACGTATACTTTTCATATTGTTTATTATGCAAGTTGTTAGCTAACTTTGATTTAGATAAATTCTTATAAATTTGACTGAACATTTCAAAAAATTCTAAGCTGAATTTACAAACGATCATATTTACTAGTATTAATTTAGTGTCAATATTTTTTTACTTACTTTTTATTAATATTTAAAATATTTTATAGTAGTTTGGTAACATAATTGATTAGTATTTTAATTATCAATTTTTTGATGAAATTAGAATTGTATTTAAGTGCTTCCATTGTTATAAAATTGCTTAGCTATATTTTTTTCGAAACTAAAAGTGAATAATCGTCTATTGTTATATTCTTTTAGATATATATTATTAAATATATTAACGGAATTTCTATTTTATTTCGTTGTGGAAAATTCCTGATTTTTCTGTCATAGTAAAATGATATAATTTATTGTATATTAACTAAATATAATTTTTATATTTTTAATAATTTTTTGGTTAGAATTTTATTAAAAAATGTTTATTTTTTAATACAGATTGTTAAATTGCATTCTAATTTTTATCATTAATTCAATTCCATTTTGTAACATGCATTAAAATAATAATTTTTTTAGGCACAAATGTTTGTAAATTCTTTCAGTAAAATAATATTACAATTAATGATATTTATTAGAATAAATGGTCTTGTGTTTAGAATTTGCATGAAATGTAAAAATGCATTTCAATGCAAAATGTAATGTTTTTTAAAATATTTATTTTTTAAAATCATTATTTTATAACAAATATATAAGAAACATTTTTAAATACATATTAAGAAGTACTATTCGAATTAAGGTGATTTATTTAGAAAATGTAAAGTTTATTATTTTATAACAATGATTATTTTTTTAATTTATATTACTAATTAGAAAATTAATTAAGAACCTGTTTGGGAAATCTTGTTGGTAGTTTGGTATTTATAAAACAAAACTTCTGGCAACACATTTTTTTGAAAAAATTACATTATTACTGCAAATTTAACTTTATTTTATTAAAAAATTGCAAAATTTGTAGTGCTATTTATGATTTATTTACATGTTAGTAAAGAAATCTGAAATTCATAAAAATAAAAGCTAATTTAAAATTATAATTAAGAAACAAATACATGAGTGAAAACTTTGTAATTTGTTCTTGCTTAACATATTTAAAACATATTGTGCTCAAGATTTTTCTAATACTACTGTGCACATTAAATACTACCTTCCAATATAGTCACACTTTTTAAAAAAATTTAAATATACCTATGTTTAGAGAAAATAAGAATTTATGAAGAAAATGTTTGATTTGTAAAGGAAGTTTTAAAAATAGAATAATCACAAATAACTTTTAGTAGCAAGACTATTCAGAGTAAAGCCTCTTCTTACCGACTTCAGCCATATTTGAAAGATAGAATAGGTATTGGGAGAGTGAGAGTGTTTTTGTAAGCACGTGTATTTCTTAAAGTTTTCTATTTATCCTTCATTGTGATGTCCGACAAGAGGCCAAAATGCAGTGTGTTTTTTGATGTTATGATTGAAGAGGCTGTAAAATTAATATGAGACTTCTCCATTTCAAAGAAAAGATATTAACACACCTAGTGATATTTCCACATTAAAAAAGATGACCTTGCTTATTTTTAAAGCAAAGCATTTTGGACCATTTTAAGTGTTTAACTGCTGTAGATTTAAATGAAAGACTTAAGTTTGCATCAGCTAACAAAATTAAAAGAATTGTTAATTTCTTAAAAACTTCTCCTCCTGGAGGTTGTGAAATACAATTTTCAACCATTGAGGAATTGGATGGAAAAGAGGATATTGGAGCGTTTATTATTCTTCTATCAGCAGATTTTGGAGAAGACTTGAAAAAATATTTAGAAGTACTGCAGTAAAGTACTCAAAATTTTATTTTAAAAAAATTACTGCTTAGTAAATTATAAATAAGAAATTTAGAAATGAATATAAAAGTTAATCATAAATAAATTAATCAGGAATTTGTTATTGGTTTTAGATTTCCGCATCTTCTCAGGATGCAGTAAATATTGCAGACTTACCTTGCATCTATTAATTTGTGGTATGTATTATTTATATATTTCATAAGGTTTGAAGTGTTTTAACTCAAAAGTAAAAATTTGTTGTTACATTTATTGACCTCATCAAAAATTGTTTACTCTGCTTACATTCTATTTAAAATAAATCATATGAATATATAAAATTCTAAGAAAATCTAAATAAATTGTTTTAGTTAAATATATCTTTTTTGATACAACTTCAATTGTATTCTTTATTTATCTCTAAGTACGTATATAATGACGTAAATATGCAGACCTAATGAACAGCAAATTTTTTTATATTTCCTAATTTTGCACTATTTCATGTTTTTTTTTATTGAAATTAAAGTTTTCTTAGCGGGAAATACAACTTTGATCTCACTCTAAGACAACTTAGATTTCACTTTTGAGGTAACTATTTACGAATTAAATAAATTCAGTTTTAAGCAAATGTTTTATAAAATGTCATTTCATAAATTATTGTTACTTTGACACATTATAGCATTTTAATTTTTCTGTTTATTTTCGATGGAAATGTTTTTAAATTGTATATATATGCATGTAAAAGAAATGTTTCCATATCCTCTACAAAATTATTATTTTTAACTTAAAATCAGTTTTTGTATGTTATCTTTAAAATGTGGGCATAAAGTTCATATTTCGCATTTTATTTATAAAAATTTGTAATTCACAATTGGAAGTGTTATGATTTGCTTTTCAGAGGATATAATTTTCAATAACATAAATGAATCCTTATAAAACCAATTCTATATTCTCTTTTAATTAAATCAATTACAAATTAGTTTCTCGAGATAGAAAACATCAGTTAGAATGATTTAATTGAAGTAAAGATTTTATCATTTTCATAAAAAGTGAGACCTTCATTACCAAAAATTCTTATCATGAAATTGCTAAAATCCCTTGAAATAATTTTTATCATCAAAATGTTTGTGATTGCATAAATGTAACAACCACTTGTTAACTATTAAGAGAAGTATATTTTTGGGAAATTCAATCAATTATATAAAACAATAAAAATTTCTAAATATTTTATTGAACTATTAAACAACTTTTCCTCTGAAATATTCAGCTCTTGATATTTCAAATTAGTTATTCATGTGTCTATTTTTTTGTTTTTCAGGTGCTTGCTTGTTCAACTTTAATCCCTCGTGGGGAACGAAATCTAAAAAATATGTCAAGGAAGGAATCCAAGCACGTGTTTTTGTCACTTTTAAATACTTTATACAACTTTAAATGGCTATAATTATTAAAATGTAAATAAAAAAATTCTTTACAATTATTTGCGTATTGTCAACTATATTGCTTTTTTTCTCAGAATCTTTATTTGCTTACATTATAATAGAAAAAAATCAATTACTTTAAGCAATATCAAAATGAAAACTTTTGTTGTCTTTATAGTATAATTAAAATACTACACATCATTAACTAATTCCCCTTTGGTATTTTTAGTAAAATGGAATGTTTTGTAAGGTTTCTTTTTATCCTAAATCTGTAGAATCACAGATATATCAAAAATCAATTTTATGCTAAGCTTTGTATCTTATTCAATATAACTGCTATTTCTTAATTTTTTAAAAAAATATGTAATAAAAAAATTCAACCTTCTTAACTATTCAATTAAGTTACGATTTGATCCAAGATTTTGAGAAAGTTAAACAATCTCGTTAGGTATTGAAAGTTAAACTATTGATCTCAAAATGTTCTGTAAAATGACATCTTCTGCAATATAACATTAGTTATGTTTTTGTACTTTGTATATTATATAAAAAATTGTTTAATAATAGTAGGCCCATAATTAGGAAATTAGCTAATGTGTTTTCAAAATTGATTTATACTCTACTGTTATCTTTACAAAACATGATGATAGCTGTAAATAGCTATTGCAGTAGGTTTTGTAGAATATGCAGCAAAATGCATAGTAAAATGTGCTATTAAAATAACAATAAAAGTGCTGTAAAAATAACAATAAAAAGTGCTGTAAAAATAACAATAAAAAGTGCTGTAAAAATAACAATAAAAAGTGCTGTAAAAATAACAATAAAAAGTGCTGTAAAAATTACAGTAAAAAGTGCTGTAAAAATTACAGTTAAAAGTGCTGTAAAATTACAGTGTAAAGGGCTGTAAAATTACAGTGAAAACTGCTGTAAAAATTACAGTAAAAAGAACTGTAAAAGTTTTACGAATATGCTGTAAAATTTACAGCATAATGTACTGGCGCCCAAAACGCCAGCACATTTTGCTTTAAAATTACAGTGCTTTTTTTTAGAGTGTATAAGGGACGGAAATGAGGGCACCTTTTAGAGTGGGGCACCCAGACAGTATATTATCATAACTCCGAAAGGAACTCTCCCCAATTTAGAAGCAGAACACACCAAACTTAGCCTGCCACCCACAGAGATATCATTTCAAATGAAATACATTGCGATCACGACATATTAAAAATTCCCCAGCCTTAATTGGCGAATACGGCGGATTTTCGATTGAGTCGGGGTTCAGACTCACTACCTTCTGATAGTAAGATCGAATGATCTAACCAATTAGATTACCGTGGCCCTATAAGGATAAAAATAAAAAAAGTAAATAAATATCAAGCTATGTTTTCCTCGAATTTAATTTATTGTAAATGAGAAAAAAGGAAATGCTGATAACAATATCAGAGTGAAGCTACCAAATTAGATTTTGGTGGACTTTCACACGTTGCATTTTCGGTGTGAAGATCTCGTTCTTTTTGCAATGTAAATGCCCTTAACAAAGTTTCCACGTTGCAAAATGTGAACAGAAAATGATAAGTTCAAATAAATAATTGCAATAAGTAATAAAATAAAGTAATTTAAATATTAAAAAAATCAATATAAGTGGTAAAATAAAAGCAATACATGATAACTTTACTTTCCATGTCAAGAATGTAAATTTGCGGCAAAACATTCACATCTTACAACATTACAAAAATAAACTTTTCGGTTTATGCATATCTATTTTTCCTCCCTTTTTCTAACAAGGATTGTTTCAGAATCATTTTGACAAATATTAATTCCTAATTAAACTTAAGTAGTTGCCCAACGCAAGGAAAGATTTTTGTTTCATAAAATCTAGCATAAAGGTTTCTAAAATTATATATCGTCATCTTATTTTTTAATGTGTGTTTCTGTCCATTGCAGGCACCGGAGTCAGCAAAATCTTCCCTTAGAAATCTAGTTACTTACTTGTGCGCCGCAGCTGAAAACGAACTTCTTAAAGTGAGAGCTTTCTTCAGGTGGATTTCCAATAATATTACGTAAGTTACTAGCGAAATATTTCGGAATATCTTTTTCACAGGGTGGTCCAAAATATATGACAGAAAGTAAAAAAGATTGCTGTGGAAAATAACACAACAAAAAAGGTTTCACAATACAGGAAAACTATCTTTTTAATAAAAGTATAAAGGGCTTTTAATATTCATGAGATTTGAGCTTTCTACTGTTCCCAACTATAGAGTTAAAAAGCTGGTTCCGAACTCTATTATAACGCTCTGGAATATATTGAAATCAAGTTCAATCATCTCACTTCTGATGGTCAACTTCAAGTCCTCCAGAGAATTATGGGTATTCTATGGATTCTGTCCTTCATGTAAACTCATACGAAGTCACGGACTTAAGTCCGGACTGTATGGAGGATGTTACTTTATCTCGTGAGTTTTTCTGCATCCCAAGTAGTCAGATACTCAGAAAATGTCGTTCCGAGCCATGTGAAGATGTCAGCAGTCCTATGGTGACACGACACATCCCGCATTAATAAGTACCATCGTATCATTGGACTGATCACCTCAAGGCCAAATTCACATTCTCATAACTCTCTATACTCCGTATATTCCTGTCACTATACCATCAATAAATATCGGGCCAATCATCGTGCTATTACCATTTCACCAGGTGCCCATTCCTTTCCGAATTGTTAACGATATGCTTGTCGAACAGTGACATTACTTCAATTATTCTCATAAAATTCCTAACCATAAATTATTCTTCATCCAAAGACAATGATTTCATATTGATTATTTATTTCCGGTAATCAAGCATTCACCTAAAATGTCAATGTATGCGCTGTTACTATATGAAGAAATTATACTTATATCCATATATTTGAAATAATGAACTTGAAATACTTTCCATCATGTTTTTAGACCCCCTGTACCAAAGTAATACTTAATTTGCTGGTGTTCAAAACAGATGCGGGGTATTTAATAATCTTTCAATTGGACAATGAAAAGAGGACAAACATTTTAAGAATATATACGGAATATGAAAAAATAGTGTTTCTAGGAACATAGGCAATGTGGAAAATACATTTATTCCCTTCCAAATTTAAGAACAGTTCAACGATAAAATATCATTGAGGATGTCAACTAATAGGAAAGTACTGCAGTTATAAGGAAAATATATATGCCTAGAATACAAAATAAAATAAAAATATGTTCTTTTTTCAATTATCTATGACAAGTGTTAGCTTTCAATCTTGAACATATAAATAAATCAGTAAAATAATAAAAAAATTTATGGTTTATTTTTTATTCGATTTACAGGAATAAAATAAGTAAGGTTCAAGTCTTGGAAGGATTTGAGATATTCTCGGAAGCATTTTATCGGTAATCAGTACTTTTTCACGATAATTTTACTTATCATAAAATTGATAATTACACAATAATGCTTTTGGAACTATGGTGAGCAAACAATTTATCAAGCAAATTTGAACAGAAATTAGCTATAAAATATATTTATAAAAAACAATTCAGCGAAACATGGAAGAAAATGTATTAATTGAAATTCTTAAGTTACTACTTCCGTCATCTGAAATAATAAAAAAAATGTACTATTACTATACATTTTATTACAGAAACCAAATTGTTGTCCGTTATGGTATGAATATAATTAGCCTAAAAACAATGAGGATTATATATATTCAAAGAATCACATATCCTAATGATTTTTCATCATTGCCAGTATTGTACAAAATTTTGAATAAAGCATGAAGTATGGACAATTCTTTGATCTTATATGTAAGTTCAGACTTTATTCTCATTCTTTGTAATCTACATTAGTATTGCGAAATTTTATAATCACTTGGCAGATATCTCTATATTAACGCCACATTTAAAAATTCATAGCTACAGGTTGTGTTCAGGATTTTTCTCTGCTTGTTTGTCATCATTTTAATAAGACTAAAAATTCTCTGTCAGACTTGGAAATCATAATGACATATTACAGCTACTTTTACTCATATCATTCGCAAAACTTCGTTTAAATGCTGAAAATATTAGATCATAAACTGAACAAAATGAACAAGCCTTCGTATATAAAATATGACAAAAACAAAGGTAGATTGACAAAATTAAATAAGACATAGGTGCAGATACAAACTATATCAATTCATGCCTGTACTCTACAGAATACAAGATTCCTTATAATTTCAATAAGTCACAATTTTATTTTGTTAATTTAGTTTTTTAAGATATGGTCGCCCAAAGATGTAACTATCTAATGGATTTTCTAAAATGTAATTACAAAAGATGATATTCCATGATATTTAAAGAATATACAAATCTTTTTTTATATATCATTCTTCACACTAAATATCTCCCTCAACATTTATCAACAGTATAAATTCCGAATTTCCAAAATTAATTAATAAATTTGATCGATATGAATAATTTAAGGCTAATGAATGGATTGTAAAAAACTTAAGTCATATTTTCGGAAAAATTCTTCTTACTTTTTTCGGAGAAAAAAATTTAAAATGTTCTCTGAGTAACAGCATTAAATTTTCTATAGCTTTAACCACAATTAATTGAAAGTAAAAACAAAATTCAAAATAGTGCAAGATAAAATTGCACTTCAATCTAGCCGTTTAAAAGTAATTTTACTCTTTAAAATTTCCCATTGCAAATCATTACACATTAAGCAATTTTGTGTGATGTAAAAATTCAAAGAACAAAATATGGTACTTTTTCATAAATTTTTTCAATATTTTATGCTATTCCAACTAGAATGCCTAAATAACAAAGTGACAAGAAACTAGCTTTACTTAAGTAGCATTTTTGCCGCACTTGCTTTTTAACCATTTTCAAACAACAAACACTTATCCAAAAATTATTACGAAGTCATGCTTGTTACCAAAACTTATTAAAACTTATGAAATCATACATTTTCTTACAAGTAAGTTATTTATGAACCTGTTTACAAATTACTCAGTTGAATACAAAATTCATCTTACTAAAAATACTCCTTATATTTTATGAACACACAAACTGAATATCTTATAAATTTTAACTACACAAGACTGATACTCCTTTCATATTTATTACTTATTTGCTATAAGTTATTATTATAACTTATTTTAAAATATTATTCATCCATATGTAATAAATGAATTTCTCTTTTTATAATAAAAGATTATTTATACAATTAATTTGTATTAAATTTTATGTCTTTCTTTTCTGAATAATAAAGGTATGACTGGAAATATATGGATGTCAAACTTGGAGCCGATCAGGTTCTTCTTCAAGGCGAAGGAGTCTGCAAAGACTATTGCAAGCTCTTTGGTGAAATGTGCAAGTAAGTTATTGGATCATTTTGATGCAGAATGGTGAAATATATATATATATATATATATATATATATATATATATATATATATATATATATATATATATATATATATATATATATATATATATATATATATATATATATATATATAGCATATGGGAGGAGCCTAACATGAAATGATAGTATTTTTAATGCCAGCAAAGCTGAATTATTTTAGCATATTTTGAGAAATGCTTGCATCCAAAATGCAAAAGCGCAGGAATTATGAAAAGAATTTTACATGATGAAATTATAGATTAGAATAAAAACTTGCAAAAATTGAGCATTCATTAGTGTATCAAAATAATTAGAGCTGGTCATCTTTCTTAGAAAATTTATTGCTTGCATTCAAAATTTCGTTAAAACCCATTTCAGGTCTCATTTTCGACAAAAAAATTATAAAAATTGTAAAAGTTACTTGAAAATTTGAATTTGTTAGTATGATTGCATCTAATCAATGGAGTATTTTTTCCTTGCAAATTAAATAATACGAATCTTCGATATAAAAGACAATGCCCTGAGTATTCCAAATAAATTGTCTTAGCACTTCTAACCTTTTAGTGTATAATCTAAGATATTTTATAATATTCGCAACAAGTAAATGTAGCAAAATAACTTCTACTCTTCCCATATACCTTCCTTATTACGTGTTTTTACGAAATGTTGAAATTATTCAGTTATTTTTTTTTTGTTTGCTGATACGGTACTTTATTAAGCGAATATTAATGGCACTTTACCATTCTCATATTAAGGATTTCCTTTAAACTATTCTTAAGCACGTTTCTCTCATTGTTCTGATGCAACAAGTACTCAGCCAACATACTTCCAAACGAGGGAAGGGGGTTCATTTCGTATTCTCTCTGAAACATGCCAGTCTGGCACGCAAAAGGACGTTGCATCACGCACTTGACACTTAGCAACGGTTTCACACAAAGTTTCGGTCATTGATCTGGTGCTTAAACTAAGAAAAAAGAAGATAATGAATTCCTTTCCACAAATAATAATGACATCACTTCGACCGTTTGCATCTATTTAGGTCCAGAAATCAATAATATAACTAGGTTAGATTTCATTTATTGATTTCATGCTATAAGTAAAATTAATTCTCAAAGCAGAAAATTCATCTGCCAGACTTAATAGTGGCAGTTTTGTTCTTAGTTTTGGCATTATTTTTAGAAGCACTGAATATTCCATGATACGAAATGCTAATATGAATGTAGATAGTATGAGGAAATTTTTTCATACCTGCATGTGGTAGATACTTACATTTCAAATATGCAGCTTCTTGCCACATAAAAAAAATTAAAATAACATATAATTGTGAAAACAAGAATCTTGCTCTTCAGTTGTTAAATTTATATAGTTTGATTATCATAAGTTTTTCTATATTCAGCTTTTAAAAGTTTTCGGAAATTTAAGAAAATAAAATCAATTTAATGAATTACAACTGCATTGTCAGTTCTAGTGATAAATTCAATGAAGTTTTAGTAACTTTATAGCGCGTATTAGATTTTTAATCACATAAAAACTTATTGTTTTATATATAAAAGCTTTTATTACACTCAATAATCATACTTTTTTAATAATGGAACATAAATATACTCTTCTATTGATAAACCTTTATAATAATGGTCCTCATATATTTTAGCTTATTATTATTGCATATTTTCTATTTTATCAATACTTATAATATTATTTATAAAAACGAAATAAAATATAATCAAAAAATTATATACAAAAAATAATAAATAAAGAATATAATATAACGAAATATAATATAAACGAAAAATATATTATTTATAAACATTCAAAATTATAAACTTCCTTACAACGAAATTTTGATATAACAGACGAATTTCAATGGTTTCATAAAATTCGGATTAAAACAAGCATTACTAAGCAATTATCAAATCAGGAAAAGTTATCAAATAAAATAATATATATTGTTAAGTAAATAACAATCCATTAAAATTTCTATTCATTATTAAAAGCTCATATTTTCCCCATTTGGAGAGAAGAAAATCGCCAAATAGACAGTAATTTCGTCTTTTATCGAATTTCAATTTAATGTCAATCTATTTAATTTTGATAAATGAATTCACGGTGATAGCTAAAACCTTTTCGGATTCTGTACTACTGGCTTATGGTAAACTGGAAATTTTCTCCGCTTTCCCCACACTATGGATAATGTCAATACCAATCGCGAAAATATTATGCTAATTGAATTTCATTTTTCGTGCCTTATGAGATCATATTCCTTCAAACCTGTATTGTTACTTTCTTTTAAACTTACTTTTTTCAAAGTAAGCATTATTTTTTTTATATTATTTATAAAAAATATGATATTTATCAGCGGTTACGGCCGACAGCTTTAGTTCCGAAATTTCCAATGGAAAATTTGTACTTAACTTTAAGGTAAAAGCTTCAATTTGGAAAAATAATATTTGAAATTATTTATTTAACTTAAAAATTATAAGACAGTAATCAGTTATAAAAATTATAAGATTGTCATAGTTGTTTAATTATTAAATTAATTTTTTCTCTATTTAGAAGAATAATACATTTTTACATAGAATTACAATTATTTCTCAAACGCTGTTTTGCACCCTGAGATGATATTGTACGAGTATATCAGTAAAAAACATATCGAATAAAATAAAAACGCTTTAAAATTGCGTTTAGTTACAAAATTATTAAATACTGAAGTTAGATTGATTTTATTTATATGGACTTATAATATTTTTAGAGTTGCTTGGACATAAACGTATACTGCTTCACTGCAGATTTGAAAATAGTTAAGAAACAAAAAAAAATAATGTAGAAGCTTAAAATCACTGGCACTGGGTTTGAAATAAATAAAATGAATTTGTATATTTAATTTAATCAGAAATACATTTTAATTTTTTAGCCAATTAAAAAACTCAAGAACTATAATTTTTGGTGATGGACCTTATAAGTGATACAATAAATTGAAACCCATACTGCCAGTATAGATTGCACAAGACAACAACAACAATAAACTGGGACGTATAAACCATGTTGCTTAACAATATTTTACCTGGCTAGCACTGTCTGTCTACCACAAGATTAAATCCCATTGAGTAGTCTGATTAGTGGCGGTTGCTATAGTAACTAGAGATATCCATTTCAAATGGAATCGCGGTGTTTTCGATAGGTCCTATTCGAATGCTGTTCAAATGTCTTCTTAAATAAAACGGGATTGCAGAATGAAAAAAAAATAATAAGGAATCAAATTAGAAACAGTTTAATTTAAGGGCAAAAAGCGAGTGAGCTTCGTTTTCGTTAATATTAAAAATTTAATGTTACGTTGATGTTAATGTAATTTGAATCTTAATTAATGTTAAAAAAAATTGAGGTCAAAAAAGAGAACAGCTTTAAAATAAGTACTGAACATTCTGAAACTGATAAGTATCCTAATATTCCTGCTGGTGGTCATTAAGAAAGGTACAGTTTCTTTATGAAATTACTAAATTTAATTTAGTTATTCATCGTTATTATACTTGAAAAAGAAAATCTTACATATAAAACCAAAATTTGCCTGCCTTAAAATTTTGGCAATAATTGTGATAGAATTTTACCCAATTTGTAATTATTCTTAACTTCAAATGCTTTATGTTATGATAACTGAGTAAATTACATTTCTTGTATTTACTCAATTGTTCTGATACAAATGAATTCAATCGAATTCTGATATATAAGTGCTTTATTCTGATATTTATTTGCTATTGCATTCTGATATATATATTTTAAAGTTAAAGCTTCTAAAGTACGTTTTCTGGATACTAACAACGCATGCTGAAATTTTGGCTTTTGGTAAAAATAATAAGTAAATTTTAGCAGATTTGGCTCCTTTACCTTTCAAAACGCCGTCTTTGTATAAAAATATTCTAATTTACATATTTATATTATTACGTACGCAGCAGTTATTGCACTGCTCAATTAAGTAAATAGCCAATACAAATTATGATAAAATATTTGGCAACCACAACTATATAATTTAATTTACTTTGTCTTAAAAACAGAATTTAAAGACTTTTTTCTTATATATCAACTTTAAATATTATTACAAACAATCTTCAATGATTTTCATCACTTCTTTCTCTGCAAATTGTTCTGAAGCTCCAATTTTAAGGTGTAAAATTTGTCTTTTCAAGTTATGTATTAACTGTATTTGTTTCTTAATTACTTCTTTTAAGAGGGCTTTTTCTTTATTTTCAATTAATTTTTCAGAGGTGATTTCCTTACTTTGCTTTTGAAGATTTTCTTGCTGATCTTTGTAGCGTTTTCTTAAATTTTCAACGTCAGCTTTAATTTTCTTCTCGTTATTTGTGATCTGCGTCATCTTCTTTTCCAATTCCAACTTCATGGCACTCAGTTCTTTATTTTTCTTCTTTAAATTTTCATTCTCTACTGATAAAGCGTTCATTTCTTTGACGTTTGAATCGTTTTTAACAGTTGTTGCCTTTAAACTTTTCTCCAGTTTTTGTATCTGTTTCTTGTACTGCAGGTTTTCCTTCTCAAGCTCCGATTTCTTAAGATTAGATACTTTTAAATCATTTTTCAAGGAAAGAATGATGTCTTCTTTTTCTTTACATTCTATAGATAAAGATTTTACTTCCTCTTTTAATCTTTTTATTTGAGGTACTAGAAAAGATCTCACTGGTCCATTATTATCATCAATAGAAAACTTTTCTATCATTGAATTTATATCGACACCATTAGATGTTTGATTGCACAGAGGTTCTTGCATCGCTAGCTATGTTTATGCTGGATAAACAAAAAATATATTGCACTTATTTTCGATGAATATTTTAACTGTTAACTGTTTTTTGCTTTCATTATTTCAGTAGAAAATTCATAGAAGCAGATAACGTTTTATTATTAAATATTTGGTTATACACGTGACATATTAAATTGATTATACCGTTGTAAGTGACTTGTCACATGACAAGTACCACGTGTATTTTGTTTACAGTATATATTTTGCATGTTTGCATTTGAATCCTGTAAACGTGATTAATTAAATTTTATGCAGCATTTCTTAATGTATAATTTTTTACTTAATATAATGCTCTATTTCATAACAAACAAATCATTGACTGTTTATACTTTCTCAAACTATTCTGTATTTCAACATATTTATCACTTTTACCAAATAAATGTAAAAACATAATATAGAAAGCAACTTTATTGTAACCGGATAAATTTGTCAGCAGGATTGTTTTAAGAAAATAAAATAATTGAATATATCCTATGCTGAAACCATCTCTAAAGAATTTGTCATTCATTATTGAGTTTATTGAATACGAGGTACTTCCTTATTATGCCACCGACCATTTCCGTAAATAAATAATGTCATCGAAAATTGGAATTTTGCCCCAAATATGGCAATATAGTTTTTGCCTAAGCTATTTCATAAGCTTATGTTTTTTTTTAATTTTCCAAGCAGTCAAGTTTTAAATTTGTGATTACATTTTCTGTAATAATGTCGATACAAAAAATTACTTTTTGAATTTAACCATTTAAATTTAAGAAATATACTTCCTCTTTTAAAAAACACCAAAATATATAAAACGTGAGCTTATAAAATAGGTCAGGCATTTATTACGAGAACAAATATATTTACAGACACAAAAAATGTTAAGCTTGTATTAATCGAGGTTATTTAATACGTAATAAAAATTTTGTTAAAAAAAGGTTATTTAAAACGTAAATTAAACTGCAAGATTGGGTGCCAATGGTTGACGAAAGATA
Source organism: Latrodectus hesperus (assembly GCA_037975125.1). Lineage (NCBI taxonomy): Eukaryota > Metazoa > Arthropoda > Arachnida > Araneae > Theridiidae > Latrodectus > Latrodectus hesperus. The sequence continues at coordinate 82,883,443 of CM075850.1, forward strand.
TTACGTAAAACTTAAGCAATTATATTTTCTTGTATTTACATATTATCCGTAACATTTGGAAAGCTATTTTATATTTTCATCGAAAGTCATCGACGGTATAATATGTAATTATCTAAATTTGCAATACAGCATGTTGTTTTAGGAACACGTCGATTTATGAAGTTCTAATACCTAATATTTTTCTTTTCAAAATACACAAGAAAAACAAAGCTGACTCCGATGTCAGAATTTTTCTAGCTGTAACTTGTTTAGTCAATGTTCTGCTTTTGATTCTTCAAAGCAAGTCAGAAAAATGATTTATCTTGAAGGTCATGTTTTGAATTTTTGCAGTTATGTGAGCATGATACCTAGATTTATTTAAACTACAAGAATTCGTGTTTAAAAATTTTTTTGCCTTAAATTTATTCAAATAAATTATAACTGGAAAAAATAAGCAAATTGGATCGAATTCATCATGTGATTTCTGCTTTACGTAAAGCAAACTAATTGAATTCATTCATGCGGTAAAACTCGATGTATAAATATGTTGAAATATGGAAAACAATAAGTCAATTAAAAAGAAAAATTATTAATGAATTAATGCGCCTACTGTTATCTATTTGTCAAGCTTTCAAAGTTAAACTTTCTATCTAATGCTATATCTATTTTATATAAATGTCATGTTTGAAGAAATATCCTGTTTCTTTGAGAGATATTTCTTTTTAAATGAGCTCTCAACTCAACAACTAAATTGTGTATTATTTTACTCAAACATTATTTAAATTATACCTCCCATCCTTTGTTTATTTGAAAAATAATAACTCATATTACTAATTGAGATGATATTATTAATATATTATATAGGTTATACATTAACTCATGTGGTCTACTTACTCGTGCATGAGTAATGAGTCAACATTTGCAAACAGAATTTTTTTCGTTAAGCTTTGGAATTTTTCACTTGAGTCTATAAGGACTTTTCAACTTATTTTACTTTTTTTACAAAGGTATTGTTTTATTTTTAAATTGCTAATGGTACAGGGATATCTTTCAATATATGAATTAAACAAATTATTTAATACAAAAAATACAATAACCTTATTAAGAAGTATAAGGACTTGATATATACTGCTGAGTCACGCAGTTCTATTAACATATATTTAATACATTAAAACCCATATATTAACAGCTTTTATATAATCCCTTTTTCTTCTGTAATGTAAAAATCTGATAAAGGCTATCTTTACAGTTTACTCACTACTTCTAAAAATATTGTTATGGCTTATCATATTTCAAAAGATTTTGAATGTGATAGAAATCGAGAATTACAATTTCAAGTTGCCAAGAATATAATTATTGTCCTTTAAAAACATGATAAATAAAAAACGATCATTATACAGCTAAGTGCGAATGCAAATTTCAAGTCACATGTGGGACAACATAACTTTCAAAGAGGAGTTTAACAAGAGAGAAAAATTTTGTCAACAATAATTATTTACGTAAATTATTGTTACTTATAATATGGACTACATTGTCTCCAAGTATAGGAATATATACTGAGAATAAATTAACTTCGAGGTGAATAGATAGATCTTGATGAAATTCTCACTCAAATAGCTATATCATTGATAGTGAAATCCACTATTTCGAGTTCACAAATTACTATTCCTTAATAGTTCCGAAATTTTTTATATGATGAGTCAAATTGTTCACACCCATTTTAAACATAAATATTTTTCTCGAAGTACTGTCAAAATATCTTGATATAATTTTCCAGTTGTTACTATTTTTCTCAAAATAATGTGACTAAATTCATCCAAACACATTTATCGATGCAAGAATTTATAAAGATAAAGTGCTGAAGAGCGTCATATTCAATACTGTCATTTATAATGTATAATCACTTAGAGATATTTAAGATAAATATAATCTTTTTATCTATGCATTTAATTTAAAGATACATTTATTAAATGCTTAGAACCTTTTGAATATCTATACACATAAGCATTTTATTTTAATTAAACTAATTGTTGACTTCTATAACAGGTATTGTATAAATTCAACTAATACATGAAAAATTATTAATAAATAAAAAGAACTTTTTTTTATAAAACATTTTTTAAAAATTGTCATGAGGATAGATAAAATACCAAAAAAAAAGATTTATGAGTAAAAAAAAATCCGAATGTCCAATCTCTCTTCCTTTGTATTAATGAAATGTACAATTTTTAATATCCTAGACACTAAGGTTTAATTTTTTTCCTTGGTCTGGACTCAGTTTAAGAGGAAGAGGGACACGAGGCGATTTCTTTCACTGCGTCTCTTGAAAGCGCAATACTTTTATTTATACATTGGTGATATCCTACTTCAATTTGTTCCACAAGTTCCATTAGAATGGGAACTCTTCATATAGCATATATTTTCAATGCTCTTTTAAAGTAAACAGTAATTGATTATTACTATTTTCGTGATCCAATTCCTGGCATTTTTATCCTATTAGCTGATTGAGTCATTTCCGTTTAAGTCACTGCCCATGTCTTCATCATTTTTTGCATACAGCCGGAAATTAAACACAGTCTGGGTTGTTTTACAATGCAAATATACAATCATTACTATGAATTTCCTGTAGCAAAAAATATTTAATAATGCTAATCTATTTTATGAAGAAATGTCTTTGGCTGCTTAAAGTCATTTAAATATGGTAATAAATTTTGAAAAAATCAGATGACAAAAATTACTCTAGCTTTAAACGTTAATCGATATACGTTTAACTTTTCTATAACTGTTTCCGAAACTTATCATCCATATTTTTCTGAATTCCTACAATACTTGTCACAAATTTAATTTTAGTTTTTAGAAATAACCAAGTCGGCTTTTGAAATATCATTTATTAGATTATTTCATAAAAAAAATTTTATATACTGCAAATGGATATCTTTTAGATTTTGTCTTGCTATTTTATTATTTTGAATAATTTTCTTATATTAGTTTTAATCAATATATTTATTAATAAAAATGCTTCAGTAATAATATATCTATATACTGAGCTAAACTCAGAGTCATGACAACTCGGTGAGCCAAAGACCTACAATGATCATATCTGTTTCCTTGACCGAGGCTCTGGGATATGAAGCATATGGTTAGGTAGTCAGCTTAACACGAAACTCCCAGTGTTTAGTTCCCAAGCATGCTTGTTACTCAGTTTTATCAACCCACTGAAGGGGTTGAAGGTTGAGACGACCTTGTTCAGCCAGAGAACCGAACCTCAAAACTTGGGAGCGCGAGGCGCTACCACGACGACACAGGATTCAATGCACTTGTATTGTTTATGTATTTATTTATGGGCATATTTTTTAATAATTCCTAAGAGATGTGGTTTTTTTTTATATAATATCAAATAATTAGTTCTGATTTTAAAACAAGGAAGAATTGCTGTTATTAACACATGTTTTTTATTAAAATTTTAACATTATTTCTCTTATAGGTTGGCAAACATCCGGGTAAAGCGTGTTCATGGGTTTGCAAAAGGGTTTGATTACAGACCAGGACACCAATTCCATCCTGGCGAAGACATTACGCATGCTTGGAATGCTGTATTCATATTTGGAGCTTGGCGTCTCATTGATGTCACATGGGGAACAGGTATTTTTACTTATATCCTTTTCTTTATTATTGTTGCATGTGTATAAATGCAATAAATGATAATCCTGTTTCAGAATTAATATCACATAAGTCATTATCATTCACAAATCAATCAAATAAAGAGGAATAAATTCAAATATATTGCTGCTTATAATAGAATTGTATTGCTGCTCTAAATGTATCAAAATGAAAAATAAATTGGTTTCAGTTGAGGAATCTATTACAGAACTATTTAATTAGAAGATATGGTGAATAAAACAGCTACGGATGCTGTTTTCTAAAACCGATGAAAAGTGTTCAATATGAAAGTTTCATAATGGTGATGCCAAAGTAGATATGCAGTATGCATGTTACTTAAATCAGAAGACAGATGCCGTATAAATTCTTTTGGCATAATTCGATATTTTGTGAATATTTTAGTGGATTTTTTCATTTTTCTGATGATTTCGGTTATTTATTATTTTACCATTTAATTAATTATTACTTTAGAAAGATCAAGAATACTAAGGATATTCAAAAATATTCTACTTTGGTAACTTTGATTTATATATCATCGTGGTACAATTTACAATACTTTGCTTTAATTACGCATTTTCATTCGCATTTTATTTATTCATTTAACGAAAAATTTTAAGATAATAATTATGTCAGCTTGGCAACATTTTTAATCATCAAAATAATTTTAAAAAATACACAGAAAGGATTATAAGAAATCTGTGCCGAAAGGAGAGAGAAATATAATTTTTATCATAATCAATTACAGTATTCATTTAATTCAATTACTCAGAAGTCTAATATGGCGATAATACTTCCATAAATCTAGAAAATAAAAAGTGCTAATAATTCCCAATTTCTTTTCGTTCGTTATGATGCATCGGTCTTATTTGAATCGGTACTTGGTTCAAGTCTTCCGCCATTTGGATCAATATTTCAATTTAGTTATTATATTTGTGATAACAATCCCATATATTTTGATGTTAACCTTTTTCTACGAAGGCCACTCTTTGATTTCCACTTTTTTTAGCTCATCTATTTCGCTGATAATCACAAAATTTTTAGGAAACTCTCATATTTATTCACGAATCAACTAAGTATTTTAACTAAGTAATTACTAATTTTTTTAGTCAACAAAGTAAGAATCAACTAAGTAATTACTTATTTTTTTAAAAAAAGAAGTGCAACAATGGCAATATAATTTTCCTGATAGAAAATAATATATAATAGGGTTTCTTAAAATTCAAACTTATCTTTTTTGAGTGCAAACAGAGCTTTTTTTACAATTCATATTTTAAACAAAATAGGTAATACCATCTAAGTATGGTATCTTTGTATGACATTTCAAATTATGAGTCTCAATACAAGATTAGATGTTTAATTGAAAATACCAAACTACGGAGTTCCAAAAAACCTATATTTCTTGTTTTATTCCTCCTCGTTGTAATCTATATTTCTCCTCCTTCCCCGGATAAAATTTCAAATACATTTAAGTAACATTAATGCATCAGAAATATAGAGAACAAATAGACATGGGAAATATGCTATAGAGGTGTTACCATTTTATTGAATCCTTGTTTCAACTACACTAGTTGTCAATGACAAAAATTCCAATGGCATCACCCATCTTATTGTTTTATGGTCATCAAAGACTTGTTTCTATAGATCAAAGATTTATTTTTATAGAATGTGATTATGCCATTGCTTTGTCCAGTATTAAAAGAAGAATCATGAGAATTTTCTTTGCAATCAAACATTATTCGAAATTGAGCTACCATTACTTACAACTAAATAATCCTAATTTTTAGGGGGTTTTTAGATACTGTTTTTTTAATTTCTTAGTAACTTAATCAGGATTTAATATAAATGAGGAGGGTATTTCCATCAGCAAACAAATTGCTATCATTGTAATTCATATGAAATAATTTGTTAAATAATGAATTGTTTGATTTATGTTTATCTTTTTTTTTTGCAAAGTATTAAATGTTTTTTTAACAATGAACAGTAATTTTTATTTTTATCGATTACCAAATTCTTTATGTTTAAGTTCAAATGAAAAAAACTTGAATATGAATCATGACGAATAGTTCCTGAAGCTATTGCGATTTGAAAAAGTCAGTCAAAGCTCGTTTTTTTCAAAATTAACTGTAAAATAAAAATTAAAATAAATTTTTCTTCAAAAAAATTTCAGAATACATTTTAAGAAAACATTTTTGTTCATAAATTAGCCATTATTTGTTCGAAATAGTTTGAAACAGCGATTATTTTTAAAGCAAATATTTTTACACCACAGTGATGATATATGTGAAGCTGACAATTGTAATATTTCAAATGTACTGATTTTTTTATCGTAGTTTCATTGTTCAAAATATAAAAAAATGTACGCCATTAAATTTGAATTCATAACATCCTTTATCATTAAGAACAACTTTTAACATAATATAAAATTCAAATGAACCGCTTATGTGAAAATTTGTGTGATATTAAACTTGACAAATTAAACTTTCAGGAAGAAACAATTTCTGAGCAAACTATTTAAGCTATATGGAAGTAACATTTCTCCCATCAAAATGAGAGGAGAACAAAAAATCGGAATCGCACTTTTCCACATCGGTTTCGCAAGCAGACATCAGTATGAATCTTTTATATTCGTCAGTGCGAATCATTTCAAGTGAAACGTGAGAAATATGACAGAGCTGTAGATTTGACAATTCCCATTTCTGACAAAGCGAAATTGCGATACGAGAGTACTGTGAAAAAAATTTATTTATAATTGGTTAAGAGCGATTTTCTGCAAGCTCCCCCACTACACCCCTTTCTCACTTTTATACAGCGGAATTCATGCGTTTGATTATTTAAGTGAAACTGATTCAAATAAAGCAGTTATTCCATACAAAATCGGAATGCATATGAATATTATTGGAATAGAGTGTGCTATAAATTCTCGCACACGATCATGAGAATAGTTTTGAATTTTTTTTTTCTTTTTTTATTTCAGTGCTTTTGCACTGGCTGTCCTAAAAGAACAGAAAATGTCTAAAAAGGATTATATACTTAAACAAATCCAAGAATTAAAAATTGAAATTATTTATGTTTACAATTTTGTTCATATTTGGTGAAAATAATTCTAGAAAATTACAATCTGTTTTAAACTAACGAGGCGTGACTTCTGATTATTTTATTAATAGGAATCATTTCATTCAAATTTATTTAGTTTTTTTACTTGAACATTTAAGTAGAAAAACGTATTTATATATGCATACAGCTTTCGGAGAAAAACTACCCTATTTACTATTTTTAACGACGTTTACTATTTGCTCAGCTTAGTTTAAAATAGTGATTGCACAACGAAATAGGGTATCACATATATATCAGCTGGCTGACTGATGGTGGAGTGGTTAGCGTCGTTAACTTCGAAGTAGTAGGTCCCAGGTTCGAATCCTAGTTTGGGCATGGATGTTCCTTTCTCTGTGTGTGTATGTGTTCCTTTATCCCTTCACTTGCGCTGTGAAGGATTCCTGTATCCAGTGAAGGATTCCTGTATCCCTTCACTGGCAGCCGAATGGTTAGCGCTCTTGCCTTCGGTTCAACAGTTCGTGGGTTCGAATCCCACCTTGGGCATGGATGTTTGTAGTAGTTCGGAATTCACTTTAAACCGTAGGTCCCGGTCTAATTAGCCCTCGTGTGCAAAAAATGACCGTTGAGCGACAAACAAACCAAACCAACCAACCCTTCACTTTCGGGATGATGATAGCACACCCCTGGGTGCTCCACTGTATAAGAAACCATCACATTCGCTCCTTGCAGCAATGAATAGGTATATCCTAAGTGTAGCCGGGCATTGGAAAAAAACATTTAAATCAACTAAAAATGAATCAAATGAGGTGTGAAAAGCTTGAACACTTCATGTATTTACAAAATACTGAAGACCAGACCTTTTTTTCAACCACAATGAAATGCATTTTCGATCAACTGCATATTGGGAAAACTAAAAACACGTTCGTTACAGGGCACAAAAATTTTTATTTTCAAAGTAAATTTTAATTAAATTTTAAAATAAATAAAAAGATATTTTTTATAAAAAAAAGTTATACTGCAGGAATATTAAAAAGGGAGGGATTTTTCTAACGTCTCGTAAATATCTTTCTCCATTATTGCATGGATGATGATTTCAAAAAAGGGAAAACCACACGCCTCTCCTTTCTAGAAGTGAGCAGAGTTCCGAAATGGAGTGCAATGGGCATAAGCAATTTTGTAGGGAATTCAAATCAGCGTTAGTTATAGTTTAAATTAAATATCAACAATGTAATCAGCATTTCAAAATGAAACATAGCCTAATTTTTAAGCAATGACTGCGTTTAATAAGAGACTAACATGCCGATATAACTTTCATTTCACTCCATGCAGCTGTTTTCAATTTGACTGTGAAAAACATTTTGGGAGATAAACAAAATAAGGATATTTAAAAAAAAGGAAAACAAAAAATAAATAAACCTGTGACACGGCATCCCAAATATGAGCAAAGTCTTACAATACTATATCTGTTTTCCTGACCGAGGGCCCTAGGATGCGAAGCATATGTCCCGTTTAGGTGGTCAGCCTAACGTGGAACCCCAGTGCTTAGTTTCCATACACTCTTGGTACTCAGTTTATCGCCCCACTGAAGGAATGAAACGCTGAATCGACCTATCCCAGCCCTAGCATCGAATTTGAAACCTGAAGCTGGGGAGCACAAAACGCTACCGCGAAGTCACCGAGTTTCAAACAAGGATTTTATTTGTTTAAATAATATAGAGTGTCCCAAAAATGTAGGTAATATTCATTTGATGTAAGTGGGAAATTACAAAACAATAATAAATAATTCAAGTTAACATTTTATTATGTTCTTGTCTACTTTAAATTTAAAAGCAAATTAATGATATAATCAGCAAGCAGTAATGACATGACGTCGTGTTTCCATATGAATCCAGGTTCAGCTTACAACAACCTGATGGACTCATTCGTGTTCAACGACATCAAGAAGAATACACATTGCCGTAGCGCCTTCAACAGCGTCATACTGACTTATTGCATGGTGTTATGGAGAGGTACTTTTGGACAAACGTCTCCGTTGCCTTTTGTTTGTTTTAAAGACTCTTTGAACAAACCACGTTACATTTTTGTTGTGTTAAGATCTTATTTTTGTTAAGAGTTGTGTTTCCGTTGTGTGGCTGTTTTGGATACTGACTTGTCAGGAAGCCTGCTTCCAAACTTCTTAAAAAATTGAATCACTTGTTATTAGCAGTATAATATATCTGTCCAAAAAATATTTTATTATTAGAATTTCATTTTGGTATAGCAGTTTTAAAGGTTTATTGTATACTTTTATACAAGTATAATTTATAAATACGGTATACTTTCATATTTTATGTTCAAAAATAAATAAAGGCTACATTTTCGAGTTTCCTATTCAGATTTAATAAATAAGAAATACTTCTTCCCTCGCTCAAAACGCATTTTCATTATTTATATTTAAGTATCTATTATCGACAACTTTCTCTTCTTCTTTTCCTTCTCCTTTCTCTTTATTCTCAATCTTCAGCGATATGGCATATTCAAATTAAAAATTGTATCGAATACTTCCGCTCATGCTAGTTCCGTTTTCTTAAAAGTCCTTGAAAATTTTTTTACTATGACGAAATAATGTGAAACATTACTTAGGAAACTTACTCATTACTTACTCATAATACAATATACCAGTAGGATATTACAATGATTTTGCAACAACAGTCTTGAGCAGCTAGGGTTTCTTCGATGATGAAACGTAATCAGTTTGCTCCGTATTGAAATTTCTCCATTTTAAAATAAAACTCATTAGTTAAAATGTTGCTACAATTCGTCCAAAAGAAATAAAAATAAAAATTTTGCACGCATTTCAGCCTAATTGTCTAAAAAATGCTAGAAATCATTCCTGGTGTTTAATTTTCTTGAAATGTATAAATGTCATTCAAAATTAAAATGTGTGTGATAGTGTCATTTTTTTTTAAATTTTAACTTCAATTTTTCAAACAATTTCAGAAAGATAGCTACTGGTGCACACACTAAAACCATCCAGAACGTAAGTACTGTCTGAGATTTAAGAGAATCTAACAAACTTACGCATTACTAAAAAAAACACATTTGAGCATTTTTCTTAACTTTTATACGTACCGTTCAAATATATTGAAATTTTGTGCCCTGTTATGTCCTTAACCCAGTTAATTTCTATATTAACAAATAGAAGGCTGTCCTAAAGTCCTCATAACTTCAAAGGTGCTCTAATATATAATAACTATAATTATAATTACATCTAATATATAATAATAATGGCATAAACTTTAATTACATTTTGATGCATTAATATGACTGAATTTGAAAAATCATTTTGTAAATTATACTAAATTTGTTGTTTATAAAATATTGCGTATGAGATAAATTCAAATTTAATTGTAATGAAACAACCCAATTTTTATTCATTTTGATTAACAAATCTTTAATTCCCTTTTAAAATGTCAAGAATTTTAAATGTCTTTTAAGATGCCCTGATGTTTTCTTTGCCTAAAAGATCCAAACATCAGAATCAGAAGCTAATACTAATAGAAATGGATACTCTTATTTGAATTCTATCGAAAATGACCGTATAATATCGAAATACAATTTACCCCGATTTATTTTTCAATTCTATTTGCAAAAGATATAGTTGTTTCTAAATTATCAAAATGGCTAAGGCAAAGCCTTGACTTTAAGCTGATAGTTACAATTCATTTCAAATTAGAAAATATCTCCAATAACGTGGCGAGAAAATCAATTTGACGAACAAAATAACAGAATGTGAATCTCATTGGAATAATTTACCCAATAATGGAGGCAATGACACGGTCTCCTAGTCTTCTGAATCGCACTGTTGGCGAGATAGCAATCAAATAGTCTCCGCATCGGTAGCTTCAGTTACAATTATGGAACATCATTTTTGTTATGTTCTAACGACCTAGACCTACAGACATAAATTCCTCCCTCCAAAAATTAATAAATAATTAAGCCTGTGATATCAAGACTGTTTTTACCTCATTTTAACCATAAAAAATGATAATTAAATGGAATTTTTGCATTAAACGTTGAGAAAATCGATAGATCTTATTCATTAGTAGTCAATGAAACTTTCTAAAGCAATTAACTACGAATCCATTAATATATTAATCTATAGTACGTATAAATGGCCTAGAGTTTTCCTGACTACATACATATACATTCATATAAGTATGCATGTGCATATATATATATATATATATATATATATATATATATATATATATATATATATATATATATATATATATATATATATATATATACACACAGTTTTTTCTAACAAAGATTTGATTGAGATTTAAAATGAAAGGCTAATTAAGAGACCATAAGAAAGTTGATGTTCGTTTTAAAACTTGTCTAATTTTTCATAATACATCAATGAAAGATTGTGCATTAATTTATTTAAATTTATTTATTAATTTATGGTTTTGTTTCAGTAGAAGATATATATATCTACTTTTTAACTATAAAAGCAAGACTATTGCGAACTAATTCGTCACAACCCTTTCACGTGAATGAAAGTAATTGTAGCCAGTGGTAATCAGATGAAATAGAGATTCGTGGTTAAATACTTCTCTCTCCGAAATTTCGTAACTCGATAAGGAAACACAAATTAATTAAATTAGATAGATCTATACTAAATTATGAATATTTTGCTGGATCGAAAATAAATTTCAATAGTTTCAGGTTAAATTAATATTATTCATCTTGATTTCACAATATTCTGGTTTGAATTAATTATACCTTTTTGAAATGAAATGTTATTGAATGAGTATTATATAAAATATGTAAAACAGCTATTTAACAAATATAATGTTTTACCTGTTACTAAAGTATCTATTTCCTTATTTTAAACAGGTTACACAGACCATACTGGAAAATTCCAACGAAAGTTAAACGAACATTTCTTCTTAACTGATCCAGAGGTTCTGATATGGACTCATTTCCCTTATAGTGAAATTGAAAACAACTACTCCAGGTACTATCAATTACTCTCATCTTTTTGCAAAAACTCAGCTACAAAATTTAATAATACCTCTATTAAATTATGTAGTAAGCACTTTAAATGCATTAAATCGATTTTTCTAGCTCTTTGTATATCGTATAAATATTCATTCTCAACAAAATCATCTATAACATTCCCTTATGGTACTTTGAGCAAACATTTCTGAATTTTATACGTCCTTACAGAACAAACGTTATTGTGTCCTTTAAAAATAAGCATTCAATTCTCATTTTACATCAGCAAAATACAGAGAGATATCAAAATATAATTAATTGGAGTCATATTGAAAACATGAAAGCGAAATTACTTGTTGAGAATGAATATATTTTCAAGAGTATGGTCTTGTAAATTATTCGTAGAGGCTTTAGCTTTGACATTACAGACTGCTGGTCATGGGGACCGTTGTCAGAGAATGTCATTTGTCTAATTTCATTCGTGCTAATGTTAAAGAGATTGATAAAAAAATTTTAAAAATATCAAAGAGTAGTTCACATTGACTGTCTAAAAAGGGATCTTGCCATTTTAAGAATTATCAATTGGAAAACCATGTCAAAAATATAGAGTCTTGGAGGAAAATTCTTAAAAAGGCCAGAGCCCACCGTAGACTGTAGTGCCCTGAGGTTAGCTTGTGTGTGATTCCTGCTACAAATAACAGATTCAGTATCTTACATTTTTCCTATTTAAGTTCTTATAGAATGCACAAATATTCTAGGAAATAGTAAAATGCTTAAGAATATATTCTAACAATATTCTTATCTAACAATATCTATCTAACAAATGGAATGAAATCGCCTGCATTGGTCGAACTGGTAAATATCGAAAGAGAAAGTTCTGAATTCCTTCACTTATAAATAATTGAGTAAACAATTCAAGAAGATCTAATAACAGTAAAGTTAATTGATATCATGTTTTTATTACTATTTTCACAAAATAAATAGAACTGTCAACATTTTCTTAAAAATGGAGATATCAGAGTAGTTTATAACAGCTATTATATTTGCTAGAAATAACCATAATTTCAATGAAAATTTATTTATATAATTTTGTCTTAAGTCATTAGAACAGTTATTCCTAATTAATAAAACCCTGTTAAGTTCTGTGGTGGCTGAAAGCCACCACAGAACTTAACAGGGTTTTATTAACCAGTAAATGGTTCCTCGAAAACATTTGTGATATGTTACGGAAATCTTATTTTGATTGAAATGGACAGAAAATTATTTATTACCACACAAAATTCTCTTATTACTTTATTTTCATTCCATTGGTTGAGAAATAAATGATGTTATTGTCCTTTCATTTTCAGTGTGTATATTTAAGTTACAGATCAGAATTACATTAATTTTTATGATATTTGCGTGTGTGTGTGTCTTGTAAACAATGTACAAATAGAAGTAGTAATCAAAAATATTCTTTATTTTATGAAAATTTTGGTCATTAAAAACATGCTAAAGAACGATATTAAAAATAATAGCTAATCACAATAATTCCACTTATAGCGGGTTAGTATTTTACATTAATAGTGATGGTAAGAAGGATAATGACAAATATACAACAATCTAGAATTGAATCACTTTTTTGACGTAGAATAGAGAGTTAAGTTGACCAATCATATTAACCGGATGACAATAAACAAAATATTTCCCGAGCACCAGAAGAAAGAAAAAATTATCCAAATGATTAATCCAATGAGGAAGAGAAATTGCGAGAATTAAAAGCTGTTTCAAGCCTTACTTTATACTATACTGAACAGAATAGATTTATAATTCCATCTGCTACCAGAAAAAAGACAATCCAAACAGAAGATATTCTATCAATCCCTGTTTGTGATGTTATAGGTATAATGATTAGAAAAGCTTGTTAATAAGTAATCAGTACATACACTGAAACATTTAAATGAATTACCCTTTAACATGAGTCAATTTTAATCGATATCCCTTTGTAAGGTATATATGAATAAATATATCTTGTAAAGGTATTTGGATATGCTTAGAATTTATTCGACTGAAATGGATGCAACCTGATTAGTGGAACCCGAAATCTTAATTAATTCTCAGAAAATTTGTACATGAGAAAAAATTAGGTTGCACTGCATTAGAAGTTATATCAAAAATTATTTTAATTTTATTAAAAAGTGACTTGCTTATGATTCCTTCTCATATTATTGCATAATAAGACATGCATGAGATCAGTTAAGATTTATGTCATACAATATTCTTACCATTTTTATGTAGTATTTTCTATTAAATAGTTGCACTATTTTCTATAACATTACCACACATAAATATTTTATCTTTCTATTGATGAAATTACCAACATTTGTGTGAGACTGTAGATCCTTAAATTATTATACGATAGGTGCATCAATTTTTAGTAAATTTTTTTACAACCATTTAAGATCTTAAAGAATCTATAATAGTATTTTATAGTAAAAAGTTTGAAGAATCAGAGTAATCAAAATAATAGTAAGAGTTTCAAAATATATGTTCATTTTTTAATAATTTCCTTAATAATAGTTCATTGTTATTAAAGAACTAATTTATATTAGGTGCTTGAAATTCAATCAAAAGCTGCTTCTTCTAAATCCGATTTGTATTTTTGAAAAAAAAATCTAGACTTTTTTGGCTTTCTTTTTTATATTTCAAAATTATGATCGTTTGTTCTTTTTTAAATATAAGTATTGAGGTAAAACATTAAAAAAAGCTAGTAATTTACCGAATATTGTTTAGCATGTTCGTAATTTCGTCCAAAAAGACAAAAATCTTATTAGCAAAACTCCGTTATTACAGTAAGTCTGAACTTAACAACCAAATGAAAGTTTTCGTTTTAAAACATAGAATCAAAGTTTTCTCTGATTAATATCATAAATATTAAAAATAGCTCAAAAAATCACATTATATAACACTTCCATTTCTTTTTCAAAAAAAAAAAAAAAAAAAAAAAAAAAAAAAAACACGTAGCTTACAACACTATTTGTCTGTCTTGCCAGATGGCAGCTTCTTGACAAGCCACTTAAACTGGACGAGTTCAATGCCTTGCCAAAAGTGACACCTTTCTTCTTCGAGTACAACCTCAGGATCCGGTCTCGTCCTCAGAATCCTGTCGTGTTCCGGGTGCAGACAGAGCTGAAGCTGACCGCCCACAAGCCCACGCGGTACAAGTACAAGCTGTACTCGGTGGAGGAGAGGGAGAACGGGGCGCTCAACAATCACGTCTTCTGCCAGCTGAAGGAGGACCGCCTCCTTGGCTCCTTCGCCATCTCGCCTCCTGCTGAAGGGATGTACTACTTCAAGGTATGAAGGCAAGGCCCAGCAGCATGCTTTATTGGTTTCATTTCAATGTGATATCCCATGAAATCCATCCCGCTATAAAGAATTATTGACATTAATATATCTTTTAATTTCAAATATCAGAAAATTCGCTCTTGAACATGTTTTAAAACCACTTACGTGAAATAGTTAATATGAATAATTTAGCTATTTATACACATATTTATATCTTGGTTAGAATGATGCCATAGATATATTTATATTTATTCCATTAATTAAAAAAACATTGTAGTCTGAAAGATGTTTAAAAGTTTCATAAACCTTTCAAAGAATAAAAGGAATTACCTTTATTTAAGTATTAAATTATAATGTTTCAAAGAATAATCATTTGAGTCACCATAATTTCTCTGGATCACCCTCTTGTAAACAGGATAAAATCGAATACAAAAACATAAGAATAACATATTAAGGGGTTCCTTTATTGTCTCTAATAATGCTGGGACATCATCTAACATCGCAAGAAATTTCAATGTGAATGCAATTTACAAGTCAGATCCTTTTATTAGAATCAAACAAGTAATATAATCAAAATAACAATAATCAAATGATAGTAGCTTTGTCTTAATTTAAACTAATAGAAATGACTATTTTGTTTTTACACACAAGTAAAAAATGATGCAAAGTCATTCCAAATTGTAGTTGTTGGTTAACTGGTTAAGTTACACAGTTGAATAAATCTTTAGCATAGACAACCGCATAATTTGGAACCTCAGTCATGTGACAAAGTCAATATTTAAACTGGGATCATCTCTAAACTATCTCATCTTATCAGTAGAACAGTAGTATGTCTCTATTAATGAACATGCATAGATTCTTAAAACATCAATAATGTTTGTATACGTGACAAAAAAAATCATACATGGTCAGATTAGTCCGGTCACCGAAATTCTACAATTAAAAAGTCCAACCGAAAATCATCAAAAAATGAGAAATTACATTAGTGTTAACAAAACATGCTCAAGGATATATTGTGTACGATTCACATTTCCGTAAATACATCAGGAAATGCTTTTAAAGATATACAAAAAGCAGTAGGTATCAAGTTAAAAGAGATCAGTTTATTGTTTAACTGAAAACAAGTTGCTCTGGTGCTAGTATCAGTCTGTCTGGAGTCCTTCAACTAGGTTTATGTGAACGTTTTACGAGAAATATTGTAGATCAGGTATCTGCCCTTAACGAGAAAATGCTCCCATCAAATCATTTGTGCTTGTCTGTTGGCATGGAAACAAGACAAGATATTCTTTTTCGACAGGAGGAGCCATAACAAAAGTATCCGCTTTGGCTTAGTGAATATTGGGGAATAACACGAAGTACTACACTAAATTTTGCCAATTCATAACACTCTTAAAATATATTTAAAATGAACAGCTCTTGTTACTAAAGCAATAATCAATTACTGGCCATATTACTTAACGAAAGATATTCTAGTGGTCGACTGACATTATCACTTGATATGGTGTAAAATTACGTTGTCGTGATTGTGGACAGTTTCTTTTGTGTCTGCTAAAAATGTTTTGAAAGAGGAATCAAAGAATTATATATATACAATAATTTAGGATAAAAGAGCTCCATCTTTACTGACTCTGTTATACAAGCGGAAAGCATGAGATAATTCTGTACCAACAGAAGTGTGAACAATTTTGCTTAAGAGATATTTGAATAAGAATATTAAGTTGAGGTATTCATTGATATCGAAGGATTAAAAAAGAATAAAAATCTAACAGCTGCATAACATTTTAATTTATCTATTGTTTGTATAGACTTTACTTGAGGCCATTTTTACATACCACTTTTTATCAGCCATGTGGTACTGAATACACATATCCAATAAAGCATATTCTTTATTTTAACCATACTGAAGGACATAAAAGAAAAGTTTTATTTCAAATATGAAATTAATTATCAATCTTAATATTTCAAAATGCTCTGTCTTATATAAATTTCTAAATCCGTTTGGCAATAATTATAGTAGAAGATCAGAAATTTCATTTATATAGTTTTAAGGACTCGTCACGCCACTCAATATTTAAACATTTTATAATGAAATCTATGGTAAATGTGCAGTTATTTCATCCAATGTAGTCTTAATTTAATGATAATTAAAGGTTCTATGCCAAAAGAATTGATTGACTCAATCTATATGTAGGACTTACAGTCCTATAACATCTAAATACATTTTGGGATTTTTTTTACCTAAAAAGAAGGAATTTTATGTTAATGTGCATTTGATCATATATAGAGAGATATAGATAAGTGGATATAGATACATAGCTGTGTAGACGAGCCCCGGACTATACCTTAAATTTAACAGGTTTGATTATTACTAAGGACCTTGTAATTTTAAACTACGGTCCGGTGATAAGATCACTCATCTCTCCAATACCACACCAGACCAGCGGAAAAACTTTGGGCGTCACAGATTAACGTGAACATGTCCTCAACCCTCTGAGCTCCAGCAACCCAGTGAGGAAGAACGTGGTCACCTTCCCAATCACTGCCCGCGGTAAATGATGATTCACTTTCCTGATCTTAATCGTGGAAAAGTAGCGTAAAGCTACTGAGTCACTGGGGCTCTAATTCGTAAATATAAAATGATAATATATAAGCATATATATATATATATATATAGTCTCTCTCTCTATATCTCTCTATCTATATATATATATATATATATATATATATATATATATATATATATATATATATATATATATATATATATATATATATATATATATATATATATATATATATATATATATATCACTATTCCTAAATTACAAAATATCTCTGCTATAATATCATGATAATACTACAGCTAATACTCTCAATGTTAATTATCTACTATGAGTACATTCAATTGAATTTTGATTACAGTGCATTGATCTTGTAAACAAAATTATGTCTCTGATTTTATTTTTTCAAAGGGAACTGAAAAAGTAATCATGATAATTGGCCAATAATTTAAGGATATTGTCTTATGCAAATAATTTAACGGAACTGGATTCAGAGGCTACGAAGTACTGCATATTTGGCAGAGAATTTATAGACCATTGAAATCTTGCAGGTGTACGCCAGACCCGAGTGGCAGATGTACGAGGACACGACGCTGAAGAACGTGGCCATTTTCTTGCTGGAGTGCGTGAAGGCGAAGAAGTACGTCAACCCCTACCCCTTGCACGACGTTCCATGGGGACCTGCCCAGTCCTTCTTCGACTTCAAAATGAAGCTGGTCAACCAGATCGGTCCCGTCATCGTCACTTGGGGAGGCAAACGAAAGCTCACCCTTGAGACGGCCAGTGTCATGCTCATAACGCAGCAAGTGAGTAATTTCACATTGCCAAAGCAGCATTCTAAAATAAATGGAAGCTAATATTAATACTCTTTCTACTGTGTGAAGTGGATATTTATACCACTCAATCTACTCACACATCTGAACCCATATAAAAAGTGATTGTTTTACTTATTTATTTATTCATTGGTTCTATATTAACAAAAAAATGATAGTAAAACTGCAAAAAATATTGAAGAACATGTGAACAGATTAACGGGTAAAGCGTGATACAGTACGAAGAGAATACATAATAGACTGAAACGGTGTGTATAAATAGACATTACAGTTTCAAAAGTAAATGGACCGCCGACTTTCGACTTTGGATGTGTTTAACTTGTTGCTTTTATTAGTCATTCAATGAAAATGGTACTGTACTCAATGCAGAAAATATCTTTAGAAAGTCAAATGAATAAAGTTATTCCATTTTATATTTATCTAAAGATTTTTATCCCCAATTTAATCTTATATTTACAAATTAGGAATAAATGAAGTATATGGATACCTCCAAAAATAGTCAATTGAAACCCATATAAAATAAAAATCAATAAATAAATAAATAAAGAGGATACATAAATGTCGTAAATAATAATCCTGTAATTCTCTATTTCACATTAGAAATCAAATAATTATTGATCATAAATTCTCTAGTATAATAATCTTAGATAGTGACCAAATCTAAGTATTTTAATTTGACCTTTATAAATGTATACTTTAACCCAAATAAAACCATATATAGAAAAATATATTTTGAATTTTATTCTGACAAAGTAATATATCACCTTATTCATTGGTGGAGACAAGCAATTCCATTCCTACTGTAGCACGACTAAAAGTCTTAGTTAATAGTTATTAAAATTATTTCATTTTGTACCCTTTTATTGTTTAAAATTTAGTTTATATCTTTTGGTACTGAAGATGAATTCCAAATGCTGACTGTTTCTCAACGATGGTCCGAATTTTACTACTGTTAACGAATTGAAAACTACATAAGTTTAAAGAATTTTATATTTTGACCTCACCTAATATGTGAAATCTGTGTCCTTTGCAGCTCTTCGACGTGAGTGGCAAGGAGATGGATACCAGAGGGATCATCACTCGCGATGACTCCGATACCCGGATCTCCTTCACGATCACTCCTCCAAGGATTGGCTATTACAAGCTCCTCATCTTCGGCATCCCGAAGCCCAAGGTCACGGGGAAATGGCGGCTGCCTTTGCTCGCCTCCTTCCTCATCGACTGCAAGCTCACCAAGAACCCAGTGGACGACGATCCCTACAACTCCAACAAGAAAGGGACAAAGAAAAAGAAAATGAGAATTCCCACAGTCAGGTGAAATCCTCTACCAATGCATCTCAGGCTAATAGCTTCTTGGAGTGCTCGGGTCGTTGTTGGAATTCGGTTTTCTGAGAACTGTGTGAAACTCGCCCATTTGAAAATGTTTTAATTAGACTTCTGTTTTGATTGGAAATAGCAAATACATTGGAATGGAACTTTATTGACAATTTTCAAGGAACTACAAGTTCATTGAATCCAAATGAATCAATCAAAATTTAGCAAATTGTTTTATCATTTTATATTTGTTATGGATTACTATCAACCAGATCATGTTTCACATTTGTGTGCTAAAAATTAATTCTATAAATATTCTATTCATACAATTTCTTTAATTTTAGCAGTTTATTTAGACTGTATGTTTACATTTTTATAACACTAAGCCTAACATCCTTTTCTATGACTTTTATTTTTGATGAAAACTTTAGATTGATGCATTTGGATTCACGAATTATTCTGAAATGAAGTCCCAAAGGGACTAGTAAAATTTATATTGCGTCAATGATACCCGGTAGGGGCATATTATTAAAACTTGGATATATATTTTTCAGTGAATTTGTATTCCATGTGCTACCACAATTCTGGTCACTCGTTCAATATCTCTAAGCAATGAAAAAAATGCATACAGTTAAATTAAAAATATTAAAATTTTTTATCGTGAAATTTAAGTAAAACTTTTAGTCATATTTTGATTTCAAATATAAGAACCATATATAAAGCATCAATTCCTATTTCTATTCATTTGAAATTCATATTCATGATAACAGAGATATGAAGTAATTTGCATGAAGTTTTCATACAAATTTGTATAACAAAATTATTATCATCAAGACAAAGCTATTAAATATAAGCTGTGGGTTACCTCAAGACAAATTAAAATATAATTATTAAATTTTTTAATGTAATAGGAAAAATTTAAAAACGTAAGAACAACAGCACTAAAAATATGGAAAAAAAGATAATAAAGTCATAAAAGAAATTTATTTTCAAACGAAAGTTGTATTTTTAAGGAACTTTTACGATAATTTAAATACACACACATATGTAATATTTTATTTATATGAATGGCATCAAAATTAAGGTTGGTGATATAAAAATGCCAGTAACATAAACTAACATTCTTAAACTCAGAATTTATTAATTACTGAAGTGATTTAATCTTATAATTTACAAAACATTTACTGCCAAAAAAAAACTATTGTCGGTAGTTTGTTAAATAGTTTCCAAACAAAATCTAAGTAAATCTTAAAAGTACTGCATTATTATGAAAATGTTTCTTATAAGTTTTAAAATGGTCGAGTAAATTGTCAAATATGCTGGTTCTTGTGTAAATATACTGTAGCGTATCGCGGATATACGCGCTGTACATTAATAACTGTAGCCTTAAAAAAATTTAGCCATCTAGTATAAAAGAAATACCAATATTTTTAATTGTGAATTCTTAAAAATAACCTTCAGTAACCATTTTATCTGTGAGTTTATTAAAATAATCTTCTATTTTAATTTTTTCCTTTTTAATCATTATTAATGAGTATAAAATATACATGAAAATATATTCTCAAATTCCGTCCATATTACTAGATACATAGTACGAAATGTTTGATTATTTTTAATAAATCTTTGATTATCTTTAAATGAATAATTTAAATTGTTTTAATATTTCACGTCACGATTCGTGAAATTGTATTCTTCTGTAAATTTGAATGTTACTCTGAATATTCATTTTCCAATGAATTTAGTTAATGAAAGACTTATTTTTTCCTATTTGTTTAGTAAAATATTTTTTACACTTTGATTAAAATAATTGCTTTTGCAAAATTTAAATACTTTTATTTTAATTAATAAAGAATCCCCACTAATTTTCCACTTATAATTAAATTTTAATTTACATTTTAGTTAAAAAAAATATGTTTCAAAACAGATTAACGCGGATCTACGCGTTTAAAGATAGTTTATAACAGTTATATAGCAAAACTATCAAGCAATAAATGTACATAATTTGGGTAAATAAACTTAAATTAATGTAATTTATATTTTATAAGACAATGTAATTTAAAATGTATAGATCAGAATATATTTTCGAAAGTAAAGTAATTTTTTAGCGACAAATTGATATTTCGCCCAATTTAATAGTAATTTATAGAAATAGTTTAACACACGATAGTTTATTGAATAAAATATCGATAGAAAACCTATCACATCGATAACCATTGTATTTCTGTGTACTAAAATTACTAAGTTCAATATTTATTCCTGTCTAAAACTGTCATTCGTATTAAATTTCTGAATGATTTAATATATCCTCACTTATTTAGTACTGAAGTTGTAAAAAGAGGTCATCTCAATTCAGGTATCTACCTCAGGAGATTATGAGCAGTTAGCGACATTTAATGACTTCGATTATTTTAATCTATTTCAAACAAGAGAACCTCATTTATCATTAAGAATTAATATTTTATTGATTAGTTTTTATTTGGCGACTTCAAGAAAAAATTTCATCCACGACACCCTAGAAACGGAAAAGTACTTAGCATTCTAATAACTGTTTTAAATAAAATCAGTAGTTATTTTAAATTTAATAGAATTAATTTGAAATTGTAGATGTTAGAGCCAGAAAATATAGAATGTTTTTGAAATTATATATTTAAAGTAAAGTATTTTTATACCAAATGACCAAACAAGATAAATTCAATCAGAATAAATAGTGTATGAAGCTTAATACGTTGAAATGCTTAGATAGCATGATTGAGTAGTTTCATTTTAGGCCGTCAAGTTTTCTTAAATTTACATACATTAGAAGAAGCTTGCAACTTTTTTGTCGGACTCTATTTTGCATGAAACCTCATTGTGAAATATTTTCCTCAAGTTTTTGAGTCACAAACAACGTATATTTTTTACTTATTACTCTAATATGAAGGAAAAATAAAAGCCCAGTTATATCTGCACGGACCATGGAATGTTTTAGAATCTTTCTATCAATTTTTTTTGTTCAAAATATTTTTTTAATTACAATAAAAAATATAAGGAAATTTGAATATGGTGTCCTTACTTTCCGAAGGCCCTGGCAATATCTCTGGTTCTAAATACGATAATTAGGGTTTGGGTATAATTGTTAGAAATAGTTTGCACACATTCAAAAAATTAATAAATGAAGTAAAATGCCTTTATTTTATGTAAATATACATTCTCTGTAAGAATTCAGAGAATTGTGGTTCTATTGTAATGTAATATAATGTTGCCTTTTGTACATAAATGTCTAATAATATGATTTGTTACTATTAGATGAATATTTATGTATCGGTTAAGTAATTGATTATTCAATTTTTCATTTTCAGTTGATACTAGCAAATGACCTAATGATTCAGCAAATTTAGATTTACGTTCTATGTATTGAATTCATCTATATGTGTAATAGCCTAGTCTTTTGATAATTATCATGGTGTATGTTAATATTACCAAATGTATAGTTACGTGATACTTCTAGATTTTAGTACAATTGTAATGGCCTTTTCAAATGCCTTCGATGCCCTTACATAATCCGTCCAATCCAGAAATGAATAAATATTGTTATAAAAATATATGTCTGAGTTTTATTTTTAATGAATCATCGTAATATTTTAATTCATGGATAGGATTTATTCCACAACATAAAATGCGCAGATAAACTGTGTAAACTTCCTATTTTCATTGTAAAAAAATAGAATTTATAAATATAATTTTATTCTCTTTTCACAATGAAAATTGTAAATTTGTTTCTAGAACGACTCTAAAACTAGAATATTAAGCAAAGGATAATATTCTAGTCTTTTTTAACAATGAGCTTTGAATTTACATACTATAACCGATATTGGTTTATAATGAATAAGTTATTTCCTAGTAATTTTATACTATGCCATTTTTTCAAACTTCATTAACTCTTGAAAATAATGTTTCCAAGCTTACAATGAATCACATATATACAAAATGGCCCATATGGTTTTCTCATAGGTGGATTATAGGTTTACCATAGCTTAGCTAAAAACTTCCAATATTTCTCGTTTGTCTTGTAGTTTAAAATAACAAAAAGTATCTACTTTAAAATACATAAAATAATCCAACAAGTATTGATTACACAAGGTAGACAATTTATTCTTTTTTCTAATAATTCTCGATTAAAATTTCAATACAATCTAAAACTGTTATCCGCAAATTAATATAATCCAGATTATTAAATTTTTAATTTCATTAATTTTTCTTTATCAAGCACTTTAATTACTTCTGTGTATAAGGTTATTCTTAAAATAACCACAATCTTATTTTTAGTGGTGATTATGTAATTTTATGAGAAAAAAAGGTTTTGTTTCATTTCTTGACTAGCAAAAATAGTATCTATTTCCAAAAAAATGACGATCTGTTTTGAAAGGCAAACTTTGATACGATTATTGTGTAGGAATTTCGAGCAAAATGCTGTTGGTGGAGTGTAGTTT
Organism: Latrodectus hesperus; assembly: GCA_037975125.1. Classification (NCBI taxonomy): domain Eukaryota; kingdom Metazoa; phylum Arthropoda; class Arachnida; order Araneae; family Theridiidae; genus Latrodectus; species Latrodectus hesperus. Next base: position 82,907,629 of record CM075850.1, read on the forward strand.
AGTAACCTAGCAACTTTTTTCCAATAACAATACAAAGCTTTGAACAATCATTAAGTAATCGAAGTAATAAATAAGCCTTTTAAAGCAGGTTTAAAATGGTTTAAGATAAATTCCATTATTATGATATTCATAAACAGAATGTGTTTGTCCACACTAAATTTTAGCTCTAAGTTGATGTGAGAAAAGTTGCGGAGTAGAATAAAAGTTATTCTCTATGGTGTTAATCTCACTTTAATTACTTCAAAATTTTTATTGCAGTTTATTATCTAACTTAAACCATAATATATAAATATTGATTTGAGATCACTGTAAAATTGCTTCTATTACGATGCACATTATGAAACGATGCTCGCTTTAAAAGCTAAAGTGGGTAGTTCTTTTCTTTTTAAAATTTTTATCAATGTGTAACGACTAAGATTATAGAAAATGTATTTAAGGTATCACATTCCTCTTTCTTTCTACATTGAAATATATATATATTTTAATTACTGTTTTCGATTTTTGAAATATTGCTTTCCCCAATTACTGAAAGTGCGTTTTCGTTTTACTTGTAAAGCAATTTCTTCACTTGTAAAGCAAAACCTGAAACAAACTAATAATTTCTAAGAGAGTTCATGTTATTGTTTCATGAACCCAAATGCTCGCACGCGATTCCATATAAATGAGAAATCAAATTGTCAATGTATGGGCTATAGTCCAAGGAATTCACTTTGTTGATAGATTCAAAGACAGGGAAATTCTAAATCAATTTGTCAACAAAATTCGAAAATAGAATTACTTAATTTTTAGAATTATAGAATTACAACAGAATTTTTTTCATAGAATTACAATATAAATTGTTCATGTTAGGTTTTCTGATCCATTCAATCACGGTGAAACTAATAAAGTTCTTTAAATTAGCAAAAATTTATCAGAAAACTAATTTTAAACAAACTTTCTTAAAATGAAAGTATTTTCGATTACTTTGTTCGTAAATATTAATACATCGTTTTTGGAACAATTGGTAAATCTTTAGCTCTATTTTGGATAATACTTAACTAGTATTTTTATTTACATGGTAGATTTTGTAGATTACATTCAAATGGAGCAGATTGTGCTAATGGATCTTGCTAGTCACTTTTTAGCTACCACAATTGTTGAACAAACATTTTTGCTTTTTAAATAGATCCTCGATTTCCAGTAGGTTATGCTAGATACGTGCTACTTGCGAAGACTCAAATCTATTCAAAGAAGAAACTTCTTACCATGATTACTTGGTGAATAAACATGTTATTTGAGTTACTGCGTCCTGAACCTTTTTTTTTTCCAAAATAGAACTAAAAGCTAACATTTTTACGGTTCTAGTTTGTAATTCAAGATGAATGAACATCGCTTACGCAAGAGCATTTCACTGCGCAAATAAGAGTGCGATGGCGTACATTGAAAGTCTGGCTCGTTGCAAATTAAAAGTTATTAATTGTTGGAAAGTTCTTGTTGCAAGATAATAAAGCACATGCTACGAATATGTTGTTATTTTCAAACATAAATTTGGATTAGAGGATTCTCTATAAGAGTAGAATGGATAAATTTCTCTCGGACAAGATATTTTTTATATTAGCTAAAATCGTGTAAGGATATTTCCTTAATACTATAAATTAATTTTCTTGAATTATACTTCCTTTAGAAAATCATTCAAAGAATTACTAGTAGTTATCTTCTTAGCACAAGCAATCGTTTCGTACAACTGTTAGGAATATGCAATTATTTGTAATTACGGTGAATATTTGAAAAAGTGCTAATTCGTTCAAGATATCGAAACTCTAAACATCTGCATCAGAAATGAGAGCCAAATCTACGAATTGTTGAACACAAGATTAGAATGCAAACCATTTAGCCGCTAGCTTGGAACATATAGTAATATATACGATATCCTATCAAATACGGCAAAAGTAATTATTCTTATGACTCAAATTTGTCTTGAGTAGTATATGAAAATTTCAATTACATTGAAACATAATTGACAAAACTATCAATAATAAAATGAAATGGTTTGATCGACCATCTAGTTTTTAAGTTATTTCATCACTTTACATAAATATAACAACAACATTACATTCGTATTGTTAGTGCAAATTGGATTTATATATCCAGGGATTCCTTTCTCAATTTCTGCTCACCACCAAACCGGGACATATTCTTCGCATCCCAGGGCCGTCGATTATGGGCACTGTATGCCTTTGTCCACATCAGTTGTCGTGCTACAGGTTTAGCTTTAATATCATAACGTTTCTTTCATTTAAAATGCTTTCCTTATTTTCATAAAGTTCGCTTTTCTATTTTGCCTAACCAGGGTATCATAACTAACTGTAAGAATAAATTAAGAAATTATAAGAATTCCTGGTAAGAAAAAAATTCATAGTTATTTCATAAGATTTTGAACTATTTTCTGCGTGACTTTTATTCATCGCCTAAAAAGATACCGTTTAAATTTGTTGTGAAAACTGTTTTTAATACCTGTACTCGTAAAAATTTTGATTTTTTTTTTTTTTTCGATTCATATTTAACATGCAATAACAGATTTGAGTGTATTACGAGTATTTACGAAATTTTTAAATTTCTGAATAGCATATAAATTAATAAATTTGTCTTTCTTGTGTGAATTCTATCGTTTTTTAGCTTCGAAAACATTTTTCTCAATAAATTGCAATTAATTTAACTAAACTGGAAACATCATATTTTTTAATACAAATTTTTAAAAAAAACTGATTTTTAAACTAAATTATGTGTTAAAATATTTACAAATAAAGCATCTGATAAGCTGTCACGATCAAAGTTTCAGTTTTAAAGTTGAAGGATTTGTATTTGTGTGTGCATTGTCTTAAGTCCTTTGGGGATTGATGCAGTGTATATTTGGAAAATTTATTAATTGGTTTGTATGGTATCTCTCTCTCAATTGGAACTCTTTCTTTCTTAATTTATATGAGTATCAAAACTAGAATTCATTATTTCTTAATTTACAGTCTCACAAAAGTGATGGGACACTTGTGCTTTACAAAAGGAAACTGTAATAAAATTAATTAAAAATACATGGACAAATTTTTTGTGGACGTGTTTCATATTTAAAGCTAGTATAGCAATTCTTACATAACATACATTTTGTCAAAATACTAATTAAATATATAAAAATACACATTTGTTAGAAACGGAGCAAAAAAGATCACATAAGTGATGAGACACTTACTTTTCCATCAAATATTTATCCAAAAATTTTACTTTTTAAAAGGTTTTAATATTTTGTATTTCCTTTTACTTTTTAAGCGTGATTTGATCTTCTTGGGGTGGATTTGACTAATTTTTTTGTGATGTCTGGAGTGATTTTACCCCATTCTCTTCTTGAAACACTGATTTTAATTGTTTTGAAGAAATGGTGTGTTTGCGAATTTTTGATTCCAATTCTTGCCAAATTTTCTCTATGGGATTTAAGTCTGGAGATTGTGGTGGTGTTTTTATTATTTCAGGACAGTTATACAGCGGCCAAAGTCTAACGTTCAAAGCTGTGTGCTTGGGGTCATTGTCCTGGTAGAATTTAAAATCGTTTTGAAGTCTCGATTTTAGTGCTGAAAATTCTAAATTTTGCTTTAGAATATCAATATACTTGTACTGATCCCTTTTTCTGTCAATAAAAACAAGATTACCAACTCCAGCGGATGACATACACCGCCATACCATAATTCTTCCTCCACCATGTTTTACAGTTGGCACCAAGTTCTGTGTATGAAATTCTTCTTTCCTCGGTTTTTTCCACACCAACAGTCTACCGTCAAAATCAAATATGTTAAATTTACTCTCATCAGCAAATGTAACTTTATTCCAGTAATCAGAATTTTTATTTATGTTGGATTTTGCGAAATCGAGTCTGAATTTTCTATTCTTTTCACTTACGAAGAATTCTTTCCTGGCTACTCTACCGTGATATCCAGCATATCGAATTACTTTTCTAATAGTCTCAGGATTAACAATTACTCTATATAATGCTTGTGTAAATCAGCAGCAACTTTAGGAGCACTCATTCCTGGATTTTTTTTTTTTTTTAATAATTCGAACGACAATTTTCTTTATTCCATTGGATAGCATTGATGGTCGGCCATGTCTTCTTTTATTCTGAATCATGATTTTTTATATCGTTTACTGATATTGAAAACTGTTGAATGAGTCAAATTAACTATTTCAGCAGTTTCTCTAATAGATTTTCCTCTTCCAATATGCAAATTAATAACTAATTTTCGAATTTCAGGCAAAGTTTCTTTTCGTTTAGCATTCATGGCTGCACACAGCTAAAAAATAGAAAAATTCCAAAACAATCTGGAGAAAAATATTGCAGACGATTTGATAAATTATTGCCAATTGCTTTTGAGTAAAAATAAAACACCCAAAAAATATTTTTATTGCTTATTATTTCAGGCGATTTTTGTTGCATATCTAATGGTGTCCCATCACTTATGTGAGCTATTTTTCACTTCGTTCTAAATAATTATATTTTTATTAAATTAATATTTTAATAAATTGTATGTTAAGTAATAATTGTTACTAAATTTAAGTATGAAACACACCCACAAAAGATTTTTCCATGTATTTTTAATTTATTTTTTTACAGTTTCCTTTTGTAAAGCACAAGTGTCCCATCACTTTAGTGAGACACTGTATATTGTGTTCCTTTTCAAAAAGAACATAATTGCCATTGTATTGTTTTAAGAAACCAAACGATAACGTAAACTCAACATTTAATGATTCTTATTCTAAAAAATAGCTTATAATAAAAATTGTTTATTTTTAATGTTTAGAAACAGAAAATATTTCTTATACCTGTGTCTCTCATAATTCTAATTATTTTTAAGATATTCAGCCCATAAAAATAAACACTTTTTGATATTTCAAAATTTTAATTTTCAGATTTAATCACAAATAATTTCTATATGAAACATGTTTCAATTTAAATCTTTCTAAAAGTCTTCTTTAACTTTGTTTTTTCTGTGCGTGTTAGTTTCAAAAATGCTACTCGTGGTAATAATTTTGTCATAGAGATTCGCGCGCTCAACAGTTCGAATTTCATTGTATTAAGGAATCTGTATTCTTATTCATTATGCATTTTGTTATTAGCAGTGAGGTGTATTCAAATATAATTTTAGCAAATTATCCTTACTGTTTAAATCATCACTAGAACTAGTGACTTTGTGAAAGACTCATCTACACGTGGAAAACTTTAAATTTCCTCTAAGAGAGAGAAATGTTACATTTTTCTAATAACGTTAAGCTTCGATTTGAGTAATCTTATTGCCAATTTCTCATTTCAATATGCGTTTTTTTTTTTAATTAAAATTCTTTTTGACGACAGAGGAGTGTGTGCAAGAATGATCTATTGGTATATAGTCTGGAGTTAAAAAACAGGGCTGTATATGAACAGAAACTATCAATATATTAATGATTGGCCGACAAAAACTAATAAAACATTTCTTTCAGTCAGGATTAGAGAGAGAATGATAAACATACAGATAACAGAAACCGCAGCACCGCTTTATCAGAAACATCGTTAACGATTTTAACATATTATACAAGGCAGCAAAATATAAAGACGCTCGTTTTCACGAACTTGTATGGATCGATAAAATAGTTCTTAAAATCGACATTTTGTAAATAATTGCACCTATTCCTAAATAAAGTACTATTAGAAAAAATTATTGCGTATGCACTATTAAGGCAGCGGTCGCTAGTCCCCAGCAAAAGTGGAATATTCTTACTCCGTTATGCTAATGCATTTAAATATAGTTCAACTCATAATAATCTGTGAAAAGTTATAAAAACGCTTTCTAGAATAATGCGATTTCATAGAAAGCCTCAGTAAATGTCTTATTGCTGTTGCTACATGGTTCACTCTCCTGTATGTCAGTTCAAGTATGTTAAAGGTGGGCTTACACTTCAATACGACGTATTGAGTTCAATATAAAATATATTCAATATATTAGTAAAGTTATTAAGCATATTTTTCTTTTTGTAATTTTTTTAAATGACTTGTATAATCTTAAATTTTAACCATGCCCATATTTTTTTTTCATTTGATATTAACTGGGATAACATTTATATATTTTGATATTTGTTTTCAAGTAAACAGAAATATCCATTACGCTAGGAATATATAATACTAAAAGTTTGATATATTTAAATCACTAACAAAAACTGTGAAAAATTAAAAATTTTATCACAATTTTTTATGAATATATTTAACAATTAAAAAACATCTTAGAGGTCCCAGGATTTAAATTACGAACTTATTGCTCCGCGAGGTCAAGAAGTTTGGCTACCGCTGATAGAAGAAACACATACAAAAAATAAAAATATAATTTTCAATTTAGTTATTTTTCAGAAATTTAGCTTTGAAACAGAAATACGAATAATGAAGGTTATCTTTTTGTTTGAAAACTACATTTAAATTTTTTTTGACGTAAGAAAGTGTGACTGTTTTTCAAAAATTTACCTCAATCTGCATTGTTACAGTACTAATCATCTGATGTACAAATTACACAGAAATTCACAATTAAAGTGCCGAAGTAAAATTTCAGTTTTCCGATGGGAAATTTCGATAAAGAAATGAGTTTCTTTGTCGACGCTTATGAATGAATAACCCGTCTCAACTTTAGTCGTCAGGTAAATTTTCTTCAATTAGTGGCCTCTAAATATCGTTTTTTTTTCCTGCAACATAAAATATAGATTAACATATGCATTGCTAGAATGTGCTCTGGCAAACTACGATATTTTCTCTTTAAGCTAATGATTGTTGATGCATGGGTTGTAAGACGCGAGTTAGATATGGCGGTAGAAATTCCACATATATTGCTTGAAAAACTCAAGATTTCAACATTTGCAATATAATTAGTCATCCATAATTCTCCAATAAAAAACATCAATCCAAGTTTCTCAACCATAAAATGAAAAAATCAAATGATAAAGGTAAATAAGCGCAAATGAAAACTGCATAAAAATGTGTTGGCAGAAGAGAAAATGAGTTCTTAAAAAATTTTTGGAATTCAATTTCAAAATTAATTTATGAATAGGAACGAAAATTTCCATTGCGTCTATACAACTATGTTCAGGACCAGTCACAGATTGCAAAAACGAATGTCTATTGTATGATCAAATTATAAATTAAATGCAGTGTCATTATCAAGTGTGAGGACTTAATTACGAGGAATATATCTTGGAAATCTACTGAATTATTTTCTATGAAACTTTACCTAGAGACAAAAAAATTTTTATTTAATCACAAAAATAAAAATTAAACTTTAATTTTGAAATTAAAAAAATCTTAAAATTTTGCTTAAATTGAATACAAAAAGACAAACACAAGGAATTCAAACGTTAAAAATAATCTGATTCTTTTGAAGATTATGTATTGTAGAATATTGTCAGGTAGGACATCTAAGAACTAAAAATTCAAAATTGTGAGTTTGCATAGTTTCCAAACTTTTTTAAACATTTTCCAGCAATCAAATATCCTTCAATTTTAACCATAACTATTTTGTAAATGAAACTTTTCGTTATAATATATTATACTTATTGATTTAATATCAGAAGGGGGAATCAGAAACAGTACTAATTTATTGTTTCCAGATAAAGTGTGAAAGAGTTTCCTCCTATATTCTATCTTTTACTTGATTTTCCTTTAAAATTTATTTGTCAACTTAATGCATCTTCTCTGTTAAAAAATATTGTAGTGATATTCTACATGTATTTATCCATTTTATGTTGATTCCCTTTTTTCAAGAAAAAGTGTTGGTTATTAATTAGAAAAGCATTGTAATTGAGTTCATTTGTTTCTTGTATTTAAATAAAACATGTGATTTGCTTTGGTTCAATTTCCAATTGGACTTGACATATGATGCTTATTCTAAACTCGCAAAATGCTCTTATATCCTAAAAAATTATTCAAAATTCAAAAATCTAAGAAAACAGAATAAAAAAAAAGATTTAAGATAAAACTTAGTATTTACAGTGCTGTCATCTAATGAGAAAGCCCAATACTGAAATTTCTGAGTTTTTGACAGAAAATTTTTTTTAATTACACTTCTTCAAACACAATTTCATCAGCAAGCATAAGCCAACAAAAATGTTCCTGGTAATATGTACAGCACCATAATAAATAAATTCACATATTGTAATCATACTTGCAATTTCTATCCTGGAATTACTTGTACAAATAGGGACGTTTAACTATATATAAATTTAATACAATACTTAACTTAATTACTATGACAATTGTAAATAATCTTTTATTGAAAATACAAAATCTGCACAAATAGAAGTATTAAGCAGATTCCATATTTTTAGGTGACAATTTCTAAATAATGCTACTTGCAGATGGAAATAAACTAGTGTAAGAGAGAAAAAGGATTAAAAAAATTTCAATTTAATAATTATAAATAGAAACATATCCTAACATTACAAATCCTGCAATTCAATGAACTTCTATTTTTTTTAATCAAAAAAAAACCTTAAATATTTTAATTTAAAATTTTAAATAAGAACAGTTTAGAATGACTACCAGCATTTAACAGTTATTTATAACAAATATAATTAATCTCACTGGCATAAAGCAGTTTAAAATTCTCAATTTGCTATCATCAGATTCAGATATCAATTACTATGTAGTACAAACAGAAAGTTATTTACCATAGAGTTTTTTTTTTTTTTTTTCATTATCAAACTCTGTGTCTGCATTTTTTTTAAGAGTATTTGATCAAAATATAACAAGATTTGATTTCTTTCAATGTATGGAAATATTAGGTAACTAATGTTTTATAGTTACAACTAAAATATTAACATAATATTAACTAAAACATTAATACAAATTGTAACAAATGTTTTTCTTTTCTTTCTTTTTTTTAAGATTCATTAACTTTTTGATATTATTTTGGATAAATATTTTAATACCATAACATGGGACAATATTTGTCTATGGGAGTTATGCACTGGTAGAATATTAATTAGTAAGAAGAAAGGAACATAATTTATTTGCTGTAAGCATTTTTGGTTTACAATGAAAATTTTCATTTCTCTAATTTCATTTACAATGAAATTAAAATGCTGCCAAACTTGCAGAGTTCACAAAAATATGAATAAAGAATGCTTAATCATTTTACTTAATATACATATAAAAATAATTTACTATCAAAATAAACTGGTCACATATCAAAAAATATTTTTATAAAAATAGAGATCACATAAAAATAAAAAAAAGCAAAAAATAACAATGAAAGTCATATGAAATTAGTGTTTATAGAATGAAAAATGTGGCCATTACATTTCACAAGGAAATTTTTTTATATTTTTCGGCATTTTTAAACTGTTTATCATGAAATCGATAATTAGAACTGAATTGTTAACAATGATGAAAGGACAAAAATTATAAAATACCTGAAAACTCTAAAATATAAATTCACATTAATTACCATTATTACAGTAAAACACTAAAATAATAAAGAGAACCCTTTTTTATTTGTGAAAATACTCATTTTCCTAAATGTGTACATATTTTGAATTACTTGCATTCAAATAAAATATTTTACATCAAAATTTAATTTTGTAGACCAGTAAGATTTAAATAATGAAAATCAGAAATAGAAAACGACTTCAAAACATTGTAATAACAAAAGTTATTCATCAACACTTGAAAATCATAAGTTACTTATGTCATATAAAAATATTTATTGTAGTTAAAATATATTTAAAATATATGCATTATTGGTTTTGATAGTTTCTTTACTTTCAAAACCAGAAATTCAGTTACCAAATTCTAAATAAAAATATACATGTTTATGAGAAGTACAAATGAAACTTTACATACAAAAATATATATAATATAGTTATTCAGTAAAATTGGCTGACGGTAGAGAAGATTTATCAAAATCATCAAAATATTCATGCTCTAAAGCAGCTAATGCAGATATACGTTTTCCAGGATTGTAGACCAACATTTCCTGAAAATATTGAAGTGTTTTATGAATTATTACAAAATTTAATAATTTCTCTTATAATTTAACAAAGTAAATAACTTGACAGTTAAAAGCAAAGAAAAAGATGTTAAATCAATATTGATAAGAAGCATGCCAGCACAGATATTTTCTAAAGTAGGAAGTATATTTTTAAGAATTTTAAAAGTAAACTCTATAAAAAAGTATATGAACAAATATGAGCAACTAAATGGATGAAAAAGCAATAAATTAGTTTTCTTATTTTAATTGTACCATTATTTTACAATTAATATAAAAATTTATCTATTTTGTTTTTAAAAAAGTGCACTATTTCCATTGAAAATTTTCCAGGGTAACAAAATATTAGCTTAAGAGAAGTAAACATTTTCTTTTTTTTTTTAAAAAAAAACCCTTTGTTATTAACAATGAACTATTAATAGTAGTATAAACATACATAAAAAATTTAATTCATAAATAAAAATAATAAAATAAAAATTAAACGAAGTGCAAAAAAAAGTCATTGGTAACTCATTTTATACAGTGATCTAAAATAATAGATACAAGTTCAAACAGATGTGCTCTACAAAAAGTTAATAAGAATATTATTTTTAAAACAGGACATTAACACTCAATGATCAAATATATATTTTTTTAAATATACAGATGTCATTCCATTTTAATAACGAAAGATATATATAGATTTTGTTATACTATTATTTTGGACAATAATTTGTAAAATTTTAATTCATTATGATATTTAATTCACTCATATATGTAAATGAAAAGTGTGAAATATTTTGTGTAACTAGTGTAAATAAACTATTTTTATTTATATCAATTCAAAGATAAACAAAATACCTTATTGTTCTTCAAACAATAATTATTTTTAAACCTTTTAAAATCTATACACAAGATACCTAATGACTTCAAAAAGATTTGTTAATCCTTTATTCGCTATATAGATGCACATCTTGACATTAACCAAGGGTAGTGTGTGTAGTGGTAAATAAACATAATATCAATTTTATATGTATCTCATTAAAATAAAAAATTTTTTCTCTACATTTAAGTTTATCAAAAGCGCTACTTAAACAAAATGATTTTATTGTATTTTGGAATACTTACTTTGATAAGTGAGTTTCAATACTAAAATGACTTTCTTTTAATGGGGTAGCATGAAAGATAAAAAATCTGGTAATACTTTTAAATCAGACTTGTTGGAGAATTCCATGCAATTCAAAACTATTGAATTTGTGTACTAAAAGTTGTTCCCAAGTAATATCAGATTTATTGTGATCATAGTTATTAAAACAAATTTATAAAATGTTGCGCACTATGATTTGAACAGAAGGGACAGAAGGGGATCGAGTGGTCGAGGCTTAGTGCCAAAAGCCGAGGCTTCTATAACTAATTTAAAGTGCCAGGACACCCTATCTGCTACAAAAATTTTCCTTTATTTTTTACATAAACAATCAATTTTGGAAGTAATTGAGACTTTAAAAAATAATAAGTGCAAGGCCACTAAGTGAAAATAATTTTTTTTTTTTTACTTCAATTCTACAAAAGAGAATAGAATTTCTATTTGAGGTACATGGTTGCTTTTAGTTAAAATTTTGTGTATTTTATTATTTTCATGTTCTTGTATTTAAAGTTAATCATATTATCAAAATTTTACTTTAACAGTTTTTAAAAGTTAATTATATTTTCAAAATATTAGGCTAACAGTTTTACTGAATTTTAAGAATCTCATAATATAGAAAATTTTAACTCACTCTTAATAAACTTTGGCCAGCTACACCTAATCGAGTAGACAGATTGAGAAGAGTATTCTTTTTCCAATTAGGGAATGAACTTTTGTAATCAGGCATTTCTGTAACTCCAGGCCAGATTTCATCAGTAGGCGTTCCTAGAGTTCTAAAAAAATAAATTTGAATATAATAGCATAAATTTTTTAGTGAGATAACATTTAAAATTTTATCATTTAATTTCTACCATAACCATAAAATTAATTTTAAGCTGAATTTATTGATATAGAATTAAAACCACAAGCTATCTCACAAGACTTAAAAATTTTAAAACAAAAAAAATCCTATTAACCAGTTATCAAGGATGAAATTTGTGCAAAAAATTATTAGTTGAAAACCTACAAATACAAGCAATTTTTTTTATTCATCAAAGAATGCAATCAAAATTTATGTTGTATTGAGTTAATGCTTACATAATCATACCACTTAAAAAAGGAATTGTTTAATGGTATGTGCAATATAATTGTTTAAGAAACACTGAAATATATTAGTCATCAAGTTTAAAATAACTAGAAATGATTTGGGAAAAAGAGACTTACAAGAAGAAATTAATTCTATTTTGTCAACAATTTATACTAAGTTTAAAATATTTACGTACTAGAAGTATTTAAGTCAAATATACCAAATCTAAGATCAACTTGAAATGAAATACATAAGATTTAAGTGTTTTCCTAACATTTCAAGACTAAGTTTTGTAATTTTAGTTCACTTCTAAAATTTTTATTTCAATGAATGGTTTAGTAAAGTATAGAATAAATCTACATAATACAATAAATCTATGAATAAATCTAAGAAAAATAGTTTACGTCATTTAAAAATTTGCACATAGAAATTTACATTATTTCAATATTTTTGAAAGGAAAACAAAAATATAAACTGGCAATCTGCATACAAATCTTCAAACAGTATAACTTAATATTACTAATCAAATGAAATATTTAAAATATTAAAAAATCATTCATGAGATAATATACCTAAATATTCTAAACAATTGATCAATTTCAGAATCGCCTCGAAACAGTGGTGTTCTGTTGGCCATTTCAGCAAATATGCAACCAATACTCCAAATATCTACTGGTGTGGAATATCTGGGTGACCCCAACAAAACTTCAGGGGCTCGATACCATAAAGTTACAACCTCATGCGTATAAACTCGAACTGGAACACCAAATGCTCTAGCAAGTCCAAAATCAGCAACTTTAATTACTCCTTTTTCATTAATCAAAAGATTTTGGGGCTTTAAATCTCTGTGCAGTATTCTCCGTTTATGGCAATATAAAATTGCTTCCAGCAACTGATGTAGGTAGCTCTGAAATATAAAATTTATTTTTTTTAAATTTAACATATACAATAAATAGAAAGTCTTATAATTTTAACTTAATAAAGCAAATAAACAATCGAAAATAATTCTTTAAAGATACATCCAAAGCCTCTTTGATTCTAAGCTGTAGTATGTGGAAGTAGTTATAATCAACAATGGTAGCTACACTATCATTATCCTCCACATTTTACAATAGACTAATTTTAATCACCTGATTTTTGCATATATTATGTGCCAAATAATTATTTTACTACAATATTTCTGTTCTTTACTGCAGTTGTATTTTGAATTGCCAGCAGTGTATGAAACTTAAAATGTCTTGACTCAATTTTTTATGACATGCAGTTTTATGGCAATTTATTCTTTGTTCCAGACATAAGACAAATATTTAGTATTTTTATATTTAAGACTTGTTTATGTATTATATTATGACCTCTTTTTGCATTTCAGGTCTAATCTGATCATATCTACAATTTAAAGAAGATATGACAAACATCCCCACTTATGATGGGAAATAAGCATATAAACATTTAAACTGAAAACTACAGCATTTACCATACAGTCATCTATTTAGGTACATTATTATGAAATCCAAGATAAAGAATGTTTTGTTTCAATATAATTTTCACACCATTTTTAACTAACATATTTTATATACAAAATCCCAACTTTGAAAATATTAATTTATAACACATATCCATTTTATAATCCTTTTCAGTTTTTAATATATACTACAATTTAGCCATAGAAAAAAACATTAATTTAGGTATAACAGGCTGATTTACAAATTAAATTATTTCACATAGATATAGCGAAAATTTCTAAATTTTTAACTGATAGAGAAACAATCGGTTAAAGTGATAGATTGCAATGTCTTTTTATTAATTGTTAACATAAATTATTTAAAAAATATCAGACCTTTGTTTTTTATAAAAAATAAATTTTAAATCACTAAAATGATAAATATTCATTTAAAAACTTACTATGAAAACCAATGTTTAAAAATTTTTAATACATATATATTACATTCATTGTACTCTTCATTGCAGTATTTTTAAAGAAATAGATCAATTCACAAAAATCTTTATTAAAATTTCATTATTTCATTCAGACAATTTTAATCATCCTGATATGAAGCAATAAATCAGATTTCTTTTTTTCCCACAAATCATTCACTATAATAAATATTTTTTTAACTATACCATGCAACAATAATGCACAATATAGAAAATTTTAACCCATTCAAGCCAACTGTCACTTATAAGTGCCAGCAGGAAACACACAGACAGTACAGAGCCTTTTCTCATTCACCCCCGGACGTCAGTGCCAGTGTTCTAGATTTGTTTTGAAAACTATAATTTTCGGCACAAGATGGCATTGTATATCCATATGGTTTCACATACATGTAGATTTGACCTTTTACTCGAAATGAGAGAAGCATGACGTGGTTTTCGTTTATACAAACATAGGGGGAAATAAATGCTTCCAAACGGAATGCTTTATGATGGTTCTTTAAATTCACATGTGGTATTTGTTTATAGTAAATAGGGAGTTTTATTTTCATTAGAGCGTTGGTTATTTTGGTTTGCAGTCCAATTTATAGTGGATAAATTAGATCTTGTACACATGAATTCTTTCTGTTTTTACCATTATAATGTCAAAATGCCGAAAATATTTAACTGAACCTAGAATAGCAGAAATGATGCAAAATACTTCAGATATTGATTCTGAAACAGATTCTGATTGTTCTAGAATATATTCTAATTGTTCTGTTCATAAAGATTCTAGCGAATGTAATGATGATGAGGACATTTTGGAAATCTGTAAGCCGAGTACATCAAAAGCAAGTACTTCTCCATGGTCATCCAGAATAGAAAATTTATTGGAATTACCATTTAAAGCAGTTCTTGGAAGGACTGCTTTAAATGGTAATCCCGATAAATTTTCTAGGCAAAATAATAAATTTTCGAGTGCAAGGACTGTAACAAAGGACTGCGTGTAGATCCCTGTTTTCAACTTTTTCATACAAAACGAGAATTTTAATAACATATTTAGTTTTCAGATATATAATGTTATAAGTCATTAAAGTAAGTAATGAAAATAAAATGTGTAAAATATATAAACAAAAAATGACTTAAGTAACTAAAATATATATAAATATATAAAAAAGCATATACCATTCAAATTCTATATAGAGATTACTAAACAATGCATTAATACTTTGGTAAATTCATGGATTTAGACTTAACAGCAAAAAAGCCTTCGGTCCTGGACAGGCACTTGCAAAAGAAACTGCCGACCTCAGCAATAAACACATGTTAGCGCTTCCTGTCGCGAAAGGGTTAAACATATATGCAAACAATTCATCGAAAAAAATAGTCTTAGAAGAACCAAATTACCTTAACTAAGGCTTTATCCATATATTGACCATTTGGAATGCTATCTAAATACTTTTTTAAATCCATTGATAAGAACTCAAATACTAAGTACAATCTATTTTCTTGCATTAATACTTCCAGTAATCTAGACAAAGAAATGTTCATTAAAATATATGTTTAATAAAACAAATTGAATTAAAAATCTAAGAAAATTAATGAAGATTTTTAAATATATTTTTATCTACACAAATATTTAAAATTTGATTTAAAGTGAAAAACAAAGAGTGCCAAAAAATTAAAAAATAAATTAGATTCTAATGCTACAGCTTAACAGATAAAAAGTAATTCAAAGGTATTTTAATAGCTGCCCTTATGCAGTATCAGCATATGGATGATGTTCATTGAGAAAAATCAAAATTATTTATAAACAAAAGTCAGTTAAACTTTGAACCAAGTTCAAAGAAGATCAATCAAATTATGGTCAGTTACATCCTGTAAATGTTAAAGAAAGACCTGATAAATTTACCCAATAATTTTATCTGTTTAAGAGTACATTAAAATAAAAAGTATTCTGTTTTTATTAGGATGAAATTTCTTATCAATACATTCTTTAAATATTACAATCATTGCTATAAACTTTTCTATAAAATTAAAAAATTTTTTTTTTTTTGCACTATGCAAAAACTAATTTTTGTGAGGCTTTTCCCGAGTCCGCTGGTCACTGAGAAGACACTTTCCACCAGGCTTATTAATTTATTTCTGCTATCATTTCATTCATAAGCAAATTCATCCCTTTTAAATGAAATTATATGCAATTTTCACCAAGCAAGACACAAAGTATATTTTAACTCAAAAATAATATATGTAAATATTAAGGGAATTTTATACAATTTAAAAGACAGTAACAAATAGAAAAATAATCAATTACAATCACTCCCCTGACTGCACATGATCTTATTGGTGATTACTCTTCACTATACACACATTAATCAAAATGTTATATCCAGTCCTGACTGAACTAGGATCATAATGAAGCAATTGTGGTTGAATTAGATCTTTATTTTTGTTAATAGTTATTAATAGAATCTAATATTGATCATGGCACCATCTAATGATAACATTAAGAGCTAATTATCAAATTGATTTTTTAACACTTTCATTGAAAATTTTAAAATATTAAAACAAAAAACTCAAAAAATTAGGATATATTCTAACAAAAAATAAATATCAAAAGTAAAAATTCCAAGAGCTTACAGTAATTGTATCTAACCCTGATTTTATTATCAAATACAAGTCACTGGATTTGAGAGAGTGATTAATTTTTCTAAATTTATTTTGCTTTATAATATCAGATTAACGTTGAACTGTATAAATAATTCAAACAAAAACTAATTTTTTGGCATTTAATGTTGTCTTGAAGAATAAAGTAAGTTTCATAAGATTTATCAACAACATAACATACAGAAAGTAAAATTAAATACATACCCAACAATATTTGCATGTTTCAGTTCTTTTAACATTGATATCTCTCGTATAGCAGTTGATGGCACACCTTCATCTTCATTTTCAATTCTTATTTTCTTAAGAGCTACAATTCTACCAGTTTTCTTGTGTTTTCCTTTATAAACAACACCATATGTACCTGGATCAAATTATAAAGCCTACATCAATATATGTAAATCTATTTGAAATTTATTATAAATAATAATTCCCAGTAGATGAAACTTAGAAAAAAGTTTAGTTTGGTTATAATAGTTAGTTTGGTTTATTTGTTGTTCAGCAGTCATATTTTGCACATGAGCCACTACAAACGCCCAAGACCAAAGTGGGATGCGAACCAAAGAACTGTTAAACTGAAGGCAAAATACTACAAGAATGCTCTTAATACATATTCAAATACAAAACACAGAAATATATATATACATACATATATATATATACATACATATATATATATATATATATATATATATATATTCTTTATTATGTAGCATGTAAGCAGTATTTAAAGTTTAATAAAAAAATACATTTATAGATATAAAACTAAATACATTCATGTATGCAACTCATAATACATTTTTGGAAAAATTTCATATTCTATGAAAATTTAACCCTATAAAAACTGGTATAAAACAAGGTATGAAATTCATGAACTAGAAAGATTTATAAATTTTAATTTTCTAAATCCATTATAACAAATTAAACAGCATGTACAAATAAATAATGCATAATTATTTCATAATATTGCAAAAAATGCATCATTTTTTTATTAAAACAAACACTAGTTTCACAGGAAAAACATGTATCTTAATTTTAAAATTTATCATACCTTGAGCACATAACATTTTTCATTTACCTTTCTGAAAGGTATATTATTAAACATGCAGTTTTAGCCCTCTTTTTAATTGATTTTTTTAACTATTGATATCTCAAGCAAAAATAAGCTCTGTATTTAAAAAATATATATAATTTTTTAAAGTTGTGCTGTTATTAACAGGAAATTCAAACAGAAAATATAAAAATATGTTTTAAGAAGTGGCATCTAAGAATACTTCATATTTCAGCACTACAAGGAATGGAATTGATCGTATCTTAAATACTGGAGTAAACCTAGTGAATGTGCCAATTTATACCTAAAAGTGATTGAGTCTTCAGAATTTAAAAAGCAGGCACAAAACAGCAAACTTCCATATTTAGCCTAATATCTCTAAATGTACAATTTCACATTGCAACCACAACTTATTTTACATGCCTCAGTTACCATTAGTGAACATGACATATTTTTAGTTAAGTCTGGAATAGAACTAACTTTTAGGAATGAGAAACATCTTTCCTAACCATTAGAAAAAGTTATTTTGTCTGCTACCAATTAAAATATACCACATTTTCAAGTTTATAATAAGTCTTTAATAATGTCAGGATCAGAAATTTTTTTTCACTGTTTATGAAATCATATTCCATCTTTTAAGTTTTACATATTTCACTTAAGAAACACATTCCTGTTTTAAATATAATATACATTTTATTATATATACTGGCCTACCAAAATTAGATAAACATTTAATAACAAGCAAAGGTATCGCTGTTTAAAAGCTTTCCAGAAATTAAAATTTGTTTTAATAATGATTTTGAAAGATATTAATTTAAAATATATCCCATAAAATTGCTTCAATTTATATTTTCAAAATGAAAAGTATTAAATTCTATACAGCTTGATTTTCTTTTATAAAGCAGTATTTATTGAGTCATTCTAAATGATTAATTTATGGAGTTTAATAACACAAGGTCCAATTTTGAACAAACTGCCAGATATTTGTTCCAGAAAACTTTAATTTTCATTATAAAATCATTGATTAAATGTAATTAATGGTAAAATTATATTTAAATTAACACAAGTGTCATTTTGAAATTTGAGAAACATCAAGGTTTTTAAATTAAAACTAATATTTTAAAAATAGTCAAAACAGTCTCATGAAGCATCAAGGAAGTTCTATAATTAAATTTTTAAAAAGTGCCTTAGCAATTCATTCAGTCTTAATAATCTTCTTGGAAGAAAAATGTTGTATAATAAGTTCTTTTTCAGATTAAAAACACTTAAAAGTCACACATAGCTATAACAGATGAATAAATTAGATAAGCTATGACTCTGATGATTGAGTTTTTAGATTAGTACAAATCAATCTGACTAAATGAAAAGATGCATTGTCACTGTAGATTAAAATTTCTCTAAGAATTTCTAAAAATATTTAGTAGTGTATCAATGAGTCACCTCATCATTCCAGCTTGATTGTTTTCAATAGTCCTGTATTACAGAAGAAAATGGGAAATATTACTTTTTCACAGTCTTTTCACCATTCTGAGCATAAGAACATCTTCAAAGGACCATATTTTACTTTCTTGGCATATAGAAACATTAAAAAATTTTATGTATACATTTGACTACCAGTTAACAGTTGCTATATTTAGAATTAATGTAACGGCTATTTACAAGTAATTAAAAGGGCTCTTTACTGATTTTGATGTATTCCACTTTTTGATACACATTAAAATCATGGTAACCAAAGGACAAACTAGATTTTTTTTCCATGTGCAATTTTTTTGATCAATTTTGTTTGTAAATACGGTAACTACTATCAATTAGCATTTTCCATAAGGAAGACATTACTCAGTATTTATTTCACCCAACAATGACCATTCAATATGTTCATCTAGATTAGAATTGCTTAGTATATTCTCATCATTATGAAACATTTTTATTAAAATTAAATATTAGAAATTAAAGTGGAAAAAATTTTAATCTCATACAAATTACAGTATTTTAAAGATAAAATACTCTTGTTATTTTTAAATATTACAGCCTTACTCAGTATTTTATTAAAATAGTTTCATTTTTTAATAACAATTGAAAAGAATTTTATAATACAAATAGACTACTCAAAAACCTTTCACAATAATAATCACAAGATACATTTAAAATATGATAAAATAAAAAATTGCAAATTATAAAAGTAATAATTTTGAAAATTTTTATTTGTGACAGTTGACGTTGTCTACCTTCTCCAATTTTCTCAATTTTAACATAATCCTCCATTTCAAAATTCCTATAAAGAAAATATATATATAAGTTTCATAAATATGAAAAAAATTAAAATATACATTAATAGAAAAAAGTTTTAGAATGGAAATTTTCTAAAATAAAGCAAATACTATTTTCTCTTTTAAAAACTAATTGAATTTCAAAAGAAAAAATTATTCAGACCAGAGTTATGTAGAATTTTCTAGATCATGAACTACTTTTCAGATTTTGTCTCGTGTTGACCTTCAATGACAACTGAAAATTAAATAAGTATATATTTAGGTACGTGGATCATAATTTAGCATTAGCGATTACCCAAGGTGTCCACCAGTCGACCAAAGACCCCTTAATGTGCACCCCTAATTTAAACAGAAAAATTGTTGTTTTGAGTACTATTTGTCTTGCTTCGGAGAAAGTGATATTTTGTTTTATCTTGGTTGCAATTACCTAGTTTTCCAAGATCCATATTGGGCAAGATTTGAAATATGCAACATGTGCACCAGAACAGTTACAACTCTTGAAAATTTCTGAAGTAAAGCATTAGTTTCATGATCAGATTGAGCACATTTTCCACACATAGGATCAGTATTCCTACATGCTTTTTGGAATCAACCATATCTTTGACATTTAAGAAGTTTAGGAATTTATAGACAAAGTTTGCAGTTTATATAACCTGCTTTTATAGATTTTGGTAATGCTGGTGTCTTAAAAGTTAAGACAACATGTTGGGTAGGGATAAGTCTATCATAATGTTGAATGTTTATACAACATGCAGGATAAAAGCTCCTTGATCATGTAGTTCATCCAAAAATTCTGCTTTTGTAACACATATGAAATCAAATTAGAAAGAACACCATGAGACACATTTGAACATTTATAAAATGATGTTCTGACTAAAAATGAACCCAATTTTATAAAATTACTAATTATCAAAGCTTGTTTTGTGTCAACCTGAACAAGATCTCCCTATCATAATCTTTTAACATTTTGTATGTTACCAATAATTAATGTTAGAAGTTTTTATATCAGAAAAGGTGATAATGCATGAAAATTGTTTGGTGTACTTATCAACATGTAACAAGCAGAAAAATTGAATTCATTGACACAAGAATTAGAACTCGTAGGATATTTGTAAAAATTCAGGTTCAAAGGCATAGTCCACCACAGATCCCTACAAGGGATGGCAGTCACCTGTTCTGGATATTTCCAGCCTCAGTGCTTAACCATAGTGCTAGTCGACATCCATACACTGGGAGTCATCTCCAGAAGCAGTTACTACCCTTAACGCCAAGCCCCAGGATGAGATTCCTTCGCTTGATCCATAGCAAACTAGACACAACAGCTGATTAATACTTTCGAGACCACATTACCACCCATACAAAGTTTTACCATGCATAGCCAACACTTGAGGATCTAATGTCCATGAGAAGCAAACTGAGCGACTACAGCTACTCATGGAGAACTCTCTAGCTTCCTGTCAAGGAATGGAAATGATAAGGTAAAGATTAGAAGATCCCTGGATACCTCTAGATTCAGACACCCATACTCACCTAGAGAAGATAAGCTCTGTAAAGGGACATAAAAAAGAATAATTGATAAAAGATTAAAAACTTAAGAAAATTTTTTTCAATATTTAAATGAAATTTTCATCTTTCTTTAAAAAATAATTGTCTTTTAAATACTGCATTAAAATTGTACCACAACTATTATTATACAATCTTAACCAATCTAGCATTCTTATAAGATATTTTAATTTAACAGGAACAAGTTTCACAGCATAATTGCTTTTGAAACCATCTTTTGGTACATATACATTATTTATTTCTTTATGTAATTACCAAAGCAAGAATCTTTATTAATTTTTTGCTTTGTAAAAATATTTTCTATATAAATTAAACTACACATTTACTGTATAAAACTTATATTTTATATTATAATTTATAAATATCATCTGTTCATTTAAATTAATTTTTTTAAGACCAGCACTTTAAAGTTTCACTTTAATGATAGTTAAACTTAACTTTTTTAGGCATTTCAGGCATGCATCAAGATTAAATTTAATCAAAACTAAAATAAGAAAAATATTTGATTTTATATACATATAATTAATGATTATGAGGTTTGTGGTGTGTGTGTGTGATAAAATATTTAAATATCACTTTGTACTTGAGTGCATGTTAATGCACAAATGAAATGAGCTAAAGAAATCATTTATTTGCAGAAATATACATAAGAGTAATTTGTAACATGCTTCATAAATCATAAATTTTGATTTTCAAATTTTGGCCAAATTGCATAGTTATTAAATAATAAAAGATTTCAAAACTTATCAAATAATCAAATTATTTATAATAACAATATTATAGGATGCAGCATATTGCTGCAATAAATTATTTAATTTTAATTGCTAGGTTTGATAATTTAAGTTTCTGACAGATGAAATGAACTCCAAAAAGTTCAGGTACAGTTCTGCAGTAATTTCTTTATTAAAATTTAAATTGTACAATTTTATATTGAAAGAACATAGAGCACATTTTTATATATTGGTGCATTTCTTTTATAATTTTAATCAAATACAACAAAACTATTAAATTTTAAACACTGAGATATGTTTATATCTCTATTTTTAACAATTATTGTTGTATGATGACTTGATTGCAAAGTATATTACAATTTAACTCACCTTTTAGAAATTTATGTATGTAGATTTTGATTTGTTTATCACTTTGTAAACACCACATAACAGAGACAATTCTAACAATTTAAAGTAGATTTTAAATAGTACACACATTCGCCCAGACAATAAGAATCAAGCCAACAAGCTGATGAACTGTGGGCCAGACCACAAACTATTCTGCTACCAAGTTGACTATCAATAGAGGTATCAAGTTTTGATAGTATTTTAACTTCTTTATTTTAACTCCATAATAAATTAACAAAATAATTTAAAATATCGATAATTATAATGAATCCAAAATATTAATGCTAAAATCCTCAAATAAAGTTTAAATCAAAAGAAAAAACAAGAGGAGAGACATCATTTAATGTAACTTCTCTTGAATATCAAATCAAGTTTAAATAAAATTTAAAAAATATACTTCTAGAAACATTTTAAAAACTATACTTAAAATGTCCAGATTCTACTAACAGCATTTTAAGCAACCTATAACTCGTTTTTTCAAAAATGTACGTTATTATGGTTCACTTTTTGTTGACTTCATAAAAATTTAGATTTATTCACAAACTTGAAATATACTTTACGGAACGAAATACAAGAATACACTGCAATAGAGCAGCTGTTTAAATTCAGTAAAAATTAGCAACGTATCTGAATGTGAAAATACATAACTATCGATAATTTTGTTTTCAGAAATATCTACTTTGTATACATTAAACAGAAATATTATTCACAAATAATTATAATTGAACTTAAACTTACCTGTTCAAATCTAAGAGTAAAAATATAAGATATTATAATTAAATTAAATACAACATATATTTTCTAATCAAACACTTTTTTTACGACCGTTCAAAAATAGAGCGCGAGCAAGTCAGTTTGATTTTTACAAGCGGTTAACCGTTACATAAACTTTTCTGGATTGCGCTTAAAAAAATACGAAAACTTCTCTTTAAAAAATTAAGAAATAAATAGCGAAGTGATACTGTCGAAAATATTTTGAATTATTATATCTTTTATTTTTTGACAAAATGACAATAAATGCTGCTATATCTATTTTATCGGGTATAATAACAGGTCATACACATTACTAGTTACACAATATCTAGAGGGAAATGAAACTTCTAATACCTTGACAAAGGCAGGAGCTCGTGAGGTCCCTGAGCCGTTGGCACATCTTATCTTTCTATATATTTTTTCAAGAGTAAAAAGCAGGATTAAAACCACATGGATTGTCCCTCCAGAGCACCAGAAGTATCAGTGCTCTCGTCCGGGAAGCTCAGTGGTTAATGGCTTGAAAAGACAGGAACAAACTGCTCTCACCCGCTTCACCTCCGATCAATAAAATTTTCTGAGGACAGGAAAGTTTTCGAGACTTCTACCAATTGTGCCGCAGAATAAGCTATGCCAAAACACATCCTGGAGTGCCCGTGGCTATCCAAGGATGATTTATATAACTGTTTCGTACAAATGAAGCGCTGTTACAACAGCGCCTTCTTTGTGCGTTAAAAAAAAAAAAAAAAAAAAAAAAAAAACTGCGAGAGTGGAGGAAGAGTTACTGCTTTTGAGAAGAGCAGATGTAAAATAAGTGGAATGAATCAGCTACAAACAATAAAGAAATTTTAAATTCTAGAGTCATACAGTCCTTTTATTTACATACCAGAGTTATTGTCACAACAATAAAGATCCTTTAATGATGCCTGATTTTTTGGAGGTCTAGCACTGCTGGCCAAAGAAGATATGCAACAACACACGTATCCACAATATTGTAGAAGAATTTCAATTGTATAACTACCAAGATACTTATATAACGGCAGGCTTTAATATAATTATTATTCCCAACAAAAATAATATGTTAAGTAAAATTCTCACAAAATTATTTTCATTCATTAATCGGAAGATTGTTATTAGCGAAATAACTGATTAAAAGTAACAAATCACTAAATATCTTAAAATAAAAAAATTATAAGAATTTGTTCTTTTATATTTAGACATTATGTACGAAAATAATTTTTTGCAATTCTTTTTCAATTTGTTAAGAAAATTTAATTTAAAATTAAACAATGAAACGTAAATT
Organism: Latrodectus hesperus; assembly: GCA_037975125.1. Classification (NCBI taxonomy): domain Eukaryota; kingdom Metazoa; phylum Arthropoda; class Arachnida; order Araneae; family Theridiidae; genus Latrodectus; species Latrodectus hesperus. Next base: position 82,932,464 of record CM075850.1, read on the forward strand.
TATTATCATTTATTTGATCCAGAGAAACCCAATGACTAACAAAAGGAAATATTGAAGAGTTGTAATAAGATACCCGACTTTCGGAAACCTCTATGAATAGAATGAGTAATGAGAAATATAAATAGATTACTAATAGTTACACAATAAATTTTTCATCTGATTATAAGATGACAATGAATTTCACTGGTAATATACTAGGCAAATAAAATATTTCAGTAATTAAAGTAATTGCTATTTTATATATAGTTTAGCTCTTCCATATGGAGATTAATTTTTTGCTTTTCATTTTTGTCTACCGAAGTTGTTAAGAGTAATCAACTCTTTTGTGATTTTGTAACCAAAGTCAATACTTGAATTGCTGCCTTCCTCATTAAGAACATTTGGGAAAGCCTTTTATAACTTTTAATGTGTAAAGTCCTCTCACATATCACGACATTCTTTTATCAAATATGGAAATAACTACTTTCCTAATAGAAAGCAACATTTTCCTCACTAACTATAGCTAATCAAATCTGATTACACAAGGCATTTTTCAGATTAGATTTCAGCAATGTTTGAACCAGTAAAATTTAATCCACTTGGAAAAATAACTGCAAAAATGTGATTATTGAACTCCAATAATTGAACATTTCTTGCATATAATAATGTGATTTTAAAATAAAAATTTCGACATAATCTGATTTTCATCTTATAATTTGTAAATTTTACTAAATTATTTAATTATTGCTTAAAGAATAACAAATTTGTCACTTGTATTTATTTTAAAAATTGATTGCAAAATAATACATTGTAAACATGACAATTATTTTACTTATGTAAGGTGCAACAATACAGCTTTAAGTAAAAAAAATTCATATTTATTGCACAATAACTTAAAATAGCTTTCTTCTAATTTAGAAATTCAAAATAAAATTCTTTATTATCATAATGAGCAACATATAATGTAGACCACAATAGATCCTATCTTGGCTGCCTAAATTGAACCACAATTTTGGCAGCCAAGCTTGGTCCGATATGACAAATTGTAGACAATCCAAGATTGGCCCAATATAGATCGCAAGTAATGGACCTAGACCAAAGTTATAATTAACCAATTTAGGGCCAAGCTATTTTGCTATTTGGGTATAGACACACTTTTATTAAACACTTATTTTAATTTCTGAAATACAAAAATTAAATTTGGCATGTGAAACTACTGAATGATCTTTTAACAAATGATATGAGATTGCTACGATTTTTTTATACATTTCTTCTGAAAATGTGAATTGGTTTTAATAAATCATAAAATAACTATCATTTTTCAAATAAAGGAACAATTGTAACATGCATAATGTGAGTGATAAATAATAGTTAAATTAAAATACTTGACATTAAATGGGTATATTTTTATAACCGCCAAACCTTATCCCAAGTCAAAACACTATGATGATATATTTCACATCAATAATTGCTAGACTTTTTTGCATCTACTTATATATTCGAGTCAAATAGTAGATAATAGCTTTATAATTTTGTAAAAATTGTAATATTATTTTTCTTTAATATTTAAAGTATTTATTCCTTTATTTAATTTATGATAAAGTACATATTTTATATGAAAACATAGCAAAATATTTTGAAATATATAACATTTGTATGTAATAAGTATATAATTCAATATCACGATAAAGAAATGTGCTAGTTCTCTGCACAATAATTTTACATGATATATCTACTAAATTCAAATATAGTTTCTTGCTTTAAAAATGTCGGTTAAAAGTAAGTGCTTATAAACAGGGAATTAATATAGATTTTAATCTAATTAAGCTTAAAATTGCAAAACTTTAATCACATTCATTGCTAAGGGATTTGTGACACATGTTACACAATTTTATTCTAAATTACTTTAAATATTCTGAAGAGAAATACTTGATTACTTTTATGGAGCTTTCTTACAATACTGTTAGATATTCTCGCGCGATATTGTCAAAATCCAAACTACACTCTAATAAATTTATAACTTTTATATAATGGATATTAAACTAGTTTTTCGTGTATCATGTTCTGGGCACAGATTCATATTAGCTACTTTAAATTTTCAGCACAAAGTAATAAATTGTTTTCAAATATTTATTCACAACAGCGAACATTTTGAGGTGGATTAATAAATGATAAAGAAGTTTTATATTTAATAAGCAAGATTCTTTCATTTCAAACTTTCAACTAAAAGTTTTGCCAAACCTATAAATAATCATTTAAGCAAAATCTTAACTACAATCAAAAATTCATTTTGATTTCTAAAATTGTTCTGATTTTCTGGATAAAAAATCTTGACACTTATTTTCTGAATGAATTTGCGAATAGTACTCATAAATATTTAAAATCCTGAAGTTTCTAATTTAACGGGAAGCTTGTGACGTAGCAAGGTATAGTGGCACGCGGTGCGTTGATATAAAAGTCCTATTCATCAAAATATAGAATTAAATATGAAGTGATATTTTTATTCAATTAATTAAATTGATGACATGATGTTCATTATAAATTTGCAAATATTGTTTTTGAATAAAAAAAAGTCAGAAATTTTTTTATCAATTATTCAGTTCAATGCAGAAAGTTGAAAAAAATTTCATTAAAAGATAATAACATACTTCTGATAATATTTCGATTTAAAGCTCTATTTTTCAGTAGCTCACTCAACAAACTAGATTAAAGGAATGATTACAATCTTTTCTTTCTAACGTCTTTTCTAATTCGTATTTGGGTTATAGTGAACCTGAGGTAGCTTTTAATTAATTTGAGTTTCAAAAAATTTCTCCCGTGGATCAACACGATATAAAATTAAGAAAAAATTTAATGCCGATGTAGGAACAGCAACTATAAGCTTATAGTTGCTGTTCCTACATCGGCATTAACTAGTTTATACTTAATCGTAAACTGTAAGAATGTCAAAAAAGTCCCTGCACAAAAAAATATTTATTCTATCATTGTGATGATTTTTTGCGGAAAACTGTAAACTCTTTCGCGCGCGAGTGTGTGTGTGTGATTTTTTCTCTTACTCTTTCCATTAACTCTTCGCAAATTTCTCTGGTGGTTTTAGTGTTTTAGGTAATGATGCTTTAATCTTACACTATATAATTTGAACAATTTAAGTCAGGGCTTCTTCTCATAAAATCATAGTTACTAGCCATTTCTAGGGACGTTTAGCTAATAAATAATGTGTTTTAGAAGAAAAGGCTATAAAATATTTACTTCCATTCTGTTTGAAGGTTGAACCACTTTTAGTCAACGTTTGAAATTTTTCAAATATAAATTTTGTTTAATTTAATCCAGGTAAATTTTTTATTAACTGTATTTTCTGAACTTATTGAACTTCATTAAATATGATGAAATTTTTAGACGGTTCAATGATAAAGTTTTTCTTTTTTACATCGTATCCGTTTCTCTTTTATATGGATGGAAGTTTCTGTAAAGCGTAGAATAGAGGGCGCTACTACCGTAAAGATCTAGAAAACTTCCGTCACGAAACTTCCTGCTTACTATTTCATTATTGTCTTATACTATCGTGCTTGCTTTCTGTAGTTTCCATTACTTTTGAGAAATATTAATTTAAAAGTAATTATCCTAAAAATTTTTTTGAAATGCAGAAAGCAAATAAAGGTAATAGTTGTTGGGTAGCATTTGGTTCCAATATGCGAGCTGAAACAAATTTATTTTCGCAATTGAAGATATTCAAATTTCCTATGGAACCCGATTTATAATCCTTAATTTAATTAGATATATATTAAATCAATTCTTAAAAATAAGGCATGAATTTTAATTGCAATGAAAACCAAGATTTGTTTAAAATATTAATAAACACAAGTAAATAAACACATCATAACAATTTTGTTCTACTCATTATTGATTCCAATTCATATATTCTAGCTTGAGCAAGAAAATTTTAATAAAATTTATAATACAATAAATGAAAGCATAAATAATACCTTGTTTAATATTTGAAATGATTTATAGTTCAATCGTGCGCAAAATATATTTCCAGAAATTTTGGAATAAATGCATAAAATTAAAAATTTGTTAAAGAAGAAAATGATTAACAATTGAGATTAATAATAGCAAGAGTTAGAATGTGGGTTACAATATATCATTCATCAACAATTGAGAATCATTGTTACAATCCCCGAAAATATGGTAATCCATCAGGATTATTTAAGTAAAAATTAAAATTTTTTTAAAAAATTTACGGGATCACCACTGATTACACTCTTATTAAAAATTATGATTTTAACGGATAAAAAAAATAAAAAAAATTTGAAAACAGAAATAAATACCTAAAAATATTTAAATAAAAAATTTTGCGATTGCATTGATTTTCAATGGGAAGAGTGAAAACCGGAAGTATTTGAGATGGCTTCCGGTCAACTGAGGTTTGTTTTTGCTTACACTGAAAACTCCATCCATAGAATTTTCTCTCCTGATATTCCTCGTTTTTCTGATTATTCCTTCAAATACCATATGTAGCTTACATTTTCTCATTTCGTTAAAATTAGTAATCTCTTACTAACATTAATTATTATTATCTATTATGTGAAGAAACTGGAACAAACCTAACTCTTCAGTGACTTTTATTAAATTGCTTTTTCTCTATCGTTGAATAAAGGAGAACATTTCATTCACTTATTTTTATATTAGAATGATTGCGGTAAAAATATAATCTGTAAACAATCTTCAGCATATATGAGATTTCTTCCACGTCATTAAAGCATTATTAATGTAGAATGTAACATTCTCATAAGCATACAAAACATTTTTCGCTTTAGTCAAACTAAAACAAACTTTTTTTAAAAAAATTCAAGTGAAATTATCGGTAAGCAAGACTTGTGAGTGAAGTTAGGATATGGATAAATACATAGTCAGTTTCTACATCGTATAATACTTATTCTCGCTTCTTTTTAATATACTTTGCATAGAATATATTAAATACATCATTTTTCACAGAATTACGTGGATAGATATTTTCAATTCTAGGGAGAGAATGTATATAAAAGAAAGAATACTGCTCCAATGAGCTAACACTTTACGATAATTATAATATTACATCTTGCGTGTGCAATTCGCTGCTGTTCGTAAATATAGGCTTGTATAAATTATCTAACCTATTATTTACAAAAAATATATTAATTCTGGCGTGCACATAATAGAATAAAGTGCTTGTACGCAAATATTTCCAAGAGAATTTTAAAAGTTAATGATTTGATGATTAAGATAACATATTACTAAAGCTCTTATCATCACCAATTTGAAAAATTTGTTGAAATGACCAATTAGCACACAGATTTTTGACTGCATAACAACACTTACGTTATTTATCGAAAGGAAACATTTCATGTTCTTATTTATAGAATTTAAAATATTTAGCCTTAAAAAGGGTGTTTGTCATGCAGAATTAACGAACGATCAGTGTATCCAAAAAATTTATTTCATGCTGGATGTTACGTCTTATATAAATGAAAATAATAAGGAACTAAAGGAAGGAAACAATTTTTCAGATGTTAGAATTTATTTCAATTAAAAGCAAATTCTTTTTTTTTTTACTGAAGATTTTTAAATAAAACTTTAATTAGCTTTCCAAGCCTGTTGAGGCATTAGCTATTTCAAAACAAGTTTTAAATAAGGAAGTAATTATCAGGTGCTTACAGGAATTTAAAAGCAACAAAATAACATTGTTCACAATTTTGTTTAAAAAAATAGCAATATAATTAAATTTTTCTCTCTTTAATATTAACATTGGCTACTTTGCTACTTTTCTTATGATGGCCGGGCAGTTAAAAATGTGTTCCAGGGTGAGATCCTCCTCCGGGCAATTCCTACATGATTTGTAAGTTCTGGTGCCATCAGTATTTATAGTCATACCACAGAAGTGTTGAGTTCTAAGTCTGGAAATAGTCCTGGTAATAATCCTATCATCATAGATATTACATAATTGATGTTCCATTTTGATGTTTTTTCTTTCAGTTTGTATCCAGCAATTGCATTAGCGTCTCTTATAATACATACCTATATAATCTAAATTTTAAACAATATGGATCTTGAAAGTAATTTCAATCTTTGAACTGTTAACCATCGGCTTAGACCAATCCGATCTTTTTTAGCCCTAAGCGATCAGCTGTCTCAAAGTCCGACAATTGTTCATTAGGTACCTTTCATTACGATGTCGTGTATCAGCGGCAGTGGATTTGCAAATGGTCATCAACCATTGCACCTGCTCATCAGTTGCATTATGTTGACTAATTTCCATCTGATCATTATTCATATTAAGAATGATTCGATTTTTAATGGGTAAGTGAAGGAACAAGTAATGAATCTCTAGATATGCAATAATTAGGTGGAGTCCAAAGACCTTTAAAATTTTCTTTATAAATTTGGGTCTTTGGGTCTAAAGACCCAAATTTATAAAGAAATTCAGCCCTTTCCCTAGTTCTCTCCCGAATGTTGCACAATAGATATTGAAGGTTTTTACTAATTTTGGCAGTTAAATTTGAACTGTTTCATTAGTGTGATCAAATGTTAATTTTTTTAAAAAAATTTAATAAAATTTTTAAATGATTGGAAGACATACAAATTTGACAAAATGCACTTGCAATTGCAATTAGAAAAGTAAAATTCCCTGGAATTTTGAAGCTGGGGAATTTACTCGGGAATTTCAGGAACAAGCCGGGAATTCTGAAAGAATAAACTGAACCAATCATCTTTCGTGTAATGGATTATTTTGCCTTATAAATATGAAGAAAAATGAAGTAAACTTCATAAATATGCAACAAAAAATGTCTGTCTGCCTTGTAATTGGAAAGTTAATTAGTTTCGCTCTGAGGAAAAAATCTTCTTCAATGACCAGACAGCCCAGGATGGGCCCTTGCTTCCTCAGAATCGAATTCAAAGCTCTTCTATCCTTGGCTATGGACATCCAGTTAGTTATTTTTTAAATTCTTAAGTCTGTTTCCATGACGAATGATCTGACCTAGAAGATTTTTTTTTTTTGTTACACGATTTTTATCCAATATGCACAGGAGTCCAGCCCAGTTAATTTTCTCAATCTTTATATATTTCCTTATATCTAGTTCCTTAAAAGATTTTTAGAGTTCAGAGTTAGTTCTTCTCCAAATATTGTAACATTTAATGCCACCAAAAAATTTAAATTGTCTTTAATTCTTAAAGTTTTTCTTTCAAAAACAGAAATGATACTTTATACTTTTTCTGTCATTGTCCAGGTCTCAGCAGAGTATGTGTCTGATTAAGCTCTTGTAAATTAGAATCTTGGTTCTGCTTGTGAAGTTAGACTAAGTATTTTTTAAAACCAAAAAAATCATCGGTTCCGCGAAAAAAATACTTGTTAAAATAATAAAAATAATGAATTGATATTTAATAGTAAAATATCAAAAGATATATTTCTCAGGATTGTCAGAATAAATATTGATATTTCCAAGTTTCTGTCGCAATAAATTCATGCTGAAAAAAGTAAGGAAAAAAGCTTTTTCTAAATTGGTCATTAACGGAAATTTTTTTTTTTTTTTTTTTTTTTTACCGTAATTAATTGTAGAAATCCTAAAATAAGTAAACTCTTTTATTTATTAAAAAAAATGATTGATTAAAAAAAAACTTTAAGAATTCCTAAATCATCTGAAAAATTTCAAAACTCTCGAGGACCTTAAAAACTCCTGGGAATTTTTAAAATACCCAAGGGAATAAACCTGGTTTATTCCCGGAAATAAACCTAGTTTTTTCACTCCTTGCATTGCAACACGGTGAAAAAAATTTCTATATCTAGGAAAAGTCTATAGATCATAAATTTCCTTGCGCAAACCTGTACAGTTTTGAATAACTGTCTACAGAAAAGTACTTGTCTTGTAGTGCAAAAAGGATCAGTAAATGGTAAACTTCTCAAAACCCGACTCTGAGCATAAAAGGAAGCCAATTAAAGGTGTAACACCAATGCGGTGCAGACAGTGACCAATGCAAAAGGTCAATACCAAGTCCCTGTAAAAAGCCATGTGAAGTTAAAATTCGGAAGCTTGCAAAGGCAGAGGTTGGATCAAAAGTTTGTTCCAAGATTTTCCTGTGCCCTGAGTCATGATAATCTTTAATTACACAACTAAACTTTCCAATTATTATTATTTTTAATTTCATAACAGTCAGTGAGAAGAACCAGCTTTAGCTAGCCTGTTAGCACATTCATTGCCGGGAATATTACTGTGGCTTGGGACCCTCTGAAAAATCTAACAAACATTCAAAAGATTGTCTAAAGTTACACGTGAGTATTTTTCCCAATAACAGTGCCATTTTTACAAAAAGACTACAAAACTTGAATTGTGTCCTTGTAATCAACAAGGAAAACAACCTTACAGTTAGTAGAAATTGTTGCATGTTTTAAAGTAGCTAAGTCAATGGTTTTAACTTCAGCATTGGAATTTAGTTGCTGGAGAAGCAACATCAACAATCTTTAAAGTAGTTTTTTGCAATAAAAACCGCTACCACGGTTCCCATTATCAGATTGTAAGTCCTTAATGTAAATATAAATTTAATCTTTATTAGGATTAGAGTATGGATAGTCTCTAGAGAACAGATCAACAAAGTAACTGGGATAGTTTCAGATTTGCTCACGCTGAAACTAATAGAAAGGTTACACGCCAGAATGAGAATATTGAAAGGTTAGAAAAACTATTAATAAACGGCTGCTTATCATACTGCTTACTTGTATATTTTTGTACAGCACTTGCATTACCCAGAAATGTAATGAGTCTTAAGTCTATTCACACAAAGGTTATAAGTCTAATCATAAAAAGTCTTGTATAATTTTCATAAAATTTTAATTGGCAGTGTCGACTACACAAGAGAGACTCTAAGTTATCTCCATTGCACAAATAAGAGTAGAATATTCTACTCTTATTTGTGCAATGGAGATATTGCCCATACGGGCGGTATCAATTATAAGTCTAAGGACATAATTTTAATGTCTATCAAAGATCAAGCCCAGCCAGCTGAAGTAGCGACCAAGAATTCTCCACCATAGTCTAGAATTGGTATAATAAATGTTTTATAAATTGTAAAGAGGACATCTTGGTTAGATACCCAGATAATCCACAAGACGTTTACGCAGCCTCATGTGATCAGTTTCTCTACTTGCTATTAGAGTGGAGTAAATCATCGACTTAACTGTGAATCAAGGGGAAATTTTAAGCATTTAGCGCCATAAATCCTCTTTAAAAAGTTACAGAGGGTATTAACACATTTTTCGAACGATTTTGGGGCCGTTTAATTAATGTTTAAAATGTAAAGACTATTTTTTTTAAATGTTCGATTTGATAACCTTTTTTCTAGTCTATACGTCTGTATCGTGATTTCCATGATAGAAGAGCTTTTCGTAAAATTTTCGGGATAACGAGGAATTTCTGTAAATATTAAACGTAAAACCTCTTGATAGTATGATGAGTTGATTTTAATATATATTTTTTTTTACTTCTTACATTTTTAATTTCCCATTGTAGGAGAAACCTGCGACAATCATAAACCTCTTACTGAAACTTTCTTTACATTGGCGGAACCAGGTTTGTAAAATTTTTTCTCCTCCTTTTCTATAGTAAATAAAACTTTTTTGTCACAATCATTTAGGTAAACCCATGCTTCATCAAGGGTCACATATTTTTATTTATCTCCTGCTGAATGGTTTTCATACAAGATTCTACAAAATGTTTTGCGTTGAGCCGCATGCCTCGGCAAAAGCTGGTGAACATTATATTTTTTAGCTTTTATAAGTTGTAAATCTTGGTTTTTTATTTTATTTATTGTTACTACAGATATACCTAAAAACTTTGAAATTGATTTCTGTGTTGGCGGATTTTCTCTTGTTACCAGCGATTTCACTTTAGAAACATTTGAAAACAGTACGTATCTTTTTCGGTTATTCGTTTGGTGTCTTCTTTCCATGTAAAAATAATGATTGACAGTTTTTACCTGTCCGATTAATAATGTTGCTTATTTTGTACTTAGAAATTTTAATACCATACATTTCACAACGTTTTTGAGTTCTGGAATACGAATATTTCTCTTCGGAAAGCACAAAACATATTCTTTAATCCACAGCTTGTTTACATGCAACATTTTGAAAGAATAAATTTAAAAGTAGCAGACGATATTTCACCAGTCATCATTAGTCAATTGGCCTTCTGAATGTTGCTCTATCTATACAACTACATCAGCAAAAAGAAGAATTTTTATTCTGTTATTCCCCCCTGACTCTCCTGAAATTTGGCTACTAGATTGTTCATGTTGAAATGGTACAGTACAGCACACTGTGGTAGGCCACTACTGATTTGAACACATTGAGAAACGATGTCAGTGTATTTTACACTGGAAAATATTTGGATCAGGAACAGCTTAAGCCAGTCCAGCATGTTACTACTTATTTGAATTAATTTATGGATAAGTTTCTTTCTATATATTCTATCATAACTTGATTTAAAGTCAACAGACAGCTAAAGTAGACTACTAGTTCATTCCTATGGAACATATAATATGGCTTAATATTAATATAGAGGGTCACATTCTCTGCAGAAAACAAAATCTAATAGTTGCACAAATGCCTTACAATGACTTTCGACTGTTAGGCTATTCACTATGCAGAATCAAAACTCCAAAAACTTATGTTTAACTAAAATAAAATGAAAATTCATTCTAAAAGCACTAAAAACAGAAATTTTTTAAAAGGAATAAATTTAAATACACACTGAAAATTGAATAAGTATGTGGTTTATTGTAGTAAAATAAAATACAATCTTTGAAGAGACATTTCAGAAATTAATAAACGATAATTTTAGTCAAAATTCTGTAATATTCAATTGTTCACTATCAATCAAAGATACTATGGAGAACGCTACGTTTAGTAAGAAATATTTTTATTTCTATTTTTAATTCTCATTTTTTTCAGTTAATAAAATATACAATGCTGTAATAATAGATAACATATTCTATACTTCTGTTAAGTCACTCATAAACAAATAGAATTCAGTTGTTACAATTAGTTCATTAATGTCATTTTAATAATCAAAAGTTGTTTGACATAAGAAACAATTTCAGTTCACCCTCAATAAAACGATAAGTAAATAATAATTTTTTTAAATGAGTTTCATGTTTTGATGTATTTCATTTAATACACAATGAAGTGTTATAAATTCATTCAGGTATTAAATACTTCCTAAGCACATGCGTAAAACCCTGTTAACATAATTATAAATTCTAATAAATTCTGGTATTGTATTTTCCATAAGCAAGTTTTCTTTACAATACATTTTATATGATAACTATACAAAATCAATCAAGACAAAACATTACAAATTTTTAGAAATAATAGAAAATTTTGCTTAAAATATGGAATCTTATGACGAGTAAGAAAATATCAAGAGTTCACAAGCATACAAAACACTTCATTAGTCAGATAATTTAATGTACTTTGATTTTACAAATGAAAAACTTATTATTTAACAAAAATAAAGAATTAAACCAACTAGAAATATAAAAATATTCTTTCGTATGCAGATATATTTTAGATAAATATCATATAATAAAATATATAAGTTTGAAAAAGAAAAAAATGGTAAGTTCCTTTTCTTTTTCCCATTTTTACAAATGTTTTTTATAACAAGAAAGCAATATAATTTTCAAACATTTTATTATGCATTTGAGTAGTGAAATGCTTGAAAATTTAGATTATGTTTTGTAATGATATGTTATTTTCAAATATTACATTCAATACATACAAATGCCAATGATTTCTCTAGCAAGAAATTCATAGTTTAATGTTTCACAATCAAAAATATTATTTTTTTTTGTTTTTATATTTCATTTAATAAAAATTAAGACAAATTCCAATCATATATTTTACATAATTACATACAACAGAAATTCGAAATCAGCAGCAATAAACTTTAATATTTATGATTCTACTACAGGAGTTTACATTCCATTGAATAATCAGTGATTATTAATGACAATAATTTTGAGACATAAATATTAATTCGTTTTATAAATTATTATTATACATTTAACTTTACAATTTAGTTTTAATTTCAAAGTAATCTGATTTTATTCAGGCCAGTTAGATCATAAAAATGTGATGCTAACAAAAAGCAAACAAAATAAAAGATAAAAAGTGAAAATATTATGTTTCAAAATTTGAGTACAGAGATATGTTAACACAGGAATGTATAGTTTAGTACATAAATAAGACAGTGATGAGACTCTGAAATCTTAGATTTCAACAACACAATCAGGGACTTTTTTTCACTTTTTATAAATTCTAGAATTTTAAAATGTTCAAAATTTGGAAATCTTAAGTTTTTATTTATTTATTTATTATTTTATTTATTTATTTATTTATTTATTTTTTATTTTTTTTGCAATTCTAATCTTTAGAATGCTTAACTAGAAATCACCAGGTTTCTTAACTCAAAATTTTTAGTAAATTTGAGTCTGATGAAATTGTTTATTAAAAAAGATATTTTTAAATAACTTTTTTTTAAAAATATTAAATCTACATTAATTAACATCACTAAAATATGTGTTTTATTTTTTGTGATGTTAAAGTAATTACAAAAGCTTCACATGATACAAAATTTGTATAACTTTCTTAGTTTTACTAAAATTTCAGCAGTTTTATGATAGCAACTTCTATTTTAGACTACTGAGAATTTAATATTTCTTTGAAAACTCCCGATTAATAATAAATGAAACTAGTTTTAAATTTAAATATTTTAAGAATTATCTTAGAAGTTATATTTTCATTAAGAGAAAATAATTTAATTTGACAATAAAATAATTTGTAAATAAATTAACTTTATTATATCTTTTTTATGTTTTACTTTAATAAATTTACAGAATTATTTTTAAAATTACTTTCTTTTGCATCTATATTACATTTAAAACATTTTTAAATTATACTTCAAGTAAGAACCTTTAATGTTAAACAATTATAATTTTATGTATCCTAATAAATGCATTCAAATTTTCAAGATATGAGAAACATTTATGATTAAGTTTAGATTAAAAATAATTTAGGATGTATTATTTCTAAAAGATCTTAATTTGTAAGTAATTATCATAAAAGAAATAAATTTAATGTCATATTAAGATAATAAAACATTTTATGAATGACATAGTAACTAAATTATCTAATTAGTCATTAAAGTAAAATTAATATGAATGTTATATAATTGAATATTAGATTCTGATTAAAAAGAAATATACATAACATACTAAATAATAATAATAATGTGCACTTAGACATTCAGAAGATGAAAAACATAATAATATGAAACAAAAATATTTTTGAAACATTTTATATACTTAAAACTTTAAATAAGATTAAAAAAATATGTTAAGTAAATACACTCAAAAACACCTCTCCATATCAAACCCATATAATTTTAAAAATAAAAATTCACTTGTTATATACATAGAGAAAAAATATTTTTTATTGTTTAAAATAAACCTTATTATAACTAATTCTTGTGATGCATGTAGACTAAATACAATGTTAGAATAATGCTTTATAAGGGTTTTTTCTAATACACTACAAAGATTAAAAAAATTTTGTCATTTGTACTATTTTTTAGCAAAATTTTATCTGAAATTATACAAAAGTTAAAACATTTATACACAGCTATATACTTTAATTTAAATGTTATCACAAAGAGATTTCCATTTAGAATTATATAACTTTTATTTTCCTAACTTACTGTTTATTTATAAAATAAGTGATATATCAAGCAGACTTACACTAAAAAATATTAATTAAATGTGTTTAGTAAATTACTTTTGTCTGAGGTGAACCATATGAATATAAAAAAGAAAATCATTTTACATTCAATAATATATCATCCTTTTGTTTGATAATCTAATCTAATGAATGTGCACAAGTTTACAAAAGTAAAAAATATCAATTTCATATGTTTCATATAAATATAGCTTGCTGTACAATTATACCATCACAAATTTCTCACACAATCAGAAAAAATTATTTTTGGGCAATCATAATGACAACAAATTCTTAAATCCTTTGCAGGTAACATATGCTTCTTGTATAAAAAAGCAAGTCTTTTGCTCAAAATATGAAATTAAATATTATAATTTTCCATATCACAAATGTAATCACATAGACTGTAAGTTAACATTTTGAGCAAATGGCACCATTGTATGTGTAAGTATATTTAAATAACTTAATGATCAAATCAGGAGAGTTTCTTAGTGAGTTTCGATATCTCACAATCAGTGCTAGTGAATTCAACAGCACAACATCTTGGAAACCAACCTTTTAATTCATTTTCATCTGTAAAATGAATAAATTGATACAAAGTGATTAACATGCATAAACATTAAACACAAATCAATAGAATTTCTTAAAAAAATACTTTTAATATTTTCAAGTGCTTAAAAAGAAAGAATATCTGAAAATTTAATTTTTTATAATCATTTTTCACAAGACAAAAAAAAAAAAAAAAAAACATCTGGTTTCCAAAATTGTATGGTTAAAACAAGAATAATGTGATTAATTTTTAACACATTTTTTAATATATATAGTGAGAGAACAAATGAAAGTGAAAGCAATTAAAACTGAATTTAAGCTAAAAAAATGTTTCAAAGAAAATAAACTTATAAATTAAAAAGCTAACTTATTAGCAATCACATAAAAAAACTTTTAACTTCAAAACAACAGAATATGATCTCAAATTTATCTTTCATGATTGATAAATTCATTTCATTGCATCAATATCAATCAACACTAATCTAAAACACAATAATGAATCACTGATAATTTTTATTTCATACAAAAACCTTTATATCATGAAAAACATATTAACAACTATCAATGATGTATAATGAAAAAGGAAATATTTTTATGAAAATATAATTAAGGTAAAAAAATTACAGAATGAAATTAATTAAAAAGTTGATTATATATTCAAATAAATTAGGTTTTTGAATTATAATTTCAATAAAATATTGATTTCTACTAAACTTTATAGCAATTCAATTTAATTATAATAATTGATTTGTATGGTTTCGGTTTACAAACAAGGTTAGACAACAATTTAAATTGTATAATTTAAGATAAAGGAAGAATATTAAAGTAAAAGGTGATCGAAAACTTGCAAAAATTGAAAAACACATCCTTTAAGATTAAATTAAATAAAAAATGGAATTATCAACAAAATATAGTTTAATTGTGAAAAGAGATGTTAATAAATGTTAAAATAGTTTAACATCTTGTAAGCATTAAGCTATCTATAATATAATACCAATGGACAAATGTTAAGATAAAATTTAATTATGTAAGCAGGATAACCTGCTTATCATATTAAAGTAAATAAGAATCAAAAGGCAAAATTGATATAATTTTACTTAAAAAAAATTGAGTTTGTAGGAAAAGAAGAGAATAAAAAGCAAAACATATTCAATACAAATCTTTTAACTCAAAATCATAGGTTTTAATAAATTTCAACAAATTCAAAATTTTGATTTATTAAAAAAATACTTGCTATGGAATTGATTATTTATTTGAGCTCATTTAATCTCGATGACTAAACATGATTCCTTTATATTATTTGCTAATGAAGCGTCAAAGAACAATTATTAAAAAATTCTACTTTTTATTTATATTGCTGAAATGCATTAGTCTTTATCAAATTACAAAAATAGAACCAAAGAATATACAAGATTCTAAATAAGTTGATTTGGTTTGTTTGTTGTCTAATGCTTATTTTATGCATATGTGGGCTAATTAGACCCAATAAAAGTTGAAAACATAAAAGTATTATCCCTAAATCTACTAGAAAAGTGTTATCAAAACATGTTTGATATATTTTAAATGCAATAATATTATTACAATTAAACATGTCAAAATCAAAAAACTAACATGTGCCAAATAATTCAGAAATTATGAAAAAACATCAAAATTATTTATTTCCTTATAAGTATTTTAATCTTATCTTTATAGAAAAATCTTTTACTGGATATTTAAAACAAGGAATCTTTTAAAGGAAGATAGTAACAAACTAATGAAACAGCTATCATTCTACTTTGTCACACTGAGTTTAAATCTCAGCAGCAATGATAAATATTCATTTATAAAACTTTCTTCAATTT
Source organism: Latrodectus hesperus (assembly GCA_037975125.1). Lineage (NCBI taxonomy): Eukaryota > Metazoa > Arthropoda > Arachnida > Araneae > Theridiidae > Latrodectus > Latrodectus hesperus. Next base: position 82,948,634 of record CM075850.1, read on the forward strand.
TATAAAACAAATGTCTCTAAATATAAAGCAAGAACTAAATTAAATACCATATTTGTTAATTTAATCTTTATTTTCTGCTAGATCAAAATTTATAGAGATATCTGCCACCAGATTTATGGCCGCTTTATGATCGCTAGATCATTGGTGAATGTTGGCTCTGAAATTTTTAGTTGTTCTGGGGCGAAGATACGTACCATCGTAGGCTTCATCACTGGACGCTATCATTTCAGGAAACATCTCCATACTATGGGACTCGTTCAAGACCCTTATTGTAGGAAATGTCTTAAGGATGATGAGTCGGCACTTCACATCATTTTTGAGTGTGATGTTTTAGCCTACATTCGTTTTAATACTTTAGGAATCATCAATACTAAAGATATACATCTTAGCTCCATAAAGGGTTTGTCTGACTTTATAAACAAAAGTGGGCGACCCAATTTATTGCAACTAAGAGTTCATGGGCTTGAGTCTATGCACAAAATGCTATCAAGCAGAGGTGCCCAGTACCCTGTAAGCCCATTAAGAAGTAGGGCAGCTCAGTAAAATTCACCCTTGGTAAAGTTGTCAGCATTAAAATTTATAAAATTAAGTGCAGTGCAGGTTATCAAATGACAGCTTGCACTGTACTTGATTTTATGAACAGAAAAAGGCACATCAGAAATTACACCAATATCTTGGCTTGATGTGTTTCATTTACAATGTTATGTCCTGCTGAGAATCATAAGATTTTTAGTAAAAACCGCACAAGGCATAACCACTGGGATAGGAAAAATACAAGAGTATTTCACATCTTAACAGTCTAAAGAGTTTATACTTTTGTTTTTAGAGTTTATCCATTGTCTTTCTATCTCAGAAATAAGCTTGTCTGGATAGAGGAAAAACTGGCTGGACTAACTTGTAGCCATTTTTAATCAAAAAATCGACTATTTTATTTCCAGGAACCCCCAGAAGGGCTATATCTTGGCTTGAAAATAGCCATAATTATCTTGGGCCATATGGATGAACGCTATTACTCATTCAACATAATCCATGAGACATATATAGCTTAATGTTTGCTACTGATGTGTTTCAATTAGTACTATTCCTTATATATGTAAAAAAGAACAAAAGAATTGTCTTTTCAAACATAGTGGGCATTTGTTAATACCTTGAAATATTATACAAAGAGTGCATTTAGTCATTAGTAAACATAAAAAAAACTTGCCATGGAATATTAAAATAGCTTTTTAAAGAGAAAACAAAACTTAAGTAAAATTTTTAAATAACTTTACCTGAGCCACCAGGGACATTGCACTTTTCACCATACAGCCATCGACTACAAATAAAAAAAATTCAAATAAATAAAATTGGAAATATATAAAATTATACAGTAAAATCTAATATATATAAATATATATATATATATATATATATATATATATATATATATATATATATATATATATATATATATATATATATATAAACAAGTTATTTCAACCTCTTCAGAAGAACTGCACATTTAATAAAAATAAAGTATGAACTTACTTTCTCCAGCGTGTTACATAAACAGTATCGCCTACTGATAATGGAATGCGATATTCATCACTACAAGGTGGATTTAGACAAGTTCGTAAGCCCTTTGAAATAGGAAACCATGAACCACTGTATTTTTGCACAATTGTATATTGTTTCTTACGAGCTTTTTTATCCTTCTTTTGAATTAACTGCTCAATCTAAAAAAATGTGCAATACATTTAGTAGATTTGATAATTCTGTTGCAATAAGAAAATTTTTTAAAGTATTCAATGTTTATTATGAACATATCTTATTAAGGTCAGAATTAAATTTGTGTGGGTATGGATGATTTGTGTGTATCATTGAATGAATTTTATAAACATTAAAGAGGTTTTTATTTATAGTGATGAGTAAATAGTTTAAGAATTTATTCAAGAACTGTGTGTGCACAAGTCTGGGTGTATTAAAAATGTAATAGGTAATGTAATAATAATATTAAAAATGTAATAAAAAAATTTTCATTTATATATTTATACTTATATTTGTACAACCGATATAAAATATGAAGTTAAACAAATACAACATTAAAAGAAATTATTAATATACAGTTTATAAAATTAAGTAATATAAATATACATAAAAAATGAAATGAAAAGTAATTAAAATTGCATAACACATAACATTTTTATCTTGGAACCCTTATGGAACCTAATAATGGAACCCTTACATAGTTATTAATATAGTACATTAGAAGTTATTAATGTGGACAAATGAATCTGTTCATTTAATTATAATAAATTTTGAAAATGATACAAATATACACAATTAACATTATTAGTACAGATATCTAGAAACTAATTAAATAAATAAATTTAATTTATAATGTATTAAAATTATTTAATTAGTTTAATTTATAATTTGATAACTTCAAATATTAATGCACAGTACATGGCATGAGGTGAAAAATTAGTGCTTTAAAAAAATTGGTAATTCAGTTTTAAAATATAAAGAGAATATTTTCAGCCAAAATTAAAACTAACTTTCTTCCTAGTTATTAAAAAATAATTTAATATTTTAATGCAAATTAGTTTAATAAAATAAAAATATGAAATTTACACTTCAATAATAAAGAGCAATTTGTGTAATACAAATGTGAGTTTTAAAAAGCTGACATATAATCCAATGCAAAGAATATATGCTATTTGATTTTGTTCACAATAATTCAACAGTTATGAAAAATCAAACTCAGTTTTCTCAGTCATTATCAAAGAGTGAAATTGTATATTACTTTGTCACATTAAATTTATTTCAAATTAATAAAGTTTCATACAATAAAATCAAATAAAATTTCAAGTATTTAAAAATAGAATCTTATTTAAAATGTCATTAATAAACTTTATAATTTAAAGATATTTTAAATATAATCCAAAGAAAAAAATGCATTTAAAAATGTTTAATAGAATATCAAGAGATACTCATATTTTGAACAAATTGATTTTCAATATACGTTTTTTTCAAATTTAATTTCTTTTAATTAATAAACTTACTAAACCTACAAATAATTAGCATAAAACTAACATATTTCTTTAATGAATTACTATCAAATTCCAAAGAAATTAATTACACATTATTTCCTGATAATGATAACATAATATAGTAATACCAAAAAACTCTCTCTTCATCCCCTTTATTATCTTTTATATATGAGTTGTAATAATGTTATATTTCCTTTGAATACTTATCATATTTAGCATAGTAAAGAGTTTAACAAAATTACATACCTTAAAGTAACAAAAATTATATATCCTACATATTCTAAACATATTTTTAAATTACATTTTTAGATATTTTGAATCACTGTGTTTCAAATAAAAATATAAATAAATTAGTCACTTAAATAAAAATATAAATAAATTAGCATAAAATATTGAGAAAGATATATAGACCAATTCAGATAATTCATAACGTGTGCTCCTTTTCATCACCAAGACCTAGAAGTAGAACTATATTTTGTATAGCCTAAGTTTCCAAGTTCAATCCCACCACAGTTGAACAATGGGAGATTGTTATATTTTTGCATGCACTTCTGTTGGAATGGGTGTTTGGGAGTCCTCCATTTTTTTGCTCCCTTCCTTGCAATACATGAATAAAGCCCACACAAATTAAAAGACTAATATGTAGTGATTATTAAAAAGCTTTGGCCTCCAACTATGGTGGCCTTTGAAGTTATGTTAACCATTGTACAGTGTCAAAATAGTAATATATGGAAAATACGAACATATAAAGGGAAACATGGTAAATAAAAAGAAGTAGGGAAAAGGGTGATTTCATATATAAGCAATGATGTAGTAAAAAGATTGCATTTATAATTAGCAAACAATTTAGAATCATTTACATAAAAATTTTAAGTTATCTAATCATTATTATTTAGAGAAATTAAAATAAATATTTCAAAAGGAAATAAAACTAACATACAGTCAGAGTGTAAGGATGACATCCTTCAACAAGAGGCCAATCTGTTAAGCCATTGCCTAGAGGATCCCAAAATACTTGTTTTAAATTTCTCCAACATCCTAAATTATATGGATAAATGAAAGGAATATCACTTCGACGAGGGCGGCAGTAAGCCTATAATGAAACAAAAAATTTAAAACATATTTTCTATTAATAATGAGTTTTTAGGGTAAACTAAAGAATATAAATGCTTATAAATGTAAGAGCAAATAATTTTGATGGACACTACAAAAACATGAAAGTATTGGGCGTTATTAACAAATATCTTTCTTTGTGTTAAAGGAATCAATGAGACAAAACAATATGTTTAACAAATTATTCTTTTAATTTAATCATTATTATTCCTAATATAAACAGTAATTGAAAATAAAAGTCTAAATTGCGAATTACAAGATATTCCATTGTTCCCTTATTTTTAGTTTCTATAGTTTAGAGTGAAAAATTTGATTAAGAAATTTGACAAAATATTTTAATGCAATATTTAAAACAAACACACATAGAAAATTTTTTTAATACAAAGAGAATTAACATTATAAATTATAGTTAAAATGAGTGTAAAGACTAAATTTCATTAAAAATACATACATAGAAAAATTATAAAATAAATATTTTATTTATCCCTATTTATGACTAAAGAGGCTAATTCTACAAAAAAATTACAATAATTAATTAAAATGTTGAAAGTGAAATTCTTCAGGAACAGTGAAAAAATAAAATTAGTTATATGCAAAATAAACAATTAAAACATAGAATACAGAATGCAGTTATTTAAAATCAAAAAATATAAGTGGCTAAAAACAAATTAAAAAAATTAATGCATTGGATTGCATATCACAACTCCAACACTAATTTTGGAAATATCTATCAGAAATTAGAAAACTATCAATAAAAATAAAAAGATATTATGGTTACCCAAAGATTTAAAAACACTACTCTAAATAATGCATAGAAAAGAAAATGCTGTATTTAAATTTAAAATATATCTAAACTATTCAGAGAAATGTTAAAATCAGAAAAATATTCAGACATAAAAAATTTTCAGAAAAAGTGAAAAAGAAATTTTTCTCAAGAATGCAAAGTGCACAAATTAAAAGTCCAACAAGTTCAAATTTTATACATTTTTTAGTTGGTGAATTACTACATTCAAATGGTATTTATGAAATAAATAGAGGAAATTTGATTAAAAAGCATTTCAAAATGAAAAAAAATAACAGATAAACATGATAAAATTAAAATTTAAGTATATATATATATATATATATATATATATATATATATAAGTATATATATAAATAATATACAAAATATCTTTATGCAAAATAGTTTAAAACTATATAAATGTACTAATTGCTTTGAAGTGTAAGACAGAATATTATGCAGTTAAAAAAGGTACAAAATGATATGACCTTAAGTTGTAAACATTCCCAAATTAATAAAACATTTATATGGATTCCATTTTGAAAACAAAGAATGAAAATATATACTTTTTATAATTTGAAAATGAACTTATACCTGTCAAACTTGGAGGAAAAAAATCAGTATAGATTCTACTGATTTTGAGGTAAAAAATCAGGAGACATTACTAGTGACGTTTTTCTTTGAAACAGAATGTTTAAAACAGTAGTATCACAAAAAGATAATTTTTCTCTTTAAATTATACATTCTGAGAATGATTTATGATAAACATATTTTGTGTTAATATTACTATTTTAATAAAATATTCATCAACATCATAAAGGAACTATAAACAACATTTATGTTCCAATATTTATTTAGGGCAGATTTCACTACACTAGTGTAATTTATAAATATTAAACTTATGAAATTACTAAAAAACATAAAATACACTATTAAATAAATTTAATTCTGTGACAAATACTTTTAAGAATATACAAATATCAACTACTTAATCCATAAAAAACATAATATATTTCAAATAACTCATGGCAATTTATTTTTTCATAGGTTGGTGACTTAGAAATGAATTTGTGAATTGTTGTTCAAAAATTTTTTTTCTCATTTTGAAAATATTTAGTTACATAAAACTTTCTAAATTTTCAGCAGGAAGTGAAGATATAAATTCATTTTTTTATGTGACTGAACACTTATTCAAATTCTGCTTTAGAATAGGGAATATTTAAAATTGTAAGCATCAACTGGGAAATATTGGAAAGCATTTTTTGTTCAAACTCATTTTTCAGATTTCTAACAAGATGCCATTCGCACTTTGTTCACCCAGCATTTCTTTTGAGAGAACAGTGCTTTGTAATTTTCAAAACTCAGTTTGGAGAATGTCTAATCCTTTATTCAGTTCTGTATTGAACAAAATGGGAAATCTATCAACAAAGAATTTTACACTAGAAAACAGCATACGCCTGCATATTTTCCATCTGTTAACTGTTTAGGCTGCTAAAACAACTCAATAGACTTTATTCCCCTCAAAATTTCAGCTGTTTTTAAACTTTTCACGGAAATTGCTGAAAATCAGTAGATTTTCATACATTATCGGGGAATTGGTAGAAATGAAAAATCATGAGTTTCCCGATATAATCAGTAGCTGTAAGTATTTGTATGGTAATCTGGGTAGTGTTAATATCAATAATAAATTTGAAATATAATCTAAAAACATTCCTAACTTGTCTCAAAACTAAATTAATAAAAAATGCTACTTTCAATAAATAATAATTCATACTTTAGTGACAATCCAATTTTCAATACTGGTTTCATTTCTTATTATTTGTTTCATCTGAAATATAAGATAAACTATTAACTCATAATTTACTTTACAAAGTTTTAAAATAAATTTAAACATGAAATTTATTTAGTAGTTAAATTCAACCCAATGAGAAATAAATTGTTAATCAATTTTAAAAATGCAGCAAATTAATTTTTTTAAAAACAAACCTTTACTTACATAATGAATTTTGAAAATGCATTAAAACTTCAAAAATAAAATAGTCTTACAGAAACAGTTTTTAATACAAATAAAAAAATTTCAAGTGTATTTATAAAAAAAGAAATACAAGTAAACATACTAGAAATAATGTTAGCAATAAAGTTCTTGGCATTTTTAATTGCCAAAATGAAAATGATTTACAAAAAGTTTAGCATATGGTTAGTAATTCAAAAAATATCCATTCCCACCCAGCACTTTCACCAATGTATCTCAACTAGCAATCTTTTAATGGTAAAACTAAGATTTTGGATGCACAGAAATCCCTGAGTACTTGTCATAAGTCTGCTTCATTGATATAAATGTCCAGTTCAAAATTTTTGAAATCCATAGCTGCATACAATAGATTTTGGATGCAGCACATTCATACGAAGAACTATTTCTAAATGTTTGACATATTTGGTAATTTGATGCAGTTGTTGATAAGCCTGTTTGGAAATTGTAAAGCAAACAAACCTGAATGAGTTCTCTGGTCTCACTAAATTTAAGATTGGTAAGAGTGTGCAATTGACTTGCTTTTATAACCATTGGTATTCTTACTCTTGATCAACAGGTTTTTAAGCTACACGATAAACTAATTTGTATATCTACTTTTATTTCATTCAATGGCGTAACAAACATGGCAAGAACTTTATTAGTAACTTAATTAAAATAATTATTTCATTCACTTTGCCATTTTCTTAATCTCAGTGAATATTAAGAGCTTTAGAAAAGAATAAGATGTTAAATAATAATATATTTGTTATTAATCACAATCGATTATTTCATTATTAAATTTTTAAAAGAATTGTCATTGAATGATTAATTAAGTAAAAAATAAAAAATATGATTAATTTCAATTGTATCAAATATTTTATAAAAATAGTTATATTAAATAGTACTTTTCAATAAAATTCTGAAAGAAATTTTCAAAATCAAAAATCATGTTCTTAGTATATTACAAGTGAGAAAGGTCATAATGAAAATAAAATATTACTCTTAGAATTTTCTAAACTTTTACTTTTTTATAAATTACACAAAAATTTTTCTATTAATTACTTAAATTTTTCTACAAAATACACATAATTTTTTCAACTATCACAAATTATCATTGTTGCAGAGTAATTTATAACAAGTAGTAAATGCTTGTAATTACTTCCTCTTTAGAATAATAATTGTTTGATTTAATTTCGAAAAAATTTCAGTTGAAATTTTCAAAAATTATCCAATTTTATTATAATTTGTAAATCAAAATTATTATATTTTTACTTTAAATTTATCATAAAACAAGAGCGTAAAAAAAATTAAAAATTGGTAAGCATGAAAATAAATTCTGGAAAGAATTCTCCATTTGGCTCTTTCCCCCTTAAAATCTACAAAATAAGCAATACATATTTTCAAGATAACATAGAAGAGATGAATTTATTACCTAATGACTTTACAAATATACCACATTATTTTAATGATACTAAAATGAAAAATATAATGATGTTAATAATCAGTAATTAAATTTTTTATTAATTATGAAAAAAACAATAATAAATAATATTGAAGCAGTGAGTTTAAAAGTTTTGTACCACAATGGTCTTGAATGCAAGAAGCCTGTAACAATTAATAAACTTAAATTGCTAAAATTATCAAGAAACCAATAAGTTATTTCTTATTCATAGATAAGATAAAAATTATTTAAATATTATAATAACATATTTTTGTGCTTTTTATTTATTAAAAAATAGACATGTAAAAAATATTCACATACAATTTAAAAATTATTAAAATATTTAATTTTAAAAATGCATGTTATATAATTGTGTATAAATGATTTAAAATATGCAAATAGTAATGAAATAGAATTGCATGCAGAAAAATGTTATGATAAAAAAATAGTTTATTTTTTAAAACAACAAATAAATACATCTAAAAATACACATTTTCATTAATTAAGTTTTTTATTTTAATTAGTATTTTTCGGCATAAAGAAATAATTTTCTAAATTAACATTAATGTAGACTTTGTTAATGCCTATTTCATTAGGTATTAATTAGGTATTACATTCATTTTGTGTTTTATTTTCAATTTATCAATTGTTTGAAAATAAATTTTTAATAGGAACTAAAATATTTATGTGGTTGAATACATATTTTAAACAAATTTTTCTTTAAAATTTCTTTGTACTTGAATTGAAATAATTGTTTCCTTATAAAATTTAATACATTTAATAAAAATTTAGAACAGTAGTGTTCTAGAACCCATAAAAAAATAATCGGACTGTATAATATAAAAAAAGAAAAAATTTACTTTTAACACATACTTTTATATCTATATTATTTATTTTATTTTTCTTAACCAAACTGAGTATAAATCACAAAATTTACTGTTTTGATTTTGCAAGTAAAACCAAATGATTGCTAGTAAAAAAGTATGCTAATTTACTTTAAAACTCATAAGCAATATTTCATATTAATTTAAAATATTAAAGATTTTACAGATTTTTGCACAAATGCTTTAAAGCATTATTATATAAACATTACTAAAACAATATTATAATAAACTCACCTGAACATAAAATAATCCCCCAACTGCAAGAACAACACCCAAAGCCAATCCAAGGCTAAATACAGTGAAAGCTAATTGTGGCATTGTTAAATACACAATGTATCTACGATCATCATGGAGAAAGTACCAATTCTATAAAGCAATAATACAAATTTCAACAAGAAATTTTTTCTCAGAAACATAAGGACTCATACATTAAATAATACTTTATTATATAGTAGAGAAGAGAAAATTTTGCCACTTTGAAACAGATTTTACAATTTCTTTTTAAGCTTTTATTTAAATTAATTTAATATAGAATGTAAGTTTTCACTTTAATATTTTACATTAATGAATAATAACAAAATAGTTTAGAATTAAATACAAAAAATAATCAAGATATAAGTACCACTTGGAATGCTCGATATAATCCTATAAAAAGGAAAATAGAAGACAAGATACAACCACAGACAGCAGAAAGGAGAAACAAGGTAAATTTTTTATGATTAAGATGGCCACAACAATTGTTGATCCATGGACAATGATGATCCATTTTCATGACACACCTAAAACATATACATAAGATAATTATACAGATCAACTATTAAAGGTCAAAAACATTAAATGTTCGAATAGCATTTTTAAACAAGTGTTTTCTTATAAAAAATGCTTTTTACAAGTAAATGGAAGTAATTATTAAAAAAGCAAATAAATAAACAATAGTAATTAATGTTATTCTGTGAAAAATTTTTAAATGCAAGAAACTTTTTAGATTATAAATTATGATATGAAAAGATAATAAACTGTGTAACCAATGGTTACTGTAGAATGAAAATTACAAATATTAAATATTACGTAATTTTGAACTGTCATTATGCAATGTGATTGTCAATTTATCTAACATTCTCTTTTCTATACTGTTACAAACCAGCAAAGAGAATTTAACATAGGGTATAGACTCCTTCAGTATAACAAAGACTGATTCAATGATAAAAAATTTAATCTTCTAATAATCCAGCTTTAGAAGCTTATTTTCAAAGGCTTTGTTTTTGCAACTGGAAAGTAATTTCTATACTAATTCTTCAGAAGATCCACCCGGTTATAACAGTAAGACATGTAAAATAGCCCTAGTAACAATGTCCTCCAAGTGAAAGAATACTTCTGGGTAAGGAAGGATAGGTTTGAGGATTTTCTGCTTTATTCCTGCTTTGATATTTTGAAAACTCATTCACATTTGGAATTATGATGGCAATTCACTATATATGGAATATAGAAGATGATATTTGTGCCAAATGACTGAATTTTAATGGAATCACAGCCATTTAAACTAAATTCTTAGATATTTATAATTCTAGCCACCAAGCTACTATGACATACTTTACATCAATATATTTTCATCAATTATGTATCAAACATATTTTCATCAATTATGTATCAATAGCAAAAAAGAAAATTTTTTGTAAAAATACTGAGCATTTCAATCATAATTTATCATGTTATCATTGTTGTTGTAATAACCTGACATAATCAAATATAATATTGTGGTACATATGCCATATAATCTAGGATGCCAAATTCTGTGATTTTTCGGCGGATTTTCTTATGTATTGGATTGTTTGGTTTGTTTGTCGCTCAACGGTAATTTTTTGCAAACGAGGGCTAATTAGACCGGGACCTATGGTTTAAAGTGGATTCCGAACCACTACAAACATCCATGCCCAAGGTGGGATTCGAACCCACGAGCCGTTTTTCTTATGTATCTGGCAACCTCATTTTTTTACATCATACATATGGAGGCCTATAAGAATTATCCAGAAAATTCTATTTTGATAACCCTAGTATTTACATCATCACGCACATCACCATATGTCATCTTGGCAACATTTCTCCATCGCCAAAAAATTCTGAATTTGGAATCATGGACTATACAACACTTGTGCCAATATTGTTTCATTATTTAAATGTTTACTGAGGATAATTATAAATTTTAATTCAATTAAAATTATTATTTTTCATATTTTTGGCAGTTGTGATGTACCAAATTTTAATTACTATGTACCTGAAAAGTTGAGAAAAATCTATCTCAATTACTTTTACATGCAAGTATCAATTTTAATAAATACATAAAACAAAAGATACAACTTTATGGTATGCATCACATTTTATTCATGAAAAATCTTTCATAGGAAATAACGTTTAATCAAACATAAATGAAAGAATTTAAAAAAATATTTACCCTAAAAAGATTATCATTGCATAAAAAATCAACATTTTTAAATGATACATTATTGAAATTCTAATGTTTTTCTTTCAAAATAACAAATAGGATTTTGATTAAAAAGATTGCTACCTTCCTTTTCGATGAAAATTAAGTACAACAAACTATTACATAAAGCTCTCCAAGAAAGTATTTTACATCAAAAATTTTATTTTTATAATTTATTACATAAAATCAAAAGATAATTAATATTAAAATTTATATTTGCTTTGTAGTCATATAAGGTAGGTAGGCAAAAAAAATGTATTTTTTATAATACAAATTGATCATATAATATACTTAAATAATAAGAATCAAAGTAATTATTAATTTCTGCATTTAATATAGTAATCAACAAAAAGAATATGGGTACAGAAGTTAATAAAATAAAATCAAAACATTTATTTGAGAGTTAGCTTTTACTTACTTCGAAATATAAAAAAAATTGTAATCAGTACTTTATTTGAGCATGACAAATTGAAGAAACAATTTATGAAAATAAAATATAAATCTACTAAGAAACCTTATATTCTGTATATTAGAAATTAAATAATTTAAATGCATGCTACTTGTTGCAATGAAGCAATAAGAAATGCTTTGTAAATCTGCAAAATTAATTTAAAAGTTTAAATACTTTCTACTGTTTACATTTAAAAATAAGGCTTTTTATGGCATGTTCAGTTGGATGGTTTGTTGCTTTATGGACATTTTGTGCATGTAAGGACTGATTAGATCAAGGCATTCAGTTTAAAATGAATTTCAAACCATGATACAACCAAACATAAAATTAGAGTTGTCACTAAAAATTGTTGAATTTAATTCCAGAGTGCAAATCCTTCTTTAGCCAGCTCAGCCATGTTCATAAGAATTAAAAATAATTTCAGAAAAAAATATATATAAATGTCTATTGCAGAAATATTTTATTAAAGAAATTTAATTGAAAACAAGTTAATTGCCAGAGAATTTTTATTAGAATTTTAGAAGGCCAAAACTATATTGCTGAAATAAAACTGATTAGAAAATTTAAGCTTGAAAAAATGATGTATTGGGTTGGCAACTAAGTAATTGTGGATTTCACTGATAGATGGCTCCAGTTAAATTTTTAGATTTGTTGATGTAGCACAAATGTAAAACACATTTTGTTAATTGATAGTTAGCAATTCAACTGTCAATCAGTAAAAATGCTTTTTGATCGGTTGCGTAGTTTTCGTTTGGCGTTCGTTGAAAAATGGAAAATCAAAAGGAACATTTGTAATTTTTTGCTTTTTTTATTTCGCATTGCAAGCTCATAAAAAATTTTGTGCTCTTTATGGTGACAAAGCCTTAAAAGAATGGCAGTGTCAAAATTGGTTATCCAAATTTCGTTCTGGTGATTTTTCACTCAAAGCTGAAAAACGCTCTGGTCGTCCAGTTGAAGTTGATGACGACCTAATCAAAACAATAATCGATTTGGATCATCACAGTACAACACGTGAGATTGCAGAGAAACTTCATGTATCACATACATGCATTGAAAATCACTTAAAACAACTTGGCTATGTTCAAAAACTCAATACATGGATTCCTCACGATCTGCAAGAAACGCATTTAACGCAACGCATTAACAGCTACGATTTGCAAAAGAAACGTAATGAAAATGATCTATCTTTTAAAATGACTGATAACTGGAGATGACAAATGGTTTGTTTACAACAATATCAAGTGGAAAAGATCGTGGAGCAGGCCAGGTGAACCAACTCAAACAACATCAAAAGCTGATATTCGTGAAAAGAAGGTTTTGTTATCAATTTGGTGGGATTACAAAGGAATTGTCTACTTTGAACTCTTACCACCCAACCGAACGATCAATTCTGATGTCCACATTGAACAACTAACGAAATTAAACAATGCAGTTGAAGAAAAATGGTCCGAATTGACAAATCGAAAAGGTGTTGTATTCCATCGTGACAATGCAAGGCTACACACATCTTTGGTCACTCGGCAAAAATTATTGAAGCTTGATTGGGATGTTTTTCCAGATCCACCATATAGTCCTGACCTTGCACCATCTAATTACTTTTTGTTTCGATCTTTACAAAACTCCTTGAATGGTGAAAATTTCAATTATGATGATGATGTCAAATTGTACCTGATTCAGTTTTTTGCTAATAAAAACCAGAAGTTTTATGAACGTGAGATTATGATGCTGCCTGAAAGATGGCAAAAGGGCATTGATCAAAATGGGCAATACATTAAAGAATAAAGTTATTTAGTTCCATGAAAAAAATTGTCTTTGATTTTCTAAAAGAAATCCGCAATTACTTAGTTGCTAACACAATAAAATTACTGTGAAATATGTAACTATGCAACAGAGCAATTGCTAAATGCTTTCCTTCTGCAAACTCTTCATAATGAAAAAAATAATATTTTTCAGAAACATGAAGTAACACAATTTGGAGAATATTATCAATGAAAAATTTAATTGTCTTTTAATAAAACTTCTATATAATGTGAAGTAAATATCACTAGATGATATAAAATGTGCAACAACACAATTATTACGAGATATTACCTTTTACATTTTCGGCAGTGATGAGCTCTTGGTGACTTATATCCTTTACATAGAGAACAATATTGAAGGTAAATGCAATCATTAGCATCTGCCTAAATAAATAATACAACGGAAAAATTTATTGTGAAACAAACATGATGCAAGTATATGGACAAAAAATTCTTAAATTTTATTTAATATACTAAACAAATTTCAAGTGAACCAATGAAGAAAATCAAATTTAATAAAAATGTTTGATTGTATTAAACATTTTATGCATAAAAATTTCAAATTCATTTGTTGTACAAAAGAGAACTTGTTACGAAGCACCATTGTTTTAGTGATTTCCTGTTAATATTTCTCCAAAAAAATATTAACAATTGTTACTAATACAATACACACAATGATAAAAATGTAAAAATCATTATGTATTAAAATTAATGAAAAAATACTTTACTGTCATAAATAACTTCAAGTAACCAGTAAGATCACAAAATGATTTTATGCATGATAAATACAGACTATTCAAGTTATATTTTTCATTATTTTAAAATACTTTATGAATGAAAATTATATAATTATTAAAAGTTTAATTTTGGGAAAATATTTGTTTATCATTAAATAGTAGATTTTCAAATAAATTTGTAAAATCTAATAATCTTATCCACATATTAACTTCTAATAAAATTTATTTAAAATAATATGACATTATTAAAATAACTGAATTTAATATCTAAGAATTTTTCATATAAAAGATACATGCACGTAAAAAATCATAGTTTATCAAACATATCTGTCTCTATCAAAGATTCCCCTTTAATTTGTAAAAAAGTAGATTTTTCTATTTTTGACTAATCTTTGGTAGGTAATTAATAGTAATAATCCTATACTTACTATGAGACATTATAATAAATATGATATCAAATCTTCATTTCCTTTTTACTGAGTAAATAATTGACGACTCACAAACATTATAAAATTAAAGTGCCTATATTCTACACAATGTATTTCAATTATTATTAATTTAATTTGGTATAACAAAATTAATTGTGCCATATATTTACATTATGAATGTATTTCTAAAATTTTTTAAAGCATAACTAAAAACCTGGACATAAATGTAATTATTTTCAAAAGTTCAAATTGGATTATCAATTACTTGTTTAACACCAAGATTTTAATTTATAGATATACATCATAAAAGTTCAATTTTTTTTACTCATTACAACATCTATATGACTAAATAAAGTCTTTTTTACATTAAAATACAAAGAAATTTGACTCGTAAATCCATTTACTAAAATTTAGGAAAACACGAGTTGTAATAATAATATTAGATAAGTTACAAGAAACTTTTGTTTTAATGACATTTATGAAAATTCACATAGAATTTATCTACTACATAATATAACTCAACATATTTAAAAACTGAAATATTGGAATAGTGCATTCCTTTCAATTTAAAATTCAACTAATTTAATTCACAATTCAATATATATATATATATATATATATATATATATATATATATATATATATATATATATATATATATATATATATATATTATTCATATGTAACAGTTTCATATTTTATACTAATACTTTTCTCTTTAAGCATTTTTAAAATACATGAATTTATAAACTGAATTTAGAAAAATGAACTCATTAAAAATACATTAATTTTTACTGTATAGAAATATAAATAAAAAAATTTCAGAAATATTAAACACATTTTTTTACATCAAATGAATATTTCAATGTCAATATTACCCACATATACAAAGAGTAAAAAAAAGCATTATTTTAATTATTATAAATATTTTAGTCCCACATAACTTTAACTGTATTTTTTATTCGTCATATGATCTACTTTTTAAATTGAAAAATATCAAGGTCAAAATATTACTATGAAACAAAATCTTTCAACAGATTTAGATGAATAGTAACTAAATCTGAAAGAAATAAGATAAGGAAAATCATGCTAAAAAATTAAGAGAACAATATTGGAAATAAATAATCAATTACTGAAACTAGAGGAGGAAAATCAAAGGAAAAAATACAAAAGTTAAACGGAAATATTTATTTTCTTTTAGTCCTATTAATACAATAAACTTCAGAAAATTATTTTACCAATTAAATTGTTAATCAAATATATCACGATATTCATACATAAGATTTTAATTTAAAATTCAACATAACTCAGTGTGTAAAGGCAAAAAATGGGACTTTTCTAATAGTATTATGAACTACATTATCACAGATAACATTGCCTTATTAAAGAAAACAAATTATAATATCTTTAATAATGTAAAATTACTATCATAATGTCAAATATTAGATTAGCATATGAATTAAAATCATACTTACTGGAGACCAACCAAATGGAACATATCCAGGACCAATAAACATAGCACAGAAGAAATTATAGAGCGTGCATCCCACAAAAAAGAGAAATAATAGATGACATAAAGCAGCCGGCACTGATGAAAAGAAAGGTAGCCACATAGACGTCACTTGAAGTGTTGAAAATGTTATGCAGTTAATAATAGTCATTGCAATTATGGGTCCCCAATGACAAATTCGATCAATAAGTTCATGAAAACTCATAATTACAGATTAAAAAATAAGCTTATCTTCAGCAAAGTAAAAAATCAAACAATAAAAACTGCACGATTTAAAAAAAAATAGTTATCATACTAACAGATAGTTTTTGTGGAATAAAATATTCAAATCCTAAGTTTCTTTCAATAAAAATTTTAATTAAATACAAATTAGCTCTAAGTATAACATGGAAGACATATTATAAGGCCGTATTAAAACAACTATTTCGTCCGAATTGAATTTATGAAATCAAAAAAGGCAAAGGGTAAATAAAATGTACTTGCTTTACAAAACTTCTACTTCAAAATTACGGTCTGCTCAATCAACTTTTTGTAAACAGAAAGTAACAGACTAACTTTTATTACAGTTAAGGTTAAGTTTATCAAATTTTATTTTGATAATTTATATTTTAACGACCGGATGAACCAAGGTCAACTAAAAAAATAGAAACCTAGGTTAAGTTTGAATCCAAACTAAAATAATTTAAGATTCTATCCATATCTTGATTTTTCTTAAATTATGGTTGGATAATATCAATCAACTTTCCTTTTAGAAACATTGTAAATTTTTTAATAATTTTAACATTTTTTGGCAACAGTATTATAATATATTATAAACAAAGAAGTGAAATGATAATATTTATGTAAATTCAAGATATTTTTGAATGTGGTATTTAACGGTGTCTGAAATTGTGGATAGAAAATCATTTACTATGGATTTTTTATTGTTAACTTCGCTTATATTTTGGAGAAATTATACACAAAATGATTGATATAAAAAACACTTCAATGGATACTATATTAAATAAATTATTGGCTGGAGAAATTTCTGTTAAAGATTTAATTCAATGGCTAAAAACCAACAATTCAGACATAAAAGAATTGAATTTAATTCAAAACTCTGAATTTATTCCTTTCTTTTTAAATTACGTGAAGTACAAGTGTTCATGGATTTCTCCTAACGATAAAATAATAGATGTTACTGAAAACAGTAATTTGAAAAAATCTAAATCAAATGAACAAAGTGAAAATGAGAGTGATAAAAAGCACGATTGGAATCATAATCCTTCTCGTGATAATCAAATAAATGGTCGTTTCAATTTAAATCCTTCAACAGAAACTATTTTAAACAAAAAGCCATTTTCGTCCAAGGATAATATAAACTATCAGGACCATATTAAAACTCCTGATCCATACAAGTTAGAAAACACAAGAAGACATGTATCGAGCACTAAGGTTGTTCAGCAAACTCCAGATATACAGAATTTGAATGCTTTCCCCCCTCTTTCTGCTAAAACAGATGATACAAAAACTCGTAGAAGAATTACCCCTACACCTGTACAAAAAGCTAGCAACTGTAATACAAAATTTGAGAAATCCAGATTTTCAACCAATTCTGTTAACATAACAAGTGAAGTTTTTAAAAGTTCAACCTTTCATGATAATAGATTTGATCTAAAATATGAACGAGAACTCCTAAAAGTTACTAGGAGCACACTACCTAAGCAATCCACCATACCTGAAAAGAATATTAAAACAAAGTGTTCTGATACAAAATGTAATCAGTTAAAAACATTTGATCAATTTATTTTTCCTGATCCACTAAATATAAATATGATAAATGAGATTTTATGTATTTCAGAAATTTATTCTTACCTGCTTAGTGAAGCTTTGATACCAAATATAACAACTGAATTATATTTTTTATTTGAATTAATTACTGCCAAAATACCACACGAAAAAAATCCTGATGAAAAAAATATATTTGGTTCTATTCATAATTGTGTTTTCTTTGCTGTTTCTATTCTTGGCAATCAGTGTAATCTACTTCAAATATTTGATAATGCCACATTAGCTTCTTTAAAAGAAATACCTTATTTAGTAAAATTTTCACCTCAATTAATTGATTATATGTGCTGTTGTACTTTATCAAAGCATGATGATTCTCCAGTATTACCATCACTGACAGTTGTACCATTTCAACTTGAAGATGATAGTAGATCTAACTTTCCAGATGAATACTCGTTTGTCTGTTTTAAAAAACAAAGAGATTTATTCTATGAAATGTTGCGGGAATGGCAATTGTCTATGGATAATGTTGATGATAAATTTAAAAGTAATTTTCTAAGGAAAGTTCGACAGCTAATCAGTCTAGGTCCTAGCTCAATTAACATGTTTCATCTTGCACGACTTTTCCAATCTCAACTCATCGCAAGTTGCATGTGTCTGGAAGTAAATGAAGTATATGATGAATTACTAAATGATATTCAGAGAAATCATCCTGATAAGTTCAAAAAACTACAAGAACGTTTTTTAACTCCTTCTAATACTGGTGGATTAAATCCCCTTCCCTCATTTTATGGCATTCAAACATTTTTTTCTGAACTTATCTTTTGTGCCAATTCACCGTCTTTAAACCAACATTTAATAAATGTGTTTGTATCCAAAATATTAGAAATGAACAATACTGATATATTTTCTGATAAAGAATTAAGTACTCTGGAAACAGTAAAAGATAAGTATGTTTTCTTACTACACACTTTACGACTACTCGGAAAATTCTTGGGATACATATATTTCTTGCCTTATACAAAAGAAGAATTTATGCCTGAGCATATTATAAAACAGCTAGCAGCTTGTAGGCAGCATTTTCCTCCCCCTTTAAATTTATCAAATTTGCTAAAGTGCTCTGTAAAAAATAATCATGTTGTCATTACTGTTCCATGGGTTGTGGAGTACTTAAGTATGGTGGATCCTATTGGGAAAACTCTTATTGATGTCCAGGAAGCTCTCTGTATATTAGTAAGAATTTATCAATGCAAAGACATTTTTCCTAGGCATGATGTTCATTCTCATTTATTTTTACAAATAATTATTGGATGGTTGTTTGAGGTGTTACATTTCCCAACAAATTTTCTAAGCTTGGTACTGCCAGCATGTGAGTTACTTCCCAGCACAGGATATGGCATAGATTCACTTTCTATAATTGACAAACAACTTATTCATTCTTGCTGTCCATACTTAATAGAATTTAAAGTATTAGTTTATAATTTTTTAAATGGTATCAAAGACAAAAAACGGGAAGTAAGAAAAATCACACCTCTCTCAACTTCTACTTCAAATGTTCCTAATAATTTAATAGCAAACAAGCGACAATTAGAATATCACATGGAAGAAAATTTCTTCTCACTTCATCCTTCTTCTGTTAAGAAAACTACTGAATTTGTATCTGAAAGAATGGCTTCAAAGGTAATTAGCAAGATCCGCTCAGAAGTTACTAATGTCAAATTAAATATTGTTGAAGACTTGACTAATGGAGAACAGAAAATATGCACTACTGATAAAGCTAGCAAAGGAGATGATATTGATAAAATTCTGGAAAAAAAAGTTACAAAAGCATTAAGTGACCTCAAGGATATGATCTCTTCTTCACATAAAAACATTTGTTCTGAAATTCATTCAATCATACCTGCATTGCTTTCTGAAGATACCAAACTGATCGTTATAAATATGTGCTGCAAAATTTCAATTCGTATGGCAGTGGACAAAATTCTTGACTGGGGTAATGCAAACCTGTTGTACGATGCTATTAAGTCAGATATTCAAAATAAAATACAATACAATTCAAAGCCAGATAATAATATTGAAGTTATTGATAATTTAAACACAAGTGATTGGATCAGTGTTCTTCGAAATATTGTTGTTAAAGTGCGGTTACCAACATTTGTTGTTAATCTTGAATTTATTCAATCATTGTTTGTTAAAATGACTGAGTTACAAGCAAATATATCAATAGTCATTCAGAAGAATATTTTCCTATTGTCTGTTGATTTATATATAGCTATATTGGTTAACCATCCTGAACAGTGTTGTGAAAAAATAAATGACTGTTTTATTCAATTTTGGTCAAAATGTCCTAAATATATTATGCTGGGAAAGGCATTTTTATCTTTAAAAAATATGAAATTCATTATAAATAGTGAAAATACTGAATTTAGTCAAATGAAATTTTTAGTACTAGTCAAATTATTGTTAATGAGCAATATTATTGGTATTGATGATCTTAATAATTTTATGAAAGATATTAAAGAAACTCAAAGTAATGATTATAAACTATTATATATTTTAGAGAAAGGGTTAAATGAATTGTAGATCTGTTTGAAATCATTTATTGAAAATTAAAACCCATAATTAAAAGTTTCAATACATTTATTTAAAAAAAATTTTATACAAATTTTAAGAATTAAAAAAATAATAAAAACTTGAAAATATTTATTTTTTAATAAATTCATAAATTTTATAAAAAAAATTGTATGAATTTTTTTAGTTTTAATATGCATATTTATACTATTGTATCATGCTAAATGTTAAGACTGTTCAATGATTTACGCTTTAAATATAAATTTGTTATGCATATTTATTAAACAAAATTGGTTATTCTATACATTTTAATGAAGTGGATTTTATTAAAGTAAATTGTTTAGACTTTTTAAATGTGTGTATTTCTTTTAATCATTTATATTCCATTGTATGTTTTCAAATGCATTTTTATTTGATATTTGTTGTCTTAATATATTATATTTTCTACGACTGCCAAAATATTTATTATTTATTTTCCTAAAATAATTTACTTCTTAACTCATTTAAATTCTTTTTCTAAATAAGAAAGGATGGTATGTCACTATATTTTGTAAAGTATTGTATTATATCTTTGATGAAATGTATTTTCCAAATTGTATTTTGTAGATATATTTACTACAGTATTTGCTAGATATTTTGAATTTTGTTTTGTGTGAAAAAATAAAAAATGTGTTAGTAAATATTTTTGTTATTTATTTTTTTTTGATGATATTCAGAGTGGTTTTCTATATTATTTTTCAAATTGTAAAAAATTAATGCTTAATTATTAAGTCTGGATATTTTCATTACAAGGCTTTGTACAAAATAAATATTGTGTTCTTTTACTTTTATAAAGCACTAAATTTGTAAATTTGATTAAAATTATTACATTATTTAACAATTAAATTTTCATTATGTGCATTTCATAATTAAAAGCTAGCTATTTTTGTACTATGACCTTTAAATCATAAGAAATACACTTATAGAAGATATTAAATAAGTTATAAAATTAATTACCATATTTCTATTAATAATGTTAATACATTTATGCATAACAAAAAACAATTATTACTTTTTTATGAAAAATTACAGGAATATTGAGATCTAAAATTAATATTTTTCAGAATGTTGTGAAAATATGAGGTTTTATTATTTCTTCCTTTATTATTTTTTAATGTAATACAGTTAATATATGCTATACATTTTGTGAACAATCCAAAATGAAATTAGTACCAAAAATGCATTTGATGAAATCAGGGGTGTTTGTGCTCCGGGGATTTTGAACTTGATACCCGGAAATTCCGGGGATCGTCGTTCAAAAGGAAGTAGGAATATTAATGAATTATTTATTTTGATCTGGGTAATTTTGTTTGCTTTGAAAGCAGAAAACGCAATAATTATGTCATTCAATACTTCATAATTGTAATTTTTCATTCCCCCCCCCTTCTCGAAACTCAAAAATGTCGGTAGTAAGTCCGTAAAAGTTTCTGGGGATTTTTTGGGGTCCCACAAACACCCCTGTGAAATATTTAATGTAAAATTTTTGAACAAAAATAATGAGAGAGCATTAATTATATATTTAAATTTTTTCTTTTGAATAGCAAGTGAATTCATTTATTTAATTAACATACAATTTTATCAACTTAAAATAATGTTTGAGAAATATAAAAAATTTTAAGACGACTAAAAAATAATACTATTTTTTTTTTAATAAATTAAGAAGTTTATAAATTTGAGCTTATTCGTGAACAATAACTTTATTGCATATTCTGTAATATTTATTATGTTTTTTATTTTATTTTTGTTGTGACTTTGCTAAAATAATTTTTCATAAAGAATTTTTATTTAAATTATTATATTTGAATTATAATAACTGGACTAGAAGTACATCCATAAACTGAGTTTTTGTGTGTAAATCATGTGAGCTTTTTGTATAACAAATCTTCATCAATGAAATCAGAAATTGATTTGTAAATGCCTCCAAATTTATTTCATAAATAATTAATAAATCAAATAAAAAATATTGAAAAATAAGAAATACATTTAAACATTTAATTTTTATCTTAATCTTATAATACTGTATCATGTGCTTCTATGAATTGAAAACAATTTAAGTTAGCAAAACATCAAAGTTGGGAATATATGCCTTTATGCAAGTATAAGAAAGGGAACATATGATTGTTAAGCACAAAATCACATTTTGTGACAATATTTCAATTTTTATTTGGGAATTCATTCAAAATACTGGGAAAAAGTAATCAGGAAGCTTGCAAAATTCTCAATAAAACAAATGCTAAAGTATTGATTATATTTAAGCAGAAATACTTCAAAATTTTAAACCATGTTTTATAAAATAATTGATATAAATTTAAGATTTTTAGTTTTCTTGATATCTTAAATGCCAATTGTACTATTTAGCAAAAATGCCATAAAAAATTTCTTTAATTAAAACTAACATCAGAAATGTGTGAATCATTGAGATTTCCAAATGATTAAGCTGTTCAGTTAATTCATTCATTATTTTGTAATTTCAAAGCTTTAATAAAATGTTTAAAAATACAGCTACTGTGTGTATCAATACAGATTTTATTTAAGTTGAAAAAATATTCATTTCTAGTTTTTCATTCAGTAGTTCAAGTTCTCAACTTACGCCTGTTGTTAGAATTTAATATTAACATCTGAACATTTTAATTTACTATTCCTGTTAATTAGTTGTGTGTGAAAAAATAGTCAACAATTCAAATCAATATTAATTTAAAAATGAAAAATACTTGTTCATCTTTTACATACTACTTTTAGATTATGAAGAATATACATTGTGTGTTATGTAAGAAATAATTTTCTATATAATTGTATTATTTGAAAGACATTAAATTAGTTCAACTGAAACATGATTATTCTGTTTCAGTTCTACAGTGACTGAATATTTCATATTGTGTGTTTCAGTTCTACAGTGAGAGGATTCTATTTTGACCTCAGGCATGTATGTTTGTTGTGGCTAGAGTTTATTTTCAACCATAGATCCTAATCAAATTAGTATTTATGTACAGAATAGTGACCATAGCATGACGAACAATTCCCATGAGCGTATTGATAATAATGTTTTTCAGTTAATCCCTTTAATTTTAGTATATTGAGTTCTTTGCTAGGCTTATCAGTTTTAGCTTTTAATCTTGAATTTCAAAAAGAATGTTTTATAAGGATACTTTTTATTAAATTTGCAAATTTTTGTCTATTTTATATTTTATGTTTTCCATTTCTAAAGATAAAGTATTTTAAGAAGCCCTATTCAAATTTGATATATTAAAATTAGATACTTTTATAATATGATTCATAAGTATTATTTAATATACCAGTTATATATATTTCTTATAAGTTAATTTATAACTAGCTAACTTTAATGTAAATAATTATAAAATTAATTTAACATTTTAATTTGAATACTGATACGGTTTGGAAACAAAAATCTCTTAAAATTTGAAAAAGAGATTACTATAACTTTAAATTAAGTATGAAGTAAAAATGTATTATTAAATGAATGTTACAAAAAATTGATAATTATGTTAGAATCTTGAATCTGTGAAATTTGTGCATATTTTCTGGAATTATAAAATATAAAAAAGTAAAAAATATATTCATAAGAATCAAAGAAATATTTTAAAGTGTCCAAAATATAAATGTGAAATGATTATATATATGTATAAAACCACCAAACATGATACATTACATGTTACAGATTTCTGCATTTTTTTACATCTCTTCTATTGTAGTCTTCTACAAAATTCTAAAATGAACGCTAAGTATTTTGTCATGAAGTAAAGAAAAACATTGGTACTAGTTGTCAATAGTTCATGTTGAACCATTTACTTTCTGAAAATGAAAATTTTCAATTTTAATCTCATTTATAAATATTGGATGTAACTATTAATTCAATAGATACTTATCACAGTATATTGGTTGTTTGCTTCCTTATTACACTATTTTATGATTAGAACTGGTGAGTGAATTGGAGATAGCTGTACTAAAAGATGGTCTCTATACACATTAATTGCCTTTTTGAGGGCAATAGGTTTTTTACATTATATTTAATTTGCATTTTTTTAATTTTAAAGGTATATATATTTTTATTTTCCCTTTATATGTAATTAGATTTTAATATTCGTATACACTGATTTTTGTTTTTTAAAGTTTTAATAATGCTTGGGTTTTCAAAATAAATTAATAAATAAAATAATATAAGTAAAATAAATTAATAAAAAAAATAAAATATCTACTTATAAACTTTATTCTTGGCGCAGCATGTCCGTTTTTGGACTTTGCGCCATAAAACCCAACCAACCTATACACATTAAATATTTGTTCTAATGCTCTTCTTACAGTGTGATATGGAATTCTTATGTCACATGATTCAGTTCTTATGTCACATTATTGTTACTTGGCTATGGTTCAAAATTACAAGACATTTGTATATTGGTGGTACTTATTCTCTTAACAGTCCAGAGTTTCACAGCACTCTCTTTTCTTGAAACTGATAAAAAAAATTTGTGATACTTGATCAGTTTAAATAGGTCGGTACAGGAAAGCCCGGGGCTGCACCTTAAAATCATCTTGACTGTCACCAAGCATTTTATAATTTTGAATCATGATCAGGTGATGATGTCACATCTAAGATGATACCCTCCTCTCTACATCAACAAAAGTGTTAAATAAGTACAAAACTGTTTCAGCTTTGTTTCTTCTGACCAGAGTTTCTTTGTCTTTTAAACCAAAAAAATATCAGGTTTCTTGTAGTATTTTTATGGATTCTCTGAAGATCTTGTAGACAATATTTTGAGAAATAGATGAAGCATATTTCACAAAAAGAAATAATTTATACATGTATAGAAATAATTACACTATACATGTATAAAAGGGTAGATGGAAATGAATATAAATAATGGCGAAACATGCATGGATACATAAAAATAAACATTTTACAGAATAAAAAATCAAGAAGTTATTAACTGGCAAATTGAATTTTTTATTACATAGAAAGAAATTATGTCAGTTTGAATTAAAGAATATGAATATTATTAAGCTAAATCACAGTTATTTCAACCAGTTTAGTTCTTTTTAGAGTAAATGGCATGTGGCTGAATAAACTTAGGAGTTATCTCATCAATTTTAACAGTCTTGTAGAAGAGACAGAATTATAACGTTTTCTCATCATAAGAATAATTTAAAATAAAGGTAGTTTTTTTTAATTTAGAATATTAGAGAAATGGAAATTCTTTACATACTTATAAATTCTAAGTGAGAAAAAAAATTTGCATTTTACATGTATAAAATGGAAGATCTTTTTCGAAGAGATTTAGTTTTTCTCAAGAGATAAACAAAAATAAAATTAAACTGGTTTCTATTGCAATTAATAAAGGATTTATTTTCAATAAATGTCTACTTTTGAAATATAAAAAATAAATCTTCAAAAAGGATGTAAATAGTAAAACTGTATATAGAGAAAATAAACCTAAATTTAAATTTTATCCTTCATAAAATTTATTTCGATATGCTTAAAAAATTATACAACAAGCTATTTTTTGTGTACAAATACTGATTAAATTCTCTCCATCTGTTCCCCAGTTTTTTGTAATCTTTTGGGCAGAATTGAAATGATTGCTGTTTAACAGAAATTTATCATTTAAACTTTTAATTCCTTTTTAGTTGTCTTGTTAAGGTTTTTGTATTTACTTTCATAAAGCTTTGTGGCATATTTTATGGTACACAAGTTTTTGTTTAACTTAATTAATAAAAAAGTATTTATTAAATCAGGACATCTAGTTTAAAAGTAAATTCTGAGCCAGTAAATTCACTGGAATTTACAGTGAGAATCAACCCTTTGAACTGTAGAATCAAAGGACAGAATATTAACCATGCCACTGATGGCTTAGCAAAATTAATTTGGAATATATCATTTGAACTTAAATAATAACAATAATTTTGTATTATACATTATACAAATAATGTAAGAACAATAATCATTATTCAAAAGAAAATTTTATGATGTGCAAAATTACTTTATATATGCATTTTAATAAGAAAAAATTTATTTAGTATAAGCAAAAATCAGGAAATTTAGTTTAACTTTATAAATATTGCAAAGTATATTTAAATCAAAATAACAATTATTCCTGAAAAGAAAATAATTATTTCTGAACTATTCACCTTTATAACTATACAATTTTATATATACTCTTTATAAGCTATATTAATATTATAAATGTTGATTATTTATGAATGCTCACTTTTCTTAACAGTATAAAATATGTTTTTGGCGATGAAATATTTCTGTAATTGATAAATTTGAAATAGTTCTACATTATCGTTTCTTATTTATATTTTAAAAGGAACAAGTGAATACTCTTCCAAAAGTGTTTATAAAATATTTTTACTTATTTAATTTCACATCACGAACATGTATTTCAGATATGAAAAGACAAATGAATTATTTAAAAAATGCAGATAAACTAAACTTCCTTTTTTATATTAAAGTACCATTCAAATAATATATTATTTTACTTTCTTTAAATTATATTACTTTAAATGAATTCTTATGATTAATTTTGTAAATCTTCCCTCCTCTGAAAATTTTTTGGATGATAATTTTACTGGCCTGAAAAAACAACTGAGAAATTTCTACACAAAAATTTTGATAATTACTAAAGAAAATATTTTACCACTCATTCTTAATTCGATAGATGAATATAAGTTCTCAAATACAATCCAAAAAATATACCTAAATATTACAAAGTCAAACATTACAGCATAGTCAAAAGTACCAAGCACAAACAATTTTATGTAATCAACAACTTATGTTGGTCCCTATGATATAAATGTAGCTGTTTTAAAAAGCATAATATAAACCTCTTTTTGTACATAGTGTTAGTTCTTTTAAACATTTTTTATCAGAGTAAAATTATAAATGTTAGAAGTAATTTTGATGTAAAAAAATCACTAAACAGTAATATATAAAGTACTAATTGAAAAAATTTTAATTTAAGAGTTTTGGCTTAAGTAACTTTATCTGTTTCACATCTTAATTGCTCATTCATCAAAACATAAATCCTGTAAATGGCAAGTTTTACGTTTGATTAATAAAAAAATAAGACTGATTGTGTAAAAAAAAAAAAAAAAAAAAAAAAACAAGACTATACATTTTCCATAAAAACATTTCAAGTCTATCTAAAATGTATATATGAACATAAAAACTCTAATTTTTAAAACCATGTTTTGATTTCTGACATAAGAAAGACTGAAATAATCGCACAAATGTTTTTAAATATAATCAAACCAGCTATTTAAAAATATTTGTATGATGATTTCAATCACACATTAATTTAATAAAATATAAAAAAAAATTTTTGGTAAATTTGCATTTTGAGGAACCATGATTAAATTTTTTTCTCCAAATCACTAGACAAAAAATAAATGAAATATTTTTATACAGAAAAAATTCTCTCTCAAAAATCTTAATTTTGTTAGTCATTCATCATCTGCAAATTTAGGTCACTTTCTTCTTGTTTATTATCTGAACTTTTTCATTCTCATACATTATATTCTCAATCACTTAATAATCCAATAATTCTTAAGTACAAATTACATTTAAGTTTAGTTTCAAAGTCCTGAAGTGAAACTTAGGGCATGAGAGAGCCGAAGTTCATGGATGAGTAACTCATATTCACTCAAGTCATAAGATGTATCCTTGATCTTAAAGTGATTTCTTCTATAAAAATTGCATATCAAAATAAGTGAGATATTGTTTTTCCTTTGACATAATTCCAAACATATACTGACAAATGCATTATGCATAGAATGTAAATTTTATAAGGCAATTCCAAATATAATGTTTGTTGCACAATGGTTGTTTTAATGCTAAATTACGATTACTTCTTGTAAAAGTATCTTACAAATTTTGCATTTGAAACTATTGATAATTCTCTGATGCATTGGTTTTAAGATTGAAGTTAAAGCAGGTAGGATAAATTTCTCATAATTAAAAAAACAACAAACAGAATTTTAATATAAATGTTATTTATAAGCAATTTGAAGGATTTGATTCTTTAACAAAGATGTTGATCCAAGTCTCTCAATCATGAAATGAAAAAATAAGACAAAAATAAAGATGCATAAAAATAAGGTCAGAAAAGATTTCTATAAATTTTAGCTTGCAAAATGGAAATTAAAATCATCATTGTATCTGAGAGCAGCCACTTATTTATAAAATGGTTGTTTCATCTTTGGAGGTTCAGTAAAAAGAGCATTTACCATATTTTTTATAAGTTAACAACTAGGCATTTAAAGAATAACTATTGCTTTATCTGTCATGAAAATGGAAAAATAAAAAAAATTTTAAAACAAATCATAAATAACTTTCAATCATTAAATTACAATGATAATTTTCTTTAATTTTCTGATGTATTCAAAATTGTTATGAAAATATTTCACTTGTTATGCACAATATTTGAGAATTTTATAACATTTGTGTTAATGTAAATAAATTACATTTTTAAGAATAAAATTATTTGTCTTATTGGATAAATTTGTCTATTAATTTTTAATAAATAATTTTCTTCCTTAGGATATCATGCAGTATTTGACAACTGATAAAAACTTTAAATTGAAATTTTTTTCTTTTGATTTTTTTAAATTAAAAGCAATTGTTAATCTTAATTTTTTAAGAGCTTTTAATGTTTCAGTTTAAGAAATTGTAAATGTGAATTAAAAAATTTATGAGATAAAAATATCAAAATTTATGTGGTATTGGATTTAATTCAACTTAGCATTTTTCAAACAACATTTTTCAAAGATGAAAATTATAATTGTTTCTGTTCTGTAAAAATTATTAATTCTAGTTAAGTTAATTTTGTTATAATGAATAACAATTTCATTATAAATGAAATTTTAATTGTAAAATTATCCTAGAGTACTCTGAATTTTTTTATATAACTGAAAAATTAAAACTTCATTTTTCTTGTTTTGAGAAAGCTATTAAGATTGATATTTTAAAATTTTTGTTTTGAGATAAGTTTATTGATTATGCAGATCCCTAAGAAGGCAGTGCACAATCAATGCCGTAAAAATACTCTGCAATTAGAAAGTTTAAAATATGTCAAAATTTTATTATATGTAATGCTATGTAAAGAGAATTTTTAAGTTCAGTCACACATTTATAAATTGAAAATATTAATTTGATAACATTAACATTTTTATGATGAGGCAATCTGTATACTGAAACTTTTATTGAAAATAAATACAGCTGCAGAACTAACAATAAAAATATTTTATTCAATATTTTAAATGATTATTTATCCATTACATTCTAATTGATGTAATTAATTCTGAAGAAATTACTATTCAAAAATATCAAATTGTAAAGTGAATACAAATATTAGCAAGTTTAATTTTTGCCAGATTTTTTACTTAATTTAAAAGTTATTTTTAAACAGATTTAATAACCCTTATGCATCATTTAAACAAAAATCTGTCTAATTCAAATTTTAAAAATTTAGAAATTAACTTGTGGTCTGAAATGGGGCTGAAGAATCTTATTTTGCTTCATACCTAATTTTAAGTTATAACGATCTTTAATTCTTTTCATATATGATATATCACGTGCTTTCTTAGCAGCCACTTGAGCAGAAGTAGCAGTATAACCTATTGATTGATAATATTGCAGCACCTTTTTCACCTTTTGTTTACTGTTAGAAGCTACAGGTTTCAAATTTTGCTTATAATACCTAGCGAAAGAACGATGACCAAGGGTAGCTCCAGACGGAAGAACTAATTCATAATCATCACCCAATAATTCTTCAAGTTCAGCAATATCCTCTGGTTCATTCTCTGCTTCAATTTTAGGATAATCATAGAAATCTGCATAATCAATCAAGACTTCACCTTCATGTAACATCTTGCAATGGCCTTTATCAATCATATGTTGCTTGACAGACTTTACTGTCCTAAAGCTTCTTCCTTTTCCATTACACCATAAGCATATGCGGTTCAAGTGTATTTTGGCAGCTAATGTGGCAATTAAACCATCCAAATCAGAAAGATATTCAATATCTGGAATAAAGAAAGAATGCTCGATAGTCATATGAGATACGTTATTTTCCGTCGAATCACTTATGTGATCGCAAAAGAGGCAATCATTAGTGTCTACGACAATTGTTCTCTTTTCATCAGCATCATCGTCATCATCACAACTTTCCCACTCACCCTCATCGTCATCTTCCCATTCATCGTCATCTGTTTCAGCCATGATTTCATCATTTGATTGGACTTGATTAGATTTATCAGTCTCTACCGAGGCACTGGCAGATTCTTCTTTCTTGACCAAAACATTTGTTGGCTTCTGGTTTTTAGGGGGGAGCTTTTTGAGTTTATTCGGTTCGCCAGCTTCTTTTTCCAAGTGTCTCTTGGATTTTAAATGATTTTCCATGGCATTTCTCGATGAAAACTGTTTGTTACATGATTCACAACGCACTGAAACTTTTTTATCCTTCTCTGCTTCACTCTCCTTAAAAGCAGCAAGTCGCTTTTCATATTCTTCAAGGGTGAGTGGCGGCAATTCGGCAAGTTGTCTTTTCAAATTATACTTATGCCAGTCTGTTTTGTAATGATCATGATGCAACTGAGGTATAGAAAACAGTAATTTACAGGTTAAACATGTAAGAGGCATTCTGATATATTGATTTTAAGCTTTAATATACAATATAAACAATCCAAAACTAACAAACTAGTTTTGTAATTTCAAACAACACATACGCACGACGAAATCAATACATTACGCAATAAAGCAAATGTAAAACTACGGTGACAGTTAACTTTCCTTTGAAACTTTCTGTAAATTAATTCCTGACCATAAATTGTGCTTCTAGATTACTTCTGTTGGACACATTAAGATCTTTATGGATACTTAGTAAAAAAGATAAGTTTCCTTATCCATAAATATTAAATTTATAATATAATTACAATTACATATTACTTGGTGTTGCAGTTAAATATTCACCAAAACCATCAACAATTTGAAAATCTAAAAAAATGCTATTTATTATACCTTTCTGTGATTGAATATTTGGTAAAAGTCTACTTATAGGTACCCTTTGATTTTTTGGCAAATTCTTTGATGCCAAGATAGACACCAAAATGAGAATAACAAAAGGAAAACCCTAAAACTACGTTAAAAGCTCTGAAAATATTAAGGTTACCAGAAATTAAATTTTGTCCCCAATTTTTTTCACAAAACCAAGGCATATTTGTTTCTACCAGAATATTTAAAAGCAATTAATGCAAAATATTTCTATATTTAGAAAAAAAGAACTTTTTCCAATTTCTCTTAAAAAACTTATAATTACTTGCCAAAGAAATCATTTCGGTAAAATATGGTAGTATGGATGGAAGTTTCTGTAAAGTGTAGAATAGAGGGCGCTACTACCGTGGAGATCTAGAAAACTTCCGGCACGAGACTTCCTGCTTACTACTCAATTATTGTTTTATACCATTATGCTTGTTTTCTGTAGTTTCCATTGCTTTTCGGAAATATTCATTTAAAAGTAATTATCCTATGAAATTTTTTGAAATGCAGAAAGCAAATAAAGGTAGTAGTTGTTGCGCAGAATTTGGTTGCAATATGCGAGCTAGAACAAATTTACTTTCGCAAGTGAAAATTTTCAAATTTCCAATGGAACCCGATTTACAATCCTTAATTTAATTAGCTGTATACACTGCTGGACAATTGCTAATGACGGATAACACTATCATCCATAGCAACCACAAAATGAAAGGAAGCAAAATGTGGAAAATTAGAATAAGTGCGGGATATAGTAAGACGTATGCGTATGTAAATTTTTTATACGTCTGTTCATCACGTGATAGCCTTCATAAGAGCTTTAAAGGTTTTGACGCATGTGGACAGTTGTTGTTTCAAATCAAAGTTTTACAGGAAAAATTTAATGGACGAACTTGAAAATTTTGGCATGTCTTCCCGACATCACTTAGATGATTTTATGCATGGCCGAATTACTGGAAAGATCGAAGAAGGGCGAAAAATAACAGATGTTGTCAGGGAGTTCGACATCGCTCACAGTGTTGTTTCACGGCTGTGGAAGTCATTTAAAACTACTGGAATGTGTAGTAGGCGGTACGGGGGAGGTCGTGTAAGAAGTGCGACGCCTGCAGAAGACAGATATATCATCCTATCAGCAAAAAAGAACAGGTGCACTACAGCTCAGCAGGTGGCAGATCAGTTACTTGCTGCCTCAGGAAAGCAGATCTCCCGAGAAACTGTTACCAGACGTTTAAGGAGAGGAGGACTATATGCCCGCAGACCTGTTGTGTGTGTCCCATTGACCAGACAGCACCGTACTGCCCGTTTGCAATGGTGTCGTGAGCATCGCAATTGGACTGAACAAGACTGGGCATGCGTAGCATTATCAGATGAGAGTAGGTTCAGTCTGTCATCGGATTGTAGACGCTAACTGATCTGGCGTGAGAGTGGTACTGCTAATCGTCCAGAAATATCCAAGAAAGGGACCGATATCCGGCATGCAGCGTCATGGTGTGGGCTGGCATCATGATCAATGGCCGCACACCCCTACATGTGGTTGCGAATGGGACTATGACGGGCCAACGATACATTAATGAAGTTCTACTTCCTCATGTTCGTCTTTTCCGTGGTGCTGTCGGTGATAAATTTGTTTTTATGGACGACATCGCAACATGTCATCGAACACTCGCTGTTCAGGATTGTCTAGACAGCGGGGGTATTCAACGCCTCATATAGCCATCACGTTCTCCAGATCTAAAACCCATTGAAAATGTGTGGGATGCTTTGGGGAGGCAAGTTGTTGGTCGAAACTATCCTCCTACAAACAAGAACACCCACATCCGTGCATTCCCAGAGGAATGGGATAAATTGCCTCAACAGCTGCTAGATAATGTTGTGCAAAGTATGATACGACGTGTGGAATGTTGCATCACACTCCACGGTGCACATATCCTGTACTGATACCTTTCTTCAAGGTGCCTGCTAACTTTTAGATGCATTGTTCCATTTTTCCGTATGCAGCATCAAATGAACATTATTTTTCTTTCAGATGTTTCACAGTTTTTGTACTTTCCAGAACAATAAATATTCTTTATTCTAATGTCTGAACAGTGTGGCAACTATATTTTATCCTACTAGGCCTCATGTCTCGCTTAATGTTATGCTACATTGCAATTTGTGATCCGTCCTTAGCAATTGTCTAGCAGTGTATTAAATCAACTCTTAAAGATAAGACTTAAATTTTAATTGGAATGAAAACCAAGATTTTTATAAAATATAATAAACAACAAGTAAATAAACACATCATAACAATTCTGTTCTACTCATTATTGATACCAATTCATATATTCTAGCATGATCAAGAAAATTTTAATAAAATTTATAATACTATAAATGAAAGGATAAATAATACCTTGCTTAACATTTGAAATGATTTATAATTCAATCGTGCGCAAAATATATTTTCTGAAATTTTGGAATAAATGCATAAAATTAAAAATTAGTTAGAGAAGAAAATGATTAACGTTTGAGATAAATTATAACAAGAGTTAGAATATGGGTTACAATATATCATTCATCAACAATTGATCCTAATATCGCCAATAAGAGCGATTCCCTGCAAAATATTGTAATCCATCAGGATTATTTAAGTAAAATAATTTTTCTTAAATTTAAAAAAAACGTAAATTCTTAAATTTAAAAAAATTTAAAAATTTACGGGATCACACACCATTGATTGCACTCTTATTAAAAAATTATGATTTTAACGGATAAAATAAAAAAATTTTCGAAAACAGAAACAAATACCTAAAAATATTTAAGTAAAATTTTTTGCGATTGTATTGATTTTCAATGAGAAGAGAGAAAACCGGAAGTATTTGAGATGGCTTCCGGTCAACTAAGGTTAGTTTTTGTTTACATTGAAAACTCCATCCATACTTTATTTCTAAATATGGAAAATGAAAACTTTTTAAAGTAAACACGAGTTTTGATACCAGAGATAACTTGTGATGATATGTTTATTTAATAAGGAATTAAACTCTCGATTTCTCTACTAGATTTTACTAAAGCTAAAATTACATATCTACTTTACATTCCTCCATTTTGAAGCAAGTATAGTGTGGAACAAGTCTCTAAAGAAGGGCAAAATAAAGCGAAATTAGAATCATGGATAGTTCCAAGATTTTTTGTATGGATCATAACATTCAAAAGCATACGATGATCTACGTGCAATTGGACCTTCAGAATATACATGAGTGACTGAAGAAAATCCAAAGTAAACGTAGATAAGGGAACTATTTAAATGATCAGCTCTCGCCTGTCGAGTATGTGTGATCTTAAATTTTATCTTATTTAACATACATTTTTAAATCATATAAAAATCTAAATTTAGAAAAAGTTAGTAATCTAAATTTAGATTTAAAAAAATCTCAAAAATATTAGATATTTTATCTAACACATATTGGGTTCCGGGATGACTTTTCACACCTAACGAATCATATTCAAATGATGCAATAGAAAAATCTTATAAATTTTCCAAGCATCAACTCCAAAATATGTTTT
Organism: Latrodectus hesperus; assembly: GCA_037975125.1. Classification (NCBI taxonomy): domain Eukaryota; kingdom Metazoa; phylum Arthropoda; class Arachnida; order Araneae; family Theridiidae; genus Latrodectus; species Latrodectus hesperus. The sequence goes on from CM075850.1 coordinate 82,984,264, forward strand.
AATAGATAGCAAGAACATCGTATCAATCTTTTTGTATTTACCAGTTTTGTTAATCATTAGCGAATATAGAAACCATTCATTAGGAGAATATTTTTTAAGTTTGGTTTACTTTTAAGATAAAAAGAAATAAAATTAGATCCATTTGAATGGATTCCCACTAGATATTATTTAGAGTATGTATTAACAAATTATCAAATTTAATGAAAAAAGAACACATGAATTTTATTTTTGCTGACAAAATGATTTCAGAATACATTATGTCAAACTTTAAAAACATCAGTCGTCGATATTTGAATGAAAAAAATTTAGCAAATCCTGATTTAATAATCCAATGCAGCCTTCTTTTCAGATTTATTTTTTTCATACAATCACTTAATCTGAGATCACAATTTCATCATTTATAAATCCTGATATGAGATTGACGATATTTTAATTCCTATTTCTGTACACTTCTTACTCATTTTGCAAACCAAAGAAAAATTTTTACTGTAGTGTATGTAAATGTCGTATCAATAGTTTTGAGTGTTTTAGGGTTTGGAATCCAGGATATATTAATTTTATTATTGTTCAATTTTAAAAGATATTTTCCAAATATTTTATTTCTTTTATAAATTTAATTTTAATTATTGTAAAATATAATAGCTATCATTCTTCTTTATGCCATCACTATTATAAAAAAAATTCTCATCCAATGGAAAAGCATCACAAAATGAACAACACAAATGAATTTTATCATCACAAATTGAAGTGTTTCTTTGAAAGTGTACACTTTTCTATTATCAAAAATTATATATAATGTTCATATCCGCAGAGACATCACATAACTGGATCTTTTATGTTTTAACTGTAAATTCGGATAATTTCCTTTCATTCAGGTATATGTCCGTTTTAAATTTAACAAATTCTGAGAACCTAATTTTTTGCACGAAAATTTTGACGAAATTTTAATTCCAATATTCTTGAATTTTGTGTCTAAAATAAGTGCAATGAAATATTACTCAGTCATTCTAATGAATTTGAATGAGGTATTTCATAATAATGTAAATATTTTTAAATATTCCATATTTTTATTTTTAATCATTTTCTATTCAGTGTCAATGATTATAGTTAGAAGGCGTTGACAAATAAAACAATTATGGCAGAGCAACAATTTCCAAGGACTTTGAAGAGACTGTTTATCCCAAACGTTGTCTACATTTTTGTCAGATTCACAAAATCTGGTAGATTGATACATGAGGAAAGTAAAATGAACTGACAAATCGTCTTTCACACTTTTCCGTACAACAGGACGTGTACATGCTTGGAATACATCTGCACAAGCACATGATTGTGATGTGATTATCTTACTCCATCTATCAAGCATAGAGGATGCTTTATGGAATGGGCAACTTTTTGGTATTCTTCAGTTCGATTAATCGTGAGCCTGAAAAGAAGGATCAATGCGGAGAAATATAGAGATTCACTTATAAGTACTCATAATACTGACCAGTCCATTCATGATGCAAACTTTGCTTCCGGAAAAAGATGCAATTTTCCAGGATGCTAATGCATTTACCCTTACAGCAGAACTGATCTAATCATGGTTTGATAAGCACGAGGTTGAAGTTGAACCTCTATCTTATCCCACACAGTCACCTAACTCTAATATAATTGAATCGATGGGGTATATTTTAGAGCGTTCAATACGAAATCAATATCCTCCACCGGTATTTTTCCAAGAATTTTCCCAATACCTTCCTGAAGAGAATAGTACAATAATCTTCAGAGAACACTATTCAGCACTTGAATAAGTTGATTCGTAAGAGAATTTAAGCTGTGGTGCATGCCAAAGTCGAGCAACATCATGCTAATGAAAGATTTTTTATAAATCAAAGATGTGTTTTCAAAATGTTTTTTTGATATAGCCTCCTCTCTTTCTCTCTCTCTCTATATATATATATATATATATATATATATATATATATATATATATATATATATATATATATATATATATATATATATATATATATCCAATTATAAATGGCATAAATTTTTTTTCATTATTTTATAAATTGTTAAGTGGCAAGAATGACACAGATTTTTACTATCATTTTGTGATTTAAAACATAATATAGGCAGTTAAAAATTGCACCTAGAAAAAATTCAAGCAACATCAAATTTATTTTAAAGAATATATGATGTTTAAATAATCGAAGCAATTGATAAATTTTCCAGAAATTTGGAAGAATAGATCTTGCTAAATCTTGCAGAGAGTGCTTCAGAATAATCTCTTCTAATAGCAATAACAGCATTTTAATTACGATACCGGAGATATGGGCATTGAATCAAACTGAGATTGAATGGCATGCAGCTTCAACATGATGTCACAGTTCATCAACTATTTGCAGTGACTGGCAAACAGTGACAAGCCAGTCATTCGATAACCATCGACTAGAAATTTTATAATAATGAGAGGTTTGTACAGTATATTTATCAAATTTGTAAACGAGTATTTTCTATATCAAGGAGATTTATGCGATATCAGAAACAGGCGGTAGCTAATTTTACTGAAACGTAGCATCCAGCAAACTTCGAAAAAAGAGTAGAGTCATAAGGAATAACAAAAGAAAAATGTATTGGCTACTGCCCAAAGTAATATCAAGGTAAGTGACCTTGATTTATTTTCAATATTACTTGTGTTACATCACTCCAATTAATTGGTCCAATATAATGATGTCGAATGTTTATTCATAATGTACGTTGTCTGCAATGATGTCACACATGAATGAGAGACAAGCATGATGCTATAAAATGTGACATTTATCTGAAAACATGATGTTCCACTATTTTTACGTACTGAGTTCCAGTGGCTCAGTAGATTCACACCACTTACCATAAGCTCAGTAAAGTGCAGAATCGCTTACCGTGGTCAACTATTTGGAAATGACATTTTCCTCCATTGTGCTGCTGGAGCTCTCTTGGCATAGCGTGTGACCACGTTAATCTGTGACATTCAAAGTCCTTTAGCAGGTATAGGCTAAGCTGTCAGTGTGGAGAGACACTCACAGCTTAGCTGTGACCTCGCCAACTGATCGTGGCTCAAAATTAAGAGGCACTTGGTGATAAACAAGTATTCCAAACCTGTTAGTCTTAAGGTAAAGTCCAAAACTTAAGGCATCAATGTACATAATCTTACGTCCTGGTTCATTGCCTGAAGGCACTCCGGTCTATGTTGTGACATCAAGAGTAACTGAAATCATAGTTGCCGAGATAAGAGTCCAGGATAATACAAACATAATCAAACTGTTCTTGCAAACAATCTTTGTCTTGTAAAGAACGCCATTTCTTGATTTGGAGCTCATGATATGATTTTACGATTCATTAAAGTCATACGGATAAAATACTCCTTTTATTGGCTGTCGTGATAGCGGGCCTCTGAAATCCAATATGGCAAATTCGTTCGGAACCCATCAATTTTATATTGTGCAGATAGATAGATTCATGGAATCTACCGAATCGAGCTTATATACTTCAAAACAAAAATGAAATAATTCCACATCTCTCTAATAAGTTAGAAACTTGTTGATAATCAATTCCCCTTTTAACATGAGACATTATACAGTGACTTTTCACCAGGCAACATCTTTCAAATTCATTTTGTATTTAAGATATCTGCAGTACAACTTCTTCGTTCAAATTAGATGTTTATTAGAGAAGTCTTTACAGATGCCTATTTTACATGAATGCATTGAAACACTAATTGCTTATCACAACATTTTCATGTCGTGTAACTATCATGTGTGCATCGTGTAGCCTTGTTGGATTTTAATTGCCAACTGTGTAGGGAATAATAAAATTAAATTTCTTTTTGGGCATGATTTTTTACAGAATAATAAGCTCGTATTTTAAAATTTTCGTTTGTTATTCATATGAATTTTTAAGTCATTTTGTTTGCATTATAACTATCTCTGCATTATTTTTCCTAAATTGTTTTTAAAAGGTGGTGGATTTTTTTCAATATTACACATATTTTTAAAATCCAATTTGCGAACGTTTCCTAGAATTTTAAAGGTAAAACTTTGAAGCGTAATTTAATCTATTTTAAAATCAACGAATTATGAAATAAATGAATTTTTTTTAATATTATTACACCTAGAAAGATAATTAAATTCTATTATTCTGTTTAAGCGTTTTTTTGGTGATATATATTGTAAATTAATATCATGCGTATTTTAAAATAACGCGTATTTTAAAATCAGATTCAAATAGTAATTTTAATAATGTATTTACTATGAGACGTTTTCCTTAATTTAAAGTATCATAAATTGCAATTGAGTGTGAGTTTAGTTTTTACACCCACGCACACCCACCCACACAAACACACGCACACACACACACACACACACACACACACACACACACACTACACACACACACACACACATATACATATATATATATATATATATATATATATATATATATATATATATATATATATATATATATATTGAAATTTCATGTAAGAGATAAATTATAATAATAATGAAAAAAAAATTTAAAAAGAAAAATATCATTTCTCGACAGAATCGATAAGGTCATTTTGATATGCACAACTAATCGTAAGTTAATTAATTGCTGTGAGATTCCATCAAAGCTCTTAGTGGAAAAACGAAACAAAATAATATAAAAAATACATAGCTAAGCAAAAATTTTTAAAAGATTTTAATTTTAAATATGCTTAAAATATTAAATAAAAACTCTTACTTTGCATTTGAATTTAGACATGTGTAAATTAAAGCTTGGAAAGTTTAAGCAAATTAGAGCTTACAATTAATGAAGGAAGTAAAAATTTTCTAAATTAAAAATTTGAATAATGATCATGTAATAATAGAAATAAATAAATGTAGGAAAGGTTTAAAAACTATAAAACTATAGAGAAAATATAGTAGGGGAATTTTTAATTTCGAATGAGTCAAATTAAATTTAAAAAAATAATTCTTTAAAATTTAGCTGAAAGAATGTGCTGCCATCTGTATGACAAATGTTCATTAAAAGTAATACTTTATTGAAAAAAAATTAATGTTAATTACTTTTTCGCGAACCAAGTATATATACAAGATAATTGGTCAACAGAATCCTGATTGTTATTAAATAAGATATAGAAACGAGAAATAAATATTATTACAAATATGTCACTATGTATGTATATTTAGTTTGTAAAAAAATATTGACTAAATAAAATTAATTCTCTAGAAAATAATGACTAAATAAAATTTAACAGGTACATCAAATTCTCGATTAAAAGCAGAAATGAAATATACATGAAAAATTTAAATTTACAACTATTCTATATTTAGTCTAAACGTGAGCAACAAAACGAAAATTAAGGCAGCATCTATCATGCCTCAACTGAAACTTTAGAACTAAAATGTATAAAAAATTGCTTAGAAAGAATTATTAGGTAAAACTAAATCTAAAGCTTTACAGTCCATTGTTTAAGGTAATTATTTTTTTATGTTTATTAAAAGCTTTAGGTATGTAAAAATGTGAAATTTAATAAACAATTTTAGTTTTTCTTTTTTTTTTAATTTTTTCTTTTGCAAAATGGGATTACAAGATGATTTAAAAAGTATTTTAGTGATTTATGGTAATAAGTGAATTTCGTTTATTAAAGAGAGAGTGAAATAAATTCTCATTTTCTTAAGTCTGGAAAGCTAACTCTAAATTCGAAAAAATTTGTGTGATATTTAAAGATGTTAGATTTCTTTGGCATAATTTTTTAAGTTGTTAGAGTTGTAACTATATATTACATCATTAAGAACATTCATTGTTGAAATTAAAATTATCATTTGGATTATATTTAATTAATCGAAACTCTAAAGATAGGGAATAAATTGCGCATATTACAGCTGAACTTAGTTTCGTAGAAATATCAATTTTCCCCAGTAGATTGTATTTTAGAATTTTATCTAATTGTTATTTAAATTAATTAATGAGATCCATTTCACTTTGTTTAAAATATCTGAAATATTAATTATATTAAATTAATCAATAAGCTCTTCTGAAGTATTATCCAAAATTAAACTAGTAAGAATGTTCTTGAAATCTCGAAACTTTAAATGCTATTAAGATTTTTTAAAGTATTTATGACAAATTATTATTTTTATTATTCAATATTCATTAATATAATTTTTTTATCCTTGTACGAAATTTATTAAGAAATTTTCGCGCGAAAATAATTCCTCAAATTTTAGTTAAAACATTTAAGTGGATAAATTTTCAAATAATTTTAAATATTATATTATTATTATCATTATTTACAATTTATTTTTAATTATTATATCGTTCAATATTATGCCTTAACCTCTAAGTGACTCACCATGTTCTTTTAGGAACTTTTCTACTTTTAGAAAGCATTTTCTAGTTTGTGTTTTTCTAGTTGCTTTTTGTATTTTCATTTATTTATGAAATTTTCTGAAAGGATTTGTGTTGCTAGTTTCACTAATCTACTTAATTTAGTTATTACTTACTGTACTTCTTTTCATGAATTGAGATAAGAAATCAGTCTAAAAGCTAATTTCAATTTTCTTTGACATCATTTTATTTCTTTTTCTTTTCTAAGCTATTTTTAATTAACTTATCTGATATTTATTACTGAAAGTAATGAGCTGAAAATCTTTAAAAAACATGTAAAAAAAAGCACAAGCGCGTTTGAAGAAAAACACCTTTATTTATAAATTACTTTATTTCCAAAACCATGATAAATGAACTATCACGTGACACAAAAAATACCTTGTAAATCAGAGTATAAGCGTACACGGATTGAAAAAGCTCGATTTGTTATGGTACTCTCCTTGTCCTTTGTATTTCTTAGAGCCAGTTATTATACAGACAAAACAGATCTCATTTAGTTTATTATTGTTCCAACCAGACTGCAAGAGTTTGTTAACCAAATACTCTTTTCCTCCACTTTCGCAGATGAAAATGTATTTTCTCTACAGACAACGCATGGATAGCTTTCAAGCTAACACAAACATTGATTTTTGTGTAAAAAAAAAAAAAAACTGAGTTTATGCGCCGCCACGGAATTATATTTTCATTCTTGAGTAAGAAAAACAAGCACTGTGTTTTTTTTATTTTGCCGATAAGTGTTTCTCTAACTTAGAGCTAGTGAATGATGCCCTGCGGCAGTTTGAACTCATGTTGGAAATGGATACTGTTTATGCTTTAACACTACTTTTTATTTGATTTCTTTGAAGATTGTTTTTAGTTCAGTGTGAGAAGGTGAAATAAGCGCTGAAACGAATTGTGTGTGGCTTAGAATGTTTTTCTTGTTTATTACTGCATAAAATGTATTCGATGAAATAGTTATTTGTTGGATATTATTACTTTGTTTGATTTTCATTCATTCCGAAAAATGATTTCTTGTAATATTTCCTTGTAGAAATAATTTTATATTAATAAAATGAATGAGTGTATTTTGGTTAACATCACAGAAGTTAAGCTGTCCCATCCGAAGTTATATGGCAATGGGCATTCTGGTTAAGATTTCATAATTTTTTTTTTTAGTTTGTAATACATTAAATAAGAAATTTACATTTGATTCAATACATAATGCAATGAAATTGATAAAAGAAAGCATTCAAGAAAAATTGTGAAAAATATATTGAAAACAGAAATTTGTTTAAAACCTTGATTAGGATTGGTAAAAACGCATTATTTTTAAATACACTAGCTCGATCAAAATGCTTATTCTCTTATTAAGAAGTAGGAAACATTTTTAATATCAAGACGTGTTATTGCATTTGGTTTATAGATTCTTATTATTGTCTGTTGTAGTTCTATAAAGGCTCAAAAACTTGAAGCAGTTGTCTGTGTTTAACAGTTTTGGCCAGTTGAAATAGGCATGTGGAAACATAGTGATCTAACAGATAAATTAGGTTATTGCGACACTTTCCCCAGCTATTTCTGTCGAATGAAGATGATAAACTCTGTTAACTGTGTCGTAACTTGAAAAATGGTCAATTGACAAACTTAATAGTTGAGCAGGCACTCTCTCCAATTCATGCTACACAAATGAAGGTACATTAGACCCCTACAGATCTTTTAACGGGTCACCAGTTCTTGTTTCAATACAAAATCGACCTTCCGAAATCGAGAGTGAAACCTTTACTCATCAGGCCACTGCAGTCTTCATCACAATAAATTGCCCACTAATGGTCAACATCTAACACGATCGACATCTGAGTTGGTACTTTTCTATTCAAATTATTACTCTGTACTAGGAGTGTGAGCTAGGAGTTTTCTGTGGCATGAATTACATTTAATTTTTTATTTGTCTCGCAATTGCTTTCATTGAGGTTAAACAAGTAATTGAGGTTCAGAGGTTAAACAAGTAAATTTTCATGATGCAGGTTATAAAAATTAGCTTCAATCATTTTAAATTGTATTGGCGGCCCACAGGGTCGATCGCGGTCCTTTTAATGCCCCTTCCTTTTCTATTTACTGTTAATATAACTTGAAGTATCTTTAATATTTTTAATCGCAATGATAAAACTTTGATCAAAAGAAAAGTTTTTAGAATTTTTTAATATAAATATTTTAAAATCAAAAATCGAAATTTGTCGAATTATAATTTTTTTAAATAAATAATATTAATGTGGCACCGTACGTCATTAAGTAAAATTGTTACGGCATGGTATTCCTCTACTGTCTACATTTCCTTATACGTTAAAAAAGTAATAAGTTATTTGGAGGGGTTTTTTTTTCGATATTTTAGAAAATATTGTTTTTGTCTCTGCAGCTAAGTGCTCATACTTTTTCTAATACGTCACCAATCAAAAATGCACTGAAATGTAAAAAAGAGTTCTGATTTCAACACATAATAATTTGGTTATTTAAATAAATTTTCAAGTGTTCTACAGCTTTCATTCGATTCTTTTTAGTTGTTTTGTAAGAGGTAGCTCACTTCCTAGAGCACTGAAAATGCTGCTCTGTATTTTGAGATATAAGGTTAGTGAATTATAAATATATTTAAAAATAATACAGATATCGTTATTTTTTCTGACTCCTAATTTACTAGGTACAAGTTTTGTGTTGGATGTTATGGGCGCTTAGTCAGCTGCATAAAACTCCAAATTTTTCCGTCCTATAATAGCACAATTATGGGATGGAAAAATCTTTTGAATTTACAAATGATTAATTAAAATAATTAGGTATGATAAAAATTCTATCAACTACTTTTGAATTTTTGATAATAGATAAAAAATTGCAATTATGATAATTCTGTATATTTGAAAATAAGAGATCATATAAAAGATGATTGTCGCACCCACATGCTTTCCTGTACATAACCCTGAATTGGGCTCTACCAAGAGGATGGAATTAGCCGTCTTCGTAATTTAGAAGTAGGCCCCAAGCAGAAAATCCCTATACTTGATCTGCCAGCCATCGAAATATCATTTCACTTGGTGGACATTGCGACTAATACCTATTTAACGTGCCCTAGCCGTCTGTAGTAAACCCAACTGATAAGTCGGGATTCGAAATCATTTTCCTTCCAATAATGAGAATGACGCCTTAATCAATCTAGCCTATGCGTCCTTATGTAAGCAATAGTGAAACTTAATGTTAGTCACAAAGCCATGACTGATGTTTAGTTGTTCTACGCAAAGAAGTTGTTAAAAAACTTTCACAGAGGAGAGTCGTAAAATTATCTGGTTGGATGACAAATATTGTATATATGGGCGCATAGATGCAGCAATTCTACATTCACGTATTATTATTATTTATTACTATTATTTTTAAAGTATTGCAACATTTTTTGATAAATATAGCTAATAGTATAAAATGTCATTATTAAAAAAACATTAATATATTACTAATAAAAATGCTTTCTTTACGATTAATCAAGTGAAACTCAGAATCGAATAATCAGAGTTAAGTCATTCTTCCAGTCCGAAAATCTAGTATTAAAAATATTAAAAAAATCAGAACCAAATATTTTTGAGAAGTAAAACAAATCAATAACAGAAATTGAAACTAGAATACAGTAAGAACATTCATCCAAAATACAATGAATAGCATCCAAAATGAATGAACGGTTTCCACTGGATTTTGAACCGTGAAGTTTGTTAAAATGTATTTTTTATTGTTTATTTAAATCCCTCTTTTAGTTTATTTAACCTTAGTATTATATACAAAAGGTAAATATGAGACTCTTCCCATCAGAAACATGAATAAGTTTTAAGTTTAAAATTTAATATGTAGTTTGAAATATACCATTTGTATAAGTAGACATTTTTAAGTAAACCTTTCTGAATTGAAAGAACATTTAATCAGGATAGCAATGATCAGAAATTCATTGAGATTTGTTAAACGACTCTCATTAAGAAATATTATTATACTTTGTCTGGTCCAGCTGCTATCCATTTATAAATTTGTTGTGTTATATAAAAACAAAATTACTTATAATAAACTCTATCCTGGACATTTTTTATTATTATTTTTTCAAATGACCATCATCATTCGTCACAGTTCATTCTTTCAACGGATCATTTCCCAAGACTGGTGAGAATGTTCATCTACGAATACCTTTATGGGATTGCGCTTCACTAGTAATGGTATTTTCATGGTGATGTTTTTCAATTTTACTCTCTACTTAATAATAGTTTGATTTTGATTCTGGGGATGATATACCTATGTAAGAATGTGAGAAAGTGTCAGAAAATCTTATTTGGAATTGGAACTTGATAATATATATAAATATATATATATATATATATATATATATATATATATATATATATATATATATATATATATATATATATATATATATATATTTGTATAGAGCTTAAGAGGATGTTTAAAATGGGGGGAGAGGTGATAATCTTAATAGTTTAATTATTTGAATTCACATATTTAAATTTTGCCGAAATATTTTAGAGAAAAATAATTTATTAATTAAACTTGAATTAAACTAATATTAAATAATGAATTTGCAGTTAAAATTTTAAAAAGGAAATCATTAACAAATTTTATTGGCATTTAATTTTGTTTTAAATTTGTAATAATTTTGTTAACTTTAAATCGTTATATTGTATTGTAAATTTTTCTGTATCGTTTTTAAATTTTTTTCGGTTTTGTAAAGCAAAAGCACTTATGTTTTTAAAAACTTTTTCCAGTTACTTTATTTTTAAAAACATTCGCTGCTAAAAGCTGATGGTTTTTGGCAAAATTACTGTAAAATGTGGAAACTTTTTTTCTGAAACAGAAAAGGCAAAAAATACTCCATTCCCTTAAGTATACAGTACTGAAATAAAAAGTTGAACGTAACATTATTGTCATCTGTGTGTAACAGATGTTTTATCATATACACTATATATATACGCACTATTAGCACATTGATTTACCACGGTATGCGTCATGAAAGTGTTCAAAGTTTGCACGGCCTAGCTGAAGACACTGTTCATATCATTCACTCAAATTCGTAAACATATCCTGAAACAAAGGTTGCTGCATATTTCTGCTAAAAGAGATGTTTTTCTCACTTAATGCAGGCACAGTTTTTGGTGGATATGTTGTTGTTACTTAAGACATTTTGACAAGCCAAGCTCACTAGCCGACAGCTATGTGAAATTAAGTCAGAAAGGTGCGTCTTTCGTTTAATCAGAACGTCTCAAAAATACGTATTTGCTCTAAGACTCCTCAGATAGATGGCCCCACCAAAGGACTCACTTCCTCAATTTTGACTTTGGTCATTAGAAGGAGAAAATCTTCTCCATTTTGGTGGATATTCACAGATAAACACACTTTCCTTTAACATTCCCATCAGCTTGTGCAAACTGGATAAAAATGGAATAGAAATATGAAGTTGTAACAGATCTATATTAACTCTACCGACAAGAGATGGCGTTACTGCCCAATAGAATGAACTTACCAGATATTCATATCCAATTAGAAATAGAGTGAGAGATGATAGAAGGGAGATGTGAGAAGTGGAAGGCGAACCATCCTGTTCATAAACAACTTTGTTTAATTATTTGTAATATACCTTCTAACCTTATATATAACCTTGTTTATAATTATTAAGTATTTTCTTTGTAACTATTTTAATCATGTGTAATGTCGTAATAAATGTTTTGCTTTGCGTTATTCAAACTTCCATTTTCTTACGTCTCTACAATGGCGCCCAGCGTAAGGCACTTCCCACTGTTTTCTATTTAATTGGTTTTGAATTTTAGCTATATTAAGTTGTTAGTTATAATTCCATAAGGGAATTTTCTTGATTATGTGTTTATCCGGAACGCATTCCATTTTTGAATTTCTCCGAGTCGTTCGCTTTCATCAAGAAACGGAACAAATGTATTTCATATCGGAATTTCGCCGAGCATTTCGTTTTCATCCAGAAAACAGGTAAGTTTTATTTTGTTCTAACAAATTTCATTATCATCCTAATATTGTTAACATGACGAAATAATAACATATTTTGTATTAAAACTAATCCGAATAACATAACTCTTGTTTTGTAGTATTAGTCGTTATAACTTCCATTTTGATTAAATTTTGTTCAAACGTTTGCATGGATGTTATAAGTTTGTCTACTAATACTGCATGCATTTGGTATATATTTTTCTGCACGTCAATTTGCATGTATAGTGAAATTTAATCTTTTGAAATGTGTAATATGTTAAATAAAATTCTTGAATTTAAACTGTTTACATTGTAAAACAGAACTGGCTCAAAACGCTGTTTTACATTGTTCGTGAAAGGTTAAAATCGAAAGAAAACGATTGATTTTGTTACTGTTTAAAATTAGAATAAGCAGTTAATATTGCATATTTAAATTAAAAACTGATTATCTTTGATTATTTTCACTGAAAGAATAAATTAAGAATAATTTCTGTGTATAAAAAGAGAATCAATGTTCTGTCTAGACAAGAATATGGAAGTCGAAGTAACGGTTCCATGAATGTTGGTTTTGATAAAAAAAAATCATTTAATTATATTTGTTTATTTTTAAAAGACAGTGTTTTACATTTGAAAGAAAATTTATATTTTTTCTATTTATGAGGAATCTATTAAGTTTTGAAAAGGAAAACAAAACAGCACAGAATATAAGAACAATATTTCTGTTATGTAGTGATCTTATTATTTTGTTTTTACTCTTGATATCTTAAGATTTTTTTCTTTTAAAAGAAAAATAATACTTATTAGAATATTTTGTATATTATGACATTGCTAAAATAAGATATTAGAAATAAATGTTTTGTATTTATTTGCTTATCTTGAATATTTTCTATGAGTATACATTATAATTTAAAATTTTCACAAGATATGATTTTATTAAATAAAGCATAAGAACATTAAATGTTTTTACATTGAAAATATAATTTACTTATAAGTTAGTAATTATTCAACTAATGATGTGAAGTTGATTGTTAAGTGAAATGCAGAAATTGATATTTGAATTTGTTTTAAAAATTTGTAAAAATAAAATATTGTCATTATTCTTAGGAATGATTTTGTTTTCACTTCAGAAGTAATTGTGTATTATTTTTTTAATTATTATAGAAATAATGTATTGATTGAATAGTAACTGAAGTTGTTAGAAGAAATTGTTTATTACTATTATTCATCATTTTTTTTTTTAAATAACGTTAGATATTATCACAACTTTTGGTTTGTAATTTAATTTGATTTATAATTTCAACATATCTTTACTAATTTTGTATTGTTTCTAGTCTTAGAATATAATAAATATAAAAAATGTTTTCAAATTATATTATTGTTGAAAATTAATTGAAAAAACGTGTGTTTGATTAATTTAATAATTAGAATTTCATTAATATTGCTAAACAAGTGTTTAACAAAACTTGTTTAATTGATTAACTTATTTTAAATAATAAGTTATAAAATAAGAACTTTTTAAATCAAGAACGGCCTTCCTTTACCATGCCCGAAAAGAAGATTTAAGGACGTTAGCCGACGAGCTTGGTTTGGTTGTGGGAGATAATTTAAAAATATAGTCCAATTAATAGATCTCATTAGCAAAGCATATAATTATGATGAAAGTGTGGTCAAAAGTATGCTTCAAGCAGTTACTGAAGAAGGAATTGCGAAAGAAAACGCAGCTTTTTTTAAGAATATCCGAAATAGCTGATGAGAAGGAAAAATTTGAGAAACAACAAAAATATGAACTGCAGAAACTCCAATCGTCAACTGGTCCCTCGGTAGCACACCAGAAGCTGGATTTTAGTAATTTCAGTACTCTTTTACCGAAATTTGATCCGAAAAAAGAAGAATTGGGTACATTTTTCACAGTTTTCGAAAGACAAGTTAAATTTATGAAATTACCTGAATCTTTATGGATCCCTTACTTACTAGCACGCTGCCATTTGACATTGCAGCTCTCATCGTTCGAGAGCCGAGCTGGCAGCCGAATGATTAGCGCTCTTGCCTTCGGTTCAACAGTTCTGGGTTCGAATCCCACCTTGGGCATGGATGTTTGTAGTGGTTCGGAATCCACTTTAAACCGTAAGTCCCGGTCTAACTAGCCCTCGTGTGCAAAAAATGACCGTTGAGCGACAAACAAACCAAACCAACCTCATCATTCGAGAACCTGAAGAAACAAGAATATGAGAAAGTAAAGGAACTACTTCTGAAAAGATTTAAATTGTCTGGAGACCGATTCAGACAGCTTTTCGCTCAAAACAAAATAGACCCAGAGAAAACATGGAGAGACTTCTTCTTTGATCTGTCTAGCTATTTTGATGGCTGGCTTGAAGAACTTAAGGTTCAGGATTTCGAAAAATTAAAACAACTTATCATTGCAGACCAAATGAACCAATGACCCTAATGACAAAAAGATGAGAGTTTACCCTGACGTTAAAGAACATTTTATCGATATTTGGTCTGAATTTATTCCTCCAGTTGATCTTGTTGAAAAACTAGATACTTACAAAAGTGTCCGTATGGTTTAAAGAAATCTCTCCTTCCAATACATCAAAAGAAGCAGTTTTAAACACTTTACTACTGAAGAAAGAAAACCTCGACATGAAAGAAATGAGCATCTTAAGAAAGAGTCAAGCGAAGTTACATGCTATGGATGTGGCAGTCCAGGAGTCATTAAACCTAAATGTCCTACCTGTAAAGGAAAGGAAAAGAAAATTTCTGATACTTTTAGTAGTTATTCTTCAATCGGCTTCTAGTGCACCCACACAAATTGCAACGTTAAGAGTAACAATCAATGGAGTAATGGGTACGGCTTGCGCTGACACTGCTGCAACCCATTCAATCTCAGGAGAAACACTTTACCACATCCTTAGCAGACGGTAGTAAAATGAAAAGAGAAGTTCACACACCAAAGGTAAAAATTTGTTTTAGAGGCCGTACGTTGCCTTTGAGCCTTGTTGCCAGCCCTGAGGCATGAGGAAACAACACACTGTTGGGAATAGACTTTCTGAATTCGGCTGGGATTGCACTAAATTTGAAACGGAACAGTTGTTTTTTCAATGATCAACCCAAACGACACTATAGAAGAGCCGATGACAGCTCTTTGTGGGTCGCTACAAACAAATGCTTCCCAAACGGTTCCACCGCTAACTGTGAATGAAAAACGTAATACTGTTGATGATGAAGCATCTTATTTGACTCCTTCCCGGGAAAAGAAATTAAAGAATCATTCTCATCATTTGCGTGAAAATGAAGGTATACCTCTGACTACTGAACAAAGAATTAAATTAAATGTATCCCAGTTTGAAACTATCTTCAGTCCAGGGGGAGAAGCAACCCCATTTATTGAACATTAAATTGATACGCAAAACCACCCCCCGGTTTCTGTTCCTCCGTATCGAGAGTCTCCAGCAAGGAAAGAAATCATGCAAAATGAAATTGATAGACTCTTAACTGAAGGAATTATTGAGCCCTGCGAATCTCCGTACGCATCACCTATTGTGCTCATCCCGAAGCCAAATGGTGCTTATAGATTCTGTGTTGATTACAGAAAATTGAATGCCATCACCAAAACAGACTCTTACTCTCTTCCACGCATAGATGATTTACTTCAAGAAGCTAAACAAACTCGTTATATGTCGACCATCGACCTTAAAGCTGGTTATCACTAGGTAAATGTGGCTGCTATGGATAAAGTCAAAACTGCATTTATTTGTCCTTTCGGGACATATCGTTTCATACGAATGCTATTTGGATTGAAAAATGCCCCAGCGACCTTTCAAAGACTGATAGACAAATTCCGAAGTGGTCTTGGTGACATTTTTCTTCGTTCCTACCTTGATGACATTATAGTACTATCAGAGTCGTTTCAGGTACATTTAGAAAATTTAAGAGACATTTTTCAACGACTTGAGTTATTCAAATTAACAGCTAACCGAGAAAAGTGCAACTTTGCATGTTCAAAGATTAAATATCTGGGGCATTATATTACCACCGAAGGTCTACAGGTTGATCCTGCCAAAACTGCTGCTATCCTGAACATGCCTGAACCCAAAACTGTTAAACAAGTTCAGTCCTTTTTGCAAATTTGTTCTTGGTACAAGAGGTTCATTCCGAACTTTTCTGAAATAGCCAGACCTCTCAATTATCTAACCAAGAAATCCTCCTCTTGGTGCTGGAAAGAACAAGAAAAAGCTTCGTTCAAAAAGTTAGAGTTACTTACTTCACCACCGGTTCTTAAGCAATGTGACCCGAGTAAACCGTATATCTTGCGCACTGATGCTAGTGGGTATGCCTTAGGTACTGTCCTCCTCCAAGGAAAAGCCCTGGAAGACAACATCCCATTGAATATACAAGCCGACTACTAACAAATGCTGAGAGAAACTACACAACTACAGAGCGTAAAGCCCTTGCAATTGTTTGAGCTTTAGGGAAATTCAGATGCTATATTGAGAGACAAGAAGTCACAGTTGCCACGGACCATCAGGCGTTACGATGGCTCATGTCTTTAAAATCCCCGTCAGGATGACTTGCTCGTTGGGCTTTACAATTCCAAGATTCAACCTCCATATCGAGTACGTTCCTGAAAAAAGCAACATGGTAAGTGACATGTTATCTCACCCTCCCTGTCACCAAGGAGATAACCCATGCGAGATATGCTCTGTGACTGTTAACCAACCCACTGTTGTTTAAGTAGATTTTCCTACCAAAAGTTCTAACGAAATCAGAGACAGCTAACTTCAAGATGAAATTCTGAAGAAAATAATAAATGCCTTGGAAGCAGTCGACTTGACTGAGGAATATAGAAACTGGACAAAAGAAGATTTTTTGATGAACAGAGGTGTTCTATACAAATACGCACCTGACTCAGGATCTGATGAGGCTCAGCTTGTCATTCCAGAAGATGCTTGAAAGCAGATTCTTAAAATTCATCACGATGATCCCGCCGCAGGTCATTACGATGCTGAAGGCACTTTTGGTAGAATTTCTAGAAGATACTACTAGACTGGCATGCGGAAATACATCACTAATTATGTAAAAGATTGTATAGAATGTATGCGATACAAGCCCTCCAACCAAAAACCCGCTGGTGTGCTGCAGACTCCAGTACCATCGCAAAGGTTTGAGACGTTATCCATTTTTCGTTATCGACGTTATTAGACGTTATCGATTTGTTCGACCCGCTTCCAGTTAGCCATGGGAAAAAATGGATATTTATAATATAGAAGACGTTACTACGAAATAGATCGAGCTATTTGCATTGAAAAATGCGACAGCCAAAGAGTGTGCTGTCACTCTCATAGAAGAAATCTTTATGAAATACGGAATATCACGCAGTATTATCAATGATAATGGACCAAAATTTGTTTCTGCTGTGATGCAGCAACTATGTTATCTCATGAAAATTCATCAATCTTTAAACTCAGTTTACCATCCTCAAACAAATCCAGTTGAAAGGAAGAACCGTGATTTGAAGCCTCGTCTTGCCATATTAGTTAAAAATCGGCATGATACATGGTCAGAAAAACTCCCTGCAATTCGTTTCACACTGAACACTTCAAAGTGCAGTTCAACTGGAAAAACCGCAGCTTTTCTCACTTTTGGACGAGAGCTCCGCACACTTGATGATGTTATCAACGACTTTCGTGGTATCATCGAGAACAATAACTTTGTCGTTGAAATGACCCCGTGTCTAAAAAGTCTGGAAAGATTCACACCTGAAGCCAAAGAGATCTTTATTGAACAGCAAAATAAAAGCAAAAATTTTACGGACCAGAGAAGGAGACCATCTCCTACAAATAAATCAGGAGATTTAGTTTTTGTTAGCAAACCAAACTTAAGTAATAAAAGTGCTGGTGTTACATTAAAATTTTCGCCTCGCCGCGATGGACCATTTATCATCGTTACTCAAAAATCCCCTGTATCTTATTCTGTGGCAAACACAGATTCTCCAAATATACCAATAGGAGTATACCACACTTCGGCATTGACTCCTTTTCAAGGAAGGGAAACTTCACCTATCAAAGCTTTGCGCAGAAGGGGTAGGCCAACAAAAATGAACAGCCCTAAAACTCCTACTCTTGCCATAGCTCATGCTCAACAGTCAAATCATTCCAGAAAAACTTTTCCTGCTGACCCCTGGTCGGGACATCTTCGAGGTCAGAGGGGAGGCTGTAACAGATCTATATTAACTCTACCGACAAGAGATGGCGTTACTGCCCAATAGAATGAACTTACCAGATATTCATATCCAAATAGAAATAGAGTGAGAGATGATAGAAGGGAGATGTGAGAAGTGGAAAGTGAACCATCCGGTTCATAAATAACTTCGTTTAATTATATGTAATATACCTTCTAATCTGATATATAACTTTGTTTATAATTATTAAGTATTTTCTTTGTAACTATATTTTAATCATGTGTAATGTGGTAAAATGTTTTGTTGCGCATTATTCAAACTTCCATTTTCTTACGTCCCAATAAAGTCAATATCACGCGAAATTAGCCGTTCTGGAAAGTTTTCTTGCAGCATGTCTATAGATTCTCAAGCCGTAGGGCTGGTCACCGAGTCCTATTGATATCACTGTCTATTCATCGGAATGCACTTTGCACAACAGAACTTTCTCAAATCCCCTGAAGAAATGATTCTATCACTAAGCCCCTTAAGCGTTCATGGGTGACGATAAGACATTATTGCTACGAAATTTCTCCTTTCTGATAGACATCATTACTGTATTATTTGAACATTAATATAGAAAACACTTATAGACAACCTAACTGTCTTTTTAACCTCCTCTTGGAATTCTACTGCCAGCTTTTTCAAACAGGCCCACTTTCCCGATTGCTTCCTTATTAGTGGAAATAATGATCAATTATGAATAATTTTTTCTTCGTCGAGAGACTTTTCTAACAACAATTGCACAACACGACTTATTTTTAACGAATTATTAACACGTACAGCTGAAGCCATTGACAAACACGTGCTCGGAATACACGAGATTCAGTACTGTTTATTTTGGAGCATACCGTAAATATTTGATTTGATGCATATTATGTTAATGATGTAATGCTAAATTTTCTCCAACAGATTTGATGCATATTATGTTAATGATATAATGTTAAATTTTCTCCAACAGAATTTAACCAAAATTCGAGACACGGGGAATGTTTTTATTGATTTTGATAAAATGTAAAAGTAAAAACATTTTTTAAAACAAAAAATTCTAAAAATGTTATAAGAGTTGTAAGAGCTAATAAAATGTCTAAGAGGAGAAAATATAATTTCTTCATTAGAAAATATTATGTATTTTCTATGAAAAAAATTTTTTTTTCACTTTCAATTTCTTGTGTCGCACTTAATTCTCATTCTTGATCTGAGATGAGAGAAGAAGAAAGAGATGAGAGAGAGAGCGCGTTATTGATAAGAATTATTGAAATGCATGAATGGTAATGGTTGGTATCCGAAAGTGATCCTTGAGTATATATGCTTCAGATTTTTTGCTCATGAATAACCTACTACAATTATGAAAAAGGTGCGCATGGAATGATTAATGTTATATAGTAAAGATACAAACATATTAGAAATATTTCAAATACTCTTCACTAGTTAAAATTAACCGAAACAAGAAAACGTGCGCATTTTTTTATCAGTTTTGTTTGCCATTAAAATTTTTTACTTTGTTTTTGCAAACGAGGTTTAATCAGGGGTTGTTTAAATTTCAGGGTGTCTATTGGTTTCTTCGCCAATTTGGAGCCGATTGGTGATGTTAAATTAGGTGAATAAATATATATATATTTTTTTACTTTTTTTATAAACGTAAAATATCTAATTTATACATTTATGAGTAAAATTTGTGTATTTTTTTAATTATGTGTGTATTTTATTACATAGTATTTTTAGTGACATTTTGTTTCTTCAACTATTTGGAGACAAAAAGTCGCCAATTTTCACTAAGGACCACTTTTAAATATATTTTTACCTATAATTAGATCGTGATCTACAATTTAAAGAGGATTTTAAACCACGACAAACATCCATCGCCGAAATAAGAATCAAACCCACGAGCTATCGAAAAGAAGACTTGATTTTTTTTTGTTTGTTTACTTTAATACATTCCGAAAGTCAGCCGACTGAAACGCCGCTAAACACAATTAATTGGCTCTTACTTTTGAATCACGATTAAGTGACGACACTTGAAAGTGTGATACCCTCTTTTCACGTCCAAGCACCAAACCGAGTACCAAATCCTAAGTATCTGAAACACACAAAAATTTTAAAAATTACATTTTGTTGGCGTGTCATTAAAAAAATAAAAAGCTAAAGTTCATTCAAGTTTGTAAAGCTATTAATTTAGATTTTTTAAATATTTTTTTATTATTTTACTTACTAAATTATATGATGATTACTATCAATGTGTGTATATAACGTGAGTTATATATATATGGGCCCACAAACTATTCGTTTTGTTCCAAAGTAATTTTAGTAAAGATAAAATAGATTGATCTTAAGAAGAAATTTTCTTTTAAAATGGTTAATTTAGCTTTTTTCATAACTTCCATTTTGTTAATTCTAATTATTTTACTTAATACACACACACAAATTTAAAATTCGTTTGCGTTATATTATCTTTATTTCATTATCTTTTTGTTGAAAAAAATTATTTAAATGAAATCAAATCTTTTACTCTAAAAAAGTAATAATTTAAAGTAATTAATATACAACTAGGATACTGTTATTTAAACAAACTGGAAAATGCGATTGCTCAAATGTTTAATTTGACTACTTAGTTTTATTTAAGTGGGTTCTATGTAGTTTGAATTTTTTCTAAATCCTTTTTTATTGAATAACTATGGCAATTTTCAGTATGATTCTAACACACGAAGAGGCATCAAATCCTTCCATTTAATTTTAGTCCAATAATTGAGGTGAATAATGCTTAAATAGAATGCCTTGAGTTTTTATCCAATTTCTTGCTGAATAAAAGCAGCATTATTCACTAATAGCATTGTTATATCCTTAATTATATAATTAATGATCTCGTTGAATATATTTTCTTGGTATATTTCACGATCCTTATAGTAGGAATAAAAGTAAGGTGGTCTTTTCTATTCAGTAATAAAGACGACCAAGCCGTTAAGTTACCGTCACTAAGTTTCTATTCAAAAATACTAGTGCTTCCTTTAATTGGGATTTTCATTAGAATTTTAAATTCGTATGAAGTGATGAGATTTCACTCTTTATCCTAATTTCAAATTATTTACAATTTACAAGGTACCAAGGTAAATAAATGAAGTTTAAAAAAATTTTATTACCATTATACAAGTTTTTCGATCATGATAAATTAATTGTTTAAGGGAAGTAAAATCATTATTGTTCAATGTTTAACTAATGGTTTTAATTCTCACGCATTTAACTTCAACCATAGACAACATTTTTTGGAAAAACAGTATGAAAAACAGAGAATTGAATTTCATTCCATGTCTTTAGTTGGGTAAATTTTTGATTTTAAATGTGTGTGTGTGAAAACATGGGTTTTTAGGGGGGATTTCTCAATTTATTCTCCATATACTCTCACATGCAATAGTCCAAAGGCTTGAGATTCTTCTGTGGCAATAAAGGATGAACAATTTTTTTTGCACCACCGTTGAACAACCTTTGCTTTGTGGGTGGGTGCTGAATATTGTTGAAATGTGAATAGATCATTTATATATAATTTTTTGGATTTTTTAAAACATTTCATAAATAATAATTTTCATTAGTTTTAACACATTTTTTCAGTAAAAAAAAAAAAACAGTTTTACTCTCTTGTTATAGCACCCCAAATCATTATTGAAAATATTATTCTGGAACTTCTGAAATATTTTTTGAACAGATATTCTGCATCGATTTTGCATAAATCCTGTTATTTTGCCTATGTTGAGATGCTTGTTGCAAAAATAATTTCCCGTTCGAAAATATGATCTCATTAGCAGCATGTCCTTTCAGTAGCTCTTTGGATTATCTTAGTTTTTCAACTTTACTTTTTTATCTAAGTTTTTTAATTTTTAATTTTATTTAGTGATGATTTCAGGTATATTTTTTTGACAAATTTAAGTCGGAAAATTTGGCACATTTTATTAATTTTTTGTTCGTATGTTGTATTTTCTTCCACCATTATGCCATATTTCTACTCTAGCAGTTTCTTTAAAACGTTTAAAAAATTTTTTAATTAATCTTTTTAATACTTTTAAATATTTTAAATTTCTAAAAATTTCACAATTTCGTTTTTTTAATGTTATTTGAGAAATTAGCATCGCTATATATTCATGGTTATAATGGAATGAATAAAACGAAGTTTAATTAAAAAAATCGTCTGTCCTAATACTTATATAGAATTGAAATAAAACCATTAAGTGTTGCCAAAACAAAAGAAATTTAGAATAAAAATTATGCTGAAAAGAACTTTGCTGTAACTTATTTGTAGGCACTCTCTATATATAGAATTTTAAAAACGCGCATTTATTGCAAAGTATCAGTGAAATTAAGGCTTTTTTTATTTTCTGCATTTCTTTTTTTTTTTTTTTTTTTCTTGTCCCAGTCATTTTCTATATGTGATGCCCCCCCAACTCACACTAGTCGTTTCTTTTTATCGTCAGAATTAAAGATAGGTGTCGATTCTATATCGTTCGAAAACATGTTCGTCTTGCCGTTAAATGCACGGGAAAATTTTGTTGAGTTTCTTGCTAATGGGAGCTCAACAGTCGACTGAATTCGAAGCTATTCGGGCGATATAATTTACAACTCTTTTGATAAATATTTTTGCTTACATCTTTCCATGCGTTTTTGAGTATTTTTTTAATATTTTAAGTATTTGTGTGTGTGAATGATTTGCAGAGATTGACACACAAACCGTCATCTCAGTTTCCGCAATAATTTTTCCTGTTTCTAGTTATAATTAATATATTTTATCTTTCTAGAGATGTGTAGAGAGTAATTTTTAGCATTTTTTCATTTAATTGTGAAAATAGCTCAAAATTTTGAATTTCCAACAATTACTTGATTAATGCCAATTTTAGGATTATGATAACATCGTAGCTAATAAAATAATATTTTTTTAGCTTTTATTATTTTGAGAAATTTAAGACAAAGAGGGGAATACATGCCTACATATTTTTTTAATACTTTCTTGAATAATTTCAGTATGAAAACTTTATTTAAATTATTTTGATGACTAATGAAATATATTAATACATTTTATCAGAAGTTAAAATTAATTGTTTCTCTTTTATCTACTATCAGATCTAAGCGCAATTTTACAGGATTAATGATAATCAATGTAACTAAAGAGAGTTCATGCTATTATTAAGTTTATATAATAACACAAGAAGAACAATTTTAAATTTGAATTGTAACTAGGCATTTTTTCTTAGATGGGGAAAAATTAAACATGATACAAAATGTGGCCAATATTTCCTTCAGAAAAGCATTGAAAATTAATAAAAAAAGTTGCTTACTTTAACTACAATATTTAAAAATAATAATTGAAATATTTTATTTATTTTTTTCTTTTTTTAATGTTTTATGATTATTTATTTTAAGAAAGAAATTGGGAAACAGTGTCTTACTCGAACACTTATTAATGGAAATGTATGAAATAAATTTAGTAAAGGAGGCTTTAAATCGAAATAAAATTGATATTAATCACAATATTTATATAATTCAGTAATACGTAATATATATAACAACCGCGAAAATAAAATCTTACTTAAAAATTAGAAAAAATGCACGTTCACTTTTTGCAAAAAAATACTTTGTAAAATAATTGCGTGATTAAATTTTTTAAATTCTTTATTGTTTGAGCTAAATATTAAATTATAGGAAATTAAAGAAAAATATTTAACTTTTTTTTTTAAAAAGGATACAAGAATTTAATTAAATGATGTTTACTATAAAACTCGATCATTTAATTCTTTTTAATTTTATGTTTGGGATTTCATATAAAATTAGCGATTTCTGTCCACAAAATTCTTAATAATACATATTTACAAAGTGCTTATAAGAATACACTGTTTAAACACATATATTTCAATATTTTAGAATGAGAATTTTATGTTTAATGGAAACCTGTGTACACATGTGAATATATTACCTATTTTAAGTTTCAAATTATATTAGTAAATTGACATTATTTGTGTGAAGGGGCATTATGATTTTCCATTAACTATAAAGTAAACATAAGAAATATTTTAAAACATTGATGAAAAATCATGATAGGTAAAAATGATAAAAAGCAATGTTTACAAATTAATTGTAACAAGTTTGATTATGAAATCGATTTATCTTTGATTTAGTAATTTATTAAAAATATGAACAAATAGATTTTATATTACAACTTGTAAAACATATTTTATTATTACTAAAACAATTCCTTTTTGAATAATTTATCTAATTTTTTGTGTTAACGAAAAATGGATGTAGATTAAAGAATATTTTAAAATATATATTTAAATATTATCGTCATATGTCAGATAATTAGTCAAATTATTTCAAATGTCAGATAACTAGGTCTCAAATCTCATTTGTTCTAATTATTTTACTGAGTTAATTAAATAAAATCCTTTGAACATTTAAAAAGGGTAATTTAATTCATTAAAAATAAAAGTCATTAGAACACATTTAATGTAGCTAAGTTCATTCTCACACTATTTATAATTTGTTGACATATTTGAATGTCAACAAAGAAGTTGTTGACACATGAAGAATAACATTACTTGTGACTACATCTAATATGCATCCCAAAAGCACTTACAGTTACAGTTATTAGAGTATAAAGCTTTAACAATATATAGATTATTACCACCGTCGCAGGTAACCGAGTTGAATTGTCTAACTTATAATATGTTTCGTAAATAAATTCATAAAAACTAAGCAAATTAACTGTTTCATTAGGAAACGCTTAGTTAAAGCCAATAAAAAGATGAATAATCATTTATGATAGTAAAAAGGACAATTTCTTTTGACTTTTTGAGTTTAGAATAAATGGCGCATAGAACTTATAAATTTATTATTTAAAGGCATTATTTTATTTTGTTTTTATTTTAAGCTTGATAAAGTTTATTCATGCTTAAAAATACCTTAATTTTTTACACAATATACCTTAAAAACACCTTAAAATATGTAATTCTTGGCCCAGAAGGTAGATGGTGAATATATTGCTGTTTATTAATAACGGAAAATTCTGTGGACTATATAAAGATGAATTTATTTTTGGTTGTGTCACTAAAGTGAAATAAAAAATAATATTCATATGATTTCAGCTT
Source organism: Latrodectus hesperus (assembly GCA_037975125.1). Lineage (NCBI taxonomy): Eukaryota > Metazoa > Arthropoda > Arachnida > Araneae > Theridiidae > Latrodectus > Latrodectus hesperus. The sequence continues at coordinate 83,010,004 of CM075850.1, forward strand.
ACTACAATTTTTAAATCTGTGTATCCAACAATTTTATAAACATCAGATATATCCCTTAGTATTTATTATATCAGATAACACCAGATGTAAATCATAAATACTATTGGAATGAAGCCATTCGATAAAATTAACCTTGCATAGCCTGAGACATTAACAGATGAAGGCTGCGGTAAGCCATTTGAGTATTCATTGCGTATCTCATACATGATGGACTGTATTCACGTCTCCAGAAAACTCCCAAGCATTCACTTCAATAGATGAGAATATTTAAAAGAGTCATCTCCCAATGTTTAATAATGGCTGGAATCGAATTTTAAACCTTTTACTCCAAAGAGTGTGGTTCTACTATAAGTCATGGCATGTAGAAGAATTCTCCAAGCTGCAGGAGAACAAGTGGTTACCGTAATAATTACTGATCTCTTCTACAATTCATGATTGGTGTAATGAGAATTAAAGTGGACATTTATTGAAAACTCCTTAACATATGAAAACCTTTAACATAGCTATTTACATGTATATATTCAATAAAGCAAGGAAAATTGTTATTTCATTATTATTCATATATTTTACCATCTCTTTTTATTTTTGCAAATAACCCATTTTAATCAAAATACATCCACAATAAAATTAATAGTTTGACTAAATAGACATATTCAAAACAATGTGATACTATTAACATTCTCGAATAAAAGCAGCACCGAATAAGTAATTAAAAATAAAACATTATTTTTAATTAATTATTCGGTGCTGTTTTTAATCGAGAATTCAATACCCTCAACAACAGATCACAAAACAAGAGCAGTTATATGAGCACAAACATGTGAAGGTAGAAAACAATAATTAACCATTAGTTCGAGAATATTGCATTTCATGGTAGATGGAGCTCGAATCGCAGTTTTTTTTTTTTTATTTATTTATTTATTTTTTGCATGGCAATTGAACTCTTGTTTCGACAAGAAGTTTGATAAAATAGTTTCTTTATAATATTGAAAAATTACTATTTTGTCTTCAATTTTCTTTGGGAAATTTGTTTTAAACTTGGATATTGATTATTAATTGATAACGAGTTTTTATCTTTCAGAACTACCAAGATTTTTTATTAACATTTCGATAAAACTAACCAAAAAACAACAAAAGTTAAAAAAAAAATGGCTGAATGGTATAACAGCAATGAAAAAAACGACAAAACCATTCCTACAGTGAATGTATAATATGGCCCACTCTACTAGTTGGCAAAAAGCGGATAGTTTGGAGTTCATTGGACCGTCGAAATTGAATTTGTCTTGCTGCGACTCCCACCTAATTGTGAATACCGTATAAACAAGATGTTATCTTGTAAGGTGAAGGTAACCGATAAAGAGGCAGAGGAGCTTTTTACTCCCTGCAAAATTTATTTGCCTGGCAGCGGGGAAAACAGGCGATGCGGAAGAATTATTTGACTTTTATGGCCTCCTCCGACTGGCCCACCGTCTGGGGGAATGGAGATCCGTCCACTTTCGCCTTGCTGAGTTTCAGCTATTTTTTGGCAACAGAATCGAAAGGATGAAGAGTAGCAGCTTTGCTTTGTTATTAAATTTTATGATTACATGGCCAGCAAAGGAAGGAAAATGGTTGAGAATGTCATAAATGGGCCCACACTTGAAATCCATAAAGTAAACACTGGAGCTCTTTTCAAATAATTGAAACATTTCCAAGAGAGAATGTTCTCTAAAATGTGAGGAAAGAATTATTGAATATAAAGACAAATAAGGTCATCTCCAAATCACATTTCATATCGTTGAATGTGAATAAACTCATTTTACTCGACAAAGGACTTAATAAACGAGGAATCTATCTCTAAAAAAATCAATTTTAGACAAAACTCTAAATCTGGATATGTGTAAAATTGTTGCATTCATTTAATAATTCAATCTTGTATTAGCAATAATCAAAATAAAAGAAACTAATCAGGCCGATGTCTGAAATGATTATAGGAAGTTCTTTATTCATTTATTCAAATGTAACTATAAAGTATTTTTGTATGTGTATAATCGATAAATTACTTAACGATCACAGCTGCACGTCACCGATTTGTTGAGTTGCTTATAACATATGTAGAATAATGTCAGATTTCATTATCTCTCATAGAAAGCAATAATTATATGCAATCTGTTAGATTAACTGTAACCACAACCGGTGATTACTAAATGTTGCTACCGCTGCCTCATTGAAAGAAAGCTTTACCAAACAAAGTAATCTCCTTACAAATAGTCAATATACAATTTTTCATAGTAAATTTTTTAATTATTGTATAAATTTAATCTCTGAAGACCGGGGTATTCTGAAAAAATTGTCAGACGTTGATTCAAATTTTAGCTCCCACAAAAAATTTTTTATTAATGACTTAATTAAAATAATTCATCTATATTAAAAGTATCATATCAAAAAGTATTGAAATCACATTCATATGAACTGATTGCACTCATTTATAAAAAGTTAAATTTTGATCTGTAAAATACAAAAAAGTCTAAAATAATACTTTGGCGCAAAACTAATAATAAGGCTATCAAATTACAAAATAGAATCAACAAATCGCAATTTTTCTGTAAAGAAATTTTCAAATCTTTGAGAAGCAAATGAGATTGGGAAAAGCTTGCAGATATCGAGGCCAAAGCCACGCTATAGTCATTCAACATAGGATTCAAACGTCAGCCACTCTATAAACATATCCCTCATTGTCCAAGAAATCGATGACAATTTTACAAAGATAGTATTATCCTCTATTAAAATGAAAGCTATACCAACTGTTGCGACATAAAATCTTGTTTTAGATCTAGGACGATATCCTGATACTGTGCAGCAATTACACGTGTGCAAGTGAAGGCAATATCATAACGAAATCCCTGTCCAGAATATGATTCTTCCACCTTGGAATGCATGATTCTCAGTGAAGTTCTGCATGTGGTTTGTGCTTTTAATACTCTCATGCGTTTGTCAGTTTTAGCTTGTTTAATGCTCAAAGGTCACTTTGTGCATACGATCGCTAATTAGATCGGGATCTACAGTTTAAAGTGGACACTGAATAACTACAAACATCCTAGCCCAAGGTGGGATTTGAATGCATGAACTGTTGAACCAAAGGCAAGAGAGCTAACCATTCTGTTACCAGTTCGGCATACACTTGTCAGGAGTTGGAAGGATAAATCTTAACTCATCCGTCAACGCAACTTTGTTCCAATCAGCCACTGTCCATCATATTGGTGCACACTGTTCATCATAATCCATCGTAATTGATTAACATGATGACGTTACATTTCAATCTTGACCATTTGGATTGTATGGATAACAAAACACGTACTTATGCTACCTGGGCATACAGCCCATTATTGTAAGGTATAAGGTATTGTTTTTAGTAGAACCAGAATTTATCTTTTAAAAAAAAAAAAAAAAAAAAAGAACCCTCAGAGCAGCAATGGATATTACTCATATAGAAAACGCTCTTCAATTACCCTTGATTACAACAGCAACCAGCCATTCTACAGAGGAAGTTGCAATAAATGTTTAAGTGGATCCTTGTTTTTGTATAAACTGCTTGACAGTTTGGAATTGTTTCTATAATCGTAAAAAGAGAAGCGCCGAAGAATCATTAATTGATAATATAATTGATCTCATATTTGTAATTGATTTATATGAATAAGTTTGCCTTGGAGACAAATCGTACCAAAATATTAAAGACCCTATATCCACATTTTTATATGATTCCTAAATCCTGCACAATATCGGGTCCTTGGACGATTGCATTTTCTGCAAGTTTCTCGATACGAAACTATGATTAGCTGTTACCTCTAACATATTTAAATATTTACCTCTAACTCTGCAGAAAATTATAGCCTTTTTTATTCAGATTAGGTTACGAAAAATCAACATTTCTTTCTATGGGCGTATCTTTTAGAAATGAATCAATTACTGTGAATTTGTCTATGTGTAAATTATGAGTTGAAAAACTGATGCGATTCGATAAATTCCAATTCTTTTTTTCTCTCTTTATTTTACTTATCACTAGTTATATGGTTTCAATATATTTACAAATTACATGTTTTGTCTTGCTTTCATCCATAAATAAAACAAGGCTAGGAATCTGTCAGTATCTGAACATTCTCCACATTTCTGAGTGATATGAAGTCACTTTAAGAAGTGTATAACTATAGTAAATGTGGAAAAATATTTGTCGATCAGGTGCACTTAATACTGTATGCATTGCTTCTTCCCAAAGATTTACTATTTAAGGCAGTAAATGCTCTCTTCAGTTAGTTATATCAAGATAGTTAGTTTTTTCAAAGTTATAAAAATCACATACCTGGGTTGGCGCCATCCACACTTCTGAATTTCAATATTTTTTTTAGCCTCCGATATTTTTATTTTGGAAAATAAAGCTCAAAGTCTTTGTTCATCTCAACATTTCTACGAAATTATTTTTACTAGCAATATTCTCATAAGTATAGTATTTAATACATACAATTTAACGCATTTAGACATGATTTCATTCCATATTAATATAGGTCTGCTGCAACTAGCAGGAAAAAACACGTTGTCTCTGTGCCTGGGAGGAAACATATTCGATATCTGATTTAGTAGAAGATTACCGTGCTAAATGGTCTTACGCAAGTTAAAAATTTCCCGGGGCCTTATACCCCTCATATGAAATGGCGAGAAGAGTAGTAGGACAACTCGGTGTGTACCTTTGTCACTTGGTTATTATTTTAAATTGTGAGGTGGATGGTCACATTTTGTGGCTTTAGTCGGCAAAAGTAGACAGCTGGAAATATATCGTGGGAGAACGCGGTTTTCTGCTTAGGAACGGCATCGTTCTCGTGAACGGGAGGTGATGGGTTCTATACTCGACCCAGACGAAGATCCATCATATTCGCTAATGGAGACTAGGGTATGTAAAATATGTAGTGATTTCAATGTCTTTCCGCTGGTGTCCGTGGCATGCATAGGAAGAGGTCAATTCAGGGGTTGACTTCGTCACTTGACGAAGGATAAAATTTATGAGGCGATTGGCTGTGCTTCGCGACTTTCGAAATAGACAGCCACAAGCTTATTGCAAATAAATACATCACAAGCATTATTTTTTAAATTAACTTTCTAAGCGATTGAATTATTTTTTCATAATAGTCTGAATAAGCTTCCGATGATAAATAGCCACTGTATCATCACATTTGAAATTTTTTTAAATTAAAATACATTTCATATTTTTTTTTATTTTTTTTCATTTCATTTTTTTTTATAAGTTGCCACACAAGAGGATAAGGTTTAATATTTGTGGTTAATATTAAACAAATGCAGAGAGAAGACATGATTCAGACTACATTGTTTTTAATTTATAGCGCAATATTTTAGATCATAAATGTAGCAGAAGGTATATTAGAATATTACTACAAATATTATGTGTTTAAAAAAAACATATTTAAAATGTGGTTGCATAACAACAGGCTATTGGATTTTCATCTTTCAACACTACATACAGCCTCGGATCTATGCATTTAAAATTGTAAATATTATTTTGAATTTAATAATCATTAAAAAATAAATTCAGACGAGGTTATATTAATAGAAACTAAACCGTGTAAAATTTTTGCACTTTACTATAAAAGACTGAAACTTTAAAAAAAAATGAAAAAAGATCTTATTAGCAAGATATTATTGGAAAAGTATTTAATGTATTTAAAAAAGTTCAGTACAAAAATAAAATGTAATTCAGTTTTTATTCAAGACAGAAATATTTTAACATTTTATGCATACATTAACTAAAATGAATAATTTATTATTATAAACTTTTGCAGCAAATATAACTCCAAATTAACAATGTTTTCTTATCTATATTTGTGCTTTCATATAAAATACAGATAGGATGTTTTTAATATGGATTGTTTCGATTTTCTTTCTGATTAGTCTAATCTCATGATTTGAATAAAGTTATGGTTTCTAATAACCAATTATCAAGTACACCAATTATCAAAAACTTAAAATTTATTTTTAAGTGCTTTCTTATATATGATTTTCCCCCCACCATTGTATTGTACAACTCTAGTGTAATGTAAGTATCAAGGTAAATGATTTTGATTTTTTTAAGAATAGATCTTACATTTCGTGTAGTATTTTAACCTCAAAATCTTAAATTAAGTACATAAACTTTAATATAAATTTAATAACCACATTAAATATTTTTCTTTATGTTAATGGGTTTATAATCAGATACAGAGAAACCATGTAATGATATCTGTATCTATAGATATATATAATATACCGGTTTTTCTAAGTTTTGAAAAAAAATAATTGAAATAACTTGCAGATATTAAACTCAAATCCTTCAAATGATGCTTACATGTAGTGCTCTCTTCTATGACATTGCTGTTTCTATAATATGCATAGAATATAGGACACACACAAATATAGGACTCAGAAATTTTCAAGAAAAATGAAATGAATACAGAATTTAAGGAGTAACATTGAAATTATTGAGTGTTTCGTAGTTTTTATGTATTTTGAAACATATTATTTTGTATAAAATTCCCATAAAATATTCACATAAAATCTTAAAAACTATTTTTTGCATCATAAAAACAATTTTTTTTAAAAAATATATTTGTTGTATAATTTAAGGACACAATATAAGTTCTAAAGAATTGAAAGTTTCTTGAAATTTATCAAAATTTCAATTTATTATTTTTTTATTACCAATTAATGTGAATGAAATAATTTGACTTTTTATAATAATTTTTTTCAAATATTTTCTAATATAAACTAGTCATCTTTTACATGCATTGGTTAAATGTAAAAATGTATAAAATTATAATATAGTTGATTTTTTAAGAACAAGCTACCTGTATTTTATTTATAATTTTTTTTCACAAAATTGTTAAACTGTAAGTGGGATCTTTCCACTCTATTTCTAAGGCGACACATAGTCAACATTTCGTGTAAGAAGGATGTCACTGAGTCGGCTAAGAGACAAAATAGAAACAGAAAAGCATAAGCAAATACAGCAATTATTTTTCTGTAAATGTAAACAAAAGTGAATACGAGTAAATCATTCTACTTTTCAGAAAACAAGAAAGGAGAACATTTTTTGAAAAAGAAAATTTTTTTACTTGCTCAGTAGCTCCCGAATTCAAGCCATCTTTCTCTTCTAATAAACTAGTTCGAAGGGACGATATTTACTTGTAACGGTAAGTTGCAACTCCAACAAAGCCAAAGTAGTTCTGTTTGGTAGAAAATTATCCCTATATATGCGATATAAAGGGAAGATCTCATTCCATGGAGTCAGCGTATATTTAGAAGTTATTTCATTGTAGTACTTATGCATGCCTTAAACTGAGAAAAATAAAATATATTTTTGAAAAGTGTCAGGTTTATATAAATTGTGCATCTGCAGTCAGAAAATTTAACGTTTTCTGAGGGTGTTATAATTAAATTTAGGGATTTCACATATTAGATATAGATTTTTTTCAAGTAGTTTCTCTCGCGAATGTTAAATTTCACTGCAACAAAATATTTAAATTTTTGTTCCATTATGTTAAAAAATATGAAGATAGTAAAGGAAAATCCATTAGTTTGTAAGGTTTGATTGTAAGAAATGATATTTATAGAGTAATTTTATAAGATACAATGATCAAAATATATTGTACATGGGTATATAAAAGTTTAAAACGAATGTGATATTCATAATGTGTGTGATTCACTTGAAAAATATATTTATTTATACATAAAACATCAGAAAAAATTTTTGGAAACAAAAGGTACTTAAAATTAAAGAAATTATACTTTTTGTGGGGGAGTTATTTTCTGAGAATTTATTCACGTTATGATAAACGGAAATAAAAGTTATAAGTATATGACCCTAATAAAGCAAACAAAGTGCTTATACAAATTTATAGTTTTTAAGAAATAAAGTTACTGTTGAATGGGAGATTGGAGAAAAATTCTGGGCATTTTTATCATCTCAGAAACCTTTTAAAGAAATCTGAAAAAGTGCGACTGAAATTAAAGAGAATAAAAATTTAAGGATCCCATTTTGAAATTTATAAACTTGATTAAATTCCAACATAACTGTGCATAATTTTTTACACAACAAACTGGAATTCCTTATATTATTGACATATTTGTTGTAGTCGTATCAGGTAGTATAATGATTTATTCTCAATTATTTTTGAGTTCAAAACGCATGTTTTTGTACTTATTGCTGACAATTACAAAAATATGTCGAGTAATTTGAATACACACACATATAAATAAACACAAAACTATCAAGTTTTGTAAAATCAGAACTTTAGTGCACTTGCAATAATTAATGAGCTCATCAAAATGGCTTACCAAAATAATTGTATGTTACACATTTGGCCTGCAATACAAATATTGCCTCATATTTAGCAACTTTGCAATAATTTGCCTTGGAAAAACGTAAAAAGAACTCAATAGGGAAAAAGGCATTGAGTATATTTTAAATCTATTTATACTTTAGAAACACGGAATATTGATCAAAATTATAGTGCTAATTAAATTATGGAGAGTCTATATATAGAGCTGAAATTTTTTATATATCAGTTTTAGGGTTTATGTAATTCGAAAGAGAAAAGTCTGTACCGCATAAACTACAATTCACCATGTTTTAAGAAATGAAATTACAAGGTTTGAATTGCATACATCTTTCATTTAGCTATGTGAATGCATGTTGTGAGAACTTTTTAAGCATCGGTTTGTGGGCAGATTCAATGATGATATTGTTTCGGACTCATTCCATCACTACATTTAGAAACATTTGTTGCAGACTGGCTGTGGAGGACTAACAAGGCAAATGCCTCATGTTTCAACCAACTACAGCTTTGTTTGTTTGATTTCAATAAGACTGGAGACTACCTATTTTATTCCTATAGATTATCTATTCTTATTACACGGATAAATATGTATCTTTTGTGGCTTCGTATGAGGAAGTAACAAACATAGCTCTTGCTAGATTAATAATGTGTGAAAATGAGGACAGCACAAACACAAATGGCGAAAACATTTGTGGTAGCAAACTGTATTTGTTTACAAAATAAGTGAATTTCATCTAAGTAATTTGGCCACGTATTTGTATCTTCACTCACCAACATATTCCCACAAACAAATGTGGAAAGAAATGATTTTAAAAAATAGAGATGTTTGGTATTTATAATATAAAATAGAGACGTTGGCAATAGAGTCATTTCCAGTAACTTTGCAATTTTAATGCCACCACGATCACTTGACCACAATCCTTTGGATTTCTGGTTTTGAATTGTCTGAAATTTAAGACCACCTGAACTACAAAATGTGTTAGAATTGAAAGGAGACATAAAACGTAAAGTCATGCACATTCTTTCTGTTATGTTACATTTCGCATTATTGTCCACTACGTTTTTCATGCAATGCATTGTTCATGCTATAGTGAACACATTTGAACATTGGAAAAGGAACACAAAAATGAATGGTTTGAAATTCTTTTATTGTAACTCCAAGTTCTGCGTTGTTTAAAAATCATCATTGTTTCTAGCGTATGTCTTCAAACAACATTGTATGAAATTTTGATTGGTTGAGCGAATAGACAATTATCAAGGTCACTAGGAAGCTTTTTTCACCACCCTATACACACACATATATGTGAGACGTTTTTATCCTTAGGCTAAATTTAGAACACTCAAAAATTAATTTTACATCTGAGTCTAAATGTCTTAAATGTCTAAAGTTCATATTCACTTTATTTCTATATTTAAAAAAGGCAGTATTTGCTACATAAATTCGTCTTGACTCAGGAATACACTGTGGAAGAATTACTAAAGTCTACAGGGTTAAAAGGATTCGTTCATTTTTGAGTAACTTGAACTGGTATACCTTTAGACTACTGTTCTTCTTCGATCGAACTCAGAAAATTGCTCGAAAAAAGTTCGATGTCTTTATGAGGCATAGTTAAACTTCGATGATCAGCAGAAAATGTAAATTTTACTTTTTAGAACTACAACAAAGCTTTTTTTAAACAAATAAAGAACACATTTTTATGTATAATGATGTAATAGGGCGTTTCTTTTCATTGCTCTGTCAATTATTTGAAACTTATTAATGAGCAAAATAATTCTTACGATTGGAGTTAGAGCAGCAACGATATACATACATTTAATGGAGAAAACTCCCTAAAGTTGTAAAAGTTTTTATAATGATTGTGAGTATATAATAAGAAGTGTGTGTTTTAATGTAGTCCACTTGGCATATTTTTGGAGATAAAGAATGATATGTGCCAAGTGGACGACATTAAAACACACACTTCTTACATACTCACAATCATTATAAAAACTTTTACAACTTTGGTGAGTTTTCTCCATTAAATGTATGTAAGCCGTCGCTGCTCTAACTCCAATAGTAAGAATTATTTTGCTCATTAATAATCAAAAAATTTGTGATTTCTACAATTACATGCAATTCCAGCCAAGAGAGATTTCCAAAAGTCATCAAATAAAGAAAATAACAGCAGTATGTTATAGAAATATTTTTTAAACCTTTGTCTATCATCAGTACTTAAGTATACCACTAGACAAAATTATATCTTGAATCGTAACATGAGCTGTATTTGATTAGTGATTGAAAATATGTATAAAAAATATCACTAATATTTCATTATTTTATTTATTGTAATTTTTTCAACAATTTTCGATGAAATGGTGAATATATATATAATAGAAAATCTTAAATTTAAATTTGCAAAATATTCTCATTCTTTCTTTCTAACATGATTTTTAATGAATTTGAAATAATTTTTAATTAATTGTATCTTTTATAATTAATATTTTAGGATTAATTGTTTATGCAATTTAGACGAAAAATAACATCTTTGTTATTTTTTTTGTTCTAAATTTACAAATATATTACCAAAGAAATGAAGTAAAATTTAAAAAATAATTCAGATTGAAAAGAGCTTATATGTGTTGCAACTTAAATACACTTTTTAAATTTCACTAATTTTTATAATAAATCCTACAATTAAAAAACATTTTAAACAAAGAGTACTTTGAGTTCTCTTGGTGAGCAATGGTATTTAAATTAAGTATTTCAAATTGTATGGATTATGGTTTATAATATCATATTAATGGTGTTCTTTGAAAAATAGCAATTTTCTTGAAAATATTCGTTTGGAAAAAGCATTTTACTTTTCCTATTCTTTAACATTGCATTATTTTTTTCTATAACTATGCCTACAAAATAAAATAATGTATAATAAAACTATTTCATGTAAAATAAAGTTTATAACTATTATAGATGCCTAAATAATGGAAGTAGAAGATGATTTTGAAAAAAAGATTGAAATATATAAAAAAATAATGATAATTTTTTCATGCACACATTCATCTTAAAACTAATTTTTTCATTCTTTCATTATATATCTTATTACAGCTATATTTAACATCAAAGTTGTGCTCCACTATCATGTAAAAGCTTTGTAGCTACACTAATTATATTAAGGAAAATACACTGCAGGATCAAGTATCGAACACATTATCTTTCGAACGTGAGAAAGTTTCTTCTATTTGATTATCATGGACAATTAGTAACTCGAGAATAAAAATACACAACATACATATTTCTACTTAATGTGTTATCACATTAAGCAGACATATGTATTTCATGTACCGACTGATTGTGTCATCGATACTATTGAACCCTTAAAAAAATACCTTATTTTGCTTCTTACTTATTATCTATTCTACCATTTTCGCCTGAAAAATGTCACCAAATATTGCAAGTATTAATCTTTTTTTCTCTATGAGGAAGAAAACAGTGCAGTTAACTTTTATCTTCTCTGATGTTAATAGATAAAAACACTTTTGATTTATATAGTTTTTAACCATACATTTAAAATTTGGATTCATTAAAAATAAAAAACATAAAACGTGAATTTAAATGTAAGGAAATATAAAACGTGATTTCGGTTTTCTAAATTGCAACATATAGCGACGCATTTTTTTCGCCAAAATGGCCGTGATGGAGATGATAAATAAATACCTTTTTATTCTCTACATCAGTTTCAAAGGATGTTTTCATTTTTCTTAATTTCATCGTATCAATTTCGCTTAGAGATACTGAAAGAATCTAAGAAGTAATTTTATTTAATTCCAGACTACATGAAAGATTTTTAATAGATTTTTTTTACAAAAAATAATACATATCCTGAATTTATATCATCTACGTGAAAATCTGTAGAAAAACTATACGGTAGAATTTTTTCATTCCCTACTTAATGGGATCAAAACCGGAATGGATCATGAAAATATATGATTATATCGAGTTAACTTTAAAATATCGACAGAATTATTACTAAGCAGATCTAAGATTAAAATAGATTCTTTTTTCATAAAAAATTACTTTTCGAAATTAATCTTTCAAACCTACTTTGTTGTTCTTTTAATAACAGATAAACAAAGTATGCTTGTAATCTATTATTAAAAGATCAACAAACAGTAAAAGTGTGTTGGTCATCTGTTATTAAAAGATCAGCAATATAATATTTCCCAATTATTATTATTCTGAGTATCGAACATTCAAAATTGTTTTTCTAATAACCACTCCTTCTCCTAAATAAATTTTAGAGTTTTATTAGTAACAGCACACCAAGCATGACTTAATCAAATGAATAATAATATAAGTACCAGTTCTCCACTAAAATCAATGAGCAGCTTAAAATTTAAACAACTCATTTTGTTTTTTATTTTCATCAAGAAACCCAATCTTATTAGAGCTCACCAAGCTGCGTCCTTCACTCACAAAGAGTGAGTTCGGAATAATAGGCTTGAAAAAAGTTCATCCTCCACTTTGTGAAAATTAGAAGTTCGAAAAACGTCTGGGCCACACCTCTTTCGAGCCTTATCCCTATAAACTAGTGGCAATCACTGTCACAGTGGACACGCTTACTTCCATCTTTTTGAACTCTTTGCCCCAGCCATATTTCTAGTTTCCAATTTCATTTGTTTCCGGTTCCCTTCAAATGCAGACGATTCCTACTTTGGTTTCTTTTCTTGTTCTTTTTTTATTCTTTTTTTCTCTTTTTGTTCAAGAGAGTTTTCAAATGAAGCCGCCCTGACAATAAAGTAAACAGAACTTTTTCATTTTTTTAGAACTTTTTTCTTTCCATTTTTTTCCCGACTCGGCAGGTGAATGCATTCCGTTCTACTCATCATTCGTTCAAAGGGGCGGCCTCCAATTTCTCTCCCCTCCCTGCGGGGGGTTGGCCGAGGTCAGGGATTCTCAAGTCGACCCCCCGCAGCTTTCTGAATCGTTCTCGCCCAGCCGGAACGAGCTGTATCTTTCGAAGTGAAAAGAAAGATTCCTGTTGTTCTTCCAGAATAAGAAATGTTTTCGTTTTCGTGGCTTTTTCTGAAGATCCGAAATGATCTTGCTGCTCTTGTCTGAAAAGCGTTCCATTCTGTGGCCATCATCTTCTAGTAATCATTACTCTCCTAAACCATAAATTGTGATATTTTATTCTTTTAAAGTGAATTTCTATTCAAATTCTGCCAACCATTTGAAAAAAATATATAAAATATCCGCTTCAAAATGAATGACTATACCAAGGCGCTAAAAAGTAAAATCAATCCCATACTTTTTATTTATCCTTTTGTTAAATTTAACAGAAATAAATTTCAAATATGAAATGATGTACCATCAGGATTTTTAAAATTGAGTTTTAAGATTTATTTGCTGACAAATAATCCTTTTCCTCGGGAATTTTGTAAAGATTCAAATTAACATTATAATTTATATGATTAATATTGTCTACTAAGTACTTATAAATATCATATCAAGTAAAATCGATTTTGAAAAGTAGAAGTGGCTAAATATTGTTAGCATTTAAATATGAAGTCAATTTAAATTATGCAAATGTTATTAACGCACATGATGAAATATATATCTTTATGTACCTAGATATTATAGCAAATTCTGCTGAGTTCTTAATTCTAATCTGGCTTTAACGAAAAATTTGCATATAATTTTTTTAAAAAAAACTTTAATATTAATGTAAAAAGTTAATTTTTATTGTATTTCTGCTTCATTATTGTTGGCGCAGCTTTTATTTGAACCTTACGCTATTAAAACCAACAAACCATCATTTTTGTTTAATAAAATATATGGTGTTTATATTTAATTTTTAAATTTTAAAGAAAATACCTGAATATTTTACATTTTTTATGTCTTTTCGAATGAAAAATATCTAAAATGTGGAAAACAATTTTCATGCACATAAGTTATTTTTGTTATGACATTCATATCATTATTCCTTAAAAATTATTTTTATTTCTTTATTTAAAATTAATTTATCCTAGTTTTTTCTTATATTTTGATAATTTTTTATAATTATAGTTGCATGCACATACATTGAAGAATTTCTAAATATTTTAAGAATTAAGCTATAAAAGTTTGGTTCAAGGAAAATGCAAATATGTGATATAATTTTCAAGCTTTTATTTGTTAGTAAGATACTATTATTAAATAAACACTACTAAGGACACAAAATTTTTATATATTCTGTAATTGTAGTCATCAATATGCCTGTAATTTTTATTTTAAAATACCATTCGTACTATAAAAATGACTAATTATTTTATTGGAATTAATATATAATCAACCCCGTCATAATAATTATTACCAAATTTTGCCTGATTTTGTTCCCACTTTATTTCTTATAATTTTTTTATCAAACACATTTATAAAAATGTCAGTTTCTTGACTTGAATCTAAAATAACAACAATATTGAATCATTTAATACATGAAAATAAGTTTGATAAAGGCTACTGAGTGTGTGAATACCTTAAAAGTGATCACAAATATATCCTACTTGATTTTTCGGTGTGATCTTAATATATATAATCGAATTTCTAAAACCAATGAGAAAAGTGAGTGATTATATAATGATATGTAACCACACACTTTTATAAATGGTCTTCAAACCTGTGTAGTAAAAGTCAATGAAAATACATAAAAAAATTCAATAATATAAGCAAATTACAATATGATGTAAGCAATTTGATTATATATATATATATATATATATATATATATATATATATATATATATATATATATATATATATATATATATATATATATATATATATATATATATGGTTGCTTGGTTGGTGTCGTGTCCATGGGGAGAACTATCAATGTGCCAGTTATTGAAACTGCATCTTCAAATTTCTCAACACCGTTTTAGCGCAATGCTTATGTTCATTTTCTCTTATCGTTTGTTGCAATAAGTGCAGATGAATAACCATTACTCTATTCTTCTCCAACAAGAAGGTTGGGAAAATATTCATTCTCAACCTTCTTGTATACAAGTTAGAGATTAACAAATAATTTGTCAATCAACAGTTATTTTTTGCTGACGAAAACTATTAGATCAGAACCTACAGTTCTTTTGGGTACAGCTTGATGTGACTCGAAGTTTAATTCGAACTACTGCAAACATCCAAATCCGAACTGCGATTCGAACTCACGTGTTGTTAAACCACTGGCCAGGGAGCTAAATGAACAAATAATGTTATCTATTCATTCTTATCCTCATAATTATTTTCGATTTAAAATATGAGTGATATGCGTAATTGTGGCCGCACATGTTTTGCTTTAATGTTTCACTTAGTATGATATACTTTTCTTTGGGATTTTCCAAATTCTGGACATGTACTTAGAAACAATATATGTATTTTGTTCAATATCTGGAATTTAAGTTATTGTCAATAATTTTCTTTACTATCAATACCACCTTTGGCATTGATTGGTATCAGCCCTCGTGTTATTTCAAATGCTTGATTTTTTTATTTTATGCAGAATAAAGGAATATCATTTATTTCAATGTGTTAATTTTATTATAACAAATGAAGTGTTAATTTTATTATAAAAACAAAATTACTTCGATACAGTAATCATCACTTGATGCAGGTGTTAGCTAAACATTTTTATTTGACTTGCATGTTTTCTTATAGAACTCTGAGTTACGAATGTTGGGTATGTGTTCTTGACATCCAATAATATGCCTACATGGAATAATATTTCATTTTACGGATTATTCAAATTATATTTGAATAAGTACAATCTCCTAGTTATATTACTACACATGCAATCATCTAGTTATATTGAGCTCCAGACTGTCTAGCAAAGCTAGACTATTTGCGTAAATTCAAAAATATACAAAATGTATAAAAACAGCAAAGGATCATGAAGAACTTCGTCCTTTTTAAAATCCAAGTAAACTGAAATATGAGCTTGGGTCACTCTAACAGCCCCTCACATTAATGGCACTTAGGGAAGACCTTCGGTCCCTGCTGGAAAGTGAGTGGCCCGACATGGCCACTCATGAAGCCAGAGAAAGCCATTTGATATTTTCTAAACGAAAGCCAAAACCACCCGGGCTTCTCCCAAGGTACCACAAGTCTTCATGGAAGTAAATAAGTTCCCTTGTCAAGTCATACCAAACATTTTCAAGTCCTTCTGCCAGCATAATCTGGAGCCATCAAAGGTAAGGCATGAGAGAACCAAATGCTTCCCATTTTGAGGTACTTTATCTGAACATTCACATAAATTGTTTGATCTGGAGTAAAATGAATTAGGTAACTTGCAAATTTACTGTGATCACATAAAAACAGAGATATTTTAAAATTAATAGAACGAAAAGACTCGGGAGAACCAAATGCTTCCCATTTTGAGGTACTTTATCTGAACATTCACATAAATTGTTTGATCTGGAGTAAAATGAATTAGGTAACTTGCAAATTTATTGTGATCACATAAAAACAGAGATATTTTAAAATTAATAGAACGAAAAGACTCGGGATCTAATCTATAGTAAAACGAAGAAATTTTTTTTGGTAGTTTCACCATTGCAAGATAAAATATATTCTCATTCCAGATAGATAAAAGTTTCTTAAAACGGAAGGATTTCCAACAACTCTTTGGAATGCTAATAAGGGTAATTTAAGGGATATATGGCTAAATATATGGCATCTTTTTGCGAAGAAATCAGGTCTTTTCTTTCCATAGAATCTTTGATGAGGCTGCACACAATCAAAGGGATATAAATTTCTTTATTTCTCAACGAAGTAACAGATAACAGAGTTTCGATTACTAATTTGTCGTAACTGGTAACATTGCTCAAAAGATGAGAAGAAAGGGAATCACACAGAACAAATAAAGTACATTTAGGGTGTTGTCCAATTATCAAATATATTCGAAACTATGTATAGTATCATTGCATATAAGACGCAAATAGTTTCATGTGCTTAATATTACTAAAAATCAGCTCTTGGGTAAATCACAGACTTCCTTCATGCTGCTCACTCACCTTTAGATAATGCTTAGACTACAAGTTAAGAATAAGTATCCGTAACACATAAGTAAAATTCTGCATTTCACTCTGTGCGACACGCCTACATTTTACGTAAGCATATCATACACAATGAAGATATGCCTTCGTAAAACGCAAAAAATGAGTAGAAAGATTTTTTTTAATTAGCCGATTGATGAGGCTTAAAAAATTTGAACGTGTCTCAATATGGCAAATCACTCCATCTTTTATGTAAATTAAAAAGTGGTAAGTTGCCCAATTGTTAAAGTATCGAAAAAAATTATGAATTTTGAAAATTCCTTTTAAGGATCAAAGTTATTCTAATTAAATTTTAAGTGACACTGTAGAGATTAAACGTGAAATTTTAAATGGAAGTTCAACATAAGTTTAGAACAACACTATAATTTTTTATTTGATAAATTGGCTTATAGCATATATATATATTTATATATATATATATATATATATATATATATATATATATATATATATATATATATATATATATATATATATATATATATATATATATATATATATATATATATATTAATAAATATATATACATATATTAATAAATATATTTAAAAAAGATAATAACATAAGATAATGATAAAAAAAGAAAATCTCTTAAATACTTTAAAAATAATTGAACAACATTTTAAACATGCTGATGTCTTATAATTAAAAATAAATTATTTTTAATTGGGTGTATCAAAATTTTAAAGGAAAAAAAGGCATGATTTGTTTTTAAAAAAATAGCATACATATATACACACAAAAATTGGTTTGTTACTCAATGGTCATAACTTGCTCACGAGACCCGGACCTACGATTTAATGTGCATTCCGAACTATGACAGACGTCCAAGCCAAAATTCAAACCCACGAACTGTTAAACCGAAGACAAAAGCGCTATCCATTCAACTACCAGAACAACAAACGATCATTGGAGTCTAGGTGTTAGTTGAAATCATCTACTTAAACCAATGATTTTAATATCATTTTCACAGAAGTTTGAATTCATTTATTTCTATATACATGGTGTGGCTATTTTTCACAACAATCGAGATTAATAATTAGGCATATTGTGCATGATCAGAATGGATATATATATATATATATATATATATATATATATATATATATATATATATATATATATATATATATATATATATATATATATATATATATATATATATATATATATATATATATATATATATATATATATATATATATATATATATATATATATATATATATATATATATATAATAAAAATTAAACGCTAATCAGGAGAGGATATTAAAAAATCATAATATGATTCAAATTCTCGTATCCATATGTAATTGAAGAAAGAATAATTCGAATAAAAAACATATTTTGCTTTTGACTTACATCACAAATTGAATTGATAAAAAACAAATTGAACTTACATAATTAACAGGGAATTTGCAAAAATAATTGTAAGAATAATATACATCAATTCTTAAAGAGTTAAAATTTAAAGTTATTACTTTAATTTTTCAATGAAAACACATTTAGTTATGTGGTCTTCAGCGTTATGATCTTAAAATGTATAAAAAAGAAAAAAAGTAATCTTAATGTCGGTATTAAGAACTTCCTTAAAAGAAATCCCTAAAATTAGAAGGGTGGAGTGTGTATGCATAGGTTATTTAAAGCTATGAGAAAATTAATTACGATAATAACTATTCTGCATAATTTTGTCATGAGTTTTTAACATATCTAGATTCTCGATGGGATATTGAACAGAAGAAGTGTAATATTGATTATAAATAAGAGAAAGCTTGTATCAACTTGATAAAAATGAAAATATTGTATTAACTTGAAAAAAAAAATTTGACAAGGAGCTCTAAAAGAATATGAAACTAAACAATAAAATATATCAAGTATTGAAAATGTTCATATAAATAAATAGGACGTTTTTGTTATTTACTATCTCTCGTTTTTTTTTTGGTATTGATTATATTTTTAATCTTATTAAATATTCTTTTATAATCAGAGTTAGTTATCGATAGCCTATGTATAATGACAACATGAGAATCACTGTATAGCACTTGTTTCAATTATAAATTTGGCTCGAATTTTTGTGATTAAGTAGTGAACAACCTAAGATTTCTGTAAGACATTTTAATGTACACGGACAGACTTTTCATTAATTACAGGCCCCATTCACTGCAACAAGGGAAACCGGAAAAATTTCCAAGCACCCACCCTGACAGATATGCGAGCAGAAGACAATAGCCATCTTCGGTTGTTCAAGAGTGGTTTAAACAGAACGAGGGAATTATCACCATGAAGAGCGTTGCCCAAAGACTTGAGAGTACCAACTATTCAAAATTTACATATTAATGGGTTGCAAAAAATGGAAAAGTATTTACTGGTGTATTTTTAAAAATCTAATGCAAGTCATTATCAATAACACATTAAATGTTACCTAAAAAATGAATTGATTAAAAAAATAATTACAAGAATTAAGAAATAATGATGATCTTAGTAATATCGTCATTATTCGTTATAAATAAATAATAACGAATTTTAGATGTAATGTAGAAATACTAAATAAAAGATGAAATAAAGGAATAATAATGAGAACTAAGTGGTAAAGATAGTTTTCATATGAAAATAAAGTTATGAATCCATAGACCAAATTACCCTTATTATCAACTTGCTACCGCCCTACAGTGCAATCTGGTAAGAATATTTTCCTTGAATGTGTAAGTCCACGTTAAGTAAGATAAATAGGTGATTGCATTGATTTCCAGTTTTCGGTTGTGGAATGGACGTTGCAATGTCAGCAGCATTTATTTGCTGAGATATATAGTTGTGAGCACAAGCATTTGGATTAAGTTTGTGGTAAAGCTTAAGATGTATTAGTCTTCTTCACAAAATAAACACTGCTGTAAAAAAGAAATGGAAAGAAAAACATTGATCCAAAGCTATGAAACTTGGCATGCGAATGATATGATGAGTTATGATAAATAACTAATCACTTCAACACTAAGCAGAGAGAATTTATGCAATATGCCCTTAAATTACACATCAAGTATCATTTAAAAGATCTAGTACTCGAATTTCCTAATAATTAGAACTGAATTACCGTTTTTGATACATGAAATTTTAAAGAAAGTTACATTTCTTTAAAATTAAGAGCTCTCCGAAAGTTATCCAACTACTAATGGGATTGGATCATAGTCATCAGCAATATATGTTTGCTGAACAAGTGTATCTGATAGCATCTCATAATAATATGGTGATTGCCCAGACTCGATAGCAATGTACTAGAAAAATTCTATCAACCACTGCAGTTTAGAAAGCAATCCATTCATAAACCCCACGAAATTGTCGAGCAGTCATGTTTAAATCAACAAGGTAGCTTGTAGCCGTCCTTTCTTGTTGGCATAGATCCTGTAATATCAAGGCATATTATCTGAAGATGATTTTAGACTTGATTTCTCTGGCGGTTACCACTAATCCTGTCAAAGCAATGACGCTTGATGATGATTTCGAACAAGGTGAATCTAGTTCCAGAAAAATAATATTTAGTGATAAATACTTTGTTTTTCTCAGTGCTGATGAACACTGTCTATCTATATTGAGGTAGAGAAGTCAGCGATTTAATCCCACATTCTTATTATACATCATTACACTAGGTGTAGGAATCTGCAAAACAATCTACTGAAAAAGGCGATGGCCATTGTTCATGAGCTAAGTTTTCTTATGGTTGACAGGTATAATGACGACATTTTGCATAGTGGTACTATGCACCATATCAAGCCTCCTAGATAGAACAGATCAACAAAATAATGTTCTGCCACATAAGTATACCACTTCCAGCAGCGTTTAGAACATAGGTTCCCAAAGTGGTCCAGGTGGACCCCCAGGGGTCCATAGGAGACCACACGGGGTCCACGTAGACGTGAAAAGAAAACGGGGGTTTACAATTTGTAACTGGGGGTCCACAAAGCATTTTCTGGTTTTCATAATAAAGAGCAAAAATGTTGGCTTGGATTTACCTATCAACATAGGCAGGTAGCAACCTTCACTAGGTAGGTACTCAAAAATATTTGAGACTTAGTTCACGCATAGAAATGAATAGAACAATTGATAATAGTACAAGAGTGTACACCACATGTTGAGACTTGCAAAGTGCCACTTGTGCGCTCGCTCACCCGGGATGCTTGTTTAGACCTTCAAAGAGATGAAATGCGACTTGCGCTGTGCCTGCAATCTACATTAGTATAAGTACGAATGCCAAGAACAAAACGTTATTCATTTGTTTCTGGGATTTTAAACATAAAAGTGTGACTGTGAGTGAATCGATGTCAGTGTTTGCAGTGCCGGAAAAAGTAAATATCTGCCTATTTTGTTATACATATTTTTATTATATATTGTAATAAATGTTTATAATTTTGTATAACCACAAGTATTATTTTAATAAATAGGACACAAGAAAATGTTCTACATTTTTCTTCTTAACACCTCCAATTTAGGGTGATATATTTTCGGAGTTTTGGGAATACAGTAGAAATATAGTAGCAGGGGGTCTACCGAAAATAGTAAAATTTTGAAAGTGGTCCAGGAGAAAAAAAAACTTTTTGGAACCCATGGTTTAGAATGATATAATTTTCCATGATCTGTTACTATATCTATTTATGATTAGAAATCTTCCTATTATACTTAACTTAATTGAGACATGTCAGAAGGACAGTTTCAGCCATCTTAGATCACTATTGAACTAATATAGTAGTTCCTAGATATTTATTTATACCTGAATTTAATCCATAAGAAGTTATAATTTTACAGATACCATGCCTCACATTATTTTGCGATTCAAATACTAGTGTACTAGCCGACATTTTAGTTTTTCTTTCTTAACTAAGCAATAAACTGTTATATTTTTTGATTCATCTATTCAATTATGATTTTTAAATTTACGAACTATGAAATTTATTCATCTATGCGCTTATAATGCATACGCTGAGTTTCAATGCCAAGCTTCCAATTTCTCTAGATGAATAAATATTTTTTCTACAGAGTGGTTCCTTACATTTTTTGATCTCTTACCACAATTCCTAACCTTACCCTTACCTTTCAATCTTATCAGATACAAGATATCCATGATACATTCGTTATATTTAAAGAAAGCAAATTTTATTTTAACTTTCGAAATGCTATTCTCTGTTTCTTGGGCTATTTGTAAATGTTTATATCTTATAAAAGAGAATACAATATTTATATAATATATCCCTAATAAATAAATATTAAATACAATAAAAATATCAGAACAATTGAAATAATTTTATTAATTGTGATTCAGACTTTTTCATGATTCCAAAAGAACACTGAAGTGGATTCTTCTGTTGAAATTAATTACTATGAATATACTCGGCAAAACTGCAACATTGATAATTTTTATGTTTTGTTATTGAGAAGCTGCGGATATCCTGTCTGGAAAGGCGCTGTTCTTTCAATCAAAAGGTGGTGGGTTCTATATTGGCTCAGACAAAACTAGGTATGGTCGCTAATCGCAGTGGAAGCACGTAAAATAACTCGTGGTCGCAATGTGCTTCAAGAGAAATGGGACAACTAGGAGTAACAAACCAAGGCTAGAGGCCTTTTGCTTGGCACCTGTTCTAAATTACGAGGACTCGTCTATTTTCGGAGATACAGTTGGACACTTATTGATGTCCTCTTATATAAACTGCCATCAATTCTGCCTCTTGTAATGTAAAAGAACCGTACTAAAATCGACCAAGTTTTAATAAAAATATTCTGTTTCGAAGTAACAAGGTGAAACATCAAGGTCATTGAAAAAACTGTGATTCCTTAATTAAATATTAAAAATTACATGTGGGAAAAATATGCATATACTCATCAAAAGATACTTTTGAAAATTAATTATCATATTAGATGGAAAAAGTCTAGACATATATTTAAAAAAGGCGTTTCCTAACAAACAGAACATGATCTGAAGTCAAAAACGTTTGGTGAGATTCGAAAAAAGATGAGAAATACCAAAATATAAAACAACGTAAAGGATGTGAAAAAATATGTGATTTCATTGAATTATTAATAAACACAAAATTGGGTTAGAATAAACTTGCTTTGATGGATTCATTAAATCTAGATCTTAATAGTTATTTAAATTTAAAAAATGTCGTTGGAGATAGAAAACACTTTAATAAAATTAAGGAGAAAATTTGCTTCAGATTCAAAATATTTTTGTTCTTAAGTGAAAAGAAAAATATAAGATAAAAACAATAAAATAAAATAGAAACGAAGATTTTTAAACATAATTGTACAGAAATTTTTAAAATATTTATGTGTGAACTATAAAAGATTTAAAATGTAAAATATTTAGAGAGTATGAATTAAAATACAAAAAAAATTCCAAAAGCGAAAAAAAAAGAAGATATTGAAGCAAATTGCGAAGATTTATATAAAACCCCTTAAATGTGTAAAAAAAGTAAGGTAAAGTACACAGACAAATATTTTTATGGATATATATTATGGAAGGTATCTGAACAATATCATATTTTAAAAGATTTATTTCGAAAAAAAAATTAGGAAAAATTTAAGGGAAAATGAATATTGTTATCCATAATTTATAGCTAAATTAACTTTTCCACACAAAAAGTTTATCAAATCAATAAGACCTATATATATATATATATATATATGTATATGTATATATATATATATATAATATATATATATATATATATATATATATATATATATATATATATATATATATATATATATATACATATATATGTATGTATATATATATATATATATATAATATAAATATAATATACATATATATTTGAAGACTAAACTAAACTTTATTTTAGTTTGGTTATATAAGCACATGAAAGTAAATATAAATACTAGATAATGAAAATTATACTCTAAGCAAAAAAAGTATTTGTCTGATTAAAAGTGATATGTGTTTAACACATACATACTCATAGTTTTAATAATAAATCCTAATTTATTATGCAAAATTCTGAACAGAAAAAATTGACTGAGGATCAGATTTTTTTGCCTTAAAAATTGTAGAGTGAAAGCCTTAATAATGAGATTTTATAACACATATTGCTTTAAGCAATTTATATTTTTTTAATATTTTTAAATTAATGTGTTGAATGGAGAAAAGATGTATTAAAATGGTGATAATTATAAGGAAATGTACTTACACAACAATAAAAAGAGTCACTTTGCTGTCATTACTTTTGTGAAAGGATTTTTTAGGAAACTTAATTACTGGGAATACTGTCAAGTGAGTTACGATAAAAAAAGAAAACATAAATATCTTAATAAGTATCCGAAAAAATTTCGAAGAAAAGGAAACCCATAAAAGTACAAAACTTTCTTATATAAGGAGAGAAATATTTTAGAAAAAATACAACAAAACATTTTCAAGGTAGTTTGTTTTTTTCAAATTCATTCAAAATGCTTTAAAAAACTGATAATTATTAATTTATCATCGTTATTATATAACAATATGACAGATATATTATACCTGTGTCATTTCATATATAAATACAAAATTTATTTAAATGTAATTATAACAGAAATGCTTAAAGTGTAAAATAAATGTTAAAATAGAAGATAGAAAAACTGAGGATAATAAATAATATATCAAAAAATTGCTGGATGTGGGAGAAAAATCATAGGCTTTATATCAAGAAGGAGGTATATTCGGAAATTACTGACTCAAATCATGTGGGGGAAGGGAAACGGGATTTATATAAGTACATCGAAGAAGAGTATACTTGTCACTGTGTGTTTTCAAGAAAACAACGCCAAAAATTAAGTATAAAGTGTGTAAAAAAGTGATTTTTCTGAAAAATATTAGCTTTTTTTTACTGAAAAAATAAATCTAAAATTTATGAAATTAACCTTTAATAAATCAGGATTCTTTAGTAATAAAATCGCTTTGTGAAAATGAAAACGATTATCCTAAAAGATTATCAGAAAAATAATAATCAAACTAAATAGTGTTGGCTCATTGTAGAACATGATCAGAATGCTCTTTTTGAGTTATTTCTGTTTTAAAATTGAAATGAAAACTATATAGAGTATATAAATGGAAATATTCCCTCCATAAATACGTATTTGATTATAAAATAAGATAATTAATAGATTCGATTAATTTTACTTTATTTCCTTGAGAAAATTTCTAAAATAATCTTGGAGTAATAAAGTTAACTAAAGATTATTTTTCTCATTCATTCAATACTAAAAAGAATTCAAACGATACAGGTAAATTACCTACTAGCTATCATTATAGTTATGATTGTAAGAACAGAAGCAAAAAGCCTCTTTTGATATGAAATAGTATGAAGCAGTAAAAGATGATGATTTTATAAAAAAAGATATAATACAATACTGTGTTACTAATGTTGATATTTTAAGAAATGAATGTTTACAATTTCGAAAACCATTTTTAAGCATGTCAAGTATTGATTATTTTAGATATGTTATTTTAGGAGCTGGTTTATATTAGAAAGTTTAGAGGTAAAATTCTAGAAATCAATATAATTATTGTAGGTGATGCTATTCAAAATGACCAGTAACGAAAAAATAATCATTTACGCGGTTAGATTATTTATCTCAAAAGTTTTATATTACTAAACGGCACATGTTAATGGAAATGAGAAAAAAAGAGCTTTCCGCTTTAAAGTCTAAATTAGGGAATGAAACTTATAAAGTGAATGGTTGTTATGAAAATGCAGTGTATCCATTTCATGGATGTTATTGCATCTGTTCTAAATGTTTTGTAAAATAAAGCAGAAATGTAAAATGCATTGAAATGAATAAATCTTGTAATCAAAAACATACAAACTTTTATAGGAGAGATTTATTCTCTTCGATAAAACAAAAATACACATAAAACCTTATACGAAAGGACATAAAAAGGAAATAAAAAAATAAGATATGCAGCATAAAAACTTTCAGAAATATATGTTAAAGTATTTTAGTATTAAAATTCAAAAATTAAAAAAAACAAAGAGAGTTTATAGAACCCTTAAATTGTACAATTACGAATACTAAAAAGGAATTTACCAACAGAATTATTAAAGATGTGATACAAGGACTATCAGACGAAATATTTTTCTATAAAAACGTTTTACATGTAAAACTATATTTTTGATTGTACATATTACAGATAACAGATATTATAAAATTAATATCTTAAAAGCTGATGCTTTTGATTGGTAATATAATTCTACGATTCCTGAATATGCTACCTATTCTAAATTATTTTTAACAATTTTATTGTGATGCTAAAAAATTAGCTTGCTAATATGAAATAAATTTATTAAATTTCAATAACTCAAACAAAAAGGATTTATATGAAAAATAGGATATAAATGTTTGAGGTCATTAACGCTTTTAAGCCATCAGTTTTTTTTCCTTTCTAGTTTTTATTTTTTTATTAAATAATAAATCGATAAATTCGAACTTTTTTAAGATTTTTCCATTAAAATAAGGTGACATTTTGATAGGTTTTTCTCACTGAAAATAATATTTTTTCCCAAAGCATTCGTTTTTGTTTCGGAAATATGAATATGAGGAAATTAACAGTATCTTCTCCAGATGATCCTAGATTACTTTGTTCAGAACTTTATAACGCCTTTTGAATCTGAATTTTAATCATGCATGCAAGTTGTCAAATATTTTAAAAATATATGTATGCAGAATAAAGCGAAATAAAAATGATAAATTCATATCAAAATACATAGAAACTTTTCAAAATATGCCGTTATTCAAGATAAAACCCTATATTGAAGTGGATTTTTTAATCTCTCCCCCTAACACTTTTAATTCAATAATAATAAGACTGACCAGGATGAGGCCTTAAAAATATTAATAATCTTTAGGAAGCCTTTTGTTATGTTTTGGTAAACTTAAAAATAGCAAGCAATTTGATATTTAGTGATTAATTCAGTAACTGGTGAAAGTAATTGAATAGTAATTTTTGTTTGTAGAGAAGAAAATATAAAATTGTTAATTCCCTTCAGTGATCGAATTCGGTGATCTGTTGTTATTTTTATTCTCCATTGATTAAAATCATCGATGATTTTGTAAATAAAAGAAGAAAACATCATATTGATAGCTGGTAGTTAAAAGTATCAAGCACACACTTTTCATGTCCATAACTGGATGATTTTGTCACCAAAACATTGCAATTCTTGCGCGTATTTCAATTTAAACTATTTTATTTCACAAAAAGTCCGAAACAAAATTTGTTATTTCTTTACTAAACATTTAAGTATAAAAAAATGCTATTTTAATCGGAATAAATAATTTAAATCTATTTCATTCGTAAAATAAAAACTAATATTTCTCTCTATAAATAGAAACATACCAATCATAATTTTTTTAAAAATATATATATGTTGTTAGATTTAAAAATAGTATTATTATTATTTTAAAGTCTTTCAGAAAAATTGAAGTAAATTTGAAGTTTTAAATTAGTATTCATTTCTTTTTATTTATATTTATAGTGATATTCCTTATTTTTGATCATCTTTTTTTACATTTACTTTGTCTTGCTTTAAAGTTACACATTTTTACAAAATTTCAACGTCAGTATTAATTATTTTAATTAGAGCCATTGGTCCCTTTGAGCCAAAGTGATCTTAGAAATTAACTATTTGCTGAACACGCCAATTTTACATGAATCTCACAATTCTGTTTTTGCTCAATTCATACTCATACAAGAATCACTTATACATAAATACATCGTATTAAAATTGCATTTACGAAATTTGAGGAGTGTTTAAAATAATCTTCGCCAGCATTAATGTATTTCATCAACATCAACATAGAGCTTCGTGGTTGGTTGTGGGCCCTGTCTTTCTTCAGAAATTTTTCCCATTCCACCTTTTTTCCAGTAATGGTGATCCAGTCTTTAATTTTTAGTTTGATTAAATCTTCACCTAAGCTGTCCCTCCATTTTCTTAGGTCTTCTACAGAAAGAAGTGATTCATGTATTTACGTAAATGAATTTTTCAAGGGTTGAATACCTCAAACATTCCTTTCTTGGAATTTTTATATCCCCGTCTGTATTATTTTCGGAATGAAACAACGTCCATTTAAGTTTTTTTTTTTAGATTAGAAAATGGTGAAAAGTCGCACATAGTCAAGTGAGCTGGATAGGTTCTTTGTTCTATCATTTTGATGTATCCTTGTTTAAGAAATTCAGTAATCTTGCTGAATTAAAAGATATGAGTCTTATTTTACGTATTTGGAAATTTCTGCGGAATATTTAGTACTGCACCAATTAGTGTTCTGGTTAAATTCAACTTCATGGTTTTGAAGAGTCCTGCATTTTAGAAGAAAAAGGTGTTGACTGCTTTTTTTCATGCTACATTATATTTTACTATTATAAGATCAATCAATGATTTTATAAGTTGCAGGAATATCAAAGAATTGTATGTACGTTTCATCACAAGTTAATATTTTAGAAATGATGCAGTAGCCATCATGCTGAAACCATGAGAGGGTTTCTTGGTTCTTCTAATTTTGGTAATTTTTTCTTTTTTTGTACTCAGTAGCTATGCATAACTCATCAGAAAAATATTTGCATCGTGTGCAATAATTTATAGCTAGTTTTATGTATGGTGAAGGATTCAATGTTAAGAACTTTCAGTATCATTCGGTAGATACAAAGATAGTCATTGATTAGCATTTTGGAGGATGCATTGTTAGGGATTACAACGGATTTCTTGTGCGTTTTTCCTCCTGAAAGAATTGCGACTTGAATGAAATTATGTACACCATTCGAATACAGTTGCAGGAGATGGGCCTTCATTTCCAAACGATAATTGTAGATGTTGAGCCTCATTCTTTTGGATTTAATTCCACTATAAAATCACAACATGATAATGTTTTCGTTTCGATTCCATTTTCCACCTATCTAAAATTTTTCTACGCTTAACTGCTTACAATCGCAATTTATCAGTGAAAAATCGTCTGTGAGGATTAAATAATAAAAAAAATTTAATTGTTAATTTTTTTTATTACTTCCATCAATGAAAATCTTTCATAATTCCTCTGCATTTCAATCTGACGAAATTTCAGAGTGCTTCTCATTTCTGTGTATATATAAACATTTCTTATTTTAACTTAAATATGAAGCTCTGTTATTTTTGTAAAAATTTTATTGTTATTTTATATTTCATTACCATATGGTTCAAAAAGAAATACTTTTTTAGAAAATATATTAAATCTATCGAATTTTTATTTGCTGGGCATATTTTTTTAAATTAAAAGTTCTACTTTTAATTTAAAAGAACAATAAAAAAGAAAATAGATATGATTTCAAAGTTTTTAGGGGAATACTTAATTTCTGATATACAATTCATAAACTTTTTGTTATTGAATTATGAATAAAACAGAAAAATTATTTTCGTCTCCTTATATTTCTTTGTTAGTGTGAGAGCTAAATATACCTGTGCTTAAGGCAATTGTGTGAGTCACGTGATCAGAAGGGTCCACTTATGATGTTGAGGAACACCCAGTGAGTGATTCTCTAGCCAACCTCTGTCATTTCCGATGCCGCGGAAGATATCGATCGCATAACTCGCACATCAATCAGTTCAAGTTAAGTATGAGCAATTCGAACAGGTGTTACTTCTTTACCTGGAACTATGACTTACCTATACAAGGCAAATCCCAAAGAGTAATGCATCATCATTTGCTATTTTAGAGGAATTGTTTCGAACAGTTAATGAATGTCTACACGCGAAATTATCGATTTCGCATTTAGGAAGAATTTGCTTTTTTTACCGAGAATTCTCTAAATTTATCATGATTACTTAATATAGTCGGTTCCAACCTTGCGGAATATTTTAGAAATATGGAAAATCCATGTGCAATTGTAATCTTTTCTAAATATGGTTAAAACAATTTAGTTCATAGTAAATTATAAAATTTACATAAAATCATTTCATTCCTTAAACATCCCACACAACAGATGCACACAAAAAGTTTTTCACATGTAACGAAAATTTTAACTTATTAATATATAAATTTTAAATCGTTTCAGTAAAACTCCCATTAACACAAGTTGGAATAGTAATCGAATGCTTTATAAAATTCAGTTCAATTGTTTTAGATCGTGGACATTTAATCTCCGTGGATATTTGTTGTTCTTTAGAATTCACACTTTAAAGCATAAGTTTCAGTCAAAACTGTCTTCTTGACCAAACAGTAACCACAAAGTGACAAACCGAACTGATTAATATAGAACATTTTTAAAAATAAGTTTGCTTTTGAATTACTAAATGGAACTATGGGATTATCAAATAAATAAATTATAATCTTATTACAGAAAAAAGTTAGTTGCTCATGTAGTCTTATCGCATCTGTAGCCCTTATATATCAATAATAGCGATGGATTCTTCAAAAATTTAAAGCACAATAATAATTACAAGTACGATATAAATATTACTTATATATTTACAATATAAATATTACTTCCGATTTTATCACTTTTTATTTTATTTTTATTGGTATTTTGATTCTTTTATAGGAATTTCCTTGTAGAATTTTACTTATAAAGGGAATTTCTGAATCACTAAACTTTTATGAACATTTTAAAAATAATGTTTGTGCCTTGTGTTACTGCTATATAATCTTTTTATCATTTCTTACTATTCTTAGGATTATAATATACAGAATAGTGAAGTTATTTGAGACAGTATCTTTAAACTAAAATTAAAATTTCAAAATATTTAGAAATTACTTTTTTATTTTTATATTTTAATATAGTCTTAGTTGATTTATAATTAGATATTAAGAATATACCTTGGAATACCCAGCCATTATTTAGATTCAATACATAAATGAAGAAATGTACACGCAAAAACTGACCTTCCAATTAATTTCTGAATTCTATATCAATATAAGGAGACAAACCATAACTAATTAAAGAAGTTACCTTGTAAATATGATCTTTGATGTTTGGTGATCGAAGTTTTCAATCAATCCACCTTAAATTAGCTCAAGATACAGGTTGTTACTTATGACCTTGATGACGTCAAATTTGCTAAGTTGAAAGTAAGATATCTTATCTTATTCATACTCAAATGTTTTAAAAATTTATTCAATGTATTAAAAGTTGGCATTGCTGACTTATTTTTTAATTCTGTTGCAATAGAAATACTAAGTCGTGAATGGTTAACGAACAAATATCCTGTTGATATGATATTTTTTTATTGTTTGATGATTAAGGTTTATAAGCGATCCATATTAAATAAATTAACGATACATGTTGTAGATCATATACTTAATGGTGACATGTTACTTTGTTACAAATACGAGAGTTTTATCTTATGTATATCCAAATTCGTTGAAAAATTTATTAAATGTATCGAACAGTCAGCGGCACACTTTGGAAATACACCTCATAGCACATTTAAGTAGAAAATTATAATACAGTAGACCTGCACTGTCTTTATGATGAAACTAACATTATGTAGAAGTTTTTAAGCTTATAATAATACTATATCATAACAATAATAATACTCTATCATTCCAGGTAGAAGTATTAAATATATTTTTGCTATCAAAAGATCAAAATTTTCTCTCTGTAATATAATTTATTATCTACAAGACCACGTTTAAACTAATTCTATTTGTTTAACAAACAATTACCATTGATTGAAATTTGTCCAAAATTTCAAATATTAATGATTTGTAAAAGGTAACTAATATAAAAAATTAACAAAATAAAGAAAGATTAAAGAGCATTTTAAATTTCTATAAAAAATGCACTTTCTTAAAGAGGGAAAAAATACCACCTATAACGAAGGGATTTTATACTCAGTGAATGGACTTTTAAATAAAATTCTAAATTAAATTTATTTAAAGTCCACACACACACACACACACACACACACACACACACACACACACACACACACACACACACACACACACACACACACACACACACACACACACACACACACACACACACACACACACACACACACACACACACACACACATATATATATATATATACTGGTATATATAACTATGCAAATTTCAGCCTAATCATCAATAATAAATTAAAAACTCACAGTAAAAAATCAAAACAATAGATAACGAAATCAAACTTTTGATGATAATACAAACTTACACAGGTGGTTATCAAAATAATGGAAACACCTATAAATAAAAGTGACATTTTTGAAAGTTGTTAACATTAAAATAGTTTCTTTTCCCAATCTCACATAAGAAATATCATATGTGAGATTGGGAAAAGAAACTATAGTATAGCAATCATCATCGAACTTCATCTATAGCATGATTCTTTGATTTTGCCTTAAATTCAGGTATCTTGGTTATTCAAAATTTCCATTTTACAAATAAGCACTCATGTTTCCAACATCTTTCCATATGAGTGCTTAAGCAACGAACATGTAAATTATTTATTTTTAATCGTTATTTATTTAACAGTCATGGTCGAAATCATGAACATTATTGTAAGTTCTCGAATTGATAATGTTTCAGAAAATAAGATGTGAATTCTTTTTTTGTCTGTAACACAGATAATAGGAAAAAAATAAATTTCTTATCATTAAATAATTCCCGGTGAGCAATGTAAAAGCGATTGTAACAAAGATATACTAATGTTGTGGTATCCCAGACTATCTTAATTGGTTGACTATTTATGTCCTACTAAAACAATCAAGAGCTTTTAAATTTGAATCAAATTCAAACGATAAGGTTGACAAATGGACTTACAAGCTCCTTTTAAAAACTTTTCATCAGATTAATTGAAAACCTCAGAATCTAGGATTAATCCGAGTATAGTTAATGTATATCGACCCTAATGATGATCTTCGTGGTCTCTCAATAAATGGGAGAAAACAAGATTATAAGCATTACTCCTATCAATTGCTTGTGAATTTGTTCACAAAATTTAAAATTTTGATCGGACTATTTCTAAATAATTTGGTGGCTTGGTGGTAGCGCTTCGTGTTAACTAGGCACAGATCTGAGATTCGATCCTCAGCCTGGGAAAGGTCGATCAGCCTTTAATCCCTTCAGTAGGTAGATAAATTGAGTACCAAGCATGCTTGGGAAATAAACAATGGGAGTTTTGCGTTAGGATGACCACCTTACCAGCACATGTGCTTCGTATCTCAAGGTTAGGTAATCAGATATGACATCGGTTAGGTAAACAGATGCTGCAGCTTTTCACAGGTAAACACTGCAGCTTTTCGCTCACATTTGGGTTATCGTGAAAGTGATTTAGTTAAGTTATAAGCAAACATTAAAAATTTATTTAAAACCAAGTAATATCAATTAGATTTTTTCTAAAGTTAAAATAAGCATGATTATGCTTATTATTAATGAAATAGCCATATTTTAAAAAGCAAAAAGATTTCAACAATTTTTTTAAAAAAGTTTATTTATCTTGATCTGTTGACTTGATTGTAGAATTGTAGAGGATCTAAATCAATCTGAGATATCACGATCGCGAAGATGAGCTAACTTTCTACCTTACAATCTTAGATTTAGATAGCTCTCATATTGGTATCCAGTTTTCTTTTCCAAGTGAAAGATGGTATGGTAAATTAAAGCATTGTTCCATTTGTCATATTAGATATATTACTGGCCGATGGCTGAGTGGTTAGCGTTCCTGACTCCTAAGTTGTTGATTCAGGGTTCGAATCCCGATTTGGACATGGATGTTCCTATCTCTCTCTCTGTTTCCATTTCTTTCCTTCTGAGATGATGGATAAATGTGGCCCATTCTATAAACGGCTTTGTGGTGGTGTGACATACGTAATGCTACTCGCCTCCGTGAGATTCACAGGTGCCCACCGCATAACGATAAATGAACAACAGTTTCCTCCAGCATTGTGGTGGCGAAGGGTTAACCACCTAGTGCTCGCCGTTGGAAAAAAAATATTAGATATATTCTCATATGTGTAAATATATAAAATAAAGATATCACATATAATTATAGAAAACTATTTTTTTAATCCAAAGTATAAATATTAAATAAATTACGTATGAGTCTTATTTCAGAGGAGAAAATATGTTTTCTTACATGAGCTATCTTGTTGTCTGTAAGCCTTTAACAGTTGTCTGATCCTTGTAGTTATATAATCATTGAACACCTATATTTTATTTTTATTATACTTGTAATTGAAAAATCGTGGACAAAATTAAAAATGACAAAGTTATTCCCTTTCTCTCTCTCTCATCCTCTTCCTGTAGTTCAAATTTTCCATTAATATTTTAGTATATTCACAAATAGAATGCTTAAATTACTTAAAACGATGGCCTGGTTGAGGATGTTCGTTTTTGTTATGGAAGGGTTAGTGAGTTCGAATCTTGACTCAAGTAAAGTTCTGTCGTGTTCACTAATAATAGCTAGGGCAAGTCCTTCATGTGAAATGATACCTCTGGGAGAGGCAGGTCAAGTATTTGCTTTCCTTTTGGTCCATCCTTTGGAGGGTCTTCCATTTGGTCCCTGCTTCTAAATTACGAAAACCCTACTTGAGGTTTAATCTGTCTTCAGCCCTCGTGGTTCCTCGTTCAAGTTAAGCTACATATTATCCTCCATGGGCCATGGAGCAATGAATAGCTTACACCAAATTCAACTGACGGGGGTATGACGGGGGACTTGGTGTAAGCTTCCTTGCACCAAGGGGATGAGAAACAGCAATAACAGTAAGCAAATTATATCTAATGCATGAGGCCATTTAAAAGCTGTGCATTTTTAATTTTATCCTTGTTAAAAGTACGTGTAAAGATTT
Source organism: Latrodectus hesperus (assembly GCA_037975125.1). Lineage (NCBI taxonomy): Eukaryota > Metazoa > Arthropoda > Arachnida > Araneae > Theridiidae > Latrodectus > Latrodectus hesperus. Next base: position 83,045,218 of record CM075850.1, read on the forward strand.
ATGATTTAAAAATCTTTCAAGTTTAATGATTATAGCTTATGTATAACATATATTTTCAAACACTGATACAATATCATGAAACATATCTTGTCTGTACTTATTGTAACAAAATTACCATGGAAAATAATTATAACTCCCAGAATAATTTCTTTTATATAAGATATAAAAAATTACGACATGGTAAGTTTTTACTATATAAAATCAAATTTCAATAGAAAAATTATGAAAGGATTTCATTAATTGTCGTTGCTATAGACTGAATTTGCTCTATGTTATGCTCAATTAAACAATGTGAACTGCTTTTAGTTACAGAGAAACATTATTTAGATAAATTACCATGAGTGACTATATATTATTGGAGAAGAAAAAAATTACAAATATATTTAATAATAAGTTTCATGAACTAATTATTTTAATTACATAAAGAAGGATAAAATATTTCTATTATATTTGTATTAAATTTTTTATCTCATATCTAATAATTAGTTATTACATTAAGTATTTAATGTAATAACTAATTATTAGATATGAGATAAAATAAATAATATAACAGCAAGTTGTGTTAACTGCATCTGTGAGCATAGAATAAAGACTGCATTAGATTACGCATGCAAATTTTTGCATTTCTTTTTTATAGATTTGTAGGTGTTTAAATGAAATAATTCGAAAAAATGCATAACTTACAAATACAATAATTTTCGAAGGTGAAAATTTTGCATCAAAAATGTTTTTAACAAAGCTTGTAGTGAAAATTTTAAAATACGCTAATGAAAAAGGAATCTTAAATGTATGTAATGTCGAATTTTTCAATAATATAGTACTGCCTGCCAAATGGATAAAATAAAAAAAGACAAATAATTCTTGACAAATAATGCTTACAATACAACATTGTCGAAAATAACTTTGGAACATTTTCACGAATACAAACTGTCGTAAATTGTGAAATGTTTTTACGAAGAAAACATTTTTACTATACAGCTCAGACATTTGAAAGAATTTCTAAAAATTATGTTACTACGTTTATCCAGTTTTAAAATACATGAGTTTTCAAACAATTAAATATCCATGGATTTATAACAATTTCAATACATATATTTGTTATTTTTATTTGCTAAGAAGAATTATATTATTTTTACGAAAATTTGATTGAAAATTCAATTAATGCTTATTATTTATAGTAACCGTTTTTGCAACATCATAAGATGAACAAACATACTAGTCACAAAGTCGTAAGTGTGGTTTTGTAAGTCAAAAAGAAAAAGAACTAGATTCGTAAGGTTTTGAAGGACATTGATTTAGGTTTTAAGACGGAAACGGCGAACATTTGCAAAGAGGGAAAATCTCAGGAATCTGATAGCAATACAAGATGTTCAAAAAAACGAGTCGGAATTTAAGGTCTTGAAAGAGAAAACAACTAAACTAAAACGCATATAATATGTTGGTGTTTGTAACATTGCTTGCATTCTTTGCATTTACCTGTCGCCGCGAGCGAATGAGGCGAGCATTATTTATACCAGATGCATTCCCACCCCTTAACCGCACTAATTGGGGTGGGATATCGCCCAAAAAATGCGCCAACCAGGGTAACGGGAGACACGGAAAACAATATTTTATCACATACGTGATGAACTTTCTGAAAAAGAAAAGTTATTTTCGCTATGTTAAAATATTTAAGAAATAATTTGATATCATCTGCATTTTAAAATAAATTTGCAATTCGACAAGTTTTAGTTTTAGTAATAATTTTATATTTTTCTAATTTTGGTTAATGAGAACTGTTATATTGAAGGAACTTAAAAAAAATTCTGTTTTAACTTATACACACACACAAAAAAAAGAAGGCGAAAGCCCAATTCTCACTTAACATCGAAGTATAACATTTTTATAAATATAAATAAGAACGAGATTAAGGATGAAATTCTAAAGCATTTAATTAAAAATATGATAATAATTAACAAATAATATAAATAATTTGTAAGAAAATTGCTTTCTAGAACAAAGTATAGGTCATCACCGCACAATTGCAGTAGATCGCTTCGGCTTAGTGAAATCCTATGAAGAGAAAAATATTATTTACTAACTCACATTTAAATGAAGATACAATGGAGGATGCTTGCTTATTATCTTAGCTTCTTAAATTTTATACGCAATTTTGCAGTTTTGTAGTGAGCATACATTTACATAAATATTCAGATTTTATTTTAGAAATATAGTTCAGGAGGAAACAGTTCAGAGATCTTTGTAAAAGAAAAGGGAATAAAAACAAGAAAAATAAATTACCGAGGCGAAGACATCACCAAAATAGGTTTTTAAAAAAATGCCTGGATGAGCGAAATTGCAACATTTCAATGTTGAACCCAATGCCAGACTCTTAAAAATTCGAACAAAACGGCTATAAAAGACTTCGTTGCCAAAAAAATTATACTTCTAGAAACTAAACTTTAGAATAAAATATTCCACCAGCAGACGATATATAGAAATAGACGATGTATATGTAAAGTAGACGATATATTAGAAAGCAGACGATATCATAAGCTGAAAGTGTCATACGACAAGAACAATACTTAAAAAATTTGATTTTCTTTATAATTTACAATATATATTTATTATTGATATTTTTATAGAAGATAACAAAATATTTGTCTTGTATTTACATACAATATGAGGTTATGATGAAAATAATTTACAATAGTGATAGAAAAATTAATAGAATTTACTCTAAAATTGAACGCTAGAGATTTTGGAAGTGTATAAAGTGTGGAAATGTAATAGCCTAACACTTTTTCTATAATACGAAATTGCTTACCATTGATTCACGAAGCATTAAGTGATCGAGTCTTATAGCCGTTAAATACTGATAACTTAGCTATTAAGTAAAGCCGAGAGTGGAAAAGGCATTTTTGTATGCATGTATTTGAGTAAGAACTTTAAAATCTATACAGGACATTCTTCTATACAACAGCTTGCTATAATACACAGGCAATCGGAAAAGTTCTATGACATGGTTATTATTACACACTGTGTTGTATTAAATACAAGATAGGTGACAGAAAACTCTACTCGCAACAAAAATATATAAGCTTACACGAGTTTGGGGACACTGTCTCTTGAATTGGAACAAAAATGATTGGCTGTTTCACATGAAATGTTCTATATATATTTTTCAATTTAAGTAACGCCGAAAGAAAAAAGGAAATAAATAACTATATTTTCAATATGCAAAAGTCTATGCGGAAAACCAAAACAAAACAAAATTCATAGAAATAAACAATTATGTCATTAAAAATATTAGAACATAATTTTCAATACCCTTTTCTTATTTTAAAGCAAACTTTTTAAAAATTACAAAGCTGCATTTACTCTCTTTATTTTACTTAAACATGTAGAGGAAAGATGATGAAGTTTATACTCAAAAATAACATCGCCAAAGCATTTTAATTGTTATTATAATTGAACAATGAAACTAAACTGAGATAAACTTAACTGTCGAAATTTTATTATAATTCAGTATAGTCTTAATGGATTGTAATAACTTGATTCCATTCTGAATCTTGATGTTTAATTTGTGCGACTTTCCAAGTTTACTGCCGACTCCGATAATGATACACAGTTTGACTCTTTCTTTCCACATTAGTCATATATATATATATATATATATATATATATATATATATATATATATATATATATATATATATATATATATATATATATATATATATATATATATATATATATATATGTGTGTGTGTGTGTGTGTGTGTGTGTGTGTGTGTGTGTGTGTGTGTGTAAAAAAGTATAAAAAGTAAAGTTCTATTCACACATACACAACATAAATTTGACCAAATTGGGGCTGAATATACTCTCTTTCAGCTTTACAGATCGTGGATTCGATTTCAATCTTAGGTGATGTTATTCTGTTACGTTACCGCAATTGAATTAATCTTCGCGCGTGAAAGATGATAATAGAACGATAAGCAAATCAAATTTATCCCGTTACGTATTTTTATATCTGTAGCACAGTTATTTACATATACTATATTGAATAAACTAATTCTCTATAAGATATGATCTTGCTCTACATATAAAAACTAATTAAGCAATTTTATTTTTTATTAATCGAGCCATTCTAAATCTTTAGTATTTTTATAACTGTTTACAAAAATAGAAAAAAATCATTTCAATACAAAACACATATTTATGATATCTTCTAAACAATTATATATCTAGTACAATGACTTATCTTGAAAGAAGAAACTCAAAATTTAGGAAATGCTTGTCAATTATGATATTCATCATAATTCACAAGCATTTCATCATTACCTTTTGAAACATATAACTAACTGTTCCTTATTCATTAAATTTCAATCTTAAAAATAAATATTCAGTTCAAATAACATTTACTGATTTGTTTTTGCTTTGTGCCGTTTCGCATTGAGTAATGAGAACTGTCTGGTCAGGCTGAAATTTATACAAAATAAGATGCACACAGCGAATATTTTTGAAGCTTTGCTGGAGAGTAAATATTTTTCCATACTTCATTTTAAAATAAAAGAGCGCAGCTGAAACGAGCTGTTGGATGGCATTCAAAAAGCTTCGCGTAGAAAAATAAAAATTAAAGAAGGGAGTAAATAGAGACGACTGGTGTATAAAGAGGAGGGTTGGCAGTGGCCCACCCCCTTCTCCACTTTCACCCTCACTTAAGTGAACATATAGCTTCTTTATCGCTTGCCCCATTAGTTAGAACGCATATAAAAAAAGGGAGGCAAAAGCCGCTACAAATTACAACTTAACGGGAAGCAGTACCAAAAGATGCGGGCAGCTACAAAAGCCGGTCGCCAAGCCCTGAGCAGCGGGCATTCGGGCAGCAAGGCAGACTGGATTTATTAAGAGGGGTGCGCGCGGAGAGGGAGGGGCACGTCTCGAAATCGTTCGGAACACCCCGTCGCTCGCTCGGTTTCACCAGAGGATATGTCGCGTTTCGGCCGGAACGGCGGTCTGGTGCTCTGCTTACTCGTGACCGTGACGGCAGCAGGGGCTTCCTCGCTGGAGAGGCTGCTGGAGGTGCTGCAAGTAGGGACGGCCGCTTCGCCCCTGCAACAGCGGTCGCCAAGACATGCACCCCCGCCCTACATGTTGCAACTGTATCGCTCAGTTGCCGCCCCGGATGGGCTGACCGTGTCCCCAACGCCTCACAGGGCGAATGTTGTCAGGTGCTATGCCGACAGAGGTAAGGGCTTTTTTCTTTTTTTTTTTTTCTTCTTTCTCCCACTTCATCATCGTCTGCGAAAATGACAGCTTCGACAAATTAGACTTCAAAATCTTTGGCCGTCTTTATTTCATTCGTTTCTTCCGATGAGAACTTCCCTCTTTTTACATGAAATCATAAATTTTTTCCAATTTCAATAGCTTGACTTGTAAAGTAATTTATTGCCACTTTATTAATTATCAATATTTATAGTTTATTAATCCATAACAGTAGATTATAGAAATTATACTTATATAAAAAGAAATACTTAAATAAATTGAACATTTTTAACTAACATTTTCAAAATTCCTTATGTTGGTAAAATAAAAAAAGTTCTTTGAATTTTTACCAAGAACTTGTCTACATTACTCAATGTTTTATAAATTTATGTATACAGTTTAACAGTGTATCGTCAATTCTCTTATCAATGTATAATAACTGGATTAAATTTGGCAATAGCATCAATTTGGAGTTGTTTCTTTTCTATCTTTTATTTAAAAAAATCCGCTGTTCTACTTGGTTAGAATGAGCTGTAATACTTCCGATTAATGATTTTTGAGCTAACTACCATATTTTATTTATGGTCATTTTTTGATTGTTTGCTTACCAATATGATTCTTATATTAATATTATAACGATATTTCAATTGTACATCAATACAATGTTTAGGTTGTATAGCATTGAGTTATTTCCGTTGTACACCAATAAACGCGAAAGTAACAAACTGATATTTATATGATATTGTATAATATGTAGATTTAAAAATAGATTTCAATTAGCATCTTCTTATTAAAGGTTGATTAAAATTATAAATTTTAACTTGCATATGTCAGTTAAAATTTATAATTTTCAAATGTTACCGAATTAAAATAAGTAATGAAGATTTTATTTCAAATTAACACAAAAAAGATCGAATAATTTTTTAAAGATTCTTTACATTTTTATTTTTTCTTTGTTATCTGAATATCATATTAATATAACAATATATGTATATATAATTATATGATTAAAAATATTGAAATAAATAAAATAATATAAAAATGTACATAATTTTCAAAATTTGCATAATTTAATATATATTGTTAAATGAAAATTTGGAACATTAATAAATTATATTAAAATACTGCAAACGATTTAATTTTATAAGACAAAATTTTAGAATAATGTTTAATTTTATATAGATACAAAAATTTTAATTCAAATTATTTTAAGTGTTGTTTATAAAACGTATATGAAATAGATATTTATGCTAAGTTTTATTCTTTTTTTCATATTAAGATATATTTGAATCTACAACTATTATCATTTCGTTGTGAAAGTTTATGATATAAATATCTTCCCTTGGAATCGATCGATTAATCGTTGTAACCCCTTAAAACGATCTTTTTCTTTTCTCAATCAATTATCTCATAAAATATAGAGACGAAATACAATAAAAAATGTTGTTAACTGAAACAAAAGTAGGTTAAGAGAGATTTTTTACAGCTTTCTAAAAGAATATTATGTGAATTTAATAGTCTTATGTGGAAAATTTTTCTTAAATAAAATGTAGCAAGAATAATTTTGCAGTCTCATATTTAATCTTCTAAAAGGTTTATTTAAATTGAAATTGTAAAAGGATTTTTAAGAGTAATAAAACTGCCATAAAAATTCTTGATACCAAATGAGTTGTTAATAGTAAACATGCTTTTAGAACAAGAACTATACATTTTAAACAAATTGATTAAACAGTACAATTATTTTTTTATGTTGCATTTGACTTAAAACTTAAAAATATTTATCATTTTTAAAATTTTTATCATTTTTATGACTTTATTATGAATTTTATATACAAATGAAGGAAATGTGATGTATCCTTTTTTGATGCCTCATCAATCAGATCCAATTTTATAAATTTGACATACTTGGAGAATTAATTTTAAAAAAAATCTGGCTTTTGTGCATCAGTTTATTATTTTTTAATCTATGATCTGGCTTTTAAAGTTAAATGGCATTGTGAATCTATAAATCCAATTCTGATGTTTGTGAAGTTTTTATGCTATCTATATTTAGCTACTTTACAATATTTCCAAAAGAAAAAAATGCCACCTAATCTAGTAATGTATAACACTATCAATATTATGTATATTTATTCTTTATATGATCATTTCAGTTTCTTACATCTCTACAAAAATCATTTTCCCTGAGTTTAAAGAAAAAGAAAATACACCATGTAATAAAATTCTCGAGGTTTTAAACGAGATTTAAATTTTGTTAGATTGTTTTGGCGTCGATTGCTGATAGTAAATGTTCGGTAAAAATAGTTTACCGAACAAAAGAGCGAAAACATTTTATAACCATATTATAATTTCCTACGTTTTAACAGCGCGATTTTATTTGTTTTACATACAACTCAAAATCTAACATTAATCTTTTAAAAGCTCAAGTTTCAATATAAGCTCGAGTGTTTTAATAGCTCTAAGTTTTCATATAAGCTTCAATAAATTAAATGTAAAATAAGCTTTAATTTTCTTGCACATTGAAATAAACCCTACAATTATATAATAATGACTGTTCAGTAATAAAAAAATATTTTAAAAATTACATTTGAGGCTTTTAAAATATAAATTTATCTTCACTTATAAGTCATACGAAATATTTAATTTCTTAATTTTTAAATTATTTCTATAGAAACTAGTATAAATATATAAATTCTACAAAAGATTTTTTAGCAAAGCAATGAAATAAGGTTGTACTGATAATTTAAGCCATACAATACGGAAATTTATATTAAGTTAGTAAAAGTGCAAAAAAATCAAAGCATTTTTTAAAAATTAAGTTACAAAAACCAGTACAATATTACTTGTGAGCAAAATTTAACTCCACATTTTTTTCGAGATTGACAGTTGTGTGTTTTTCAAGGTTAATGTGAAGACGGTCAAAGACCGCAACCACTGAAAATAAACAAACCACCAAAATATCGATATAAATTTTATTTTCAAAAATCTTTATTTGTGAAAAGCTCGAAAGATAAGTATGGTGCCAAAGAACTAGAAAAATTCTTTTTTTCTAAGAAACAATACAAAAAACATTTTGTAATTATTTTAGTATCATTCATTTAAATTAATTTAAAAAAAACTAGTCCTTAAGTTGTTACATAAAAGTACATAATTAAGATTATAAAGATCTTAAAAATATGCCCAACTGACGTCAATTCTATTTTAAAATGAAACAATAATTAATATCATTGATATTTTTTATAATTTATTTTGTACTTTTTGTAAAAAAATATTAATCTTTAATATTTTAAGTGTCAATTTTTAAGAAAACCTAAATTGTTTCTTTTTATTAGTATAAGAAAAATATCCTTTAATATAGAATTTATTCTTAACAAAATTTTATGTATATTCTATGAATTGAGGACTGATTTAGTCTATAACATAGAAAATTATTTTAAGTGATAATTTTTACTACATTTAATTAAATATAAGTAGAGCTATGATTATATATTATTAATTATAGCATCTTAATTTATGTATTTTTTTATTAACGTGTGATATTCAAGACTATGCATTTAAAAATCATAAAATTTTAATAATTTAAATATCATTTTCTTATTAAAAAGTATCTTATCAATACAAAAATTATTATCTGTTGTGATAATTTTGAAATTAATATTTCAAAATTAAAGGGAACTTTTTTTTGAAAATGCTTTGGTTATCCTAATTATTTGTTAAATTTAATCTTGACGATGAATATAGATTTTTCAACATTACTTTTTATAAATATATTATTTTCGCGTTAGCTTATCTCCCCCCTCCCAAAAAAATTATATTCGGCGATTAGCCTCCAGAATTAGGAACATAAAAGCAATTTGTTTATATATTTCATGACAAACTTACATAAAAAAATAAATGTTTTAATATTTCAGATGGATGTAAAAAATTACCGCTTAAGAAATATTTTATCTCTCTCTTTCATTGTTTCATCGCTTTACAATGCTCATGCTTGGCGTAGCTAATGTCTTTCAAACCAAGTGGCGCCTAAATTTAAAATCTTGGCTATGATTGGAGCACAGCCAATGGAAAAATACCTGTAACCCTTCATTTGAAAATAAATACAAACATGTTCAAAAGCTGAATATCGTTAAGGCTTAAAATTTTGCGATGAATGAAGCATAACCAATGGAAAAATACTTTAGTGTTAATACTTTTCTAAAACAAGCACAAAAAGAATTTTTTTTATACGCATTTTTAATCCGTGATCTTTTCTGTTTGTTTTGCAGCATTATTTTATTAACAATATTAGCTGTTTACTTAAACATAAAATAGACTAAAATAACTTGTATTTTTATAAATTAATTAAAAAAATTAATAAACTCTTATAACTATTTATTAATTATTTTCCTTCTTTAATTTCTTACTTTGATATTTTTACAGAATTTTTTATCATTTTTTCAACTTTTCATATTCTAGTTTTACATTATTTTTATAATTCTAATCTTCTTACAAAATCCGTTTTATCTATGCGTTTTTTAGTCTTATTTATTAGAACGAATAGCTCGAATGTAGAAAATTACATTTATTACATAATCAAAATGTCTACAGTTCATGTTTAAGTTTTTATTTTTAAGTCAGTGATGTCCTATTCTTTATATCAACAACACAATTAAAAATTAGATCACTTTTGAAATAAGTAGTTTCCTAAAAAAATTAATGAGTGGTGACAATATTTCTCTTTCATAAACGTATTTCAAAATCTTAGCATAAGAAATTTAGTTATTTCTTCATCTTTTAATATTTTTACTCGCATTTCAATATATAAATTAAAGCAGATTTTATTTCATGTCTTTTAAAAAGAAATACTTAAAAACATTTTCTAAAGACGTTGCGTAACTGCACCTGCAAGTTCCATTAACTCTTTTCATGTAGCAGTATTATTTGGTCTTCAGTCTTCAGACATAATAAAATAAAACACAAAGTAATAATATCAACATGAGCTACAACACCGTATATTTTTAACTTCATATCACAAACGAACTAATGGTAATTAATTCAAATCGATAGGTTGTATAGAGACTTCAAATAGTGATTTCCTTTTAAATTGAGATTTCATTTCTATAAACTTAAAAATCCTTTTTAAACCTCTATCCTCTAAAAAAAAGCATCCTCTTTATTAATATATATAAATATATTTTGAATCTCTCGTTATTAATATTAGTATATTATATGTATTTTAAAAATAGCGGCAGAAAAATTGATTAATTTTTTGAGTGAGAATTGTAAAATTCATATATTACTAGAATTTCTGTTCTTTGATGTAGATTCCAAATTTTGAAAAGTTATGTCTCACTGCTCATTTTAAATTCTGCTTTCACTCTTTGAGTAGATTTTGAAATAAAATATAACTGAAATATACATATTTGCTTCTTTTCTAATATACATATATACATATATATTAGAAAGGAGGAAATGTTACTAGACAAATATGTATATTTCAGTATATTTATATCTATATATATATATATATATATATATATATATATATATATATATATATATATATATATATATATATATATATATAATTCGATAGGATGAAAAGATTTTTTATGTGTCTATTAAACAGTTTATCGCTTTAAATATATTTTTTAAATTTGTTTTTTTATATTTTAGTCCCTTTTTATTAATTATGTTATATGATATTTATAACGTATTCCACTCCATTGCTATTAAAAATAAATATTGAGCTAATGTTATTACCACTGCTTATCACTAGAATTATAAAAGTATTAGGAGAGATTTATAAAATATTTTTCCACTTCATATAGTTTCAGTATCTTCATTAAAACCCTATAATAGATCTCAGTGCAAAAAATTGTTTCTAAATACTTCCAGAAGATAGTTCTATCAAGTAAAATCTTATTTTTTATTTGTCCAACAATAATGAAACGACAAAAAAATTTAAGATTTTCCTTGCCTTTGTTATGTTTAAAAAAATTTTAGACATTATATCATGATTCCTTCGCTATAAACATATACGTATTTATTTATTTACTGAAAAGTATCTTAGGATAAAAGAAAAAGAGGTGGAATTTTAAGGTTGAAATAGCAAGTTGGCGTTTATTTCCTATTCCGATAAAGAAAAAACTTTACAATCTATTCAAATTTTACAATCGATTCAAAAGTTTATGAGTAATTAAAACTATTTGAATTTTTGTTAATTTTTAAAGTAATATTTTTTTGAGTAATTTAGTTTTCAAGTTAAAATTGTTATTAAAGGATGTTACAAGCAATTAAGTAATGACTCGAGCTTAAATTCTCACTTTCAAATATTGACTAAAATCATATCCAAATATCTTTTCTTAGTGTATGTGTGAGAAATTAATTACTCTAAATTGCATATAATAATATATATCTTTCAAAGTTTTAAATATTATTATTTCATTTTAATATTTAATTGTGTCGATTTTTTGTTTATTTCAAAGTAAAACAATAGTCATATTAGTAAATGAATGTGAATTAAGCACTTAGTATAAAATATGACAATAAATTGATATAATATTTTTACATCTTTCACTCTTATCTCCATAAATTTATACTTAAATAGACATTGATAAACTTAAAATTTTGAAAAATATACCTTGTCTCTATTTTGCGTACAAAGTTCCAAATAAAACTTAGCCACATTTTTTTTTCATTTTTTTTATTTCGTTTTTAGAGAATACATGTAAAATGTGTTGGAATGTACAAGTTTGAAATCATTATTTCAAACTTGTACATTCAAACTTTATGTCTAATACCAGCAACAATAGGAATTCAATTTCAAAATATAGAAATGAAAAACTTGAACAAAAAATTCGCAAAACAAATATTATTTTATTAAAAAAAAAGAAATAGTGATTTTAAAAACTGTAAAAAATGTAAAGTTAAAATTCAGAAATATTTCAAGCAAATTTAAAAAAAAAACAATTTGAATCTTGAAAAATATTTGTATAAGGATAGAAAAATACAATGTATATATCACAAATTACATCAAAAGAATTTTCAATTGTTATAAAAATAAAATAATTCTTAATAAACATGTGAAACAGCATATTTATTACTTAAATATGTTGATAAATATGAAACTACTCCCATACACACACATTCATTACGTTTATATGATATAATTTCATACATACATATCGTTAATGTATTATATTGTTTGGTTTTCAAATTCACTAGCTTCATTTTTACTTAAGTTTTTAAGTGAATGTGAAAGAACATTTATATTTTTGTAAATATTCATGAATTTCTGCTTTGTTGTATGAGTAAATTTCAAAAAACAGTCACGGGATTGATAACTAATATTTAAAAATTCCAATAGAAAGTATTATAAACTAATTAAACACGTCTTTATCAACTGTTACTCAGTTATCAATTAAATTTATGACATAAATTTTTTTCCAATCAATATTACTTCAACTAATATTTGCCAATCATTGCTCTGTTGAATATTTATTTTACAAGTGAAATCTCTGCTATTGTGTAGAAGTTTTACGCATATTCATATAGGTAACATTTTTCTCCAATAAAATACCACTTGTTTGCAAGCGTGTTCAACATCTCAGAGGTTAATTTGAAGATCAAACAACCTCATTATTTCAACAAGCCACCAGTTTTCAGCAGCCATTTCGCAGGGAAATTTAAAGACATTTCTAAATTGGAAGTAAAGCAAACAAGATAATTTATATTTATGTAGAACCCTTGAAAATCATTTAACTCACAAAAGGAGGGACTTTTTTTACTGTCGTGAACAAAAAAGATGATAATAATTGCAACGCAGAACTGTAAGCGAAACTAAAAAGCATTCTTTCCATGAAAGAATTAAAAGGAAAGAAAATAATGAGTTGTCCAATTAAAAAGCTCACTTTGTTATGACGTCATAAATGTTTTGTGACGAATCATAACCTGTTGCGAAAATTTGACGAATCATAATTTTCAAGAAAAAAACTATATTCATCCATATTTCTCGCTTTTCTGCAATTCTGTCGCCATCTTAATGATTTTTTAGTTGCTATTTTAAGCACGCATATATTTTGGCTTTCTCTTTGGCAATTAACTGGAATTAGGAAAAGCATTTGCTTTCAAAGGTCATACTCTTTGTAATGGGAAAATCAACGAGGTTTTACCATCGACACAATAGATTGTTTTTATAAAATAAATTGTGCATAGATTACATTGCAAGTACCACACAATCATTTGTTCTGTTCTATGAATAATTCTAATCATAATAATTTATGAATATTATGCCCTAACTTTACAAATAACTATAAAATATACTATATCTTTTTGTGGTAAATGTTTCTTTGGGAGGCAAACAAGAGATGCCAAGGGTTTCAGGTCTTTCAAAACATTAGGAATTGATACCTTCCTCTCAGTAAAAATGTAAATTCAAGCCCCCATTCTCGAACGATAATATGCATTTTTTTTAAGAAAAAAGAATTCCAGAAATGAATTTAGGGCTTCGAATTATTCCTAGAAATTTCGATTTTAATAATTTTATTCAAATAATGGGTGTTTTAGATTACCTATTATCAGAATAGAAATATTAAAAATGGGATAAAACTGTTAGCTGAAGAAAAACTCCAATTATCCGTATTAGTCAAACCCCATTTAAGTAAACAAACAAATTCGGTTAATTGGAGTTTTCGAAAAATTTCTATTTCGAAAGTTTCTATTTAAATTAATTATTGTATGTTGCAAACAGCAGAAAAAGCTATGTTTTTAAAGAAAACGCTACAACCATAATGAAAAAGCAATACTTTTACAAGTTGATGTACTTACAAGTGCTGTACATTGATACCGTATGCATGTTCAATGCTGTAAATTAAAGATGCTTGCTGAATATCTTGGTCGGAGTAAACTGTTTCACTGCTTTTATCCATTTTCGGGCTGCTAAGTCGCGTATCCACTTGACAGTGAGTATTTGCGTATAGTTACACCCGGGCTGGCGCTTCATCCACTTCAATACAATTTCAAAGGTGGCAAATGCTTCATTATTATGATTCTTTGTCTGCTTCAACTTGGACATTAAGGTCATCTTCTTTCTCGATACTTTCAATTGGTTTACCATCATTTACTATTTGAAATCCATAGCCTGACTCATAATCCCTTCTCCTACATCTTCAGCACTTACTTCTGAACCTTCAGAAATTTTCAAAAGAATGTTTCTGTATTCCTCAAGTATGACACGTCACTCTCTCCTTCTCTCATTCTCATCCTCTCCCTTCTCTAACCTTTATTTTCCTTGAGCTTTTTCCATTTTCTCATTTTCCTACTCTTCTTCAGTCTTATTTATTTTTCTGAAATTATAGAAGCGATTCGTATAGACGGAGTATGGGTAATTGGAGTTCTACTGTATATATATTTCTATGATTGCCATTTACTTTGGATACAATGGGCTAACAAAAAATAACAAAAAGGCCAATTTAATAAATTATTTTATGCTTAACATTTTTGAGAAAAAGATGAGTACCAAATTTCAAGTCTCAAAACAACTAGGAATCAAATTAAAAAGTCATCTACCTCGTAAAAATGCGCCAAAAATGAGTTCAAAGTTTCTATAATTTTGCGTGTAAATCTATATCTACCAAAAGTAGCGTTGAAAATAAATTCAGAACATCGAGTTATTCTTAAAAGGTTTTTAATATAAATAAAAATATTGAAATGAAAAAGAAATTCTCAGTTGTATGCTTCAATTACATGAAATTGTGGGATACAAGCCGAGGTCGAAACTAAATGGTTGAGCATTCTGTCTTTTAATTCAACAATTTGCGGGTTCTATCCCCACCTCAGGCCAGGATGATTGCTGTGGCTCCTAGTACAACTTTAGTTGTAGTTCCCAATCAAGTTCGCTTTTGTGTCCAAAAATAGACTTGGATAGAAATAGAATAGTACTCATAGGAAAATAAACTACTTTTACAGAACGATGTAAAACTTGAAATGAATTTGAAAAAAAAATATCTGTTTATTACTTATACCGGGACTTTTCTTAAGAGCTGACTTTAAAAAAAAGGACGACACTAAAAACGATATGAGTTACAAATCAATTATATATTAATAAATTATAGCTCATTGTGTGCACTTTCACATATCAATGAGTTAGACTGATTTCTAATTATGTTGATTAATAAATTTTATTGGTTGATACTTCTGTAATCGAAGGCATGGTATAATAAGCGACTTTTACCAAGTGATGTAAAATGTGGAATGAATTAAAAATAAGTATTCTATTTATTACTCATACTGGAACATATTACTCATTAAAAGCGATATGGATTAGTTGATATCTACAATTATATTCATATATTATTTAATACTTCTATAATCGGCAGCTTAGGATACTTTGTCGCATTTACAATATAAACATTAAACTTGAAAAAATTTAACATATTTCTATTCTATCAGTTATTTGCACCAGGATTTTAAAAAGGTGATGCTAGAAGAGGGGTGACATTGAAATCAAAGTGATTGGTTATATTAATGTCTTATTGTATTAAAAATAATGATGTTATTTCTTCATACATATGTACTCGGAATATGAAATAGTATGTCGCTTTTACAATATAATGTTAAACGAGAATATAAATTTAACCGAAAGTTTCAATTTTCTGTTAATTATACAAGGAATTCTAAAAGATTGCATTAAAAAGGTACGATATTTAAAAGAATCTCTGAATTAATAATATCAATATGAATGTTTAGCATTTCTCTACATGCACTTTTACAATCTTAAAACAGAGCAATTTATTTAAATATACTTCTCCCTTTAATTGTTTTCTGTTAATCAGTTTTGTCTAATAAAATTGTTTTAGAAAGTTTTTCATTCCATTTTCATGTTTTCAGTTAATTGAATTTCATTTTTAAAAAATTATTCCAATAAAATTGAATTTTATGTTTCTCAAAATATACATATCTTACTCTGCTACTGATAAGAAAAGTAAAAGAATCATTATGTGTAGCTGAGTAAAGAAAGAAAAAATGAATTAGATATTGTAGTTCCAATATAAAATATTTCGGTAATTAGGTATTCTATTTCGAAAAAAAAAATGGCAAAACCTTCTGCCAGTCCAAGATAATCGAAAAAGTAATTATTTCTTGAAATATAAGCCAATTTCTTTTGTATTTTTGGCGTGTCAATTTGCAGAAACTCACATACAACCTGATGAGTGCTCCAAATTGAAATCGAACTCATGCGACTCATGACCACTGCCTCACTCACGGATTTCGAATATAAAAACAATGCCATTTCGAACAAAACAGACCAACCCAGAAACTAAATCTTACCTGAAAGCCTCTTTTTCAACCAAATTTGTAAACGAAGCAAAGCGTTAACTTCTGGAAAGTTCAACATTTAAATTGATTCATCGTTCCGAGTTAATACGGCCATATATATTCAGTTCTTCAGCCTAATTATGATCCTTGTGAGCCATATTGCAACCGTCTAACTAGGGAAAGGGCGTGATCCCAGGAATTAAATTAGCGTAATTTGAAGCTTTTCATGCCACGCCGCTACAGTGTTGCGAACGTGATGTCTGCAGCTTTACCTGGTTCCTCACCTTATGCCTGACAAATTCAGTTTAGGTGCGAGATGGCGTGCTTCCGATTGTATACACGTGCTTTAAAATTTAGAAACTTTACATTCCTTTGTTTAATAATTTATAATTGAATAATATAATTTGAATTTCATATATTTAATATAATATAAATTTTAATATGATCTATATTTATTTATATTATGATTTAAAATATAATGTATTTCTTTACAATGACAAAATATCAAAAAAAATTTTAATGGACCTAATTATAATCATAGGCAATGAGATATTCATTAATGGTGGAATGGAATATTTGCAATATAATATTTCAATAATACCTATTTCTTAAAAACAACTAGAATTAATAATTTAATAAAATTTCTGGTATAAAAATATATTATAGTTTACAATTTATCAATAAATGAGCACATAAGCTGTAAAAGAGAGTGGACTTATAGGGAATTTTGCATTTTTAATATCAATAAAATCTAGTAAAGATTGTATATATAGCACATAGTTAAAAATTATATATTATAAAAATTTAAAATTTTTTCGCAAGACAATAAACACGTCTGTTTCTGATTAAAAATGTTAAACACATTAAAAATAATTAGAATTCATATTAAATGTTAAGCATGATAAAATATATAAGTTTAAAATTTAAAATAAAACTCTAAATAGGGAAAATCATTGTTAGAAATTTCTTTGTATCTAAAATTTGATTCTTCCGTTAATTATATTTATTGATACACATTGAATCTATGCAAATAATTACAAAAATAATTTCATGAACTTTTGCAATACTATAAATATTAATTTTTAGTTGATAAAAACTATTTTTAGAACTCCACATTCTGATAGATGAAGTGAGATATTTTATTCTAAAAGAGTGAGATTTATTTAGAATGAAGCAATATTAAGAAGATCAGTCCTTTAATATGTGTATTTGTTATTTTAATACTTATATAAATTTATTAATTTACGGTTTGCTTTTAACTTAATATCTTAGTTTAAAGTGAAAATTTTTATTGCTGAATAATTAATGTATTTTATCCTTTAACGGATTGGAAAAATGTTCTCAGTTTCTAAGTTTTGAACATCTTTGAACATCTATATTTTACCTAAATTTGAGGATTTGACATGCATATATACCTCTCTCTATATATATATATATATATATATATATATATATATATATATATATATATATATATAATGTATATATATTGCAAAATTAAAAAATGTTATAAAGAATAACGAAAAGACAAATATAGAAAACGCTTAGCAATTCATTAAGAACAAAGACAGCTAAAAATTAAATTACCAAAAATATACAAAATTCAAACTCTCTCCAAAAGTTAAAGTACACAAAAGAAATACAAATATTGATAAACACAGAAAACATCAATAAAATACAAAGGAACTTAAAATTAAATTTAAAATTGAAAGTAAAATGAACATACAGATGGGATTAAGTTATAACATGGTTATCTTCATCATGGGGTGTTGACCACATTCGCATATAAGGATAATATTTCTACAATGGCAAAGGACAGGACTATTATATATATACATATAATTTTATAAATAATAAATGACGCTGCTAAAATATATCAAGGAATAATATTGCTAATAGACAAATTTTAAATATTTAAACATCATTCTAATACATGAAAAAATCTATTTTAACGATCATACATAAATCATAATTCTTTTACACTTTTCGAAAATTTAATTCTTAATTTCCATTAAAGTTCATTAATTTTAAATTTTGAATAATTTTTACTATTCATTGTTTAAAAATGCGTACAAAAATTAAAAATTAGATAGAGAACAAAGTTAATCTTGAACACACTGTAGTACCATCAAAATTTCAAAGTAATAATCTAAAGTTTATAGTCAATGATCAAAGGGCAAAGACCCTACTGTGTAACTTAACTAATTTCTCTTATTAACCATTGAATGCGTAGTTTTTATTTAATTAATATCTGCGCAATCTAGTTTCATCATCAATAAGATTGGTTCGCATATTTGTATAATTATATATAATTCAACTACCTAACCTGCTGTTAGTTCTCAGCGCATATTAAACAGGCTCTTTTGCGGTAAATAGAAACCCAAGTATCGAATCCTCGTCCAAACATATTTCTCTCTAAGAGACTTCAAGAAATAATAATCGTTGAAACTTAGTTTCTATAAACAGCATGAAGTTCACAAGAGGATTTGGAATCTGTTTAACCTCTAGTGACTTTAAACAGTAATTAACAAATAATGATTGTAATCGTTTCTCGAGTGTTTGCATGACTTCTTCTAATCTTGTCTCATTGGACAGGTTGCATATATTTGCTCACAACATTAATCGTTTTAATCAAATCCTTAGCGGTCTGCATTTGAGGCTGTGCCCGATAATTCGCTGTCGCATTCCATTATTCAAATGTTTTTGATTACTCATTTTATTTTTAATTTATGAAATTTCTAAAATAATATGAGCAAGGAATTCTACATAGATGTATGTACGTCTGAACATAGAGAAGAAATGGGCACTCATGTAGTTACAATTTACTTCAATTCCCTCTGAATATATACTCAATTTACGTATTTACGTTCAGATGATACCATTTAACAATAGCACTTTTGAATATTGTTCTGTTTCGAATGACAGTTGGCGAAATAATTTTTGCCAAATCATCTAGCAAAAAATGAGAACTTTCACAAAAAATTTTCTTATTTGAAATAAATCTATTGCAGATTTCTTAATGGGAAATTCTTAAATAGTGAAATTTATAGCATGTAAAAAAGAAATGGTAAGCAACAAAAATCAACACTTATGATCAAGAAGCAGGAAAATCCAAACACGCGTGCAAAAGAATTCTATGTATAGTTACTGAGGAAAATTATTCCGCTATATGGTGGGGCAATTATGCATAACAAACTTGTTGATTTTGTTGGGAATTGTAGGCACTTCAATAACGGAGAAGTAACTAAGAAACATTAGCTTTACTTTTATCGTTTGGATTTATTTGTCACCATTTTACTACCACTTTTTGCACATTATCATCAATCCGTTACTGTTTGAATTATATTTTGGCGAAATAAAATGAATTTCAAACTCCTACAAACATCGACCCGCGATAAGAGAATCGGACCCACGAATTGCTGAATGGAATTGTTCTACCAGTTCAGAACCAGAATATCTATCCTACCAGATTTACCATAACCATCAATTATCAGTTTGACTAGATTCAACCGGAAATAAGATTAAATTTATATATATTTTTTAACCATTATCACCCATGTATTTTGGGTGCTATTAAGCAGAATTGTAAACTCTGTTAGTAGGGATTGTAGACAGAATATTTTCCTAGAATAAGTATCATTTTCTATGTGTCATAGTTAGACAATATTCTGTCGAATATTAATTGTAAGAAATGTCTAGTATAACAAATAGCTTACAAAAATAATCTGATTTGTTAATTTCTTAGAAGTAGTTTACTGTCAGAAATTTCGATCATTTCCACGCCTCCATGTTTTTAGCACAATAATCTAAAACTTTACACAAGTCAAACAACTTCTTTTCATTTCTCAATACTTTTTTTAATGAGTGTATAATAATCCTATCTTTCCACTGCAAATTATATTTTAATGCAATACTCCAAAAAGATACTCTCTGATAAAAAAAATTAATCTGTGACATCCAAAGTTTTTTTTGCTGGTGTGGCGTGAATATAGAGTTCAGACTGGCAGCTCAGGTGTGACCTCGTCCCTGATTATGATTCAAAAATACGAGACACTTACTGATGGACGCATACTCCAAACCCCCTAACACTCCAGGGCACGCATGCACCACTATATATATCCAATAAAAATAAATGTCTCATGATTTTTTTTATCATGAGGTTCATTGATAAAAATCAAATTTAAACTTCAAAGATAAAAAACAGACTGCGAAAGATAATCATAAATATACGTGCGCAATAATGGTTATAAAATCAAAGCCATTAAAAAATATTTATCTTATTCTTTTGAAATTCGCCACTTTTTTTTCAATTTACTGTTTCATTTCTTAAAAGTTTTTAGACTAAATCCACAGATTCAGAAAATTCTAGAATGTTTTTAGATTTTTAAACAATAACCTACTGGGCTCACCTGGCCTACTGTTAAAACACCACTTTGCAGAGGTAAAGTTATCATGTTCGATACCAGCTATTATTAAGCAACGGGAAATGCACTCGTTTTGCGGGTTTCACTTCTTGTGGCACACGAATACGACCTACTATTTATACAAAATCTTCTCAAAATACAATTTACGCTGTTGATATTAAAATGCTTTACAGAAATCTCTGGCTGTTATTTTCCATTACTCTATGTCAAAATTATAATCATTGAAATGTAAAAAAATATTCATATAAATAATAACATTAATATTTCAATGCGATGATTAAAAGTCCATAACTACAATTTAGGAAAAAAAATGAATTGTTAAAAAATAATAAAACTGTCAAAAATTCAATCAAAAATATTTCATTTCCAAAAAATATCATCAGACTTCCATAATTATTTAATTATTTTTTATTAATAAAACATAGTTAAAATCCAAAAAGACTCTACGCTCTAATATATGTTATTGAACTGGTTCATTACTTGATTTCGTGTAGTTAATTTTCCTTTGGTTTTGTTTTTTAAAGTACCAACTTGTCAATTTTATTTATAAACTGTAAATAATAATGTATAAATTTATAGTAAATTTTACAATAGATATCAATGTCTACAGTTCTGGGAAGATAAAAATAATTAGCATGATATAAATAAAGGATAAGCTATTTTCACTCCCAAATGTCCATTTTATAGGTCATTAGCCTCCGCAAAATATTTCAATGATTTGCACAGTCATGGTAGACTTTTCTTTTTATAATTTCCTTGATTTAATCATTTCATTAACGTAATACCTCTCAACCCTGATCCTGTCCACCAATCGTGTGCAATTTTTTGCGTGACTTTCCGACTTTACTGCCTTTCCTCCCTTTTTTTTTACTCTTTCGGGAAAACTAGGAAATGAAAGAAAATGAGAAACAATGTTTTTCTGCCGAGTGGTGACGAATCACGCGATAACAAGCCAAAAAAGAAATTTTGTATTCGTCATGAATTCAACCTTCCTTCGATTTTGCATTGATCCTGTACCCAAGACAACTCACAAGATCAATAAGCAAGTCTAATGGACCGAGCAATGACAAGATTTTACTTGTATACCAATATCACTATCCCATTCTTGGTCAACTTTACAACGCACACTTCCGGACATTAATTATGCGTTGTTTCATTTCAAAATTGAATCATTAGAGCGTAGAAAGAGATTTTTCGCAAACTCAGAAAGTGCTAAGACTTACCTTTAAAAAAATTGTCGACATATCAGCTTCTCATTTGAAATGGATATTGGAAAAAATATTCTCAAAATTTAATATTTTGGAAGTTAAATCCGAGGGCTGCAAAGAAGTTTGAGTTGTCTAATAGAACGAAATATTTTATAAATGTGGTTGCAAAATTAATAATAATGTAAGTAGAAAAATCACCAGGACTAATTAATTTAAAAAACATACATGCAAAAAAGAAATATCATAAATATATTCTCGTAAATGTTTAACCAACATCAAAAATAACCTGTAATTCACATACTCTTTTCTTTTATATTTTGTAAATAAATGCCTTTTTGTAGAGCGAAGGGTTTTTTCTTCTAACGATTACGCAAATGCAAATCCATGTATTAGATTCTTTATATTAATTTTGCTATGGTAATGAGACATTTATGACTAAAATAAGTTTTTTTTTCAAAAACAAGTGATTTAAATGATTTAAAGTATTTGTTAAAAAAATAAATTATCTGCGTTAAGAAATGCCATCTACGTTAAAGAAATATGCCAATTTAGTCTACATCCTAGCTCATATTCAATGAAAATTACACTTAACAATATATACACAGCGGTGCAGGTGAACCCGAACACAATCTTAAGATTAACGAGTTTGGAATACTCGCCCGTTACCAAGCGCCTCGTAATTTTGAGCCACGGTCATATGACGAGGTCATACTTGATCCGGCATCCACCTCTGTCCATCCACATCATTCCAGCAGAAGGATTTTAGACGTCTCGTATGAACGTGGACACGTCCCCAGTCCACGTAACTTCTGCAACGCAGTAAGGGAGAATGTGGTCATCTTCAACCAACGACTCCAGCCCAATCAATAGCCGTGGCAAATGATGCTTCACTTTGCTGATCTTAACGTGAAGCGAAGTGAAGCTAAGGAGCTCAAACTTAACAATAACGATCATGACTATTTAAGAAGTTTCCATTTCATTCGAGTCTTATCGAATAAAATGGGAACTTCTTAAATAATCATGATCATTATTAAGTAATTTTGGAAGATACAGAAGTAGGGCATGCGATGTGTCACTTCTCTAATTATTCCAAAAAATGTGGCATTTTCTTAAAAGAAAAACTTATTCAACTGAGCTAAGAAGTGTTTTATAATGTAGGTCCAAATTAAAATCTGTTATTACTTGTGATGAAACATGAAATTATTCATTTGTAACAGAAATATCTCAATTGTTAACTGAATAGCTTTGAAAGAAAATTGGAGTAAATTGAAATATAACAATTTAAAACGAGCAAAAAAGTGGTTTCGACTATATATAGTTTAGTTATTGTGCAACTTGAATTTAACTGCAAAATAAACTGACACTAACACTATTAAAGCTATTTGTAGCATATCTGAGCACATTTTAGAAATGTCTTGGTTGTGGTGCAAAAATTCTCATGGAGTTTTCATCGCCATAAAATATCCATTTGTAAATTACTCAGGTCATCTATCAATTTTTTACCAAGTACTTAAAAATACGGTTTCAAGAGCTCCCTATTGAATTCACAAGTAACTACTTAAGCTTTATACTGTGTTCAAAATCCCTGATTTGAATCTCTTGATATTATGAAAGAAAATTCGCTACAAATAGTGAAATGACTTCATGAATACGATTTTTAAACGTACTCCAAAAAACAGAAAACATTGAAAACAAGAAGTACTGTACAGAAAACATTGAAAACAGGAAGTATTATACTGAAAACATTGGTATAGCCGTCAAAAGATATTACTTTGAAGAAGATATTAAGAAAAAATATAATAAACCGTTACTTTGTGTTTCAAGATTTTAATTCTTAATCCAATGGCATAGGTAAATAAATTTAAAATGGAATTATAAAATTAATCATCGTGTAAGAGAAACTACTAATAAATGGTACAGACATAAGACCCGATAAAAACATTTCTAAAAAAAAATTAGAAAACTGGATGCTTTTAAATTTACAATATCATTTTATTTGTAGGAGCTGTGTGATCATATAGTTTTATTTAAATTCGTATCTTATTTCGCAGTTCCTGCAAACTCGTAATTTCTGAAGCATATGATTATAACTGAATGAAAATCAGCAGATAAATCTATATTGTATCTTAATTTAACAAACACGAAGTACTGAGTTCAAAAAAATACACATGAACTCATTATCAAAAAATATACCAACAAGTATTAAAGCTATAGACATATAATTACAATACATTTTTTCCAGCGGTCTGTCATTTTGAAATCCATCAACTACTGAAAAGAAAAAAGTTTTTGTTAGCTTGGCTGGAAGTGGCTTCTCCGTAGGTATCCGACATTACAAACCATTCAAGTTCAATTGAACCCCTGCATTCATTTCACACAATAAGTATCCAAATCAAAGATTTACACATCAAGGAATTATGGCAGTGGTATGCCTTTGTTTAGCTTGATTATTCATAATCTTTTTAGAAAATGATTTCTGTAACCCTAAAGATATGCACATCGAGGTATTTATTGATTTCGCCTCATACGACAGGAACAAGTTTGTAGAATTATATTATAAATAATTGTACTACCACCACTTATTGCAAGAGATAGATAGGATGGTGAATTCGATCCGTTTCATAGAAAAATACAAACGTTATGTATCTTTAAACTGAAATTGATTCATCACTATAGAATACCAGGATTTATTAATGATCAAGCGCTGACAGTGGATAAACACCTTAAATACTTGGGGTTTGTGTTGGACCCGGAAATTTTGGGCAACAAACATATGGATCACCTCGTGCTATGGGCAAGAAAACGGATTAACATCTTGAGGTACATCTCTGGTCGAAACTGGGGTTCAGACGCTGATACTTTACGAAACACCTATGTCTCATTAAATTAGGCCAGTTCTGGAATACGGCATTCCAATTTATTGTTGTGCCTCCAATACTAATCTCCAGAAACTAGAAAAGGTCCAGCTCAGCGCAGCTCGGATCATCACTGGTTTAAGAAATTCATGTCCCAGAGATAGAGTACTTTTTGAGGCAGGTCTTCAGCCGTTTAGTCTTAGGAGACGCGCATATCTAACCAAATATTACAATAAACTTTGTGCTCTGGGCTCTCATAATCGCACCTCAACCTATTTTAGGGGTTGGCGTTATAGTCAGAGACTCAAGAGAAATATCCCCTTTAGCTAAATAGCCAATCTGAACATAGTTAAAGATGCCGTGTAACCACATCACTTGAAACAATGTCTTGACCCATCAGACGATCTAGATGGTGTCATTTTCCATCCGGATTTGCTGGTTCATGTAAATAAACGATCTGATATTCCCACTATCTGAGGCAGGTGGCCCTTGAGAGAGTTGGAGAAATACCGAGCGATGCCATACAGGTTTATACGGATGGCAATAAAGATGAATTCAATCGTACTGGCAGCGGAATTTACATCAAACAGCAATATAGTGTCTTAAGGCTGAAAAAGAGAAATCCCGATTATTGCTTGGTGTTCCGTAGTGAGCTCATTGCCATAGAGGTAGCCCTGACTCCCTGAATTCACTTCCACATGGAGCTGAGATTTGGGTTTTGTCTGATAGTAAAAGTGCAATACAGCATTTGGCCAGATGGCAACAAGTGAGAGACAGGACTGGGGTTGCAATACTTCAAATGTTAAAACGGATGTCCGTAACGCATCATATTCACCTATAATGGATTTTTTCCCACGTGGATATCGAGGGGAATGAGATTGCGGACACTTTGGGCAAAGCTGGTGTGTCTGAAGACGATGTGCCGTCGGCACCTCTCACATTTCAGGAGATTTATTCAAAGATTAAACACGAGAATAAAACTCCTTAGATTGTACCTCTTGAGCATCATTGGTACCGCTGCGCGCATCCAGGTGCTTTCTTGGATACTGGTCTTAATAGACAAGAACAAACGGCTATTGGCCGTTTCAGAGGTGGCCATCTTAGTAACTAGAAATTCGTCGAGGGTACGAAGAAATTCGAAATTTGCTCCAAGTGCTTAAATGAACAGGCCTCTCCTGAACAAATTCTACAATGCCTTGGTCTCTCCGGAAGAGATCTAATGGAGAATCCACTTATGGTACTGGACTTTTTAAAGGTGTACGTGCTCATGAACTTGGTCTAGCACTGCTGACCTCGGGGGCATGTAACAACAACAACAGAATTTATTTCATAGAGAAGCAGGACTCAGTCAAATACAAAATTTGGTACTTATATAGGCGCAAATCTCGCCAAGCAAACTTTTTGGCTACAGCACACAGTCGTCGGAACAGATTACACTAAGCACACTTTATATTGGCCACAACACACAGTACACATATAAAAAAATATTAATAAGTGATTAAAAAAGATATTTTTCGAAGGAATAAACATTTTAATATCGCTAAAAAATTTTTTTCAAATGAATCCTTCATTTGCCTTTTCCTTATAAATTCCGCAAGATAACTTTCGAGATGATGGTGTGCGATTTCTCAGTGTTTCTTATTTCGCCATTTAGTCGAAATAAGAAATACATCATCACAGCATCTCTATTTTTTGCTTGTATGTTCCAGTTTAATAGTCTACAAAGTTGTACTTATGGTTCACTTTGTAATGTTTAAAACTTTCCTCTGCCAGATCACTAGAGCAGTATTATTTTCATATAAATCGGAATATATTATAGTTTCTTTTTCGATATTTTCATTAATTGCTTTAAATGAAGTGTTTGAGGATCCATTTGGCACCTGCACGAGGAAACATTCATTCGTTTCGCTACGAACTCCACGAAGAACCATTGTTGTGGTAGAATCCGTCCTTTATTATTTTTTTCACTTCGTCAACAAATTTTCATCCACTTCGACAATCATGTCAGGTCATCCTATTTTCCGTTGTTCATGTTTAAGCAAAGAATTCACACAAAGCTCACGCATGAAGTTTTTCCAGTCTACCACTTTTTATTATTGATTTCCAACTGTTTTTCACATCATTTAACTTAATTCTTCACTCCAACAATAAATAAACCGTACACACCACAAAAACTCAATTTCGATGACTGAAACCATGTGTCTTTTCGGTTACTTCTTTTACAACTATAAGATGAAAGGTTTTCGTGCCTCTGAATTACTTCTCCTACCGGCACATTTAAGTTTCAGTCTGTGAGAAACTTCAGTTATTTGGGCTCGGAGATTGACTACCAAAATGACATCACTCCTGAAATCAGAAAGAGGATCATTGCCGCAAACCGTTGTTTCTTTGGTCTAAGACCTCTTTTGAAATCTCACCTAATCAAGAGGACAAAAATAATGTTATACAAGACATCGATTAAACTAGTTCTAACCTACGCCTCAGAGACATGGACCTTGACGACGAAGGAAGAGAAAACATTGGCGATTTTTGAGAGAAAGGTCCTAAGTTGTCCTTACGTCACAAAGTATTGAGAAAGCGTCGTAAATCCGACTTGTCGACGAATTTGCTACCTGCCTCCAAATCGCATTCTTTGAGTTGCAACAAACAATGTGAAGTTTACCAACGAATGTCTGAGAATATTTTCAAAGTTCCATTTTATTAATAAAATAATTTCAAAGCATCGGCTTGAGAAGCCGTTTTCCATTGATTCAAGCCATAAATACGTTGACAACAGAACAGAAGAAAAAGCAAAATGCGAAAAAGACAAAACAAAATATCCTCTTTATGGTTAGTTTAAATCGGCAAGGATGATTTAAACTATTAAAAATTTTATTAATTAATAGAATTCTAAATTAAAAATTGCAGTTTTTGTAAACAATCTCTCTCTCTCTCTCTCTCTTTTCTTTCCTTTTTTTTCTAAGGTATTTAGGTACAGTCATAAGTAACTTCTGACGCAGCTATGTAGAATCGATTATTCGAATGTACCCACTACGAGTCACCAAAACAAGTTTTTGCTTACATTAGTTACACGAGGTTTTCGTTAGTCTTTTGTCAACAACTTTGTATCATACGCGTTAACATAAACTGTTCTTTATCCTCTGAAATGGAAAGCCAAAAAGTACATATTCGTTATGGGAATGCTTTGGGAATTTTAACAAGGCAATAATAAACTAAGGCGACAGCCTCAAAAATATGCAGAGTGTATGGTGAAGGATTGATAACTGATCGGGCAGTTAGACATTGGTTCTTAAAATTCTGTTCTGGAGATATGACTTTAAGTCACCTACTAGAAAATAGTCCACAAAAGACAGTGGCTTTATAACTATGAACCACTCCTACCAGATCCGAAAGTAAACATCCATGGTAAAAAAGTCTTATTGTGTGTATTGAGGGATTGTCGAGAAATAATTACCACGAGTTGCTCAAGCTAAATTTAACGATTCTAGAGATAGATGTGTTCAACAGCTCCAAAGAGTTCAAGAAAAACTCCGTAAAAAGTGTCCCGCACTCATCAATCACAAAAATGTCATCCTTCTGCACTACAAAACGCAATTATGTACAACAAAGGTGAATCAAGAAAATTCTTGAGCTTGGATGGTATGTGTTACCACATTCTCCTTACTCCTCGGATCTTGCCCCGACAAACTACGCCTTTACTGCTCCCTACAAGTTTTTTAAATAAAATAACTTACAATTCTGACGAGCAAATCACGCAGGATGTCGAAAACTTCTTCCAGTCTACACATTTTACAAGGAATTTGTAAACTGTCAAGAAGATAGGAGAAGGTTATAGATAACGGTAGTCAATACGTAATAAATTAATGTAATTTTTTTATTTAATGAAAACAAAATAAATATCTGATAAAAGAACGGAAGTTACTTATGACTCGACCTGATATTTTGAAACTCTCCACATCGAAATAATACAAAATCTTATATATGCTGATAAAAAAAAAAAACAACATTGAAATACTTTATGTTGGAATTTTTTGCTCAAAATCATAAAGGAGTTCTCTGTTTATGTGTATAATTAATCAGTATGAAAAGTACACGAAAAGAAAATATATATTTACATTGTTGTCTTGGCGACAGTTTTGGCAAAATTTAAGTTAAACTATTTTAGCACACAGGGAAGCATATTCACATATTGTTATGAAAACTATTGACAAATTGCATCGTTTTGAAGATTGCTTTATTTTTTTCTCAACAGAAAATAAAAATTCTGAGTTAGTAGTTAATGAGAGAAAGATATGAAATATACCAGTATGACTGAAGAAAGATTTGCATTTTAAATGCTCATTCTAGAATGATTACAATATTTATTATTCATAATTATGTGTGTGTTGTGTTTATGTTTTTAATATTTATATTGTACTGTGCTTTCTTGAATTTAAACTTAAATGCAAGTTATAATCGATTTAGTTAGTTTATAGAAACACTGTATTAGTTTATTTTCAGTAATTTTTTTGTTCAGTTAATATATATATTTTATTTATATTCAAATTGTAAGGAAATGAAAAATGGAAAAACATAATGACAATTTGGTATAACTTCAAAAATATGATAAATGTATAGCAAAATTATATCTATCATAATAACATCTTGCTTCATTTTTATAAATCAAACCATACTTTACTAAAACTATTAAAATTTCAGAAAAGCATATTAAAAATTCCTTTAATACAAAATAATATGTAATATGGTCAATTTAAGACAATTTTTTCCTTACTGCTGCATAAATTATCTTCTACAGATAATTCTATAGGAACTATTTTATATGTTATCGATATATATCAGAGCTTGATATATATCAATGATGCCTGATGATAGCCTGACGAATTTTGCGTTTTTACTTTCAACTAAATTTTTCCAGATTATTTCCAGTGTGATACATATATATAGTCCATTTCTATTGTGATGCATTGATATAGCCCCCCTTTTGTGAAAAGACTTTTCGGATTGCTGTAGATTTTGTAAAAAGCTTCCAAATAGCTTCCGGATTTTAAATTATCAATTTACTGCTGCTAAAATCAATCTTTCATTCTTTTGCTAAAAGAAGCTATCTTTGAAATTCAATAACGTTATCTGCTCTGTCTCAGTAAGTTGTCAACATCGTTGGGGTATCAAATGGTTGAACTTGTTTTGTTCAGCATCAAAATTTCCCGTTTCTTAGATTACGCCATTTTTCGTTATTCCTTTTGTATTTGCAAGGATTCAAGTACCCATATAACTACAACGGATTTCAGCCAATCACGCTGTCGAGACACTGTCAAGTCACTTTTTCTCAAAGCAAAAGTTGAACAGTTAAGTTTTCGGTTGAGGCAATGGAAAACGTAACTTTTCCAAAATCATGATTTCATTTGTTTTTAATCACTTACGTGCTTTTGACATGTATGTTTTTTTTACCTCAATTTTCTGTTATTCTTTATATTATAAATATATTATTTTTGATGTTAATTATTTATGTATACTTTAACAAGTTCTTGTGAAAACTTATTCTCGTATTTTTTTTAGCAAAGCTTAATTGACAATTTCCTTACTTTGAAAAATCTTTATTCTCCTTCTTTATTCTGAGAGAGAAAAAAAAAAAAAAAAAAAACTAGTTTCCTTGAATAGATTATTCTTCAAACTGATTTTTATTTTTATTCAGTAATGTTTCATTAAAAAACTTCGCGCATATTTTTATATAACAATTATTAAATATTTTTAAATAAAAGAAATTTGCAGTACATAGGCTGCGATTTACTTTTCAATTGCTATACCCAGCAGTATTTTCAACGTATGTTTACAGAAATGAATGAAATTTGTATTACAAGAAATTTCAATCGATTCTAGATACTGTCAATTTGAAATGCAAACATAAAGCTGCAATTTGAATGAAATTTTCCATTTCACTTGATTTTATAATAACATATCAAGATTAAACTGTTAGAAAATTTAACATTCAGAAATTTATAATTTTTATGTGTAAATTGTTATTTATGGTATAATTTTGTGTTAATATTTTTTATTCTTGATGTATTTAAATATGTATCTATTATACACTGTAATTATTACATATTTCTCTTTAATATGTAAAAAAAAGATAATATTTTTTTCATTTTTATTTGATATGATATAAACTCACAAAAATTTCCCACTTTTAACATCACCAGAAAATTGTATTGCATCTAAGATGAGATGCAGTTACATCCACCTATTTGCTTACAATTGCTTTTAAAAAGCTATATTTTTTATCATTTTTACCGTGGGATGTCTATAACTCAGATTAGATGTTTCCAGTCTAAGCAAAGCATGTTAAAAAATACTCACGCATCAAACTTTAAAAATAAATAGTTTTACCAAAATATTCCATATCATATTTCCAAACCTCAAGATCCTTCTTTTATTTAAGCTCAACACTAAACAGTTTATTAAATAGATTTCCAGCAGTTTTATATTAGAATATATGAATTATTAAGACAATGTTGAAAAGTGATTAAAATAAAATCATTGGTGGTTTTGTTTTAATCACTTCCAATTTTATTGTTTCCAGTCAGTTATGTTTGAAAAATTTCCAAAAATTAAAATTTATTTTCCAGAAAATCGAACTTTACTTTTGATATTTAAAATTCGTTTTCCAAACGATCCTGTTTTCGCTCGTTTAGCTCGCAAGAATAAATACCAGCTGGTGATACTGAACTGTAAAATGATGCCATTTAATGGTCAAATTTTTATACACAATTTCAGTTATTTCGATAATTATTAATTTAAAGTTAGATGTGCGTGACATTTCGATTATTTTATATAATCGTTTCCTCTCCCAGAGAACATGGAATGGACATCGTCAGCCAAAAATTCACCTGCTGACTTTACTGCAGAGTGTTTTAATGTCTTTCTGCCGTAAAAAGGAACCGCCTTGATTGGATCTGAATTGCAAATGAGTCATTGGGTGATTCTCAGAAGGAAAAATAAAAAAAAGGAAGGAGCGAAAATATCGATGGTATATTTAGCAGAGAAAAAGATCCGTCTGCAAATATGTAGGCACCGATGAATGGGCCGATAATCATATAGCTTGAACCATTTCGAACTGCCGAGGGCTACACCAAACGGTCCTTAATGTATTAGTTGGGCTATGGATAATAAGAAGATACAAATCATCGTCTTGTGTGGGAATTTGTACTTCAGATTGTTTTGCGAATTCTACGGTTGTTTCTTAACTGCCTGTTATTATATTTTTGTTGGCTTCTTTTTCCCTTCAAATAGATTTTATTCTTTAATGTAAACGTACGTATCTTTGAGAAACGTCTTATTTTCTTCCGTGATTTCATCATCATTGTTTACTTCTGTCTCAAGTAGAATCTTATTGTTTTTTTTTTTTCCTGTGGGAAGGATATATGATAGTGTTCGCACACACATAACTGAATTTAAATATAGGTCAAATATTGTTTGAAAATTGCAATCAAACTTTCCATTTTTTTTTCTATTAGTTCTTAGATTTAAAATCTTCAGATTAGATTCAAAAACAAAATATTTGATTATATATTATTATCATTATTATTATTATTATTATAAAAACATATTTTCTTATAAAAATATGATTATTATTATATTACATAAAAATTTAATATTTGTGAATAAAATTTTCACATAAAAAATCATATTGGACTTTTAAGATGGTTGTAATAATATATAAAGAAAAGTTGTATGGAAAATATTTTTTATCAACTTTCGACTGTGTGTACTGATTTCTGCTCGAAAGAGAAAAATTTTTTTTCTGTTAGTTCATAAATTTAAATCTTTAGCTATAAATAAAACATTTGATTATATATTATTATTATTACAAAAACATCATATTGTAAAATATTATTATCATTATTATCTATAAATTGAATAACTTTGTGAATGATTGTATGAACAAAAAATTAGATTGTACTGTTAGAGGTACTTGTATTAATACGATAAAAAAATTATATAAAAATTTTATCATGGCAACACCAATTTTCGATTATATGCATTTTCATTTTTTAAAACTAAAAAAAAAAATTATGTTCAGTTTATGCAGGAATAAGCCAATTAGTAGATTTTCATTTTGCTTTATAAGTATTACATTTAGTGAAACTATAAATTAAAATATTATGGGCTTCGAATTGAATCATAAAAAAATAGTGAATTTAAAGAAGCTTTTGAATGCTTTATACGAAAGTGATGAAGGTAAAAAAAGAAAACAACATAATAGATGATGATTAATTGCCTATAACTGAATAAAAATTTAAAATTTAGCTAAAAGAAAATAGCATCGTAAAAATATAGTATTTAAAACATAACCCAATTTACTAAAAATATAAATGTAAAGACCTGATTTTGATAACAGATATAGAAACGATTAATTAATATGGAATTTTAAAATTGGTAAGCATTTTATTAATATACAAATGCTTGTCATTCGGCCTATTCTCACTTATTCATCTGAAACGTAGACATTGACTGAGAAGGACAAAGAAACCATCTCCATTTTCGAAAGAAAAACTTTGGAGGAATAAAATGCATCTTTGGAGGAATAAAATGTGAGAATCATCTTTGAGGAATAAAATGTGAGAATGCATGACGAAGAAGAACTAATTCTGAGCTCTATAAACTATATAAAGAACCAGATATTGTCAAATTTATCTCAATATAGAGATTAAAATGGGCAGGACATTTGAGCCGGATGAACGACAATCGGGTGACAAAAAATATTTTCTTGACTTGCCCCATTGGCACCAGAAGACGACCGAAACTCCGATGGCGTGACTGCCTTGAAAACGACCTAAAAACACTAAAAGTGACAAACTGGATGACCTTGTCCAAAAATAGGGAGTCCTGGTATGCACTTCTGAGGAAGGCAAAGGCCCACCCTGGGCTGTCAGGCCAATGAAGAAGAAGAAAAAGCATTTTATTAAAGTTTAAAAGAATCATTGCGTTGGATTTATATAACTGCTCCATTCTTACTAATTTCAACCTACAAAGAAAATCAATCGTATCGCATTTTTAAACACATAAGAGACGAAGGTGATTCCTGAGTTATCTCTCTTCTCGTCATACCAGTGGAGTATGTTCACAAAAGGTAGTTGGGCCATGTTAAATAAGTCAATATCGCAATGTCTTCCAAATGAAATGATACCTATTAGTTGACAGGTCAAGTCTTGGTGGTCTTCTGCTTGGTTCTTGCTTCTGAATTACAGAAAACTCAAAAATTTTCCCTCAGTAGCCTCCATGTAACTGGAAAAACCCAACTCCCGGCTGGGTAGAGAGAAGTAAGCCGCTGCACCAGTAATTTCGGACCTTGCAAAATTTTGAACATCTAAGGCTTTTTTTTAAAGAATAATAATCTTTAATTGGGTAAGGTATTGAACTTGCTGCATTCGCAACACTGCGAGGCCTTATCTCATTTGCATATCGGGGCACAGTTAATGATTAAACCTGGACCAGTCTCGTACGCCAAAACTACGCTTCCCACCTACACCCCATCAATCCTCTGAAAACCAATATACTAACTGCTCTTCCAGCTTTGCAAATGAATTTTAAAATCGTATTCAATTAATGAGCGAAATTAAATTAATATTTAATTTAATCCCGATTAAAAATATGTTATCAGAACTCAAGAACATCCATTCCCCTACAGATAAACTATTTAATCTGACTAGATATTTCCAAGCCGCTCAAAATTAACTATATGAAATAATTAAATTGTCGCTTAATAAAATTTAACCCAAAATCATTTTAAAATTACTACCCACTTTAATTACTCAAATCAATATAAACTTAGTTAATTTAAAACGAAAAAAAGTAGAAATTTTATATAGAGTAAAAACATCGTCAGTCGTAACTCCACCCACTTAACTATTTAACCAATAATATGCCAGTTCTGTTTCAGCTACAGTTCACTCTTCTTTCAACAGCTTCAGACGAAAAGGAGGATCTTTTGAACCAGGTACAGTAGGACTCCAATTATCCAAACTCCGTTTATTCGAATCGCTGATTATCTGAATCACATTCAGAATTTCAGAAAAATTAATTAGATTGAAGAAGAGAAGGAAAAGGAAAAGCAAGAGAAGGGAGACGATGAGAATAAGAGAGAGAGGCATGTCACTTGAGAAAATCAGATACATTCTTTTGAAAATTCCTGGATGTTTAGAAGTTAGGAATCTAGGAGCATGGACAGTCTGTATTTCAAACGACGCACTGTATTTCAAACTACAAATGATGATCAACTTATTGAAAGTGTCGAGGAAGAAAATTTAGACACGGAATCATCAGATAATGAAGCAGTTTCCGCCTTTGAAACAGCTTTGAAGTGGTTGGTGCGTCAACCTGAGTATGATCATACGTAAAATCTCGCTGTCAAGGGGGTGCGCGACATAGCTGCCCGAAAACGAATGAAGGCAGAGAAACAGCTTATTCTGAGCGACAATGACTTTCATTTACAGTATTGTACATACATTCAGTATTAATGTATAAACTTGTAAGTACTCCAGCATGTAAATTGTTGCCTTTTAATTCAGTTCCTTTTCTTTAAAAAAATATAGTTTTTTCCTCCCATTATCAAAATACAATAATTAATTAAAATGGACCCTTTTTCGAAAAAAAGAGCATTTAACCGAATATTTGATTTCCGAATGGGATCGGAACCAATTGATTCGGATAATCGGAGTTCTGCATGAAGGATTCGAATTTTCGAATCTATCGTATTTTTTTTATTCATACATTAAACTGTTTTACTTAAAAATTTTCATTTCGTTTTAGAATATAATAAAAGCCAAATTCTTTTAAATTAAAAATAAATAACTGTATTAAAATTTAAAAAAAAATAGAAAAATGCTGTAAATAAATATAAACAAATGTTTTTTTTTCTTTTTATTTTTAGAATCTCGGCATCGGTCACACTTTTTCTTCAATGTTTCAATGGATAAAACTGACAAGCTTCTGGAAGCCGAATTTCATGTTTTCAAGATGAAACCAAGAGCAAAAGACAGGAGAAAGGCGAAGTCTTTAAAATCACAACTATTAGAGGTGAGCTTATCAATTTAAGTTTTATGAAAGCATGGATAAAAATATTCATTATTATTGTCAATGCTTATTAAAATTTGAATACCATAATGCAAATATTTCCAAATGAATCAAGTACTTAAATACAATCAGGGTATTACACAAATAATGAGATTATTAAAAAAAAAAAACTCAAATATAAACACTTTTTGGAAAATAAATATTAATTAGGTGCATTATTACGAAGAACGAAGAGAAGTATTTAACTTTTTCGATTTTATTTTAAAGATGATGTCACTTTTAATGTTAACACACGTTTTTGCTCGCTAACAGATTATTGGTCCTAAATTTTCTCAATTAATCTACTATGTTTACTTAATTTCTGCTCAAATGAAACTTTTGAGTTCCTAAATTATCTAAATTTCATTGGCGTAAAATTTCACTTTTTAAAGATCCTGTAGAAGAAATTAATATGTTGGTGAATCAAACAACTAAGAATAATATGTAACGTCTTTAACTAATAAAAGGCTATATGTCGACACCAAATCATATTTCTGGAGCGAGAATTTGTTGTTATTTTGGAAATGTTTGTTTCTTGTCTTTTCTTATGCAAATGTACAGCATTGCAACTTTCTTTGGTATTAAAGTATTAATTCTTATGTTTTAAATAAGAACAAACGTTTGAATAAAAATGCATATTAAACAGGCAAGAACAAATCAATGAATGAATATAAATTTTTTTAAATCATATGATTATTTTAACTCCATCCTTCTTCTCAGAGTGTCTGAACCTCTTTATAGACATCATTAGTTTATTGTCATCATCCTTTAAGGAGGGCTCATCCCATTTTCTTATATTTTTTCTTCCTTAATTTGTTTCACTCAAATAAACCTCTGTGGCACATACTATTTTTGAAAGAAATTGGGTTTCCATTTTGTCCACATTTTCTAAAGCATCCATTGAATGGAATATTTAATGAGCAAATATTAAAACTTCGAAAATTGCTGGAATATTCTTCAATGGGATTTTTGACAATCAAATATTGGTGATATATGGTTGATGCCTACCTTAGATATTTTCAACTAATCATTAACCCCCAATCAACTCGTATTTAAGGATAATATTATCTATAAATTGAGTGAAAACGTGTTGGTTATCTATTCGTTTTTTGAAAATGTATCGTTACTGTTATCAATGATTTCCATTGATCTCTCAATTATAAAAACATATTCTACAGTTATGAATCCGAGACATATGCTACTTATGCATTCTAAGGCAGTTAGTTTAATCATAATATAGAAGTATAAAGAAATCCAAATTTTTCATAGAATGATGAAGAATATCAAAATATTACAAATATTTATGTGTTTTAACCATTAGCTTTTTTAGATTAATGTTGTCTTTTTTCATCTGATATTATAAAACATATTGATAACCATTATTGAATACTGTTATCTCGTTATATACTTATAATTCTTAATTGACTCAGGATGGTACAAATATCCTAGAAATTTGTTTAAATACGTCACAAAATACCATATTCTTTACTAAAGTTAATAATTTGTAAATAATTATGTTTTCAATGTCATTCTTTATGTTCAAAGTTTTCATACATAAAAAAATGTTCGGTATATTTATGTTCAATAATTTCATACGTTTTGAGCGTCATTCTATTCCCTGTTTTCTTTCATTTTTAAGAATGTGAAATTTTCATGCACCAAAAAAATTACACTTATCCAAAAAATTACACTATGATAATGGAAACTTTGAGGAATTTCCAGCTTTCGCTTTCTTCTGACTATTAATACTTCACAAAATAATTTTGATCTTCAAGAAAGTCGTGAATTAATGTAGAATTGATCTGTTCCCAA
The DNA here is from genome assembly GCA_037975125.1 of Latrodectus hesperus. Classification (NCBI taxonomy): domain Eukaryota; kingdom Metazoa; phylum Arthropoda; class Arachnida; order Araneae; family Theridiidae; genus Latrodectus; species Latrodectus hesperus. Next base: position 83,083,171 of record CM075850.1, read on the forward strand.
AATTTAAATTAGAATTTAGTTTAACTGATGAAAGTGATTTTGAAAATATGTTAGATGATTTGAAAATATGGTTGTTTCGATGAAATTTTTTCGTAAAAATCTGATTTTCGTCAACATAACTGCATATGTTTAATGATTTCTCTCCAGATATAATGATATACATAACAAGAAATTATACAAAATTCATTGGGTATATAAATGGAGTCGCATGTCAACTAAGTGACGCTATGACGTTAAATACATCGGTCTCCTCTAGACCATCACCACGTTAATTTGATCGATGCACGCTAATCAGTCATAAAGCGATGATTTTGCAGCTGATGTACCAAAATTTGGTGATTAAAATTATGGCTCAGTAGTCGACTTCATCAGTTTAATGATCTGTAAATGATGATGCCATTACGATTGTGATTTCTATCTGATAAAAAAAAAAGAAATCCCTCAACCGAAAAAAAAAATTATTTCCCCGTTTCCTTTCCGATTTGATAATTTAATGGCAATATTTGTGTGAGCTTAAAGCAATTATACGTCATTCATTACAAAGATTAATTCCTTACGCTCCGTTATTATTTTTCAAATAAGGAAATATAATGCGAAGAAATATTTAATGTGTGAAAAAATACGTGGTTTAAGAAAAATTAAATATACTTTACATTATCTGTTAAGTATTTTGAGATGTGCAACAATGCTTATAACTAGTAAGATAAAATCTACTTAGGTTTGATTTTCCCTCCTGCAGTCATTTTTTGCATAAAGGACAAATTAACCACAACCTATAACTTAAAATGGCTTCCAAATCACAATATAAATACCGCAACTGAAGTAGGAATGAAATATAGTTAAGTATTCCTAAAAACTGTATATAATATTATAAAATTGACTAAAATATTTTAAGATATTCAAAAAGCCCTAGTTAAAAAAGGTTCGTATTTGGTTATAATGATTTCGGCTGCTTAAATTACTTCTGATTTAAGTACAGCAAAAAATTTGAGAAAAATTTTACGGTTAATTTATGATAATCTATAATATGAATTTCCTGTAAATAATTTTGAAAGAAAACAATAATTTTTAATTGAAGAGAATTATTTCCTTTTGTAAAGCAGAATGTATACATTAAATGCTTAAAAATATTTTTGTATAAAAATATTTTTTGATCGTTTAAATAATTACTAAAATATTACGCAATCAAAGATCTTAATGGATATTTGGAGACGTTTTATGATATTTTTTTTCAATTTTAGTTGAAAGTATACCAGCTGTTGCCACCTGCAAAGACAAAAAGAAAGAAAAGAAAACGACTTCTTGAAACTCGTCGAGTAAGCCTCCATTCTACAGGATGGGAGATCTTTTCAGTGAAAAAAGCTGTTGCTGATTGGATGGCAAGCCCTGAATCCAATCTAGGTGAGTCATTTAAACTATTTATGTGACCAATTGTTTATTTTGATTCACTATTTTATAAGTATATCTTGATTGTGTTTACTTGTTTAATAATGAAAAAATAATTGGAATATTTTAAGCAATCATTTGATTACTATACAAATTATTATAAACGATATTTGGTATTTTTATTATATCAAAATTCTATTAATATTTCGTTCGTATTGTGTTCGTGATAAGAATTAAACCCTAATTGTGATTTAAATTAATCTTTTTTGTAATAATTTTCCCAAATAAAATTTCGAATATTGTAAGTGCTACCAAAACTTGAATCGACAACACAGATTCTATAAGCGAATGTCATTATTCTATTTATTTTCAAAGAATTCCAGAAATAAATTAATTTCTCTTATTAATTGGGTTACAGGGACAAAATAAAAACCGGATAATTTTATGAGTTATTAATTCAAAGTCGATCAAATTCAAATGAAAATTATTACTTTGCAAAATAATATCTCCCAAAAGGATGAAAAAACATTGTCACAAGCATATATAACAGACAAATGCATTATATCTTGTTAATAAAAAATAATTCATTCACTCGACATATTTATAATTTATTTATAATAACAAAGTAAACATATTCTCCAAGATTCGAAAAGGAAAGAAAATTAAGTTTTGTTAATATTTAAAAAATAATTACGAAGTCTAAGCCCAAAAGTTCTCTTTGAACTATTCTGATAATTATGCTGCCAAGAATAGAATAGTGGAATAAAGTCTATCACTTTTGCAAGACCATTTCTTTGGTAATGTTCAATTCACATTCAAGAAGAAAATGACCGTTTGTGATTGGGCATCACAATGATCACAAAGAATAGATTCAATCTAGCCAAATTCGTTCAAAATGTAATTGGTTGAGAGTATTTTAAATCGCACTCTACTAATAATAGTATTTTTTCTATCGCTGAAAAGAGAAAAATTAGTTTCAGACAAAGTCTGAGGAACCAAAATAAATTTTAGTTAGTTTATGATTGTTCCTTTTAATAAAAAGTTTATAGAAATGTTCGTATACCTTCAACAAAATAGTTTTTTTATTCCCATTCAATAAATTATTTCAATCACTTGTGGTTCGTTTAATTTTCGTTTCTACAATTTTAATATTTTTATAATTTTTTTTTTTGAAAAACAAATTTATTTCAAGAAAACCAATAGATTTCATTTATAATTCAAATAATTTTTACATGTAGATTTTATTGGGACTTAAGTAAACAAGTTTAGCATTTTTGCGATCTACTTTTCTTTTGATTCTCTAAAAAACTGTCAACATTTATATTTTCTATTTTTCAAATTTAATTTTCTGCATCTGCATTAATTTAAAAAAATTTTCAGGTAATTGAGAGAAACATTTTCTACACATATCTATAAAAACAATTGTTTTTCTTATATATATAATCTTAATTTAATAATTTTATAATCCCACAATTTTTTAATTTTTATTTTTGCGTGGTTTTTGAAAAATAAACTTGTCCAAAGAAACGTTAGCATATAATTAGGAAGGCAAAAATATATTTTTAATCTTAATTCATATAATTTTATATTCCTGCAAATTTTTGTTTGACAATTGCGAAACAAATTTACATTTGTGAAACGTATTATTTGATTCCAAAAAACATTGTCGTCCTTTATTTTGGATTTTAAGTTTCATGTTCTGTATCGAGTAAGAATTTGTGATTGAGATAATTATTTTCCCTAAAATTGTCTATAAAACATTTTCGTATATTTCTAGAAAGACAACAATATTGGTCTTTTAATCTTCATTTAAACAATTTCATATTCATGTAATTTTTATTACTCTATGACATTTGGAAAACAAATTTATTTTATCGAGATCCATTCTTTTTTCTTTGTATTTGTCAAAAGAATGTTTTCATTAACTTTAGATTCATTAAATTTTATGTTCTGTATTAAGTTAAAAAAAATAATTCGTCACAATAGGTAATTCATTTAAATTAGGGAAATATTGTGTCATTAAAGTATCGTGACGGGAATTTCAACCATGACCATAAACTTGATATTCTTGAATGGATCTATGATTTAGAACACAAAATACGTTTGCGAAGTAATTTCAGTGACATTAATGAATCAATAATGCTGTAATTAATTAAACATAATCCAAGTACTTTTTTATCTATCATCAAGTGGTTTAGGACTAAATAATTTCATCATCGTTTAGTAATTATAGCAGGAATAAATTTGATGATCGCAAGTAATTTCTTCTTTTAGGGCTGTCAATCAGTGTCAGGAGCCTTGATGATGAACCAGTGCCGAAAGGATTGGTAAAATTCGCCAGAGGCAACAGGAGTGATAAATTGCCACTTCTAGTTCTTTTTGTGGACGACAGTCGGCAAACTGTCGGCAAATTTTCTTTCACCTCAGACGGTAAGTTTTAGAGAATTGAAGTTGTATCCTTGAGGATTTTATTTCTAACTGAATATGTATCGGTTCTTAGTTAGGCGCCGTGATTAAATGAAATTTCAGAAGAGACTTTTCACCTTTCAAGTTATGAATTGAAAGGAACTATTTTTCACCGAGTTGCTTATCATATTAATTAAAAAAATATTTGAATTTAATACATGCAAATGTAGTACTAAGGGAATATATTAATCATGTTTTGTGATAATTAATGAAATTTTTTTTTCTTCTTCAAATTGGAAAGTTTCTCAAATGTCTTGAATGAAGATCCACACTGAAAAAAAGATATCTTAAAATGATATTTTCATTATAATTGATGTATTCGAAAATGCGAATATATCGCCAAATTTGAACGATGATATAGTTCAGACAACATTTTTGTGCAGTTGCTATTGCTGGCAGCTGATCTGATCAAAGAGCATTTTTATGCGCTGGAAAAAGTGTCTTTAAATGTCATTGCCATTATATTGCTAATAATTATAAGTGTGAAGTTATATCTTCAAATTTGACCGAACTTATACTGTTGTTGCTGTAGACTTTTGATCTAATATGAGAACAAACCATTGAATAAGACTCAAACTTTCATTGTACTATTTTTATTGAACTAGTATAAAAATTCTTAAAATGTTCCTAATTATTCCTTACTAATGTTTTCCGTAGATTTGTTTTTACGTAGAGATATTCCCCTGTTGCAATAAAGAAATATTTCTAAGAGTTGTTACTCGTGAAAATGCAATGGAATTTTGGCTTCTTTAATAGTTTAGACATAATAGATAGCCTAAAGCTTTTATAATACGTTTTGTAACATCTCTAGCATATTATTGTTATCTGGGTATTGAGATTTATTTACGTCTCATAAGAAAGTAAACATGAAAAATTCCGAAGCACGCATAGCTACAAAATGCATTCAGAAAACAGAAAATGTGTCATTTCTGTTCCACAATGGGTGGAATTGAACCCAAGATCTTCCACTCTGGTGAACACGACCCTATTATTGTAAACCTTCTTCAAAGCAGTATAAAAAGATTTGTACTCTTGATCAATCAATTTAAACTTATATAGTGTGGAGGGGGGTTAACTCTATTTTTTTGCACGCATGACTATTTGACGGGCGCTTTAACGATTTGAAACTGATTTCGACCCATTACAAACATTCACGCCCGAAATCAGAGTGTATCCATCAAAATACAGACTATTCAGTCATCAGCTTGGCTTCCGATTATTCCTAACAAAATAATGTCATTTTTCGGAGAAGTTTAATAAAAATTTATAAAAAATATCTCTTTAAAACGCAAGGTAACCTCTGTTTTATTCTTACTTGCGAAAATATGTGAATTAGATATTTCAAATTAATTACAGTAATAAGTCACCTGCAAGCTGTGATTAAAAGCGGTACTCGCTCTCCAAAAAATGACCACCCAAATTCTAATATTCTGGCTTTAATTTACTGTAACACTATTGTACGTAGTAATGAGTAGGTAATGAATTATTTAAAATTAATCTGAAAGAAGATTGTATTAACTAAGGGGTAAATAAGGACGGTCAATGCGAGTAATTTTTTGTAATGATGCTTATTGTTTTCCTCTCATATGTAATTCTTAAATTAAACACTTATATCTAATAATTACAATACTTACTAACTAATAATTATAATATTTATTAAACTCTACGCTGGAAATATAAATATGAGCTTGCTCATGTTTTAGACGTCTCTTAGATCAGGACCAAAAATGATAAAAATATTAATTGCTATACGTCATAAAACTTCGATTCGTAGATTCAAGGAATCTGCGATTTAAGAAATTTTGAGAAATATTTTATTACTTTATACATATGTATGAATGTACATGTATCCATATATATTTATTATATATCATGGGTTCGTTTTAGAATTGGGTTTGGCGAAAAATGTGTCGATAAATCTTGGCAATAAAATTTAGTTTCTGGTAACCCTGATATTTTCAGCGCTTTTATTGGCATAATTTTATTAAAAATATGAAAATTGTTGCAACTAACTTAGTTACATGAACTTATAGTAAGGAGTTATTAAGTTAAATCATTCATGTTTCATGATAAAAATTGTGAAAAGCATAAAATGTTTTCTTTGTTTAGCTTTTGTGTAGAGGCAACAGCCATCTTGGGGGTCAAAATAATTGCCAAAAAATCAAGGGGTACCCGATTGTAAACTTTTACCATATATGTATATATATTTATGATGTATTTACATTTTACCCTGCAACGCATATTATTGTTTGGTTTCTGCCGAGACACTTTCGTTTTCCGATTTTTTCTTTCTTTTCATTTATTTGTAGTCGTTAGTAACAATACTTTATTAAAAATTAAACAATACCCATAAGAATTTTAAGCAAATTCACTTATGTATTGTTAAATTTTTATACAAATTCATTCTAAGTGCCCTCCTTTTGTTTCCCTGGTAAGGGAAGTGACCTTTTTTTCAATCTTTTTCTCAATATTTGTTTTCACCATTTTTTTACTTTTTACCCATTTCTTTTTTATTCCACTAAATGTGTTCACTTGTATTCTACCAGAGATTTCCCTAGCTTTTATTTAAATTTTTTTCTAATTTCCTAAAAATGTTTTCTGGTTTGGGTTTTTCAAACTGCTTTATTTTTCATTTATTTTGTTAAAAAATATTTATTTATTAATAATTTTATATAATTCCAGTTATTTTTTTATAAAAATTTATATCATTATTTAATATTACAATTTATTATTACTTAATAATATTTACATTAATCTAAATGTTTGTGTATTATAAACAAAAGCACAGGTAAACAGATTAACTTTTTTACACATATAATTGGATTCAATACAAAAAGGATACAAAAGGATCCCACTCTGTGCCTCTATATATAAAAAGGAGCTATCACTTCCGCATCTCGTAGTTCTGAAAGATGAAAATCTTAGTAGCTAGGATAATAGCTTAGAAACCACAAAAAAAGGAATGCTGTTTTTTCAGCTAAAGAGATTTACATCATCTGTTTTAGCAGTCTATGAATTCTAAACTATTACACACTTGTTTTCAAAAGATAAGCAATAAATTTAAAAAATTTAATCCCCTAAAATATCTGGAAATTCTTGGAATTTGCTTATGTTACAGAGCTTCATTGAGTAGCAGTATACAAAAGAGAGGTGTTTCCATCGCTTTTGATAAATATTATACCAACATGTTGTTATTACAAATTTCCATCCAGAATAGCGGAGCTACACCAGATCCATGAGCCCATACACTCTCAAAAAATCAAGAAAAAGGAGGGGGTCTCCAAGGAGCTTTTCCATCGAGAATTAGTGCACTCAAGTAAGATACCAACATAAAAACTTCTATTCAGGAAAAATCACCATTCAAAGAACGGTTGTAAATTAAACAATATCGTGATCACCAATGAGTAAAAATAAAGCGACGTTTATTACTGATCGCTCAGAAGCAGGTCAATGGGACATAGAGAGGTGATTAAAAGTGGATTTTTTCATGATCGGTTGTGGAACAATTATTTCCTTAATGGTTCAACTTCTCGAAAATCTATCAAAAATATCCTTAGTTTAGGGGTGATTGGAGTTTGGGATTTAGATGGCATCGTAATGGAGTTACAGCTCCGTCTCAAGTTAGATCCATATATATTTTTGATATAAAAAGACCGTTGCAGTCACTGTAACTAAGATATTAAAAAGGTGTAAGACTGTACTCACAATGTAAAAAAGCAACATGCACCTGCGGCTTACCTTTTGCAACCTGAGAAATCACTAGAAAAATGTGTGCATATTTATGTGACGGAACTGAAAAATCAATGGAGATCTGTTTTGATCTCTGATGAGACCAGTTTGTTTTACCAGGTGACTGCCCATATATTTACCTATAAAGCGAAGAAAACATACAATATTTTGCATCACTTATAAAATAAAGTATCTTTAGCTATGCCTATGACTAGTATTTGTTAAAACATGTACTCATCAATGTTTATATTCTTGACAACAGAGATGCAAGTCCCGGATCAAAAACTTCTTTGGTGAGCCCCTCTGCTTCACAGCAAATAACTTTCTATTCGATTTGGCAAACTATTATGTTCGATTGACAATGTAAAATAAATTTTCTTTTTGATTTGGTGGCCTGTGGGACAATTGCCCCGTAACCTCCTGCCTTAGTCAGGTTTTGCAGTGATGGCATACTGGATTCTATTGATCTCCTTTTTGATACCGTAATTGACAATAACACCGTTTTACAAACAGGCATTGCTCATTCTTACATAGTTCTTCTCTTGTTGTATATCAATATTTTGAAGAATACACTGTAATACAATTGTAAAGCTAGCATACTTTCCCAACCTTAATCTACTGAAAATACGTGAGGTGCTGTCGGGAAGCGTATTACTGTCTCTAATCCTCTCTTATGTCCGGTATTGACGTAGAGCTATTTTACGTGATCAATGAGCAATTTTACTCATGTAATTAATTAATTCATTGAGGAAATTAAGAACTACACGGAACAATAATATCACTGTTAGCAAATCCCGATATATATATTCTCATCTGCTGAAGGTCGTATTAGGCCTTCCATGGCTAATTAGTAAAATAGTGATCCATAGAGCGAAAAGTCTCGTATTCAATCTCAGCCACAGTTAAACAACGAGAGATGCATAAAGGGCGCTTCTGCATGCGCATTTGTAGGGTTAGTTGCTTGGTAGTTTTCCAGATTTCCTCTATTGCGATACTTCAATATAGCCCTTTGTCATCGAAAAGTCCTTCTGAAAAAGAAGTCACGCAATGGATAATAAATTACACTACTGGCCACCGTAAGGGCAGCACCCTGAAGGAGGCATGCCAAAAACGTGAAATTTACAACATGCATTAGCGGAGGTGAGATATGCAAATGATTAGAATTTCAGCGCAGACGCACATCACGCACACCTGTGGTGCTACTTCAAAGCGCTATTTAAAGCTTGGAGATTTTGACGATTTCATGTTCGGCAATTGTGCTTCTTGTTAATTTTTCAAAAAAAAAAAAAAAAAAAAAAAAAAACGATCAATTATGTTTTGTAAAAAACAGAGATCCTTCTTTGATCAAATATCTGAGTTCTACAGAGGAAGGATAGTGTTCTACCGAGATTGTGGATTGCCTTTCCGGGAAATCGGTAGTTGTGTTGGACGAAACCAAACATCTGTAATGTGGATATGTGATCGTAGAATGCAGGAGGATACGATGGACCGATGTGTTCGATCACATCCACCTCAGTGCACCACTTCACGCAAATTGTGCGCATGGCAGTGACGGATTGCTCAGCCACATCACGAACCTTAGTACAGCACATTCAGTCTGTAACCCATCATCCAGTCTCTCCGCGTACCATTCGATGCCGTTTACAGCAGAATGGTCTGTCCACCAAACGTCCATTGCTTCGTCTACCCTTGACGCAGAGCCACAGATGCCTCCAACTCCAATGATGTGATGAAAGAAGGATGTGGACGGCAGAATGGAATGGAATTGTTTTTAGTGACGAGTCATGCTTCTGTCTGCAACACCACGATGGTCGCATTTGAGTCTGGAGACACCGTAGAGAGAGGATGCTGAACAGAACAGCTGCGTTCTGCACTGGGTATTATGGCATAGGGTGGTATTGGATATCACTTCGCTTTCCTCTAGTACGCATTGCCGGTACTTCAAACAGCCAGCTCAACATCTCCGTGGTGTTGTAGCTATATTTCCTTCTTTACACTCAGAGCTTGTCCACAGCCATATTTCAGCAGGATAATGCGCGACCACACGTGGTACGCATTTTAAAAGGGTTCTTCATCAATTGCCAGATTGAATTGCTTCCCTGGCCGGCTCACTCTCCGGATCTTTCGCCGATAGAAAGCATATGGTCCATGATTTCTCAACGATTGACCCAGATTACATCTCCAGCTGCCGCACCAGATCAACTTTGGCAAAGTGTGGAAGCTGCTTGGTCTGCTCTACACCAAGAACACATCCAAAGTTTCTTTAAATCAATGCTGAGGCGTGTGGCAGCGGTGGTCTCCAACAATGGCAGCTACTCTGGCTACTGATTTTGGCAGGAGCCACATTTCACAGAAGTCTATAAATTTAATCATTTGATACTTGGTCAACATGTTATCTACAAATTAAATTTTGTTGTGATATCTCTTGTCTTTCTTGGTGTTGCAATTTGGGTGATTAGCAGTGTATTTTATGCCGTTAATCTCTTCACTACGCCATGTCAGATATTCTCTAGACCTGCAACCACTTTGAAGTTCCCCACACGTAAAAATTGTAAAACCAAGAATACATTCACAGTCCATTTTCAATGTAATATTTTTATCTTTCAGCACTCTTTCAATTGATTATTCCCTAAAAAATTTTTAAATTTTCTCTTAAATCATAAATTTAGGAAATTCAATATTTTTCAGGTTCTATTCTTACGTAACTTAACAATATTTTTTTTCAAATGGTAACAAAAAAGAATTGGTTCAGAACATTTTTTTTAACAGACCCACTGAACTTTTGTTTACTGTAAACTCGGAGGTATAGGTTTACTTTGCTGTCAAGCCATGTGTGCGAGGTCCATTTTGCTGCTTGGAGTACTCATATTTATTATAGAAAAATAATTTTATACTAAATTATTATGTCTAAAGTTCTTTTTTTCTACTGTTTTCTTGATATCAAAAAAGGGAAACTCTTTGTATTACATTTTTTTTAAGATTTTAAATTGTAAGTATAATAAATATTATTACATTGCTTTCTCACAATTTGTTAGCACCTTTTTGGGATCATGAATTTTTAGCATTATAATTATTTACAGCTCTGCAAAAAAGGAAAAAAGAATTTTTTTATTTTTTAAACATTTTACACAAGTTGTATTTTCAATAATTTTTTAAAACAATTCGCCAGACTTTTAATGATACCAATAATTTTATCGAAACATTTTTTCATATTTTTTTCTATAAAAAAATTACTTAAAGAGAAAAAAATTAACTAAATAATATTTTTTTTTTTACTTTTCTTTTAAAATTATTGAATTTTAAAATTTTCAGAAAGTTATTTTGACATCTTTTAATGGAATCATATTTATTTTAACATTTATATTTAAAGAATATTGCAATCAATGAGATTTTTCTTAAAAGTACATCATAATTTTAAAATTTCTCTTTTTGTTGAAAAATGTTATTAAAAATAAATACAAAATATCATTTTATCACTTAATTGAATTCAATTTGTCATAAAAACAATACTTTTAAAAATGTATTCCAAAAATTTTATATATTTTATATTTTATTTATTATTATCTCATTTATTTATTATTTTTAATAAATGTCAGACATGGGTCTTTTAAAAATTATGATACTTTTCTAAGCATTGAAAAAAAAAAGAACTTACGATTAACTTCATATCTTGTGATTCGCTTTTTTGCCAAGAGGTGGCAGCACATCATATAAATCCCATAGAACTCCTCTGTATTATTAGCTGCAGCAAGGGATCTTAAAATCTACGAACTCCCAACTCTCCAATTTTATAAATATTAATCTGCTATTTAATGTAAATTCAATTAAAAGTATTATTTAGTAATTTTAGTGCTGTCTACCAATTAATATATTTATCGCATTTTTTGACAGATCTATTGCTTAATGTAAATTCAATTAAAAATCTTTCTCAGCAGTTTTCAATAATTTTTAAAATTGTTCTCTAATTATTATAACATTTTAGTTGTATTTTTAATTATTAATAGTTTTTAGAAGATATAATTACAATTTTACCATCAATTTTCAATTCCTTAATTTTTACTATTACACTGCTGTATTTTAGTATTTTTCTAACCTAATATTTGACTCGAATATACAGTTACAGATGCGTGATTACAGATGCGGAATCAATAATAAAAAAAAAAAAGCCATACAAAGAAAAAAACAATGCATCTAAAATTAAAATTTAAAGTACTTGCGCATTCTTTCATTTTAGATTAATGTTCTTTCATCTCAGAAAAAATCGGTTTAATTACCTTTCTTTTAAGCTCCCAGAAACTTCAGAACATCTTTCAGTATACCATTTTAAGTTAAATGTTTAAGAACTTGTATTATTTGAATTTAATTTACTCAAATCGAAATGTTTCATTTTTTTCTTTTCAAAAATATTTTCTTGTATCTTTTGGGACGGGTGTGTTTCCGATTTTGGGCTACATGAATACTTGGGCATGTAAAACTTAAAATGAATTAAAAATGTAAAAACATTAGCAAATTATATCAAATAAAGACTAGATAGGAATATTTTCATAAAATTATACATTTTGTATTTTTTCCAAAAATACCATGATTTTTAAATAATAAGATTGTTCGATAAATGCACGTTATTAACTAGATTAACTAGCATATATCATCTGTTTTTGATGTGGGTCGCCAAAGATATAGGAAACTTCTCTGCTAAGTTCTATTTCTCTTCTCGTACGCATCCAATATGCAGGTACTGCTTGATTTTCACGGCCCTTGGAATAAAATGCCAAATTGTGTGTGTGTGTGTTTTTTCCCTCTCCCTTTTGGAAAAAAAAAGAGCTAAAACAGCGCTGAATCATATGAAAAATAGAGTGTGCATTATAAATCCCAGAATATGAGAAGAATACAGAGCCACAGCTATAAACTAATGAACTATTTAAAAATCTCAATATAAAGTAGAAAAACTTATGCATTACCGGTTTGTATTTTTCGAATCGAGAGATATCGTAAAATCCATTTTTCAGTTTAAAAATTCTAAAAAATTTCAACATTTTTTTGAAAAATGTAAGACGCCGATTTTTACCCCCTTTGGAAAAAGACGATGGAAAAGATTAGCCTTTTGATGTTATTTTAAAAGCAATTGTTGTGTTAGAGAAACCATGAATAATGACGAGTAATATTGACTTAGCGATGATCTGATCGTCTTTTCGATAACGGGGCCTGTGAAAAGAAAGTCATACCATCAATAGCGTATAAGTTGAAGTTACAATCTAATTGTTTTACTGTGAATCAAAACTGTGGTTGGCTGTATTTAGATGGTTTGCCATCCAGAAATAGACAAAATTCTATTAACTATAGTTAATAGAATTCTGTCTATTTTTACTTCTAAAAAAGAAGACTAGATTCAGTGAAAAACAGTGCAATCAGAAATGGTTTGGAAAAGCATAAATAAATGATGTAATATTCGGAAACTTCCATTAATGTCATTTAAGTTGAAGCGATCTCAATAGCTTTTGGACATTTCTCAGCTAATTGTGTATAGTTTTTCAAGAATTTGTAATGGATATGATTTTTATTGAAATTTACTGCAACTAGTTAAGATATCAAATTTGTTCGAATAATAAGCATGATTATCGTAAAGTAGAAATATTTTGAATCATCATAAAACTAACTCTTTCTATTCCACGCCTTAGAAAAACTTTCATACATTAGAGTACATTTTGAATGCGAACTAGTTGCAGAAAATTGTAATATCTTTAGCGCTTTCGTTATTAACAAATTATTGAAAAACATTTTGCGACTTCCACCTTCATTTTTACCTTGTACAGATTACCAGTGCATATTTGTGTCTTGTACAGACTGTTTTATCATGAGCTCAATTTTATGCATGTAATTTGGCTTAATGTTTAAAAAATAGTAATCTAAATATTGTCAATATAGTTTAATTATTCCAATGACACTGTTTAAGTTGAAATGTATATTTATAAATTTTTAAACAAATTAAAATACTTTAAAGCACGTTATAAGTAAAAATAAATAAAACAATTTTTTTTTGTACTCTCCAAGCAGGTAACATGATATCTTCACTACTTAAATTAGTTATTGTGTTGTTACTTATGACACTTGGACAATCCAAGCTCGCTGTGCCTTGGCAATGCGAATTTAAGTCAATTGGGAGCGTCTTTCGTTTAATCAGAGCACCATAAAGGTGAAAGTACGACTATTGCTCTTCAAATCCTCTGATAGATGGCAGCACCAGAGGATCTACTCCCTCAATTTTGGCGTTGATCTGAAGGGGGAGTAAATTTCTTCAGACCATTGCACCCATGGTAACTGCTCAACGACCGACCACAGGACTTTCGATTCCACAGATTTAACGAGCACATATATCGCATGTACTCGATAGGTCTTTGGCGGCAATGGGAATCGAACCCCGTCCTTCCGGATGGAAGACCGATACCCTAACCACTAGGCTACCACGGCTCTAAATTAGTTATAATTTTACCAACTTGTTTACTTTTAAATAATAAAGATGAATTCTGTCGAAACAAAATGTGTTTAAATATTAAATTATTTGAATATTCTCCATGCCTTTAAGAAATAATTACTTATTTTTATTTCATTTATTCATTACTATTTCATTATTATTTATAACTGATGAATAGAAAATTGTTATTGTTCAATGAATCTTACCCGAGAAGTAGATAAGTCATCACGGCCCTTCCTTAGAACACTTTCAGTAAAATATATCTTGCTCTCATGGCAACTGACAAAAATTTGTATGTAAGAATTGCAAACATACAAAACTTTTTATAGATACAAAATTCTTAAAAAAAAATTTTTTTTTCCTTTTTCAGTGGTGGCGCAGAATTTCACCTCTTCTAGTGGCTTGGAATTCACGCGAACAAAACGAGGCGATGGAAACAGTCTAGGATCTCAATCAGAAAACAATGGCTCGTGCTCAAGGCACGACCTGTACATCGACTTCGAGCGGATAGGCTGGGCAGCCTGGATCATAAGTCCCAAGGGCTACAACGCCTACCAGTGCAAAGGTGACTGTTCCTTTCCTCTGGGCCAGAACCAGCGGCCCACTAACCATGCCACAGTGCAGAGCATAGCCCACGAACTGGGAATCACGCATGCTGTCAAGCTGCCGTGCTGCGTGCCAGACAGACTCCTGTCCATATCCCTCTTGTACTTTGACGAGCACGGCAATGTGATATTGAAACAATATGATGACATGGTGGCGGCCGGTTGCGGTTGCCACTAGTGATACTTTCAATAGAATAGATTTTCTTAGCGAAAAACGTCTCACTGATTTCGCTTGCACGCATACACGAAGCTTTTGCTATGATGACGTAAGATGCCATCAGTTACAGCTTCAATTTTCAGGAACTGTACTTTGAAAATTGCCCACATTGTGACTGAGGTGGTCAAGTGTGGAAGAGCACGGAGAAATGACCGTACATGTGTAATGAAGATGTAAACCATTTCCATTTCTTGAAAATAACCTCAAAGATAATCAAAAATCAGAGTATTTTTATTTATGTTGTCTTTAAAGAGAAAAAAGAAGCATTTTTTCATTCGATGTACAATTTATGAAAATTTTTGTGTTTATTTTAAAAAATTTGTCCGAAAATGTTAATTTGAAGATTTAATAAAATCAGTCTAAAATCAAGAAGCATTCACAAATTTTGAATAAATAAATAAAATAAAATAAAACTGTAATATGATATAGAGTAAATATGAATCAAACTTACCTAATTTGAAAACAATATTTCTAAAACCATAAATTAATTTCTGATATTTTTTGTTCTATTATATTAGAATTAGAAGAATGTAAATAGCCTTACTTTTCGAGACATAGTCCTGTGTATTGAAAAATATGAAAAGTGAAATATGTAGTATTCCAAAAGGATTGTACAATTATTGTGGTCAAGAAGAGATAGATTCAACATGAATAAAGACAAAATTTTTAGCGTCTTTAGTGCAAAAATGTCATTTTCCTACTACTTCAATTGCAGCTTATTGCATATTTTGTCCACATCTTGTAAAGTTTTGAAGAATAAATTTTTTTGTTATATATATATTTATGTGTTATTTATTCATATTGATTTATAAATGAAAGGCATACAGTTGCATTTGAGTTTTTTTTTTATTTAACTTATTACAGCAACAATAAGTTATTCGCTGTCATGGGGCAGATTTGGTCCTCGTGACGTAGTTTGGAGACTCCTGGTGTAGATCATTTTATTTTGGTTTCGTAAGAACAGTAAAATATTATTCCTCATCAATAAATCGTCAAAAAACTGAAAATTTCTCCAAATGAAGTTAATGACAAAGACCGAAAAAGGAGTAGTGTTGGTACTTAGTTGAGTAGTCTACTATTATAATAAATATTAAAAAAGTAATGTTTTAAAGGATTATGAAATAAGAAGCAATGAAGCATTTCGAATTTCTACAGATTTTCTGTAGCGAAAACACTTTAGAAAAGTGATGCTCTTAATTTTCTAAATAGAATTGCAGAATTGTGAGTTCCACAAACTATTATTAACAGTTATAAAGGTGTTTCATATGTAAAGTATTATAAGGTGTCCGCAAATTATTGTAAAGGTATTTCATATGTAAAGTTAACTCACCGATGATCTTGGCTTCGTTCCAACAATGAGATAAACCAATACTGGTACCATAATGTGGCACCCAAGTTACTTCCAATTTTAACCTTGCGATGATAGGACCGATATAGGGAGCCAACCTTCTGCCAAAATTGAGTATACAAAGTTAAATCCTATATGGTTTCTTATTTTTTTATCTTTAGTTACTTTTACGTTTATTATTAAGAATCTACTTTCTTTGTAATTTAAATTAAATTTTGTTCTTAATAATATTTCAAATTGATTTTTAATTACATAATTCCTTTATAAAATCCTACGATTTGGAGCGGGTTTGATGTGATTTCCAATTTTCACGCCAAGTACTGTACAGTTTTCTCGCCAACTTAAATTTTACGATTTCACGCATCACCTACATTCGAAATCATCATCTCATTCTATCTCGAACTTAGATTCCATGTAAATCTAGCGGAGTGAGTACTTAAATTTTTCATCTCTCGCGATATGTAAATACGATCCATTGTAACGTATTCGAATGGTAAGTAACAACAATTTAAGCTTCAGCAATTTATTAGAGAAATTTTTTTTATCAAATTAACAAAAATAACTGGAATATATCAATGGTCACTATCGCACATCTCAAGTGTGCTGACTTTCTGAGAACTATAAGTAAGCAATAAAAATGTAATCGGAAAGAAAGAGAAGAGGACAGCTACCAGCGTGCATGTACTATTCAAATCTTTGCTCATTACACTAGATATATTGGTGAAAAAATCTACGTGAAAGGCATTCAGAGATGCATATTTATAACAGCTTTACAATAATCTCCAACCTTTCCACTATGTAATGTTATAACCTTCTTGTGCGAGGTTCAACATAACTTGGTGGTAAGACCGTGATCTTCAGAGAAACAAGCAATGAATGCGTTCCGATCTCTAGTTGAAAAACAAGAGATAGATATTGGATTTTGGTATTTTAGAATATCGAAGAGGTTCTTGGAAATTTTCTGTTTTCTTTTCCATTGTGTGATATGTCAAGATGCCCCACTATGAAAAGTCTTTAAGCAATATGTGTTGGGTGTTTACGTGCCTTAATAGATTAAAAGCTATTAGACAGTCCGCTACGCGGTGTAAAATAACCTTACTGCACAAAGATCTCACTCATTCACGAATATTAAAGGTAAGCCAACCCGCACAATTTCTTTTAACTTTGTGGTTAAAATATTTAAGATTTTCCCATATCTCGATCCAGCCGCTTCGCATTACTTTTATTCAAACTTGTAAATTAGTATGATGGAAAATAGTTTACGTATTTGCTGTGGTTGAGCTATATTAGAAGCATCAGCAAGTGAAATATCTCAATGAATATCGTTTTGTAAGAGACTTAATTTTTGGCGAACCTCAAGAAATGTAGTACACATATAACCATTGACTGTTTTTAATTCTTGGAAAGATGTTCGTTCACAAACTTTGATTAATAATAATCTTAGGTAAAAGCATTCTGCGTTATTTGAATGTACAGTGTATAGACAGCCCAATGCACCTATGGAATAAAATGTAGGCGTTCTTGTACTGCTCTACCTTGTTTACGATGCTGTTATTTTTTGTTGATGCATTCCACGTAAAATAAGCTGGAATTTCAGAGTACAGTAGTATCCTTGCAAATTATCATTTGTACATAATGTGAAAAATTCAGTTTAATGTTGTTGGCGGTGGTAATATTGCTCTCCCACGTACATTTTTTGATGTAAAATACACACGCTGTCCATTTTCAAGATGTACTGCTAAATTAATAACTGTTGGTTATCGCTCATGAATGGAAGATGATAAAATACGCCATACAGCTTCATTGCTACTAATGTAACGTCCTAGTTGGTATTGGGTGACTTCATTGTTAGATGCAGTTATATTTTCCATTCCAAACACTGCCACATCGCTTCTTTTGTTCATATATTTGCAAATTTTTATAGCTTTCACTGAACTGTAGTACTCGACATTTATGAGTGCGTTTTACACTTTTAGTACTGATGGAGAATATGGTACTATCAAACGATTATCAACATCAATAGTATTGTTGAGTACTTTTAGTTTAATGGATTTTGCACCATCTTCGGTAGATCGTCGTTGATAGAATAGATATCCATTATTGCCTGTAATAGTTACAGCAAGTAAGTCTCTAGGATACCGCTCTGTGCACTTTCCACCTGACATGCATGGTGAATTATTATTTAGTGAGCCACATGGACCATGAATCATATTTTTTGAGACAATATGGTGCAAGTCTTTATCAATTCTGTTTGGTGTTATCATTTCCATCATCTATATTAAAATATGCGCATGTGGTAAACCTCTTTTTTGACATTCAATGGAATATATCCACCAAATACATAGTGTTTGACAGTAAAATCTATTATTCATGCATGTGTCTTGGGCTGCCTGTAAATGTGGATGGTAAAATGAACATTTTTCCCAATTCACTGAGATTGCCATCATTTTCTGTATTACGTAAATGGATTTACTCTTCAAAACGTCACTTGACTTGATTTAATCGTATGTAAAGGAATCTTTCACTTTTTGTTTTTGCATACATGTTATTAATGTATTGATGAAATAATTGTTTACATTTCAATATATGATTATCAGCATTCTCACGAATCATCATTCGATATGCATAATAATTCATAGGACTGACCTTTTAATGTCCATATTAGTTGTAGGATTTCTCATAATAGTATTAAAATGTGATACCCATCCTCTCCTTGCCCAAATAAATGAGATATTGTAAAACTTTATATGAATTAACGATGTGCTTCGAATAATTGCTGGACGTCACCATTTCTACGAAGAATAAATAATATAGCACGAATTAAATTTTTCACCAACTATAACAATTGCCACTTCATCGATCGTTGATGCGCTGAATTGTCTTCGATGTTGACCAATAGATGTTTTATCTGCCTTTATTATTACTTTATAATCGTCAGATGACATTCGTTCAATAGCGGTTTTAAACATTTAATTCATTAAGCGACAATCTCTCGTTTAGTACTCATATTTAGTTGACACCGTCTGTTGATTTGTTCGTCAGTGTATTTCCCATAAAATATATCTGAAGATATTTGTGATCAGCATTTGGCAAGGGTAGCAGTGATCCAGCATGGTGATAAATTTGCCCTTGTACTTCATATGTTGGCATATACTTGCGCTAACGACATTCGTTGCTCCGAACGATGTTATTTGGAAGCATAAATTGTACTTACGTATATTTTTCCAAAATTTTTTTTGATTGGCTTCTTTTACATGATATTAAAGTTAATAATGGTTCACGAGGTGAACGCAAGCCTAGTAACTTTACTTTCCCACTTGCAAGCACATACCTGGTGTTTAATTTTTTTAATTTTTGAACACCCCAATACGTACACTTTTTATCCATTTTTCCGATAATTATACTTCGATGAAGACTATAATTGTAAATATAGTAATTGAAACCACATAAATTTAAATCAGTATGTATCGCTTGTCTTCTCTGTTTTGCGAATTCGATTCCTTTGCTGACCTTGCTTGACACTGTTCATTCGTTTCTAATGATCAACCAAGAACAGTGTGAACTCGATCTCTTTCTTGCCAAGTTTATCTCTGTTCACTTGTTTCTGAAGCTCGTTCTTCTCTTCTCCTTTTTGCTTGATTTTTAGATTGACTAATGGCATTTCGCTTTGGTGGCATAATATTGTGGGGTAAAATAAAATATATTTCTAATTATTTTCTTCATCTGGAAATCAATAATTTTTATTTATTCGCGCATTAATAATTTATTCTCGTATTAATAATTGCAAAAGTTTTTTGACTGCATTTTTGTGTTTATTAGAATTTGCAAACGAAAAATCGAACGTCAAACGATTTAATGCTATTTTTTGTAATTTAAATTAATTTATTAAAATCTTAAGGGAAACACAATTTATGTATTTAAAATATTTTAAATTTTAAATACATGAATTGTAAAAATATATTAAAATATAATTTGTAGTATTCAAACAATAATTGAAAAAATATTAATAAAACAATTCAATATTTTATTCACATTGAGATTTATATTTTTATTACACCTGTTATTATGGGTATATTATTTTTTACAATTTAATTTGTTTTATAAAAGTTTTAACAACTATTACTAATTAAATGTTATTTTGATATTTTTGGAATATTTGTTCGGGGACCTAGAGCACCAACTCTGATTTATAAATAAAAACAATTTTCAAAAACCTTCCTAAGGATATATCTAAAAATTTCCCAAATTTTCATGGCGATTGGATGTTTGGTTTTGGAATCTATCGAGTGCAGACAGACAGACATTCATTTTTATAAATACAGATTACACAAAATAAAAAATACATGATTCTTTAATTCATATTTTTCAAAACAAAGTGTCTAAAATTACAATAATCAAATTTAATGTAAGTTTTGGAGAATTCTTAATGGATAGTTATTTTCATGATAAAAATTTTTCATTGCATGAGCAAAACTTTGTAAAAAAACAAATTTTTTGTTTGTGTAATTTTTGATCAGTTAAATACTTTTAATTTTTAATGCTATACCTGAAAAGTAGAAACATAAAAAAAAGATGCGAAATAACTGTAAGGAATCAGAAAGCAAATTTCAAATAATTTGTATGTAGTTATTTAGAAACTTGTCTAGATTAATGATTTTTCCTTACTTATATTAAATGTATGGATACTACACAAAATACCATCCTTAAATACAATTTTTATAATAATAAAACAGAGTGTTAGACTACAAAGAGAAAATTCTGCACATTAATTTGACGTAATTTTTAATGCACAAAGTAATTTCCATTCATAGAAATTTTTATTAAATTTGTAAAAATGAAAACCTAATTTCATTTGTTTTTATACACACTTAAGTGATTAAACATGAAAAAATATTTCTATAAGCAATACTTAATAAAATAAATTTATACAAATAAAAGAACTCAAAAATTACATTTAAGAATTGAAATATAAATTCTAAATAAAATTTAATCTTATGTTGAAATAATTGAAATGCACTTTCTATCTGCTTTAAATTTATAGTTTTCATAATAAATTTAAATGGAAAACAATTCATTTCTCTAAAAAATTATATAATTGTTAAAAAATTTTCTTTTACATAGTGTTAAATTAAGAATATGCATATAAAGAAATTCAAAACAATTTAAGACAATGACAAAAGAACAAAAAAAAATTATGTCTAATTAATTACTAACTAATCAATCATAAAAATAAAGAGTATTTTTTCAAATGCTGTAAATTTTAGAGATATTTAACAATAATTTTCAGGTAAACTTATTAAATAAACAATAAAATTAGTTTTGATTAATTAAATCATTGACATTATATTATTTTAATATCTCTTAAAATAATACAACCATTTTGTAACTTTAAAAAAAATTAAAAATTAATTACGATAAAATATATAAATGATCTATAACAAATAGAAACAAATTCTTTTCAACAATTTTTGTATTGTTGAAAAAGAAATAAAATATAACTTATAATTTAGAGAGAGATATACCATATATATATTATTTAATATGAAAAATAAAATTATCTTCTACATCATAAAAAAAATAGGAGAGTTCATAGTAAAAATCTTTCATTTATTTTTCTTATAACTTATTTAATTAAAATGAGATAAAATAATTTTGCTATCTATATAATTTGATCTGTAGAAAAACCAAAAATTGGTAATATTTTAATTATCTGTACCATAATAAAAGAACAGCACATCATCATCACAGCACATATTAAAAATATAAAACAGTTCCCACTTGAATTAACTTCTCCATGAAGTGACAGCAAAATGATGCATGTTATGATGTTTAAAGGCACCCTGAACCAGTTCATTATATTAGCACGATGGGATTCTGGTATTGCTTCACTTTTTACATATCCTATAGCTGGGAAATAAATCCCAACAGCTATTTCAAGGAGAAAGAAAGAAAAATAAGCAATTATTATATCTGTATTTCCTGATTTTGTTGCAGCAGCACAACCTAACTGTGATAATGTAGCAAGTATTATAGCCAATAACAACATGAAGTGAGGCTGCTTTTGGTGATAAAGGGCAAGTTGATACAAAGAAGACCCAATCATAATGCAAACCATAAACACAGAGAACACAATACCTAATGGTGGATGCTTGGAGTCTAAAATGGGAGTCCAAAGGAATACAAATACATACATGACACTTTCAAACAATGACTGAACAATTCCAAGCATAAGTATTAATTTGTTGTTCAAAATAACTTGCAAACCTTCAAGGCATATATTTTTAGAACTTTTTTGCCTTTTACCATAATTTTCTCCCCAAGTTCTAGACATAATGGCACAACTTAAAATAAAACAGGGAATGGCAAGAATGAAGGGTGAAACTGGACCCCAATTTAAAACCTCTGATGTGAAGTTTGCAATAATGCCAGCAATTATTGCAAGGATACCATTTCCAAATGTCGCTTTAGAAAATGTGATGGATATCCATTCTTTTGGAAAATCATACACTTGGATATGCTCATAAACATACCAAGATTCAAATACAGAGAAAAGTAAAGATGTGGATATACCCCCAAGAAGCCTTCCTAGAAGTAACAGATTGTAATTAGGAAATATTTTTATAAAACAACACAGGGAATACGTAATACAAAACACCATACACATACGTTTTCGACCAAAGTAATCTGCTAACACACCAGTCCCAGTACCAAAAAGGACACTAGCAGAAAAACCTACTACATATAAAACTGCTATTTGAAAATTTGTAAAACCATAATGACTATACAGTTTATAAATATAAGGTCCTTGAAGCCAATCACCAAAAAGAGCAAGGAAGTACACTACATAATATTTTCTCTGGAACTTGAGGAAGTGTTCATTATTGGTAGATCGCAGGTTTGATTTGGTAGTTCTCAAGACATATTGGACCATGCAGCATACTGATATGGAAATCAATAGTAACAAATAGGTGAACGTATTGTACCAGTTTTCTGGTTCCTGAAAATAAAAAGATATTAATATAATAATTAAGCAATATCTATTACATTTAAATAAATATTTCACTAATATTTTGTAACATTATATAATTAGACAGCATTACTACACCAATAAGAATGTATTTCACAGTTAAAATATTAATATAAGGTAAGTAAAAATATGACACAAAAATAATAAATTTCCCTTTAGCTTCTTCATTGAATCATTAATTCATATCAATTATACTTTTATGCCAATTATATTGGTGTAAATTTGTAGCTTTCAAGTTTTAGTATTAGCATATGCTAATACTAAAACTTGAAAGCTTTAAGTAAGTAATTATTGTAACAATATAATTGCTTTGAAAAACAAGTTTAAAGAAGTACTGTAATATCATTGGTACTTTACAGCATAAATGTGCACAGTGTTTGATTTGACTGAATGATAATATTATTTATGGTATTATCATGAATTAATCCCTAATAGTCTATTATCTAAAAGGATTTTTTTCTAAGTAAAAGAGAAAAGTGTTGCATAACCCAAATCAGGTTATAATCTGCAGCAATTTTTGGGTGAAAAATCCAAAATATATACTGTTGATAATGTGGTGTCACATAAAATAAAAAATACATGATTAAAATATAATAAATTATATAGAAAAAAATTTTTTACAAAAAAAATTTATTTGTATTCACCTCATCACCAAGTGTCATAAACTGAGAGGAACACCCAACTGATAGAAATAACTTTTAAAATGAGTTTAAATATATTTTAAATTAAAATTTATTAGTTTTATTATAATTAAATGAAAGAAATGGATTGCTTTTGAAATGTGCATTATATAATTTTTCTTTTGTACTGTACATGCTTTGTTTTCATTTTACATCAGTATGTTTGTCTCATCCTATTTTATTTGCCATTCTATAACTTTAAAATCTGCCATCAAACTTAGATGCTTGTGCACGATGATTTATGAACTTGAATATTTTTAAAATGAAATAGTTCGGATCAATGGGAAATAATGCTAGACAAAGACAAGTGTAATATCCTTCGGAGGAAAAAAATTCATTATTAAATTTAAATGGATAAAACTGATTACAACTGAAATATGTAAGCCAAGTCATGAAAGCTTTTAGTGCAATCTATTACATATGGTAAAAAACATAAAGTTTTTAAAAACTTAATTGCAAGATTTTGGATGGAGAATGTTTACCCACAGCAGTGTAAAATACACACAATGAAATTTGAAATTTTTTAATAAATAATCTGCAGATTACATACAAAAAATATGGTACTTAACTTAGAGTAAATGTTTTTACATAATGTAAAATATTTTAAAAAAATAACAAGAAAAAATTGCTAAATTGCTTTGAACTACACAATAATAATAAATCACACAATTTCTTGAATTTTATCCACTCAACAACATAGAAAAATGTTTGTCTGCTTTGCTGTATACCAAAATAATTAAAAAAATTACACCACAAATACTAAGAATTTTCATTCAAATCTAATAAATCACATGAAAATATAAAAACTTTTCAAGACCTCAATAGTATTTTTCTTTTGGCTTAGAATGTTTAATTATTAATTTTAAATAATTCCCTTCATGTTGATTTATCTAAATATATGCTAAAATATAAATATTTTATATTTTCTTTATTTCCATCACATATTTATTAAAGCAAATTTTCCAGTCATATCACATTTTAAGATAATATTAAATTACATAAAAATATAAAGAGCAGGTAAAGAACAGATGTTTTTAACTAGAATTGAGAAAAATATTTTTACAGTTAGAATATGAAATGTTTTAACACATCTTGAACATGATATTTTAACATTTATGAATAAAATATCAAAACAAATAACATTCCAAGCAAACCAAAAAAAAAATGCTTTAGTATTATTAAATTTGATATAGTTTATTATCAACATTTTAATCATAATACATTATTACAAATATTACATATCAGACTCAGTTTAATTTAGGAAAAAAAAATTGGGGTTATTTTTCTATTATCAAATAGAAAAAATACAAGCAGATTAGAAAAGAAAATTTAAAAAAATTAACTACTATTTATTAATTCTCTTTATAACATGTTAATATTCATTTGCATTCTAATCATTGGATTACAATGATAATTTTATTACACAATATTTTAACAAAAATCTCAAATCCTAAATCATACAAGGCATTTATATTAGATACTTAGAAGTGTTGGTTATAACAATTGATCTAACAGGATTGTATTTTTTATAAAATCATAATCTGATTTAGTATAATCGGGCAATCCTGAAAAGTATTTTAACTCTGCAGTTTCATTTGTTAAAATGTTAAATATTAAATCTTCCAAATTTATTTCCATAAATTTCTATTATTGGTAAATTTAATTAAATTAGTATAATATACATAAATTCCTTGCTCAATAAATTGAAGGAATTTACAAGTCTATGTGAAGACAATTGAAGTAATAACTATATTTATAAAATCTTAGTCAACAATTAAATTTTATGGAGTCATACCTAGAAATTTGATATTTCATAAAGTAATTTTATTGCCCTATTTTGTAGCTAACTATTCTTTCAATTTAATTTAAAGCAACAGTAGAAACTTATCATACACTAATATGATTATCATATAAGCATGTATTTCTCAAAGTATATTCATATTTCTTAATGCTTACAAAACTCTTTCCAAATAGCAACCATAAAAAGTTTACTAAATTTCAAAATTAAGTTTACTAACTATCACAACTTAACATCACAATTAAATTTCTTTATTCAGTAAATAACAGATATCTTAAGAAATATTTTAGAGCAAAGAAGTTATTAAATTATAATACAACGAAAATTGTTTTACAGTCCATTATGAAATGAACATACCTTAATGGGTTCTTTTTTATCATGATAATAATTATGCTACGAAAAATTTGCAATATTTAATTTAATTATTGTTTAATAATAATTATTATTATTTAATAATAATTAATTTAAAATATTTCTTAACATGATGATTTCTAAATGATATGTAAAACAGTATCTCATTCATCTCATTCGCTTAACTTATACATAAATTTAATGAAAGGACCATTTATTTCTTAACACATAAATTTGTCTCTTTAATAGTGATTTTAAATCACTAAATTAAGAAAAGTAATTTTTTTATCAGACTTTTAAGTATGATTGTATTAATATTATTGCACTAAAAAAAATGTAAGACATAATATAACTGATGCACATTAATATTAATATAATATTCAGTCAACTCAGATAAGTATACAGAAAAGTACACAGAACCATTGCATGGTAAATAGACTAAGTATAAAATAGGTAGTAAATGTACAACAAAGCACAGTGCAGAAAAAAAAGAAACAAAAATGCTGTAAAGGAGCTTTTAATTCTTTAGACTGATAATAATAGATACTTAACAGCAAAAACTTAAGTACAAATGAAAAAATATGCACTTTTTGGAAATTAATCTTTGGAAATTAAAAACTTTTTGGAAATCTCAAGATAGTCTTGAAAATCGGTTTTCTATGGAAATTCTAATGTATGAACACTTGAAAATGGTTACAATAATTTGGTGATGTACAATCTGAATATTGATTACAGTTAGTTTTAGCAATCCTATTATTCCTTAGGTTTCAGTCTAATTTGAAATGAAGTTTGCAAGCCAATTTGGCTATTTACATCTTCCCTAATATTTCTTGGGTTCAAGTGAAAAGAGATTTTTAAAAAATGATGATGATTGGAATTGTCACATTTACTTTTGAATTCTGGATTTTAATAAAGATATAAACTTTAGGAATGAAATACATGTCATATGCAATTGTCAGTAAGGTAAAATTAATTTTTTCACTAAATATACCTAACAAAATATACATAGTTTCTATCATGTTCATTACACTTACGACAAAACTTTATATTTTATATGTGATTTAATTAAAAAAAATTTTATAAAGTAGCTTCATTCAAAAAAATGTTCTTAATTCTATTTAAAAATTGCTTAAAAATTTTTTTTGCTTACAGAAATTGTTGTATAAGTTTTAGATGTGTTACTGATTTCAATTTAAATAACAAAACTGCAGAATTAAAATATTCTATTACTTAGTGTGTACATTATCTATTTTTTTAAATTAAAAATCTCACATAAGATAAATCACAAGCTACAGACATTAAGTATCTATAATTTGATTCAAGAATATAATTCATTTATTTGAAAAAAGAATTTTGTTTTTATAAATAAGGAAATTTATAAATAATTTAATAAAGAATCTATAAATTTCCTTAGCTATCTATATAAAGATATTAGAAGACATTCAGTATTTTATACAGTAAAAATGTGCTAATAAGTTAAAAAAAAAATATATGAATAACTGTTTCATTCATTCATTTTGTTGGTACATCATTAATAAGAAATAATTAGCAATTCTTTTACAGTATAAAATTTATACACACAATCAAGATAAATTAATTAACTAATATGTTATACTTTTGAAAATATAACAATATTAAGTCACTATATTTTTTGAAAAAGAAAAAAAGAATACACAAACAAATACTTAATAAATTCACCATGTTTAAATAGAAGATACAGTTGCTGTCTGATGGACTTATCATATTATTTACATTACTAAAACTCTGAATCTTAGCCAAAATCTGTTACTCAGTGTGAATACATTAGAATTCCTATAGGGAGCCAACTTTCATGACTATCTTTAGATGTCAATGAATAATTCTAGATTCAAGCACATTTTCAATAAGAAAAGTAGTATAAAGTCTGATACTGTCAAGCCTTAAAAGAAAATAACTTGAAAGATTGCAATGTAACACATGGAACCACGTTACTTCATCTGCTTATTACTACTAAACATGTGAGTGCCATTGCAAATAATATGTACATTGGTATGACCATCAATTCATCCATACTACAGAGTTACGCCTAGACTTCATTAAAAGATTATTGGACTTTATTAATAAAGTGGGTGACCCGAGCAACTGGAACTAGGAAACATTGGGTTTGGAGTTAGTGGTACAAAATGCTGATAAAAGTAGAGGTGCCCAATGACATACAAACCCAACTCTAAGAAGAAGATGACCATCAATAATGATTTCAGTTCATACTATGCTATGGAATCAGCCTCTATCAAAAGAAACTTTCTTATTTTGTCTCAATGAAACTGTTAGCAGGATATATTAGTTGTTATTCACTGTGATAGCAAATAAAGAAGTTTCCATTTGATTTTACTGAAAACTGATTCCACAACTTAAAAATGACTACTTGTCACCCTAACAATATCTGCTATGATTTTTTGAATTTGCTCACATTTAAATCTTTTGATAACCTGTTAAATTCTAATAAATTACATTGTTACAACATTTTCATGTCACCTTTTCTCAAAATGAAAACTGAACAACTAGATTTCACAAATGATTAAATAAAAAAATTGACAATTCAGTAAAAGCACAATTTTTATTTTTAATGTCATAAACATTCATTTCCATATTTTCTTTTCCTTAAATGTTTTAAATTATGGATATTTAACATTAATTATTGACATAAGTACTTGGATTATTTACCTAAAATGTTCCTCTAATTTTTTTTTAACATTGTAAATTTAAGTAACAATCTTGTTACAAAACTTACTTGATACATATTAAAACAGGAGTGTTACATATGAGTTACATGACTGAGTATACTATATAGATATCTAAGTTTAAAGAAAAAACAATGCACATTTAGAATAGAGTTGACTATTTCTCTTAACTGTCAGATTGTAATTTTTCAAGATACAAATATTTAAATTTTAAAAAACCTTGAAAGTTTTAAAAATATTTTCTGATCAATAAAAAATTGTCGTACAATCCCCTAACAGATAGTGCCACTTTCAAAATGTTAAATTTATAGAAAAATTATATGAAAATTCAAATCATAATTTGCATTTTAAATAGTGATAATTTTCTTTCCAATAATTGAAAGAACAATAGCAAGCAAGAATTATGACAAAGAATGATTTTTTGTCCTAAGCAACAATTAATAGGTTTTAAGAAAACATAATGCCCCACATTGTCTTTAATATATTGCAAAAATATTTAGAAATGATTAATATTGATGCATCTCATTTTAACCAAAATATTTTTTTCACATAATACATCAGCTTGAGTAACATACCAATTAATGATTTAAATCATAGTGAAAAACTTATTTTAAATGGAAAAAAAAATTAAGAGACATATTTACCTCTTTTATTGGATCAGACTGTATAGTGGAATTCATTTTATTAAATACTTCTTGCTTCATCACAATTGTCTCAAACAAATATTTCTCACTGAATAAAATAAGAAGAAATATCAATTATTGTCAAATTTATGATTATTAACCAAGTAAACTTAATTATAAATTAAGTCAATGAGTTATTTTTGATAATAATTAACTATCAAAAATAATTTATTGATAATTTAATTATTATATATTTCTAGTTAATAAACTTTTTTCTGAAATCTACACACAAGTCTTAAGAATTAACACATAAATTATTATAATTTTAAAAGAAATATCTATACATAAAGTGATTACATATTATATTATTTTTAGAGTGATGCTATTTAGATATTAATTTCACTAGATGTGAAATAAAGCAAATTTAATTAAAAAGAGAAGTATGTACAATATTGAAGTTTTGTAAATAAAACTACATACTTTTCATCTACTTAAATAAAATTTTAATTTAAAATTATTTAGAATTTTTTTTGATTTAATTAGAACAAATGTAAACCTAAATTCTATGATATTTATTAATTATTTTTTTGAGAATACAGCTCAACTAAGTAAATAAAATTTCTGATCTTTTTACCAATGATAGATAAAAGTAACAATTCATAAACTAAACATTTTCATTATTATGAATGTAAGCATTTATTAATAATTTTATTATTAAATCACTACATTGTTACTTTATTGTATTTTTATGGATTATTTATATAATATAAATTAGATAATTATTTTAAAATACTATTCCCACATTTTATAAAGGTGAAATATCATCTTTACAAAATTGAAACAATTAAGATACTTAATATGGAATACAGACTAATAAAAATAACAATCTTGATTATCAAATAAAATATAATTACTGAAATACTGAACTTGGATATACAGTTTAGCTTTATAAACAAATTTGTACTGAAATACAAAAGAATATTTATGAAAGGAATTTGAATGATTTAAATTCAAAATTAAACAAGGATTGTTCTTACAAAATAATAACATTTGTTGAGAATATATAAATCTAAAATCAAATGACATGACTAATCGTTGATATCGAACATGTTGTTAATATTTTATTATAATATATATAATTGTTAATATTCAATTTCTTAAACATAAAAAAAGTTTAATATGGTGCAGAAACAGTAACGAAGCATGGCAACACAATTTAAATGAAAACTGCCGAAAAGCATTTCTAATTACCGTTTTATTAATTACTATTTTCAGTGATATTTTTATTTTAAAGAATAATACTATACCTTTACGTGTACAGATATTACAGTAAAAGAAATTTGAAATATAAACGGAACATCGACTTTTAATAAAAATGGGAAATCATATTCATATACATATATATTTTTTTATATTGTGATCCAGGAAATGTACTCATAACTATTGTGATGCATTCTAAACATTGAATACATGAAAAAGAATATCCGGTAATAAATGTTTATTTAGCGAATAAATAACATTGCCCGTTTTCATTTTTAACATCTCCGGTTAACAACAATAACACGACTTTCTGAATGAACAACACTATTGCAGATCACATCAGTTCTATTTCTGGTATAAGGGAGCAGACAGCTATTTCATAGCATCTTTTCTCTGTCAGATCTGAAATGTAAATGATATTATTTTGGTTGACTTATAAAATATCAAAGCTGGAACTACGTGCCATAAACTCTATGATAAAGATTTTTGAGTTTTTAATTGAGGTTATATCTGTTTAGGTATAAAAATAAAAACATATTTACCTTTTGAACAAAGTACACAAACGATACATAAGAATGTTGGCATAAGCAAGCCATGATTATATTATTGCTGACTGAACCCATAAAATATTTATGAAATGAAAAATCCCAATAACATTAAATAAGTGATTTTGAAGGACTTAAACTATTGTGTATCCTCCTTTCAGTTTGAAATGACAATAACTGGAATTGGTTAGCTGTAAATGATGTGATAAAGTGTGTAAAGATTCATATGAAGAATTCAATAACGTTTAATCATGAAGATGTTACTGCATTTGTTTGTGATTTCTGTTTTTTTTGTTCATAATACTTTTGCAATTTACGAAGCCAATTGCTCTAGTTTATTAATGGGGCAGTATCCTTTTAATGTTTAAATTACTTTTAGTTTTGACTTATCGTAAAAATTAATATTGGAACAAGTTCAGTATCCCCATACACTTGGCGACGCGGCGAATTTTTTTGTCGCCAAGTTGCCAAGCTAGGCGCGCGTTTATTTAAACGGGAAATTTCCCCAAATTCGATCGAAAAATAAGTATTTCAGAAAATTTAAAAAGGGAAATAAATATAAATAATGGACTTACTTGATATGAAGTTAAGCTGACATGCCGATTGGTATATTTATTTCGACATTTTATTCATTTGTCACCAGTGTCACATTTCAGTAAAAATAATTATCTAATTTTACAAAAAAAAGCATGCAAAAATATTTTTCTAAATATATACACTTTATAAAATTTAAAAAAGCATTCAAAAACTTATTTTTCAAATATATACATTTTAAAATTTAAAAAAAAAACATAAATAAAATATTTTTTAAATATATACACATTTTAAGTAAATAAAAATGAAACAAGAATACGATAAAAAAAATACATGTGAGCAATAGAATTTAAATAAAATAATTACACCTTCTCCAAATCCAATTTCCGTTAAAAATTAATTTATATTTGGGAATCCTAAATTAATTAATAATTTGGAATCCTGAGCAATAATCCATCATTATTATCTTTAATTTTTGGTAAAATAATTTGTTGATATTTTTCAACAACATTTTGAATATGAGACATTTTAAATTAAAACAAAAAATAAAGTAATTAAAACAATAAAAAGATGATAATAAATTAAGAAAACGAAATAAGGAAAAAAGAATATTTAACGGTTTTAAATACATAAAATATAATATATCATTTAATAAAAAAATTTATAGTAAAATTAAACCAAATAAAAATAATAACGAAAAAGAAATAGTAAAAAAGAAAAATTTACGATGGTTGGACACTGGAGACAACGAAACACAAGAGCGGGAAATCCACTAATTCCGTCAGCTAATGTAAACGAAATTAAAATGACTAGCAATTAAAACGTAGAACAACTCGTAAAGAAATTTCTGGAAAGTTCTAGAAGTGAAACTAATTAAGCTATTGCCACTAAAAAAAGCACATTTATAACGTAAAAATTATTTAAAACACAGAAATACGGAATCTGGCAACAAAAAATAAAAATAGTAACAAAAACTAAATTTGGCAACAAAACAATGAAAACAAAAGCTGTAATCAACAACACTACAACGGTTACCAGATTTGGCGAGAAATCAGTGTATGGGGATACTGAACTTGTTCCTTAATATTATTATATTCAGTTGAATAATGTAGGTAATTTGTGTGTTTATACTTTATCTACACTTATACTGTAAATACAACTATATAAATATTTTTCATGTTAACATTCCATTCAAAATGATTTTAAGTTTAAATATGTTGTATCAATATTACTCAATGTAATTCTTCTTAGTTCTGAATCGAAATGAGTAAATATTTTTTATATATAAAAGTAATTTTTCTTTAATATGTTATCAGATATCTTTGCTTACCTCCTGATATTGATCCAAAAACTCAGCAACCAAGATCTTGCCAAAAAAATAATTTAGCTAAAGGTAAATTTACATTTTATAAACATTTGATTTAGTATAAGCTATTGTATAAACATAAAATATATAAATGTCTATTTGTATAAATTCCACATATCTTAATGAATTAAAATGAAATTTATCACATATGTTCTTTTCACTTCAAAGTATTGACTACACATAAAATAAAAGATAGCCATCTCTATAAAACTGTAAAATAAGATAAACATTTTGTATGGATTTGGAATTTTTTTTACTTAGTTCTTTATTGCTTTAAGAATTGTAAGAGTTTCCATATTGTGTCACTCTTCATAAATAAGTTTCAAAATTATTTCTTTAAATTTTAGTTTAAACAAGGGAGAAAACTATTTCCAACTTAGATATTTGTCTTACAGTTTATCAAAATATATATTAGGAAATCCAATATGACATAAATTATAATGAAATAATGCTGCTCATTTACCTTTTTTTATTTATTTTTTTATCATCTGAAAAATATACCTGATACAATAAATTTTTTTATGTAACTGGGCAGGGTTTAACTAACCAGGCACTAACTGTTCTAATGGTCTGCATTTCCCAAATTATGTATTATAAACAATTTTTATTCAAACTATGTTTCTACTACAGTAAGTGCTATGATTCCACACATTTCATTAATGATATTACAAATAAAAAAATTAAAATAATGGAAATTTTATTTTCATTACTAAACATGAAAAAGTTTTATTTGTGTCATTGATAGGATGGTTATGAAAAATACATTTGTATTATCATTCTTTT
Source organism: Latrodectus hesperus (assembly GCA_037975125.1). Lineage (NCBI taxonomy): Eukaryota > Metazoa > Arthropoda > Arachnida > Araneae > Theridiidae > Latrodectus > Latrodectus hesperus. The sequence goes on from CM075850.1 coordinate 83,117,078, forward strand.
GCTTAGAATATTTTTATATTTAAAAATAAACTTAAGATTTTAATTGAATTGTGAAATAAATTCTTGATACATCCATACATTATATAAGTAGGTATAACTGACACAAGTTTTAGAGATATATAATTTTTTCTCTTTTGAAATAAATTGATTTGAAAATGAATTCATAGAAACTGGAGAATTTATAGAAATATCTGAGAACAACAGCAGTTTATTGATCTTGCTGTGCTAAGTTTTAGAGATAATCATTCTTAAACCATTATGGTATATTTCCAATATCATTATACTAGTGAGTATGGAACTCACTACAGATCACAGGATATTGTTTCATTGTCTTCTTTCTACCAACATTATATTCTTTTAAAATTACTTTATATCACTGTAAAATGAAATGCTAATAATATATCAAAAAAATTTACAAACGTTAAGAAAATGGATAATTGTTTCCTTATGAAAAAATGCATGCTGTCTTATGTAAAAATTATTCAATAACTGAACAATTCTTTTTTTTCTGACCTTCAAGACTTGTGTGTGTGCTTGACCTCATTTATCTATCTCTTACTTAGTCCTGATTAATGATAATATTGAAATGTTGCTAAGTCTCATAAGATATTATAAGTAATCAAAAAATATGTATGCAATTCTAAAAGTACTCAAACTAAAATTGATATAAAATTCTATATATATTAGTACATTTATAATGCTTGCTTTTTTTGTGCTAATATGTTTGGCCGACTAGCCTCTCTGTGATACTAAGCTAATACTGGGGAACACATCTTTTTAGTTGTCCTTTCCTTCATATTCGCCTTCAAGATGATTTTAAAATTCTTCCTCTTTCAAGTTCTTCCAAATTATACTAGACTGCAAGATGGCTTATGTCCTAGAAGACGTTAACAGGCATAGTTAAAAAAAGTTTTTTTTTGGTGTTTGTAAGAAATTGTTTCCCTTTTAATAAATATTTAAAATTACTATACTTTTTCTTACTCTCAGAGTTAATACTAGCTGGTGAAAGTATTATGAGAGAGATATAATAAGAAATTGCATTTGTTTGTATGAGAAAGAAAAGCTAATAAAAATAGTTGATATTGGTGTGGAATTTATAATTTTTGATGTTTATGATGACATTTAATTTCAAGTTTACATTTGAAATCCTTTACATGAAGCTTTAAAGACACTGAAAATAACAAGTCTAAATTAGGCACGATAACATTTAAACTAAAATTTAGTCTTTAAAATGCTCTAGAAAAAGGATATACTTTGTGATATGGGGAGGATTATGGTTTATATATTAAAACAAATAACAAAAAATGCTGAAACTGCAGTCTCTGAAATATATTTCAAAATAGTTATTATTCATAAATCATATTTCATTTATCTCCATTAAAGGTGAAAAGCAATTAAAGTAAAATGTTCAAAATCATTGTGTCTTATTAATTAGAATTAATAAGATGATTAGTGATAAATTCTATAATATTTGAATCTAAATGTGACTATAAAATTTCATTGTAGTATAAAGATATGTGTAAAGATCAGATTCTAGGTTAAAGATTGCACAACTTATGTCTCATGGAACAAATTTGGTCCATAAGAAATTAATTTATGTGGTACCATAGCTTGAATGAAATTGTATTCACTTAACCTGATTTATTTAGAATAAATTGGAGAGGAAAAATCCTCTATTTTGTTTCCTCTATAGATTATTAATATAAATAGTAAGTTTCTCTGGAATTCATTTATATCTGTATTATATCTAAATGTAAATTCACAATTAATCAAAGTTATTTCTATAAGTTATTACACTTGTAACTACAAATTACTATGAGAAAAATTGGGTATGTTTTTGTAGCAGTAGATGAGTTAAAATAGCTTGGTTACTTATGTTTTTTTTTTTTTGAAGGATATTTGAAAGATTGTTGAATTTGATAGGATCCTCAAATGGAACTGTAAGAAGAAAATTTTCATAAAGAACTATATTCAGCACAAATAAAGTTTTTTATTGATCCTTTTCTTTTCTGTTCCATTTGTTTGAACCTGTGAAAATTTTCTATTGGGAGTTCTTGCATAGTTCTAACTTACACAAATCTCAATTCAAAAAAATTTAGGTTATTTTTTTATTTTTAATTTTCTGACAAATGAATATTTATTCTTAAAAAATGCATGAAATGTGTTGCAAATCCTCCCAAACATTTTACATTATGAATCAAAATAAGTCAGGTTAGGAAATCAACTTTCAGTATCTTCTATTTGTAACAACATTGACAATTATCAGATATGAACACAATATATCAAAAATAGTGGAATGCAGTCTCAACTTTCTCATTAGTATTTAACTTTGACATGCTTTCAATGTTTTTAATTTATTTAAAATATTCTGATTAAAAGAATTTTAATTTAGAAATTAAAAGATTGAATAAATTTTCCCAGTATTATTTTCTGATTGAAAATAATACTTTCTAAGATTTTATTAAGAAATCTAAAATCCTCATTTCTAATACTAATCCCTGTTTCTTAAATGTTCATAATTTCTATGAATTAAAAGGGATCTTAATTTTTCCAAGTACTTTATATCCTTTACTAAATTTATTTGTCAATTAAAAAGAATATTATTTTGCAGAACTTCAGATACTCTGTTTCATTAAAATTAATTTTTGATTAAAGACTCAAGAATTAGTTCCATTTCTTATTAATAGCTACTTCCAATTCATATATGGAATTATATTGATGGTTATTTGCATCAAATATTACTGTTTGAGCCATCTAAATTATTTTTATCAGATGGTTATGATCTTTGCCCATTTAAATCTCTTATTTATGGTGCTTTAATATTCTTGATTTTTGTTTTTCCTGTAATTTCTAAAAAGACTTGAAATACATTAGATTTATATATTTATACTAATCTGCCATGTTATTTTATACGCGGATAGATTCTGTTCTGTTGCAAACTTAAAAATTAGTTATTATAGCGAGCTGTTAATTTGCTCCTCCTCCCAATATATTTTTATTTTCTAAATAAATCTCTTTAGTGTAAGATATTATGAACTGCAGTTTTAAAACTTATAAGAATCTTATTTCACATTTCAATTTCTTGGAGCCCTTAAATAAATTTTTTGAGCTTCTTACTCAGATATTTTTCCACCTCTTGGCATTGTGAATTTCATCATAAAAACAAATCCTAATTTTCTTTAAAATATTATTGTTTGCACTTTATTATGGTGCAGTTACAATTTTCATGTGATTTTGAAAAAAAAATCAAAATTAATGTGTAAACTGAAATAATTTTGAATAAAAAAAAATTTAAGTGGTCTTATTCATGTAACATTCGTATTTTTTCAGAAAGTTGTTTACTGTGTAAAATTAAATCAATATATTTTAGTTAATGATTTTTTTGAGAAAAATTCTTATTTATTCCAAATGTTTGAATCTTATAAAACTATTTATTTTGTGCAATTTATTATTAAAATGAATTATATTTTGCGTGGTCTGATAATGATGCAACATTTTTAATTATATAAACTTAAAATAATGTTAATTACATCACATTATTTTAAAATTATTATTAATTTAAAATATAATTAATAAATATTTTGAATAAATATAAAATATTTTATTTATATAAGCATACTACTTTAACTTTTGTTAAAAGACTTCCAGTCTGATGTTTTATTTCTTCTCAGATCCAAAAATATGAGTTCTAAATATTTTATTACCTCTAATATGCAAATGTATATCTATATAAATTATTTGGTTTTTAGTTTTATGTAAAACTGCTGATGGGATAATATGCAAACCAGGTACTGGTGTAAATGACACAATGTTTGAAAGAGATATCAGTTGCGAGTATACGTAAGTAATTCCGAATTTTAATGGAAACTTCTTGTCTATCTATCTCTCTGTATCAAAGCATATATTAAATATGCTTTACTAATAGTGTTAAATAAATAATAAAGTAGTTGCCTTTTTAAACTGAAGACAGTTACTTTATATAGCAAAAAATGTTTATGATAATTGATAACAATGTATTGTTTGTTATTGTTGACATACTGATTACTGATGATTATAAAATAAGAAGCATTAGGATTTAATATGCATGAAAAATGCAGACTTAAAGAAATAAAAATTTTAACATTAATTTAAGTTGAATGTGTGTGTATAGAACTTGTTTATGAATTACACTAACCATTTATAAATATATTTTTTTTTCTTAGCAGTTCTTTTTTTAAAATAGATTACATAATCTTGTTAGAACAGTTTGTTCTTTTAAATATTCATATCTAATGATGTGTTTATTTTCAAACAGTTGAAAATAATTATGTGAAAATGTTTTTACTTTTATAATTTACAATGCAATGTATATTTTATTCCAAAAAAAACAGCATTTATCATTTTATTAGTCACATACAATTGAGAATATTTTTCAATTTAATATTTAACACAAGTCCGATAGAAAATGTCTAATGTTACTGTCTTTTTTTAATAACTTATATTTTTACTTATTCTACAAAAGTCCTTCAAATTCTTTTTATGTTTTAGTAAAGTTGGTACTTAATATTTGAATTTTGCACAGTTATATAACTTGATTTTAATTCATGAGTCTTTCTTTTTATGAATATTTACACAATTGCTAAGAAATTAAATATCTACCTTTTTATAGATTATTTTAAAAAGTAGATGTTTGTTTTTTTAAACAAAATATTTAAGAAATAAAAGTAAATTTATTTTAAAATTAAAACAAGATTTTTTAAATTAACAAAGAATGTACCACTTGGAACAATTCAGGAAGTTATTATTTAAAGAATATTCTTAATTGTAATATAAAAGTTCTAAAAATATCATTATATTTTATGCGAACATACTCATAACAAAAAAGGAAAAACTTTTAGTTATGTGTTTTCCTAAAAAGTGATTTTTCAAATTATAGTTTCTTGTATTTGTAGATAGAACTTTATTTTTAAAATATCAAGCTGCATGAAGATTGATTTTATAAAAACTGATTAAAATATTCTACAACATTTTAATCAATAAATTATTTTTAGAAATTTGAAAAATGTTTGAAGAATTTTATATTTTTAGGAAATCTTAAATATATTATTGTATATTTATATTTTATTTACTATAAAACAATGATTGCTTTAAATTTGTATATTAATGTTTTATATATTTTCCATTAATGTAAACAATTTAAATAAATTATTTAAAGAGTATTAAGAATTTAACAAAAGGTTTTTTAAAACTTTTTTCTTAAATCCTTGAGCTCTAAATTATTTTTTATTTAAAGAATCTAATTTTATTTAAAAATAAACTTTAAAATGTTTATATAATTTTAATATGTTGCTTCATTTTAATTATGTAAAAAAAATAATGTTAGAAACTATTTTTCGGAGCTAAAATAACTCTAATAGTAGCTTTATTTTTAATAATTTTTGACACTTTAGAAATGCTGAATTTTGTTTGATTTATAAATTTTGTACTAGAAATATTTTCTTTGTAGAAATGGCTATTCATATGAAACTGCTTTGTTGCTGTCCTTGTTTTTGGGGATGTTTGGCATTGATCGATTCTATCTTGGATATCCGGCTATTGGTATATTTTTAAATTCTTTAAATGTCGGCATTTATTTTACTCTATTAAAAAATTTAGCTCTTGCTGGAAGTAAAAAAAAAATTTCTTTATTCTTAAGAATTCAAAAATGCTTTCAATTTTTAAAAAGTCTGATTTATTATTTGGCTAAAATGCAAAATGTGTGCTTGTTTTTTAAAGTTAGCACTCTTTATACGAGCTTATATATATATATATATATGTGTGTGTGTGTGTGTATGTATGTATAATTAATTGAAATGTAGTTAAAAGTAAAATAAGGAAACATTAGAGTAGTTGAATAAAATGAAAATACAAAATATTTGATAAATATTTCCTACTATTAAGCTTCTAAATTTCTTCATTTTTTCATCGATCATGAAATTTCCACTTCTGTAAATTTGTTGAAAAAAGATAGGGGCAGCATGTTTTTGTATGCAGAATTGTTATTGAATTTAAAAAAGTTTAATTGCTCATTGATAAAAATGAAATTGAATGATTTTCTTTCTAGGACTTGCTAAACTTTGCACACTGGGATTCATGTTCTTGGGACAATTAGTTGATATAATTTTGATAGCACTACAAGTAAGATGGCCTTATTACATCTTCTAAATAGGGGGATGTTATGTAATAAATATCATATTTTTAAATAATGGTTCTAAATACATTTGAAAGCTTTCATAACCATTTTTTTCTTCCATATTACCATCTTGTCAAATTTTCTCTGCCTGTTTTCTTTTTGAACAAATGATTGTGCTTTCTTGAGATAGTATTATACAAATACTTATTGATCAGTTTTTAAAATAGCAAATATTCTTCTGTTTTTTTTTTCTAGTAAAATTGACCATTCAGATAAATACATTTATTACCATTTTAGCTTGAGTAGTTAAAGTTGCCATGTATTGCTTTAATTTCAGAATTGAATTGTTCTTACATTTCATGTATACATATTACAAATATAACAAAATATTTAAGATTAAGAATAAAATGGAAAAAAAGTTTAAGTATTTATTAAATACTATATTTAAAGATATTAGATCATAGAATAGGTAATATAAATTAATGCTTTTTTTATATTTTGTCAAAATTACATCTGAAAATAATATTTTTAAAGAGTGATTGTTTAAAATTTATCTGATATCGTGAAATGTTTACTAAAATTATATGAAATGAGTGTATTCACAAATAAAATAGATTTACTTTTATTTATATACCAATTATTTCAACAAGTATTTTACAGTATATCATTACAAAAATTTAGCTTCAGAATGAAATTATAGCACTTACTAGATTTCATTGCCCCAGAAAACAATACAGATACACTCATATGAGTTAAGTTATTAAACTCAGCTGAAAGTACTTTGATTTCTGTTATTCAGTGCTAAATTCTTTAAGAGATAAGTACTGTAGTTTCCATAATCGCAAAATGTAATCAGGTTTTGATGTTTTTTACATACTGGGAAAATTTATTCAATCTTTTTCAAAATATATTTTTAAGAAAACTTTTGTTTTCATTGGAATAACATTATTGCTATGCATACATATTACATTTCTGTACTATGCTTCTACAATATTTGAAAAAATAATTTTGAGTAAAATGACAATCGTGTTTTAAGGAACAAAAACCAAAATAATTTCTGAAATTTTAAATATCAAGCCTTCGATAAATGATTTTTCTAAGAGTACTTATAATTTATGTTATATCATGATGTATATTAATATCCTAAAAATAATACTTTATTTAACAAATCTTGTGTATTTATTTTACTTATTAATTAAAATTTAATAAATGAAATTAAAGGATTTTTTCATTATATTTTATTTAAAAATAAATTAATTATAAATATGAATGTTTAATTAAAACATTTTTATAGGTTGTTGGTCCTGCTGATGGCTCTCATTATATTATAAATTATTTTGGTCCTAAACTTACAATACTTAAAAGAGACAATGAGACATTTATCATGCCTCAGGATGATTGGTGAATCAAGATGCACTATTAATACATTTAATTAACAATGCTTCTTTAAGTTATAGTTTAAAATGAATTTTTTTCTTTCCCTGTATATACAAAATTGTGTATTTTAAATGTAAAGAATTTTTATATTCACAGAATAAAATTTTGTCTTTCTTTGTATAAACGTAATATTTACCTGTTAACTTGTATGTAGAAAATACTTTGATGAAGATTTACATCTTAATATTACTTTTGTGTTTATTCATACACAAAATTTTTTCATTAACAATGCTTCTTTAAATTATAGTTTAAAATGATTTTTTTTCTTTCCCTGTATATACAAAATTGTGTATTTTAAATGTAAAGACTTTTTATATTCACAGAATAAAATTTTGTCTTTCTTTGTATTAACGTAATATTTGATTCTTTATAATGAATATTTATCTGTTAACTTGTATGTAAAAAATACTTTGATGAAGATTTACATTTTAATATTACTTTTGTGTTTATTCATACACTGAGTGTTAATGTCAGTATTAACTAAAACTAATTTTATTTATAAGGTTTTGTTGCAATTTTGAAAACCAAAAACACAATGGAATAATTCTTTGAAACTTGAATTCAATAATGTATTTAATATTTTCTGCACATATAACAACTCTAGTACCTTATCAAAATTTCCTTTTATTACCTCTTTCTGAATGAGTACATTTATTTAATGCCTTTAAACAATTTTCATAATGGTATAGCCAACAATAATTTGCTTTTTAAAAAATGATGAATATTTTTTGAGTTAATTTAAAAAATGATTATGATATCCAAAAATATTCTACATAAGTTTATTTTAAAATCATAATGAAACTTTTCCTCATATACGTCAACTAATATCATAAATTTCATGTTAAAATCTTAACAATAGAAACTAAAAAACTTGATTTATTGCACCCAGTAACAACAAAAGCCTGTATGTGGGTATATATAAGGTAGGTATAAATAACTTTCATATAAATAGAATTTATAATAAGTCACTGGGGTAGTAGATCCTGATCTAACTAGCTCTCTTGTACACAATTGAGTGACAAACCAAACTAAGTCACCGCAACAAATGAATTTTCGCTTTCATCAAATAAGTAAGAATTCAGTTAATCTTCTAGCAACTATTTTTTGTGGTTGATGTTTCTTTAAAGCTGTTGCTCATAATTTGTAAAATGGAGAGTGAAAAATTTAGCAGGGTTATATAGTGTTAAGGAGATTGTGGAAGAAATAAGAAATGTATATAGTGAAGATCTAATAAGAGATTTTACAATTGAAAATTCACTTGCCGAATTCCATTTTGGAGTTTGTTACAAGTTAATTGCTAGCTTCTGTCTACAACACAAGCTAATGAATTTTATGATATATATTTTGATATTTATCTGAGGAGCAGAAAAATAACTTATGGAATCTAAATGAACAAGAACACACATGTAAATAGCAAGACATTAAAATATGAGCCAAGTTTGCAGCATTCTTCCAATCTTGACAACAATTGATTTGAAATGTCCTTTCCTTTTGACAATATTGGATCAAATAATTAATTTATAAGACATTGCAGAAAAGTTTAATATACCTTAAGCAAATATTAGCCATCACCTGGAGGAATTGGAGAAAGTTAGCAAGTTAAAAATATAGATTCTTTAAAGCCTCATTTTTGAATATATCAATAATATCAAATTTATTATCATAACTAAAAATTTTGGACAAGATGATAATAGATAACTAAAATTGGATTAATTATGAGAATATCGCCTGTGAAAGATAGTAACTAAACAATAATCAATCACCCCTCTAAAAGATTTAAAAGAAAACATTCACGCAAAGAAGCTTTTTGTATGTATGATAAAAATTATTGATTCACAGATTGAATTTAATAATTTCTGGACATATACATCCAGCTGCCATGAATTTTTTTTAAAAGTATACTGGAATTATTCTACATTCATTAATAGCAAAATTGTTATTCTTTTAAGTTACAAGCAGCAAGGACAACTCAAGAAAAAAAAAATCTTGAATTTAGATGGTGAGAACTGCAACAGCCATCAACTCAACATATAGTCACCTTTTCTGATCCTTGCAATATCTTCTTACGGCCGTATTCACCAAACACGGGTTAACTTGGGTGTAGCCTATCTCGGATATAACTCAACTCTAGCATGACTCGCCGATTCTTATTCACGAAGCGGGGAAATCCCCGTGTAAGACAACTTTTGAGTTAACCGAACACGACATGTAAGACGGCTTCTGATTGGCTAGCAGAAAATGTAAACAAAGCTTGGTAGCGAGCGGGAAAGTGATTTCGTCAAGATGGACAAAATATTAAATTTTACACCGTTAGAAATTGCGACACTTTTGGAAATAGTTGAAAAGTATGCCGAGATCATAAACTATAAAAAACAAATTGTATCAGCAACGATAGTAAGAAAAAAGCTTGGGAGAGAATATGTCTTGAGTTTAACGCGGTAGCTGGGGTGTATAAAAGAACGCCTCAGCACCTTAAAGATAAATTTAAAAATTAAAAAAAACTGTCTCAGCAACACAAAGCTGCAGACAAGGTAGAATTTTTAAGACTGGGGGTGGAACAGCCAAACTGATATCAACAGACATCGATCATAGAGTACAAGAGATTAGTTTCGTCCGAAAACCTTTGGAATGTGCCTATGATTCTGACTGCAGATACCAAGAAATTACATCGGCCAATCAAGGTAAGAAAAATATTCAAAAATATAATTAATGTATTACTATTTATGTCAAAAAGAATAAACTGTGCCTATTAAATGGATACAGTTATAATTATATAGTTTGTGATTATAAATGTATATGTATTTATAATATACACAGGTATCTTTAAAAATGAAATACTTGAATTAACATTTTAATAATTTAAATGAGCTTTGTTGTGAACTGTAAACAATTTACTCCTGAAAAATTAGACAAAAATATCAACATTATTTAATACATATATTATATGTATTCATATTTAAGAATTTAATGTAATATTAGAATCATTATTCTGATAAAAATTATGTGTAGAAAAGTAAAATTAATTATTGGATATGTTAAAATTATGTACAAGTTTAAATATAATAATTTAAGATGTGAATCACTTTTTGTAAAATATATAACATTTTTATTTATATAGTATGCCAAAAAAGAGTAATATAAAATCTTGTGAATAATATTATTTAACAATTATGTAAAAAGTTTTAATCTTAGAACAAGTAAATCCTTTTATAAAATTTTGGTAGAAAATATGTATGGGTAAAATGAATAAAAATAAAATTTAGATTTCTCTTCCAGAAACTGAAGATATATTACTTGTGGAATGCTCTGAAGAAAACAAGGAAACTGAAATTGTAAGTAATATTGCAAGACATTTTATATGTACGTACAGAATAGTAACATATAAAAAAATTACGTATTAGTTTCCATAGGCATAAGACATGAATATAAATAATTACTGTATTTTCATTTTTGCGAGAAAAATTGTGGTTGAATAATACAGATTCATAATTTATTTAGAATGCTTGCAAAGCAAGATGTAGGATATACATACTTTAATAAATACATATAATTGTTTGCATGTTATTTATTTATATTTTCAGATAGTGCCCCAGGTAGTTGAAATTCCACCTTTCATAGAAACAACATCTACTGAAGTGGAAAATGAAATTTCAACGCCAGTAGCAACCTCATTTATAAAAAAAAAGAGCTATAAAGAGGAGGCCAAATGCAACAGAAGCTGCAGCGAAACAAATAACTGAAGGTGCTAAGCAAAGGAAAAGCATCTTAGACTCGGAACATGAAAATTAAGCAAGAAATACATGCAGCTATGTTGGAGGAAATTGAAAGAAAAAAAATAAGAAAATAAGAAATTCATAAATTAACAATACAGAATATCGAAAGTGAGGAAAAGAGGAAATAACGAGATGAAGAAAGAAAAGAAATTGAACACGAACTGCGAATTGCTGCATTAAAGTCCGAAATAAATGCAAATGCAGCAAAAGCATTATATTTTGAAGAGCTTAAAAAATAGCAAAAATAATTTTTTTTAATATTATAGAATTATTTTGTTTGTTCATTTCTTTTTAACTAACATTTACTAACAAAATTTTATTGAATTTACTAACCATTAACATTTAAAATATTAAATAAAATTTCATTATTATTCATTTACTGTCATTTTTTGCTTAAAATCAATTTTAAAAAAATTGTCAATTTATATAGCATTTTCAATGGTTATGTGCAAATTTTAAAATCAAAAATGATTGCTTTTCATAAGAAATGAGCAGTGTTTAAAAAAATTTACAGGTAATACACCTTTTATTTATAAAATTAAAGGGGAAAAAATTGTTTCGGGTTAAGATCTGAGTTTTTTAAATTATAAAGAGCTAATATGGAATGATTAATTTATACAAATCAATGTTACAAGATAGGTTAAAATAGTAAAATAAAAAACGAAGTAAATTTATTAAAGAAATGTGAAACTGAAAATGTTTGAATTTTTTTATACTATCGTTAACATTTGTTTTAATGATAAATGCAGTTTTCTATAGTTAAATTAAGTTTCTATGCATTTAAAAAAATATTTAAAAATATTGCATGAAAGAACAAGTCAATCTTAAAGGCAACACATTTTTAAATTTAGTGAAATTTTCAACATTTTATTTTGCACAATAAAACAAAATAAAATATAACTTATTTGATTTAAAAAAATACATAAAATTTTATATGAGAAATTTGTATTTATAAAATAAACATGTGCGAATAATGAATGAAAAAACTTTATTGTGCATAAAAATTAAAAATAAGAGTTGACAATGGCATTTCTTTTTGAAATGCCAGCACATTCATTATTAACATAGTTACTGTCATGGTCATTATCCTCATTCGGAATTTCTATGCTGTAGCTGTCACCCATTCTTAATGCGATGTTGTGCAGCACGGCTGTAGCTACAATGATTGTTTGTGCATTTTGTAAACTGCACCGCACCTGGAACCAGGGGGTATGCGTACCCCTCTGGGGCTTGAGCTAGCCACCAGGCGCGTCAGTAGTTGGTTGATAACTGAACGTCCTGCAGGAATGACAGGATAGCCTTGAATATTGAATAAGAGGCCGCGAACCAGCTCCCGTAAACCCTGGTGTTATGCGTTCCGTGCCTAGGGCTAATTGGCACTGCGGTATTGGTGTCTTAACGGAGCCTCTAGTTGCCTGGCGAACTTCTAGAGTAATTTGCCTTGCCCAGTATCTCAGGCAATGCTGGGTGGACTGTCATATTACCTGAGATTATTTACTGTTATTATATGGCTGAAAAGACATTGAAAATAACAAACATTTCTGCTTTTGCAGGAGAAACTTCTGAAGCAGACCTTTCTGAAAAAGACAAGGTAACTCAGAGACAATCTAATGAAGGGGTAGCAATGAAACCTTCACAGGAGGTAGAAATGACCTCCAAACCATCTTCTTCTGGTGAGAGTCAGGAAGCTATCTCTAGCATGACTGACTCTCTGACCAGAATCAAGCTTAAAAAGATAATATCTGGTGCACAGAAAAAGAGGCTGGTGAAGGAGCGCAAAATCGCTGAGGGGACTTGGGTTGAAAAACCCAAGGCAACCAAAGGCGAGAAGCGTCCTGCCAATCGGATGAACCAGGGCAAGGTTGGAAAGACTGCCAAGAGAGAAGGACCTGAGGGATTTACTTACAGGGCGGCTCTCACGGCGATCAAGATGGCCGTGCTCTTAGAAGGTCATCCGGAAAAACGGTTAACAGAGAAACAGGCCTATGACCTGGAACTCTTGATAACCAGGAAAATAGGAAGGAATGAGGAGGGCTTTGCCCCAACCTTCCTATCCTGTAAACTTGAAAACGGGGCTCTTATTATCAACTGTGCAGATCTGGAGAGCTCAAAGTGGCTGGAACAGAATGTCAATGATATAAGCCCTTGGCAAGAACATAAACTCTTGGTGGGTGAGGCAAGGAAACTTGTCAGAACCACCAAGATAATTGCAAAACTGCCAAAAATCTGTAATGAACTGGAACCTAAAGAGCTCCTGAGAAAAATCGAGGCTCAGAACGGTGGGGTCACTCCATTGGAGTGGAACATTCTTAACATTAAGAACGACCCATCTGGGCGGACCATCGTTCTTAGTGTGCCTGAATTAGATGCTGCCACTCTTCGTGTAAGGGGATATAGGTTTTATATTGGCCTTCACCATGTGCAGGCTAAAGTACTTGATAAACCTGCTCCTGCTGATGGGGGTGAAGGTAGTTCAAGCCAACCTACACCACAGTAGAAGTGGTACTACTAACCTCAGTAAGAAGTTTCTTGCTGGGGATATACACCTGGCCCTGATTCAAGAACCCTGGTTGGTTAGGGGAAGAATCAGTGGTCTCAAAGGAACTAAAGGTAAGCTTATCTATTGTACTAATGGTAACGCTAGAACTTGTATACTCTTACATAAAAACATTGAGGTTCTTCCCCTCTCTGAATTTATTCTTAGGGACCTGACAGCTGTGAAAGTCAGACTCAACATAGAGGGTAGGAACAGGGAAATTGTTTTTGGCTCTGGATACCTGCCCTATGAAGAGAAGGCGCCACCTGACCATTCTCTGCACAAGCTCATGAACTTTTGCAGAAATAACAACTTACAGGTAGTCCTAGGACTAGACTGTAATGCTCATCATGTTGTCTGGGGAAGTACGGACACAAATAAAAGAGGTGAGTACCTTTTGGAATTTATTCTAAACTATGGGTTAGATATTCTAAATGAGGGCAACGAACCAACTTTTATTACTTCCAATCGATCTGAAGTAATTGACATTACTATAGCGACAACGCTGATTAGTAAAAATATCAAATACTGGAAAGTAGATGACAGACCTTCTGGTTCAGATCATCAAAACATCCATTTTGAAATTCACTCTAATGTGTGTCTGGATCGCATATTCAGAGACCCAGTTAGGACGGACTGGAAGAAATTCCAAGAAGAACTGACTGGGTTGATTGAGCTCGGGAACAGACCTATTAGAGACAACTACGATCTAGAAGTTACAGCAGATCTCCTGCAGAGAAGTATTCTAGATTCTTATCATAACAATTGCCCCATTCGCACTAGAAGAGCTAAACTCCAATGCCCTTGGTGGAATGACTCTCTAGCTGCCGAAAGAGCAAATGTTAGAAAACTTTTTAACAAAGCTAAGAAAAATGGTGAATGGGAGAACTATAAAAGGGCCCTCACTATTTATAACAAACTTGTTAGAAAAAGCAAGATTAACTCCTGGAGAAAGTTCTGTGACGAGATAGATTCTATTTCTGAAGGAGCTAGACTCCAGAAACTCCTTAAAAGGGATGAACCTATTTTGGTTGGTACCCTAAAAGACGAGGAGGGTAATTTTGCTGCTTCCGGAAAAGGGGTTATGGAAATTATGACCAGGACTCACTTCCCGGGAGCTAGAGATATTTATAGCAACGAAGGGGAACATTGCATTGGCTCTTTGCAAAGAGTCAACAGCAATCAATGGACCATCGCTAAAAATATCATAAATTACAACATTGTTAAATGGGCAATTTTCGCCTTTAAACCTCTAAAATGCCCTGGGCCTGATGGAGTTATGCCCATCATGATCCAGAAGGCAGAAAAGGTTGTCATACCAATGCTAACTAGAATGTATAGAACTAGTTTGGCCCTGGGATATATACCAAAGACATGGCAAAAGACTAGGATAGTCTTCATTCCAAAACCTGGCAAGGACACTTATGACCAGGCCAAGTCATACAGACCAATCAGTCTTTCTTCATTCTTTCTTAAAATTATGGAGAAAATCATTGATCGGCATATTAGAGATTACTTGGGTAGAAATAGTCCCTTGCATGCTCTTCAATTTGCCTATCAACCCGGCAAATCTACAGAGACTGCTCTACATCAGCTAGTTTCCAAGATTGAAGCCACTCTGGATCAAAAGGATATTGCCTTGGCAACTTTCCTCGACATCCAGGGTGCTTTTGATAATACTTCCCATCCATCCATCCTCAATGCACTTAGAGGGGCAGGGATTAATCAAACCCTGTGTACTTGGATTGAGGCCTTAATTTCGGATAGATATATACAAATGAACATCTTCGGTGAATCATTTGAAAAAAAGACTACTAGAGGTTGTCCTCAAGGAGGTGTTCTGTCACCATTACTTTGGAACCTAGTTGTAAATAGCCTTATAAAACATCTAAATGATAAGGGTTATTATACGCAGGGATATGCTGATGACATTGTCATCCTTATCCTTGGTAAAAATTTTGACATAACTTGTCATCTCATGCAGGATGCTCTAAGTTATGTAGGTCAATGGTGCATGAATAGGGACCTGATGGTTAATCCTCAGAAAACCTACCTTGTACCTTTTACACGCAAAAAGAAACGGAAAGGTTTTTTCATACCAAGACTTTTTGATGTTGAAATCAATGTGGCTTCAGAGGTGAAGTATCTGGGCATCTATTTAGACCAGAAACTCACCTGGAATAAGCACATTGATGATAGGATCAACCGAGCAAAGAAAAGCATTGTGATTTGCAGGTGAATGCTTGGTAAGAACTGGGGTTTACATCCAAAACTGATGTTATGGATGTACACAGCTTTTGTCAGGCCCATTTTCACATATGCCTGTGTGATCTGGTGGCATAAGGTGGAACAGAAGACTGTGATTGACAGATTGAGGAGTCTACAAAGACTAGCCTGTCTCTGCATCACAGGAGCAATCTCCACCACGCCAACCAGAGCATTGGAGGTTGTGTTAGATCTGACTCCCTTGGACATCTTCATATGCAGCGTTGCAAGATTGAATGCATATAGAATGAAGCTGCAAAACCACTGGTATGACCAGCCTGTTGCCAAAGGGCACAAGGGCATCACCAGGAAATTTCAAGACCCTACTTTTCTGATGCCATCTGACATCATGGAAAAAACATACATGTTTGACAAGACATTTGATGTAGTTTTTCCAACTAGAGAGTAATGGGATAACAACATGTTTGGAACTAAAACAGGAGATCTAATCTGGTACATAGATGGATCACTGAAGAACAGCCTCTCAGGTCTGGGAGTTTGTGGCGTGTCACCAAGAATCAGCTTGTCTGTAAGCCTTGGGCGATACGCTTCGGTCTTCCAGGCAGAAGTTTTGGCCATTATCCACTGTCTGCAACTGAATATGAAGAAGGGCTACTACGATAAGCGGATTCTCATTTTCAGTGACAGTCAAGCCGCTTTAAAAGCGCTTAATTCCTTCGAAATCAAATCTAAAATGATTCTGGAGTGTAGAAACCTTCTTACAGAACTGGCAACTAGAAACAGGGTGATCCTTGTATGGGTGTCAGGGCATAAAGGTATCGAAGGCAATGAAAAGGCTGATGAGCTTGCTAAACAAGGATCGTCTTTTGTTCCCATTGGTCCAGAACCTTTTTGTGGGATCAATTTGAAGACCGCAAAAACCAATGTTCGCAGATGGGAAAAACGGAAGATGTATGAAGCTTGGCTCAAATCTCCTGGTCAAACCCACGCTAAAGGTATTATCTGTAGGTCATCAGCGAGGATTTCCTATGAAATTCTTAGATGCTCTAGGCAGAAGATACGTTTAATCGTAGGCTTCATAACTGGGCACTACTATTTCAGAAAACATCTCCATAAAATGGGACTGTTTCAGCAAGATCCTATCTGCAGGAAATGTCATATGCAAGAGGAAACGGCCAAGCATATCATTTATGAATGCGAGGCTCTTGCCCTCCCTAGATTAACCTCTTTAGGCATCATCCATACTAGAGAGTTACACCTAGATTCCATTAAAGGGTTATCAGACTTTATTAATAAAGTGGGTGATCCGAGCAAATGGAACTAAGAAACATTGGGTTTGGAGTTAACAGTACAAAATGCTGATAAAAGCAGAGGTGCTCAATGACATACAAACCCAACTCGAAGAAGAAAAACTGCACCGCAAAGGCAGAGAAATGCATTGGAACGTTCGCTTCCAAACTCCATATTGGCGCTCCACAACATTTCTCCTCAAGATGTGAGCTGCATTATACCTATAAATGAGAAAATAAAATTTATTTTTAGTTTTGAAGGAAAGTGCAGAATACAGCAATTAGAAATTAATCATAAATTGCATAATATTTTAAGAAATTCTTTTGACTAGTATAATATGAACTTTGGTTATTAAATTATCTTGCCCATAAAAATCTATTTAATGATTAATTTTTCTGTAATATTCACTAAAGCCTGATAACATATCATTACTTAAAAGTATCTTGACTACTCTTTCATAAGCACATCTTTTTTCTTTTATAAATAATCATTTTATACATTTTTTTCATCTTTGTGATTAATTTTAGTGAAACATACAGAATCAAAATGCTCGGAAGAAAATTAATCACTTTTATAGAATGATTTATAAATAGTTTACCATTTTTGTAATTTAATGTACAAAAATTAAATTTAAAATGTCAACATAAATGATTTATAAATAGTTTACCGTTTTTGTAATTTAATGTACAATAATTAAATTCAAAATGTCAACATAAAATGATTTATTAAACTCAACGCAAACTATCACTTGACACTTTTTTATTATTTCAATTAGTAAAATAATTCAATGGAATACAGAAATTTTACATATCATATTAACTATGAGGCAGTAAAACGCTTCTGTAATATTGCTCATTGACAGGAAATTTTTTATTTAAAAAAATAAAGAAAACAAATTGTGAACAAAAATTACCTCCTTTGCCTATCCCAGTTTGGATGAAGAAAAGGTGTCATCAAGTATGACCACAAAGGATATCCATTATCACCTAATACATGATACGTATTAGGCACTTCGGTTTCCAGGTGAGCTCTTAAGTAAGAATGGTCAAACACAGTACTGTCATGAGTACTGCCTGGCCATTGTACAACAATATTTCTGATGTATAAATCCACATCACTCATGGTTTGTACATTAAGGCTAAAAAAGCCTTTGCGGCATCTAAATATCTCACCGATGTCACATCCAGGACTTTGAATTTCAATATGTGTGCAATCTAGTGCACCGAGCACACCTGGCAAACCACACAACCTATAGAAGCTTGAGCTAACCTGTAAAAAAAACATTGTTTAAATCCATGTTGAAAATAAAATGCTTTAGTACTTTGCTATTAATGTGTCAACTTTATATATTCAATAAAGCTAATTTATATAAAAGAATAGTTCTTTTTATTCGGCTAATAATATGATTTAACATTTTAATCAAAATTTTCACATAATTAAAATTTAAAACTTCTCTCGATAACATTGTTCAGCAACAGTTTCACTGTTTTTTAACACCTATACTGCAAATTATTTAAAATTTTATAATAACTTTTGCATCCAAAAATGAAAATTTTACAACATAATTTTCCATTAAAAATTTATTTGTGTAGTAAATAATTGCAGAACACCTTAGGTGTACTCTTAAAACTTCTAATTTCTATTAACAGTTAAATTTTAAAAAAAAAACAATATTAGCAAGAGTTTAAATTGTTACAATGTTGTTTAAATTATTTTTGTGCTATTTGCTTTAATAACAATCCACAGGTATGAGAGAATATAATTGACAATAAGGGTAAAAACTTGACCTGATGACTTGTTTTGACAGCAGTTCATTGTTTTTTGACATATATATTGAAAATTACATAAACTTATACAATAATTTTATTAATAATTAGTGCTATTTGAGAAAATGAGTGTTTTGCCAAGTTTCCCTAATCAATTTTTTTTAATAATGAATGCATGTGAAAAATCTTTATACTCATACTTTGTGACTGCAATTTTTCTAACATCAATTAATTATTTATTTTCATTATTGAGCAACAAATTACATCACATAAATGACTCATTATTTTTGTGCTTTATTCTCTGTATTGTCACATGCAGGTTCACACATTTATTAACAAACTTAAATAATTGAAAAGCCACATCTGCTCTTGTTAACCAATTTCGACAACAAAAATACTCTTTTTTAACACTTTTGTAAATTATGCAATACTCATTAATAATATCATTTCAAACATATGATTAATAATGGAATGGAATTTTTGTTGCTAAATTTATTGCTTAATTATTAAAATTGTTTTTTTAAATAAATTGCTGTGTATGAGATAAATAACTTAGATTTTTTCTCATTAGATAAATTAAACTACACACAATATCAAACACTTATTATTTTGGCATACATCATATTAATTTGTATATATATATATATATAGTTGAATATGCATTTACTTACTTCTCTTCGTTCCTCTTCATTTTGTGGTAAACAAATGTATTCGGAATGGAGCTCTGCCAGGCCTCTGGCGACATCGGTCACAGCACGACTCACTGATGGTTGGCTGCACTGAATTATATCGCCGATGTTCAGTTGTTGAGTTCCTGTAGCAAAAAAACTTAAACCAATTAAGATTTTTTCTACAGGTGTCAATGCTTGGTTTCGCCTAGTTCGCGATTCCAATTTCGGCGATAGACGCTGAATTAAAATTTCCACCGTACTTTTATTCAATCTGTAACGGCTACGAAAATCAACTTCGTCCAAAGTTTCAAAATCATTTTGCCTACTTTCATGTACAAATCTCGATCTTCTTTCCATTAATTCAAGATTTTGCAAATCTTGCATATCAATGTCAACAAACATATCGCTTAGGTCCGCCATTGTTTGCTGACTCGGAGCTAACACTCCAAAATCGTAGGGTTATTCTAGGGATCCATATCGGCGAGTTAATCGCTGTTTTTGTCATGGTGAATAACGTTTCATGACTTTACTCGCCCTTTACCCTGAAACCTCGTTTAACTCTGGTTGGTGAATACGGCCGTTAGTGAAATAATTTTTAATTCCAAAAGAGAAAGAAAAGCCAGTTATGTTGTAGAAATATTTTTCCTCTCCAAACCAATTGTAAGGGAAAAGTCTGAAAGATGAACATACACAAGATAGTAGCAAATGAATAATAAAATAATACAATGTCATTTAATGAAAACAAAATAACATAGTTAAATAAGTGGGAGTTATGTATGAATTGACCTGATATATAATTTTTTCTCTATGTAGTAATATCCTAAGAATCAACCTTTAGCTTTATGAAATTCAAATCTGAGAATAATGACTATATATGGTATTACATAAAGATTCAATTTTACAAGTGTGCTGTTAAAAAAATAGAAAGCAAGAATATCAATATTAGTTACATTTAACAAAGTTATTTTTATAATTTTAAGTGCTTTTGAACTTATAGGTTATAAACTTAAGAGTACAAGTTAATTCTGTTTTCATGAATCTTTAATTTCAAACAATATTTGGCAATAAACATGCTTGGAAAGTAGGATACTTTTTAAAGTACAGGTTATGTAGAAAGCATTTTTTACAAATGGGGTAGAAAATATAATTTATTTAAAAAATATTGATTTTAGATAGTTTGATAACAAAGAAAATTATACTTAAAATGCAATCCAAAAGCCTCAAAATGAGCAAAAATTTTAAAATAATGTGGAAAATGTTTTCCATAATACTGAATTAAATGTTCAGAACTTGATATTGTATGGTGCTAGAGTTTTCCTGCTTATTTAAATTTACTTTGAGGAGCTTTATAGATGTGCTTTTAACTTATAAATAAATTGCATAAAGAAGCAACTTTTCTAAAAACAATTTCTGGTTAACAAATTTTCTCAAATAATTTATTACATAATTAAATGTAACTAAAAGAAATAATTTCAAAATTGAATTTTAAGGTCATGATATTATTAGTTACTTATCAATATTTTCATTTATTATAAAATTTAATATATTTGAATTTTTGGTATTATAAATATTTATCAATTATTTCAGAAATAATTTTTTTTATTTCAATAGATTTTGAAATTTTATTAAAAATATATTTCATAGATTAATATATCTTAAAGAAATTTGGTTTATGCAATATATGGATGAAAAACAAATTTTTTATAGCAAAAAAATAATCTGTTTCCAATAATAAAAGTTATTCAAAATCAAAGTTTAATAAATTGAATATTTTTAAATTATAATTTTTCGCTAAAAAGAGTTGAAATATTTAAAATAAAAACCAATATTAAATAATATAGGAATGTTAAACAAAAGTACATAGAATAGAACTATGTTGCTAAATTTACATCCATAAAAAATAATGTACCCTAAAAGCATTCTTATTTCTTTTAATAACGAAACAGTTGTTGGAGATGATGTAAATTCCAAGAAACCAGAGCTAAAAATGACAAATTTATCTTCAAACTCTAGTAATTTCAGCTTTTACAGTCAAATATTTATTCAAAACAAAATATAGTAAAAATGAAACTTGATAAAAATTATCAATATTTTCATGCATATGAACAGGATTAAAATGGAAGCAATTGTGCAGAAAACTAATACTATACACAATAAGTAGTTTGTTATGCAAATAATTCCAAGCAAAAATAATAATTTAATGAGATTCATATGATCATCATGATGTGCACTAATTGTATAAGATATTAGTTATTATCGCTTTGAATATTTTTCTCAATGTTTCTTGATGCATTAATTAAATATTTTGCAGAAGTCTTGAATCACAATTTTTAATAAAATGCTTAAAACTTTAATAATTTTATAATCTTTTATTTTTGTCTGATTATGTGAATTATTTTTCACAATTATACATTTTTGGATAATTACATGCCAATACTTTGAAAACATGCACAACAAACCCATTTATAGGGTGGCCCACATTCAGACATCATCTCAGAGGAAAAACACAGAGAAAGTAACATCCATGCCTGAATCAGGATTCAAACCTCGGATCCACAGTTCAGAAGTCAGGAACTCTAACCACTCAGCCACTAGTCGACAAGGTTACTAATCTTTTTTGTTATTTTTATTGAGAAATGTTCATTTATCCTCATACACTGTTATTTAAATACATTCTCAACAGATTCTTTCTCTGTAATTATTTAATTCTGCCCTTTCAGTGCTACAGAAACATTGGTTCATTAGTGTATTCTTAAATTGGGTTGAGAAGTACAATAATCTTTTAATTATATGCGAGTATCAAGAGTTGGGTTTTGCAAATAATCAAAAAATAAATAATAATAAATAAACATAGATTTGAACAATTTAAACACAGAATAACTAACACAGGGGTGTTTGTGGGACCCCAAAAAATCCCCGGAAACATTTACACACTTACTACCTATATTTTGGAGTTTCGAGAAGGGGGTGGGGAGAAATGAAAAATTACAATTATGAAGTATTGAATGGCCTAATTATTGCGTTTTCTGCTTTCAAAGCAAACAAAATTACCCTGATCAAAATAAATAATTCATTGTTATTCCTACTTCCTTTTGAACGACGATCCCCGGAATTTCCGGGTATCGAAGTTCAAAATCCCCGGAATTCCGGGGTTTCCCTGGAGCACAAACACCCCTGCTAACATGAATACTTATTATTTGAAAAAAATAAAATTATACACTATCTACAACAATATAGATTTATTTTTATTCTCTAGAAAAATCAGCAGCTTATTATTTTGCATTAAAAGACCAATAACGGAAGTTTAATTTAGATATTATGAGTTTACTGTATGTTTCATGTGTGTGAATGTCAATTCAATACTTTCAAACTGCTTAAATACTTACATAGCTTACTTTGGCAGTCTTTAAAATACATGGCAAAATAGGAATTGTCATCCCGGTTTTCTGAGCATTAAATTCCTTTGCTGGCAAGGGGTACAATATCATATTCTGTTGGATCCCAAGTCACGTAGGTCTCGATGGTAATGAGCGAGCTGATGTAGCTGCTAAATCTGCATCCCACTCTGCCACCAATTCCTTTAGCTGATGTGAGAAGAAATGTTAATTTATCTTTGGCCGGAGTCATGCAACATGCAGGTCAATAATAAATTGCACATGCCATATTTTCATACATAACCTCATTAACAGTTTTACCGATACAAAGTGCTGATGTAAGATTAACCCGCCTTCGTATAGGACACGCGTTTCACACACAGACATTTCTTTCTAAGTGAACTAAATCCATAAAGTGAAACAAATCATCAACCATTAACTGTATATCATATTTTAATTTCATGTCCATATTTTAACCAATACCATTTACTCTTTTTTAACTGTGATATTTTAACTTCGTTTGATTTGCTTGGGGAACCACCCCACAGGAACCTATCTGCTTTTTTGAGAGCAATAGTTTTTTTATATTACATTTAATTTGTGTTATAAATTTTAAAATTATATATTTTTTTGAATTTTTCCTCTTATACTTTATTATTAGATTTTAAAATATATATATACTGATTTTTTTTTTTAATGTTGCTTGGGTTTCCAGAGAATTAAATAAATAAAATAAAATATCTTCAAAAAACTTTATTTTTGGCCCAGCATGCCCATTTTTCGACCTTGCGCCATAAAACTCAACTAACCAACATTGGTATTATTTAGTAGACAGCAGAAGATTATTGTAAAGCATTTTATATCCACAGCATAAATTGCCTCCCAGAACATTTCAGAGATAATAGTACATGCATATGTCACAGACAAAATAAAAAAAAATTATAAACATTTACTCTAATAGATAAGCATTGCACAACATCCACTTTCATTATTCAACAATGATTTAAATTAAGCCTGAGATTTTTCATTATATCTATCAATTCAAAATTAAGATGTAATCAGGGTTAAATCTATCAATAAAATCCACAATTAATCACTGCTATGAAAACTTTTATGTAGAGATTGCAAACCAACAGAAAGTTAAACAAAAAATTAGTGACAAGAAGTTAAAAATCTAAATAGAAAAAGAAAGTATAAAAGTATTATATTCCTTAGCTTTTAATTTAACTAATTCTAAAATACTGAATATGGAGGCAATTGAGAATAACTAGACAGCCAATTGATTCGCTGACTAAGTCAATTATACTTCAACTCAGCAAGTATATGAAAGTTCTCTACAAAGAAAAGCCTTTTTACGATTGCTTATAAACACAGTAACACATTTGCTGCTTTTTAGGTATCCTTAGTAATTTGCCAATTAAAATTTAGTATAATTGGATGACAGAGATACAAGATTTCTCTTTGTATTACATTCTGCATAACATCTTTCAAAACATTTTAGTAGATTTTTATAAGATCTATACGGTTTTCCGTTTTAGAATTTTCAAATAATTCCTATATATTTAAAGATAGTTCTTCTTTACTAAAATTTCTAATTTATCAATCTTTTCTAAGTTTGTTGGACAGAAAAGGAAAACTCAAAAAATTATTGGACTTATTATATAGAGGAATGGGTTGGGGGAATTTATCAGCATTCCTGAAATTTCAAGACAATTAAATTTCTTAAATTTTTAAAAGTTAGTAAATTTTTCATGTTTGGTAGGCATTACATTTACAATACTTTGCCCAATACATATCTATAAATAAATAATCTATTAGATATTTCAAAAAAATAAAAATTTGAAACAAGTTTTTTTTTAATACATATTAAAAAAAATACTAGATTTATGATATTAAAAGAAATTCCAGACACTGATTTCAGAATAGAAAATTTTTTCTAAAATACTTGCACTTTACTTCTTTTCTAATTCCAAAATTAAAATTTTTATTTTGTATTGATATTTATTTTTAAATACTTTTTATTAAACTAGTATTTAAAACATTGGCTAAACTGAGTATTACGGTCTTACCTCTAAAAGCACAGAAAGTCACCAAATCTGTTAAAATTTGCCGATTATTTTTTGTCGCCAAATGTGTCACCAAATATATCATTAGAATGTCTAATCGCCACACATCCGGGAAACGCTAGCCATTTTTATCGGATATATAAATTCGCTTTACTATCACTGAATGTATCGGTTGTCTTAAGCCAGTTTCGTTTTACCACTCATCCACTACTGTGACGTCACCAAATCAGAGCGCAGGCCTTGTATCTAGGGGGTGTTGGTAAAGCGCGGTAATTTAAATCTTGTTTTTCGATATTTATATTTTATTTTACATGAGATGCAGCGTAGAATATAAATATTGTCTTTTATAATCACATTTTTTACTTCGGTTTGGATATAGTGCTGGAATTTCAATCCTATCTGTTTTGTATTTCGCTGTGGATATAGCGCCTGATTTTTAATACCGTCATTTTTGATATTCATTTTCCATTATATATTCATTTTTGATTTTGCTGTGCATATAGAGCGCCGGACGAAAAAATGAAGGTAAGAATTTTATTTCATTTTCTGCAAGAATAGAACTCCTAGAATTCTATGTTAAGTATTTAAATTTCCATTAATAAGCGAAATTATAGAATCTATTTTTTAAATTTATTCTAGATGTGTTTCCTTTTTTATGTAGTGAGATGATTTGTAACATTATATCTTTAATAACTCAAATTCATTATTTTATTTATTTTTAACTAAATATTATTATAATTATGTTTGCTTCTTTATTTCCTTTAATTTTAATTCTGAAATATTTTTAAATAGAATTTTTAATCAATTCTTATAACTATTACTGTTTTCTTGCATGCGGTTAGGCTTAGCAATTCGAAATATGGGGGAAATCCCACTTTATTTGCATGATTGTTATTGTTTTCTTATTTGGTGCTAAGGAGAGAGGGAAAATTTCAAGTCGGGTGAAACTCCCGCCGTTTTTTCAGTCCAATTCCTCCACAATTAGCACCCTTTTTGGGTTGCCAATCAATTTCCAAAATAGAGAGACCACAATACTCAGTTTTACCAAAACATTTTCACAAAGATGCTAAAAATTATTGAATGAGAAGTAATCTAGGTAAATGTGAATTTGCCATTTACCTCTTTTAAAGAATTTTCCTTTTTTATACAAAGGATTATTACAGATTATTAAAAGTATTTATTCCATTACCCTCTGTACAAAGTAAATTACTTTAAATATTACAATCAACATAGTTAATTATAATGCTAAAAAAATGACAAAAACTTCTTGCTAGCCTTTTCTTATAGTTATTCTAAATATTCAAAACAAATTTTAGTACTGTCGCATTGTTAAATTAATATTACATGCATTACAATATGTATATGTTGCTTATAATTTGTCATGTATTATATGTTACATTTTGAGGCTTAAAATTTTCTTCAAATATTTTAATGTTAAATAATGCAAATTGGTTAATTTAATAAATATAGACTGTTATTGTCAATTATAAATTCACAAAATACCTAATCATGATCACTGCAATAGTAACAGCAAAATTTGATAGCAAATAAAATTATTTAAGGTTAGACTATACTTGAGGGTGACCCTTGAATTCTCGCCAAGGTGGGCGATGTTGTTCTATTTATGGTAACCCTAAACATTATTCTGAAATCCATTCATTGGTTCTGACTGGTTTTCTTCTCAGGATAAATTTAAGCAATACCTATAGGTGCTATTAGAGAATTCTGTGTACCTCAAAGTGAGAATATTCCAACAAAATAAAGTGAGTACATTTTTATGTGCTTACTGCATTATTTTTGAAATTTCATTGTGCTTTGACTGCCATTACTGTTTGCACAGCGTTCTGCTCGAACAAGATTGGCGCCAAACAAAAATTGCCACGGGGCATCCTCAAATATATTTTTACCCTATTTAATTCTCAAATATTAAAGGCATATTTAATATTAATACATTTGCTAAATTCACAAAGAACTTCATTTCATTAACATTAATAACCGCGTGTAAATTATATAACAACATGTGTTAATTCTTTGTAAAAATTCAAATGCACATAGTTCACAATTAAAGTATTTGGTATCATATTAATACTTCAAACTACTACAGTTATATGGCAATCCAAGAAAAACACACTAATTACTAGCTGAAAATATGTAATATCTTTTATAAAATTATAATTATTAAATAAATTCCGCTAAAGTGAAGAGATGGGTACGAAGGGTAAAATGCGCCAAGCAGGCGATAAAGTGGTGCGATAAGTTAGTCAAACTGGTTTAACGGTTCGGATTACGTATGCATGACCTACTTTTTGTTTATTGGGTAACGTGATCGCGTAACATACGCGTTTTGTATGTAACCCTTGAAACTATTTTAGAATAATATTTAATAATTGAGTTTCAATATTCGAATTTTGGAGTTTGTGTGTTGATAACTATAATTAACTATGGATGAGAAAGTTTTGAACTTACGTTTTTTTTTATTTAGAGCGTGATGGTAGTAAGAAAGTAAGTATATGAATTTTTAAGTTGTGTGTATTGCATGTTAGAATGTGCCGCGTACTGAAATTTCTTTTATGTGGGCGAAATGCTCGTTATATTAAAATTCGAGTTTAAACGAAAAGTGAAATTTGTTAACGTTCGAAATTTAGTTTTACTGCCCGGTTGACACTGCAATAGGTAGCGCTACACTGATGTTTTTTTAAGGTGGGCACCATTCTCGGTATATTTAAAATTCGAGTTTAAACAAAAAGTGAAATTTGTTAACGTTCGAAATTTAGTTTTACTGCCCGGTTGGCACTGCAATAGGTAGCTCTACACTGATGTTTTTTTTTAAGGTGGGCGCCATTGCTCGGTATATTTAAAATCAAGTGATAAAAATTTCCTTTCTATTTATTCGAATTTTAAAACTTCTACAGTATTTAATTGTACTGAAATATTCAACTTTTTAATATTTGGAATTCAAAAAACGCGCGATTTCAAAGCTGAAGTTCGAACGCGATCGTTATTGGTTGAAATTTATCGCGCGTAGTGACGTAATTTAGGTTGGCGACAGAGCTGTAGAGCGCTTGGTGTCAAAATTTGAAATTGCGCCAATCTCGTACCCATCTGGTAACTTTTACCATAAATTCATATTTATGTTAAATATAATTAAATGAATTCAAGGCAAATTGAATATTTTTTAATACATGCATACACATTATATTTCGATGCTTTAATGGAAAAAATTGTATGTGAGAATGATTACAATAGTTGATCCTTTTTGAAATATAAATTTCTTACTGACATGGCAAAATGATACATTTTATTTATTTATCAAGGTTATAAAATATTGACAGGATAGTACCATTGACACATTAAAACAAATTTTCGAAAATTAACGTCTTCCTCTACCTCTTCCACGTCCTCTAGCTCTACCACGACCTCGGCCTCTACCTCTTCCAACAGCAGCTTCTTTTTTCTTTGCTTTAGCCTTTGGTGTATCATCTACTAGCAGTGTTTCCAAGGTAAGGCTGTCAGGCAGAATGTAATATCGAATATTATTACCTCGAATGCTAAGCGTTTCCAATTGAACAGGATCTCGGTTATTCACTGTCATTTTCACAGCTTTCAAATGTGTATTCATAGCAACATCTACACCAGTTATAGTACCATGTACTTGAGTTCCATTTTTCAGCTCAATGGTAACTGTTTCATGGCTTAGTTTCATAAGAAATCTAACCAACTTCATTTTGGCGTGAATTCGTTTAAAGCTGATGCGTATTTACAAATAATATAAAATAATGAACCAAACAAACTTTGCTAAACACCCGGTACAGAAAAACGAACGACCAAATATTGGTCTGTGAGAAAAACAAATGGTTTAAGTTGCAGTTACAGACTGTAACTTACAGTTAAATTTCAGACGCTAAATAAAATAATTTATAATTTTTAGAACTTGCATTTTTTGTATATTATCAATGTATCCTTGTTAATCATTTATTTCGAATTATGATAAAATCAACGATTTGTCTTTAAAATAAAATGTTAAGGATTATTTAACATGACTGAAAATGATTAAATTAAAAGTTTCCACCAATGAATAACTATTTGGGGAACAATTTATGGAATCCAATTTATGAGATGGTAAAAAAATTGATTAAATTATTCAAGTATTGATTATTACGAAAAATAGAATTATTTAATAGATTATGAACGATCGTTAGAATCTAATAAGAGCAATTTAAAAGCACTTTAATTAATCACACAAAGTCGGTCTCATAAGCTTTAGATAAGATTGACAATTAATTAAATTTCCTTTTTCTAAACATTAGGTACCAAAAAAAGCCAACAATTGATTTAGTTTATTTAATTAAATGTTAAAATTAACCAGTGCTTCATAACTCTGATACTTTTTCCTTCGACAATCTAAACAATTGAATCATTCTTAATGAAAATCCTCTTGACTTTTAAATTATCACTAATATCTTCAAGATTATGAAGTTATCAAGATAATTTTTATGTGTTATTTTATTATTTTTTACTAAACAACTTTTTTTAACTTATTAAATGGAGTACATCCAATATTATTTTAGTATTATATTATAGCATTAGTGGTTGGAAGGTTGGCTGCATTCATCAATCCCAAAATTTCAGGAAAGAGAACAACTAGAAACATCTCAAAATATTGAAATGGATGTTATAAAAAATTATGTAAATCTTATTATTAATTAGAATATGTTTGACTTTTTCTAAATGAAAAAAAACATTAATTTTAAGTATACTTTTACTTTTTTCCTATTTAAAAAAGTACTCGTTGTGAGAAGTGAAGTAGTAAGAAGTACTTCAATCTCTCTGTATTGAAATGAGTAAACGTCTTAATCTCGAAACAGAAACTGAAGTCAAAAAGAGTAAAATTCTTGATGATAAAATGAGTAAAAAACATTGTAATTTGGACAGTTTACCTTATGAAATTCTTGAACAAATATTGAGCTTCGATGATATTTCATATATTGATGTTTGCAGAATATCTCGCGTATCTCGATTCTTAAATGAAGTTTCAAAAAGTAACAAAGTATGGCGAAGGAAATATATTAAAATGTAAGCAATTCACAACATTTATAATATCTATGTATGTGTTTAGATTTGTAAATGGGCCTAGTCTGAAATAATTATATTAAAATGCGCGTTACAATATAATCTCTTAAAAAATTGTATGACATATGTGGCAGAAGCCACATATCTCATACAGTCTGTGTGATGCACTTTTGAATTTTTTTAAATTAAAAAAAGTTTACAAAGCTGACTAAATTGTCTGAATTTCTTTCTATGTAAGTTGTTTCTAATCCTAGAAAGTGAAGCATTGTTTCACAAAAGCCAAAAATTTCTAAAAACATTTTAATACAGGCATGGGTCCTTTAAATCTCTGGAAGGGTATAAACCCAGTAAGAAAATTGATTAAATTATCTAAGTATTGATTATTAGGGATTATAATCATTACTTATATAATTTAATCAACCTAAGCACACCTAAGAATATGATCAGGGAAGGTCTGTTTACCCCTGCACCAATGATACTAATGAAAGTTCCTCTTTCTTTTAAGATTTGCGAGGTATTTGATGTTCACACTCGAAAAGTGTGAAAGAACTGTCTGCATTTTATTTAAAATATTGAATTGGGGACACCAGCAAGGTTTTTTTCCAAAATACCAAGTGTGTTCAGGTGAGACTCTCCAAAGTGCATTTAATTCAATCTTTTTGATGTATGAGATTTTTTTATAAATCAAGATGGATGCTATGTAGGATATTAGCAGAGGCAGACTCAGCCAAACTATCAGCAATTTTGTTACCATGTAAACCAGAATGGGAGGGCACTAACTTTTCTAAATAAACAAATCTGTGTAATCATCAAAAAGAAATAAAATCATAAAATGTGAGGATTCTGAATTAGGAAAGTTCACTTGAATTATCCTCACAAGAATTTTAATGAAAATTCCTAATTAAAAGCAAGTGTTCCATATTGCCTTATGATGATTCATGATAGGATTCCCAAAATAGAATGTTGTTGAATATCTGTAGCATTCCTGATCTGTTAAATGCAATAAAAAATCCAAGTTATCAAAGAAACTGCAAAATTCTCTAAAAATTCAGGAAATTTTAAAATGTGTCAAGAATATTATACAACATCTGTGACTTATTTCCCATATGTGAGCAATTTTGAAAAATACCAAGTTTAAGATTTTATAATATTTTCCAGTGTAGAATATTTTTTAAACTAATCAAACTTTATAATAAAGCAAGAATTATTTTAAAGCTGATTAAATCATTAAAATTAATTAAAAAAGCATTAGAAAAAAATCGGGAAGTTCTAATATTTCTATAACATTTTGCTGATTCAGTTTTATCTCATGTTTTGCTTTAGTTCTGAATAGTAAAGGGAAAATTTTATTTTTATCTGCAACTTGATGAGAGCCTAGGAAAGTATGCCAAAATAATGCTAAATTTACTGTTTGAAAGTAAATGTGAAATATGTGCGGTGCAAGTAAATGATATCAATGCACAGTTTAAAAATAAGTCATTTCTTTTAATGAACATTTTAGTTATTAATTACCTGAAACTATAAAATACCTTCAAATTCTATAATCCTTCAGGCAATAAGTCCCTGAATGGTTAAATAAGAATTTAAACAAGGAATTTTCCTCAGTTGACAAAAATATTTTTAATTTCTAACAAAATAAAATGATTTTTCTCTATGTCATGTCATTTTATATTTACAAAAAAGCAACATTTTTAAAATTACTAAAAACAAAGCTACATAAATATCCATTTTGTTGATCATGTTT
Organism: Latrodectus hesperus; assembly: GCA_037975125.1. NCBI lineage: Eukaryota > Metazoa > Arthropoda > Arachnida > Araneae > Theridiidae > Latrodectus > Latrodectus hesperus. Next base: position 83,149,182 of record CM075850.1, read on the forward strand.
TGTTGCAAATTAATGTTTTGCATAAATTCGATATTTTTAAGAATTAAGATTGTTGCTTTTGATGATTCATTCCTGTCTCAGTTTATGGTTGTTGATAATCCTATAATATTAGAAAAAAGATGGGATCAAGTAATTGTGATTTTTGTAATTTTTAATCCCTTTTATTTGGTTAATTAAATGGTATATAAAAGTTTTATTCCTGAAAATTTAACTTGGGATAGAGAAATTGAAAGCTATGCTTAATTTTTCTGTGATAGTTTAAGAAAGTTAAGTGTAAATTTCTGTAGATCTTCATTATTTTTTATTTTTTATTTATTTATTTTTTTATATAATTATAATATTTTACTTAAATTGACTGAAAAACTGAGTAAATTTAGAATTTTTACAAATGAACAGAGCTCACAAATATAGTGTCACTAACAAGTAACAATTTGAATTAAAACCAAACTGATTATTCTCATATAAATATTATGGATCAAATCTAGTATGAATAAAAGTTAAAAGAAACTACCAATAAATAACACTAGAATGATACAATAAAATTTTATCTTGAAAAGTTCTTCAAATTTTAAATATACCTGTAAGATTTATTGAATTTGGCAGTAAAGTAAATCCAAGTGATTCAATCTTTCATATTTCATTATTTTTCTTAAAATAGAAATTTATTTGTTGGGAAAATTAGAAATCAATTGCATTAGTCTAATTATATAGAGGCTTGAATAATATTTATATGAATTTTTGATTTAACTGAAATCAAGTATAGTCCTGATTATATTAAAAAAACTAATTTTTGAACTGAAGTTGTGATTTGAAATCTCACTAAATATGGAAACTTTATTTTAAGAATTTTTCATAATTTATCTTGTGATAATATTTTAAGTGCCCGCTAAAATTATACTAATATTCTTTTAATATGACTTTTACTTTTAAATGTAAAATATGATTTTTAAACATTTGACTACTTGTTTTATATTTCTCAGCTATGATATCATTACATTAATGTATTTAGTCAAAAAGTTTAACTTATCTTAACCTTATGTAGTTCACGCTATTTCAGAATAAGACTGAACACATGAAAAAAATATTAACTTATTAATGCTCAAATATTTTGTTATTAGTGCCTTGTAAGCAAAATATTTTATACTATTAGGGGGACCAAAAGTAAAGTCATTTCTCTGTGCTTATGTTGATATATGATTGTCATTTGTTAGCACATGTGTGAGTTTATGATATTGTCTGCTTTCAAATTTGTCTAAGTGCAGGTGATCTTTCTGGTCTATAATATCATCTGCTGGTTTACTTTTAAATAATTTAATATAAAATTTGTAATTTGTAGTAAAATGGCCAGCCAAATTCAAACGACCAAATTTGGCATTGTATGCCTTTTGAGTTTCACAAGAATAGTTGAGTAACAATTGCAATAAAAAACATTTGCAATATTTACTTAAGTCTATTAGATGTTTATAGATACCAGAGATATGGTTTTTCAAGTTCAGATCTGGTAATTTTGATCTGAATTCTGTCAATCAGAAAGACCAACAATATTAAGCAATCTAAAAACAGAAGTAGAAGTAGATCTGTGTTAAACATTCCAGGAACTGTTAAACACCCTAAACTAACTTTGTTTGACCATCCAGGAACTTATACAACCGAGTGAAAGAATAAACAGAGTTATCTGTTCAAAGAAAATAAAGCCAACCTATCATCCACATGCAATATATTGCTTCAATCGCGTCATACAGAAATGTATTTTGATCATTTGTAATGGGTCCTGTAATGTAATGCTTTTAGAATAATTCCATGCAATTAAAATAAAGTTTTATTTAGCAATTATCAATTAGGGTAAAACCTGCTTTCAAACAAGATGACAAAGAGCTTGTGGACGAACGAACTACAACCCAAGTGAAGTGTTTTTTCCTCGGCCTTTGGGGTTGTTGGTGCATTTGGCGTAAGGGAAAATAAGCCAACTTTCAAAGCACTGGTGCCACTATCCTGCCGGGCCTTGAAATATCGTTTCAAAACAGTTGGCAAATGAGAAATTAGAGAACTATACATAATTACACAACACAGATACATAATATAATCTAAAATAAAACAAAATAATAACAAATGTTTAAATAATAGGTAAAATAACAATTTTATATACAGGTCTTTTGACAAAATTTTCATTTGGTAATTTAAATTTAACACCACAGATTTTATTGTCAGCACCAAATTCTTTAGCTTGAGCATCTCTAACTAAAATGTCACAAGCATGATTAAGTTCAGCACAGCTAATAAATTGACCAAATGTTACCTTTATCTGCTGCTTTAGAATGAATCTGAAAATGAAACTCAGAATTCGAATTTGTTTTAAATAATTATTTGACAGTTTATAGAAATTGTCAAAAAAGCCATTGGGGGCGATAGATTGAACATAGGTGTTCACTAATGGTTTAAGTTCTCTTGCATATGCAGGATCAGTAGATACACAATCATTGTGTGCTGTCAAGCTTAAATCACAATATAAAAACTCAGGACCTAGCATCCAAAGTTTGATAAGTTCATCTGTGGAAAGTCCTCTTGACAATGGATCAGCTGGATTGTCCTTTGATTTAATGTGCCATTCAAATTTGCTTGTTAAATTCGTTATTTGGACAACTCTATTGGCTACAAAGCATTTTAAATGACTAGGTGGTGTTCTTATCCATGAAAGAGTAATAGTTGAATCTGTATAAAGATAGACTGCATCAATATCAAGTTGCATTGCCTCAAGAGCCTTGTTTACAAGTTTTGATAGAAGCACGGCTCCTAAAAGCTCTAAACGTGGAAGTGTCACTCGTTTAACTGGTGCTATTCTAGATTTACTGCACAACAAACACACACTGATATTATTGAAGCAATCTTTGCTGTGGACAAAAATACAAGTTCCATAAGCTTGTTCTGAAGAATCTGAAAAACCATGAATTTCCACAAGTGTAGTTTCCTTAGGGATGACACTGCGGGGAATTTGCAACAAGTCGATGTTTTGTATATTACGAATAAAATTATGAAATTCTAATCTTTCTTTTGCAGGAACTTCTGTATCCCAAGGTAAATCTAGCAGCCATAATTTTTTAATTAGAATTTTGACTTTCACAATAAGAGGTCTGCCCAGACCCAAAGGGTCATATAATTTGGCAATGAATTATCCTTTTTGTTAAGATGGTCAGGTAATCAGTACTGTTTGATGTAAAGGATGTTTTAGAATCTTAAGCATTCTAAAATGATGTTTTAGAATGCTTAGGATTCTAAAACATCCCTAACATTATCACAGAAGTACTTTCATCATTTCCAAAGTTATATTCTTGATCATCTGCTGATCTTCAAATACTTCGTCATTTTCTATCTTGAAATATTTCTGTTTTATTACTTCAAATTTGGTTTTTCCAATTAATCTAGAACTACTTAAAGCTCAGTTTCTAAATCTTTTAATGTTTTTGACGAAAGTTTTGCTAATTTGACTTGAATACTGCCTCGTTTTCAATTTAATATCTTAATGGATGATATAGTTCCTTTTTGGTTCTCTGGTGAGGCAATCCATAAAATATATAGATGTTTTTAGAATAATTCCATGCAATTCAAATAAAGTTTTATTTAGCTATTAACAATTGGGGTAAAACCCGCTTTCAAACAAGCTATCAAAGAGTTAATGGACATACGAAATACAACCCAAGTGAAGTGTTTTTTCCATGGCCTTTGGGGTCGTTGGTGCATTCGGCGTGAAGAAAAATTAGCCTACTTTTAAACCGCTGGCACCAACAGGTCCTATATGATATTCTAAAGCGCAAAAGACTATGGCTGTTTCCAAATAAATCACCATGAAGTACTGCAAAGCTAAGTTTACATTCCAAAAAGGTGCATCAATGTGTTTGGTGTAATATTTGTGGAACTGTTCAGTTTGACATGTGTGCAAAACCTAGAAAAACTATTAATGTAGACTTTTTTGTAAACTATTAGATTGAGTGAACCAATCTTTAATTGAAAAGTATCTGGCTATTATTAACAGAAAAGGTATCATTCTGTAACATGACAGTGCAATGCAAACACTGGAAAAAATTATTGAATGGGTGATACTGCCCACCTACTGTATTTACCCGATATCAGATTCTTGTATTTTCATTTATTCCAATCCCTATGACATTTTCTAAGTGTCAAAAAATTTTATATCCAAAATGAATCTCAAGATATTTTACTCAAAAATCAATTGATTTTTATCAGTCCAGGTTTGAAAATTTGCTTATTAGATAGCTAAAGGTTGTTGATAACAAGGGTGATTATATTATTGATTAAAAATAAAAGACATTAAAAATTTATTTGTTTGAATTTAATGTAAGAAAGTGGTGTTATTTTCTTGTCCCCCCTTTATACTTAATGAGGCATAGATTGACAATGTTTAATTTTTAGTGTTGCTGTAACTTATTTATTTTCCCAAAAATTTACAGAAAGCTAAATAATGCATAATTTATAAGTGATTTTTAAATTTTACGTAAATTTTTTATTTTACTTTACAAAAGCATTAAAAATTAAACTATCTGAAACTAATTCAAAATTTAGTAGTAAATCATGTCAACTGTTAACAGGTTCAAATAATTTCATATTACAAAAGAGTAATGTGGAATAATTATTTAAATAATACATATAAAAATCTTAGAACCCTAAAGAAAGTGTCTCAGAATTATTAAAACAAATTGAATGCTTTCATTCTTACTTCACTATGTAGACAGATGATTAAGAGTTTAAGTTATGCATAAACTCATAATCCTCTGACTACATTGTCTAGGAATGGAAATCATTGATTTTACTATATAAATTATGTACTTTTAAGGTATTTTCTTTAGGCCTAAAAGCTTTTACAGAAGCATGTAATTATTTTGATTGTGTTAACTACGTAATTTTTAAATATCTTTTTATATATTATGTATTAAATACTTAATTTGATTGTAAAAAATAATTAAACATGTAAAGATATAAATTCTTAAATGTAGGCATATAACTTTTTAACTTATAAATTTCAATTCAAGAAAAAAAGTAAACATTTTTGTGGTCACTTTTGTAATACTCTGTTCTTATTTTAACTTTGTATTAACATTTGTTAGTTATCTCTGAAATTTTTATGCTTTAAATTTTTTCAAATAATTAGATTAATAATCAAATTGTTAACATTTGAATCATGTGACATGAATTACACAATCAATAGTTCTATAATAATTAAGAATTTTTTATCCATTTTAATGGTCTATTACAAAATAGGTATTTAAATAATGAACATTTTTAGATTTAACAACTACATAAAATCAAAAGTAATTAAATATCTCTTATTTTAATGAGTATAGTATCTATTCAATTAAATGCGCCAAATTTTATGGATAATATACTCATGTTTATTCAATGTTCTATTTTTGTGGTATTTATAATATTTAATTGGAATAAAATTACTTTAAAATTAAAAATATTTTCATGATTTGAAAATAAGTTTATGTAAAAGATATATTTTCTGATATAATAATATGAGAAATATATGTTTATAGTATATTTATAATTTATTCAAGGGGTTATGAATCAAATACATATAGTGAATATCTGAAATAAACTATTAAAGCTATTATGAATGCTTTCAGACTAAATGGTTATGTATTTATCTAAGATATATTTTTATCATAAAATATATTATGATAAATTGCTTTAAAATTGTTATTTAGAAAAATAAAAAATGTGTATATTTTTCTTATTATAGGTGGCCTTCTCTTTTTAAATTTGTTATGCCTGGTTCTGGTTACGTGGAGGAATTCAAATTGCTTATTGAATACAAAAGAACTTTAACCTCCAAACTGCGTGACATGTTGGAAGAATACTATAATCTTGACAATGTTTCAAATGATGCGTTTTTTGATATCCAAACCATATGTGATAATCATACTTTAACTGATTACTTTCTGTTGGAAATATTAGGACAGATTGTTCATGATTCGCAAAAGTATGACTTTTGTTTCTGTACAATAATTTCTATTATAAATTTTTATCGTAGAAAAGTAAAAGAAATAACAAAAAATTAAGAGTTATTGAAAAACATTCAAATCCTATCCCATTTTATCAAAATCCTACTTTTGAATAACATTTTAAAATTAAACATAAAAAAGAATTTCAAGAATATGAAATTTATGTACATTATAGTACTTAATTATATAAAACACATTAAAATCATGTATAATTTGCAGATTATAAATACAAAATAAGACTAAGTACAAAAATAAGACTAAAAAAATTAGTTCAGAAAATTATTTTTTAATTTTTTTGAATATATTGAGTGAGATTTTGAAGTAAGATGAGAGACAAATAATCACAACTGAGCTATTAGAGTTTACTGAATTTTTAATTTTTATCTGTGCAATTTTTCTTAAATTTATTAATTAGTATATCTTAATTATGTACTCATTAAGTATTACTTTTTGGTGCAATTTTTTACTGTATTTAAATTTAGCACAAGATTTAAGTTTAATTAATATTATTTCCAAATCATCTAAATCAAAGATCTAAAAAAATTTTAATTATCAATGTAATCAAGTAAAAACATATAACTATATATATATATATATATATATATATATATATATATATATATATATATATATATACAGTAAGACCCCGCTTAAGCGCGGGGGATACGTTCCATCAAAGTAGAGCGTAATGCGAAACAGTGCTAAACGAGGCTATCTTTACATGTAAATATTGGGGTTAGGGGAAGATGGATAGGAAATTGGTTAGGTATTAAATTTAAAAAGTATGTTTTTTTAATAAAAATAAAACCAAACATTTATTTCTTAAAGCCCAAATTAATACCACATTATTATTTCTTGCAAAAATAAAAACAAAATATAAATAACAAAACGAATATTCTTAAAAAAACAAATAAAATTCTAAGTCAGTCATATTTAGTTAGCCTTCCGCGTTTTCAGTGTTCTGCCTTTTTGTGACAAAAGCATCTATTGTTGTTTGCCTTTTTCTTTTGCGTTGTTCTCTTAAAAGTTCTTCATAAACAGATAGAGCATCTCTAACACCACGCCTTACTTTTGAGCTTCTGTCAAAATTCGGATCATTTTCAATGAATTGATCCATTATATCAGTTATGGTAGACAAACTCCTTTTTACAAACGCCATCGAAAGTTCTTTTTGCTCTTCTTCTGAATCACTGCTGTCAACATTTTTGTTTTCTTCTTGTTCAGTTAATTCCTTGAGCTCATCATTAGAAAGACTAGCCGCTGCTTCTTGAATTATTTCTTCGACATCTTCCACATTTACCCCTTCAAAACCGGTTTGCTTCGTTAATTTCACTATCTCTTCCACTATTACAACCACATCGACAGAGTGTCCAACGTCATCGCTCTTACTTAAATCCGGCCAAATATTCTTCCATACTCCTTTCAAAGATCTTTCTGTTACCTCATTCCAAGAAAGGCCTATGTTTTCTACAGCATCCACGATGTTGTAGTTTTTCCAAAATTCTCTTATGGACTGGTTCTCTTCTCCGTCTGTTTTTTCAAACATTTGCTTAAAGGTTCGCCGCAAGTAATAAGCCTTAAAATTTGATATAATGCCTTGGTCCATTGGTTGAATTAAGGCAGTTGTGTTAGGTGGCAAGAAAACCACTTCGACTGGAATGCATGTTGTTAAGTCTGATAAATTTGTTGGGTGGCTTGGAGCATTATCAATTAACAGAAGTGCTTTTTGTTCAAGTTTTTTAATTTCGCAATAACGTTTAATAGACAAGAAATGTTCAGTGAACCAATCCTGGAAAATTTTCGCAGTTATCCATGATTTTTTATTAGACTCCCAAATTACAGGTAAAGTTGATTTAGATATGCCTTTCATCGCTCTTGGGTTTTTGGAATGGTAAATTAGTAATGGTTTTAATTTAAAATCTCCGCTTGTGTTAACACCTAGTAGAAGGGTTAAGCGATCTTTTGCAGCTTTAAATCCTGGTGCCCGTTTCTCTTCACGGGATAGAAATGTTCGTTTCGGCATTCTTTTCCAAAACTAGCCTGTTTCATCAACATTAAAAACCAATTCTGGAGGATAGTTTCCTACTTCAATTTTTTTTTTTAATATCGCTGGAAATTCTGCCGCCGCTTTTGTATCACCACTTGCTGCTTCTCCTGTAATCTTTATGTTGTGAAGGTTATTTCGATGATTAAATCTATTAAACCATCCTCGACTAGCAACGAAAGTTTCACTTGTGTCAATTGTCTCAGCCTGAATGTAATTAAAAATTCTTCTAGCTTTTTCCATTATGATAGATTGGCTTAATGGCATATTGCGGTCAATTTTGTCGTCAATCCATATAGACAGTCGTTTTTCCATTTCCTCTATGATATTATTTCTAGAACGGGTAATTCTAGTTGCAGAGCTTGACGTAGTTGTAGTTGCCGATGACAGTATTTTTTCTTTATTCTTCATGATGGTCCTTATTGTTGAAGTTGGCAAATTCAATGAAGCACTAATTAGATTTTGACGTTCACCAGAATCTAATCTTCTAATCACTTCCACTTTAGTTTTGAGTGAAATGCTTTTTCTGGTTGCTTTCTTTTCTTTTTCATTATCACCCATAGTAAAAACTAAAGATCAAAATATTCGACACTGTAATATAGTATTAAATATGTAAATTAATACCTACGTACAATAATGTCAACAAATGTTTCCAATAATTAAAATATGTCTGTACAATACCGCACCAAACAAGAAACACAAGTACACTCTTTCGGATATGTATTTGAAACCTATCGCTGCATAATATTTCGGGGAATCCCCGGGTTTAAATAAAAGAGCGCTAAACCGAAACAGCGCTAAGCGAAACAGCGTTAAGCGGGGTCTTACTGTATATATAAAATTGTCATAAACTGAGTAAAAATGCTTTAAACACTAATGGGACTCGAACTGTACACCATACCATCTCTTTAAACAGGTTTTTTAAAATTTAATTTTACAAAAAGTTATTGTGATGAATAATTAATATATGGAATATAAAAATTTGTAATCTTGATTTAGAACTGCTAAGCATATAATTTTGAATTTTACTATTACAAAAAGCTTCAAATAATAATAAAATTTGAATAAAGAATGATTTTTTTCCACATACAAATGTACACATTTATTCTTTAATTTTAATAAAACTTATTTTTATTAAAATTTTAAATTCACCTATTTTTAATTTCACATAGGTAATGATATTCTAATTATTTTTATAGCATTCCAATGTACGTGCATACACAATCATTTATAAATATTTTAAACTTGTGTTTTTTTGAGCTGTAAAATGTAAATAAAAGTAGTAATAAAAAATATAACCTTACAAGTTCTGAATGGTTTGTTCCATGCCAAGCTATAAAAAAGAACATTTTATTATATTTTTAAATTAAGAAGCCTTACCATTTAAATGTGTGTAGCATTTTTTAAATAAAAAATTCATACTGTGTTATATATGTATTCGCAACCCTGTGTGAACTACGACTGAATCACATAGGAAATACATTGCTCAACAATGAAAATGCAACACCAAGAAAAAGTTGTTAGAAAGTGATGAAACTCAGCAAACAGAAAGAGACAGCAGTAAATAATAAGTGATCTGTATTTTGAAATGATTTGCATAATACAGAGCAAAAACAGGGTCTGGTCAGTAGGTTGTAGGACTACCATGAACAGTAATACACAAAGCAACAAGGTTTGGCACAGAGTCAATGAGAGTATGGATGGCATCTTGAGAAATGACTATCCATTCCCTGTCAACCATTTGCCAAAGTGCCTGTTCTGAAGGAGGCAGTGGCAGAGTTTGCAAATGGCGTCCAATAATATCCTAAATGTGTTCAATTGATGAGATATCTGGCAAGCACAGTGGCCTGGGAAGCAGCTGTACACAATGCAGGGCATGTTGGCTTATGCAAGCAATGTGCGGTGATATCTTTCTGATAAAAGGCATTGGGCGTCCTCTAAAGTTAGGGAAATGTCACCAGCTGCAGCACATCATCTATGTAATGTTTGGCTGTTATAGTACTGTGAATATGAACTAAAAAGTGACCTTGAATTGTACACAATGATGCCCCAAATCATGACACTGCATTTTCACGCAGTGGGGCGTTCCACAACTGCTGCAGCACTTCACCTATCTCCACATCAACGCCACACTTACAACACCCAATGACTATCACTGAAGAAACAAGTATGATTTATTCAAGAAGACGATCCTGTGCCACTCCATTCATCGCTCTAATCCAGCACCATTATGGACGTTGGTGTCTATGCTATTGGGTCAATGGCAGTCTTTTTAATAGACATCATGAGCACAGGTTACTAGCAACCAGTCAATGGCAAATGGCTCCGATTGATTTGGGAGCATCCAGGGTGCCGTGCACATGCAGCAGAATTTTTATAGACATACTTTGTAGGGCTGTCACTGCTTTCCATTGGATGCATCAATCCACATGTACTTGCTGCACCTACACTCTGCAAATATCACAGTTCCTTGTTCCAACCATCTTCACCACAGCCAGTGCACAGTGCACAAGTCCAGTTGCTTGTCAGCTGCGATTTGTTGTAAGTACCAACCTACCCTTCTCGATCTGACCGTCATGCCCCTTGTAAACTTGCTGTCTGCTATAACTATGTCGATAATGGCTTGACATTCTCTGCAATTATAGGCATCCTTAGTGACAAGAACAAACTTTTACTGATAATTTTCTAAGTAGCAATAACGGCCCGAAAATTACCCACTCCACCGGTTCGTCACCTTAAATCTTATCCTATGTGCGCTTGAGAGTTGGACTTTTCACATTATTCGAGTAATTCGGTAAGGTGCATCTACCCTGCAATTTCCATAATTTTCTGGCCACTCATTCTTGGTGTTGCATCTTCAATGTCGGGCATTATACATATAATTTACTAATCATACATAAGTATTAATAACATCATATAGATTCATTTCCAAAATTTATTGGTCATTAAATTTAAAGTAATTTTAATAAATTTATGTTCAATTAGTAAATTTTATGTAATCCTGTTTAGTTACTTATAGCTTTATAATTTAGTAAATGTTATTTCTGGAGAATTTTATTATTGTTGTTTTGAGAAAATAAAAGTAGAGCTTGTATTATAATATTTTCTGTTATTTTTCATTAAATTTTACAAATTTATATAATTAAGTACATAATATAATTCCATTATTTTCTCTACTCACGAGGGAAATATTTTATTCAAATGACTTTATTTCATAAATTAAATATTTTCATTTATTTTCACCCCAGCTTAGTTTTACTTCATTTTACCTAATTTTTTAAAAATAAATATGATACATTTTAAAATTTTTCTCTATTTTTTTAAAGCTTGTAAATATTTTGTTAATTTTTAAAGATATATTTTATCATTTAATATGTTTATAATTCTTATACAAATTTATACTAAATTTGTATTCAATCCAAGTGATCATTTATTTCATCTACAAATCATTTTGAACTTTTTATGTGGTAGCATATATTAGTGTTATTTATAGGTTATATAAAACAATTTTTCTGTGCCCATAAATAAAAATCACAGAATATGAAAGCATTATGACAAGTAATTTATGTGTATAAGATACTTTTATAATTGGACTTTATATATATATATATATATATATATATATATATATATATATATATATATATATATATATATACCTTTTTTGTAGTTATCATTTTACAACCAGATTTATGATCATGTTCATTAATTAAAAACAATACATTAAATAAATTGTTGAAATATATTTTAATTTTTGTTATATTATGATATAATTAAACCTGATTGTATATCTAACACCATTTTTTTCATTAAAGAACTTTTTTTTTATGAACTACTATTATTGTCAAATAAATTGGTACTATGACCAAATGAGCTCAATCACTAGTTTATTGTACCAAAATTAATTTTTTCATGTTAAAACATTTTTATTTTTTTGTTCTTTCCTGTTCTGTGATAACCTTTGATCTACTCTGGATTTAATAGCAATTATAATAGCTCTTACGTCTCATGCATTTTACAGAATATAGTTAAGTGTTACTGTTTGTGTGAGAAATTTATTTAATTGAATAACAAATTTGAAGTTGAAGTTTTTAAATTAAAGGAATTATAAATATAAAATCTAAATTTATGTAACAAAAGTTTGAAATTCTTTCTATTTTAAATGAATTATATGTTTATTTTATAGGTAAGTAAATTAGTATTTTGTAGTATATATTATAAAATATTTTTATTATACATTTATTATTTTTTTACAAATGTGTATGAATTAAAATGCTTTATGGGTTACTTTTTAACTATTGATTCATTTTTATGTATCATTGATATGCATTATTATTTTTTTGTCTTATTTCATTATTTATTATAATTGTTTGGATTATTTGATTAATAAATGTTATTACATAGAAATATGAATCTAACTATGAAGTATTATGGTGAGAAAGCTTTGAAATACATACGACACAAAATGTTAGATGGAGTTTGGCATGTCTTTTTAAGTGAACAACCAAGACCTTCATTATTAAAAGGTATTTTTTTCCCTTTAATGAAGCATTTTTATATATGTGAATCCAATATATAATTCAAGAAAAGTGATGAATTTTGTTACTAAAATTATCATGGCTTATTTCTTATAGGATTTTGTTTTGGGATAAAAGTATAGAAAATAAAAAATAAAATAAAATGAAAAAAATAAAAATAAAATGATAGTCCAACAAATTTTAAAATTTTCAATGTAATTACTAAACAATAGTGCCTTATTTAGTTTAACTTATAAGGAAAATAATTTTCTATTTTAAAATATTTTAGAGATAGTAAATAATATAAATGCTTATTGGAGATTTTAAGTAATGAAAAGTTAAATGTTTTCTTATATTTCAGAAAAGAATAAAATACTTTAGCTTGATAATTACTGTTTATTAATAATTTTTTACCACAGTTAAATTTTATAAACAGACAGTGGCTCTACTTTCTTATATGAATTTTGAAATTTTTATATATCTTTCATTTAATTATATTTTTCTTGAATTTAGTATTTATTATGCATGTTCATAAATCAAAATTTATACATTCATTACTTCCCTGTTACTTTATCAGTTATTCACTTTTTGACTGTATATAATTAAATTTATTTAAAAAATTAGTATTTTCTTTTCTTTCTTTAACTATTTAGGAGCTTGTCTTATACAACAATGGTGTGAACCAGCTGACATAGATTGTACTAGTCGAGTTACACAAAAGATCAATGAATTAGTTGAACAAGTTTTTGATGAGGTGAAAGAAACTTATCCTTCCCATCCTCTAATCAAGAAAGGATACTTACCTGTAAGAGAAGATAAAGGTGACTGATTTAATATCAATACATTTTTAATTGATTTGGTAATAATTGATTGGAATTTACTACCTAAATGCTGTACTCTTCAGTTACTATAAAGAAATATAAAAGTAAATCAGCATATTTTGTTACATATAAAACAGGAATTTTTATTTTACTTTTGTTATTGTAATTTCCAATATGATACAATCTGTATTGATCATTTTTGAGAATTTCCAATTGTGTAAATTTTAAACTTATTTTCTTTTACTGTTTATTCATGGCAATTTATTTAATTTAGATTCAAACTAATTCTAGGGTTTATATATGTGTATAAAAATTTAGGAAGTGATTTCTCTTTAATTCATGATATAAATAGTAAAAGTATGAAATCATGCCTAATATCAAAGAATAATATAAAACTTTATCAAACAGCATTACATAGCTTTAGAGCATATACTATTTAATTATGTTAATGTGTAATTGGTATTACAAATAGCTCCGATAATTATGAGAATCCTGATAAAAATTGCTTTTAATAATGTGTAAAATAATTTTTCACTGTATAATTTCGTACAAAGTTTTGGTAAAATATTTAAATTATTAATAAGGATTTAGGAAATATTGTACTATTTTTCAGCAAGAAATTATGATAATATTTATTCCGATGATAGATAGCAATTGTGATTAAATTCCTTGAATTGGTTTACAATGTGTCAATGATAATGATGTTAAAGATCTAAGATGAAATATAAATTGTTTACTTCAGTGTGATAATTTATTTGATTCAGATTAATAATTTATTTCTTCTTAACTGGGATTACAGCCCTATGCAGGCCTTAGCCTCTAATACAACCTCCTTCCACTTTTCCCACTTCAGAGCCAAATTTTTCCAATTCTTTATCTTCATGGTCTCCAGGTCCTTTTCCATATTGTCAATCCATGTTTCTCTGGGTCCCCCTTCTTGCTATTGAATAATTTACCCTTTGTTATCCTTTTTATGATATTTTTTTCATCTCTGCAGTGTACGTGTCCAAGCCACCGTATTCTTTGTGCTTTAATGAATCTCACTATGTCTTTGTTTCTCACTAGGTAAAATAATTCTTAATTATTTCTTCTGATCCATACACCATTTTCAAGCCTTGGTCCATAGATTTTCCTTAAAATTTTAGGTTCAAAAATTCTAATATATTCTGAGTCCCTTACATTCAATGTCCATGTTTCTCCGGCATATGTAACGATTGTTCTAATGAGGGTTTTATAGATTTGCAGTTTTGTTTCTCGTGATATCAATCTATTATTGAATAACTTTTTATTTGCACATATAAATCTCTATTACCAGCTTGCACTAATCATTTATTTACTCAATGTGATTTCAAAATAAGGCTAAAGACATTATAAAGTTAGAATGACTTATTTTTCGTAATTTTTTTTATTTGCAGGGAAATGGACATATAAATACCAGAAGAAGTAAACATAATAGTGTAACACAATAGTTGTAACCTAATAGTGTAAAACAAGCACATTTGTGATAGTTATCCAAGTGAATTACATGCTCATAAATGACCAAATATAGTTTTCTGAGTTGAAATCTAGTAATTTTTATTTTCCTGATATAGCAATGGGAAAGACTAACAACTTTAGATAATGACATGTTAAGACATTATTTAAAGTTGTTGGCTGGAAGTGGAAAACAATTCATATTCGATAATCAATGAATTGAAATTCTTTTACCCAAGCTTAATTAACCATTAAAAAATATTTACAAAATATTATTAAAATAAGTAGAAAAGCTATTTGCGTTCTTCATAATCTGTTCTAAGAGAACAAAGGTGACCAATCTATAACATATAATTTATTGTTTTAACAAAATGAAGCAAGAAGAGTTTTTGATTTCTTGATCATTAGAAATGTGAAAAATATATCATTGGTTATCCGAAAAAGTCAATAGCTATCTCCAAATAAATATTAAAAAAAGTTGTGAGTATTTGGTGGAGAATTTTCTAGATCATTCCTTTTAAAATGCTGAAACTTAAATAATGAAAGTAGACCTTTGTTGTGAGCAACTGGATCAAGTAAATCAATCTTTAACCAAAAATTGCCCAATTATTACAAGCATAATTATATAAGGCATATTCAATATTATGCTGCAAACAAAATGCAAAGCTTGTACTACCCTATACAACCCTAGAAAAAGCTAATGAATCAATATGAGAATCATTGTCACACCTACACATCATACTTGTCTGAAATTTTGCCATTGGATTTCCATTTATTCCAGTTGCCACACTTTTTTCTAATTGGCAAAAAATTTTAAAATTTTCTGTCCAAAATGCAGTCTTTAAATAATTTATTCTTAATATTTGATTTTTATCATTTCAACATTAAACATTTATATTTAAGATGGCAAAAGCTTGTTGATAATGAATGTGATTACATCATTGATTAAAGATGAAAACTTGTTAAGAGTATTTTTGTTCATATGTAATGTAAATATAATATTACTTTTCAGTTTCTTGATAAACTTTTTAAATTCTGAAAAAATACTCAAATTCAATTAAACTATGTCTATGATTAATTCAAAATGAAATATTAATAAATACATTTAATTTAAATAAAACTAACTCCAAATATTCTGTATATGAATAATAACAAACTTTACTTAATATTATATAATTTACAAAATTGGTATGATTTCTACTTCCAAATACTAAAAGAGTTTATTTTTTAATTTAAATATTATACTTTTAACTAGAATGCATCATTTAAATGCATATTTGTAATATCTGTCATTTTCAAAAATTATAGTCATGAATATATTCTGTAATTCTATTAGCATAAAAAACAATATATTTACTAGATCTTTAAATCTTTTTTTTTTTTTTTTTTTTTTTTTTTTTTTTTTAAATATCCTACGCCCGACCTTGGTTTTTCAACCATCAGTCTCTGTCGGGCAGCCCAATACAATCTTGAGGTGAATGAAAAGTCATCTTCCGCAGAATTTCTATCTGCGACGTCCGAAAGTCCAGGGCAAGTGAAAAGGTTGTCACCAGTCATATCCTCTAGTCCGCAAAAAGGGCAGATTGGAGAGTCCCTCAAACCCAAACGGTGAAGGTGTTTTTGCAGATAATCATGCCCAGTTTTAAGGCGAAAATTTGCCACTCCCACAGCTCTGTGGAGGTTACACGGAATAGGCTTTGTTAGTAAGGAAGCCCATGCTTTCTCCTTTATCTTTAAATCTCAACAACAATATAATGTTGTTGAGATTTAAAGATCTAGTAAATTACATAGCTATATGATTTTACTCATATAGCTATGTAATTTATAAAAGTTGCATTGAACTGTGAGCTCTAATTACTACTATAAATAAACCTTGGTAAAAGTAATCTTGAGATTGCAATGCTTCATAGATATTTTATCACGTGACTAATTTAACAAAGGAACTTAATTGCAACCTGAGTTATCATCTGTTCAGTAGCTTCCAAGCTATTGATGGATAAGACTGTGATTCTCCTGTCAAGATTTCTAAACTTCTCTTTAAACTATTAGTCAAGGTAACTGGTAAACAACAGGTACCATATTTTCCTGTATATAATTCATAGTTGCTTATTATCCGCAAGACCTTGTTTTTGAGTAAATGAAAAAACATTTCATAATCCACAGCAGCGTATAATCTGTGGCTTTTTCAATGACACTAGTCAAAAATATATACTGCTGATAATTTGGTGCCAAATAAAATAAGTTACACAATATTGTTAAAAATATCAATTCAATACAAAATTTACAGAAATTCAATAAAAATCCATGAAGATTCTAGTAAAATTTATCGATATTTAGTTTTTAATAACTTTAAAAATGTGAGATTAGACATCATTTAAAAATAAAATATATTTGTTTTGTTAATAATTAATAGCAAGAAATGGATTATTTTCAAATCACACATTGGATCCATTTTATCTTTTATACCATATATGCTTTGTTTTTCACTTTATATTAACACATTTGTCAAAATTTTTTGTATGGCTTTCTTATAGCTTGTAATTTAATAGTTTTCCCTTCCATATGACAATATATGAATTTGAATGTTTTCAGAGCGAAACAGCTCAGTTTAAGACAAAATGCAAAATTATATTAGCTAATTGCAACTATAATATTGTTCTGAGCAATTGAATTCATTCTTGAATGAAATCAGACAATACTAATTATCATTGAAGTAAGTCGGCTGAGTTGTGGTACCATCTATTATTTATTTGATGAAACATAAATGTCATTTCTTGCAAAACTTTATTGTAAGCTTTTCAGAAAGAGAATGTTAAACTTTTTTTAACCCACAATGAACTTATAACATTAAATCTTATTAATTACTGTATTTTCCACAGCTTATACACATATTCCACAGCTTATATAGGAAAATACAGTTATTAATAAGATTTAATGTTATAAGTTTATTTTTAAGTCTACAGTCACCACTTATTTTCTTTGCTTAATATCTATTTGATTTCCATTTTCACTCAGCTTTGCTCTTTGTATTCCATTGTGTTATGGGCTGATAATCATAATTTTCAAAATTGTAATACAGAAAAAATTTTATACTTTTTAAATTACAATGGCCCACTCTATTTGGTAAGATTCAATGATTTATTCCACTTGAATATTGACAGTCAAAATATTTTGTATTTCCAATGAAAGAACACTTGTGTGACATCATATCTGGTTTTATTTGATTGATTAACTTTCTTTCAAAATTTAACACTTAAAATGTAGTTCCAAAAGCTTTTTACTGGATATTGACATTATTTATTTATAAATTGAAGGTAAAAGGCTATAAAGAATATATAGATATGAGAAGTGAAGAATGTAAAATGAATATTATGAGAAAATAGAACTGGTAGTTCTTGAAAATCTCAACTTGCTCAAAGTTTTATAATTTCTCAGTGACTTCAGTTTCATATAAAAGTACAAATTTTCACATTTGTTAATTTTATATGATAATGATATTTTTTTTTATTCTGAGAATCATTTGCTTTATAATATTATTTAACTATTGCTAGTCAGTTGGGTGTTCAATTGGTGTCTGTAAATAAAGTCATTTTTAAATTAAATATTGAAGAAAATTTGTGCTCAAACATGACCAAACCTATGATTTATTATATTTTATATGTACATATATTGTTTTTTTTTAAAACTATTAACTGTAACAATTTTATTTGTAGAGGAAATTCTTGATAAATCTTTGTGGAGTCCATTTCAGTGCAAATCCATTTTGATTTGTATGAATAAAGTCCTTTACACAAAATTAAGATGGGCTTGTGTTGAACATTTAAGTTCAGCTGATTCTATATATGTTGATAAGGTATAGTTTTTTTATTTAATTAATTTTGAATATTTCTCAGTTGTTTCTCTCAAGTAACATCCAAACTATGACAAAGTTTACATAATGTAAAGTTGAAGTTAAAATATTGAAATTAATGGTCTGCAATAGATGTTTTTGTGGAATATATAAATGACTGTTTTTCATCCTATCTCAGGTTCTAGACTCAAACATTGGAATACCTGTAACCCTGGGTGTGATTTATTTAACTATTGCCAGTCAAATGGGTGTTCACTTGTTACCTGTAAATTTTCCTGGTAATTTTCTTCTGAAATGGTTGGAGCATCCAAAGTAAGCCAGTAGTTTTAAATCTTTCATGTCTTTTGTTTACTAACTTAAATTTCACCAAATTATAAAGATAAAGGCAAAAGTCTTTCTTTTTATGATTTATGCACAAGTATCTTTTTTATAAATTATATAATAAACTAAATAAATTTGTCATGTATAAAATAAGATATTTTATGGTGTTTATTCATAATCCTACTATAAAAATAAATACATAATTGAATAAAAATAAAAGGAATAAAATATTTAAAAGATGGAAGAGGAATATGTTATTTTATTAATTTATGTTTAAGTGGGTTATGTTTTGATTGTTTCTTCATTGTATGGAGATCGAAATATTGCTTAGGATATTTTAATTGAAATAGTATTGTCAAGAAATTTCCTGAAAGAACTTTTATTCCAAGATAATATATCTTACTGTGTAATCAATTATAATTGTTTAAGAAGATCTTATGCAACAGTTTTGTAAAGTAAATGAAATTTTAAATTAGGTCAAACAGTTTTATAAGTGCAAAAACGTGTGTCCCAATTCAAATGCCAATAAAGTCTTGTAATATTTGAAACTCTGAGTATATATATATATATATATATATATATATATATATATATATATATATATATATATATATATATATATATATATATATACCCACAGGTTGTTTTTGGTATATCTGATTAATGCCTAAACTTGCTTTTTCATAGACTGTTTAAAATTGTATTACAAATTGTATCTTACGAAAACAATATTTCATTTGACATGGGAGTATCCAGCAAAAGTAGGAGTGGTTCTATTTTTCAGCTGTTGTTATGATCTTATATTCCTATAGTAATTGCAACATATTCAATTTAATGTATTGAATTAAATACTTTAAACAATATTTATTTAAATAGGGTAATGGGCAGTTATTAAGACCAGTCTTTCTAAATTGATTTTAAAATTGCAAATACAAGGATGATTTTAGGCTATTTTTAGATGGTTTTTGCCAATCCTGTTGAAAGATCATCTTATCAGATCTTGAATTTAAGTTCCACCTTAAATATAGATGTTCACAATGATTTAGAATCTACTACTATATTAAAAAAATGTAACTTATGTATGTTTTTTTTTCAAAATAATTAAAATTAGATTTAAGTTTCAGCAAACAAAAAATTTATTTAGTGAGAAAAGATATTTCCCTTGCTTTCCTTCTACTCTTTAATTTTTTATAGCTGTGTACCTAATTTTGGAAACAGTTAGATTTTGAGCCATATAATAATATATCAAGTAATAATAATATATCATATTTGAGGAACTAAGTATGTGTATAAATTGAAGTCTTTAGTTTAATTTAAATTGTTTTATCTATGAGTAATGATATTAATATATTTCAAAAATATTTTGTTAGAAATAATTGCATTTTTTAAAATTCTATTATATGTATGTATAGTTGATTTATTTTTACATTTTACTTATATTTTTTCCAGAATTCCTCAATTTCTTTCATAAAATTTAGCATACTATGATTAGTTCAGTTTTAACTAATTTAATTATTATAATTAAATAATTTTATAAGTATGTAATACATTATTCATATCCTCAGTTGCCAAGGAGAAGATGCTTGGACTTATATTGATGTGTTTGATGGTGGAGCACTTAAAAACATACATGATTTGGATGATTTAGCTCCTGGTTATGATCATTTTTCGCATTCTTGGCTTGACCCAGTACCACCTCTTAAGGTAAGTGTGTAATTGCTGCAAATTTATATAATGTAAAATGCAAAATATGCTTATTTTCATTAATTACTTTTAAATTTTTGATTTTTCTTAAAATTTTATTTAACATTGCAACTATATTACATGTGAATTATCTGTAAAATATTTGGATTCTAGCAACATTTTTAAAGGATAATAAATTAATTTAAATATGTGTTGAAATTAAATGATTAATTGATATATAAAAATTTAGTTACAAAATACTGTAATAATATGTGCATGTTTGCAATCATTTATATGAAAATACTGCTGAAAATTCTTTTAACAAGCAATTATATAATTATTTTAAAACCTATCAAAATGAGCATATAAACCATTTGATAAAAGTCCTTTTATAATTTCCCAATAATATTTTATGGAATTTTGTTCAAATTTTATTCAATGTTAAACAAAAATGTTAAAATTTTAATGATTAGCTAAATTTAATAAAGTTTATTATTTTATTAAAGTTTAATCAAAAATGTGTCATTTGTAGACTTTTTGTATGGATTAGAAAATTTTTATTTAGAATAATAAACTTTTTCTCTGTATTATGGTTTAATTTTGTTAAGTTTTCTATTTCAGTTTTGCTTTCCATTGTTTTGTAAAAGTGATTTTCTGATAGATAGTACACATGATACTGATTTCATATTTTTGTTAATATCATAATCATTCCAATTTCAGAATTTCTCTTAAGGTGATTAATTCTTTATGAGCATTTTTTAGTAAAAAAATTCTTTAAATTATTTCTATCTGATACCTCATTGAGAGAATCGTTTATGTGATTATACGAGCTATTTTAGAAGTAATTATAAAAATCTATCTTGAAGCTGTAATTGTGATTTAAAGCTAGATAAGTTGAGAAAGAAATAATAGACAAACACAAAAATCAAAAGAGCTTCTCATTACACCTCTCTCATACTATTCAGAAATTTCTTAATATCATTGTTTCTAGTTATGATGTGTGGGCTGTTCGTTATAGTTAAATCATGGAATAATCAACAGTCATTTCAGGTGTGATGCAAGTTCTATGAAAAATGAGAAATTTAAAAAAAGTAATGCTTTTTTTTAATGCAGTCATTTTTTTATTAACTTATGCTGTTCTATATTAGATATTGGGAAATTTTAGTTTAGAAATTTAGAACAAATACAAAACCATGCTGAATATCAAAAAACTAATGACTGTATTCATCCATGCAAGTTTCAAGGCTATTTATTCACTAAAAGTCTATTTTTACCTGCCAATATCCCTTTATTTCTTTATTTGGAGAAACATCTTGCAAGGCAAAATTTCTTTGACAATCATGATATCAAAATTCAAGTTTAAATTATATTTTGATAAACCAAGTAAGCAATAAATTTGTATGTTTGTGGGGTAGGAAGCTTATTTAGTAGCTTGTGTGTTGTAAGATAAAACATGTATTTACAGTAATTTTAAATATATTACTTTAGTTACAGTGCTTGGAGTCCTTGGTATTCATTATTATTATTATAAGTGCTGTAATTTGTATTGGGCATTATTTTAATTAAAAATCTTTGTTTGAATCAATGGTATTATGTCAATATTTAAATATATATATATATATTTTAAATTTAATATATACTTATATCCTTTGTATTTATATTGGACAAGATATTTAAATTCTTTGCATTCTTATAACAAAATACATTATAGTAGAGAAGATAAATGATTTTATTTACTAAAAAAGCTAAACATTTTTTTAATGGAAAATATTTATTCATTTAGGTATTTGCTAGAATGTGCTGGAATTTGGTTGAAATTGGTCGTCAACATGATGGTTATGGTATTGGCTTAACATGTTTATGTAATTCCTTAGAATTACTATCTATTTTGAGTCCTGATGATATGGAGCACAAACTGCTGTTAGCCAGAGTTTATATGCACTTGAATGTTAATTTAAGTAGAGTATGTTTGCATTTTTTTTATTTCTTAAATGTGTGTGTGTGTGTGTAGTTTGTTGACTTTAATCTTTTTTGAATCTCTATTCATTTCTTTAAATATAATTCATTCTAATAAATTTATATTTTGATAAATTCTCATTTTTAAATATTTTGATAAATATTTTAATAAATTTTTTCTTCCTAAATTATTAGTAATTTTGTACATATATAAAAATTTGGTATGAAAATATGAAATAAAATATTAATTGAAAAGTTGCTCTAGTTTCATTTATTCTTTTTTTATATTTAAGGTTATTTATCTTATTATTGCTAAAAATATCTTTTTAAAAGAAATATATAAGAAATTATAACTGAATATAGATTATGTTAACAATATGTGGATTTTAATCGTAATTTGATTTTAAAAAAGTAATCCAAAGCATTTATTGTGTTATTTCCTTAAATTAGTAATTAAAGATAAGCATTTTTAATTTGATATTTCCCTTTTGAATATGTACTTAAAATGAAAGATATAACTAACTGAAAGTTGTGTTGTTGTTAATCCCAGATGGTCCTATTCCAATACTAGACCAACTCCACAAGTCTATAAACTGCCTGGAAATCCAAAAACATAAGTGGCTTTGAAAAAGCCTCTTCCAAGTCAAAATTCAAGCTCAAGATATGCTCAGGTGATACCTGTTCAGTGCGCATAGTCTTTTGATCCTGCACATATTTGAGGTCCCTTAGGTGACCACTGGCAAAGTGTTAAATACTAGTCTGTTGGCCTCTAATTCTCCTAAAAAGCAAGTTGTCAGCAAGAAATTTCTGAAAATTGTTCATAATACAATTGCTATTCACCAAGCCTAGCAGTACAATAGGGCTATAATGAAAATAATGTAATAAGTAAGAAGAAAATTAATGATTATTTACTATTACGGAAATTTAATTGAATGCAATTTATTAACAACACACACTAGGTAAATTATTTTTAAAAGTGCTGTTTTTGTGTGATTTAGTAATTGTGTGTATTTGTATTTTTATAAGGCGTTTGATTTGTTTCACATTTATTCTGAGAAAATAAATAGGTTCTTATAACAATTATTAAGTTTCTGGAATAAAACCATTGTTATAAAGAAATGAAAAACATACAGTTTAAAATATAGTTAAAGTTCTCTCCTTTGGTTTTACTCTCATTTTGTGTATTATATAAAATGCTTAATCCTGTCATAAATAACTTTTATTTTTTTTCTTGTTGTACCAAAATTTATTTATGCATTTTATTTTGTCATTCAAATTGAATTGTTTTGCCTTATAAAATTAATTTTTCTTCATAATTTAAGTTGAAAAATTATTAATTATTCCTCCATTAATTTGAAAATTAATTTTAAAACTTATAAACATCTGTAATTTTTGTTTGTTATGACCATCATTATCAATGAAAAAATTTAACAAGGATTAAGTAAAATTTCCCATTTGAATACTTTTGAATAGGTTAATTGTTTCATAAAACCAATATTTTTGAAATTTAATTAAATAAAGTAAAAGTGTTTAATAAAAATGTTTATACTTTAAAATAACAAGTTTTCCAAGCTATCAATGAATATAGTAACTGCATTATTTATTGAATTTGATAATTCCCAATTTCAAAGGGTTCATTAGAAATTAGCTTTTTGTTGTCAGGAATAATTTATTTGAGAATAATCTTTAAAAACTTCCATGAAAATTACATTTAATCCAACTAAATATTTTTTTGTAAATTCTCATTTAAAGAAATTTTCGCTTTCATTTAAATTGTCAAATTAATTTTTTGCAAAAATCTCAATGCATATTTGATTTATTCTTCAATATTCTTAAAAATTGTTCTTGTGTTATTTAAGAAAATTTAACATTTTACCTTTTTAATATTCAGTGGCATTCAGTATGAATAAAGCTGAAATATTTAAGATCAAGTAATAAAGGTATTGGCTAAAGTAAAAAGAAAATTTTTTTTACTAAAGTCTTAATAGCTACATACATCTAAAAATATATATATTACATAACAAAAACTCATTCGCCAACTCTATGATTTTATCAGGAAATTTCTGATTTTTCATTTTTTCTCCTGATTTCTCGACAATGTATGAAAATCTACTGATTTTTTACTAAAATTGCTAAAAAAGTTGTTTTAGGAGCTAAAATAGTGAACAGAGGATGCATTAACATAATGATAACTTATATGTATATAATTATATATATATATATATATATATATATATACTATTTATCATAACGTTACATGTTCCTCTGAGTTTCGAATCTGCCATGGGCAGATGATGCAGACCACTAGGCTGCCAAGATTCCTATGAGTTGGCAGTCATATAGTTAACATTCAGAGCAGACACCAGGTGCCTGTTCACATACGCAGTTCAATAAGGAGAAATATTACTAGTTATTAATAATTAAATTAGTAATGTATTTTATGTTTTTATGATATTTTATAAGTTTAATACTTAGGAATTGCTCTAGAGTAATAAAAGTTATCCTATGAAATAAATATTGGGACATAAACATTGATGTTTATTTTTTAACACACATGTAATATATTTTATCTTTCATGCTTCCTTTATAAGGTTGATAAATATTTATTAAAAGATTAAGATTAACAAGATATTTTTAACATAGATCATTCTCAGAATGTATAATCTAAAGAGAAAAATAGTAAAATTGTCTTTCTGCGGTACTACCATTTTAAATATTCTCTTTCATGCAAAAATGTCGCTAGTAGTGTCTCCTGATTGTTTCCCTCAAAATCAGTAGAATCTACTGATTTTTTTCCTCCAAGGTTTGTAGGTATGAAAACATTCTATATTTTTATTGTAAAGAAATAGTTTTATAGGAAAAATATAAATATCATTTTTGTAAATTATTTTTTCACTATAAACATTCATATTGTCAAATCTTTTGGCTGTTATAACAAACTATGGTACCAAGTGATTCTTTCAGTCATAACTTATGATTTGCAATTATAGCAATCTGAGAACAAACCTAAAATATTTTACATCAAAATGTGTATGTCTGGCTCATTGTTTTGTTTGTTATTTTTTAAGTTTCTGCAAATTTAAAAAAATATTTTTACATATGATTTGTAACTAAATTATACACAGTTAATATTAATAGAAATATAAATTACAATTTAAAAAGATATGTTTAACAATTAATTGCTAACATAGATTAATAATAAAACCTGAAACAGTAAAAGCTATACCTAAGAAATTTATAATTCTAAGAAATATTTAGCTGAGAAGTATTCATGCTATATTGCTGTATCATTTTTAGATTTATATAATAAAAAATTTCCTGTGTTAATATAATTAATTATATAAAAGACATATTAAGGAACAGGCCAAGTATTTTTTTATTTTGTTTCTAACAAAATGGCAGTGTATTTGTATTAGCTGTAAGTAAGGAAAAGATTGTTTTTCTTCTAGTAAAAACTTTAAATGCTTCATCTTCTATGTATATTTAATAAGATAGCATTTGAAAAAGTATATTTCAAAATTTCTAACAGTTTTTACTTATTATTTTATAGCATTTGTAGCTTCATATTTCTTTTATTTTATTTTACAATAATAAATCTGTTGTTATATTTAGATAAATTACACCATTAATTTACTATGTTTTAATAAACCTTTATAAGGTTTTGAGCCTACTCCAAGAAGTTGAATATAATGATCCATGCTCAACAGGAATTGTGGGCTGTATGTATCGATCTGCTGCAACAATGCTTGAAACTCAAAGGCTCAACAGATTAGAAAAGAAGGTAAATAAATTATTTTTATATTGCTAACAAAACTAATTTAAAACTTTTTCTTCATGAATAGTAATCACTAAATTCTGTAAATGCTTGAAAATATGCATTACAATATATTTTCTATTGGCTGAATTGACAAATATTACAAGGACTAGCAGTTTCTCAAAATGTTATATAGATATATTTTTTTCAATAGTTTTTATGAGTATTGATGGTAGATATAGGATTATGTAAATTACTAATTTATATATATTATTAAATTTATACCTCCTTCCTTTATGATTATAAAGTCACTAGAGTTAGTAGCTGTCAAATCACAGTTTTTAAATTTTCAGTTAAAAATGTTTAAATGTATTAACTCAAAGCTCTAAAACAAATCATTTAAAACTTGTTACTTTAATATAAATTTAAATTAATCATTTAATTATTGATAGAATACCTTCTAAGCATGAGCTGACAATTAATTAGTGATTAACAATGTGACTTCTAGTTTAACTGGTCTTGGTTTCAACTCCTGCCTTATATGTGGATGCTTGCAGTAGTATAGAATCAATCTTTAAACTTTATATTTTAGACAAATACAACTTTCATGTATTATAAGTTGTAGTTGCTCCAGCATGCTTTCCTGTACCTAACCCTGAGTTAGGCTTTATTAGTTGGATAGAGGCATTCTTGATTTTGAAGCAAGGACCAAACAGATCTCCAATACTTAACCTGCCATGCCCTCTTTCAACGTGCCACAGTCAGATTTAGTGAACATGACAGATCTTCGGTTAAGCAGGGATTCAAACTCACTACTTTTTCATAATGAGGATGATGCCTTAACCAACCAAGTCACTCTGCAGCCCA
This sequence comes from Latrodectus hesperus, assembly GCA_037975125.1. Lineage (NCBI taxonomy): Eukaryota > Metazoa > Arthropoda > Arachnida > Araneae > Theridiidae > Latrodectus > Latrodectus hesperus. Next base: position 83,176,485 of record CM075850.1, read on the forward strand.
TGTACAATAAGTCACCACTAGGCAATAAACTAAAATTAACCCACTATTGCTTAGCTAGTTTTGTGGTATTTAATCCTCTCATTTCTATTGTATAATTAGGACCTCAGACATTGGTATTCATAATGATATGTAATTAACTTTAAATAGTAATTTCTATTCTAAGTTCACTTTGGCTTTCAGAGAAATGACAATAGAGTAAAAACTAGCAAAATAATATTTCAATTTGAATCTGTTTAAAATAAATATTAATAGTTAATATCCTCATTAAAAAAATTTTTTTATTAAATTTATGATTAGTCCAGTTTATAAAATATTTTATTTTGTTTTTGTTATATTGATATAAATAAATGATAATAACTTATATTTGTGTTTGATTGTATATATTTCATAAATTATTTTTATATTATAACTATTATTGAGACTATTTGAAAACTCACTATTAAATTTGCTTCACATTTAATGCAGTTGTTTTTAATTTGCTTTGGTTAAGAACTTACTAAGCTAGTTGATGAATGGTTGGCACTCTAGATTTCAATTCATATGTTCAACTTTTGCTTTAGGCATAATTATTAATAGCATTATTTGAAATCCTCTTTAAATCATTGATCTAAAATTAGTCTAGGTACACTAAAATTATTATTCACATTAAAACTAATCTTACCTTTAAATAAAAAATGAAGATTGTTTTATTATATATTTAAAAATATTTAGAATATTTTTTTACTTTTATAGAGAGAATATTTCCAAACTATAGAAAGGAATTCAGAATTATAGAAAGGATTGCATAACTTAATTGTTTTTATAATTCAGGTTAAAAAAAATTAGAATTCATCTCATTATTTTATCATCTTTAAATTTTTAATATGGAAATTATTTTAAAAAATCTTATGCAATAATTAATTCTCATTCCCTAATCAATGTCAATTTATTTTTGATCTGCCATGAAATCAATTAAAATGGAACTAAAGCCTGTGAATAGTTGATGAAAATGTTATTTTAAAAAATACCATTGAAAATTTTTATTTGAGTCCAAAAGTGTTTTTAAAAAAGTGTCAAAGTCCTATATTTTATATACTAAATTGTAAAAAAATATAAAATTTTGTTTTAATTAATCATTTAGTTATGCATCAGTCCCATTTTCTAGATAATTCGTCATCCCAGAAACAACGAGACAAACAATGTTAAATTTGCTGTTGGAATGCTAATGACTCATAAGAAGTATGTATTTTATTTCATATAAACAGTTAGAGTGCAAAATTTTTTAACTAAAATTGTAGTTTTAAAATATATCATACATTGATTTTTCTTAGTTTTCTTGCAAATGTTAAGAAGCTTGACTCTATATATTAATTAAAATTACCTAGGAAACAAAACAAAATTTAATGTTTTTAAACTTTTTGTATTTTTAATACAAATTTATATAAATTTTTTTAATTGCAGACTTTAGTATAATATTTTTGGTATTCCCAGCATAATGTGTTTTAAACTACATTTCTGAAGAATTGCTTTTATTAGAATAACTTGTCATTATATCAAAGACAACTAAGGAAGAAAATTTTTTACCTTAAATGATTTTGACATTTTTTAAAATAATAGACCTTAATAAGTAATTTATTCACTTCTAAGGAGAATTGAGTTTAATTTTTTAAAAAAAAGTTCCTTCATTTGCGGAACTATCATCTTATAAGATTATCTTTTATTGAAATAAATAGGAAAGTGAGACACAAGTAATTAAATACTTATACTAATAAGACAAGTTTGTGATTAAAATCCACAAATCAAGTTAATGAGTGTTCCTAGTGGTAATTTTGTGCTTGTTTGTGAATAAGTGTTAATAGATTTGTATTTTATTTATGGAAAACATTTTGCTTGGCATTTGTCAAATATTCTCCCGTATTATGATAATTTGAGCGACCATTACCAGTATGTTTTCTGTTTCTACTTGGTTTGACAATTTAGGCAGATTAAACAAAGATGACATAGCTTAAAAATAGTTTGCATATCGAAAACTCAAAATCACTTAATTAGTTTAAAAAACACAAGAAACTGGATCTAATTAAATTCGATGGTAAAAATAATATTTTTAACATTGAAAATGTATATTTTCATTATCATTGCAAAAAGAAATTGTGTTATCGTTCTTGTCTTTGTTTTAAAATTTTGTGGGTTCAAACCCTACATTTAGCTTGAATGATTGTTGTAGTTTTGAATCTATTTTAAACTGTAGGTCTTAGTCTAACTAGCCCTCATGAGCAAAAAAGTGACTTGAGCAACAAACCAGCAAGAAATAATATGTCCTACTTACTTATATTGAAAGTTTAAAAAATTCCAATTTCATAATTACATTTTATTGATACATTAAATGCTTTCATCAAGAGTTCTCTTAGATTAATAGTAATTAAGAAAAATACATAAAATTTTGTATTACATTACATCATAAAATATTGTATTACATGTATATATAGTTTGCACATATGTTACTTCTTTGTCAAGATTTTAACATGAGAAAATTAATTTCATAGAAAGTAGAATGAATGAAAAAAATTATGTCCAGTGTTCATTCATCTACTATAAATCTTCTTTTATTCTTTTTGTATTATCTATTATTCATTACATAATTACTATCACTCAACAGTTTTAATATTAATTTTTGTAAGACACATTGCAATTATTTATTATATTTTCAAAACAATGGGATTTCTATTTTTAAGGTTTTCCAACAAATAGACAATGTATATTAGAATGATTTGAATATTTTACTTTTTATGTAAATATATTTTTCTCTATTCTGCCTATATTTAGTTTTCCTTAACCAATTTTTATCTTCCCTTATGAACCACAAAAGAATTTTTCATTTTTTTAGTAGGAATATTTTTTAAATTAAGATTTGGTTAAATAAAATCTTACTTCTATTTGATTCTATCATTGATTTAATTATTTTCAGTTTCTAGTTGTTTGTAAAATTTCGCTATTGATTTACAGAAATACATTTAGATTATAGGGTCTGATTAACCTTCTTTCTTTAAAACTTAAAATACAATGATTTTCTCTAAGCCAATTATTCTTCAAATATATTAAATTACTTTGTAACAAAAATTTACAGCTGTAATTATTTATGATGATTGAGAGTTTAATTTGTTAATATATCTTATTGAATAGGAAAAAAATTAGGTAAAGGAAGTAATACAAAAATCAAAGTTAATCAGGAGAAGTATTTTTTAAATTTAGCTGTCAAATTTAAGACTTCTAATCTAGTTAACCCTTTGGATGCACATTTATTCAAATAATATTTTGCATTTGGAGCATATTTAATTTTTTGGGGTAGAGTAATTTGTAAGAATAGCATATTTTATGCAATTATTAGAATTTATTGACTCCCACCTTTTGTTTCTTACACTATGCTATTCAAAAAATCTTCATTTAGGACATCATTCAAAACATCCAAAGGTTTAGGATTAGCACCTATCTTTCGCAGACACAAAGGATTTATTCCAGGCACTTCACAAAACCATTTTAAATTAGGTACATCGTCTTTTTCTTCCCAAATCCATTGATCTAATTTCTCAGGAGAAGATTCGCTATCACTGCTTGATAAGTATCTTGTACGTCTTTTGCATCTTTGTTTTATCTCACTATCATTGTTACTTTGAAATAAACAAGAATGAACATGTTAAATACTGTCTCATTTTCAACGACGTATCAGAACGTAATGTGCAACTTTGGTCAAATTAATGCATGACGATCTGATATGTCGAATGCGGTCAAAGGATTTATTATGATACATGCTTTATTTTTCTTTTAAGCTTTTAGAAATATATAAAAATTCACTGAGCTCTTATTAATTTTTAAGAAAAAATTTCAAAATTGTTAAACCTCACTAATTTATACAAATTGAGATGCAAATATTCTAGCTATATTTTATTATTTATATTCGCTTCAAAACATTTACAAAGTTATAAGTGTTGGCATTCATCCTGTTAGCTTAAAACAAGTACTTTAAAACATATTTGCATATTAATTAGTTTTTTCATTAAGGTACCATTATCGATGTGTTATTTATGGTTGGGATCCTGTTTGTGCTGCCAGCAAAGATTGGATTAACCAAATGGGTGTGAAAAATCTCCCTAATAAAGATAAGCAACCATTTTATCATGTTCTTGTGTCAGATGGAACAGACCGTTATGCTGCTCAAGGTAATGCTGATAATTTTTAATTTATGTTAGAAATCTTTTTAAAAAGACTTTACTTGTAAATAAGAATCTTAATTTAATATTTTTGAAACTATTGTAAAATCTTGATAAATCATCCCTCAACGTACCTGTCCCATTTTGTTGGGGAAATATCCATACTTAAAAATGAATATATATGTTTATATATATATATTAAATAATTATTTAATATATATATTAAATAATTATTTAACTATTAGTGGCAGCTTATCCCCATGTAGTTTGCAATAAGTAAGGGGATCAGTATAGATAATAAAGTAAAAGATTTAGTTACAGCAATTACTCTTTTGTTTATTTTCTGCATATTCCTTAAGAAAAAAGTATACATTTATTAGCTTATTAAGACACATTCCAATCATCTATAAGAGGCAATATATGTTCAGCTTTCTTTGCCAAAAAAACTAGCTTCCTTATTGCACAGCACAACCATTTTCCTTTTCTACTTCATAATTAATAATTTCTTTCCAGTCATAAGTTTCCAGGGAAACCAAGAACTGGTTTTGAGACAGGGTAAAAACTGAACTTTCCTGTGTATGTGCCACAAGTCACTATACTAGAAGAAACGAGAAAGCATCATAATGTCCAATATAGTCATCAGCTTGATTTGAAATGTTGCCATGGAAAGAACAGTTTTTTATTCAATAAAGATGTCAAAGGAAGACAGCAATCTTCTTTTCCATAGCAGTGCAAGAAATTATATATGCATATCATGACAATTACATGTTAGTGAAAAAGATGACATTAAAGTTATGGCTTCAGCACAGTAAGCACCAAACTTATGAGATCTTGTAAAAGAATACATTTGTTTTATATAGAGGTTAATTGTATTGGTTGTGTAAAATCAAAACCATCTTTAAGATACAATTCTCGTGTTGAAACTAATCTTATCATAAATCTGTGTTATCATTTTTGTAAGCAATAAATAATATTTCGTATTTGACGAGTAAATAAAAATAATTTGGCAGGTATTCAGATTGTCACTCAGCATGTTCGTTTAATCATATAGTCTTTTCCAGAGTTTATTTGAAAAAGATGATTTAGAATTCGCAAGGGTACATGGTACAAGTAAGGTTTTTCAAATTCACAACTCTGTATATTTCAATATATGTAACACTTGAAACGTTATGCATAAACGTGTTTACTATATTGTAATTTTAACTTTTACTAGAAAATATTGTTTGGATTTGAACAGAATGTCATTTAGCAAAATGACTATCTTTTCTTTGCATCTTGAATTCAAGCAAAAATATTTTAATATTTATGTTAATTTATTTTATCAGATTAAAGAGATTAGATGAATATATATTATCTAGAATTGTCTATATATAAATATATATTATATATATAATTATCATTGAGAAAGTTATAGCAGGGCACTATTAAATAGAAAACAAATATATACATATCAGATATTCTAATGTATTTTATGAAATCACATTAATTTGAATTATGTACTGATCATATATTATTTTTTATATTATTAAGGTAATTCTATAATAAATTTACAAAATATTTACACATACTAATTTGGTTATTGAATGAAGAATCAATGAAAATGTTGTAGAAGATCTTTGCAAATTATAATTTCAATTATTGGCAAAATATTATTTAAAATGACAGAAGTCAATAAAAATATAAATGTCAATTCAAGGTCAGATGACACCAATTATGATATCAAGAATAAAGATATAATCTTTGTAATAGAAAGGTAATGATCGAATTAAAATGAAAAATATTATCATAAAATAAAAATATCTTAACTTAAATGTTGGTGTTGATACTTATTTCAAAAACAGTAAATCAAGGCTTATGATTTCCTGAGTTTGACTTTTGTTACAAGCCCTTTCAATTTTATTCCTAAATTCCTTTGAAGCTTCACTATATACATTTTTATGTAATTGTTTATAATGGTAACTAAACATTTAATTTAGTTTATGATTTTCTTTAAATTTGTTGAGTTACTGGTATCTAAACATTTTTTCAACTTTGCAAAACCAAGTGTCTTTTAATCGGCATAAATTATTGAATCATTGGTATACCAGAAAGTGGTTTCTTATTACTATTAAATGCAATTTAAATTGTTTGCGATGACATGCTCAATAAAAGAATGAGTTTTCTTAGGGGAAATTTTTGTTAGATTGAAAGGCGAAATTTTAGAAGTGTTGTTTATTATGGATTGTATTAAAGAGACTCTTTTTTTTTTATTCTTCTGTAGTTCTATGTAACTAAAATTCTTTCAAATGTTTTCTTTTTTAGAATTCCTTAAACCTCTAACGGCATCTGATTCCTGTCTGTCCTTTTTTTCCTGCATTACTGTTAAAATTCCTTGGGAAACTCAAAAAACATACAATGCTAGATATTTATATCTATTTTTAGCTATTTAACCTAAAATTACTAAAAAAAAAATGTCATAAGTTATTTTAACCTTAAAATACCTATGACAAGACTTGATATAAAATGATCTAATAAAAAAATATTAACTTGCTCAAAAAATTTTTTTCCAATATTTTTAAAATATCAAAATTTTTATTCAATTCTTTGATATTCATAAGCCATTTTTGAATAATTTATTAAAGGGAATTAGTTTTTTTGAATAGTTATTAATTTATAGTATTGGAAGTCATTAAATATGATTTCAAATAAAAATCTTACTATATACAAATATTCTAATATTGTATTAAGCACAATATTTTAAATTTTTTTAGTAATTTGGTAATTAAAAAAAGTTTTGTTAATTTTTTTTCAGAAAATTTAGAAATTGATTCTTTAGAAGAACCAATTGCACACATGGAAATCGGTCGATATTTTGAATCGTTTCATGGCAGTTATTACATGCCTAATGAGCAGAAGCTATTGGAATATCCTGATGACTCTGAAGTTCGAGAAAGCCTCCTTTCACAATTCAAAGCCGATGTTGCTTCATCTGAGGCAGTGATGGGTGAAGACATCTAAAGCTTTTATTTTATATTTTTTTAAATTTTATTTTCTTTATTGTAAATAGTTGTTTACAAGAAAAATTTTCTTTATTATTACTTTTGGAATCTGCTTTGATTTTATCTGTTTGACAATGTTGAATTTTCTTTGTAAAAGGGATATTATTACAAACATAATAAAAATTTCTGTTATTAATAACTAAAGTTTTCTCTATTATTTTCCCAGTACACAGCAATATCAATTACATAAATAATTTATGAAATTGTAAAAATATTTCTTTTGTTATGATTTATTCATATTTATTATGATTCATTTATGAAAATATTACAAATTTTTGTAATTTAATTTACTATTCTTTGTGAATTAACTCTTACATCTTTGGGTTATTCAAAAGTAAATTTAACAAAAAAGAAAGACAGTATGTAAATAGCTTTAAAAATATTTTCAAAAAACAAAATATGCATATAACAACATTTAATTAATTTTTTTATTCATTTTAGTATTTGTTCTGAGCTAATTTGAGCATTTTGTTATTTTAAAATATCCACAATGAATAATTCTTATTAAAATTATTATTTAAGTTAATTGAAGTTATTATTAAATTGAAGTTTTTAAATAACATTGTTTGAGAATAATGAATGAGTGGTACAAAGGTCATACAAATTGAATTAATCGTCAAGAACAGCTAAGTTGCTGTAAACTATGATGACATTTATTTGAGACTAATGCCAAGCAATTTTTATAAATATCTAAAAATTATATTTGTTTTATTGAGCGTGATCAAAACTTTGAATGTATATTGTACTTAAATACTGGTTACACTATTTGAAACGATCAAAGTACGTGAGGAGGTATGAGAAACTTTCTGAAGGTGGAAATGGTACAACCAGATCTGTATGGATGTGGTCGAAGTGAGGATATGGTGGAAAAAAATGCTGAAGTGGGCTGCCTTGAACTGCCTTGAAATCTTAGATTTTTGACAGTGAAGACATGTACGAGTCCATTTAGTCACATTTTTGTTGATGGAGGGTCATATGTAACGGTCTAGTATTAATTTTTTGGTGACTCAAGCTCTAGAGTGTGACCATCAATGTATACCCAAGATTTTACGACAAAAGTTCCTAGGAATATAGGGGTGCTCTTTGTCACATTTATATCACAGATAATTTCAGCCGTTGGTGTAAGTTTCAAGGATTGCTTCTTTAAGGAAGACAAATCGGACATCAGTCGCTTCAGTTAGTCATCGCTATTTTGGTCTCGAGCAATTACTGAGAAATCATTAACTGACTGATAATCTATGCCAGGAGTGGCCAAACTTTTGAGTTCCGTGGTCTACTCCACATTTAAAAAATCGATGGTGGTCTACCAATGGAAGAGCTAAATTAGCGTTACGTACATGTTTATATATTTATTTTCGGTAACAAGAAAAAATGGTTATATAATTTTTATAAAAAAAAACTTTTAAAAATTTACCGACGAAAATAATCAAAGTATTCATATATCAAAGATTCACCATCCTATTCACTTTGTTTATTTGAAATTGGGCACTGTATATCTGCGACAAGTTTATCATATTGTGGCTGGCATGAGCTTATTGCAATGCGTAAACACGAAATTAAGGAAGACAAATGTTCGCCAAGTTACATTGTGAAATTGGCGCCTTTGCGGATGATATTGTCCTTTGGAAGTCCGATACTGATTTGAGGAGATTGGAGAGAGACACTAATCAAGTCCTTGAAGTTATTTGGGATTTTGCAGAGAACCATAAACTGTTTTAACCCAACTAAGTCAACGGTAGGCTTTTTTACCACCAATAGAAAGCTGTATAATTTCCAACCCAACATCTTTATGAATGATCATGCGCTGACAGTGAATAAACACCCTAAATACTTAGGATTTGTGTTGGACCCGGAAATTTTGGGCAACAAACATATTGATCACCTCGTGCTAAGGGTAAGAAAACGGATTAACATCTTGAGGTACATCTCTAGTCGAAACTGGGGCTCAGACGCTGATACTTTACGAAACACCTATGTCTCATTAATTAAGCCGGTTCTGGAATACGCCATTCCAATTTACTGTGCCTGCGATACTAATCTCCAGAAACAAGAAAAGGTTCAGCTCAGCGCAGCTCGGATCATCCCCGGTTTAAGAAATTCCTGTCCCAGAGATATAGTACTTTTTGAGGCAGGTCTTCAGCCACTTAGCCTTTGAAGACGCGTATATTTAACTAAATATTACAATAAATTTTGTGCTCTGGGCTCTCATAATCGCACCTCAACCTTTTTTAGGGGTTGGCGTTATAGTCAGAGACTCAAGAGAAATAGCCCCTTCAGCAAAATAGCCAATCTGAACATAGCTAAAGATGCCGTGGAACCAAATCACCCGAAACAACATCTTGGCCCATCGGATGATCTAGATGGTGTCATTTTCCATCTCGATTTACCGGTTCATGTAAATAAACGATCTGATGCCCCCGACTATCTGAGGCAGGTGGCCCTAGAGAGAATTGGAGAAATACCGAGCGATGCCATACAGGTTTATACGGATGGCAATAAAGATGAACTCAATCGTACTGGCAGCGGAATTTACATCAAACAGCAGTATAGTGTCTTAAAGCTGAAAAAAAAGAAATCCTGATTATTGCTCGGTATTCCGTAGTGAGTTTATTGCCATAGAAGTAGCCCTGGACTCCCTGAATTCACTTCCATATGGAGCTGAGGTTTGGGTTTTGTCTGATAGTAAAAGTGCAATACAGCATTTGGCCAGGTGGCAACAAGTGAGAGACAGGACTGGGGTTTCAATACTTAAAATGTTAAAACGGATGTCCGTATCGCATCATCTTTACCTACTATGGATTCCTTCCCAAGTGGATCTCGAGGGGAATGAGATTGCGGACACTTTGGCCAAAGCTGGTGTGTCTGAGGACGAAGTGCCGTCGGCACCTCTCACATTTCAGGAGATTTATTCAAAGATTAAACACGAGAATAAAACCACTTGGATTGTACATCCAGAGCATCATTGGTACCGCTGCGCGCATCCAGGTGCTTCCTTGGCTACTGGTCTTAATAGACAAGAACAAACGGCTATTGGCCGTTTCAGAGGTGGCCATCTTAGTAACTTGAAATTCGTCGAGGGTACGAAGAAATTCGAAATTTGCTCCAAGTGCTTAAATGAACAGGCCTCTCCTGAACAAATTCTATAATGCCTTGGTCTCTCCGGAAGAGATCTAATGGAGAATCCATTTATGGTACTGGACTTTTTAAAGGTGTACGTGCTCATGGTCCCGGTCTAGCACAGCTGACCTCGGGGGCATGCAACAACAACAACCTAAAATGTCTTCATGATCGACGTCTTGGTCTCTATGAACTATGCCGTCGATTCGTGATAAAATGTCAGACACCACATTGTCAGCTCCAGAAATATGTCTGATATCCATGCTGTGAATTGAGAAATGAAATCGAGCTGTCTATAGGAAATGTGTTAAGAGTTTTTTATGAAGGCATCAGTTAAAGGTTTGTGATCAGTAAAAATGTAATTTGTGTTTCAAGATTGTATCTGAAATATTTTACAGCGGAATATATTGCAAGTAATTCTCTGTCATAATTACTGTATTTTGTTTCAGCTGGATTTAATTTACGAAAGAAAAATGACATTCCAGTTTCAGTTTCAGCATGCATAACAGTTCCAGTGCCAAAGTCAGAGGCATCAAATATAAGAGAAAGCTCTTGATCGCGCGTGGGGACATGGAACGCTAAATTTGCAGAAGTAGCGAAATCGGATTTGCATTTTTCCAAAGATCTAGAGGGGTTGTATCATATCAAATCACTAGGTGTAAAACATTTTTCTCCGAGTCTCTTAGTAATTCGTGGAGGGAGACTTCTATAGCTTTAGCCGAAAAAATTCAACTTTGCCATAAAACATCTGAGTTTTACGATATTTTGTGGTTTGATTAAATCGGTGTGATACCTGGATGAGACATTATTCCCCATCCCGCTCATTCGGAAACGGTGCTTTTTTTAAAGAGAGAGGTTAAGGAGAAAGCAAGAAGAATAATGCAAACTGTTGCTCTTAACGATAGGATAGTAGATAGTGTAATTATGTGTATATATCTAGTTGTTTATTATATATGCATGTTATTTATCCATTAGTTTAATAACTGTATCTGAAAAAACAGAACTTCACTTTCATGATGGCCAAGGTGAGAGTAGAGGGCAAAAGGATATAGGAATGACTTCGAGGATCACAATGGATAATAGCTTTGACTTTTCAGGGAGAGCTTTAACTCTGAAAGAGTGTTATAAGACAACGTAAAAAAGGGACTGATTCTTAACCTTGCAGCCATTTTGAAAGATTTAATTTTAATCCATGTAATTTTAAACGCTCAAAACCTTCGCGGTATGTGTTCTTCATCGTCTGCTGGCGCAAGTCAAATATCATCAAACTATGGTAAATAAAATTTGAGGCAAAATTTGGTGAATGTACCTATGAAATATCTGACCTGCATTTCGAAGACCAAAAGGCATTATGACAATTCAAAAAGTCCAAAAGGAGTTGTGACCGCAGTTTTTAGGTTGTCATTTGGGATCTGGTGGCATGCACCAGCTAAATCCAGAATAGAAAAGATGGATATTCCATGAAATATTTCAGTGCAATCTTAGATATAAGGCACAGAGTAGCGCTCGAGGATAGTTACCGAATTAAAACGGTGATAATCATCACAAGGGTGTTGCCTCCAGATGCTATTTTTACCATGTAGAGAGGACTAGCCCATGGGTTTTTAGAGGGTTGAATAATGAGAGTTAGAGTGCATTATGACATAAGGTTCTCGAACTCCTGTCACGCAGCTTGAATGATATCAAAAGAAAGGCGGCAGGTTTTCTTGAAAATAGGAGGACTTTTTGTTTCTGTATGGAGAAAAATAGTAACAGAAGCTTTGTTATTTATTACTTTTGATGGATTTGTGAGATCAGGGTACTGAGAAAGAATTTTGTCAAATTGCGACTTACCAAATAATATACTTATTTTAGTATATTAATGGGCAATGATGAGGAATCATTTCACAGTTTGGTTGCTGCATCAATGAGATATTTTTTTACATCTACAAGGAGATTGAAATGGTTTAAAAAATCTCTTCCAATAATAGGTTGGTTGATATTCGCGATCACAAAAGACCACGTAAATGTCCATCGTAAGTTTAATCTCAGGGTGATTAATTTATTACCGAAAGAGAAAGTTGGTATTTTTTTCCATTAGTAGCAAAAAGAACCATATCACCAGGAGATTTATCTCGTGTAGAATGAGAATTTGGTTGTACGGAAATATCCGCACTGGGATCAATAAGGAAGGATAAATTTTTTTTTGGATCGACCAGTAAAATTTAGCGGTCTCTATCATGGCTGTGAGGCAATCGCCAAACTAATTTTCAGAATTTTGAGAGTTACATGGAGAACTACATTTGCGAGTAGATGTGCCAAAATTAATGTGGTAGAAACATATACCATTTTCTGGCCCCTTACAAATACGTCCGTGTGATAGACTTAGCGATCCACTTCACATGAAATTTTGATTATGGTGGTTGGTGCGCGGCGCTGAACAATAGCAGAAAGTTCGCGCTCTTCTTTTCCTAACTGAGCTAATCTGTGCTCTCACTGGAAGATTTGCGAAATTTGATCGACATTTACACAGTGAATTCCACTTGCCACACAGATCACAGACTGCGAAGTCAATTACTTTATAAGCTACGACAACCAAATTAGTTAAATTTTTATTTAAAATTTGCAGAATGCTTTATGTTGTGTTGAGAAGTCGGACAAGCCATAATGATTTCCTCCTACTGCTTTTCCAGCGAGTCCACACATACCTGTTAGTCGTTGAGAACAGGGCTCTTTCCCTAGCCCTGCGTTGTGATGGTCTTGATCTCCCAGCTCTAAACCCTGCAGTAAAGGAGCCCTTTCAGAGTGTAATTCGATCAAACGGTTTTTGAGGGCATCATATTGGACATAAACTGGAGGATTCAAAACCAAATCACTCAACGAATTCAGAATTTCTGTTTCTACTGCAAACGCTACATTTTGTCAAATCAATTAAGATAACGGTTAAAGTAAATTGTGCTTAAATTTGTTTAAACCATTATGAGGGATTCGACTTCCAGAAAAAGGATAGTTTTAATGTTACACGGGACATTTATATGCTATTGTTACTGTCAGATTAGCGTACATTTTGATTTAAAGTAATATAAGAAATAAAATATTGAATGTAAGAAAATAATAAATATTCAATATTAGAAACTATGATAAGATGAAAAATAATATATATAGGGAGAAAATTTATATTTATGAATCAATAATAAATTCAAGAAAATTAATACATAAATCAATAGTAAATTAACGAAAAAATACTTCTTTCGTAAATGACCGATTAATGCTAACGTACTTATGGCAGAGAGATGGAAAGGGAGAGAAAATTGCAAAAAATACGAAATATTGCTCAGTCTTGCAACTGAATAACGTTCGGAAGCGGAGTATTTACAGTCGTGATTTTAATATTAAATTAAAACACGACTTACTAGTCTAATTTGGACAGCGATCATAGTTAAAGAAATATTCATTTACAATGAATTGCTCATTTTCTATGATGATCTGTCAGCTGAATCGTCATCACTCTGGCTTTAAGTTCAACAATTCATAAGTTCGACTTACATCTGAGACGGGAATGTTTGGAAATCATTTTGAATTACAGATTTCGATAGAATCAGTCCCCATGTGTCTAAAAATCGACCATTGAACCATGCAAGTTCAACATTTTGAATCGGGCTGCTCATGCTCCTGACAACTACATGGGAGTGATGCATGTATTTTTTCTCAAGTTGTTATTTTAAGGTCGCATAATTAATGTACGAAAAATTTAGCTAGGGATTTCTAAATAAAAATAATATTATTGATTTCAATTCAGGAATAAAGTCATCCAAAAGTTTAAAAATGAAATTTAAAAAAGAAATGAATTTGCTATTTTTGTCTCATGTAAAGGAGTTATTTGAACTTGAATGGTGTAAACAAAATATGATTTTTATTCAATAAAGAAAATAAAAAAAAATACAAAATAAAAGCACATTCCTCAAATTTTACAGATATAACTATCTCCTATTTTAATTTTTATATACGAGGGTTATTCAGAAAGTGATGAACGTTTTGTAATAAAACAAGAACTAGGTACAAGAAAAAATTTTTATTATATACATCTAAAAGAGTGACTAAAATGCTACTTTTCTACATAGTCACCAAACAAATTAAGGCACTTATCGTAGCGGTGGACTAGTTTCGAAATTCCTTCGTCATAGAAATCCACCGCCTGCGATCTCTGCCCCTCAGTGACGCACGCCAGGAGCTCGTCGTGGTCATCAAAACGCTGTGTCACTAGCCAGTTCTTCATCTTCGGGAACAAGTGAAAATCACTCGGTGCTAGGTTGGGACTGTAGGGTAGATGTGGTAAAATCTCCCATTTGAGTGAGTCAAGAAGTTCTGCAGTTCGATTTGCCGTGTGAGATCGGGCATTGTCGTGAAAAAACAAAATTTTTGACGATAACTTTTCTCGGCGCTTGTTTTTCACTGCTCTTCTAAGTTTGCGCAATGTTTGGCAGTACCGATCAGAGTTGATTGTTGCACCACGCTCGAGAAAGTCAATAAGCAGCACACCTTGTCTATCCCAAAAAACAGTAGCCATAATCTTCCTCGCTGACAAGGTTTGCAAAAATTTTTTTGGTTTTTTGGGGGAACTTGTGTGCCCCCACTCCATGGACTGCAATTTTGTCTCGCAATTGTCGTTCTTCACCCACGCCTCGTCACCCGTTACGATTCGATCCAGTAAAGAATCACCATGTGTGTGGTAGGCGTCAAGAAATGTTAAGGCTTCTCCCATTCGCTGACCTTTATGGAGGTCTGTAAGCATTTTTGGCACCCATCTTGCACAAAATTTATGGTAGACAAGCTTGTGAGTCACAATTTCAAACAGCAAAGTCCGTGAAACTTGTGGGAAGCAAAGCGAAAGCTCCTTTATTGTGAAGTGACTGTTTTCACGAATCTTCTCATCAACTTTGGCGACCAGATCGTCTGACACAATGCTCGTGTGTCCACTCCTCTCTTCATCATGCACGTTGGTTCGGCAATTTTTTAACCGGATACACCATTTTCACACAGTTGCCGATGAATTTCTATCGGTTTTACGTTTTTTGCTAACAAAAACCGTATTACGAACCGCACTTCACAAGTGGCGGGATTTGAAATTGCAGCGCACATTTTAAATTGGAATATTGGGAAAACGGGCAGCGCGGAGATGTTCTCGTTCTGACGGCTGGATGCTGACTGAATCTCTGAGCACCAAAACTTACGTGATCGCCGCGTGCCTAGCGGCGTCAGACGGAAACGTTCCCTACTTTTTGAATAGCCCTAGTATATATATATGTGTGTGTGTGTGTGGTTTTTTTAAGATGAACTATGGCATTTGTAGCACGTCTGCATGATAGGAGAGCTCAACTAAAAATGCCCGGGGAAAACTTAACCCCCTCAAAAGAGTACAGCATACTGATCACTCGTTCGTTGAGAATAGTGGCGCGAGATGACATCATCTGTCAGTTCGAAATTCCTTAACCGTATTTGGTAATGTACATTTTGGAATTCCATAACAATTGTTTTGTTGCTGTGGCTTATCCTCCAAATGTCTGACAAAATCAGACAAGGTCCATGAGAACGTTGACCCTAAGGAAATCGAGGACCAGAAGGGGGGATGAGTAAATATCCTCTCTGAGAAGTCCCAAGCAGTCCAGAATTTGATTAGGAGTAGCCTGCTCAGTTTTACATTTAGAGCAGACCTCAAAAATTTTCCTGCCGTCGAAATACGTGAGACCTCTAGTATGGACACTTGCTAGTCTGGAAATTGGGGTTCTAGAGGCTCTGTCACAATTGAGGGCGAATGAAGAGCCAGACTGTTTGCCCGAGTACCAGTGATGGCAGTGAGAAATCATCCACCCTTTCGAAATTTCAGAATTAACTATAGACTGATGTTCTAAAAAGGTAAGTGTTGAAGAGGAAGGATTATCGTGGTAACAGCCCTTCTTGGCGAGACTATCCGCCTGCTCATTACCGTTTATGTCTTCACATGAGAAGGAATCCATTGAAAATAAACTTCATGGGACTTCGAAATGATCTTGAGAAGGATAGAACTGCTAGTCTGATGTCCAATTGCAATCCAGTTGTGGAGATGCTGAAGAGAGCTTCTACTGTCCGAAAGTATCCATAGGTCCCCAAAACACTTTTATTAAGAATTGGCTTCAAGACCTTGTTCAATTGCAATTAATTCACTTTTGAAGACTGATGATGAATCAGGGTTGCGAAGGTTGATAAATAGTTTTTCGCCCGGTTTCTCAGTGTAGATGCCACTACTAGCATGGTCATCCAGTTTACTTTCGTCCGTATTCATTTCTGTGGCATAATAGGGGGCCTTTTTAATGATTTTTAAGGCCAACTGTCTAAGATGAGAAGGAATCAAATCCATTTTGTTGATCGGGGCAGTAAAATTGAAATGGAAATGGACTCTGATTATTCCCTCTGAGACAATGGTTTTGTAACTCATACATTTGTTAAAAGGGGCCATATATACAATAAAAAAGTACAAATTACAGCATACGAAATATATAAATTTCAAACATATATATACGAATCTAATTCAAAATCTGGTTATGGTAGATTGATGTTTAATTATTATAAAAATTTTACTCTGCATGATTTGATTGAAATAAATCTGATCATAAAATAACTGTTAAAACAAATATTTGGAAAAGGTACATTTAAATAAAGAATAAATATGGAAATCAATTAAGAATTTTATTCATATTTGTGTATAAATTGTGTTTGATAAGTCACAATCCTAACTTTTTTGTGACAAGGTGACAGTTAAAATAATAAAGTGTCGAAAGCCCGTGAAAAAAAAATGATGGAAACATTTGTGAATAAATAAGAATACGTTTTGTAAGCTTAAATATTATAGCTATGAGATTTTTTTATTAATAGAAATATATATGTTCTGGTAGCCTGTGGTAGCTTTATTGGAGTTTTATAAGGCTTGGATTTTTTTCCTTAAAAACATAAAATGTTGAAGATCTTAGATTTTCAGAGGCTAAATTGTAGGAGATACTGAATATGGCTAGATAAAGTGTGACCGAAACATATCAATTTTTTGGTGTTTCTTGACTTGTAAAATGTCAAATGCCAGAAATATACAAAAAGTAAGGCAAGACAAGCTTGACAAACCAAAAGGGTGGACGGAAAAATGACGATGATTGAAGTGGATTGTAGTGTCAAAAAAGTGGAGCAACAAAGGTGACCGCAGAATTCAATCAGCATCTGGATTTTCCAGTGTCAATGATTGCAGTTTGAAGCACCTTCATAAACAGAACATTTACTGCAAAGAAGCAATTTCCAAGCTACCCGTCACAGATGTTAATACCAAGCGTCATTTAGAGTGGTGTCATATTCCAAAAACCTGATTGATTGACAAGTGGAAAAAATAATATTGTGTGACGAATTGTTTTTTTATACTTTTCTCTAGAATAGAACGAGTTCACGTTTGTTGAATACCTGCACAAATATACAATCAAGATTGTTTTTTTCCAGCTGTTAAACGTGAGGTGAATCTGTCATGATAAAGGCAGTCGTGTCATGGCTTTCTGTCGCACCAATCGTAACCCTGAAAGGAAGGATTACTTGGGAGAAGTATAGAGAAATTTGCGAATCTTTCTAGTTCATTCTATGATAAAGATGGAATTATCCAGGGTGACAATGCATCTAACCACGTAACGGAATTCATTTAATTATGATATCATGAACACGAGTAGCATATTGACTATTTAATACAACCCTATAACTGTTGACATTTTGATCGAAAACTACCTCAAGGTGTCATTGGACATTTGCTTGATGATGGAGAGATTAGCCTCGTGTTTCAATCAAACATGCCGCTTTGGATGCAACCACATGTTCGGTTCAATCGGGTCAGTTAATGCGTCTATTAACTGACCCTCGTGAAACACGGGTGCTGTCAGGAAAACGTTGATGATGCAGTACAAAATATGAATAACCGCACTTGATGAAGAATTGATGCACAATGTGCAGTATTTTCTTACGTAAATAATAATGTACTTAATGATTGTTTAGCTTATTGTAGATGCCTGTTCTGTTAATCTTCATCCATCAAAATAACGTCAGTATTAAACATTAGCTAGAATTCTGATTCATCAAGTACCGCTGAACATCTCATGACAATACCGTTTGCGACCTTGTGCGAATTGACAAGTTTTAGCTGGATCATTTGGCATACGTGGTTTTTCGAAATCGCAGACTCGGACTCGCCTTTTCTGTGTTGCACTGAGGAGTGCTAAAGGTATATATTATCATCTCTTTGGTATTCATTTCTCGTCAGACCTTTTATTCTTTCATTTAAGGTACACATCCTACAAAATTTAATAGACACTTTTTTCGCTAATGGTAATTTAATTCATTTTTATTTTAAATATTATATACAAAAAAAAAAACAATTTACTCAATATATGATAACATCTTAATTTTTCTATTTTTGAAAATAATGTTGTTTAGACGTGATTATTCCCACGCAAAAGAAATTATGAAACGAATACTTAATAAACAAAGTAGAATCTCATCTATATCGAATCGCTTTCTGAATTTCAAAAAAAATTTAATGAGATTGAAGAAAAGAAGAAAAAAATGCTCACACACACAAGAAAAGGAAAAGTAAGAGAAGGGAAAAATGAGAATAAGAGAGAGAGAGACGTGTCACTTGGGGAATTCAGAAACATTATTTTAAAATTTCTTGGATGTACAGAAGTTCTTAATAGAATATAGAATATAAAATAATAGAATACAGAATAATAGAATATTCTTAATAGAAGAATACAGATGTACAGAAGTGTTTAAGATGTAGGAGAACGGAATTATGATTCAGACACTTTATTTCAAATTGCAAATGATGGTCAGTTTATTGAAAATGTCGAAGAAGAAGATGACCTTCATGTCCAAGTTGAAACAGACACGAATTATCAGATGATGAAGCATTTTCCGCCTTTGATACAGCTTTGAAGTGAATGGAGCGTCAGCCCGAGTGTGACCACATGCAAATTCTTACTGTCAAGCAGATGCTCGACTTGGCTGCCCTAAAATGGATGAATGCAATTAAACGGCTTATTCTAACCGCGAGGTGTTCATCAACCAATTACTCTCATATACAGCAGTGTATATGCATACAGTATCCATGTACAGCATTTGTAAATACCTTAACGTAAAAATTGTTGCTTTTCATTTAATTGATTAAAAATCATTTTTCTTTAAAAATATGTAGCTTTTTCTCCCATATAAAACATACAATAATTAATTAAAATGGACCTTTTTTCAAAAAAATTCAATTAACCGAATTTTTAACTATCCGAATGGGGTACGGTGCCAATTAATTCGGATAATTGGAATTCTACTGTGTATACTCAACAATTAATTTAATCAAATGATGTCTCTTGTGATTATAGTTTGAAAAACTTTTATACAAAATTATGATTATTAGTATTACAAAGAGTAATTAGGCTGTTAGAATTATGAAAACAGATAAAAATTTTAAGATTTGTCGAAAATTAAAAATATAATAATAATAATAAAAAGTTAATTCAAAATTTGATTATTTCAATATTTTTAATATTTCCCTAATTTTGTTGCTATAAATTGTTCTCCTTTTTTTTAAAGTCTACATAATTATTATTCTAGAAATGTACTAAAATGCTTATCTATTTCTCCAAAAATAAAAATATAATCAAAATAAATTAAAGATTGATTCTACAATCTAATGTGTTATATTTAAAGAATGTTTCTTTAAAAGGTTGTAAATATTTGACATTGACTTCCTTGACAGTGGTAACTAAAACAGTCATCACTCTGGCTTTTTATTTAACAACAGTATGCTGTCAACGGTCATTTGCATATATTCACTGTTCACTTTCGATTATAGGTCCTTATTGAAATAAACCTTTCGATAAACATTGACTTGAGAATGAAAAAAATCTGACACGTTGGAAAATCAATAGATTGTTACAGATAGAATGCATAAAAAATTAATTTGTAAGTATCTAACTATAAAGTTAGTATTTTTTAAAGTCATTGCGAGACAGGTCTGTCAGCTTGTGTGGATCTTAAGTAAAAATATAAGGATCTAATTCTTGGAGAAAATTTTGATTTAAACCATTTTATACACTGATATATACCATTTACTTATCTCTGTTCAAAAAGCTGTTTTAAACCACAAAATGAGATCTTGCATATAAACCAAGTAAAACGAATCAAATGAGGTTCTGGACTCTTAAAAATTTTCATTTAGTTTTGAAGTTTTTAAATATAGAAGTGGGACTGCTTTCATTCGAATTCTAATGTATATTTCCGATTGTTGTCGTATTGGAGAAACCGAAAATGCGTTCGCTGCAGAGAGCAAAAATAGTGCTTTAAAAATTGGTAGAAAAAAGCAATAAACATAACTTTTAAAGGGACACAATACTACGCTACACCTCCCATTTACCTGAAACAGAGGCCTAAGTAATGTGTTTAGACTCTTCTTTCCAAGGAAGCGGATCTGCACGCAACAGAGCGGTCATAATTACTGGAGGGGAGCCCTCAACATCTTACGGGATAACTCCTACGAGAGAGAAGAGGAAAAGAAAGCAAAAGAGGGGAGGGAAACGGAAAAAAAGAAGAGGGCAGATCAATGGGGTACCTCGGTATTGCGACACCCGTGTTTACAAAGAAAACCCCCTGAGGAGGTTACACTTAATGAAAGCTTAGATAATTAGTATTATAAATTTTGGTTCAAATAAACTATTATTTCGACACCATTTAAAATTATAAGATAAAGTTTGAACCACGATTTTATAATAAAAGATTTAAAGAATTTATGTCATGAATATTTATAGGATTTGCTAGAATGGAGAATACATTCTTGAATATTAAATTTGTTCCCACAAAATTATTTCACTTATAATCAAAGAATTTTAGAGATCCCAATTGTTACGGAATTCAGTTATATTGTGAGAGAAAATTTTATTGCATTTAGAGACTGAAAAACCTTTGTTTTGCCTTGGTGAAGTTTTCGCTGCATTACTTTGCTAGGAACATAATTTCTAACGTTTTGGTTTTAAACATTTATAGAGTTACCTTAACTATATAAAATTTGACAGATTTTAGAACAAAAGAAAATCATTAGCATTCAAACAATCGGAAATTTTTGTTCTAGTTTTAAAGCATTTCGGCAAAAACAATTACAATGTTTTAAACCCCCTTAGAAAAACTTGAAAACGAGTATTCGAAACGAGTATATGAAAACGAGAGAGAGAAAATTTATGACCTAATTAAAATTCCCTGAGGCTTAAAATTTGTGCCAGTAAATCGAGAAGATTTTGAGAGTAATTTTGGTTAACTTACTGGCCTTCGTGTGACTCGGTGGCGCAACGGTAGCGCGTCTGACTCCAGATCAGAAGGTTGCGTGTTCAAATCACGTCCGGGTCATGTATTTTTTTATTACTTGAAATTTCTTTCCTTACAATGAATTAAAAAAAAAATTTTTTTTCCAGATTTTTTCTAATTTACGTGAAATTGTTTTTGAGAAAGGCTGAAGAAACATTTTTTAATAATTTTCTCTTTCAAAGTGATTATTTATTTTGCTTAAAACATACAACGATTTCAAAAAATGGTGTGAAACTTATAAAAGGATATCTGTCTCTGTGTAAACTTAAAATGAAAACAGTTTCATTTCCAAATTTTGATTAAAACGTGTGCAATTTAAATCATAATTAATGTTACTTTAAAGTCGCATTAAAAATTTTAGAAGACATAATAATTTCTTGATAATTGACATTTATATCCGTAATTGTGATTTAACTACTTGTTGTGCAAATATATGAATTTATAATTATTAATTTAAACTGTTGCAGGGATAATGTATAATAATAAAAATATTAATACTTTGTGTACATAAACAGAACCCTTATTTTGCTTGTCCACCGAATTTTCGCTTGGGGATAAATTAAGAACTGCATGAAATGAAAATTTATTTTCGGAAATTTTCTCACATTAAGAACGGAGGTGTGGAGTTATTTTCTCTCTTTAAAATTGTTTATGATTAATCGCTGCAACTAAAAAAATATACACAACATTGTATGCCGTTTTTCTTTTCAACAATCTCACAGGGTGGTTTAAAAAAATGAAAATGTTTTTTTTTTCGATTTTTGAAAAAGTATTATTGTTACCAAATTCATTGCAGCTTACATGTTTACGTTTTTCCCAATAAGCTGCCGAGAGGAAAGGCATTGAAACGTAAATAAAAAAGTCCTGTCTTCAATATTAGGTGTTCACACCTTATTCGATTTGTTTCTTATTGATCTGTTCGTGAGATCTCATTTTCCTTTGTAAATCATCAGGGTAAACAATAAATATCTTTAAAAAAATAGAATATGTAAACATTCTATATTAAAATGTAACTTTGGAGCACTTAATAATTCTGGTGAGCGTATGAGTCAACTTTCACTAACATGGCGCTGAAAAAATCTAAAACATCTCGTGACTGAATGAGCAATCCTCCCTTTTTTGTTGGTGGAGAATTCCCCGAGCATACGTCGCTGTAATAATACTGTTGATTCACCTCCCAAGGGACACTACAGCATCCGATTAATCAGCAGTCCAGTGGCCACACCTAAGCAACAGGATCTGCTGAATACGAATCAGTCTGGGATTTCGAGGCAAAGGAACTAAAATGATGCAAAGGCTTGAAATAAACCTTCATCTTCATTCTGTAGCCTTTGCATCGTATGCTTATGGTTTAAATTTTTACGTCATCTCTTTCCCACTTGCTATTAAATAGATTTACGTCTTTGAAAATAAAAATTAGCAATTCATATATTTGAAATCCTTGCAGTCACAGTTATTTTTCTATAAATATAAGTTAGAAACAGCTGCCACTTTTGTGTAACGAAAGCTTGTGTATTTATCAAGCATTGTAAAGGGTAACATAATTATGAAGCACCTTAAGTTTGAAATTATTTATATAACAAATTACGGCAAGCTGTAGATTATCCGCAAGAGCATAATATGTTTTTTGTGCTCTGGAGAAGTCCACGGTTAAGATGGGCTAAATTGGTGGAGTCAGATTTGCTTTCAATTAAGGAGAATTTAAAAAACTTGCTTGTTTTTAAGAAATGTAAATATACAAATCTGTTAACATTATTATTTTATTTTTATTTTTTTATTTTTTTATAAGTGTGCCCAAATTATCTAATGAGCATTTAATTTGTTCAAATGCATATTTATGTTGACTACGCAATCAGCTTATCCGAGATAGCGATAATCAAAAGTTTACTGTAAACGAGAAATAATGAAAAAGTGACTGAAAGGAAAATTAATCTAAATTTTCATTTTCAGTCACTTTTTTTTTATCCGTGTTGTCACCAGGAATGATTCTGGATAACATGTTTGTCATACGGAAATTTTTAATCAATGATAATTGCTGTCATTAGAAAACGATACAGGAAGATAAAGAGAGTGAAAGAAACATTCATGCCCGAACCCTGAGTCAAACCTGGGACCTATTGCTTCGAAGTTAGTGTTTGTTAAATATTAAAACTAAGATTTAATGATTAATTCGAGTTGTAGAATTATGTAATATTTCAGAGTATGTAATATTATTCCCTTAATCTTACGCGAGACTTAATCGATTTAATAAAAATTTTCTCAAATTTCGAATATTTTATAGAATTATTTTTAAAAATAGCCGCCCAACTTGTCTAGTGGTCAGCGTGCCTGACTGTGGGTAGGAAGGTTCTGGGTTCGAATCCCGGTTAGGGCATGGATGTACTTTCTCTCTTTATCTATCCTTTTTATTTTCTTAGTATGATTAGGTTGTGAATGGTTGCCTACCCTATAAATGGGTACCTATAGCATGTGCGTATTAAGGAAGTTGGATTTTAAAAAATCTTCTGCTAGTGATTAGAGATTTACTTTATTATATCTTGATTTGTATGTAGCCCGGCTAGCTCAGTCGGTAGAGCACGAGACTCTTAATCTCGGGGTCGTGGGTTCGAGCCCCACGTTGGGCGAAACATTTTTACACAATTATGCATGTAATTTATAACCATGATCAGTCGCAAATGGTTAAAGTAATATATATAATATTATAAATAAAAAATAATTTTTTGACAACATGCTTTTTCAGACTTCTTTCCCTGTTAGTTTATTTCCCTATATCTTTATCTATTTCGCATTCGATTCGTATCGTATTTTACCCCTGATCATCAACTTTCTTGCTTAGGACTTGAAAAAGAGGACTTGCTTTAAAGTCATCTTCTTGTTTCAGGCTTTTTGTCAGTTTCCGGCTTCTTTTGGCTCTGGTTTAGTCTATTGGTTAACCAGATAGGATAAGAAACTACAACACTATTTTTATATGCATATTAATATAAAATTATCATGATTTTTTCATTTGATATTTCATTCTTTTAATTCATTTAAATTAAAGTACTATTAAAATATTTCCTGGGATGACGGTTGGGAAAATTTCCAAGAAATTATCCCATCCCTACAATTAATTATCATTAAAAATTTGGGATACATAAATACAGTTTGCTGTATGTAACAATACTCAGTGAAAATTGCAATTTCCATTTATTGAGTTACGCTGTGTTACATCTTTCAAGCTTTCTGAAAAAGAAAATTGTTTTGTTAATTTTGGCTCAAAAGTAAAATAAATTCCTAAATTTTGGAATTCCATATAAATTTTATATACTCTATAATTGCTATATTATTTATTAAAAATCAAGATTATTCGTTTCAAATTTAATTGTTAATGTCATAAATTGAAAACTTCTGCATTTAATATAAATGTGCTCGTAATAATCAAAATTATCTGACAGGGGGAGATTATAATTATGCAATCAAGAATACAAACCATTAGGTTAATATTCAATGAAAGTATTAATGATTGAATCATATTTAATACAAATTAAAGAATATATTTCCTCTAATTTAGATTTAAAAGGAAAAAAATTAAGAACTTTTTTAATCATTTTTCGTTTCAACTCAGCAAATTTTGATACGAATTAATAATGAAAGAAAAAATGTAAGCTAGAGAGAGAGTTCTTTTTTAATTTATGTCACGATAATATTTGATCATTATTTAATGAAAAAAGTCTAGGATTATATTTAGTATCGTCAAATCAGTCTGTTAATTTAAACACCTCAAATTTCTAATATTTTAGAAAAGAAAATTTAATTTGTGAACAGTGGATATGAAATGAATATAAATATACAGTATATGTAATAATTAAGTACAAAACGGTTTTTTTTTATTTTTTTCTACAATATGCAAGTAAATTTATTATTTGCGTGTAAAAATTAGTTTTAATATAAGAAAAAAACTGGCACATTTGCTTTCAATATTAAAAAAAGCTTAATTAGCATGCAAAATAATTGTTTTATTCTAAAAGATATGATTATATTTTGGAATATAATTTTCTTTTTAAAATCAGTTACAAGTAAAAATACTATATTTTTAAATTAAAAAAATTATATACATATAGATGTGTGTGTTTGATTAATTATATAACAGCTTTCTTCTTTATTGACTCGATAGCCCTTTTTGGGCCAAGGGCTTTTACAGAATCTTCTCCCATTCTGATCTTGGTTTTTAAATAGACCTCCAGTTTTTGATCTTTATAATTCCAAAATCCTTGTCTCGACATAGTGTATAACACCATTACTCCTAATAAATACATGCTCTCTATGTAAAGTAAAAACACACGCACTAATTTACTAAACAAAAGGTAATAATGAATTTATGCATTTTTTTCACTCAATTAGAAATACATTAAAAAATACACTGGCGCCATCTATTGGAAATACATGATACTATTTACGATACTTTAAGTTATGAAAATTCAGTCATATGTGTTATACTTCTTTAAAGCAATTTTTATTTTAGTAGACTATAATTCTTCGTACAACTTTAAAAAAATTGTTATTTTTCAATCCCAGAGTATACCTTTTCCGTATATGCAGACCTACTACCCAAATTTCCATTCTTCATTATTGAATACTCACTACATTTCTAAATTTCTGAAATATATAAAATATATCTATAAATTAAAAAATACTTCAGTAAAAATATTTAAGTATAATACACGAAAATTTTAATAAGTACAATACACCTGAAACTAACAAAGTTAATTTAATAAAATAAGTACTAATGAAAAAAGTTATCTAATTTTAATATTTTTTTAGTGAATAAAATAAAAATGGATAATAAGTATTGCATTCAAAATATGCTCATATAAGTAACTTTTAAAAATTTAAAGATACTTAAATTTTCATTAATTACTAATGTAATGTTATGTAACCATGGTAGCGCGTTCAAATCACGTCCGGGTCAGGTACAGTTTTTTTTTCTATAACTGTAAAAATGACACTTTTAAAATTTATTACTAAAATTATAAATCTAAATTAAAATGAAATTTTTTAGAAAAATTGATAAGACAATGCTTTTGAGAAATAGTTAGACTTATTATTACCATTATAGTTTCAATTACGCATGTTTGATTTTTATATAATGCTGAATATTAAGTAACTTGAAACCAAATTCTAAAATCATTAATTATTTTGCAGTTTTTAATTTGCATGAATTTCTTAAAAAATTTAAGCAAAATTTTTAGTTTGTAGATAATGGTTTTTTTTCACATGCGAGATAATTAAGATAATTAGATGATTACATTTTAATAGAGAGGCAAACTTTGTCTATTAAAAATATTTAAATAGTAGTTTTAATTATTTAAAAGCATACGTGTCAATCTAGAAATATCCATCATAAATATGCAACGAAATAAAAACACTTAATAAAGAGTGAATAAATTTTCACTTTAATTAAAATTTTAACTCTCAAAATATAACACTGAATGAAGTTTAATTTATATATTTTTTTAATTTTTGTATGGATGAAGTATATATAATTCGAAATAGCTCAGTTTTCAGAACGGTATTTGCTGTGAAACAATGCCATTTTGTTACAGACAATAACATATTAATTTTTCAAAAAATGTCTCTTCTAAAGGAAAATTACAAATTATATTTTCCGTGTATAATATTATTAATGCAATGTTCACATGTAATTTTGCATGCTTCATTTCATTCATGGTAATGTTAGGCAACATATGTGGTTGCCATGATATTATTAAGCAAAACTGCTTAATTTCAATCGCAATTAATTTTTTATATATTCAGTACACAAGGTAAATAAGAAATTTCTTGGCGTTTTTGCATTGCCATTGAATGAAGTGAGAATAAGCATGCAGATTAGTGTATGTCATGGTTGAGACAATCCGTAGAAGGAATATCAGTCGTCATAAAAGTCACCGAGCACATTCATCTATCGGAACTCGTACAGTAGCGAAGAGAAATGGACATGTCGAAGAAGCTCGTTCTCAGTGTTGTTTGCTCTACGATTTTAAAGAGTGGGATTACGGCCTACTGCATCAAGTCACCGAATATGTCAAGTGTTTGAGGATAGTGCTGTGAATGAACGTACAGGCATTGGTTTCCCAAATTCAGGTCGTGAGATTTATCCTTCTGTTATGAAGCTCGCAGAGGATGACCACAGGCCTTGAATGACGAAGCCCTACAGGCGGCCATTGAGAAGGATAGTCAAACGTGTGATGAACTTGTCAGAAAATTTAACTTTCGTGTGAAAGGTTAGATTTTATTTGCACACCTCTAGGTTAGACGTACAGACTGAGCAAGTGGGTTCCTCACTCGCTGTTGGAAATCCATAAGCAACAACGAGAAGCAGCCTGTTTTTCGTTGCTTTCTCGTCCCCTGTAGAGCATCCATATTCAATCGAGTGCTGACCAGTGACGAAAAGTGAGTCCTGTAGGGCCCTCTCAATTGTTCCAAACATTGGTTGTCACTCTACGATATTGTCTCGCACAGCGCAAGATCATCTATGCACCTACGCCAGATTATGCTTGTGTCTGGTAGACTAGCCATAATGTGGATCACTATGAGCTGATACCAACGGGCAAAAGGGTATTTGAGGACCTGTACTCGCAGCAATTGGAAAGTGTGCAACAGGTATTGCAAGTGAAGGAGCCAATAGTGGTTAACCGCAAGGGTGTATTACTCTTGGCCGATAACGCGAGGTCGCATGTCGAGCGGGTGGTCAGGAATACCATTCAGCGACTTTGCTGGGAGACTTTGTGCCATCCTCCTTACTCAACTGACCTTGCACCATCAAATTACCACCTCTTGGGATTACTTCGAGATCTTACAATAGGCTACACTTTCTGCTGGTCCTGTTCTTTTAGATTATTAAAAATTGCATGAAATTTCTTGTTTACTTTGTATATCGCAAAAAAAGTGAGTTATTCAATATAAAATTCATTTGAATAATTGCTTGTTAATACATTGTGTATTGTAAGTATTGCGTAACACACTATTTTCACATTGATGCAATAGTAAATATACGTCTTTTTTCAATGACGGTCAATGTGAATAAATACATTCGCTTTCAAATATGAAATATAAATTGTTGATTCACTTCCTACACCTTCTAGTTTGAATGTTTGTAGTAGTTCGCTGTCAAATTTAAATTGTTCCCGGTTTACTTAACTCTCGTATGCGAAAAATAACCGTAAGGAAAAACAAACAAATAGGTCACACAATGGCTAGATATGCAGAGAAAGATATCAATTTTGACCAGCAAACCTCAATTGAAGATACCTTAGAGTTCAATGGAAACATACAAAACGAATTTTGCAACAGTCAATTGCGTTTAAAGCGTTCCATTTCGAGACACATGCAAGAAACGTAAACAAATAAGTAACCAACCAATATTGCTAAGATTATAGAAGTAGCATGAAAATATGAATGAAAGGAATTTAGAGTTCTTTGGTACTTTTTGTTTTGGATATTTAGATTGTTTGATGTGTAAGTATGCTAATATGCTACATAAAAGTCAATCGTGTCGATGGGTTTCGTTTTCAGAAATATGGAAAAAATGCTATCGTATAAGAAACTAGAATTGCGTATGATTCCATGAATTAAATGAGAATGTGAATGAAACAAAATCTAGAACTATGGTACAATAATTTGTTTAGTACAGTTTGCTATGAAAGTATGCTGATATGTTTCGTCAAGATAAAATGATAATTGTGTTAGATGAGTTTCGTTTATATATATATATATATATATATATATATATATATATATATATATATATATATATATATATATATATATATATATATATATATATATATATATATATATATATATATAAGCATGGAATGCAAAGCTAGATATAGAACTGAAAAGCACAAGAATATATAAAAACATTTAAGCTTAGCAATACATTTAGCGCAAAAGCAGCTAGAATAGTATTACTAAGATATAGTTAATAGTATATTTTATAAAATACAATGAATACAATGAAACAAAATACAATAAAAATGCCAAATGGAGAATAGTACATTGAAAATATTAAATGGAAAACAATAATACATTGAAAATATTAAATGGAAAACAATACATTGAAAATACCAAATGGAAAGAATTACATTGAAAATACTTGGAAGAAATTTCAAAGAAAATAGCAAAGAAAGATAGATAAAAATGGAATAAAGTACCAATATGGCCAGCTTCGTCAGGGTGTGTTGACCACATTGGCACAAATTATGGCTTTTCTGCAATGGCCCAAGACATAGTCTTAAAGAAGCCAGTACACCCCAAAGACATACCAAAAATTATACAAAATATCAAGCCAGAATATAAAATGGGCACTCCGTGGCTGAGTGGTAAAACGCATCACTGCTAATCGCTTGAGAGCGTAGGAGTGTGGGTTCGATTCCCACCGTGGCCCTGGGTGTTTTCTTCGTTATTCTTCTGTGGTTGTACATCTGTCATTGTGCTATTTGTCCAAATATCGGCGAAGACTTACAAGCGGATCTCAAGAATCAAGCATACAAGTCTGAATATTTGTAATGTAATAAATAGAATATAAAAGAAGTAGAATTTAATCTAAAGGCAAGAAGCTTGAAATGCCGATAGTGTTTACACTTAGTCGCTAATTTACATATTTGGTGAGGTTCTTGCAGATTTGGACTTGTATTTAGGTATGGTTTTAATTTGATTGTTATAAATTAAATGTATTTTGGCAACATTGGATTTTGACTTATATATTTTAAATTAAATTCTACTTCTTTTAAATTCTGGCTTAATACTTTGGTTTGAATTTTTGGTATGGCTTTGGGGTGTACTGGCTTCTTTAAGACTATGTCTTGGGCTATTGCAGAAAAGCCATAATTTGTGAAAATGTGGTCAACACCCTCTGACGACGCTGGCCATATTGGTATTTTATACCATTTTTATCTATCTTTCTTTGCTATTTTCTTTGAAATTTCTTCCAAGTATTTTCAATGTAATTCTTTCCATTTGGTATTTTCAATGTATTGTTTTCCATTTAATATTTTCAATGTACTCCTCCATTTGGCATTTTTATTGTATTTTGTTTCACTGTATTCATTGTATTTTATAAAATATACTATTAACTATATATATATATATATATATATATATATATATATATATATATATATATATATATATATACAAAAAAGCCAATCGTATGACAATTCAACATTGCATAGGATTACGGAAAATGTTTCATAAATAAAAAGGAATTTAGAATTTTCATATTATTTGTTTTCAACACAAACTTTTTCTTTGGCTACCAGAACACGAAGAGAAGATTTTGAGAACTGGTGTTCTGTCAGTTTTAATGGAACAAGACAATCATTTACAAAGGTTGAAAATCCAATATAATCATTTTCCATTGATTCAACAATTCTTTGATTTTCAACATCGTCAAATGGCGATCGATAATAGTAGAAATTCTTTCTCTATTAGATTAACCAATAAAGTTAAAATCGTTTCACGATTATAGAAGTAATTACTTTAAATCTAGTTCATTCAATAAGATACAATAGTAGCCAAAGGGAAGCAGTTGTGAAAAGACCTGCGTCTGGTTCACAAAGACACCTGAATCCAGTATCCAATAATAACCATTTATT
Source organism: Latrodectus hesperus (assembly GCA_037975125.1). NCBI lineage: Eukaryota > Metazoa > Arthropoda > Arachnida > Araneae > Theridiidae > Latrodectus > Latrodectus hesperus. Next base: position 83,207,844 of record CM075850.1, read on the forward strand.
AAGCATTTATGATCCAAACAGATTATGATGATACAAAAATATATCACAATTATGCGCAGAAGGCTGAATAATAATGGGCTCTACAACCATTTACTGACAATTTGTGCTTCTTTATCCATCAAATCCAGAGAAACACGATAAAAAAAGTATTAACCACTTTTGAAGAGAAAAACGTTAAGTCCATAATTATGAAATGAAAAACTAATATGCATTTTATTTTTTAACATAATCGCCTTTCATAATGATACACCTTTTCTAACGTTTATCTAACTTTTTAATTTTTCTATAAAATTTATTTAATTTATAAAGGTTAAGATGAAACTTAAGCAATTTGTTCTCGACCTCTTCAATATTTTTTAGCTATATCCACATACAGAGAGTGTGCAATACTAATATTTAAATATTCAAGCATCCGAAAAAGAAGATTTCTAAAATTTCTCAAACCAGCCGTTCGTGGCATTAATGATCTCAGAAATCGAAAATAACCTTCTAAAAAATCGGGCAGTTTTTCTTTAATTTATAAAAACATTAGTGGCCATTTTAGTTGCTGCGATTACTGACGAGTAAACGTGAGTTGGCGCATTCATTTGAGAAGAAAAAAATCTTCTTTTATGGACAAATCCAACTTTTCTTTCGATTTTTCATTAAAATGAACTAATTAATCAACAGGCTTCTGTCCAATAATCAACTTTCTCTTTTCCAGCAAGAGGATTGTACTCTTTGAATCCCTGAAAACTAGTCATAATCTTTCCGACTTACGAAACTGTTTTTGTTTTCATCGGTGAAGGTTTATTTGAAGAAGACCACTGTTTAGACTGTTCTTTTATTTCTAATGTGTCCATTTTCCTTCAATTATATGACATAATGCAGCAAAACTTATCTTAGATGTGATATAACTTTTCTAAACAATGCTTTGAAATGGTTATACGCTTTCATTTTTGATCCGTTGACAGCAATCGTGGACCCATCTTGCTGATTTCTTTTTCATATCAATATGTTCATGCAAAATATAGAATATAAACATTCATTTAATATTTTATCTATTTATCTCTTTCACGCACTTTCACCTGGCGATCTTCTATCATGAAAGCATGGATTTTGTTGACTTTTACTTATGTCATTAAATCATTTAGACGCTCTGCATCTGCTATACTTGTACAGTTACAACGATCATGTTATAGAACACAGCCTTTATAATATTTTTTCAAATTTTCTTCACTTTCGGTATTTTATCTTCTGCGAAAAAAAATGTTTTATCATCGTACATTGTTTTTTTCTCCCCATAACTAAAATAAACACGTTATTCATTTGTTTTTGAATCCAATAGAACGTAAATATCGTCAGCAAATTTACGGAATACTGCCGTAGATAATAAATAGTACACATAATAAGAATGCGATCAGAGCGCCACCTTTCTTAAAATGACGAAGGCATTAAACTGCTCTAGTATGATAATTCGATATTGCTTAATTATGACAAACCAAATGTCTAAAAAAAAAAAAATCGAAATTCGTGTTAAAACAAAATAAGAGGTATGTAAGCTCTGAAAAATAGATATTTATTTTAGAAATATTATCTTATTTTCTGATTTCATCTATGAAATTACATTTTATTTGAAGTAAATTTTATATTATCCAGTTAATATAATTCAAATTACTGTTTGTACATTACATATTTTCCCATGATAAGGCAGAAAATAAAGCATTGTTGGCGCAATGGTGCCGCGTCTGAATTCTGATCCAAGAGTTTCGTCATCCAATTAAATTTTGCATCTGAATCGAAATCCGTCAATGTTGAATTGAACTTGACCGATTGCTACTAATTAGGATTTAAATGTCAGGAAGATAAACTTCCTGGTTGTGGCAGATGACATAACTATAAACTTTACATCAGATACTATACAAGTAAAAATTTTAGAAAAGTAAATTGAACATAAAAATGATTGTCTACTTTCTTTTATAATATTTCTGCACTAATAATTATTTAAGGAGTCTTTTAACAAATGACATCAATGTTAGGGAATAGAATTAGGATTAAATTAAGAAACCTTGAAATAATAAAGTTTTACATCTACATTAACATAATGATTCTACATTTTCTAGATCATTAATAATTAATTTTTTCATTTTTTTTTGCCATGTTAGGGATTTAGCAATTTCTAAAGTTCTAACAATCATATAATTCTTATAATAATTTATAAAGTACTTGTAAATCATAGTTTTCCATAAAAATGTCTAGAAATATTATTAAATATTATTTTACTAATCTCACTAAAAATATCACTAATACCTCCCCACCGAGTATTTTATGGATCACAAATTCACACATAATTACTTTTCTACACGTTGTGAATGACCATGTTTTTACACTATTTAACTAATTTTCCAACTATAAAATTTTTCAATAGGTTATTAAAGTGGTTTTCATATTGAGTAAACTAAAAGTTTTTATTGTTCATAATATTTTGAAAATTATTTATAATAATTATCAGCACAGAATAATTTCTTTATCAATAAAAATCTTCAAGTAAAGGGGGAAAAAAGATATAAAATCTTTTTTTCTCAGATATGATTTTTTTTAATAATTGAAATGAAATTATATAAAAAATCTAACTTTTATATACTAACCAGTGGGTTTTAAAAATTAATAGAAGAGAAAATACTTTGTAGTTGTTGTTTACTTAAAATAATATTGTATATAAGATATTGTTGTGATGTGAAACATTGCGAAATGTGTTTTCAAAATTTTTATGATTATTAACTCTTATAATTAGTTGATATACCAAGTAATTTGAAAAGTTTTAAAAATAATATTATTATATTTAACCATGGAAATAGAAAGAAAATTAAAAATAAAATGCCCACAAAATCAGTCGCATTTTGTTTCATATTTAAAACCCCATAAAGTTAATTTTATGATAAAAAATTGTTTATATTTTTAACAATTTTTTAGTGAATAAAATTAGATGAACAAAAATTATTGCTGTTGAAATGTATGACAATGTGTGGATGGTATTTGAAAAATACATTAAAAATATTCTTATTATGGTTTGTTGTATTATTAACATTTGCATCTGAACAGACTTCCGTGGCCTGGTGGCGCAACGGTAGCGCGTCTGACTCCAGATCAGAAGGTTGCGTGTTCAAATCACGTCCGGGTCAGTATCGTAATGTTTCCGTTTTGGCACAAATACAAAAAAATTTCACATATTATCTGAGTCAATTCACTTATATTTTACACTTATATCAAAATGTGAATATTATTTTTTTGTTATATTTTGGATTTTCAAAAATATCTTAAATTCTATAAAATTTACATTTATATTTTTCCATAAACATATCTGACAAAAATGCTCGTTTTAAACTTTCTTTTGACTTCTATAGACTGAATTATCTCTTCTCTTCTAATCTTATGACAGATAATAAACTATTTGTCAGCAATTTTTCAGAGATACTTGCTTAAATAACTGGAATGATTTTTTAAATTCACCTTTCTGTGTTAAAAAGCATTGGGTTTCATTTAATTTAATTTCCCAACGAAATATAGTTTTTGGATTAATATTCGCCCTGATTCCCTTAACATAGCATAGAATGTGTGGATACATGGATCAACAATCGTGTGTTCTTGCAGAATTGATAGCAAAATAGTGCTAGTTTCCTAAATTAAAGTCTCAGCATTTTTAAATTTCTAATTTTCCAGGTTAAATCAAAATTTTGTAAAACATCTACTAACATCATTTTGTATAAACATATAAATATTCTCATATTTCGCATATTTAATTCCAGTAAAAGTTTTACTGTTTCGTAAAAATATCTATTTCATATTAAGACAAGCTATTTTTTATAGAAAATTAAAATATTCCAGTATTGAAATTGGAAATTTTTGTTTACTTATATTTATTCCATTTGATACACACATTTAACAAAGAAATTCTCCTGTTTTATTTAATTTTACATTCTGTAGGAAATGGATAATCTTTGCGAAGAGTTCCATTAAGTTCCATATGTGAGCCGGTTAGTGATACGACTGTGCGTGTAAAATAAAGAACAAAATTCATAAGGAAATCTCAAAAAGTGATAAATTTATGCTTAAACCTTATGTTACGATAAATATAAAAAATTGAAAAACACACAGACATTTTTATAATTATTTTATAAATGCAATTTGATAAGAATATTGAAAAGTTATCATCGATTTATTACTTTCATCACAAACATTTCTTTTTATCGAAAAAGCACTTTTGTAAGTGGCGATAAGTAATGTTCAATTTTACGTACTATATATGTTTATTTTATAACATATGTGTACACTATATGTTTATTTTCACGCATGTTTGTAGATACATTTACACACACACAAGCATTTATATATAGTGATATTGTTGAATATATTTAAAGATGGGCAATATCTCAATATATATACAATTTTTAACTCTTGCTTTTGAATAACAAATGAAAAAAATTTTGCGACGGCAATTTTTCCAGGTTTAGCTTTCAGTCTGATTCTCGCCGGATTTTCATATGGAGAGGGCCAGGTACCCGTTACCACCAAGAGAACACCATTGAACGACACCGTTATGGTGGTGCAGGATTGCTCGTTTGGCGAGGAATTATTCTGGGTTCCAGAACTAACCTGCATGTTCAGAAGTTAACCATAACAGGCCACACCTATCGGGATGTCCTTCTGGAACAACATGTACGTCTGTTTCGGGGCGCCATCGGTGCAGAATTTCTGTTTATAGATGGCAACGCCCGTCCTCACCTTGCAAACATTGTAGACGAATGACTTCAATCGAAGGATATCACCCGTATGGACTGAATTTCAGATGTCAGAATTGAAGAAAGCATTACAGTAAGCCAATAACACCAGTCTACAGCCGGAAGGAACAAGCTATCTCGTGCTGCAACATTTAAGTCCAGACTCCCTATTGAATCTACTGATTTTGTTCAGTAAGATCTGTGAACTGAAATTAAATTTTCATTTCTTTGAAGAAAACAAACAGTGATTCCAACCCTATAAAACATAATAAGAATTCTTCAGACCCTTTACATTATCGACTAATTGTACGATAAGTTCCTTATGTAAGACTCTTAAACGTATTGTTAATGCCTGTTTCGTATTCTTGAGAAAAAATAAATGTATTCTATTGAATCAGAATGGCTTCCATAAAGGAAGATCCAATCTAGAAAACAATGTTTATTTAAAAAACCACCCAGATGCGTAACTTCTGCGTGCGAAGGTATTACTTGGTTTCCATTTTTTTCGACATCGGGAAGGGATATGACCGTACGTGGCGATATGGAATTCTCCGTACTTTTTATAATTTTGGCTTTCGGAGTAATCTGCCGATATTCCTGCAAAATTTTTTTCTATGTTCCTGTGTTTTTAAAGAATATATTGGACCATATACATGGACTACTTTTACACAATCTGAGAATGTTCCTCAGGGTTCAATTTTGAGTTCTGCAATTTTTTATTTGTTCATCAGTAACATCCTCCATCACCTTCCTGTTCATGGTATTTTATTGACGATCTGAAAATATCATATCAGGAGTCGAATATGCGGTAGATTGAGAGATAATTACAAACGGCTCTTAATACACTTTCTGCATGGTGTGCCGATAATGGCCATACTCGGCCTCCAAGCAAGAGTAGTAGTGTCCATTTTTATTTATTGTAAAGGGTAAGTTAATTAATATTATTAAAACTGATGAAGAGAAACATTTTATTTAAGGCACATATATTGTTACTTTCCCAAAGAATATCATAAAATCTGCACTTATATCTAATTTCTTCTCCTCCTTTATTAATATAATTATTTTTAGAATGAATATTTACTTTCAGCTCTTTTTTAAGTCATCCCCAACTTTTACGATTAATTACAGTGTGCGGTCGACTCGTAACTTCATTTTATGTTCTGGTATTGAAATGATACAAAATACTTTTTTGTTAATTTTTTTCTTTTTGCTTATCAACCCATTTTAGCTTAAAATACGTTTGTTTTCTTAGTCGATCTATTTCTAAGATACAAGATTTTCGACAGTTTCTCCAACTGTTTTTTATTTACTTTTTTTTCATGCTCTATTAAGAGTCATTTCATCAAACTTAAATGTCAAAATTAAAATATATTTTGTTAGATCAAGGATTAATTATCACTTCTCTTGAGTCACGTTTAATTTATTTTTAAATTTCTATAAAGTAAAAAAAAATTTAATTTGAAAAGTAGCACTAATTACATGAATATTTCATAAACAATTGATAAATTCATATATTAGAAATAATCATACTACTTTCTTGATAAAATAGTGACTTGGGATTCACAAATACTTCAATGACTCAAACTTATTCAAATGAACTGTTTTTGTCACGCATTGTTAAGTTATGATGGATTATTGATATTTTTGAATAATTCAATCAGCATAAAAATTAAATAATAACAATTTAAAATAAATTTTGAACACAAAATAGAATCGTCTGACTCAGTAGATAAGATACTATCATTTGATCTTTTATATTAAAATAATCATTTTCAATGCAAAAGTATAAAATTTACCAAAATAAAGATGAAATAGTTCGTTAAATTTAATAGCGCCATCTATCATTGAATAACTAATTCCTTTATTCAATGGCAGATGAAAATGTTAATTACTTATCAATATAGAAAAAGTATAGAGTTCTATTACATGTGTTATAGCAATAAACCTCTGCATTTTTTCAAAATTCTTCTTCATAGATGTCTTTAGAATTTTTTTTAGGTAGGATCATGATTTTTATATTAATCATGTTTTTAATTGTTGATTGAACCCAAAGTGCTAATCTGTCACAAATGCAGAGCATTTATTTATTGTAAAACAGCGATAATATGACATATTTTAAATTTTATTGAAATACTTTTTTGTAAACTTTATAATTTTTATTTCGTTGAGGTTATTGGTGAAGACACTAATTATCATTTATTAATTAATGTATTCTTATACAGAACCAGCTATCACATTTATATTCTTTAAGTTTATGATAAACAACTAAAGGTTTTGAAAAAATTTCTTTTTTAATTGAAATAAACTGCTTCATAAAAATCTTTCAGGAATTATTTTACGGTAAAAAAACTCTTCGATATATGTATCCACCATAAATTATGGAAATTATAAAAAAATAATTTCTCTTATTCATTAACCTAAAAACAAATAAAAAACGAATCCTTTTGCGATTATTACTATAAGAAAATCACCGTAACCAATGGACAGCATAACATGCTTTGGGGTATAATCTCTTTAATTTGAACACTGTTACAGTTTAAAAATTTGAAATTGATGTTGAGCATTTACGTTCTATATGTATGTTTGTAAGGGAGGTTAATTGAGAATTTTCCAGATTTCATCCTTGGTGATACACATTTATGACCTATTTCCTACACAAACATTCAGAAATGGTGGATGTGAAAAATAGCCTTACGAAAAAGCTTTTATGATTTTTATCTGTTACCTAAGTTATATAAAAACAAATTTTTCGACACTGAATCCACTGTATGATATCAAAAAACGTTTTTTAAAATGACTTTCTTTATACCATTGGAGATTCCAAGGGTATAAAAACAATTATTGGATTGGACATCACAATTAATTGGAAATTTCAAGTTGGAAATGTTCATTTATTTTAAATTACTATTTATATAAGCATTATAAGAAAAGGATTAATGAATGAAGCTCTTAATAAAATTGTTTTCCTTTTAAAATCAAACATCATCACCCAAAACGTTTGTTCCAAAAGGTTCCAGCTATTAAAAGAGATGACAATGTACATCAAATGCCTAATAGATTGCAATAAAAAGAACATAATTTTTACTGAATATGTTGCCTGAGATTGAGAAAAACCGCTGGAAACAGTATTCATTATTAAAAATTAAATGCCCCGTTCGAGTTCATAGTTGATTATAAATTTTCATTTCACACAATTACACAACTAGGTAATATAAATTTATTTAATAAATAAATTTAAGCAATTTTTTAGAGTGAATTTCATAAAAATAAAACATTGCGTAGTATTTAAAAGTTGCATTTTAAGAATTCAAAAGATGTTCAAATTTTAGAAATATTCAAGAATAATAAAATAAGTTTCATTAAAATTAGAAACAAGCCCTAATTTTTACAAAATTTAAAAGAAATATAAATAATAAAAGCGTCGAAGGATGAAATTCTTGAAACCTAAACATAAAATGGGTTTTGAATTTTATTTTTTGAGTTTCCTACGTTAGCATAATAAAAATGTGTTATGAAATTAATTTATAAAGCTTTTGAGGAAGCTGTATCTTAAAGGTATGTTAAAAGAAAATAGATAGAGGAATTAAATGAAAAAAGTAAGAATTAAAGAAAATAAGAACTATAACAACAAAAAGATAATAATAGTAACGATATTTTATGCATTTATCAAAAAATCAAATAAATAAATAAAATAAAACTGAATTATAAATGGAAAAGAAAATGCAACTCAATACTAATATTATTTGTGAATTCTACGTGAATGAATATATTTAATTTATGGCAGCTAATTTGATTAATTATTACGCAGCTGAATTTTTTGTAGAGATGTTGAGTCTACACAAAAGTGTTTTAAGATAAACAGCAAGGAAATGGAGTAAAAACTAATTGCATATCCCACGGTGGGGCAATTTTTTGACACTGAAAAAGCCCTTATTTCACATACCATCATTCATAAATTTCGAGCAATCGATGGATGGAAATGAAGCGGCAATTCAGCGAACTAGTTGGCGACGTTTGGCTCCATTCACATGGCAACCCTGCCTCACCATCTGACTGTCAAAATTCACAATGTCTCCTGTGCGGAAATGCTGATGACTGGAAAGATCGTGAGCAGATTCGCAAATTTTAATTCCAAAACCTGCGAAATTTGCGACCTATAAACACGAAAGTAAGTTTTTGTCGTAATTTTTCTCAGTTCTCTCTAGTAACAGCCCGGATAGGCGTCATCCGGCTAGCATGACCTACATTTTACGAAGAGCAGGTAGATGAATTGCGAGCCTATTGTTTACTCGTAATGCGTGTTCACACCTACTCGCGCATGAAACTCTGTTTTCTATGCATACAGTTCATATTTATTCTGTAAGCAAAAACGTCTGCTTAATTTTAGTGCAGCGCATAAATATGTCCTTCAAATTAATCTAAAAAGGGTGTGAAATTAGAAACTCTTAAATGTAATATTTGTGTTTGAATTATATATATATTCAACACTTTTTTTATAGAAAAATATGACTTTCTTAATTTTTTTCCTTCTCTTAAACTTATCTTTTTAAAATATATTTAACCTTTAACTAGTTTTTAACTACCATGAAGTCAAAATTTTAAACTTAAACCAAAGTTTCAAACATAAATTTTTCATTAAAGGAAAATTGAGTTACAATTCTTGGTATTTCCTTATTAATGAATTCGAAAACAATTTTACGTTTAGTTTTGTGAATTCATTTGTAATGAATATATTTACAAATATTTATTGAAAACACTAAAAGCATATTTTTTATTCATTAAGTAGAAGCCTATTTTCTTCAATGTTTATTTACATTACATTTTATTGTTTATAAAAGAATCTACACATGATTCACCAGGTTTCATGTATTTTTGCAATAAGGAATTTTTAATATTCTACCAATCAAATACCAACACCAGTATTACTAAACAAATTTTAAGTATTGAAAAGTAAAATAGCAACAATTAGAGAAATTTTTTCTTTTCTCCTCAATATACCCAATTATAAATTTGATATTTAATATCTTGAAAAATAAATATGTAATAAAAAATGAGTTATTCTATATATTGATATTTATGATTAAAAGTTTGGTTTTATTTTAATGGAGGCCATTTATTTGGTAAAATTGATTCAAATTGTTGAGCTCTATATTTACGTGGCTATAGATGGTTTCTTTAATTATAAATATGTTTTACGTAACGAAATTAAATTATCCAAATTTAAGAAGAAAAAACTTCATTTTTAAATTTTTGATTTTATCGATATCCATTGAGCCAGTGAAATGGTTGAAATTCCAATATATTGGGGTAATGATATAAATAATATTATTGTGGCTGATTATAACACATTTATGATTATATATATATATATATATATATATATATATATATATATATATATATATATATATATATATATATACGTATAATTATTTCGCAAAAATAAAGTTACTACTTTTAAGTTAATCGATAAAATACATGTATTATTTCGTTTATTGATTTAAACAGGACCCGAACATATAAAAATAACAGTATTTTTGTAGAATAATAGTGTCTGAGATAATGTATCTGATTTGATAATGGTAGTATAACTTCAATACACAAATATTTAAACTTTTAAAATAAATATTTTTTTTCCTTCGAAGCTCTCTGAATTCAGTATTGGGTCATTGAACTATTGTTGAGATATCGTTTTCGATATCTTTTTATTTATTTTTATTTTTCTTTTATCTAATCCATATTTTTTCTCATGTCCTTCCAACTTTTTTTCCTCTGTAAATAATTTTTTATTAACTTATATTAGTTTAAAAATATTTCGATGCTTTCTAAAATTTAATTAATATATATTGAAATCAATATTCAATTTTATTGTATAATCCATATTTTACAGATATTATCTTAGTTTTTCTCTTGAAATTTTTTATTTTAATTAATTAAAGAAAATATATATTCCCATGAATTTTTATCAAATTAATATAATCCATAATTTTTTCATCTGTCCTGCCAATATTTAAAAGTGTAATTCTCTTCACTTGTAGATTGAAGTTAATTAATGGAAATGTCGTGAAAATTTTACATTTATCGATATATATTTCTGTGAATTTTCAATTTTGTAAAGCAATTCATAATTTCTTCACATTCATGCAATTGTTTGTCCATTCTCTTTTTTATACATTCAAGTTAGTTAAATTAAAGTAAATATGGATATATATATTTCAGAGAATTGTAATTGTCTATATTTCTGAAAAATTATTATCCTTTTTCAGATTATTATAGTATATATTTTAAAAAAAGTTTTCAAATACTCCTTTCTTTTAAGAACTATAAAAAATTCAAATTGTTTAGCGATCTGAAATAAGAATTTAAAATATGTAAAACTGAAGGAATCTTTAAGCGTAGAATATAAGATATTTATTTTATGGCTTTGAAATGTTAAAAATTGGGAGAGTGAAATAAATTTAGGTAATTTTGCTCAAATTTAACTGTCTTTAAAAATACATAAGAAATATAAATTATATTTAATCAATTTTAACAAACAATTTTTACACACTTAAATTATTCACTTTAAAAATAGATAATTTAATTCATTTGATGATCTAGTAAATGACAAACTAAGTTCTTTGTCTTGCATTGAAAAAGCAAATTATTCAAATTTGCGGGAAAAAATAATTTTGCATAAAAAATCATTTCTTCGAAAATGTTGCCTGACATGTTAAAACAAGCTTCAAATACTTGACTACAAAATCTTGGAATAATAATTATCTCTTTAATAGTATAAAAAAATTGCTATACATATAAAAGTTAGGAATTTAAGTATATTTATTTTATATGTAAAAAGACAACAAAATGGTAGATAAAAATGGAACTTTCATAGTCTGATATTTATATAATAATTCTATCACATTGCATTCATCATATAATTCTTCATGCAGTGTAGCCATATATATATTGTAAATAATTCAATTTTATCTTTCATGTGCCTATCAACAGCCTAATCTGCAATATTAATATAAGGTAAATGCACAAAAATTAGAAATAGTGTTTAATATGCGTTTCTAATATACATATAAAACTTTTTCCTTATCCAAGAAAAGAAATATTCAAAATGTTCACAAATATAATTAACTCAAATGACAAATATATTAAACACATTGAAAGTAAACAACACTTAATAGTATTTAATCTCATGTGTATTCAAACAGGCAATTGTCCCATCAGAGGAAGGCCCCAAATCGATTAGAAATCTCATTTCACTTTTCCTTCTGTAATGGACTTTTTTAAAAGAAAATATCAGAGTAAAATCCATTAGTTTGTGTTTATTTTTTTATTAATCTATCTATAAGCACAAAAAGTCTTGTATGCGTAAATCCATTGCTCTCTCTTGGGCGAAATTCCGGTTAATTTTTGCAATGACGATGGATACATTTGGCTAATCAAAAGCCTGTATATTTTTGCATACCGCATCAGGTGATATGTTTACAAAACTACGGGCTTCTGATTGGCTTCATTGAGCCATCGTAATTGAGAAATTTAGATGAATTCTTCCTTAATGGCAGCAAGGATATGATTTTTTCGCAGCTTGGTGTTAAAAGTTAACAATCCGAAAACTACATTTCGGAAACTTATGAAAAATTCACAAACAGCAACCATGTGATTATGATCTTCTTAATCGCAAATGGGAAAAATTAAGTTGCATTGTATTCAGTGGATTCTGTTGATTTTCTAGTTATGTATATTTTTTATTTAGTGCTGTTAGGAAGCAAAAGGGGCTCCCAAAGAAGATTTTGTGATCCAAGTCCCATTTAACCTAAGTCAGTCCCTGTTAGAATAGAATTATTCTCCAAAATGTCTCGTTTATTAAAGTTAAATAACTTCATTGACAAATATAATTGAAAAAATTTGCTATTTATCACTTTTGATTGTATTATCTTATATTCAAGAATAAATCAATGTAATAAATAATACAAGAACTAAAATAATAAGAAGTCGAATCGCATTTCTTGGTCAAAAATTTTGAATTATTAACTTTACAGATTTTCTCGCTTTTAAATAAATTCAATAAATAAAAAAATTACTTGTTATATAAAAATATTAGAAAATTGAGAGAAACTTTGGTATAGTTATTCTAATTTGTATTAATTTTCCTTTCTTGTTAGAAAGTGAGAATTGAATGTAATCAATTTCAATTTTCTTGCTCCGCCATTAGGCTTACCACTTTCCTATAATTATTGAATGGATAGTGGCATTTCATGTTCATATTCTCGCCAAATGGTTACATGATCAGGTATGTAGTGACTAATAGTTCCAATTGAGATGTAGCAATCAAATCGTTATTGCAGCAGGAGAGACGATTAGGTCGGAAAATAATGTTTAACGCTCGCGCCCTTTAATTCAATATCGTTATTAATGTTGGAATCTTTTTGTCCATAGCAACTACAAAAATTATTCAAAACAATTGCTTGATGTTATTAAAAATGCCTTGAACTTATGTGGTGTCATATCGATTTATTTACGTATTCAATCCATTATATTCAGATTTTAAAACTTCAAGGATATTTTCCTTTTCTTTTTTATCTTTTAAAAAAAGAGAGAATAGATAAGACACAAAATAAAAAAAGATCAAGTTAAAGCAATCACTTCATGGTTAAGTATTTTCTTTTCATGACATTTTGAAGGAATTTGGAATTATAAATCATATATACAAATTTTTGTTTTATTTAAACCAAAATCTCAAAAGACTCTTAAATGTACGAATATATATATATATATATTCTATTAAAAGAATGAAATTCTAGTACAAATGGGAGAGTTCAAGACCCGGTTTAAAAGGGTATACGCCGATTAAATTAGAGATAATATTAGATTGGGCAATGAATTTCGTAGCGTTTTTATCAAGGACTTCCATTTAAACAAAAATCAATAGTGTTAACAACAATCAATTATGCATTAGTTGTTGCTGTTTACGGCTCCTTCCAACTCTCAACTAATTTGTTGATGCCGTTCTGCCTAAAATCACCTTGTCGATATCGAACAAGTTGTTGAGACAGTTTTTAAGGTCCTCTTCATTGTTGTAGGTAACACCCCTCATATGGTTTGACTGGAAGCGGAAAAGATAGTAAATTCATCGGTGCAAAATCTGGTTGATACGGCGGGTGCTGAAGGACCTCCCATTCAAACTTCTTGGAGAGCGGCTTTGACGCCTTCTGCAACATGGGCCCTAGTATTGTCGTGAAGGAGTATACCCTCTTTCACGAGGTGTAGCTGGGCTATGTAGAGCTCCTTATTGACTGTGACATTCCTTTCGAGAATTTCCCAGTGTAACATGCCTACTCATTCCCACGAAACGCCATTTTTGAATCTTTTTTTTTTCATTTTTGAACTTTACAAACCATTTTAGTGCTTTAGACTCACCTATGATATATTCTCTGTATAGGTTGCAAATGTCCCGGGTTACTTCAGCTGCATTTTGGCCTCGATGAGAAGCGAAAAAGGACAGGTGTCGAAAATGTGGCTTTTTACTTCTTATATATTCTATTTCTAAGCCCTAATAAACAAATTGCTCAAAAAAAAAGATTAGCACAGTTTTACAAAGCAGATAGACCCCTATCGAATGCATTATTCGCTTAGTCGGACAGCAAAAATTCGTTGTAAAACAAAAGAAAATAATGAAACGCTATGAACTTATTCCCCAACTTAATATTTAAGCAGATTCGCGCTCAAATATTATGATATGTTGGATCTCCAAAGTATAATGCTATGAGAATTTAAACTATTCCCAAGAAAATGCTTATAAAGTAATTTTGTTACTTCTTATATCTTCAGTAGTCTAGGATAAACGTATTTTAGTTTTCTTAGCTAATATTGATTTGGATATTTATTGACATAATAAGTGAGTATTCTGTGAAAAACAAAATATTGCCAACTTTGATTCAAAATAGTTGCTAGCTGTTTTAAAACTTTTCCGTTTTTTTGTGTTTTGTGCTATTTTTAGCGAATTTACCTCACAAAACACAAGTTTTTAATTGGATATTATTAAGACAATTTTTCATCTATACATGATCATTCCTCTCTTTCGATAATTTCAAATACAAATTTTGAAATATTTAAAAATGTTATTAAATAGATTAAAAAAAAACTTTTTAAAAATATTCTCGTCTATCTAAGTTATGTTGGGAAACCGAAATGCATTTCCAAAACAAAAAACGAGACTGTAGACGCAACTTCCGGTATAGGAAGGAAGAGATTATTGAAACACTACATTGCTGCTTTTAAATATTTGCATATCGAATTCATTTTATTCTAATTTCGATCCTTCTGAATGCTAACAATGGAAAAAAATCCTAAAAATTCTTGAACAAATTCTAAATTCTCAAAACTTTCGAATAAATCTGAAAAAAAAAATGTTGATGTTAAATTAATATTTTTTCTATATTCCAATTCTGATTTCGTTTATCTTGATTCTGGATTTCAATTTCTAATTAAAAAAACAATGCATTAATTTTTTATTTTATAAACAATTTATTCAATTTCTTATGTTAAAAATTTTACCGAATTAAAATACAAATGCTACAAATTAAAAATAAAATTGGAGTTACTAAACTTTCTGCTGGATTTTATTAAAACATTTTAAGTGAAATAACACATTAAAAATGAAATGTATTTACCAATTATTTCTTTCGTTGATATTTTAAGTTTAAATCGTAGTAAATTTTATTACATTAGATACTAAAATATTACTATTAAAGTTCTAAAAATTCTAAAAGGGGAAAAAACGAGTTTTTGATTATATATTTTATATTCAGACGTTCTATTATGAACTTTGTTGACGTATTATATTGTTACATTATATAGACAATATAAATGCTGCCATTGATTATATTTCTTTGATCATGAGTGATTCTTAAATATTTTTTGAGCCAACCTATTGTTCTATGTCACGTAAGATTTATTTTCGACCTGATAATTCTTTAAAAAAGATCAATAGAAGTAATTCTCAATTGCTTTTTCTAGAATTATTTAAAAATAGAGAACTTCAAAGCTTGAAAATAAACTTCTAAAATAAGATATGAAACTGATAAATATGACATAAATCTAACGGAAGCGTTATGAAGAAAATAAACTTAATTTCATTATTTTTTATACTCATTCATATCCAGCCTCTTTACCATTTAAAGTGTCGATTCAAATACGACTTCATCTGATAAATGTTCACAGCTGCATTATTCTTAGTAATTTTTCATTATTTTCCAAACATTAGGAAGTGTGCCAAGTTTTAGCTTACCGATTAAATGTAAATGAATAATAATAAATAAATGAAATTGCTGAAAATATAATTTTAATAGAGATAATGACATTTGGCGTGTCAAAATAAAAATGATTTTTATTTTTAAACTGCAGAAATCGTTAACATCTATGGAAGTCTTAAAAATCAATAATATATGAAATTACAATTGCATTAGGAAAGTCTGATATCACAGAGAGATACTTCCGATAAATATCCAGATATTTATAGTAAAAAAATTATTTGATTCTCAAAAGGAATCAACTATAGATTAATTATTAAAATTTTGGACAGTAAAACAGTATAAAAATTTTATTACAACCGTATGATGTAATTTTTGCATTCAAACCAATTAATTCATTTATGTTCTTTTTGTTCTGTGTTTTTTTTAAAGAAAGATTTTTTTAATTCAAATTTTCTAGTTATTCATTTTATTCCTTTATATTATACTTACAATTTTATTTAAAAATATCAAATTCATTTATGTTAATGGATTTTGATTTTTTTAAAAAAATCTTTTTACGACATTCAAACTCACTCATGCTATTCAATTTTGATCTTAAAATATTTCTTTAACAAAACTGACTATTATTTTATTGAATAAATTGGGAGCAATGCTGTAGTAAATTTTATTATTGTATTAAATTATTTTTCGACTGTTTGAGAAATTTACATGAAGTATGGCGTGAAAGAAAATAAAATACAAAGAATACGAAGTTTAAATAAATAATAATTCTATTCATAAATAGGTGGCATAGAAGTAATTGTTGATTTACTTATCAATAAATAATCAAAAATAATAAATTTGGAAAATAAGTAAAAGTAAAATATGCAATGCTTAAGTGAAATTCTTTTATATGATAAGTAAAAAAATGGGATTCCCCACTTTTTTTCTTAATGGAACAAAATGCATACGATACAAACTTTTTTAATGGAAAAAAAAAACGAATTTTTAACCAATTTTTCTTTTAAGCCATTCATAGCTCTGTAATGATTAAGACTTTTTGCAGTATTAAAATAAACAAGGATTTTATACATGGCAGATTTAATTTTTCAATGAAGAAATGCATTTCAAACTATAATAATAATTTATTTTTAAATAAAAAGGTTTATATATAGCTTTTTTTCGTATTCATTTACTTTATCCGTGATAAAAAAAATCTTAAGCCCTTAGAATTTTGAAAAAGACTCACTTTACAACTCTAATTTTCGTGTTCTTTATTAAAATTTGATCTTGTTCGAAAAACATGTTAAATATATAAAGGCAATTTAACATTAAAAATAGTTCTTTTGACATCGAAAAAAATTTTAATGGTAAAACTATTGATAATATGACATCTCTAGTTAATGTAAAATCTTAAGCAGAAACGTAATCTGATATTTTAATTTATATATATAATTTGTAGGATTAATATATTAATTATTATTTAAGTTTAACTTCTTTTAAATCTGAAAATAATTATGTTTTATTACTTTTGTTTAAAAGTTCCATTATAACTGTTCTCTTCAACTTCTCGAAAATTTACGAAATAATTGACGAATTACCTCGATTGTTATGATGTTAATGGATTGAAATAAGTTATATTTAAAATTGTTACACTTTTAAATTTTTTTTTTTATCAAAAATTGATACATGTATTTAATAAAATAGTTATGAAATAGTTAATTCGCTAAATTTCCCTTTTTTAATTTTCATTATAGAACTTGTGAACGTTTTTTTCATTTTTCTATTGACAAAAATTGTAAGTTTATTACTTCAATTAACGGTTTTCATAGTGAGTAAATATAATATCTTTTAATATTTAGTTAATATTGAACTCCTTAATTGAGATTTATTACTATATTACCTCAAATAAGCATTTTTATTCATAGTAAATATGTTATTTTAATATAATTATTATTAATTCTTAAATAGAGAATTTCAAACTCGAAAACTTTTTAGATTTCAATTGGAATTGGTTAATATCAGATTAATCTTAGTTCAAGATTTTGTACTTTGATTTAATAAATGTCCCAATATCAATTTAATCTAATGTTATGATATCAATTTAAATGCAATTATAGCATTATTTAATTTAAGAAGTACTAAATACTAATTAAGAAGTACTAAATAAATTGCAATGAGTTAATTGTAATAAAAATATATTCATCTCCTTATTCAGTAACTTTATCTTTTTAGTCCAAAACAAATAAATTTTAATGTTCTTTATTGAAATGATAATTAAATTTCAATGAAAATATAAACTGTGTATTGTTCCGTACTTGTACTTTCTTCATTATCTTCGGAATTTCCCTTATAAATTAATGAAAAGTCTGTCTTATGAAATATTTCTTTCCTTTTAAATACTTAAAGGAGATAAAACCGTCAAATCAAAAAATAATCACAATTTATTTCATTATCATTGTTAATTATTTTATATTATTTGACTATAATTTAAAAATTCTCTTACTATAACTCAGAATCAGCTAAACAAATTTTAAAATTATTGATAATTATCTTTTTCTGGGCCGAATAGAAATTCTTATATAATAATTTAGAAATTTCAGATTCTTATACCATTTTTTAAACCCATTTCTTGACAGTGAATTTATAATTTTTGTATCTTAACTCAAAATTATCAGGACAGATT
The DNA here is from genome assembly GCA_037975125.1 of Latrodectus hesperus. Classification (NCBI taxonomy): domain Eukaryota; kingdom Metazoa; phylum Arthropoda; class Arachnida; order Araneae; family Theridiidae; genus Latrodectus; species Latrodectus hesperus. Next base: position 83,226,512 of record CM075850.1, read on the forward strand.
GCTGTACTCTAATCCTCTAGTACTCTCTAATGATAATAGAATTTTGTTAACTACACATATAAAAAATATATCATAAATAGTGAAGAAAGAAAATGTGCTTGGATTTGGTAGGGACTATTTACAAAATAAAACTATTTTCAGTTATTAAAATTAAGAAAAAATGACAATAATATATTAAAAAATTTGGCAGATAATATGGTTAAAATCAAATTCAATAAAAAAAATAAGCAACATCGTACGTACGTATTATATTTTGTCTCACCTTTTTTGAATACTAAATTGCATCAATTTAATATTTATCATCAACAATGAATTCTTTTTCTTTCTTTACAATAAATTTTAAAGATTTTTTTTCTTTTAAATTAATCGCATATCACTATTGTGTGTATACAAGTCTTATTTGTTATTCAATACATACATAAGAAATTTAATAAACATTAAATAAAAATATTGAAGATAATTCTTCGAATACCCCAAGGCTTGTTGTAAGGCATTTAAACATTCATTGCCTATAATTTACAAGGAAGACTTTTCATTGACAATGAGCCTTATTCACGTGTTGTATGGGAGAAAACTTGGATAATTCTAAAGCAGCACCACAAACCCGACATATCTGACAGTCATATATATAAAGCAGAAATGCAACATTTATTTCCCTTTTTTATCAGTTATTGGGTCAAACAATTTTGTTCTACAACAAGTTCATGGTAAACTCATGAAAGATTGTGAGATAAATTGCTTCAGAAGTTATTAACTGCTTTTTCTAATTCACCACTCCTAAGAACCCTATAGTATGATATCACGTTGCCTTAAGAACAACTTTGCATACAGCCAAAGTACTTTTTGTATGGGTTTAGTATGAAGGTATTTTTGACAAAAATATAATCACCATAATAATAATTTTAATTTTCTTGAAAATCATTTGAAAAGGAAGAAAATATTATTATATTATCACACAGAATTTATATTCAATATATAGAACAATCTACATGTTAAATTTTCTTTATTTAATATCAGTGTTGTGTTAAATATGTTTGTGATAAGGTCTTAATAAAAATATTGTTTTCTTTTCTTTTTTGTTTAGCATTAAAATTCAAAATTAATAATAAGAAACCAAAGATAATTAAATGTAAATTTTGAAATTTTTAATTGCTCGATATGATGTGAATTTACTGGATAATGCAACTGTAATCACTTCTTAAATCCTATTAAATCTGTACTTTTATTTTAACTTTGTTATAATTTTCAGTTTTTCAGAGAAATATATCAGTAAACAAAATCATATCTTTCTTATTTAATTTTGTTTACTCGCTTGAAGGTTTTGTTTCCCTATTTTAATAATTCTCCAACTGAATTTATTACCTTAAACGGAAAAATCTGATAAATTAATATAAAGCTTTGTATTGATTGAGCATAACTACATTCTGCATAGTTTTAACCGATTTTATAAAAAATTTAAAAAATAACTTTCATTTGAAATTAGCACTTTAATATCTTAATTATAAAAAAGTATCCTTATCCATCAATACATAAAGAGGCAATTGTAAAATTCCTTTGTTAAATTCAACACAGCAAATTGTCATAATTTGCTGTACCAGCTAAAAATAATAATACCACAAAAAATAGGGAAATTTTTATCATTATTTAATGGCAAACCTCCAACTATAAACGAAAAGTAGTTATTTGAACTAAAAATAAAAATAACGTTTCTTTCTCCCAAAAATACCAGAAATGTTTCATTTTACGATTTAAGTTCTTAGCTTTAGTTGCTGATTCTGATATGTATAAATGTATGTCTTACAAAAATAAACAGACTTAAAACATTTAAATGGTGTCCAGTCTTTCCATTCTAAATGTCTTTTTCTTTCTTCTCTGCACGAAATGACAAAAAATATGTTGAACGTGATTTAACGCGTGTTCTGAAATGATCTTTTCTTGGAAAGTGTCCAAAATTACCAAAACAGGTGGTGAACACGAACCAGTAGAGATCGTAATGCTTTTTACATGATGCTCGTATCACGCACACTTCATCGTAATGCAGTGATACTGTAAAGATGCATCAAATTTATATCGCTTAATTGCTTATTGTATACGCCCTTAAAATTATGGGCGGTTTACTTTCTAATTCTTTTTTTAAAGCAAATAATCTGAATACAAACTTGCGTGATTTGTACGTTTGAAATGTTTGCAACAAGGAAAAATTCAAATAAATAAAAATATGCAAGATAAAGAAACATTTCTAGATGTTTTTCTTATCTAAAGAGCACACAACAAACATATACAGTTTAAAAAACATAAACATTATTCATTGTTAGAAAATTAAGTTTAATCGTCAATTGATTTGGAAATGAAAATTTGATTTTCTCCTTTTTCTTTGCTTTCCCCTGTTTTCATAAAATTATTTTTAATTATTTATAACAAAAATATTCATAACATATATTTGCATGAAAGTTTGAAAATTTCATAATATTTTAAATATTTTCATTAATAGTTTCCTTTAAAAACTTCAGCTTATTTAGAGAACTTAAATGAGAAATAGAATTTAAATAGTTTTAATATTTTCTAAAATGGGTTTCTTTTTACAGTTTATTTATGTTAGCAAAAGGAAACTGAAAATTGTTTTCTATATTTGTTATGTAATAAATTTATCTATATTTATTATGTAATATATGATATAAACTGTTTCATGTAATATAATCATACCATAAATTATATGATGCTATGCAATTTATATTCAATTGAAAAATCGAATTTAAATTATTAGTGTGCAAATAGAATCCATGCATTTTCACATTAAAAATTTGAATTACTGAACAGGTATATACAATGATTATTTTAATATCCGCTATAAACTAATTGTAATTTAAAAAGTTACGATTGAAAACTTGTTTTTGAAAAAAATTGAAACAATTTGCAAATAAAATATATCAGAAAATGTTAATGTTTTCAAAGGAAACATTTGTATATTTTGATAAAAAGAAGCGTATAAATCATTTAAAGAAATATAAAAAAAACATATGTTTTCAAAATTATATAATTTATGTGTAAATGCATTTGTATATCTCGTTCAGAACATTAAAAAGTTGCCAGTTCTTTTCAATTAGTTAAGCACATTTCATCTTCCTTATTAATTCAAACTTTTTAGTTTATTTATTTTATTCCATATAACAACAATTTATGTGTCCTTAAAATGGATTCCTTTTTCCAATTTCTTAACTATCATTTTGCATTTAAGTAGTTTTCACTTTACACATTGTGTCATTAAGAGCATATTCTTTTCTTATCAACAGATTGTATAAAAAAAGCCATCTGCTGCGTATTCAATCTTTACGTCTTATCAGCTATCGCTCTAACAACGATGCCATTTTCTTTTCCATCCTTTGTTGAATGACGATTAAAAAAAAACATTCTTTGTCCAAAGGGGTGTAGCGAGCTGCAGTATCACCTTGAGTTGTTGCCGAATGAATAGTTTTAAATGTAAATCATTTGTTACAGTCCTTGAATTTTCTTTTCAAATGGCGCTGGCAACTACCTCAGCAAGTTGCCTAATTATACCTCTGTGAAGAAAAAATTTCGAGGCTGCTTTATAAACTCTACTGAATTATTTTATATATTTTTTATATTTGTATGCTACAAAAATAATAATTAATAAATTTAAAGAACAAGGGCGAGAATATATATATATATATATATATATATATATATATATATATATATATATATATATATATATATATATATATATATATATATATATATATATATATGCCATTTCCGGATGCTATGTTTATTTCTTCTATTTGGTGGGTAAAGTCGTCTTTCTCGTAATCGAAATGCTATCGAGTTAGTTCTATACTCGAGCCAACTGAAGATCATTAGTGGCTATTGTGATACATTAAATAAGTCGCAATATGCCCCTAGTGAAATAATACTTCTTGATATGACTGACTAAGTTTCTGTGCCTCTGCTTGGTTCTTGCTTATAATTCTTATAATTGTGACTCCCACAAGGGTATCTGCCCATTATAGTGCCGAAAGGTGTTAAAATATTCTTAATAGCTTGCCATTATAAAAAATAAAAAATATATGGGTCTAAATCAGCTAATAAATTCAATAAATTTATTGCATGTACTTTTTTGATATATATATGGTATTATATATATATATATACATATATATGAGTTTTGAAAAAATATTTTTCTATCAATCAAAAATATGTAAATATATCTTGAAATATTAATCAATAAAACTTATAAAAATAAAGGATGAAGCACAGGAATTTTCTGAAAAACGAAAAGCTAAAACAATAGTTAAAATATTAAGCATGCGCTGATTTTCTGTCTGTAAGGACATACTTAATATAGACGCATATTCTCCAGTAGAAAGGTTTTTTAACAGGCAATGAATCCAAATCTGATTGTGAAATAGTGTCCATACAACATTCGTTTTCTCATAATTAAATTATTCATACCACCTTGGGACATTATTAATTCTCGAATGAAATTTTGCCAGTTAGCTTGCGTGGAATTCCGAATTCCATTTGTTACGATTTTATGTATGTCTGAGATCCAGCTAACTTGTAAAAACTCTGGTATTATGGTATTTTCGATTTGAAAGTTTATATGTGACATAGTTCAAATATGGGTACAATTACAATTTTTTAAAAGAAAATGTTTCACAACTATCTCCAACAAATGAATTATCCTCATTTTTGTAAACTGTGCAATGACAGGTTTTGCTTTCTTTACAGCTATGTAAAATGATGATGAAGATCGGAGAAACGTAGGTTTAAACGTACTCTGGAAGCATGGTATTCTCTCAAGTTGTTATACTTCAGCCAAATAGACAGCTCGTCTATCAACTTCTATGATTTTTTCTGAATAACAAAACACCCATGAAATGTCTTTTAGTTTAAAAGACACCATTGTTACAAAACAAGATATAACGTGATGAGGTATTATCGTTTTAGAATTGAATTGTTGTCATTTGAAAGCATGGCATCAGTTCATGTTGTAATTACCCTGTAAGATGACAGTATGCTAGTCATTTTCTGTGATACTTCCTGAATTGAGACACGCAGATAACATGCTTTCTATTTCAAAAAGTATCATTGATTCAATCATATGATTACAAACATCAATATATAGGGCGTTAGAAAAATAACTCCCAAATTTTAAGTTTAAATGAATTTGTAAAATTAATGAAAAACTACATCAATGATTACATACAATGAAAGAGAGTACCTTCAAGTATTGTTTGAATCTTCGTAAACTTTATCATGGAATCCATTTGTTGCTCTGAATACATCGAGACGATATTCCACTTCTCGCCAAGTATTCACCAACATATCAAGTTTAACTGTTCAAACTCCCGCGATGATTCTTTTCCGTAAATGATTGATATCTTGAATCTTTTCATCTTACATAACATTTTTGATGTGACCCCGAAAGAAAAAGCAGTAGAGTTAAATCTGGATTACTTGGAGGCCAAGAGATTGCACCAGACCTGCCTATCCACCTTCCCGAAAAGCGAGTGTCAAGAGCCTTGCGCACATGGTTATTGTAATGAGGTGGGACGCCATGTTGTTATGAAGACACGAGCCCTTTTTCACCCTCAATATCATCCATTTGGGGAAATATATACGTATTATGTTAACATGTATTTATAAATATCCCAGTTTATCTTCCTTCTGCAAAAATAAAAAGATCAATTACACGATCACAAATATTAACTTTGGGAAAGTCATGTTGCTGAATAATTTCATGTGGATATAATGTCTCCCAAATTTTGCAGTTATGATTAACTATTCCACTCACATAAATTGTCGCCTCATCAGAAAAGAGAGCATTTTTTTAAAAAAATTTTTTATCATCATCAATTCTGTGTAGACAACCAAAATCTAACTCGAGCCTTTTGTTTTTATCAGTAAGTTTTATTTCAAACAGAAGTTTTATTTCATGCAAATGTTGCAATTTGTAAGCACGGAATTCTATACTGTTAAGTACCACATCATATGCAGTACCTTTCACCAATCCTAATTGTATACTACGTCTAGTCAATGACCTCTTTGGGGTCCAAACTCAGGAAACACGGATTCGTTCAACAACATCAGGATAAGTTCTTAGTCTACTTGGTGATTTTGCTTTTAAAACACTACTTGTTTCTTTGAACGGCTTCAGCCATCGACTGACCGGCTTTTGCTGTAGGTAATTCACCACCATACTGACTTCTAAAGTTACGTTGTACTGTAATAACTAACTCAGTTTGCAAGTGCCACACTGCGCTTTCTGTTGTGAAGTAGCCATTGCACTGCACTGCGCGCCTAGCTTGATATGCGGAATACTGTTGTGGATCACAATGTGGAAATTTGATGAATCACATACCACAAACTAGAATAGCGTATGTTATATATTGTACAGAGTCTATGACGCATTAAAACTAGGGAGTTCTTTTTCAAATGCCTTTATTAACGGATAGAATGTTTCAGTTTTTGAATTAGATTCAAAATCTACCAGAAACTCTTACCAGGTGACTGTCTGATTGATGTCGATAACGCTGATGATAAATATTGATCACCTGTACAGTGAAAATTCGCGAATACGATCTCCTCTTCTCTTTCATTAATCATTTTTAGGTTCTCTTCAAAGCTTAAAAACAATGTGAGTTAGAGTTCATCACAATATTAATTATTTTTCTAACTTCCTTGAATTTGAAAGTTTTTCCTCGTGGTAGATTAACTTGTGGTGCTTTTTATCAAGACTAGAAGCTTTGATTTTTTTTATTCAGTCTTATCAGAATAACATTGAATATCAAAATTCCTGTATAACAGCCAAAGTTATGTGCCTAAAATTATCTATAAACGTTACAATCTTAAATTCATATAATCACTGAAGATAATAACATATAAATTTCAATGATTTATTAGGATCTTTATTTGATTACGTATGGAATTTTTTATTATTATGTTAAGGTACAATTGCGTGTGCGTAATTTGTTATCATTCATAATCTAAAAAACTAAGAAATACTATTACCATTTTTTTCTATGTATGCGCTTTTTAATCTAAACTAAGTTAATAGCAACTGATTTTAGATTCAATAGTTTTTAAATAGTTTATTTAAAATATATTGCTTTTAATGGCACTTAATTTAGTTTGTAATCTGAAATTTTCTTAAATTTTTATTTTTTCAGATTCTTCAACGTAATGAAATTAGGAAAGCACAAGTAAACTACAAATGAATAAACTTCGTTTCCTCTTAGTCAGTCGAATTTTCCTAATTAGAAGCCATTGTGATTTCTTACTGAGCTACGATGTCTTCTGATTTGGAGAGGCTTTCGAAAGCTGGAATGATATCCTGCAAAAGCAAGTCGTTATCTGCAGCAGCCAAAGTAACAAATCAAAATAAAGAGCATGTTTCTGATTTTTCACTAGTTATATGATGCTTCAGAATTCATAGCTCCGTAGAAAATCATTTAATGTCAGTGCCATATCCTTAATCATATTCATTGCTCATAATTAGTTAGAAATTCATAAAAAATGCCATAAAAATATATTAGTATTTATTATCATATTTTCACTTCTCTATGCTAGTCAATATGTGATATATACATTGGAATATATAGGAAATAAAGTTACTTATAAGAAGCAATAAGTTCGCTTGCAAGTAATAATTTCTATAAGCTGTAATTAACCTAGTGGTCAGGAATACTTGAATTTTAAGTGCTTTTGGAAGATAACTAAACTCAGAGTAAAAAAAAACATTAACGGTTAATAAATTAATGCAATCTCATCAAACCTTGAAGCCTTTCCATGAACTAAGACAACGACATTGGCAATAATTCCTTAGAACTCCATTTGAACTACTCAATCAGCATCATCAACATTAAGTGCTACGAGCGCACACATTAACGCACATAACTACCCAAGAGACACAAAATGGTAGCTTTGCTGCTGTTCATTGTAGCCACGGTGGTGGCGCTGGTGCTTTTCGACTGGTACGTGGAAGAACATACCAACCAGCCTCCGAACTCAAGACCTTTCGCAGACGAGCCTCGAGCTGAGCGATGCTACAGCAGCTGCAGCATCTTCACAGTGCTTGGGTTCACGAGGGACGAAGTGAAAAGCTTCACTGCCTTCAGGGACAAGTTCCGAAGCTATGCGGAAGTTACCAGTGCCATGCGAAGAGCAGGCTTGGAAAGGATGAGGCTCATCGTCGGGATCGACTTCAGTGCCAGCAACGAATGGCAAGGCAGGAGAACTTTCAAAGGTATGAATTGTATTTGTAACTGTGAAAAGTGCAGGATTGTGTTGTATTTATAGCTGTAAAGGCCATTTCTAAAATGAAATATGCATTTGTAACATAATAAATTTATCAAACTTTTGGTTGGCAACGAAAATGTAGTTACTGTCTAGTGGCAACGAGGTAAAGGTCAAAGTGTCAAATTCTATCATCTATAAAATACTGAAATGGTAAATTCCAGAACTTAATGTTATTGTTTCTGTTCTGCTTTGGTGGGTATTTTTAATCACACAGACAAGAAATTTAAATATTAAGAGAAATCAAAGTTTAACTTCTAACTTTTTCATCAACATACAATTTACGTTTTTGGAATTAAAATTCTTGTGTTCGATTGAAATTTAATACAGTAGAATTCCAACTATCCAAATCGCTTTCAGAATTTCGGAAATATAATTCAAACTGAAGAGATGGAAAATGAGAGAAAGGAAAAAACTCAAGAAAAAGAAAGGTAAGAGAAGATGAGAATGACGTGTCACTTGAGGAATTCAATAGCATTCTTTTAAAAATTGCTGGATGTTCTCTTCTTAATGGGCTGGCACGGTACTAGGCACCTCTGCTCGATAGCATTTTGTGCCGTAGCCTCACACACACAAGCCCATAAACACTTAGTTCCAATAAATTGGTTCGCCCTCTGCTGGATGTTCAGAAATTAGTGCTGAAGATACAGGAGAAAGGACTATGAGTCAGACACTGTATTTAAAATCATAAATAATAATAAACTTATTGAAAGTGTCCGGAAAGAAGATAACCTTAATGTCCAAGTTAAAGCAGACACGAGAATATCATCTAGTGAAACACTAACCAACTTTGAAATTGCTTTGAAGTAGACGGAGCGTCAACTCGAATGTGAGCACATGCAGATTTTACTGTCAAGCGGATGCACGACTTGGCTGTTCGAAAATGGTTGGAAGCAGTGAAACAGCTTAAACTCTGACTGAGATGTCCAGCAAGCAATGACTTTCATTTACAGAACTATACATGCATACTGTATTAATGTACAGCACTTGTAAATACCTTAGCATGTAAAAGTGTTGCCTCTTCATCAAATTCTTTTTCTTTAAAATACATAACTTTTTCTCGCATTTTCAACATACAATAATTAATTAAAATAATTTTTCTATAATTTTTTTCGAAAATTACTAATTAGTAACTGAATTTTTGACTATTCGAATGGGTTCCAGTTCCAATTGATTCGGATAATTGGAGTTCTAGTGTATTACAGTTCCAACTGCTTTTGTTTCCTTTTTATTAAAGCGTTTAATACTGAGACGTCAATGGAATAATTTCTATAAAATAAAGAAATTAAAAGTACCACATGTCCGATTCCCTAACTTTACATGACAGCTATCGTTAGTTACTCGAAGGTAGGGAGAATTTCTACATTGATTACTTCTTCAATTGATTATTATTATAATAAGTAACGTGATGAAGAAAGTTGCTTTATTTTTACATTTAAGTTATTGAGCTAATGGGTAATTTTTACACTGCTGAGTCGTTGATCTTGATGTGCTAGATTAAAGTTTTTCTTTGTCAATCTTATATTTTTTAAACGAGTAGGTGTGAGAATGTGACGAGTAATTTCAGCTTCTCGTAAATTTACCAATTATTGTGCATCTTTTTCTGTTTTTATACGAATTTATAATTTCTGTAACCTAAACAATAGTTATAATCAAATGTTAAATAAAGTAGAAGAACATGTTAGAATGAATTCACTGGTTTGCTTTTGCAGCTTTCATTTACATGTATCAAAACTTCAAATGTCATTTTTCATACGTATAGTACACATAAGGAATTAAGTTTTAGGCGACCTTCGTAGATATTCCCATTATAATTGCTTTTCAAAGAATTCAGAATTAAAATTTTGTTGTTGCTCAAAACCTTCTATTTATATAATTTCTCCATTTTCTTGATTTAGAGGAACATTTAAAAACGTATTGGTTTCACTTGTAAGTTTTCTGCTGTAAAAGAAAAATCATTACTCTTAAGCCTGAAATTCATAGTAAGGAGTTTGAATAAAATAACAAAACAAAAGCAAAGCAATAAACAAACATTTCATCTTGTTATTTTAAATAGACAAAGAAGTACTATACAAATATTTATTTTAATTTACTTCATTGTCAAAAATTGCTAAGCCGTTATAGGAAGAGAAAACATTAATATTTAATGCAGAGTTAATAAAGGCAGTATTTCGAAAATACTAAAACAGTTATTGTTCATAAAGAGTGATATTATGCATCCTAGAAACCATAGTAACTTTCAAAAACGTTTAAAATTAAGATAATTAATAATCACAACAGCATGCACAAATGATTTTTCGGCACAGGGGCCGTATAATCCAGGATGCCAAATTTTGAGATTGGCAATTTTTGGCCTATTTTCTTGTGTATCTGGCACCTCGTTTTAATTACATCATACATATGGAGACCTATAAGAACTATGCAGAAAATTTTTTTTGCTTACCTTAGTATTTACGTCATCGTGCACGTCATGATACTTCATCTTGGCAACATTTCTTCATCGCCAAAAAAAATTCAGATTTTGGAATTATGGATTGTACGACACCAGTGCCGATTTTTCATAACAGTTCTGGACAACAGGAAAACTTTTTAAATCCAGCAGAACTGGAAATTATAGATTTGTTAACTATGTGTATTAGATAATTTTCCCATATTATTATCATACATACTATCGTAATATGTTATAATCTGGACAAAATCTTAAAACATTATGAGTAAAATGCAGACATTTGCTCCAATTAGTTCAGCTTAATACAAATAATGTTTAAATATTTTTCAATATACTGCCCTATTTAAAGATTTTGAACAATTGCAGCATTTGTGAATATTATGTAACAAATTGAATAAGTTACTTCTCTTGAAGGAGAACTGCTGCATGCTCTGAAAGGCAGCGCCGTGTTCAATCCATACCAAAAAGTACTGCACACGCTGGCTCCAGCTTTTACACCTTTCTTGCACAACCAGCCGATTCATGCGTATGGATTCGGGGATGTTCGCACAAGGGATTACGATGTATTTTCTTTGAAACCTTCTGGAGCCGCTCTAGCATGTATGGAAGACGTATTGGAAGCTTACAACCACAGTGCCAGAAGAGTAAGTAGCCAGGCTATTGTAAATGAATACGGTTATGGTTAGTGTACCTGTTTACTATAAATAATGGTAATTATGGTTTCAAAATTCCTGTTTTAAGCTTCTGGTTAATGCATTATAAATAGTACCAAATCCAATCTTTACTGGAACTTTTTTCTGATTGCGTTCTGATTTCAAAATAGAGATCATTTAAATTGGAACATGTATTTTAAAATTGCTCGAATTTCAAAATAAAGATATTTTGAAATTATAGAACTATCAAAATGTCGTAATGCAATGTACTTACTCACCATGTTATAATCTTTGCTAAAATTTCCATATGACTCTGAAAATGTTTTTAATTTAAATTGTTTTAGCAAGGAGTTTTTACTATATTTTTTCATTATGAAAGATAAAAAATTGTGATTTTCATTCTTAATATAATTTTAATTAAGAAGAATTCTGAAATATAATTTTTACTATCTAATTTTGATTCGTTTAACTGAATTCCGTGTTGAATCCATTCATATGGAACATAAGTTTTTTTTAATGCGTTTAATCTTATGTTTAGTCTTTTAATTCTGGTTGCAGTTTCATGTAAGAAGCTTCAGTAGACGGGCGCATTTGGGCTGCATATATAATTAAACTTTTTATTGTTAAACTTTTGCGTTTAAATTAAAACAAATTATATCAACTTAGTTATATTTATTATTCTACTTCAAATAATGCTTTATTAATATGTGAGCTATAAAGTAAATTTTAAAAAATTTACATTTGGTAGCAATTTTATTTATTGACACTTTTATTATTAAAAAGGGGGAAATGACCAACAATTTTGCAATTATATAATTGCAAATCAAATATTCCACACAGAAAAGATAATGGGAAAATACAGCCTATTTTGCTAAGCCTAGTAAATTGTTAATAATTAAAAAAGGCATTAAATCTTAGCTTTAATATTTACAAAATTGAAAAAATTATTATTGGTGAAAAGTTGGGAATTGATAATTTTTCACAGCAAAAAAAAACATTTTATTTTTCATATACTCCAATTTTTGTACCGGCAGACATCTTCAATTAAAGCAGAAAAAACACACATTTTGGTGATATCAATTAATAATGAAAAATTCCCAATATAACAGAATTAAGTTTATGAATTAACTGAGTTTTATAAATCATAAAATTCAATTATGATATCATTAAAAGCTAATTAAGTCTTGCGAAATTAATTAATATAAAACAAAAATTATCTTTTTTTAATTATCAATCGGCGTCTTGCCTCGCTTTCTTTTATTAGTCATTTTTTTCCCATTTCATTGACATCATAAACCAATGTTTTACGGATGATTAAAATTATTTTTAGTCAACTAGCAATCACGAAATATTATCAAACAAATTTTGTGGGATAATTGGTTTTCTATCGACTGCACTTTTTATTTTCACGCGGTTGCTTTTTTATGTTCTTTATTTGTTTATAATGCATATTTTGTTTTTGCTGTCTTGCTTGCAATAAATTTTATCGGTCTGTTTTACTACTTATTAAATACAGATAATTATATGACAATTTAATTGTTGCTATATATATTGTAAATTAGTATATTCAAAATTTATTTTATAATTCTCTCGTCTGGATTCTGCATTATTAATTCTAGCAAATGTGATCAGAGAGTAAATCCTCTCGGGAAATAATAACTTTACTCGCCCTAATCTGAATGAACATAAATCGTGCAATCTAACAGTGGATCGTGACGGATTATTTGATGAAATTTTAATTTTCTCTATCTTGGTAGTGTTTTTATTTATTTTTTTTTTTATTATTTATTTATTTTTGGCGATTTTTTGTCTCTTTCTATTGTAAACCGAATTTTATATAAGCTGATGTTTGGAATTTTAATACTGGCAATCATTACCATTATCAATTTTGATTATCAATAACCTATTGAAAAAACTAGATATTAACTGAAACATTTAACTGAGAGGTAAAAGGCTGTATATTTGAAATTTTGAATAAAGAACTAATTTTGTTTCTTATTTTAAGGCTTTCATTCCTAGAATTGCGTTAAAATCATTATTGCTTTCATGCAGTTTGCAAATGCCATAATTCTGTGAGAGATTCTCTTTTTCCCATTTCATTGACATCATAAACCAATGCAAAACCAATTAATAAAATCCATTATTGAATATTACAGGGAAAAAACTTAGTGGAGTCGGAAGTACTTACGTCGGTTCCTCTTCATAATTTGTTTCGGTTGCGGATGATACGCCTTTTTTATCGATTTATCACGGGCCTAGAAAAACACCCTCTAATTTTATACTTGTATAAGGCTTGCCGATATATAGTTCAAAATAACATTTATATTAAGTTTCTTTTTATAGTATTTCAATTTATATGATTCTCCTATTGAATTATAATTTAGTATGAAATTAGGGTATTTAATATTTTACTTATTTTAATATTTTTTCATACTCGAGAATCAATTACATTTGATTCTCTAGTACTGAAACCCATTTTTTTGAATTTCATTACACCTTCATTTTTTTAAGGCGGCCGCTGGGTAACTTTGGCACAAACATGCCAAATACTGCTACTTCTTCATCGTTACCCGGTAGGCACCTGTGAAACAAGTTAACTAGAATTATCCACGTCACACCACCATAAACGCGTTTATAGGGTGGGCCACATTCATTCATTATCTCAGAAGAAAGGTCAAGGAAACAACGAGAGAGAAAAGACCCGCCAGCACGAACCGGGATTCGAACTCGGAACCAACAGCTTAGGAATCTGAAACGCTAGTTTTAGTTTAGTAATCAGAATTTGCATTGATTTGAATCGAAAAATGCAACATGTAGATGGGGTGAACATGTTATTTTATTATTAATAATCAGCGATCACTGTTTATATTTGATGGGTTGCCTTGATTCTGAAGATTTTAACCGTCTGTTAGTATGATTAGATAAAGCCTAATTGAAGTGAATGAATTTTTTGCTTTATTTGAGTGAAAAGTTTACAATCAACAAAAAAATTTTTTTAGAAAAGCTACAAAAGTTTTTCAATAGACTCTTGTTTTTAATTATCCATTATGCGAACGCATCGCGTTTTACCAATGTATTTCATAAGTAATAAGTGTAAAGTAATAATGGTTATAAACATACATCATTACTATCTCTGTATACAAAAATGCCAGTTTTCATCTAGACCTATTGCAGAAATTCATATGAATGGGAGATTAGATTATTAAATACAATTTGAATTGCTACATTGACACTACAGAATAGAAGAAATTTTCAATAGAAAACATTGTCACAATTTTTTTTGTGCAATAAAAACAGGAAAAATGAAAATACCATTAAAAGTTATCGTTCAGGGATCGGGAAAAATCCAGTTTCGATTCTAACAGGATTATCAGTGATATTCGTGCTTTGATATGCATTACAATGGTTTTACGTGCACTATATATTCCAGCCGGTGACGTTTGAAATGATGTCCTTGAGACAATGATCGATTGGAGGAATGGAATTTATTTTATTTTATTTATTTATTTTGCAACGAACATTGATTTTCTCATGATATTGATAAAATATAAAAATGTTGTAAAGGATCAATTATTTATTGCACCATCGTAATTGAGATGACAGAAACAGCAACTAGATTTAAAGTGACACAATTATAAGAGAAGTTTTTTTAGGATAAGATCTCTCTAACCTTTTAAGTACTGGAAGCCAGAAACCATACTGTATTAACATTTAAGATTCAGTCGATTTATACCTAAAGAGTTAATTTAGTAATGAATAACTGTTAGCACTTGCAACATTTTCTAGTCTGTGGTATTGCTCATTGTATTTGTTCAATGATGTTTGTTTTCCAACAAAACAACACTTTCCATATGTTGTTCAGATGCGGAAGCAAGGTCATTGAAATGTTGATGCCCTTGAGCAGCTTGTTTGGTTTCTGAATCTTGTTAATCGTGCAAGTTTTTTATACCCTGGATTTGTAGTTTCTCTCGTCAACAAATACCTTCGAAATACACAAGCTGTTGGTGTATTTTGACAGAATCTACCACACCTGATGGTCCAATAGCCATCGGAGCATCTGATCAATTCCATACCCTTCTGAATATTTGTTCTGTGCCCGAAAGGAATAGTTTTATCACCTATTGAATGGGACAATCTTTATATTGCTATGCATTAATGTTGTTTTTATTACCATCTTTTTGTGAACATAGAAGATCTCAATAGCTGTAGATGAGGCGCTGTTCTTACTAGAGACATTTTTTTAATAACCACGTGTATGCTCTGTTTTCATTGATAATGTTTCATACAATTCAAACACCGATTTAAATTTTCAGACAGTCAGTTATTTTCTCTTTTCATATTTGAAGAGATAAGCCTATTATCATAATAGAAAAAAAAAAGAATTTGTATTTGCAATCAGAGAAAATACGTGGTGATAACTAATCATTATTTAAGTGAAGCAGATATTAATTGTCCTCTCAATTACATTTTTAAATTCATTTATGTCATAAAATTCATATTAGGATAAGCGTAAAAAATTATACTTAATTAATTAATTTATTTTTTACTTTTTATAAAGTAACGTTCCTATTGCTATAAGACATTGTAAGTATTGATCTAAAAAATGTTTACATTTTTATTTAAAGAGTAAATATAAATATTTAACAAATCGCCACAATCGAAAACCTTAAGTTCCCTTAACCTTAATCAAGACGATCGAACTAAGTTCGATCGTCTTGAACGGAAGCTATGAAACTTTTTTATTATTTTTATGGAGGAATTAAAAATCAAAATTGTAATATCTGGAAATGCTCCACACATTTTTCAAAACGTCATTGGGTGTGTTAGAACTCTACCACATTTGGCACCATAGCACTTGAAAAAGAGATTTAACCTTTTAAGATTCTCAGTTGCTCAAGATTATTTCAAGAATTTGAACTTCAAATTCTATTTTGAAAATTGTAAAGCATTTTAATACAAAATTTTAAAATTAAAAACTGTGCTATGAATTAATTGAAAAATAAAATAATATTAGAAAATATCTCTTGACATTTTTTACTCTATGATGATAAGTCATAGAAAATCAATTAAAAACCTATATCATCTGACGGCACTATTTTCATATTACAGTAGGATATTTATCTGAATTAATTGGGACCGGACCCTTTTGAATTATCAAAACTTCGGTTAATTGGAATTTTCGAAAAAAAAAAATCTATTGTAATTGATTATTGTATATTGAAAATGGCAGAAAAAACTACAACTACATATTATTTTTTTAAAAAATAGCTATTAATTAATTAAAATGAAAATGTTACCTTAACATTTTTAACAACTTACTTGTTAAGGTACTTACAATTGCTGTTCTTTAATATGACAGCATGTATGTACAGTGCTATAAATAAAATTGCTTACTGAACATCAATCAGGGTAAGCTATTTCACTGCTTTCCTCCATTTCCGGGCAGCCAAGTCGCACATCCGCTTGACAGTGGAAATTTGTATGAGGTCACACTCATGCTGACGCGTCATCCACTTCAAAGCAATTTCAAAGCCGGCAAATGCTAAACTCGCTAATGGTTCCGTGTCAGCATCAACTTCGACCTTAAAATCATCTTCTTCCTCGACACTTTCAATAAGCTTACCATCATTTACAGTTTGAAATCTAAGTTCTGACTTATCCATTCTCCTATATCTTCAGTACTAACTTCTGAACGTGCAGGAATTTTCAAAGAAATGTTTCTGAATTCCTCAAGTGACAGATCCATTCTCATCTTCTCCCTTCTCTCCGCTTTGCTTTTCTTGAGCTTTTACT
This sequence comes from Latrodectus hesperus, assembly GCA_037975125.1. Classification (NCBI taxonomy): domain Eukaryota; kingdom Metazoa; phylum Arthropoda; class Arachnida; order Araneae; family Theridiidae; genus Latrodectus; species Latrodectus hesperus. The sequence continues at coordinate 83,243,723 of CM075850.1, forward strand.
TTCTTCTCATTTTCCTTCTATTCTTTCTAATTTATTTTTCCGAAATTCTGAAAACGATTTGAATAATCTGCGATTCGTATGGACGGAGTTCGGATAATTAGAGTCTTACTGTAATAGCAAAAACATTATTTGCCCAATAATATAAAATAAGCTGTTCTATAGGGGTAAAAACTGATTTTTTTTATCCTAACCACACATATTTAAAAATATATCAATTTATATTAACGGAGTTCGGATAATTGGAGTTCTACTGAATTTCCAAATGAATAAAATACTGTAGCCCAGACAGCTAAAACGTCATACTGGTGCCTAGGAGTTAGAGAGTTCGAAACTTAAAAGAGCAAATCGCCGTGGACACAAATGACTACTGAAGCACGGAAGAGAGACTGTGGTCGTAATGTCTTTCAAGTGGAATGATATACCTATGGGTTGGCCATATCTGGGGTCCTTCCTTAGTTCCAGTTTCTAAGTCTCAAGGACCCACTTTCGCAGTAACAATGGCAGATCCACTGATACTTTCTGATGCAATTAATAATCAATTTTTTTCTTGTAGTACCAAAAAGGCTTAAGTGAAAAAGAAATTGCCAAGCATTAGATATCCAAATAAATTTGTAAAATTTTTTAATTAAATTTCTTATAACAACACATAATTTATTGCTGAACGTTCCACTCAGTTCAGATATTGTAATAATTCTAAGAATGTATTTCGTTCTAAAATTAAAATATTTTTTCAGCATGGTTACTTTCCTTTGAATCTTAAGTATGCGATTTTTAAATATGTGATAAATTTTAATTTAAAAAACATTAAGTAAAAATGAATTGTTTTTATGTTTGTATTTTAGAGGTTCTTTCATAAAAAGTGAAAGATATAATCAGTATAATACTTAATTTTCATATCATAAATTAATGCTGCAGTAGAAATAAGGCAAATAAATAAAGAAGAAAAAGTTAATTCTAGCAGAAAATAATGAGTGGAAAATCTGGAGATTTCATTTTATATCATATTTATTTATAAATAAATCAAGGTTTAAGGCAGATTCAGTTTGTTAGCCATTTACTTAACACTTACTATCTTTAACACACACACTACTGCAGATCTTAAATAATCACTAATTAATTTCATCTTATTGATTTCTATAGAAAAACTGCAAATGTAATAGGTAAATGTAAATATGTTTAGTATCTAAAAAACTAGTATACTGTTTAATTTAAAATGGTGCAATAAATATACCTTAAATATTTCCATCTTTTCATTCACGCTAACTTTTATGTTGTCGCTTTTCAGGTTTTGTACAAATGTTAATAAAATGATAACAACATAATAATAATGCAGAAAAGAGCAGGGAAATGAAAAGTAATTTACAATTTTTACGGAGTGATCATTTTAAAGAACTATAATACACAATAAGATGCTCGGTGATATTAAATGTATAAACTTCTTTTTATCGTTCGATAATTTTAATAAAGCGATAATGCACAATAAATACTACATGATAAATAGAGCGGTGAAATTAAAAATAGCTTAAATATTTTAATTGAGCGGCAATTCTATGATTGAGCAATAATACACACTATAAATACAATACTATGATAATGCACAATAAATAAGATAGTGAAATTGAAAGTAGTGTAAACTACTTTTCCCAATATTAACTATCGTCTGAAGTCTCTACATGTAATTTTATGAATTTGAAAAACAAGAGAAATAAAAATGACAAAAAATTCTTCACCTCCATTTATCAATTTAATTTCTAAATAATGAATTTATTTTAGGGTAGTTGCTGCCAAGTATTTTATGGAAATATTCTTTTCCCGCTTATATTGATGGATGTGTTCGTTCATCGAGTACTAGGGAGAAAATCTCCTTCCGCAAGTGATCAAAATGTGTGTGTATTGAATAAGTATGGGAGGGAATGCTAACTTCAAATAATAGTTTTTAGATTTTCATTTGCCTTTTTCTAAAATGATTTTACTTCTACTCTCATTAAATGAGACTCTGACCGAATCATTAAATGAGGACTCTTTTGAAACTGACTAATAAAGTTAAACAAGTATAACAAAAGGAATACTTTTTAACGATATCTCCCTCCATTTTATTTTACCGTATTTAAAATAAATTAGCATAGAGTGATTTCAACTGAAATATAGGATGATAAAATGTATCTTTGAACTGAAATATTTTTCTTTTTATAATACTTTGTAAACTAAAATCCTTTGTTCATAAAATATTTACTTTCTTCCTTGAGAAATAAAAATATGAACAAACTCATTCTCAACAAAAATTTTTAACGTTCAATTGTGTGTTTTATAGTTTAACCCTTTCTCAAATACTGTGGTAGCTTTTTGCTTACAAGTCTTTCTCCTCCGGCAGGTGCAACGCAGCGGGCCAACCTCTTTGGCTCCCATCATTCGCCGCGCGACGGACATAGTGAAGAGGACGCGTTTGTTCCACATTCTGCTCATCGTTACAGATGGCCAGATGAGGCCTGAGGACACTCCCACTCGCCATGCCCTCGTCGAAGCGTCCAAGAGCGCCCTCAGCATCGTCGCCGTGGGGGTGGGTGACGGCCCCTGGAGAGCCCTGGAAGAGTGGGACGAGCGAGTGCCGGACAGGCAGTATGACAACTTCCACTTCGTCAATTACCACCACGTCATACGTTCGGCGAGGAACGCAGAAGCTGCGCTCGCTCTCCACACCCTTATGGAGATTCCTGATCAGTTCCAGACCATCCTCAGACTGAATTACTTGGAGAAGTACTGACCACAATAAAAGGATTAACAAATCTCAATGCAGCATCTCGTTTTTTTTAAATATTAGTAACAAAAGCAGCTATTTAACTTGCAGTAAATATATTTCACATGAAGATGTATTGAATATTATTTTTTATAATTCCACAATTTCAAATACAGTTAAACTTTTAATTAATTCATTAGGAGTAGCGTTATAAAATCTTTATTACAATTTTAAGGCCAAAAAATGAATTTACCAACATCAGTGTATTACGATATAAAACTTATCACAATAATAAAAAAATAAGAGGTTTGAAGCAAAATTTTTCCAGAAGTTCGTAATTATGTAAGATTAAAAATATTATATATATGACTTAAAAGGTGACAAAAATATAAAGGGATGTGAAAGTAAATGACAGTTACGATTCTCAGATTAAATGTTGTATTCAATTGGTAAAACATTTCCTTTGGGCAACAATTTCACGTGTTCAAATCTAAGAATTTCGCTATTTTTGTAAGCTAGAATATTTTTAACGGAATTATTCACATTATAAAGTTATATTATTGCAGTAAACACTAATTTTATGATTTATAGATGATAGATGATTTATAGATTATAGACTTTTCTAATGAATCTCTTTAATCCATTCAATTTCAGCTCCACAAATCTAGTTCACAAACTGTAGTCTATATATGCTAGATTTTATAGAATTAATTCACTTCTTCATGTTTCTATAGAGATTCAATTGCCCTCTGTTTCCATAACTTCCAAAAATTCGCTGACAATTTTTTTGTTTTGTTTTGAAAAGGATATATTTTTTTCTCTAATCCAAGCCACAAAAGACACCTAAGGCTTATATTTGGAGATCTTGGGGAATTATGCTCTTCCCAATCAATGCGATCTCCTTCAAATCCTAAATCAATTAAATAGTTTGTTATTGATGAAACCCAATTTACTATTTTGTTTACTATATACCCCCGTGTTTACTATTTTGTTGAACACTTCAAGATTTCTTTATAATTTTTTATTAAAATATACACATACTAAACATTTTTTTTTTTTTTTGCTTTAAGTTTAGTAAACGGTATTTGAAGAGGGAAAATAATTTTAAATTTCGTTCATTATAATAATGTTAACAGAATTATTAAATTATACTATTTTTTCCTGGTATTTTTAATAATGGTAATATGCCACTTCTGCCCAGCTAATGTTCATGAAATTTGTTGAGCTTCTTAGGTCACATTTTTACCAGGATGATAAGAAACGACATTTCTGGCTGATGTAGTTTTTTTTCTTTCTTTTTTCTAGAATGATTATAAATCTGTATTTGTCACTTGTTACCTGCCTTTTATAGAGTTTTCCTTATGGTTTAATTTGTGGGATTCAATATTTCTCCAACTGCCAAGAAATATGCCTAGGTAGCTTTCATGACATTTGATGAAATGTCTTTACAGCATGTTTTCGCCAGGATGTTTGTGATGGACTTTTCTGGCTCTTTTACATTAATCAAAACTGAAATGGGATTTACCTAAAATGGTTATGAATTTGTATTTATCTCTTGCTAAATCCTTTTCATAGAATTTTCCTGATGATTTTATTCTCATGGGTTTAGATGTCTCTCCAATTATTAGAATGTCTGAACAGTTTTCTTTATATTTGCTGAAGCGTAATCACCATGTAATCATAAGCAACTTTTCTGTATTCTTTATATTCATTAATATGATAAATGTGCTGTATTTAAAGTGGACGTAAATTCTATTTATCACTTTCTAAATGCCTTTCATAAAATTTTCTTTACACTTTGATTAATGGGATATCAATACACCAAAAATATGTCAAAACGGTTTTCATTTGCTCAGTCGTCTGACGCGCTTTTTAGGACAAGACGGGTTAGGGATCACAATCCCGTCATTATGATTATTTTGGACTCTTTTTCTCATCCTTGTACATTAATTAAGATAAAAATGTAATATATTTAAAATGATCATAAATTCGTATATATCACTTGCAAATTTCAAGGATTCACAAAGGATTCAGCTGATGCAAGAACATTAGTAGTATCACTATTTTTGTTCTATTGTTGAAAACAACTATTTTTATTGCTATTTCAATATTTAATTTGATTTATTCCATCTGCATAGCTTAGTAAATTTTGAATTGATCTCTATGTTTCCATTTTAAAATTTGATCTTCTACGTCTTGGATTTCATTTTTGGAGAAAATTAATACATAAAGGATATTCCTCCTACAATCTTTCTCCTTACATTAAAATACATACACCTTAACACTGATAATGTTTATGCTTCTATTCTCTAGGTCAAGGTCATAAATTTTTTCCAATGAAGGGCCTCAATTGACCTTATATAGAGCATGCGAGCCATGATCCATACAGCATGCCAGATGTCTAATAGTATAAATAACGGAAGATGCTCATAAGGACTTTTAAAAAGCCGCAAGTAAATGAAAATGTATACAAAAAGTTATTAAACATAAATATCGTGATTTCTTTTTAATATATTCCATAAACTCTAAAAAGCTTCTAGGAACAACTTTATGATTCACATGTATCCCTGGTTGATGATCCATACTTTTGGTAGAATTCATATATCACAATTAATAAACCTAATTTAGAGCTATATCGGAACAATGAAGGTGATTTTTTAAAATGCTTTATAAGACTCATTCCTCCCACTCACACAAATTTAAGGTTAAGAAAAACTTTGAGTTGATTTTATTTTATACCCGAGAAGACAATCAACGTATAGAGTATCATATTGTCTATATCTCTAGGAGTATACATTGAATACGAATGGATGTAATTGTATAAGGCGAGATACTTTTATATCTGTAACCGATTAGATTCCTCTCTAGAGGTATTAAGGTTTCTATATCACTCTAACTGTAAGCGTCCCATGTTATCACAAAAGCATTCTACCAGCATGAATAGATCCCTCTTGACACAAAGGATTAATTTATTTATGAGGTTTTCTGAGTCCCCTTATGTATCCATCCACCCGATTTAATTGGAAACATAATTCATTAAGATAGACAGATGTTTCCAGTTCAATGCCGGTGTTGGTGGCACCGTTAAGGTGTGTAGTTTTACCTTCAGCTGTATAAACTCGTCAATGGTGTCCTTTGAAGAGTTCGTACACTAAAACTCGTCTCGTACCCAGAATTAAAAACCGTAAAAAAGTTTATGAGCTATTCCATCAAGTTGTTGACTATCTGGCTTAAGACCTGTTGACAATCGTTTATTCTGTTCCTTAAAAATCCTTTCCGTATCGATGCCGAAGATTGGGTGTTTTACATGATAGTAGATATTCACAGTATACTTATGAAATATCGTATATGAAAATTCGAATTTCATTCATGTCCCAGTGATGATATATTCCCCATCTCGTATGATGATTACATCACATTCAATGTCCCTTAAGTTTTGATAACCTACCATTGTAGCTATAATTGATTTAACAGATCTACCAGATATCTGTTATCTTATATAAACGTGGTCTAACACCATTATTATTTACATATGAACACTTGTTCTAGTTTCCAGACACTTGAGTACATAACTTTAACTATTTTGGTAAATTAGTAATTTGCATAGCACAAATGCAAATTTTCTTCCATTCAGAATTCTTAAATCTCTCTTAGTGTGTGATTAATTATTATCATGATCACACTACTTCATGTGTAGAAGTTCGATGGACTATGTTTGTAGACCTTTGCACTAAGCTGAGTTCATAGCAAGAAAAAATATTAGGCTACATGTTTGCATGAACATTCCATCATTTTGGCTAAAGCACTAGTTTTCTTATGTTAACAGTTTTCATTAATCCTAAAAACTGCTTAAAGTAAAATGTGTTAAAAGTAACCGATTACTTTCAAAAGTGGTCGGAAGGAAGATATTGCATGTATTTTATATTTTATTTTCGTAGAAATTCTCCAATAAGAGCCTGTGTATATTTATTTTAATATTATGTGGAACACACCATTTAAAATCGTATCTTTTTGGCGATTATATAGCTTTGTAACAATTGCGAAAAAGCTAATTTTTTTTCTTTTATTTTGCGCTACTGAAATTCTTAAATAAAATATTTTGCTAACTAGGTCATCGGTATTTTCAAAATCCTTATACTGTTGTGTTAAACTTAAGGTTGAATGCTTTTCCCTGGATCTAAATCACACATTAAAACCAGAAAAATTTTCATAATTTTGTTGTCGATCGACTCAATTGTTACTGCGGGCACTATACTTATAACTGAATTTTCCAAAAAGCGATTTTGGTAAATAAATTGTTACGATGAAATCTTATATTTTCGTCAGACGGAAATGATATTTAATTCCAGATTGAAAGTTTACGTATTACCATAGCCAATTTATTAAACTTTTCTATAACGTGTTTTTAAGAGAACTGTCTTTCCATGAATGATAAGATGAATGTGGTATTCAAAGTGCTGAGGTGTTGTCAGAGGAATCGAAATAGATTATTCAAAAATATAAGTGCTTGATTCTTCAGCCTTCATCAATCCGTCATTTCAAGATAATGGAAAAACTACAAACTACCAAAATAGTTATCCAAAGATTTGTGCCTAGTGCTCATAAGGAACATGACCTTCAAGAAAGATTAAAACGCTGTTATTGACACGCAGAACTGTGAAGAATGAATTCTCACCGAGAGGTACTTAGGGTTACTAGTAAGAGGATATTTGTTACCGCTGTCCGAGAAGGCTCTACAATAATGTTAAGTACGCCGAAAAACCATGAATTTAAATTCTTTGATCCGTCCAATCCAAAGAAGCTCGATTTAGATTCGTGTCTGCAACATCTTAACTCAACAGTCTAACTGTCAGCAATTTAATGGTCTTTCTAATTGTTAACAATTTAATGGAGTTGATCTGACAAATGTCAGATCTTTAAAGAGGATAAGCCAACAACAACAACATCTTAACTCGATTCATATATGAACAAAGTTGTATGTTCATGTATGAATGGAGATTAGGCCATTAAGCATTAAGATCAGAGAAAACATAACCATTCCCAATCTATCCATGTGTATCGTGCTTTCGAAAGTTGATTAGACCTGGATTTCACTGACGTATCGCATTAATTATCACTTTAAAGGGATAACAACAGTGATGGCTGTATACGTTATCAAGCTTAAGTTCTATACAGCATTGCAAGATTATACACTGCAGTAGAGGGTTTTGTTTTAATGTATGATAAAGGAATTTTGAAAGAGTTACACCCTTGATGAGTTCTTGAAAAAAGAAAAGATTGCGCATTGGTATTATTTAGCAGGCTTAAATCCCACTAAAAATCTTTCGAATGCTTTACGCTATTAAATATGTACGTTTTCTAGGAACTCAGACCTGGAAATCGATCTACAGGAGGATAGGCGATCACTTCATTCTGTGTTAGTGCTCAAGATGCACAGGAACAAATCCTGTATATCTTTGTATGCATGTGAAAAGTATCACATAATATCACTTTGAAATCACTCATAGTATCACTTTTTTTCTGATCATTTTGATTTGAAACATTTTTTGATTAATGAATCCAATATGTCTTCATGTTTTGTTTTATGAAAAACATTCTGTATGTAATTAATTGTTTCACGAGTAAGCAAATTTGATACTTTCCTGCTGCATATCGTGCTATTTATTTATTTATTTTTGTTTTGCATTTTACTGGTCTTTGCTAAGCTTTAGAAAGTAAGTAGACCAGTTATTTATTTGTAACTAATTAAATATTTCATTTAATCTCAATGTTTGTTAACCATTGAATACATAAAGAAGGGTATATTTTATTTCCTTATCGAAAATACGCGAATAATTAGTCATATTTCCTATTATCTTGCTTAAATCATACCATATATTGAATAACATAGTATGATTTAAACAAGATAATGGCAATCAAATCAAGAAAGTTTAATTAAAAAAATATTTTTCTGGAAAAGAGAAATTCTAAAGAACTCCACGTTATAACGAATAGGAACAATATGACATCCATCATCTTTGTTAAAAGTTTTCGGTAATTAGAAATCATTGTGAAAAGAATAGCTCTTCAGTCTCATGCAATTATTTTTCTTTTAATTCATGTCTTTCTATTTTTATCTATTTCTTTTATTCTTATAAACAAACTATACAAACAAAAACAATGGAGAAAATTTTCATATTTTACTGTGCTGCCATCTATCAAAGTAATAAGAAAACTCAATTTAAATTGAGGGTTAAATTGAGATTTATATATGACAAAACCATTACAAGCATAGCTTTTTATACTATGGATAGGTTAATCTAAAATTCTGAAAATTTTAGCTCATTACTTTCACTGAATATTAAACATATTTTTTAAAATTATGAAAAGATAGTTCCTATGAAATTATTTTATTAATGTCGGTATAATATTTATCTTTCTTTTCGAATATAGGCTAACACGAGATGTATAAAAACTGCCTACTTATGATAACCTTTTGATAATAATAAATTATAGTGTGACATAAAAATTAACGCACGTAGTTTTATTTCATTTGTAAAAAGGTTTTTTCATCATTATGCATTTTAAATTAAACAAGTAGTATTAAAACAAAAATTTCATAATTTATTTATCTATAAGCATATAGCAATTAAAATGTTTTGAAAATTTAAGTTAAGTAATTTTAAATTTTTAAAGTATATTAATGGCTATATGTACACAATATAAAATGTAATGGTTATATGAAAACAATAATTAATGGCCGCTCATAAAAAAGTAAACTGTTGTGGCTTTATTTATGGAAGAGTTTGATATATACTGTCAGAATATCGTATATTAAAAAGCATATTTTATTTACAAAAATGCTTTAATTTAATACTATTTTAGAGAAAATTCACCTTTTTTATATCTCTGAGTGGGAAATATGTTTAGCTACTGAAAAACAAGCTTAATATGCATTTTCAATTAGAGATGGCGCTGATCAGCACTGCCATTTTATCTTCGTACCACGAAAATATAAATCATTTAAAAATATCTACTTTTTTTATACCTACTTACATATTTAAACAGTTATTCAAGCATTATAATCAACAGTGCTTGAAATGAAATTTATATTTTATTTTAACAAAATACGTGATTTTTACGAATTTTAAAAAGCTTGCATTTATTATTTTAAATTATCTTATACATAGTTATAGTTATAAAGCCCCTATTACATTAGAGTTGCTCAGATTTCAGTTTGAGCAACTCCCGTAGACTTAACATTACGTGACGTCACAGCTAAAAATTTGAGCAACTCGTTCTATCCGTCCAATAATATTACAGATTTTTTCACAGCTGCGCAGTTGAAATTTGCAAATCATTTTGTTTTCGCCAAGTTTCATGCCAAATGAAAGTTATTGGCATTATAAGTTGCCGAGAATGAGCAACTTTTTTGTGCATGCAGCAGCAACTCGAGCAATTCATATCGCCAATGATTTTAAACACGGATCATGTTTTGTCTTTTTTTCGCCAAGTGGAAGTAATAACATGAAAATAAGTGATTGGTTTTAATTATTGTATTTCATTTCAATCTAGCAGAATTGCCGTATTAAAAACAAACAAAAAGGAATACAATTATCAACTTAATAAATTCATTTGATGAAGATTAAAAAATTTTTGTCTTTATTGAATACTTTTTCAATATTCTGGATGAAACACTTGATAAATTTAATAGATAGTTAAAAACTCAGATAATTAAAATTGTTTTTATTTCTTCAGCAAAGTAGATGAGAAGTGTTCCAATTTCAATATTTATTAAATTTACTGAGTTTTCAAACATTAATTTCATTTAAAATTTTATTATTTAATCAATACATGAGACTATTTTGTCATTTTACAATGTTTACCGTTTGTGTTGAACTTACATTTGCATATTTAAATTGAAACTTCAGTCGAAATAAGTATGCCATATAAAAATATTTAGTGTAAATTTTACTTTTATTTTTTCATTACCTTAATTTCCTGTTTTTCTTTTTAGCAAGTTAATGCATTATAATTAAATGTTGAAAGCACAAGCATTTTGGTTTATTATTTACAAATACATATTTATAAAATTTCATTATTATTCTTCATATAATTAAATTCTTTTATACATTTTCCCTGGAACACACTTACATAATGTTCATTTACTCATCCAAAATATATTGCAAACTTACAACTAACGCCATTTACTTTTGACAATATGTAAATTAGACTTAAAAATAAATTTTTATAATGATGAAAATACTGGAGTGTACAAATAAAATAGTGAAATGATTTTAATATAAGCAAAAATTTCTATTTAAATAAACATTAAAATATTATTCTTGTATATTTTATGTATTAAATTGATATAAATCAATACAAAATTTTAATAATTTAAAGCCTTTTTCAATTGTTTTTATGATGAAGCATTTTTAACATATTATAGATTATAGTAAAACTAGTTAAAAATCAAATTTAAAAAAGGGCTATGTTACAACAATATGTGTTAAAAAGCTACAATTTTAATAATGAAATTAAATGCAATATTTGATTAAGATGGAAATCTTGTATTTGTTCCTATTTGTGATGTAAATACAAATAATGTGAAAGTAAATATAAAAAATATAGATGATTGCTATATTTGCAAAATAATTTAATTCACATCATGGTCAATATAGAGAATATTTTGACTTCCAATGTAAAGCAATTAACTAATCATTGAAATGAACAATAAAGACTAATTGCAGTCACTACTGAACAATTAGAAATGAGGGTCATATAGATGAGCTTTCTCCGTACACGTCTATCATCGAGTGCTTGAGAGTTTTACAATGAGCAATAACAAATGCAAAAAATGAATATGACCAACAACTTATGTGAACTCTTCGTAAAAGAAAATTCACTGTCGATATTTAAATGCCTCACCATGACCTTCAAGTGCTAGATTATCAGCCATGAGGCTAAATAGCACTTCATTCTTTTAGTTTCATACAAATTTCATAACATTTTTTTCAATTTGAAAATGTAATATGAAACAAACTATTCATATAATGTCATTACAAAATGCTATCAATTATTTCTTTTCTTCATTTTTTCCCACAAAACTTAAATATATATGTATTTATTCAAAATATACTTGTCATTTTATTGCAGATTATAGTTTAAGAAACTGCATGTAAATAAAGATAGTGTAAAGAATCTCTGCTTTTATGTGGTGTGTTTGTTTAAATGTAATAAATAATTAGTTTAAAAATGCATCTTATTTTAATATGCCACAATATTTACTTTAATAAAAAAGAAAAATAATTAATTTTTTTCATTTTAAAAACAAATTATAAATTAAAATTCATAACTAATATATATATTTTTTAAAGAATATAATTTTTGTGCATTTCCTCAACTTTTAAAATAGTAATTTGAGTTTCTTTTTTAATATATCAACAGTTAAACATTAATTTTTTATAAACATTGTTGCTAAGAAATTATTTTTGTATAGGAAAATCTTACAATACAATATTTACAATTTTGTGTGGTGTTTGTAGAATTTTATGTTTAAATTGAAGCTTCAATCTGAAATTATTTTTTCTTTCAAATTCTTAATCTTTTTATTTAAGAATAAATTATACACACAAAAATGTGTTACTTATGTATTAGCAATTATTTTCACGTCGGCAAAGATTATCTTTCCCCATCTTAAAAGTAAAGGTTCACACGAAGCAAGATGGCGTGTAGTAAATAAAATTTGGCTACAAATTAAATTCCCAAATAAGAATTCATTATGAAATGTGGACACCTTCTGAGTAAAATATGGCAACCTTAAAAATGTTAGCCAAAAAAGGGATCTATTATTAAATCTAGTAAAGCTGTTATTTTCTTACAGCAAACCTGAAAGAAATCTCAAGCATTGATTGGACGAAAAGAACGAGTTGCTCAAATTTTAAGCTGTGACGTCACGTAATGTTAAGTCTACGGGAGTTGCTCAAACTGAAATCTGGGCAACTCTAATGTAATAGGGGCTTAAGGCACACTGAATTCGTTCAAAATCAAAAAGTGTTGTTGCATATGACACTTGAAAAGTAAAATATGAAAAAAAAATGAGCATAACTCTTATTTGTCTTCTTCAACACTTTATTTATTATAAAAATTGTTAAAAATATATTTTGCATTGAGAGCATCTATATCGCTTGCTTCATTAAAAAAATAAAAAGGAATTTAAAGTGATAATTTTAAATTTCATTTATATACATAAATATTATAAAATATCTAAAAGTATTTATTTTTATTTATATATTTAAATTTATGTGAGATTTGTGTGGGCTCGGTGGCGCAACGGTAGCGCGTCTGACTCCAGATCAGAAGGTTGCGTGTTCAAATCACGTCCGGGTCATGATTAGTAACTATTTTGCTGAGCAATTTATAAACACAATTATGATATTTAAAACGAATACATAACGAAATTAAATTGATACTACTTTCTTAGAAATACATTTTATTATGTTTTAACAAAATATAAAATATGAATTAATAATATTTTTAATTACTCACACTAAGGTAGGGCTGATGGCAGCTGAGCTTGATAATTAATTTTTATTGGACCAAAACAAATTACACCATTTTCTGCTTTGATGATAACTATTTCAATAAAACTTTTAAGTAGAAATCAAATACAATAAGTACAATAAGAACTATTTGCTAATGAAAATGGATATTTTTGTTTTAATTATAGTTAAACAATTTATAAGTAATTATACTTTAGTTTCTAAAATAACATTTTTTTATAAATCATGATTTTTCTTAAATTTCATATAACCAACGAAATCTTGCATTCGGTTTGAGATATCACATATTTTATTTCATAAATCCAAATTTATAGCATATAAATAAATCATTTTATATCATAATTTATTCAAAATATTGGAATTTTCACAATTTTAAACCCTCAATTAATATACAATTAAAATACATTACGTTTATTTTATTTTCGACATAAAAAGGTGTTTTATTAAAACACCTGCTTTTTAATATTTTAAATTAATATTTATCTTAAAATTAAGACAAATATTTCATGAGATGATTTTCAATAGGGTTCATATTATCCTACAAACGCTAAAAAAATTTTTTGGATCTCATTATATAAAATAATTTTAGATGTTAAAAAAAGCAATTTTTCGATAATATTTTCTATAAGATATATAAGTTTGTAAAGAGAAAATAATTTGTTATTCTTGAAATAATAAATATGTTGATTTTATCTATTGCATGTACAAATTGTAATATGGTTTTATAATATGGTAGTCTACACATTAAGTCAAGTATTTTTAAAATAATATAAACATGAGAATTCCACGATAAACTGAAATTTAAAAATCAAAATGCGTTACATAAGAAAAATTATTTATATAAAACTCGTTTTTTTTATTTATTGTTGGCTATAACTATATATAGTCAACAAAGTAAATATTTGATGTATTTTACCGTTAACCGACTGAAAAAAGAAGCGACAAATCTCACTAACTTAACCGAATTTACAAACTTCAAAGAATATTTCATTTTATGACCACACCGTACGTGGAAAATAGTGTCCTTCATTTTAGATCCATCGAAACTTTTTGAATTTGCTTTTCTTATTTATTTCATGTTGCAATGTTGCAAAATGCATTACATTTTGCATGGTAGTGTTATGGAATGATTACAATCCAATTTTTTTTAAAATTGGAATGCGCTAAAATTTTGTACGATAAATATGATTCCTTTTAATTTGCATTTAATATTGTGTATGGTTGTTTACAGAATGACAACCATGTCTAAATTTTGGACGAAAAATTCATTAATAATTACTTTAAATTTGCATCTATTATTGTATATGTATGGTGATTTACAGAATGAGAACCAAGTTAAAACTTTAATAAAAACCATATAAACAGCTTAAGCGATGAATTTGTTTGGATCGTGGGAGAAAATAGTATAATATTTTATGTTCCAAACTAAATTAAATATATATATGTGATCATTATTAAATAGAGGATTTCTTTTAGTTCACCGAACAAAATCGAAAATAAAACTTCTTAGGGATTCAAAATAAATAAATAAAAATAATAAATAAATAAATAATAAATGTAAGCTTTAAAATGATAAAGCTATCGATACCTTTCCCAGAAACAAGCATTGTCGTCTACTTTGAAACACGCCTCCTTATCTGTCAATAGCTTTTTTTCCTTTTATCAGCTGATTAAAATTTTTTTAAAAACATTAATAAAATTAAGACGCATATTTTAAACTCAACTCTTTTTATTTTCTTTTATTTTAGGAGTTGAAATTCTTTATGAAATATCAAAATCTGATTACGTCAATTACTAAATGCTGTTTTATCATTTTTCACTGACGACCCTCAATTTCAGGCAATACGCAATTTTTGCGCAATGACACTGAAAATGTCACGTTGATCTTCAACTCTGTGCTTCATTATGCAATAAAATACAATTAAAAAAGGATCTGTTAAAACGCCTTGTTGATTTATACCTATGCATAAAAATTGTTTTCCCAGGTTTATTCATCAAAAGTCGTGTCGCACTGCATTTAAAAAATAGTGAGGTGGGATTTCTTTTCATTCAGAGTACATGAAAGATAAAGCAGAATGAAGTAGCATTAAGAATACATTTTTAATTTGATGCTCACGTAGCTGCATAGTTGAAAGCTTAAAATAAAAAGACAAATTATTTGTCTCATAAAATGTTTGGTTTTTACTGGCAAAAAACTGATCCAGGTGGATAAAAACAAAATTACTTTCAGGACAACCCTCTATAATAATCATTTTCGTAGCTTATTTTACTTGAAATTTTTCGATTTATATAATGTTTCTGTTGTGTATGCTAGATATTTTGCAAAAAAGGCTAGCTACAAATTGGATTCGTCATCATTGATGAAATGTTACCAACAGATGATTTGTCACAAACTATGATAAATCAATTCAATTTAAAATCTCCTTTATCGAATTTCGAATGATTTAAATGCCTGAAATTTTTTTCAGTAAAAATACAAGCATTAAATTATTAAAACAAAGCTATATAAAACATAGGCTACTTATATTGACATTTTTTACGAGAAAATAAGATGGTAATTTTGACGATTCAAGTAGCTTATCGATTGCTAAGTAGTTTAGAAACGAAAGTGCAATTTTTTTAAGTATTTTAATTAAATTTATTTAGAGCAGAGTGATATTAATAATATGGTTTAAATAATTTATGGGCACATCCAAAAGGAAAATGCTGAGAATAAATATAACAAATAAAAATATTAATTCAACACAGTTTGCAATTCATATCAAAGTGCAGATGCTAATGATATGGTTTTATTTACCATTAACAAAAAATAACAAAACAGGTGCGCATAAAAACACCTTCATAACCAAATGCTATTGCTTCGAATGATCATTATATCTTGCTAATGAAAACGTTCACAGTAGAAAAGTTATAACAATTGAGTCATGTGATGAAACATTTCACGAGGTAGGAAAAAATGGAAATTGCACATTGAAATGTAATAAATTACATTCACATCGAAAATCTGCTTTCGTTACTGTGATTCCTATAAAATAAGCATGTGAATGATAGTTATGATTTAAACTTGAGCGTTAAACAAATATGTAGCTCACAAAAATAGTAAAATATGTGTGCCGATGTTTGCGTAGGTGGGTACATCATCCAACATTTATGTTCAAGAACACGATCTCGAATAAATAAAACATTTGCCATGTGAAAATGACTTACCTAAAATACAGTTCAGCTGGTCCTGAGTAAATATAAACAGGAAGTCAGTAAACGCGGAAGCCTGAGAATTTTCAAACATATACACATTTCTAATTTCACTTAATCCATTTCTAATTTTTTTTATAATGAATCCATCTATAGATTCAGTACTTTATATACTTACCTTAGATATTAATCAATATTTTTAAATATTTAATATAATTAATATCGCTTATGATTTTTTAAATATTCATCTTATATTTCAAAGTATGTGATTTTAAAATTTTATTATAAAAATATTCATATTAAGTTTAGGTCATGAAAGTTAAAAAATACCATTTGATTGTTACAGTATTTATAAAATATAAAATCTTATTAATTACTTTAATTTGACAAAAAATAAAGAAATTCCTAATCAGTATTATTGAATATTTAAATAGGCTATCCCTGAACACTGATTTTTTTATGGAATAGATACTCATTCATTTTCATGAGATTGTAATCAATATGTTTTCAATGTCATTGTGAAAATATCTAAATGAATTATCCTTACGGGAGAAGTTTTGATGGGTCAGAATTTTTATTTAAGACCCGAGTTTATCGAAGATCCGTCGTGTTCATTAACGGCGACTGGGGCATGTTAAGTTGGTCATGGTTGCAATGTCCTTCAAGTGAAAAGAAACCTTTGAAGAGGGTAGATCAAGTATATTCGGGGGGTCTTCTGCTTGATCAATGCTTCTAACTTACGAATACTCCCATTCAGCAGCTTCCACCAAACTGGAAGAGCCCTACTCTGAGCTAAGTACAGGGCAGTATACGGTACACTCATGCTTATAATGTGCATAAAAAAAAAAGAAATTGCACTACAGGTTCCTTATACAAAATTTATATTTGAACGTTATTTTAAAGAAAGAAATTTCTTGTTGTATCCCATGAAATAATGACAAATATCAACGAAGGCATTTCTAATTTTGATCTAGGTGAAATTACAGTCTCCTAATCCCGTGGTTTATCTTACCGCTGCTGCCGACCGATGGCTGAGTAGTTAGCGTTCCTGACTCCAGGAGCTGTGGGTCCCGGGTTCGAATCCCGGTTCAGGCATGGATGTTACTTTCTTTCTCTGTTCTCTCTGTGTTTCTCTGTCCTTTCTTCTGTGATGATGTATGAATGTGGCCCACCCTATAAACAGATTTGTGGTGGTCGGGCGCGGACAACGCTACTCGCCTCCGTGACTTGGTTCACAAGTGCCCGCTGGATAACAACAAATGAGTAGCAGTTTCTGGCCTTGTTGTGGCATAGGGTTCGTCACCCAAGTGCCTGCCGTTGGAAAAAATTCTTACCGTGGCTTTATTGGTAGCTTTAGAAGAGAGATTCTATGACTTTCACCAGAATATAACATAGATTCATAACAACCATACATAATTCAGTAAAATATCGGCAGATCTCATTTATTAACAGTAGGAAAAACTATATTATTTGTATGGTTTTAAAGTATTGTGTCCAATAATGTCATGAACCTTAAGTCTCAAGAACCATTCATATTGTTTATGAACTATAACTTAGTGTTGAAGCTGGATAAACTGTTGTAATTGTACATAACAAGATAATCCAATCTATTTTTTCTCCATTCCATCAGGTTAAATGTTATTGCTGGCAGGGATAGCAGTTCACTTACTTCTCAGGGCCTATTATACTAAATTTACCGAAGAGTTTATGGTTCGTTCTCTTATTATGTATGCCTCAAATAAATTTCTGTTATTTGACTTAATTTTCTAGATATTGTAATATTAATATAGGCTCAGTAGTGTATTATATAAACACCACAAATCAGAAACAAAAATAAAACATTAATAAGAAAATTCTAAGGGTAACGTTTTTTCTGTTCTTTAATTTGATATTTTTGGATTAAATTCTTTAGATATATATATTAACATTATTATAGTAACCTTTACCAACCATTCTATCATAGTGTAACTTCAACATCAGCATATTCTCAAACGTCTACTACTATATTTTGCTGGAATTCCCTCCGAAATTACTTCCTTCTAACATTCAATATCAAATCATCCAACAATGTAAACTGATTTTGAATTCTAATAAAAGTCCATGCTTGAGGCAGAAATCGAATTGTTAAATTGAAAAGAAGCACTATTCATTCAGGTGGTAGCTCAGCGATATGGTACACAATTATGTGACTATTATATAAAAATAGGGGATTAAGACATTGTTATACTATGCATGCAAATATGAAAATGTGACATCTTTGCCTAAATTTTTTAAAAATATCTTTATTTATTTAAACAGAGAACATTTTAATAAATGTATAGAAATGTTGATACAGCGTAATCATAAAATGAAATAGTGAACCACTTATCATTCATATTCCAATAAGAATTAATTAATATTTAATGATTTCAATTAAATCAAATGAAAAAGTTCTCTATTGTTCTCAGTCAATTTAAATGTTTTCGCGTTTATATATTCCTTAATTATTTAATGTAAGGAATTATTGGTATAATGCTACTTTTTTATGTAAAATAAAGTAAAACTCCGTTAAATAATAAAAAGAGAGAATATTATTAACTTATACAGAAATTTATATAAAGATTATATATATACTATGAAAGCACTTCTTGTCTAGAATCTTTATAATTAAGGGAGTACTCTCTTAAATTATAATTTAACTACGTTTCATTTTAAATAGATGCTTATGTTTTCAGATATATATCAAAATTTATTTGTAAGATACAATTAACTTCAAATAACGAATAATTTAATAATGATTGATGTCTATGATGATATAATATAATGTTGATGATCGTATAATGTTTTGAAAAGTTACATTCCCTTTCATATAAAATATTTTATTACCATGAGAAATATCTGTCGACATTTATAGTATCATTCGGATGCTTCCGAAAAAAAAATTCTCAGTTTTATAAACTGTAATATATTCATTATTATTTATTTTTAAATGCGTGTCATAAGCAATGATCACGCAATTACAAGCCTTACGCAGAGCAACGTCCTCTCATTCTGGTAGGAAAAGAGAAGCGCTGATGTTTGAGCGTGCTCTGACGTGAATTGAGCTCATTATTTTACTGCTGAAAAAGCGAATATCAGAGAAATGAGTAAATATATTTTAGTGCAAGAAAAGTTAAAAATTTTTGCTAAAAATTTAGTATTTAATTTGAATAACATGCAATTATGAAGCTTTTAGTTTTACAGGGTCAAATTTACATATGCATAAAAACATTTCTTACGTACGTTCATACTTTCTTCAATAAAAATCTATTTTTTATTGAGTATGAAAACTTTAAGATTGCTTTCAGAAAATATTTTTGCATTATGAAGAATATGCACAAAAACTACTCACAAATACTTTTATTTTATGATTTCATGATAATATGAGAAATCTACATTAAGTTTCCTAAAAATATTAAAATTTTATTCGTGCAGAAATTACGAGCGTTGGATTTCTAATTGTATTTATAAAAGTATACAGTATTTCAAAAAATTTTAGAGTAGGGAAAATATTTTTAAATATATTTCACTTTCAGTTTGTGTGTGTGTGTGTGTATCATATTGTGGAATAAACTGTAAATTAAATAAATCATCTTCATACGACTGGAAAACGTTAAATTCAATGCAAATAGATACATCATTTAACACACACATGGAATAATGGAATGTATTAAAAAAGACTTTAAAAATTGAATTTTAAAAAAAACTATTTTTTTCTGCAAAACTCCATTTAAACGAATATGTTTTCATGAGATTTTTTCAAGAATATGAAAGATTGCAGCTAGAGTAAAAAATATTTTTAATTATATATATATATATATATATATATATATATATATATATATATATATATATATATATATATATATATATATATATTAAGATGGTATTGTAAATACGACTTGTCGACGAATTTGCTGCTTGCCTTCAAATCACATTCTTCGAGAGGCAACAAACAAGGCGAAGTTCACCATCAAATGTTTGAGAATATTGTCAAAGTTCATTTTGTTAATAAAACGATTTCTTATATAAGAAGCAAAGCATCAGTTTTGATAAGCCGTTTTACGTTGATTCAAGCATTTAACAAATGGACAATAGGACAGCAGAAAAAGCGAAATGATAAAGACATAACAAAACATTTACTTTATAATTAGTTTAAATCGGCAAGGACGAATTAAATTTTTAAAAATTTCATTAATTAGTGGAATTTTAAACTAATAATTGTAATATTTGTAAGCAATCTATCTATCTATCTATCTATCTATATATATATATATATATATATATATATATATATATATATATATATATATATATATATATATATATATATATATATATATATATACTGAATTTTAAGACTATTACCTTGCTTACGCCAACATTAAAAATTTTCTTTTTGTTACCTGTTTCTGTTATTTTTATTGATTTTTTGAAAATTAATAATTTTAAACTTGTCTTTCTTCAGATTACTTATCACATATATTTTCAAAAGCAACGGAAACATTTGACATGCTCTAGGGTTTCAGGAATTTTTTTCTTCGTAGAATTTTTCTCTCTAATACAAAAAAGTATTATAGTGAAATTTTCAGAAAAAGACAATATTTTTAAAGGATTTATCTAATTTAGTTGCTAAATCAATACATCCCTTTCATAGAGTAAGAAGGAAAGTTTTAAATTGTATCAACGCATAAAAAGCTGCTTGATAACTGTAGATTTTTACATGAGGAAAGAAATCGTTTTTAGATTAGCAGTAATAAAAGTGTAAATAATAATAATAGTGTAAATGAAAAACCGATACATGCATACATAACGGGCAGGTGATCCCCACACAGACTGTACCTTAAGGATAACACGTTTAGAATACTCGCCCATCACCAAGTGCCTCGTAATTTTGAACCACAGTCAGGTGGCGAGGCCATACCTGAGTTGGCACTCTCCATATCCACCCAATACCAGCAGAAGGACTTTGGATATCACAGATTAATGTGGATGCGGCGTCAACCCAAGGAGCTCCAGCAACTCAGTGAGAGTGAATGTAATCACCCTCCCACTCACTGCCCGCTAAAAATGATGGTTAATGTGAACGACGTAAAGCTACTGAGCTACTGGAATTCTAAAGACAGATACGTGCATGTATGCAAAAATATATTATGATTAAAAAATGCATATAAACTACTAATCTATGGTTTCCATTCAGATTTAAAAAAGACGAATAAATACTTATTTTTTAACATGAGCTCTAGAAAATAAATTTAAAAGGATGTATTTAAAGGATCTGTTTTGTTTAAATGTTATAATATTTACTAGGCACATAATGGTTATGACGCATATTACGGCTTATAACTTTTATAACGCAAATCCAGCCGATATTGAGATTAATAATTAAAGACATTACGCGCTTATCACGCTCACTCAGATTTAAGACAAATAAATCTTAAAAACACAGAATCAAAGTTTCTGGATGAAAGATTTTCTAACTAAAAAATTTATATTCTCAAGTCTAGATTTTAACGAAGATAATCCTTTGACATGTTAAAGCTAGAAATCATCAGTAGGAGGCCAGAATTTAATTCTATCTAATTGAGTATTGATTTAAGTTAAATGCTAAATTGTTGCATTAACTTAAGTAAAAACTTAAAATAAACTAAAATGTTTTAATTCAAAACTTGGATTTTTTTTTATAATTAATTTCAACTGTAATTTACGCTGATATAAATTCCTTGTAAAATATCTTACGCAGCAATGTAATCACTTTAAATGATTAACATTCAGGAGCTCTTACCCTTTAAAGAACATGAAATTCTTTCTCCCCTTTCAAAATTGTCACATAAGTGTTGTGGGTGAGGAGTACGTGAGTGAAAGGTACAATATAATTAATCTTCGTAATTAAAGAGTTCAGATCTTCTTTTACCTATGATATAGAACGTGTAATGCAAGTTTTAGTTGATGTTTGTAATAAATAAAAATTAATTATTAGAAAAATAATTTATTACTGCTTTCTTTGAAATTTTAAATTTCAAAGAAAAATTATATTTTGAAATTTTAAATTTCATTATTAGTTATATAAAATTTTAATTTTTTACGAAAAAACAGCTCTGTTATATTAATTTTTCCTTTTATTTAGGGCATATTTTTAGTAAAATTCATAATACTTAGATTTTAGTCTTTCTCGAAAATTACATTCGTTATATATTGAGAAATGTTTTGAAACTTTCTATTTAATATTAAAGTAACTGAGAAAACACTCTTTCTCCCCATTTATTTTAATGCGGAAAGTTTTCTAAACATTACATAAAAGGAGACATTCGTCTTTCGTTACCATTTTATGAATAGTTTGAGCAACATGCATTTTATAATGAATGACTCTCTCTTAAACTACATTCATTTTCTAAAATTCTTGAAATAAATTTCAATGACATTGAGAAAAATCATTAGAATATTATATATTAAATTGATGTGGTTTAAAATTTAAAAAAATCATTTTTTACTTAAAAGCTTATGAACTAGCAATTATTTTAAAGAGCGTCTTAATAAAAACTAGAGAGAGAGTTATGTAATTTAAATAAAGTTTATCTAAGAGTATTCAAATAAACTGTTATAGGTAAAAAATATGTAAACATTCTATCAAAATTAATATATAAATTACTTATACGAATAACTAACAAAACTCAAAGCAACTACTGCATCAAAGGTTTTTAATTTTTTTGTACAGATATTAATATATCTGTTAGATATATTAGCAACTTTATGTAAAGTTTCTGAGATTTTTTAAATGTTTATATAATATTAGTTATTTTTAACAGAAATTTCAATTTTTTTGGCTCTTTTTAGATAAATTAAAAAAAATTATTATTTACTATGTTATCAATTGAATTTTACATAATTTAATTAAAAAATGAATTTTCTTTTTGTTAAATAAATTAGCTATAATTATTTAATTCAAAAATAAAAGAATTTTATAGCACATTGTTATGTAAAATGCATACAATAAATTTTGTAGTGTTTTGAATTTTTAGCGCTTTTTCATTATTATCTTGCAATATCGAGAATAATCGATTAAATGAAAATTATGATACTTTTGATGAAAAGTTTGAAAGCAATAAACATTAAAAGCAAAGCAGGTTGGAAAAATTATGAATAGGACTCTTAATGTCAAAGGTAGTATTTTATTTAATTAAACATGTGTTTCTGGCATATGTATGAAAAAGCCTCATGCAAACAAATCTGAACTTTTTTCTTTCTTTCCTTTTTTTAAGAAATGGTATGATTTTATTATTTCTTATGAAATAACTTGATTGAAATATGAAGCATGGTTTTGAAAACCAGAAACAAATTAAAGAAAGAATAATATGAAATAAGATCATATATAAGCACATGCATCGAATATTTGTATGAAATTTTATCCAAAAAATACAGGGTAGCATAGCACAATATTGAAATTTTTCAACAGGCGAAATACTTAAATAAAGAAAATTTTTTTTCTTCTCTCTCTCATTCTTAAAATAACTTTTATTAAAATACTTTTCTCACAAATTTAAAATTTAATAAACAATTCAAGATTATTAAATTCCTCTTCTCATCAATTTAAAAAATATTTTTTAAACATAACCTCGAACTAAGTGTTGTGGAATAAAAGCAGTTAAATTTTTTACATAAGATTCTTTTTTTATTTTAAGAACCTGCCACATTTTTGCTAAAACTTTCTGGTAAAATGTAAGACTCAAAAACCTCAAGAATTAATATTCTGTACCCTTTAATCACCATATCTTTATCTTTGGATCATGTCGTACGCTTTGACCACGTAATCGCCATCCACACATAACAGCTCACAGTAGGAAAAAATATTTACAACCTCAAACCCCCTGTTTTCTACATTTACACAGTGAAATAATTTTTAAAAAATAACGATAATTATTATTCTTTAAATTTTTAAAAAGTATATATTTACCCATTGTTGGGTATGTATTTCTTTTTCAAAATACCGCGTCGGTAGGAAACGCATTAGAAAGCGGAAGGAAACAATCCTAAGTTCCTTCCTAGTCCCTTCTAACAATCCTGGAGTTAACTAAAGTTTTGTAACTAAAGGGAATTTTCAAGCGTTCACAGTACAGTGGAACTCCAACTATCCAAATTAATTGGGACAGGACCCATTTCGGATAATCAAAAGATTGTTTAATTGGATTCTTTACGTAAGAGAGAATTTATTATCATCAATTATTGTATGCTGAAATTGGGAGAAAAACTACATATTTTACAAGAAAATAATATTTAATTAATTAAAGGATAAGGCAACACTTTTACATGTCCAGGTTCTTACAAATGCGGTACATTACTAGAGTATTTACGTACACTACTGCAAATGAAAATCATTACTTCTTGACCATCTGTGCTAGAGTAAGCCGTTCACATGTCTCCGGGCAATCAAGTTGTGGATCCACTTGACAGTGAGAATTTTCATACAATCACATTCGAGTCGACGGTCCATCCACCTCAAAGCAGTTTCAAAGTTGGTTAATGTTTCACTAGTTAATGTTCTCGTGTCTGCTTTAACGTTGACCATAATTTGCAATTTGAAATCCAGTGACTGACTCATATAATCCATTCTCCTATATCTTCAGAACTAATTTTGAAATCCAAGAATTTTCAAATATATGTTTTAGAGTTCCTCAAGTTACATGTCATTCTCATTTCTTCTCCTTTCTCTTCCTTTTTTTGAATTTTCTCCTTTTCCTTTTCTTATTCAAATTTCTTTTTCAGAAATTTTTAAAGTGACTGGGATGAACAGCGAATCGGATAGACAGAGTTCGGATAATTAGAGTTTCGCTGTACTTCATTCCATTTATTTTCAACTGATTCATACATGAGACCTAACTATGTGGTGGAAACAGCGTTTGTAGCAAAGCTATGTAATTAATTATTAATCTTTAAAAATTGTGCAGTTTTTCTTATCATAAAATGAGAAAAATTAAAAACTATCAAACTCAAAATGCTAAATTCTTTTATCAAAAATATTCCTCTTGCTAACAAAATACATAGAAAAAAACTAGTCTGTTTGATCTTTCGTGTATTCTTCGATCATAAACAAAATAATAGCATTCAGAAAAATCCATGAAATGCAACATGAATATTGCTATTTTGTTATAATTGCTTATGAAACTATAGAAGCAAGTCTATTATTTTACATCTACAATAAAAGTTATAATTATTAAAAAATTTTTAGCATTTGAAAAAACTAAATTTCTTTTTTTATATAAATTATTATCTTGAATCATTCTCTTACATATTAGATATCTTCTTCAGATACAAAATTAAGTAAGATACAAAAAAAAAAAAAAAAATTAAAAAAATAAATAAAACTGAAAACTAATACTCGTAGTATAAACATTTTAGTCCTTTTAAATCACTATAGTAAATTTAGTATAGTAAAATAGGTAGTAAATTTCCAATAACTGAACATCTTTTACTTCAGATTTTAAGGTTACCTAGACTGGAATTTTGATTGGGGAAAAAATGAAAAACCATTTTTTGTGAGCAATTATAAATAAAATAAACTCTTACTTTATGTAAACAAAATAAATAAGCCAATTATAAGAGAATTTGGAAATAATTGAAGACATCCGTGCTTTCCACGTGCTATTAAAGGAACTATAACAACATATATATTTGGCATTTTATAAATTTGCAGATATATATGCATAAATTTTCCTAGAATTATAAATTATATATTTACTGAAAACTTTAATTAAGCTTTTTAATAAGATTTCCAATACTTCAAAATTATTTGGAAGCTTGATTGAGCTTATGACCTGCCGAAATTCTGATTTCGTCAAAGTAGTGATTTTCAATACTTTGACGAGATGAGAATGTACATTTTGGTTTTTATACTCTATTATTGTCATAAATCTGATTGAATAAGCGATACTGGGCATCAATATATATCCAAAGTAAAACGAGTTTTACAATTTAATTTATTTCTCAAAATGTTTTTTTAATATTATGAGATTTAAAAAAACAATTTCTTACTGTAAAATTTCAAATTTAAATTTTACATAAATACACATTTCAATAACACGAAATATGAAAAAGTAAAAATATTAGAGTAGGTTTTAATATTTTTTTACTTAAAATTCAAAATAAAAATATCTGAATTTCCCTAGTGATTGTTCCTAAATATGTTTAATATATGATTATTGGAATTTTTGCTGATTATAAAAATGTAAATTAGAGAATTAGCACTTATTCTTTATTAAAGCTCTTCAATAAACTTTTCAAATAAAAATAAATTATGTGGGTGAATGTAGGCGGGTATAAAAGCTGTTGTTCTCGAGCGTCATACTGAATTTAGTAGAAAAAGGTGTTAAAAAGGTTCACATACGAAGCCCACAGAGATGTTGTGTTAAATTCTTTGTTCCTCCATTGGTGTAGTGAGATATGTACAATAAAGGAAAAATAACATATATATATATATATATATATATATATATATATATATATATATATATATATATATATATATATATATATATATATATATATATATATATATATATATATATATATAGATACATAATCTATGTCATTAAAAGGCAGGATTATAAATTAAACTTAAAATAAATAATTTAAACAAAGTTAAATTATGTTTATTTTATTCAATACAAATATTATTAAATATTATTTTTTTCATTTGCCACCTACAAAAATACCACACACATAGTCAAACATCATATGCAAACTACAGGAAGGGACTTGATGATGTCGAAAGTACGTCACAATAACGAGAGCGTTGGAGAGGTGTATATAAGGACCTTAGCCAAAGGAGAAACCAAAGAATAACCAGTCCGTAAGTAAGTTCCACCTTCAATAAGTTCCACAACTGCATAGGTATGACACAGAAGAAGCATATGGATGATGCTTTATGTGCTAGAATTATCGGTCGTCTGGAATGTGGGCGTAAGCAGATGGCAGCATCCGATGAACTTGGATTAGCCCGAAGTGTCATCTCTACGCTGTGGCAAGATTCCAAGATGATAGAAATGTCAGTAGACTTCCTAGTATAGGTCACTCTTGAGTAATAACTTCGTGTTTCGCAGTAACAGACAAAAAAACAGACGGGGTCACAGCTTGCAGACCTGTCGCGTCAGCTATCGTTAGCCACAGGTACAACCGTCACAAGACAAAGTTGTCAGATGTGTTTCGGTCACGGCAACTCACTACTACGAGCTGTTAGCCTGGAATAGAAATCATACAATGTAGCCACAGTCACATTTGGCTTGCGTTATGTTCCCCGACGAGACGAGTTATAGCTTGCTGTCCAACTCATGTGGGACCTAGTACCATCAAGACAACATCATTAAAGTTCACTGTTACGGTGGTGCAGGAGTGCTCGTTTGGTGAGGCATTATTGTGGGCTTTAGAACAGATTTGCATGTTCAAATCAGATTCATGACAAACCAAATTTATGGAGACATCATTCAGGAACAACAAATCCGTTTGCTTAGGGGTACCATGAGATAGGAATTTGTGTTTAAGAAATAACAACGCCCGTCCTCACTGTTCCTGGAGTGCGAACTCCTTCACAAATGTCTTCAATCGGAGGATATCATCCGTATGTAATGGTCAGCATTTTCACAGGACTTGAATCCAATGGAGCATGTATGGCGCATGTTTGGCCGATTAATCGCAACCCGTCAGCCACCTCTTACATCTGTACCTGGGCCTTGCTTGAGTAACAAATTCTCTGCTCCATGTGCAGCTCGATAATGTGATCCTCAGCATGCCCAGTGTTGTATGGACGGTATTTCCTCGAATGAAATACTAATAATATATTAACTATCATACAGACAACATACTGTTCAGTTATTGCACGGGAGATAGGAGGTAAAAAAGCTCCAATGAGCTATAATCGTGGTTTGTATGTTTGGTATCATACATACACCGTCTCTTTTGTTCTTCTCATCTATTTAACACATGGGTCCTATGAACAAATCACTTTTGTTTTGCTTCTATAACTTTAGTTGACTGTTCTGGCATTATCCTTAATTTATGGATATGTATGTGTATATTATTGAGTTATTGACCACGTATATACTCAATAATATACCGTAACTATATAGCAATAATTTTTAATGCTGTTTATCTATATTGTTTTGCATTAATTGTAATGGGATAAACTAACAATTGTTCACTAGTATTGCAGAGATTTTTAAAGGAAAGCTTCGTTTATTTGTATTTATTTTGCTTTATGAAAAGAGCTTTCTGGGTTTGTTCATTCATTTGTTACAAATTCTTTCAAATAACATCAAATAAGATAAATAACAAGGAGTAGTAAGTAACGAAACACATTAAGAATACATGCTTTTCTGGCGATGATTGATTTTGTACTATGATTTTGAAAGCATACAATTACTAATTAAAGATTAGAAATCTTTACAGAATCAGAGTTTGAGTGATTAACAATTTTTAAATTTTGCACTTTTCCAAAATGGATTAATTTGGATTATAACGAAATGAAAATGAAAGTGAAATTGAGAAGAATTGCACGACTGGTATTGGGAAATATATCACCCGAGGGAACAATATAAACCATTTTAAATTTCAACCATAAGGCAGGGCTATATTAGTTTTTTAGAGGAGTGTCTTAAAAACTATTTATGGTGGGGATTTTGAATAATGTGTTTGGATGAGGAGATATAACTTTAAACTATACATAGACTCTTTAAAAATGAAGTTGTTATTGTTGTTTTAATCTCCCATCTACTCTGACAGAATCATACTAGATTAATGAAACCGCTGACATTAATGAAATCCGATACAAGAAGTGGACAATTGTGGATATCCTCCCAATTCAGTTCAAGGTAGTCCAAGATGTGCTGAGGTGATGCCTGTTTCTGCCGGCTTTTAGGGCAAAGAGGAAACTTCTTGCTCTCCCCAAAATATGAATAAGATGAATAAAATGGTAGGACATCTTTAAAGAATGGGGATCCGACATGGGTCCCATTGGAGATTTTTAATTTTTCACCCTTTGCCAAGGACAAAGAGGTAGACTAAAAAAAGAGTTGAAAGGATGACTTGGACGTTGACTTGGCATCATTGGTGATAAGAACTGGAGAACAGTAGCTAGAGAGAGAGAAGCCTGGGAAAAACTTTTGGAGAAAGCCAGGTTCATAAAGGGTTGTATTAGATATAATGATGATGATGATGATATGCTACCATGTGATATAAGCATTTTTACATTTTTTGTGCAGTCACATATTAAGAGTTATAAATTGCACTCGAGTTAAATAACAGCTGCATTTTTAAGATCTTAAATTATTGTGTGACTTTTATCTTATGGCAATTAAAAATCTTCAATGAACTCTAGTGTGATTTTTTTCAGGTACAGATTAGTAAGAATCATAAAAAATGAGAACTATTCGAGCTTTTTTCTCAGTTGAGTTTAGTATAGAACCATTGCTTGGGTTGATTACGAATTATAATTTTAAAAAATATGTCATCACACCGAGTGTAGCCAAGAAATAATCAAGTAAATATAGAATCAGTACCTATACAATGAAAAAATCTATTAACAGAATTAAAAATCTTTACATTTTCTATTTGAAACATCAATTGATAAATTTATAAGATCCATATTTAGTAAAATGTTTACTGAAAAAGTAAATGAAATCAATATACAGTATTTTTCGAAAAAAAAAAATCCTTCCTAATATGAGTAAAAATGATTGCACATCAACATAAATATAATCTATTCCCTAGCACTATGCCTAAAAATATGCGTACCAAATTTGCAAAAGATTAAGCTATAATTTAATTACCGATTTTCATGTTTTTCGTGTAGAAAAAAAATCCCAAAAAAAAAAAAAAACATTGGTTGAGAAAACAGGGACATAGAATTATTTTGAAATTATTTTCAATAACTACAATAATCTAAAATTTGCCTGATTTAAAAGGAAAACACTTTTACTTTCATAAGTAATGACTTTTTTTTCTAAGAAGAGAAACGGTTATTCTAAAACTCTTTTATGGGCGCAAATGCCGAATAATCCTTTTGGCGCATTTTTGAATTTACTAATCCTTTCGGTGGATTTTACCAATTTTCTGGAAACGTGATTCCTTATTACGTCAGAAAGATCGATGATACTAAGGATATTCAATAGCAATTTTCTTTGGCAACTCTAACTTATACGTCATTAAATTAGAATTTAGAAAATTTTATTTTAACAATCCATTTTGATGAGAATTATTCTGACGTTAATTCTCTAAAAAAACTCTTTTTAAATCATTATAATACTTCATAATTTTATTTTATGTTTTATATGTGAATAGAATTTAATTTACTTATTTAGAAAGAAATTGTAGTGTAAAAATTACGTGAGCTTGGCACAAGATTTATTATACACAAAAATTTAAAAACACACTAAAAGGATCTGTACTTCTTTACTTTTCCACTTTTAGTAGATTACATAATATTTTAAATAGTGAGTAACGCAGAAACACTAAATAGGCAACAAATATACAACAATAACAAGATAAAACCAAGAAAATATAACCAGAAAATATAAAGAATGTATTGCAATCACGAGTGAAAATAGAATGCTTGTCTTCTTATTCTAACATGAAAATTAGAAAAAAAAATATTGTGAGAAACTTTTCAATACCATAATAATTATTTTAACATTCCAAATAATCAATTTTCAGGAATTAAAAACGAATTAATACCGAAATTAGAAACAGAAAACTTTATTTTTACACTGCTTACGGTTTCAGAACTGAATTTATGGTATTTTAAAATTAAGATGATTTAAATTCTAATTAAGGTAAGAATAAAATACCAACAATTTTAAGCAGAAAACTGTTTTTTTAAATAATGAACAAAAAATTTTTTTGATATTTTGTAAAAATCAACATAAAAAAAGATATTCGGGCACCTAAGAAAGTTGAGCCTCAGACAGATGCCTTCTACAAAACAAAATAATTTTTTGAAGCGAATAAAAGTATTGATACATTTAAAATTACTATGAAATGGTGTTAAAGCGAAATAGATCTAAATAATTAGATAAAAAATAAACAGGCTGTAAATGAATGAAATACAAATATCATTGTTCCACATTTACAGGACAATTCTTTAAAAGAATTGCATCCTTTGAAATCTTACGAGAAGAATTTCTCCTTCAAAATTGTTCACAGCAAATTTTCCTTCATCTCAATAAAAAAATTTTGTAATATATTCCGTATACTTTTTCTTTTAGAATACAATGAATGGGGTCTTAGAATGTATTCATTTCTAGATTGCAGACAGTAACAATGGGCATGCAAAAGGCATGCAGAGCAGATTGACACAGTAACTTTAGGAAATGCTTGTAATATTTCACTTATTTATGTTGAGACTATTTTACTGATGAAAGTGCTTCGAATATATCAATTAGTTTTAGAAAGTTACAATTTAACTTCTTTGTTTTTATTCCATAGTCTTTGATAATTTTCATTTTTCACTAAGTTTTGTATATTAGATATTTTGAATGTAAAATATAAGGAATTCAATTAGTAGTAATAAATATTCTATTTAGGGCATAAGCGCTATGAGATATATTCCAAACCATTAGGAACTTAGTAAAATCTTGCGAATAGTCGATTCTTTTATTTAAAGCACTACATTGTTTACATATAATTTCATGCAAAATAATATATCACTTCTTCCGAAATTTATTAGCTTCAAAAAAAGCAAAATTCTGTATGACGAAATTATAAGTAAAAAGATTCCTTTTGAAAATTCTAACAAAATTATCATCAGCATATTCTTAATACTCCGAAGTTTTGTTAAAAACTAATTTCAAAATAACGGGCAACACGTTTAATAATACACACACAATAAACTTTAAATATTTACCAACTATGGATACACAAATTATATACTTTTAGATACAATTGTGCTGCTGAAAAGTATTTATGATATTACATCATTGCAATAATTTCACATTTTATCATTCGATAAAAAGTCTCCAATTATCAGTTACAGCAAATTAGCTACCATAATATGTTTACTAAAATTAATGAAGCTGAAACAATAACATGTTTATTCCGAAATTTCTATTTAAACGTAAGTTCCCGCTTCTCCCAGATAAAATCCTAGTCATTCAACGAATAAACAAAACTAAGAAATTCTCTTATACATTTAGAAAATAGTGATAAGAAGTACGCAGACAAATAGCAAAATCTCGTAACTGGACAGATTTTTGTTTGCTTGGTGAAATGGGTTGGACTGCTAACTAACAAAACAGGATATCCGCCGAACTGTTGGAAACGACATTAACTCGGCTCGAGTTCATTGCTAATCCTGCTGCGTATCAGTGAAAAAAAGAGTTGAATAACAATGGAAAACGTAATATCCCGAAGGATTCCTCCAGGGGTTCAGCGACATGTACGACTAAATACAATATTTTTTTATTTTATTTTTATGTTTTACGGGAGAGGAAATTTGTCTGAGACTTATTTTGCTGCGTAGGCTTATAAAGGAAATCACCGTTTTAATGTAAGATGTAGAAAAAGGATTTGTAGCAGTAACTCTTTCTAATTTAAAATCTTCTGCTTCGCTTTATAAACATATATTACGAATTAAAACATTGCTTTTGTAAAAGCAATAAGGCAATGTTGTAATTTTTTATTGAAAGGAATTCAGCTCAGTTGTTAATACTTTATATTTTATTCATTAATCAGCACAATCTACCAAATCTTTATAATAATAAAAATAAAAGTAAAAAAGTTAAGATATTTATTGTTCTAAAACTGCTTGATAAAAGAATGATTAAAAAGTGTTAAAAGTAAAACCAGATGAAAAAAATCTATTATCAAAAATACCTGTTATATTAAAAAATGCAAATGAATAAAAATAAAAATTAAATATGACATATTTTTGTAGAGATTTTTCAAAATTTTTACAAAAATTTGTAACAAGTGAAATACATAGTAGATATGTAATTAAATTGAATGTAATGTTAGACAGAAATTACGGCTAAACATTATTGCATAATGCAAGTATTTTTGAAGTAACTACTTTTGAAGAATTATTTTTAAAAATTCTAAAACAAATAATTATCGGTAACAAAAAATAAAATTAAGCTGATTTACACTAAAATATTGCATACTACAGTTGTCATAAAAGAAAAGTATATGAGATTAAAGTAATTTCCTCCTACAGCATACATTATAATAAATTTATTTTCCATGAATATAATTTTATCAGATTCAATTACAAATAACTGTCTAGAAAAAGACTCGAAGGATTTCTTTTTTAATAAATGTGAAATATATTGTATATACATATAATTCAAACTTCACTGTTTACTTATCATGTTTGACTAAACACTAACTTAATAAATATGCATTTTGTTTACTTAATTTTCTAATATGCTTATTAAAGCTTTATATTCACTTTAGTTCTCCTTGTCTCAATCAGTATTCTAATTAGCAAAAACTCCAGAACTCGAAACAAATAAATCAGAAGTATTTTGAATTTCAAAAAGTTCGGAATTTTTCTTTGAAATAAGTTTGCTTATTTTTATACAGGGATCTCATTACTTTTATGCCATTAAATAAAGACTGATTTTAAAAATTACTATTTCATTATTATTGTGAAATATACTTTATATGATACATATTTTATTGTTTAATTAGAATGTTTTCGTTAAATGTTTATTTACTGAATATACATATTTAAACTTAATTATTTCGAATTGTTTTGCTTCCAGTCAATATTCATTCAATTCTCTAACAAAAAATTTCAGAATTTAAAATAATGTACGTTTTTTTAAATTTTAAGCAGTTTTGAAGTTTAGAGCCCAAAATATATTCGTTTATTTTTTAAGAGCATTTATTTTTTTATTTAACAGATGAATTAAAAGTTAAATATACTTTTAAAAAAATGTTACAAAAAACAATACATTTTCTCCATGTATCGCTTTAATCAAAAGATTGACTTTTGTTCTATAAACTCTAGTTATATAATTTGTTATAAAGCTAACATTATATATATATATATATATATATATATATATATATATATATATATATATATATATATATATATATATGTGTGTGTGTGTGTGTGTGTGTGTGTGTGTGTGTATTGGTAGTCCGGGGGTCTTCTCAAGAACTTGCATCCATTCTACTCTCTTCTTAGCGATGGTTTGAAAATTCTTTATCTTTATTATTTGAAAGTCATTAGTAATGCAGTCAGTCCATCTTAATTTGGGTCTGCCCTTGTTCTGGTTCCTATAATTTTCTAATTGAATATTCTTTAAGTCAAGGTGGATGGCTCCCTTCTACATATATGTCCAGCAAATTTCCTTTGTTGGATTTTTACAAACTTTACACACAATGTCAACTTCCTTATATAAATTATATAGTTCATTGTTGAATTTATGTCTCCAAAAATTACCGATATTAACTTATCAAAATTTTCTTGAGTACTTTTCTTTCAAAAATACTTATTCGGTTTGTTTAAGATTTCAAGTATCCAAGCTATATGTAGCAATTAGTCTTATGATGGATTTATAAAGTGTCAGTTTTGTCTTTCTTTTAAATAACTCTGATCATATAAAGGATTTAAGGCCATTAGCCGCAGTTTTGTGCCTTCTAATTTCTAAGTCTAAATTATTTTGCGCATTGACCCAAGGTAAGTGAAGTTATGAAGTCAAACTTGTACTTTATAACTTCATAACTTCCATATAAATTAATATATAAATGCAATGAAAGGAATATTAATTTAAAAATAAAATACACAATGATATTCATGCGTCATTCTAAGGTCGTATAGTGTTATGAAGAGCTTTCAATAAGCTTTCTCAGAAATATTTCATTTAGTTTATATTGCTTCTGCACCAAATAAATATTTCCTACTTATCGCTAGGTTATGTATCGATAATTTTGTGGTAGTCGAACTTTAATAATAATCGTTTGTCTAAGAAAATCCTTAAATTATATTTAATCTATAATTAATATATAAATATTTATATATTATTATATTTTGAGGTAGTTTAATGTATATTTTAATGAGTTTCACAGTTTAATAAGAGAGCAAATATTGTTCGTTTTATTGCATAATCTGTTTCGCCATTTATGTTCAAAAGAAAGTCATCGAGTTTTTCTAAATTAATTGCAAATTTCATCTTGAATATTTTTATTTTAATTTGTAAGAAAATATACAATTTCTAAAACATTTAAATACAAAGCCTGAATATAAATTATTTGCTTTTAACCAAAATTTTAATGGCTGATTATACTTTGTGATATAAAAAAAGTGAAACACTAGTGTCCCAGAAAATTGTACGAATTTTTAAACTTCGTTTTTTTTGTTTTGTTTCTGTAGGCCAAGAGAGAAACTTGAATGAATCGATATCATTTATGAATTTATCGATTTCCCAGGAACAATCGGGACTGCGTAGTAAACTAGCGTAACACGCCTCGACAGAAACTTTGCCCTTTTGACAGTCTGACCTTTGGCGTCGTTAACATTTCGAGGTGAACAAACCAATTGCAAAAGGCGAGTGGGCGCCAATCCATTACAATCCTCGAAGTTTATTACTCAGTCGATGAATCCTACTTATCGATACTTCAGATAACAAATGCAAGTGTGTAGTGACTATCGATAAGACAACTGTTTTATTTACACAAGTTTTATCTCCAAATTGAAACGTGGCTAAGAGAATGAAAGAGATTCTTTTTAGTGCCAAGAGGAATAATATTGTAAACAAACATTCGCCGGCTTGTTGCAAAACAAGACATTTTGATAAACTTGTACAAAACTTTTTTTTTTCACTATTTCAATCCTTTTTCTTGCTTAGTATTCTATTACGTATTTCGCCTTTTGCAAATGGATTTCATTTATGCGTAAGCTGTCAGTTTTGTATAAGCGCAATACACGTGCATTAAAAGGGATCTCTTAAGAAAGCTATTTTAATAGGTTTAATTTGATAATTTAGAATTGTATATTTAAAAAAAATACATACTTATTAGCGTTTACATAAATTGTTTAATATTAAAAAAGATAACGATAATAAAAATATTTTATATCTGCTACCTTTCCTTTCTACCCTACTATAAAATATCACCAGTATCTTAAAATTATTTACATACATATCAATATTTACAGAAAAAAGTTACATAAACGAATACGAATTTTAAGTATATTTTTTGGGTGATAATAAATGGAAAACACTGTTTTTATTTTAATGAATGAAAAAAATATAGAAAATATTTCAATTGTTATATATCTGAATGGGTGGTATATGAATAGATTTCATTTAAAATATTAAGATTATGAATAAAGCTATGTGTATTGTATAGCTTTTCTCTCTTTTTTTAATAATATTTTTATTAACAGATTTAATTTTTGAAACAATGTTGAAGCAACATATTAGAATGCATTTTCAACAAATAATACCCATGATACACAACTAGGACTTAACTAAGACACAACTAGGAAAACTTTATTGCTTTAATGCAATAGATGGTATAATTCAGAGAAATATTATTTTATTTGAAAGAACAACAGCCCTCTCCACCACTAATATAATACAGGGCCTAAAAGTTCAAAAGTAATATAAAGTTTTACAAAATAGTATACATGACAAGAAAAATACTAATAACAAGTTTCAAGTTTTTAAAGTGTCTGATGTGCAAACTGTTTCAGAGAGAACAAGGACTCTCTTGATTTAATTACATCTGAAAAAATAGGAGACCATGGTACAGATATTTGCTTTAAATACTTACGATGAACCTCCCTTTTATCACAATAACTTTGACAATCAAGTAGCAAATGGATGGGATTTTCAGTGTCAGAATCGCATTTACAAATATCACTGTTAGATGAGAATGAAGTAACTAATTTTTAAAATTACTATGTCCAGTTAAAAGTTGAGTGAGTTTAAAATTGGCATAAAAGTGTTTAAATGTGGCATTCTATAAGAAAAAAACCTTTTTATACATTTAACAGTTCAGGAAGTGTTAAATGTTCAGTTAAAATGTAATTTAAATGTTCTGGCTCATTCCAGTTCTGGTTAATATGATATCCATAATTGAGCTAACTTAACTAAATGTTGGAGAAATTGGAGATGTTTCGAAATGAAAACAAATTAAAGGTAATTTATTGGCTCTTAATTAATGTGCTTGATTATTTCAAAACCTGTATAACAAATGTGCATATTTGTTCCCTCCACATGAATGCAGAGATTTTTGATTTTGTTTCATTCTCATTATAATGCAAACGCTAGTTGTTGACACTTCAACAGATCCAATGACATGTTATATACAAGTGAAACGAACATTGTTGTAATTTCACATGTTCTCAGTTGTTAGCAAATTACACTACTGTAAAAATATGAATAGAGCGACAATCACCATTCATTGCATTATTTTAAAAGACAATATTAGAATCATTAATGACTATCTCTGGAATTATGATGTCTAACTTATTTTTTTGTGCCATTTATTTGTCAATTTATAGAATTCGTGGAAGAATTTCACATTCATATATTATTTCAACTCTAATCATCCTCCCTAATAAGAAATACAGATTATTTTTACTCAAATATTTATTTCACATGACCAACCAAAATCGTCAATTTTTACTTTCAAGATCTTATCTTAGTGCTTGTTAATATGAAACTAGCTTCAAACCATTCTTGTTCAATTACTCGTAGTTCATGTTAGTTTGCTTTTTATTCATAAAGTGTTTTATATCAGGAATAAAAAAATATCATCTTTGCACTTAAAATTCATATATATGCTTTAATTTCTCATAGGGAAATTTATTTACATTAATATTTACCAGAGAAAACATCACATTGACAAAGACGGTGAAAAAGATTGATAAAGACGGTGAAACGATTACCATTTGGATTTCTTTAGAACTTTTTGCTTCTTTATAATTATTTATGAACTAGTCATTAAACAATGACACTCGTTCTTTTTTATTTCGTACTATTCTTCCAGTGCTATTTTTGTAAACTCTTTAGATTATCTTAAATGCGTGTTTGTGTCATTTGCTTCAAAAAATTGCACAAGTGTTCAGTTTGATATTGTGCGATTAGGTGACTTGTCGAATGTGTAAATATTACGATTCTATTTCCGATGCATTGTAATATTTGGTATGCTCAGCAATCGTGATTAAACACCACACTGTCCTCATTTGTGTCACTATAAAGATCGTCAAATGAGGATTCAACTATCTTTTACAAAGCGCTAATGTACTTTAAATTATTCAGAAGACTTACAGTAATGCAAATTTCTATGTTATGTGCATCCCATGAATATACTTAAGGGAAGTAAGACGTTGTCGACGTCGAGAAATTTGGATATTTTGTACCTGACGTAAGTGTGTATTAAGGCTGGCATACATAATTTAATCTTTAAAGTATAGCATTTATGGAAAGTACCAATTATAAGTTTTCTAGAAAAATCAAAATTTAAATAAAAACATGCATAAATTTAATTTTTATGAATTTTTAAAAATATTGCGGTCATTACAGTGTTTTTAAAAGTAGGTTACCTATATGTACGCTTAAAATAACACAAAATTTACACAAAATTTGCATGCATTTACTAAAAAATGCTTAAAGAATTAAACAAAGTAATTTATTTTGCAATATATGCACAATAATTTATACAGGAGCAAAATATGTTAAGCTTTTCGAAAATTTTTTATACAAACTTTCCCCATAATTTTTTTTTGTCAAAAAGGAAATTTTAAACACTTTATTACATGCACATAAGGTTTACACACAAGCACAAAAAATTTCAGAAGATTTGATGCATTAGTTTTTTGCACGAGAGTACCTATGTACTAAAAATATGCAATTTGAGAAAATCGCAAAAAACAAAAAAAATATGCACTAAATTCTTATCTTAAACAGAAATTAAAACTTTTCGGGACCATAATCTTTATCCATTTTATCCTCTAATGCCTCCCTCTTTCTTTTCTTTTGCCTTTTCAGTGATCTTGCATCTTTATTCATTTTTTGGATGAGATGTTATCCATTTTGGCCTCTAATGCCTCCCTCTTTCTTTTTCTTGCCTTTTCAGTGATCTTGCGTCTTTATTCATTTTTTGAATGAGATGTTATCCATTTTGGCCTCTAATGCCTCCCTCTTTCTTTTTTTTGCCTTTTCATTGATCTTGGATCTTTATTCACTTTTTGGATGAGATGTTATCCATTTTGGCCTCTAATGCCTCCCTCTTTCTTTTTTCTTGTCTTTTCAGTGATTTTGCGTCTTTATTCATTTTTTGGATGAGATGTTCAGCTTTTCGAACACGCCTGCGACCGATCTCTCTGGATATGAGGGATGTGCCTGTTGTAAAAGAGTTTTGACAGACTTTGCAGTGAATGTTTATAAAAGAGGCAACACCTCTGCGGCTATGTAACTCTTCATTTACAATGAATGACTCCGTTGAATTGCACTGTTTACCCACGAACATGTCCTTAATTAAACTGTTTAAAACTTTAACACTAATAATAATATTTACATATTGAGTTGAATTATTTTCGAAGTCTTCATGAATTACAAAAGAATTTTCCAGCTTTTGTTTTGAAGCACTTTCAGCTTCAGGTACACTGCTTTGATCTTACTTCGTTGTTTGTTGATTCTGATGTCTCTTCCTACTGTTGAAACTTCCCCTTCGAGGCATGATAAACAAACAATTGACACCAATTTAAACTCAAATAGAGTTATAGAATTAATTGTAATAATTAATCAGTAGATTTAAAAATGAGGCTGCATAAATCGAACTAATAAACACAAGGCAAATCACAAAGTAAACACAAACAACGCGCGCACAATGTGAACAAGTCTCTCACACAGGTTGAAAATTTAGCTATCTTCAAATGTTAATGCCAGATTTAGAAAAAAAAATAACGGAGGTTATGCAAATAATCATTTAATCAATATTTTTCTGTTGAATTGCTACTGCAATGGGTATATTTGAAACCGAGACTTTTCTGCAAGGGGGCATGGCACTGTTTGTGTACATTTTATTTTCGATTATTTAAACCATTAAAAATGTCAAATATATAGTGTTATACATTTTTAGATCCAGAAAAGTATGCTTTATTTAAAATAACTAAAATTGAAAAATCGATTTTTTGAAGTAAATCAGGTCTTACTTCCCTTAACGTGAATAAGCACATTTGATATTCTGCAGTTCAAGTTAATCATGTTGCCTTTTCTTTGTTTTACTCTGGGATGTATTTCTCATCTTAAATGTATTACAAAGGAAGTATGAACTATCTGAATGACAAGAAAGATAATACATTTGAAAAAAAATCTCTTAGTACAATTTTTATTTTTGAAAAATGAAGCAAAATAAAACTAATTCTTCAAAAAAAATTTTTTTTTGGAAATCATTGGAAGATCAATAGCAAATTTTTATCATATTTATTTTTCCTCAGGGTATACCAAGATTTTTCAGGATTTTGTAACTTTTCACACTGAATAATACACGCCGTTTTCATATAGCGTTATTATTTATAAAGCGTCTCATTGTTTTTAATAACTCTGCAAAAAGCTAGAAGCAACAATTTTTAGATTTAAGCCAACATTCTTTACATTTGTTTCCATATTATCAAGTTTCCATCCAAATTTATTCCTACTTATTATGAATCCTGTTCTCTTAAGATATTTTAGAACATTACATATAATGAACATCTGTATTCTTACACTTGAAATATTCAATTTTTATGTAAAAATAATATTTAAAAGACTTTTTCTTAAAACATTTTTCAAAATTTTGGATGTTTTAAATATACCTGCACTTTAATTTTAAAAATAAGATTCTAATACCATTCACTTATCAGAAGCCGCCGATAAAAGAAAAAATTAAGTATATTTTAATTGTGTTTTCTGTACAATATAAAACATTTAAAAGGTCATTCAAGTTACGAAGAAAATTAATTTGCGTAAAAAAAAAATTAGATGTAGAAATACTTTAACTTTTTTCAGGGAATAGTTTAAATGCTCATTTTAAATATTTTTGAGAGAATCACATATATAAGAAAACATTTAGGCAAATATAAAATATGATATGATGAGGATAATTTTATACTTCACAAATTGATTTAGTCATCGATTCAAAATAAGTTAAATTATTTATTACTGCGTAATTAATATTGAATTAAATGAACTTTTTAAGCTGGATTGTACGAATATCATTTTAATTAATAACGTGCTAGTTTTAACGAAATATTTTGTTGAACAACAGTTCTATAAAAATATATAAAATAGTTTATTCTTTATTTTGAATGATATCCAGGATTTAAAAAAATTGAATTTATACAGATGTTCGTAGTATATCTAAATTGAGTAAATTCAATTATTTTTTTACTATGAAATGTACGTGAAAAATTTTTTTTAATATTTTTATTATATAACACAATATTTTTATCAAAATAAAATTATTTTTATATATTTTATAATACAATTCTTTTTATAAATTTCATAATAAAAGTATATTTTTAAAGCTAGAAATATTTTTATAAAAGTAAAAAAATTCCTAATCATAAATAGTGAGACCAAAATGCTTTAAGGCACAACTTAATTTTTCCACCAACATATTTACCTAATTTTAAATTATGAATAATGTTCATTCAAAAATTTGACGAAAATAGCTTTATATATCTAAGTGTAAAAAATATTATCCATTAAATTTTTGTTTTTATGTATGTTTTCCCCTTCGATTGATCAATGACACTTCATATTCAACATCACACAAAGATTGTTTTCGAAATTATTCCTTTTAATATTTTTGATTATCGGATCTTCAAAGCCTAAAATATATCTTCAGTTTTTCAAATTACTAAAAATTCTCA
The DNA here is from genome assembly GCA_037975125.1 of Latrodectus hesperus. Taxonomy (NCBI): domain Eukaryota; kingdom Metazoa; phylum Arthropoda; class Arachnida; order Araneae; family Theridiidae; genus Latrodectus; species Latrodectus hesperus. Next base: position 83,286,063 of record CM075850.1, read on the forward strand.
AAATGAATTTGTATGCCTTATATTGAAACAACTTCAATTCTATTCCATTTCAGACATACTTTCTCCTAGGTGAAATCTAAATAAACTTTATATTATCTTTTTTTTTAAATTTTCTCACATCACAAACACAGATTTTTAAGCAACAAGCATATTTTAGAAAAAGACTTTTGAAGAACCAAAAATTTATCCAACATCTGCAGAAATAATTATATAACTTTTCTCCTTTCATTCTTATTTAATTGTATTTTATAGTTTCAGAAGTGTTTGCTTTATTACATATTATTATTAATTAAAATTTAAATAATTATGTTTACTTCTTAAAAAATAATTGAAAAAAATTTTTTTGTAAATTATATAAAGTGAATTAGTTGATAAATGTGGAATTAAGTATAGTAATTTAAGTTACGTAAAGATATTGTTTCATGAAGCTTTGAAATTTATTTCATTAAAAAAAATTTATTCTTTTCGTTAAAGTGGTAATTAAGATGGATTTGAGTTAACCTTGGTAAAGGTTTCCTACTACAATAAAAAAATACAATAATTAAGGCATAAATTTTGTAAGGAAACAAGAAAACACTAGAAATGCCAAAAATACTAATTTCTTATAGACAGCAATGCATGTTGTAAAGTCAGTTAAGACTATAAGAAAAAAAGCACACTAAAATTGAAATCTAGGATTGTTAGACAAGCACAAAAATATAAATATTGAGGAATCACTACGAATAAGATAATAAAAACTGAAAAAAAATCATAAGAAAGTAAAATAAAAATCCTTTTCATAAAAAAATCAGAAAAAAGTTGCTGGAACACTAATTATTTGCGAGGAATACAAATTCGGAATAATTACCGTTTCTGCTGGAAAACTAATAAGAGAAAATAATTAAAACTCTACCTTTAATAATAGCCAATTACTTGCGTTTCTTGCAATCTAGGACTTAAAAAGAATAGTGTTTGAAAGTTTTAATTAATTATTATAAAAATAATTCAGATGCTCACGCTAATGACTAAAATAGAATTTGGAACAGGGCTATGGAATATGGAATACATTTAACACTTGCCTGTTTAAAACATAAAGCATAGAATAGTAAGCAATTTGACCCAATATAACTCTATAGTTTGCTTCTTTAAATGTAATTATTTTAGTACATTTAATAAAAAAATTTTTAAATTAAAATTAAAACATAAAAATACTGATATTTTGCTGTTTAAATCTATTTCCTATATATAATTAATTTAAAATTTATTTATCTAATTACGCATATGTTATTTAAACTCTATTACTTAATACATTGATAAACATTTTAAAAGTTTTTTTTTTAATTTTTCTTTTTTGTATAATTTAAATACAAAAAAGTAAAATTAAACAAAAAACTTTTAAAATATTTATTAGGGTATTCATTCGCCATTTCATTTTATAACAGAAGTTATCTGTTGTAAAAAGTCTTTGGCATCGTTTACTTTTTTTTAAACCAAACTAAAAAAGACTCACTTCATTTCACAATAGTGCATCAATCCCTTACAAATTGTTACTGCGCATTTAGGATTTTTTATAATTCACTGTCTCCTCATCACGAGATGCAGCCGCACATTTTTTTTATCTGATTTTCGAGCCTCTTCTAGTGTTCATTTATTTTGGTGAAAAGAAGTATTGTTTCTTAAGGCGGAAACCTCCCGTATCTTGCCATATAGGTTTTTTTTAAATGAGTTATCGGTTCATCAGCCGGATTAGTCTGCTGTTCTTATCGATTTATGATTATCTTGAATATCGATAAGTATGAGGTCGGCATTTGGCACAAATAATTCAACGTGACTAACGGATAAAAATCCTTTAATAATAACAGTATATTATACAAATACTTATTACTCCTCATGTTTGGGGCAGAACAATTATCTCAGTTTTTCTATTTTAAGATTATAAAATATTTCAGTTAAATATATGTTTGGAATTCATAACCTCTTGCAGATTTTCATTGATAAATTTTTTAAAGCAGTTAGAAGATCAATCAGAAAATTATGATGCAAACATAAATATCGGCATTCGGTTTTTTTAATGAGATTCAGAACTTAGGGTATAGTTATAGCAATCAAGTACAGTTTTATGATGTAACAGAAATAGATGTCTATAGTTATTCAAGCTTTGTTTATAGTTACTCAAATAGAACCGTTTATAATCAAGTCAATTCAGATAATAAATACAGTGTCTATAAAATGTTAGACACATTTTGATGTTGAAAAATTAAATAACGAAATTAAATTTTAATTAATAACATTACTGGTTGGATTCATTAAAAGTTGCATGGCTCTTCTTGTCACTGAACTTTTAAATGTTCTCGCTCGTAAGATGGTAAATGGAGCATTTACCATCTAAACCAATCAAAACGGTAGTCAATTTCGCGCCATGTCCGGGGAGCATATCGAGATCCACAGAAGCTATTGCGACGGAAATTCTGGTCTATAAGTCATGAATGCTCGATACATTCCACCTGTAAATACTGTCTTTTACAAATATCTGGAGTAGTTTAGTATTTCATGTATGTCAGATGATGAGGTTGGCCAAAGAATCTGGACAGCTGGCGCAATCCATCTTTCTAGTAAATTGTCATTCAAAGAACTACAAATGATACTACTCTAATAGGGTTGTCATTCTCTTCAATTTCCAACTAAATAAAAAATCACAGAAAATAAAATATCGAAAAATCATATCAAAAGTAAACATAATGTTGCATTCTAATCTTGGCCTAAAGCAAAAAGTAAAAACATACAATTAGTAAATTTGGATGTGGGGAATATTTACAAAGGAAACAAAAAAACATAAAGTTAATAATATGGGCAGATAATATTTACAAAAGAAATGTGATATTCTCAAATGCATGTGATTCATATTCAATGAAAAGAAATGATATTCAAATACATTTTTAATGCAGGTTTCACTCTAAATGAAAATATTTATTCTATGCATACATACTATAAGTTTATTTTTGTTATTTTGGGAATTAATGAAAATCAAAATGTGTCAAAAATTTATGGACATCATGGTACGATACATATCTTGTGCGAAATACGCGAGAAAATATTTCATTTAACTTAAAATAGATTTAATATTTAGAAACTTTTAAAAATATTTAATAAACTTAGAAAAACTTTCTCTAAAACAATCAACTTATCAAAAATATCGTTGAATCCTTGAAGAATATTAATAACAAAATACAGTAGATGCTCTTTTTTACGAATCTCTAGTTTACGAACACTCATAATCTTACAAATTAGTGTTTGGTACTTAATGCAGTCTCATAGAGAAAATGACAGCTTTAATTTCACTTACGAACTAAAATTTTTAAAAACCTTTTTTGCGAACATTTTCATACATTTTTTCATTTGCATCTTTTATCATCTGACTTTTCAATTTTTTTCATTTTATTTTATGCTTTAAAATTTGGATTTACGTTTTCGTTAGGAAATGATAAATCTTTCAAATTCTCGACAACTATTTGCACTGCTGATGTTGAAATACTGGATTTTTAAAGAAAACTGTGTGAAAATTTTCCCGTCTAACTTAACTTCTGTTTTACATTAATGTATCAAAATATAATCAATAATTTCAAGTGCTAATATCAAAAGTTACTTTTGTAAGATTTGTCGCAAATTAAAATTCTAGACATGTTTGAAGTCCTAGAATGGCAATTGCATAAGTTGCCATTGTAGGACTTCATTCATTCAAAGCATTTAGCAATCTATGTTTAAAACGACGTTATTGAAAAAAACGATACCTAGGTCATTCTGATATGCAGGCTTAAAACCTTCATATCTGAAGGAAGCCAAGAGAAATTACCTGGGGATTTGAGTGAAGATCAATTACTCATTCATGACTTTTAACAAAGAAACGCACAGTTTTTTGAAAACTCATCTCGGAACTTTTTAAATATGGACTGAGATGAAATTTGCACATAAGATGTTTCGGATAATTAAATGATTTATGAATAAAAATGTAAAGGAATTTTCAGTTAGCAAACAAAAAACGGATGTAATGCTGCGAGCTGCGCAAAACATGCGGATTAATGGCTAACAGGATTGAGATACTTTTCTGTGGGGGGGGGGGAATAATGAAATATTTTCTTGAATGGAAAAAATGTGCAAAAATGTGCTTTTAAAAAGGTTGTTTTAAGACAGAAAATATGTATGATTACTTTTCCATATTTTTCACCAATTATAGGAGTGTAAGAATTATTTTTAAGTATAGATTTTAGTTTGTACGTATTTCTCTCTCTTATAATAAAGCATATTAAATAATTTTTCTAATACTATATTTATAAAAGAGTGGGAAGACTTTGGTACAAAAATATTTAGACCTAACACAAATTTTTCACTTCACGAACTTTTGATTTTAAGAACTACTTTAACCAATTCGTAAGAACGAGCGAGTCTACTGTATATTTAAACTATAATACTAAGCTATAATAACCATTCAGGTGATTGCCGATGAATTTGAATAAATTTTGAAAGATCGATTGTTTTTTATAACATTAAAACTTTTAAATTTTTATAAAAAAATGATAATATAACTTATATTTATTACTGAAAACAAAGAACAGCCAATAGTACAGATAATATTGTACAGCCAACAGTACAGATAATCATTATGATTTTGAATAAATTTTATATGACTGTTATATCGATACATATAAATATATATCAAATAAATTCAAATAGTTTTCAAATTCTAATTTGGAATTATAAATAAATATTATAATTGAAAATCGGTAAACATTCAAAGCAAATTTTGAACACACAAATAATAAAATTAAAAACATTACTTTTAATATCAGCCTTTTATATAAAGGACATTTAATAGTAATATGATTGCTAATTTTCGAGATGCTGCTTAGAAGAAAAAGAACTTTTTATTTGGGCTGATTCGGGAAGTTTTCTTTAATATCCTTTCAGAAAAGCGCTTTTTAGACCTATATCAATGAATACAATTTTCTTTCAACAAAATTCTTATTTTTTAGAACAGTTTTCTAGTTTTACACAGAATAGCTAACGGGTAAACTTCAGAGTCTTTAAAATAAATACTTTGAAATTCTTTATAAAATCAAAATAAAAAATCATGAGAGAGGAATCATTAACAGCCATCAAATAGTGACATAACTTCAATAACAATTTTATTAAAGAGTTTAACTCTGAGAAAGTGGGTGCCTTTCAAACTGAATTAAATCATTGTTTCATATCAAGAAAAAAAACATAAAATAGGATATTAATAAGTTATCTTATTCTTCAATAGCGACATTATTGTTCAATCGCTACTAAGTACATACGAGGAATAGAAGAAAAGAGATCGGAAACCAATTTTTGTAATGAATGGAAACTTCAATGAAAATTTAATGAACGAGAGATTATTTGAAACAAGTTCCCTTTTAAATTATGGGTTGCGTGTTTAAGAGTTTTTGTTCGAACTCAAACTCATTGTTTTAGTCGCAAGAAAAAGCTATTTGTTGTCATATTGCTACTAAAATAACTATTGTTTTTATTAAAAAGCACATCAATCATTTCTATTTAATTAATTTCAAACTTTTTAACAATCTGATGTTCTAACATTTTTTGAAAAATTGTTAAAATAAATAATCAAATTTGGGTTCATTAAATTTTGTTTTAATTTAAGTGTGATGAAAAATTATTAGAATAATTCTGAGCTATTCGAAGTGTAAAAATAAAATAACAATAAAAATAAAATATGTGAGCAATAATTCATGAAAATGTTTCTTTTTAAAATATTGTAATAGCAAAAGCATTTTACTGCATGCTTTTAATTAAAAAATAAATCTCAGATGATTTATATATATGCTTACCTCTTTTTTTTGTTCAAAAAAAACCTTTTCATTAGAAGAATTTCTGTAAAAGTGTTTTCTCTGCTGACCCAGAACTGTCAAGCGAAAACAACTCAAAGGAGCAAGGTCATAACGGGGGACCTAATTTTCATTCCAAGGCAATAAACAAATACAGTGAATTTTTAAACAGTATTTCAATAAATTACGTTGTCCTATTTTGTGCAGAGCTGTTTAATTATGGCTTCCTCGTAGATCGTAAACGATACTTCCATAAATGAGAGCTCATTAATTACAGAAAAAATAATGCTGTTCCATTTAATTTTTGGCAGGCACGATTGTATTTACGTGCAACGTAATTTATTTCTTAATAAGGGAAAATAGTATAGTAACTAAAATTTTTCGAGAGTATTAATTAAGAATATAATAATGTAAGGAATTTCTTCAATGTTCGTGATATTTTATTTTATTCTGTTTAAAATGTATGTAAAAATATTCAGGTAGTCTCATCAGAATAATAAAAACATCTTAGATTTATAAAGAATCCTTTATAAGTATGGTGTAATATCGTCTTTGGCATGCAATACAGTTTGGATTCGCCGAAGAATCGATTCATACAAATGCTGAATAGTGTTTACAGGAATATTATATTCCAGTCTTCGCTCAGATATTGGAAAACTTCTGGGAGAAATGCTGGTGGATATCGATTCTGTGTTGAATTCTTCCAAATAGTTCATAACAGTTCAATTATAATGAGGTCGGGTGACGCTGAAAGCCAAAGTAAATGTTAAACTTCATCCTCGTATTCATCAAACTGCATTGGTATTATCATTCAGAAAAACTCCATCTTCTGAAGAAAACAAAATTCGAATCATACGATGGAATAAATCAGCTAAAATTCCTCTATACTTCTCCGCTGTGTAAATAGTAATAAAAAATAAATATTAAGCAATATTTATATATTTTTATTTTGATTGACATTATTTGTTTTATTTTTATTATATTTTATGATTTTAAATCCACTTCAAAAGCATCTGTATTCAGTTAAAATCAATAGATACAAGGTAAAAATAGCTAAAAGCAAGATAGTATATATAGTTCGTCTTGACATTTCGTTTTCGGAGAAGACAACATTTCTAGCAATACAACACAACTATCATTATTTTCTTGGAGAGGGATTTATTATTCCTAGAAATATCATCAACTTTAAACTCTTAAACATTTTGTGCTATGTATTATACGTTGAATTAACATAAGAATCCTGAGCAGTATTATAAATCACTACCATTATTTCAGAATCAATGTGTTAGATGCTGTTGTTTGTCCATGATAAAAAAGAGAAAGAATAGAATGATAAAAAAGAGAAAAGGGGAATAAATGAATTACATTAAGAGCAGAAGCTAATGTTAAATTTAAATATCTTATTCAGAAATAGAAGAATTTAATGATTCCTTTGAAAACTTGTTTGCGATTTTAAAGTTTTCACTCATATTTTATTCATTAAAAGATCTATATTATTTTGAAATAATTTATTAAATTGATGATTGAATTTTAATACTAATATTATAGTCGCCAATTATTTTGGTGCTCAAAAGTTAAAACTAGATGAAATATCTTGAAATGTAAACATTTTTAAATGCTTAAACTAAATCAGTAAGTTTAAATCTAAAAGACATAAAAACGAAACTTGAAAACTTGAAAAAATAAAAAATTGAAGTGCTGGAGTTATTAATATACATACAAAAACCGATAACATAATAATTTAAAACCCAACTTCTGAAAATATTCAAGAATAAGAAGAACATTTGAAATTATTAATTGAAAAACATTTTCTTTTGTAGAAACTTGAAACTTGATAAAAATTCGACGCTGAGATCACTAACAAGTGATTATAAAAAATTATTAGAAATATTAGAAGTGATTATGAAAAATAGTTCCAGTTATGTGAAGAATATAACGAGAAAATGATAATTTATAAATTTAAAGGGACATAATTACCTTAATAAATGTGAACATAATTTTACTCAAGGAACTAATATTTCAGACTATAATTCTTCACTTGTAATTTCATATAGTGCACGAAGTAATTTAAATAAAACACTAAATGATAAACTTAATAAATAAATTTAAAAATGTTTTCTAGATTCCAATACTTAGTTGGAATATCATATTATTCATGGAAATATAATTTAAAACAATTTAAGTTTAATAAAAAAATTCACATATTTAAAATCATTCTTTATTAAATAAACTTAACACTGTTTACCCAGTTTTGCCATTCAGGATAAAACTATGAAACTTATTTAAATTTACTAAAAAAGGGATACAATAGAAGAATATTATTATTAAAACCACATGTATTAGTTGTTAAGTTTAGAATCTATGGAAATAATGAAAAAATTTTATGTAAACTTTATGTTTGATTAGAAATCTGTAAAAGAAATTTAAATTCAATAAATGTGGTAGTTGGGATCATTTGAGAATCCATTTACACAAAAAATTTCTTAAAGATTTAACGTTAGAATTCTTTAAACACCTTGTTTCCATAGATCATTTTGAATAACAGAAATAGAATAATTTCTAAACATGGAATTGAATGCTGTAAACTATTTTAATGACAATTATAAAGGTATAAAAACCATAAAAACATTAAAGCAAAATCAAGCATCAGAAGGAAACACAATTGTATATTCTGTTGTTGTTGTTGTTGATTATCCCCAACTGGCGTGACAGTACCCTCACACCAGCCCCATGAGTCCAAAAATAGTCAGTCTCTCAAGCACCACCTTCGGTCTCAAATCCATGTCCCCTCTCTTACACCCAATGCACTGAAAAATATGAGATGGGGAGGCCTGAACCACTCGACATTTGGGACAGAGAAGGTAGACCTTGGTAGCAGACACGTGTCTCTGAGCAAGCAGGTGGCCACTTCGCAGTCTTGTCAAAACCGTTTGGCTGCATCTCTTGTGTTTACCCACTAGTGCGGAACCAGGATGTTTGCATGTGTACCATTCGAGGGTAGGAATGGTATCCCTAAAAGTAGCATTGATAGCCATCTTAACTCTAGAGGTCAGCTCTGAGGACGACAAGCAGTCTCCAATGATGATATTCTGTAGGTTTCCATCCTTGGCTAACTGATCCGCAACTTCGCTCCCATACACATTAACATGAGATGGCCCCCACTGGAAGACTATGGTACTGGCTTTCAAATTCGTAAGATATTGTACTATTTTAGTTGTTATTATGTCACCATATTGCCACCATTGGGCCAGATGTTGTATGGAACTTCGGCTATCACTGAGGATCCAAATATCAGAGACTATACTCTCAGTAACACAGAAATTTACAGCCTCTTCAATTGCCAAAAGCTCAGCTCGAAAAACAGAACAATAATTTGGATTTCTTCTACATATCTTTTTGCCATCTCCCTGTTGAACAAACACGCCACTACCCGACTCAGCACCCTCACCCCTACTGCCATCCGTGTAAATCTGCAGTGCATTAAGGGGAATCTGGTGGATTACTTCTAAAGCTAGCTGTCTGAGATATTCTGGGTGTTGAGTTCTCTTGTTAAAGTGAGAGCATAGTTCGGTCCTAAAAAAGACTCGATCATGAAAGGTCGACTTTGCCCCCGTGCGGCAGGCCAAGGAAACGGGCTCCACGTTCTCCAGCAAACAACCTTCTCTCTGCGCATTACTCAGTGGGCTATCACGCTTTAGTCGTTGGTTAGATCTCCAGGCACCTACAAAACTAGATGTTTGGTTCTGGTCACCGTAACTGGCAAGTCTGGCAAAGTAGTTTGTTAATAAACATTTTCTTCGTAGTCCTAGGGGGAGTAGATTAGCTTCATAAAGAACAATGTCTCTTGGACAGCTATTTCGGAGGCCGGTGATGATTCTGGAAGCAGACAACTGTACTCTTTTGAGTTTATCGAGATTACTGGCAGAGGCAGATTGATACACCTGAACACCATATTCAAGTATTGGACGGATAAGGGCTATGCAGGTGTTTCTAAAGGTTTAAGAGTCCGGTCCCCAACTCCTACCTGATATGTAGTTCAAAATCTTTAACCTTTGCCTACCTCTCAAAACTAAGTTGTCAGTATGAGCCCTGCCAAGTACTTCCTGATCTAAAATAAACCCTAAGTATTTGGGATGCCTCACACAATTTAATCTCCTACCTAAAAGAAAGATCTCAGGTTCCAAATTGTACAGATGTCTGTTGGTTGTAAAAAGTGTGGTCACAGATTTTTAGGGGTTAAAAATTATTTTGTGACTCATAGCAAAACTCTCGAAATTAAGGAGGGAGGAATTTGCTTCTTGAGCACAAGTTACACTTGCGTTGCTGCTCCATATAACCATATCATCTGCATATATACCCATGCAGGTACATGGTATATATGTTGATGCTGGTACGCTGGTACCATGCAGGATCCAGCACCAGCCTCTATTCTAGCAACAAAGAGAGAAAACAAAGTGGGGCTAAGCACAGAGCCTTGTGGTACACCCTGTAATTCATAGAGGCATCATTCTGTAATTCATGGAGATGCTATCTCCCATTTTTACCCTAATATATCTTGCTCTTAAGAAATCAGCAATCCTTGGAAGCATTTTCCCCACAATACCAAACTTGCTGTAAAGCTTGCAAATTAGCTTATTTTTAGTCAATAATCCCTACTTTTGATACGTAAATATCTATTAAAAAATCTGTTTATTTAGTAAAAGTAATGTGAACGTACATCTTCATAATGCTTAAAATATCTGGAACAAAAAAGGAATAAAAAATATAATATAGATCTCATAAATTCTTCTTCAAATCCCATTTGCCCACTGAATCCAGATCAAAATTAGTCATGTGAAGTTTACTTTTTAATAAATATACAATATACTTTCTTGTTCATTGAATTCTAGAAAATAAAAGATAAATAAAGCAGATGAGATAGAAAATAATATTACTATATAAGCCTTATTTTAATAAATGTAAATCAAAAAATATGGTTATTAATTTATTCAATGTTAATTTTGAGTCCCAAATTTCATAAATAACAAACTAATTAATACAAATTTAAAAAACGTAGGATTTAAAATATGACTGATCCTTTTAAATGAAAACTTGGCTTCAAAATTAAAATCACCACTTTTATGTAAAGAACGCTTAGCAATTTATTCCTAAAGTCGTCACAGTGGCAAATGAGATTTTGAAGTATGAAATTCGAAAGTAAGAAAAATAATATTTGTTGAGATATTTAATTAGAAATTCTTAATATAGATTTCATCCCAGGATTCCAGTACTTGAGTCCTTCCAATATAATACATTATAAAACATTGAACTATTTATGAGTGGAAGAGGTTGTGAGAACTTTTTCAGATTCAAACATTCGTGATGAAAAGATAAATTTATTACTTAAATATTAATTATTAAATTTACATTTAATATATTTATTTATTTTTCCAATGACCTTTGACTATGCTGTTATAAATAAAACAGAACAGGATAATACAAAAATCATTGCATTATTTTTATCTAGTGATAAATCAAAAACTTTTGACTTAAAACCATTTTAAGAATTGTATTTATTAGGAAATTGAGCGCAACATTGTAATATTTTTTTAAGTTTGGCTTAGATATCATTGAATCTTTTCACAATAATTTGAAATGTACAAATGATCAAAAAGAAACGATACACTTATGGAAAACTGAGAAATGAAAATTTATAGATACCTTTTTATTTCTTGCAAAGTTTAAATGAAATTACTTTTTATCTTATATGAATATGATATTGTTATAGAGCAAATTGAAAAAGAAGTGACTAAGGAATGAACATTTTTGAAACGAAATTAATTGCTGTTTTTGCGCCATATAAGACTCATAATATGGAAAACTAGGTAAACAAAAAAGTGATGATTATGTACTGTACTGTATCTTATATATCATCGAAAACTAAAAGTACTCTGTCATTAAATGACTATTTGATATCTGGCTCAAATTTAAATCATAATATCTTAAATATAATTTTAAAATTTCGAATTATAAAATAACATTCTTTACTGACAATGAGAAGACTTGCTTTAAAATTCAAATTACCAATAAAGACAGAAATGTTTTGAGGTACCTATGGTTTAGTAACCCTAATTCAAATAGTTTTAAGAATGTACAGAAAACTAGTTTTCGAGGGACAGTAATCTTATTTACTCTGCCACAATTAAACGTCATATTTTAAAGTTATAAAAAGAAACATGTGCGGAAAAAGAAAAGAAGCTTGATAAATCCGCACATTTTGGCGATGTGTTCAATAGAACACATGCAACAGATGATACTATATGACTAATACTGCCATTAAAATACTTAAAGGATATAATATGAGCATAAGAAAATACGAAAATAATTTATTTTCATTAATGAATAAATGGGATACAATGGGAATAATTAGGGCATAAAATAATTTAAATTAAAACACCTTAAGCATTTTTGGAATAACTTGAGATTTAGGTAATGGAAAATTAAAATTAGATCTACAACAACTTTTGGAAGCATTTTATTGGAAAAACTAAAACTAAACGGGTAATAAACATCGTGACTAAACTCTGTGATTCCAAGGAATTTATTCCTCTCTTTGTTATTCGAATAAACATTATTGCAACTATTATGGGAAATGGTCATTGATTAGGGCATAATAGTGTCTTATAATGTGTGTGAAAAATTTAACCTGCAATGTTCCGAAATTGGAAACTTATTAAGTTTCACTATTCTTAGAAGATATTTTTCAGAACATTTTATTAAAATAGACATAAGTGTTTTGTGACATATGTCTTGAAGAATATGAATCTGTAGCATATCATCTGTATTTATTCATTGTATTTTGCACAGTCAAAGATTAAAAAATTCCTTTAAAAATAAATTGTTTCATGTTTGTAAATAACGAGAGCTGTATATATAATTGCTTCAAAAAATACTAACTATATAAAAGTAAGCTCTATAATGTTTCTGATAAAAATATTTTGTATTAAAGATTCTTAAATTGTTCTGCTGATAAGAGGAAATAATTTGTCGTGAATCGTGTGAGGGAAATTCAAGTTCTTGTTTCATCATTTTATATATAGAGAAAAAATTATCTAAAGAAACTGAAAACCGTGCAGATATTTTCTAAAGTGGGTGCATTGCATTCATTGACAATGAATTTGATTTAATGGACAATCTTGGTTGAATGAAAAATAAATAATATCTTCACCCTTAATTCCTGAAAGAAATCCAGAATATAAAGAATTATTTTATGAACAACGCCAAATTGTTGAATGTTCTGTTAAAAATGCCGAATCTAAATTCGACTTGATTTCTAGATATTCATCGCAGACAAACTAAAATGAATAAATGAATGATGTTTAATATTTATCAATAGTGTTAAGCCATTCTCTATAAGATTAATAGGTTTTTTTAATTCTTCAGAATTGGATATAGTCACTATATTAATTTTAAAGCTCATGCAACGACGTGAATTTCAAGATGAAATCAAATTAAAAAATTTTGGAAATATTTTACCTCTCAGTAGTAATTAACCCTCTTTAAATGAAAGATATTTTCAGAGTTGGTAAACATATTAAAAATTCAAAATTTGGAAAAAGTCAAATTATTCCTGATGAAAAACAATTTATAACAGATTTCACTGTCAAGCATTTTAATGACGTTTGTCTTCGTGGTATAACAATATTGAAATGAGAGAGAGAGACATCCCTCAGACAACAATTCAGGACGACGAAATTCAGGAATTTCAGAATTAATACCATAAAATAGTTATAATTTTGAAATGTATGAAATGTTTCAGAAATCGATTAACTTATATCAGATGTCCAAATTGATACGGGCCAAGCAGAAATCAAGATAATTTATCATTCAATTTTCGCAAATGAATTAATATACTTTTAATAAATTATGAAATATTAATTATGCAGTGTAGAAACGATAGAAAGATTTTACTTAATAACAAACAAATTGAAAATTACGATAAAAATATACCATATACATCAAGAAAGTTGAAATAAATTTATAACACTTACTTAACAAATTTTATTCAAGTTAAAAGGAGAATGGCTAATTTTAAAGCAGACATTTTACACACATTAATCTAAATAGTCAGTATGCAAGAGAAAAAGTATCTCATATACATTGGTCACATACACTGCTGGAAAAAGTAGGACAGTCATACTTTATAAATTATGGTTTAAATTTTAAAGCAATTAATGTAATTTTTCTTTTTTATTTTATTAAACTAATTTTTATTTTATTTTCAGTGAAAGAGTTTTATTTACCACTAAGAAAATATTATAAATTAGTACTTAAAGATTTTTAGCCTGGGGAAAAAAATAGAGACACCTGCAAAAATATTCTCATTTTGGAATCTGTAGCAATTTAATATGTTGAAAACGTTGTTCTTTTAAACTGTCTTTCCTTCAAAAAATATATTTTGTTGAAAGAAATTCTCAATTTTTATACAGTTAAAATACCTAGGGGGAACCTTTAAATGTATTTCAAAAAGGCCAAATCGTGGCATATATGGGCAAAAGTCTAAAAGAAATTTCAAAGCACCTACACATCAGTCCAAACGCTGTTTTTAACTTAAAAAATCTAAAGAGTCAGATGAAAGCAAAGATTGGCCGATATAAAAAATTGACTCTATGTAATCAAGGAAAAATCCTTAAAGAACTTAAAAAAACGCGTGGAGGCATTAGAAAAGTACAAGACTTATCTGACTTCACACATGCAACCAGAAGAACACTTTACAACTGTATAAAAAGATAGGATACGTTTATATTCAAGAAAAGAAAACACCATCCTAAATCGAACGAAATGAACATTGAGCAAGCTACTGTGGGTCCGAGAACAGATGTTTTGGAACTCCGAAAAGACTTTAGTTATTTTTTCTGATGAAAAAGAACTTCAATTTGATGGCCCAGATGGTTGTTAAAATTATGGCATTGTCTGGGTACACAAAAGGAAACTTATTCTGCCAGACAGATAGGAGAAGCCAATTTAATGGTATGAATATTTGTTGGCTACGGTGGAAAGACTGGTCTAGTGTTTCTGAATGAAAGACAGAAACATACAGATTACATTCAAATTTTAAATTCAGAGCTTCTTCCCTATGGCGCTGAGTTAGGTGGAGAATATTCAACATTTCAGTAATATGGATTACCAATTCACATGGCCATGGCGTTAAAAGTTGGTTTGAAACAAATAATGTTCGGGTTTTTCCATAGCCTGCTAAAAGTACAGACCTCAATATCGTTTAATATACATGGTCAGCAACTGTTCGGCGAGTTTACGCCAAAGGTAAGCAATATGAATCTTTGATCGAACTTCGAGAAGCTTTGAATTGTGTTTTGGACAATATTTGTCAAACCAAAATTCAAGACTTATATGATTCAATGGCAAATATAGTTTTTGAAGCAGTTAAGCAGATAACAGAAGAATTACTTATTAACAAGACTTTTACTTTCATTATTTAGAACTGTCCTTCCACTTTTTTCACATAGTATGATGTGAATGAAATTAATTTTTAATTATAATAAGAATGTAGTTTTTTATTTCGTGTTACATATATAATTATCTGATTGTAAATAAGTTTTTAAAAATGCTGTAATGAAATTATTTTGTAAAAATTCGAAGTTCTTCTCTTATTCGAAAAAAACCTAGTGTCATACTTTTTTCCAGCAGAGTGTATGCTAATAGCAGGTTCTCAAAACCTGCTAGATAATTTAGAAATTGAAACTATTGAAAAATACAGAATAAGCATTCTCATCAATAAATACATTAATTTATTAAAAATTTACTATTATGCTTGTAAAACTACACAATCTTACAAACTAATAATTTTAGCATTAACTTATTCATTCTAGCAAAGTTTTTTTTTTTGACTACTATAGTTTTAAGGTTAAAAAAAACAAGACTTTAAGGATTTTTTGACTTTTTAAGCGTAATAAAATCAAGTTTACTGGTTCATTAAATAAATGTAACTTGTAATTTTTATTCATTCCAATTCTTACTTTTGAATTTCTATTATATAAGCTAATCAAAAATATTTTTTCAGATAATATATAAACTAGACTCTAACTGCATCAAGCTTTTAATCTTGACAACGAAATTTAGAGACTATCATGACTAGTAACACCAGTCTTTTTTTAAATTTTTAGCATGAAAATAAAAAATGATATTAATTAACGAACCTCTGGCATTTTACGATAATTTGAAATCAATCACTTTTAACTGAACCTCGTTTCAAAAACCATATGTTGAGAATAATAGCTAAAAATTAAGTACAATTATACACAGGAAGCACTTTCCTGGTTTCTGGGACGTGTTTGACAAAATACGATGCCTAAAAGAAGCTTTTTTGTGGGGTATGAAAGTTCTCTTTTCCAAATTGTAAGGTTTCTAAGAAATTTCCTCTTCAGATAAAATTACAAATGTTTTTTCTTCATTAGATGTTTCCTTTTCCAGAATTAAGACTGCACTTGGAAAATGAAAATAAAACAAACTGCAAGACAGTGTTATTGAGTCTTAAAATAGTCTTTCGGAAACAAAGGGAAAGAAACCTTTTAATCAACCATTTCTAGTGAAATATCATCATTTCTTATAATTCATTTTTCTTTTTTAGATTCAATGTAAAAGTTTTTTGTAACATTTAACCGGAATTTTTTTATTTTATTTCTCTAAGCATAGATAGCGGAAGAAGAATATTTGCAACACGTTCACAGTAAATATTGTATGATTACACTTAATTTCGCAGTCAATATACTCACAAGTTTTGAAATGCTTTCCATTTTCTTATACTTATTTCATATCACAGTAATATCGCTTAAGTAAAAAGTATCCCAATACTTTTAATAGTTGTATTGCATGTAAATTTTAAATCTATCTTTGCGTGAGTGAATACAAAAGTTTTTAGTTTTATTCTTAGACATATGCGGAATATAATTTGATTTTTTAAATATATTTCATAATAATGAAATAGTTCAGTGCATATTTGTACAATATTCAAATTATATTACTTACTATTAAAAAAACTAATTTTTGATACAGAATAAAATGAAGCAATAAAATTTCGTAAAAGATTAAAAACATCTTTAAGAATCCTAAAAAAATCATTAAGCGCTTCTCAGATATTGATTTTTTTATAAAATATGAAGATTTATATAAAACTAAAAATTTCAATTCAATATAAAGATCCAAAACTCTATCACACATATTTTATTAAAGTGTCATAGATATTATTAAGCAAAATTATGATTGAATTATTATTTTAGAATGAAGTGGTGTGGATATTAGAAACTTTCATTGCCTGTAACAAGTTACAAGAAATTTGCACATTTTTAAGGTGAACTAAAAAAAATTATCATTAAGTCATTTACGTTTTCATTTCATTTGATGTTCAACTACCCTTTAAAAAAGGGTGAGCTAAATACCGTCTGTAATTATAGATTAAAGATAATTCTATAATATATATTAGAAATAATAAATTTATAACTATAGATTATTTAAAGAAAGTGTAATATAGCATTAAATATTGCAATGTGTTAAGCTCAACTTTAAGTAAAGAACGAAGATTTTTAAAGAATAGAATATTGTAAAGCAGTAGTTTTTTTTTAATTGTATTTCACGGAACCCTGTAATTGTATTTCACGGAACCCTGATTCACAGAGTCCTTAGGAATTTCACTGAAGTACACAAAAAGTTTATAAAAATAATATCAATAATATAGAATTCTGAACTGATTGCACTGTTTTGACACTGTCTGCTACATCATTAGTAATGGGAGGGACTACAGAAGTACAGCATCATCAGATCATTTATAGAAATTTGCGCCTTGAAATGACCACTGCACAAAACATCTTCAAATTTCCGCAAAAATAATAAGTCTTAATATCCATCATTACAACGTACTTGTGTGAAAATCCATTTTCAACTTATGTCGAGACAAAACACGAAAATATAAGATGAATGTTAAATAAACTTACAAAACTAACGACAGTAAAACATGACTCTAAAGTTTTATAGAAAATAAAGTAAGCTCATATCAGTCATTAAGGAAGAATATTTTAAAATTATATGTTAAATTTATTTTGCTATGCTTCTTTAAAAATTTACTATACCATAATCAGACTAAAACATTTTTGTTTGCATGTACAACCGTGAATATTCCTCTATTTATGATTTCGGTTTCTCTTAAAGCACTTTGTTTCTGATATTATAGCATCGAATATTTGTTGAATAATAATAAATGTAAAGAAAACATTTAAAAAACTAGAAAATATTAGAAAAAGCAACAGTTGAAAAGAATATGAAAAATATTTCAAAACAAGAATAAAAAATTGAAGTCAATACGTAAGTTCGATTTTCCAAATAATATATAGCATAAATATTAAAACTTTATTCAGAAAAGGAAATAAAATACTGACATTAAGAAGGTTCATTGATTTCAGATGATGAAATTTATTCCACACTGCACAAATCATATCTCTTGTAAATGGTATCTATTATACTTCTGCAAAACAACAGACATCTAAATATAAAACGTAGAATTAAAGAAAATTTGAATTTAAAAGTAAAATAAAGTTTCACTCATTTGTCCTTGAAAAAGTGTTTCTAAATATTGCTTATTTTTTAAAAAAATTATGGTTAATTAAAAAGAGCGTCAAAAATTTTATGTCTAAAAATCTTACTTCCATTTTAAGAAAGTTCATTTTGATTAGCTATCTATTTTAGCTCTCTGATAAAGTTTATCACAATACATTAAACACTTAAAAGTACTTTATTTTACAAAATGTCAATATAATTAAATTTTTATATCCAACAAAAAATTCAATTCTGTTTTGATGTCATTTAATCGAGATTTTTAACCATTGTGCTTGAAAACTTGAACCATAAATGAAACTGAAATCAAATCAAAGGAAAGGAAATCGAATCGTATTAAATGAAATCAATAATCAATATGTTTGGAATCTTAAGCGTAAACATATACAAAAGTGATTGGAAAGCAAATAAATTTTAATCTGAAAAAAGAGAAATACAAATGCTTACAAAATTGTATAAAAATTGACCAAAACATTTTGATTCAGTTTTATCTTGTTGGCGCATTGTAGGGATTGAAGAAGCGTTCCCAAAAATGTTATTAGTATCTATTGTAACTGTTGTTTACTTGTATTTAAAAACTGCAAAATTTGCATACATTGTTATTACTATTATAATCTATTACTGTGTGCAAACTTTGGCTAATTGAAACCTGTCCTTTTTTATCATGTTCTTTTATAACATTAGTCTCATAATTATATTTCTGTTAGAAACTTAAAAGTGTCATTCAACAGACAATAAGAACCATTATATAAAACATTACTTTTCATTCTATGCCATCTTTTCTTCTTCGAAAATAAAATGATTAAGTTTTATGGAACTTTTATTAGTAATTATACTTTACTTTGTAGAATTATCCTATTTTTATCATATTAATGTACTAAAAATTATCAAAATTGTTACTTGAATTATTATGTTATAGTAGCAATTAGTTTGACAGATTAAACGAAGAAGTTTGTGCAATTTACTGAAAGCCTGTGTGTGGTGTGCATAGGTACAACAAATCGCAAATAACTTACCATAACAAGATCTAAATTCATTCTGATATTTTTGCTATTTTATTATGCTATTTTTCCCATTATTATTTATAACTTATAAACTGAAATTTTTTCCATCTAAATATTAGATTTTTAATATTTTTATTTTTTTGCTTGAAATGCAACGAGTTGTAAGAATAGTTAAGATGTATTTTGGAACTATTTAAAATTGAAAATCTCATTTTTCGTTATTACAAAACTTTTAAGTGCATTGGGTTTGATAGAAAATATTGTATTAATTTTTAATAACACTTTGGTTATTTAAAAAAGATTCAGAAGGACGAATGAAAGCAATAAAGCAACTTGTTTAACTGTTTCAGATATTTTCAATAGAATTTGTGTAAGACTATCAAAGAATGTTTTTAATAAAAGATATTTTTACTGAAATATTATATTATACTCACTTTATAAGAGCTCAAGTATATCATCCGTGAAGATTAATTTTAAAACTATGAAAAATCACAGGAATAAGGTTTTGCATAAAGAAATCTTTCAATATCAAGCTCTCATATTTTTCCCTTCAAAATACATTATACAGGAATAATGATAATCTCTTATCCCTCACAATATTATACAATTTATTATTTATGGTATTAAAACTAATTCTTGTGCAGGTTAAATTAAAACAAAAAGTATAGCATGTTCGCAAAACGATTATTTTGACTATATTTTATTAAAAAAATTTTAAAAAACATGTATTACTGTATTTGTACAAACCACTGGTATAGAAAATAGAATTCATTGGAATATTTATCCATCTTTTACTCTAGAATGTTAATTAACATTTTTTATTTGATTAAATTTGAAATTTTTTCTATTTTTCGACCTTAGCATAAAAATTCTATTGATTGTTCGTGCAGATTTTGATTTTTCACTGCTTTATGAAACGATTCTACTTGTGAAAGTTATTTTTTTGTACACACAATTATATCTTGTTCTCCATTAAAGATCTTGCCGATCGATTAGCGAATGACTTACAATCCAACAATACAGGGTTTTGATTAACACTTTGGGCTTGTATGTTTGTAATGGTTCAAAATCAGTTTCAAACCATAGGTCCTCGTCAAATTGGCCCTCATAGGCAGAAAAGACCGTTGAGCGACAAACCAAATAAACCTGGAACCAGGGGGTACGCGTACCTTCCTGGGGCTTGAGCAGCCACCAGGCGCGTCGGCAGGTGGTGGATCCCCGAATGTCCTGTAGGAATGACAGGATAGCCTTGAATATAGAATCAGAGGCCACGAACCAGCTCCCGTAAACCCTGGTGTTATGCGATCCGTGCCTAGGGCTAATTGGCACCGTGGTATTGGTGTCTTAATGGAGTCTCTAGTTGCCTGGCAAACTTCTAGAGTAATTTGTCTTGCCCAGTATCTCAGGCAATGCTGGGTGGACTTATATTACCTGAGCTTATTAATTTTTATCTTCTGGATGAAAAGACACAAGATATAACAAACCTTTCTGCATTTGCAGGAGAAGCCTCTGAAGTAGATCTTGCTGAAAAAGACAAGGGAACTCAGAGGCAATCTTGTAAAGGGGCAGTAATGAATCTTTCACTTGAGGTAGAAATGACCTCCAAACCATCTTCTTCTGGTGAAAGCCGGGAAGCTATCCGTAGCATGACTGACTTTCTGACCAGATGGGACTGTTTCAGCAAGACCCTACCTGCTGGAAATGTCATACGCAAGAGGAAACGGCAAAGCATATCATTTATGAATGCGAGGCTCTTGCCCTCCCTAGATTAACTTCTTTAGGCATCATCCATACTAGAGAGTTACACCTAGACTCCATTAAAGGGTTATCGGACTTTATTAATAAAGTGGGTGACCCGAGCAACTGGAACTAGGAAACATTGGGTTTGGAGTTAATGATACAAAATGCTGATAAAAGCAGAGGTGCCCAATGACATATAAACCCAATTCTAAGAAGAAGAAGAACCAAATAAACGTATTAAAGGTCGCAACACTTTCTAGCACCGCCTAATGAAGTCTCATAATTAGCTGAATCAACATGTTTAAAGGCTTCTTATTTAATACATTTGCTACGTTTGACTCGATTATTTCTTCCAACATGATTCAAAGGCCCAAAATTTAATACACATATTTCTAACAATACGTTGCCATAAGAAATGAATTGTTTTTTCAAGAACATTTGCTTATTAATTGTCGTTGATCATGCAAATTCAGATGTGCTTCAAAAACACGAGAGAAATGGATTTGGAACTGGGATACACATTCTTACTCATTATGCGAATACGATGGTAAATTGAAATAGTTGTTGTGGGTAGCTTGCGGGACTTAAGATAGGAGTGACCATTTTATTTCCGCACCAGTTGCTTATGAGTGCTTCCTGATTAACCCATTCTTAACAATTTTTTATTACACAAATAGGTTTAATCATTGTTTAAACAATGATGCTAAACAACGCATCATTGTTTCATTTATTCCTATCAAAAGTATTTTGTTTCTTTGCTCACATGATCATTCAATTAATTTATTTAGTTTATTCTTTTTAAATGTATGGTTAGGAAAAAAATTTAACTATTAATGAAATTAAATTCCATATATGTTTTCAGGGGAATGGTTAATCTCGTACGTAAACGATTGAAGGTGATGGGAATCTATTTTAAAGAGAATGTTCCAACTCACTTCACTTCAAGAAGAAGACAGCTGAGGACGTGCTTATTTGTTTTCTATACGTTCCAGTAGACCCACTGAAACTCACGAAAATTGAATGCATAAATAGAAATGTAATATTTACTACAAGCGTGTACTCGTGTGCAGTTCCAATTTCTTTTTCTTTTCATTTCAGTATGCAAACGATTAATGGTAATTCCTCAACGATTGGTGGGTATATTTCACAAGATGAACCATAACTCGTGTTTACTTTCGATTTTCCTCTTGAAAATAAGCAGACAATTTCGTCCGCAGGGATCCGATGACGTCATATGCAAGTATCTAATTGTGATAAATAAACCAAATGCTGAAATTAAACATAGTTTAAGATTTTAAACATAAAAAAGATGAATCCTTAAAAAAATGACACTGAAACATCAAAACTTCGATTTTTATATATAAGAACGTTACACGATTGCAAATTATTTTTAAGTATCATATAGAAAGTGCAATGTCTACAAAAATACATTTGCAGCAAATTCAACAAAATGTTCAGTATATTCTTAGAAATAAAGAAATTATAATAAGAGAATGCATTATAAGAAACTAACGTAAGAGAATTTTCTAAATAATAAGAATGATAGTTATCATGATCACAATTAAGGTTTGTTATCAGTTAATTTAAATTTTCCACTCGATATTAATACAAAATATAAATGATAAAATATTTTTGTGAGGCAAAAAAATATAATTTCTATCAATAAGACATAAAATTTAAATTCAGAAATTTGGTTTCACTTATGTAAAAGAATCTAATAAATTATTTGTGGTGCAAAATAATTTTTTTCCAAATAATATAGAATGCTTTATTCTTCTAAACAATCTTTCCTGCACTTATTTTTCAGACTTCATTTTAATTTCTGCTGTTTTCATTAGTTAGCTTGCCTCTCTTTTATCCAGTAATATAAATTATTGGAAAAAACTTTCTAATGAAAGATACGTTTATCTGAAGGGAAACATCCTTGAACATATGCTTATCTACAGGAAAGTCATCATAAAAAATCACTCAAAATTTATTCGGGCTAAATAAATCGAAAGTTATATGCATTGATATTAGATGCATTATATAATTTATGGCTGCAATACAATTATCATACGCATATATTGCATGAAAAACTTCTAAGTCAATGTGAAAAATTACTACCCTTATATCTGGTAATTTATTTGTAATTTCATTTCATTTAACAAAAAATTTCTGGATAAAACTTACTCCGATACTTTTCTTAAAGGTTAATACAATTTTTCGCGTTCATTGTCTTATCTCCAAAATCATCCCATTTTTCTCATAGTGAAGATGTAATAGCAAATCGCGTTGGGGTCCAGTTGTTGACAACGGCTGTTGGGAGCTATAGTATAGGTTCTTTGTCAACATTGATCAGAAAAAGTTCCCCAATAATGTGACCCGAAGTTGAGCATTTACTTTTTTTGAGAAGTCAGAATCCAATTTTGGCTGACAGAATTCATTTATTGAATCTAACAGTTTGTATGAGAATTATATATAACTTGCAATAATGTCTTGCATGGGAAAGTGCAATAGCAATTTTTTATATAATAGCACTTTTGCATAATAATTTATATAATAATTTCTTACACGTGAATTTGTTGCAAGTTATCCATGCAAACAGGATACTTATTTAACAGAAGAGGAATATAGAGGATTGAGAGATTTGTTTGTTTGTCGCTCAACGTTCATTTTGCACACGAGGGCTAATTAGACCGGGACCTACGGTTTAAAGTGGATTCTGAACCACTACAAACATCCATGCCCCAGGTGGGATTCGAACCCACGAACTGTTGAACTGAAGGCAAGAGCGCTAACCATTCGGCTGCCAGCTTGGCTGGAGGATTCAGAGAAGAATGAAATAAATATTATATTCATGTACTACAATAATTCATATATTTAGAAAGTAATCTGTAAAACTTTCACGATATGATGTGAATGCGAACAACTGAAAATAAACTAAGAAATATTTGAATTTGATGTATTTTGATAAATTGGTAACTGTTATGTCATTATCTTAGTCTACATAACAGGAAAACTTTTTTTCTTCGACAATGATTGTCATTTTTCGGTTGATTGTGCATATGAATTATCAAATTATCGATATGCTCTTGGCAAATATTACAACACTCACATCAATCAATGCTCTCCGAAGTTCCGGTAGACATATGGGAGGAGGTTCACCGGCTGCAATTCGTTGGTCAAGCATGTCCCACACATGCTTTATTGGATTCAAGTCCAGTGAGTATGCTGGCTAGTCCATACGGGTGATATCCTCCGATTGAAGGCATTCTTCTACAATGTTTGCACGGTGAAAACGGGCGTTGTCATCCATAAACAGAAATTCTGCACCCATGGCGACCCCGAAACAGACGTACATGTTGTTCCAGAATGACATCACGATAGATGTGGCCTGTCATGGTTACATTCTGAGCATGCAAGTTAGTTTTGGAACCCAGAATAATTCCTCCCCAAACAAGCAATCCTGCACCACCGTAACGGTGTCGTTCAATTGTGTTCTCTTGGTGGTAACAGGTACCTGGCCCTCTCCATATGAAAGTCCGGCGAGAATCAGACTGAAAGCTAAACCTGGACTCGTCGGAAAACGTCATACAAAATCACTGCTGCAGTGTCCACAATGCATGCTCTCTAATCCTGGCTAACCACTGGCTACAGTGAGTTGCAGTAAGTGGAATATATCTGACAGGCCTACGAGCATATAGACCAATGTGCCCTAAACGTCTGTACCCAGTCTGCCTTGAAACTATCATACCGGTAGCTGAAGAGAGCTGACGAGGCAGGTCTGATTCTGAGCTCCGTCGGTTTCTTTTGGCAGTAACTGCCAAATACCGGTACTCTTTCGGCGTTGTAACTCTGGGGCGACCTGTACTGTAACGGTTACTCACATTACCATCATGTTGGCCAAAGCCTGGAGATGACACTCTGGGCGATCCCAAGTTCCTCGGATACTTTCAGCTGGGTATATTCCAGACAACCGATATTTCTACCACGTGAAACATCTCACAAATGCTTCCTTTGTGCCATAACTATACGGTTATTGCATTGAAAAGCTTTTAAAGCGCTTGTGAACATGGTTTTACTTTTTTGCAATCATTCCTTATTTACCCCTCTCTTACACTCTGGTCATTGTGACGTACTATCAGCGCCATCTGGTGGTTTCTTGTTATTTGCATATTATTTTTCAAGATGTGTGTGATAATTCTACTTGTGAAATTTTTATTTTAGAGTTCAATTTCTGTGTGATTCTGAATTATCCTTAATTTAAGGACATGAGTGTATTTTTTATTTATGACTTCTTATAAACTTTAAAGTTAAAAATGGAGAATTCCCATCAGTATACATTGGAATTTGATCGCAGTGAGAAAGTTCTTTCATTCCGTTCTATTGCTATATTTGTAGGTAAAATGTTGTCATTATCCCGAGAAATTATTGATGTGGTTAATAGATATTGGAAGACCAGTAGTGTTGCAGCTACCTTCAGTTATTAACATCAAAGATGATAAATTTGTTTCCTTTACTGCTTCACTAAATTGATACACTAAGAATCTTAACCTGGGGCTTGAGCAGCTACCAGGCGCGTCGGCAGGTGGTGGATAGCCGAATGTCCTGTAGAAATGACAGGATAGCCTTGAATATAGAATCAGAGGCCGTGAACCAGCTCCCGTAAACCCTGGTGTTATGCGACCCGAGCCTAGGGTTATTTGGCAACGCGGTAATGGTGTCTTAACGGAGCCTCTAGTTGCCTGGCGAACTTCTAGAGTAATTTGCCTTGCCCAGTAACTCAGGCAATGCTGGGTGGACTGTCATATTTCCTGAGCTTATTAATTGTTATCTTGTGGCTGAAAAGACACAAGAAATAACAAACATTTCTGCATTTGCAGGTGAAGCCTCTGAAGTAGACCTTGCTTAAAAAGACAAGGGAACTCAGAGGCAATCTAGTGAAGGGGCAGCAATGAATCCTTCACAGGAGATAGAAGTGACCTCCAAACCATATTCTTCTGGTGAAAGTCAGGAAGCTATCGCTAGAATGACTGACTCTCTGACCAGAATCATCTGTGGATCATCAGTGAGGAATGCCTCTGAAATTCTAAGATGCTCTAGGCAGAAGATACGTTTAATCGTAGGCTTCATAACTGGGCACTACTATTTCAGAATACAGCTCCATAAAATGGGACTGTTTCAGCAAGACCCTATCTACAGGAAATGTTATACACAAGAGGAAACGGCCAAGCATATCATTTACGAATGCGAGGCTCTTGCCCTCCCTAGATTAACTTCTTTAGAGGCATTATCCATACTAGAGAGTTACACCTAGACTCCATTAAAGGGTTATCGGACTTTATTAATAAAGTGGGTGACCCAAGTAACTGGAACTAGGAAACATTGGGTTTGGAGTTAATGGTACAAAATGCTGATTAAAGCAGAGGTGCCAATGACATACAAACCCAACCTTAAAAAGAAGAAGAATCTTAAATATAATTCTTGAACAGAATCTCTACTGTCTCAGATACTTATCTACAACTTTAGTCTATATGCATACTAACTATTACTGTAGTTTTCTTGACGTTGCATCAGAGGCGCTAGAGCCTATCAATGCTTTTATAGATAAACTTGGTCCCTAAATGGAAATGTCTTATCTTCATAAAATTTTTTGATCACCTATAAAACTTATAAATATAAATTTATGAGAACACAGAGATTAGTAATTACCTAAAATTCGTAAACGTCGTCGTCAAGTTGATGTATCTTGCATTTGGAATCTAGTTACTAATGAGTACTCATGGTAATTACATTTTGTTTATGGTTTAGAAATCCTTATTATAAATTTGCTACCAAAAATTCTTTGGCTGTATATTATGTTAAAACTGAGTTCACGATCACATCACTTTTATAATACATTTTAACTGTATATTATATATCTGTCTGTAACTTAGACTGTATATTACTCTTCATGACTATATTATTCATCCTATTTTGATATCACTTGATAAAAAATGTTTTTCTGTTATCCTGGCCACGACAGATTTTTCATCACTATTTAATTTGCCGAGTATGGTCTCGCTGTATCTAATAGCCAAAGCTAATAATAAACTTAGTCATAAACTGTACTCTATGAATTGTATCTCTATCTATTCTCAATACTTTGATTATATGCTCGAATGAAGTAACGCTTTTATTTTTGTGGTTTCGGGGTGTGTAAATAATTTATCATCTGCAACGTTAAACTATTAAACATTTGCTTTTATTTTCTACTTCATACTACTGTATACAAAAAATACTTGTTTTCTTCCATCTTTTGAAATTAGAACCTATTTTTTGGAATCAGGAAAGCTAAAATTCTGATTTTATAATTTTGACTAATGAGTGGCAGTTACGAATTTTTCTTCGAAATTAGATATGTCCTAATTAAATTTATATTATGGAACATCTAAGTGTGAAATACAGATATCGGTAAATAAGATGCATGAAATCAATCAATTTCACTTAAAAAAATGGAAGATTTCAACGAAAAAAAAATTACAATGTTCTACATATTATATATTCTGGTTACCTTCAGTACGAAAGAGACTTTTAATAACTTTTAAATTGTTTCATTGAGATTCTTTACTTTTGACAGTATTGAAATCTAGATCTCAAATTTGATCCATCCTTATAAAATCATAAGTAAAATCAAAGAGGATAAAAACAAACGCTACACTTGTCTTATCTCGCTAGATATAAAGAATGCATTTAATAGCGCCAGGTGGCAAGACTTAGTAGAGATATTAGCGAAACACAACACACCAAGAAATTTATTTGAATTAGTCAAGTCATTCTTACAAAACAGACACTACCTCAACTACAACAATAACTGGAAGAGTTATAGTATAGGAGTCCCACAGGGTTCAAGCCTAGGTCCGTTTCTCTGGCTTATACTCATCAACGAGTTATTAATGAAGGATTTTGGAAGAGATATACACTGCCAGGCGTTTGCTGATGACGTGGCGATCCTGTTGTCATCAAAGTCATACTTTAAACTCACCAAAATGGCGGAACAACCAATGGTTCAGGTCTCGAATTGGACCAAGAAATATGGACTCACACTTAGCATCAAAAAATGCAAATATACAATCTTCACATATGCCAAAGACATAACAAGGCGACCCCCATTCAAATTGAAGGACAAAGAATAGAATACACCAACGAGATCAAATATCTCGGGTTACACTTCAACACTAGACTCACATGGCTTACCCATCTTAACATCATCAAAGACAGAATTGGCAGAGTCCAAAACAAATTAGCTAGGATCGCTAGAGTGACCTGGGGACTTAGGCCACAAATCTTGAAACTCATTTACACACAAGTGACGGAAGGCATAGTACTGTATGGTTGCCCTGCATGGTACCAAGACACAGTCAAGATGAATCTCAAATTAAACCAGATACAGAGAATAGCACTCATTAAACTTACAAAAGCGTACAGGACCACCTCCACAGATGCACTGAATATTTTGGCTGGATGTGTGCCACTTCATCTCAAAGCGGCGACACAGAAAATGAGGTTCGAACTATGGAACTGCCACACACCAATTTATATTGATGATAAAGAATGGAACAGGAATAATGCTTGGGTTAGAACACAGGACATTGAAGCCCCATGGACTAAGACAAGCATCACATGGGACACAGACTCAAACCACACGCTCCATTACGCTTATACGGATGGATCTAAAATACAAAATAAGGTTGGATGCGCAGCAATCATCATCCACAAAAATGAAATTATCCACAAAATCCAAATAAGATTAAATGAGGACGCTTCAGTGTTCGAAGCGGAAGCCACTGCTATATTGGAAACCATGAAATTTACCATCAAAAGAGAAATTGAGTGCTGCCACATCCACTCAGACTCCCAATCGGTACTAATGGCATTGGAAGGGAACAACACGGACAACGAGACTCTAAAAGACATCGTGGAAATATACAAAGAACACCCACACAGATTCAGATTGCACTGGGTCAAGGCGCATGTAGGAATTAAATTTAATGAGGAGGCTGACAGGGCAGCGAAGGATGCTACCGAATTACCAAATATCGACAAGACCGTCAAAGCGAGTAGACAACAGATTAAAACACTCACACTGAATTGGGAACTACACAAATGGCAACAAA
Organism: Latrodectus hesperus; assembly: GCA_037975125.1. Lineage (NCBI taxonomy): Eukaryota > Metazoa > Arthropoda > Arachnida > Araneae > Theridiidae > Latrodectus > Latrodectus hesperus. The sequence continues at coordinate 83,315,388 of CM075850.1, forward strand.
TTTGGGACAATTCCACAAAGACCCGTAGGCTATACAGTTTCTATAAAGAGGTCTCGAGGAAAAGGCTCTTAGCCGATTTCCTGCTAAACCAGGTGCTCACGGGACACGGAACTTTCGGAGTATACAGAAAAAGATTCCACAAGAAATCGGAGATGTGCCCACACGATAATGAAATCCAAACACCGGAGCACCTCATCCTCCATTGCGCCAAGTACAATGATATTAGACAAAAAGGATATCCCACCAACTACAAAGAGTTGGATACCAAGAACCTCATACAAATCCCCAAAACTAGACAGGCAATCAGAGACATCATCTTGAGTGAGCTCCAGCTGCAACTTCAACAGCAGACAGATGAAGATGATGAGGAGGTAGCTGATTAACATACTCACCTTAATCTCCACACACCTTAAATGTCATGTATTAATTCACCTATGTTAACCTTACCATTGTAAATAACTCCCACTGTAAATAATTATGCTGTTTTTCTAACTTTGTACTAATCTCCAAATTGTAAATAACTGTATTGTAACCAAGATTGTTGTAAATAAAAAAGAGGAAGAAAAACAAATCTTCCAGACAGATGACGATCTCGTTTTCCACTTTAGCCCAACTGGCTTTGGCCACTCTGTCCGAACCTTCTCCCCTCAGGGATGACTATCGACGACGTAATCTGCCGTATACCTTCGGGTGGGTCGGCTTCCAACTTTGGTGATTACATCTATCAGTTCTTTTATCGCTCATTTAGAAAAGACAAAAAATGTATTCATATGCATAAATTCCTTTTTATGCTACATTTTCAACCTTAATTATTATGGGAAAATTATTTACTAGAGTAAATTCAATTATTTAACTTTTCCAGTACAAAAAAACAGCTAACATGAATTCATAAATAAATAAAATTCATCGACAGAGTAAAAGGTTGTTATTAGGAATAAATTAATTCAACAAAAGAATTTTTATCTAAAATGTCTTCTTTAATACAAGTTGTTTTATTTTTGGAAGAAATATATAAATGATAAGTTTGAGGCTTGTTAATAATCATAAAGAATATATATTTCGTTATTTTTATAAGCATTAATTAATTTTATAAATAAATAAACAATTTAATAAAGGTGTATAAAAATTAGTAGCTGTATGTTCCTAATCATTTATGAGTTTATAGAAATCCTTTTTAAAAAATATTACTTTATCAGTAATATTTGGAATAAAAAAGAAACAATTTGTTTTTATCATAAAGGTATTTCTATAAATTATATTAATGTATTTCAAATTTTGAAATCCAATAAAATCTTATTTGTTTTCATTAGTTTTTTAGAATGTATATACATAGTACATACATTACACTCGTAAAATTAACATCTTATCGGATTTTCAATCTTAAACTGCTATGTTTAGTTTCTCTAGCATACTTTCGGACACTTATCTCAGATTTGGATTCTACCAGTAAACTGCTATATTAATAAACACTCTTATAATTATCAGTTACTCTTATATAATATTTTAAAAGTTAGTTTTCCTACTTATGTAAAAGTATAAACTCTATATAATCTTAAAACATACAATAATTTAAATAACATTAACGATACGCAAAATGGGCAAAATCGTTAGAGTAAATATTACATATACTTTTTATTATTTGTCATCTACAAAAAAAGGCTAGGTTTCTGATGAACTGAATACTTTTAATTTCATTTTCGGCCATGCATTCATACGCAAACGTACTCAACTATTCGATTAACGCAGATTTTGATACCAGGAAATGGATCATATTTGTTTTGCATAATTCAAACATTTTAATCTGCGATGCCACTCTACTTACGCTAATGTTTGTCCTCAAATTTATCGCCACTCCTTCAACAACTTCTGCAATTCACAAACTTTCACTTAAGTGCAAGATTTGTTGCAAGATAAACAGGACGCTGCGTAAAAGTGTTGGAACACTTTGGTGTACATGTGCCGCAAGACGTTGACCTTCATAGCAATGGAAATGAACTTCGGACATGGCCTATTCTGTTTAATTGATAAACCATCATAAACCAGTGACACATTCTAAACTAAATATTAGATCATTTTTTATTAAGAGTAAATTTTTTTAAATCAAAACAGAAGTATTTTGTATAATTTCTGATCTTTTACTATATTAATAGTATTTATGTAAGCAAATTTACCATAAAATTTACCTTTTAAATAATCTTTAAAATTGATTTTGCAGGGATTTTTCTACTTTTCCAATGAGCTCATATTTTACACAACAGAAATCTTATTACTGATTTATAAGAAAATCACATCGTATAACCACACATATTTTACATTAACGCAAAGTTTCGCTGAGTTCGAATTCCTTATATAATTCTTATTAAAAAAAACTTGAAATAAATATTACATTCGTTTCAAAGAGATGGACAATTTAAAAAAATATATTTTTTAATTTTATTGTATAATAATCTTTTGCGTTGAAATAAAGTATTACATAAACTTTTTTACTTTTCAAAAAATTTATTTCCATTTTACTTACAAATAAAGAGTAAATTTAACCATAACTATACCACATTTCTTTGAATGATAAACATTTACATCAATAAATTTATAAATATGAGCAGTATTTTAGTTTATAAATAATAGTGCATCAAAATAAAAATTTGAGTTAAGGTAAAAAAAATTAATATACACTTTTATTCCGTTTGAATTTCAAAGGCATTAAAGATTTAATTTATCATGTATCTTTTACCCCATAAAAATCTTTTTCTGGATTTCAAATTTTAAAAATAAATTTTAACTTTACTTCCTTACTTGATATTGAACTATTAAGTTTAACCAGTATATGCTTAACATGCTAATTCGTAATGAAAGTAAATCAACACAAAATGTCTAAAATTATTTTTATTAATTTTGATTTCTTATCAAATTTTATAAAAACATTTAAATTAATATCGCTCCAAACATTTAATAAAATTTCTTTTTTGACAAAAATAATGGGTTTGAAGTAAGTTTACCATATAAATGACGACATGAAAATATTACATCAAAAATATAAAGGATTCTGAATTACATTACAACTAAAAATTTTCCATCATTTTTAAAATTTTAAACAACGCTCAATAAGATTATAGTTTGGCTATAGGAATTCTGAAATTAATCAAACTTCCATATTACATAAAATGAGTTCATTAAAGAAAAAGCAAATAACTAATAATGATATTGTTTCTTAAATTTTAAATGAAAAATCTAACTAAAACAAACATATCTTATTACATTTTTATAAAATTTATAGTATTACTTTTTAGTACACTTTATTAAAATTTGTTTCTCGTTTAATGTTAATTTAATACGCTACTAATTCTATAAATATTTTGAATTTAGGAATTTTTGGAACGTATATTGAGGAGATATCTTACAACTGAATTAGAACGTCCAGCAAAAACCGAATAAAAAAGTAATATATTATAAAATTTTAATTTAAGAATGACATTGGGAATTGAAGATATTCCTAAGTCACTCTGAGCATGAAATCAGCTTCCCTCACTCTGAGAGTTTTTGACTTTAATCATCCGGACCTACAATTCTTCTTACTTCCTAGATTTATTTTCCTGCGACTATTGTCGGTGTCACAGGTGAATAAGGAAAACACTTTTCATAGAATTCTAGGCATTCCAGAAGCTACAGTGAATATTTGACTTATATTACAAATGGGAACTGCATTCTTTAAAGACGGATTTCCAAAAATAGAAACTAATTTTCATTTCAGTTCTATATTTTTTTAATCAGTTATGGATCCAAAAAGAAAAAATTCGGGATAGACTACACATCTTAAATGAAAGATTTAAAAATAAAAGTATGTCCGTAAAAATCGTATTGACTGCATAGATACAAGTGATCCAAAAAAAAAAAAAAGCTTATAAATATGAATTTCATTCTAAAATAAATCAAAAATGAAAAAAATATAAAAAATAGATGGTTTGAGAATAAAAATTATTCTTTTTTATGATTCATATATATGTAAATAATCTGAAAATAGAAGTATTACTTCAATTAAATAAGAGAATACAAAATATTTCAAGGAAAATGAGAAATAGCAAAAAATGATTAGTTTTTGATAAAAAAAAATGTATTCTTGGCTATAAAACTATAGGTATTTGTGGAAATAACACAATTTTTTCAACGTTAAATATAGTTGGTTAACAAATTTTTATAACCAGTTAGTTAGAAAAGCCTTATTGATCTATATCTTTAAGCTGTCCACTACGTAGTGTCAAATTTATAACATTCTACTTTAGAAAATCGTTAGAGTATATAAATTTTACATTTAGAACCTATCCCCCTCAAGTCCTGCAGGTCGCCTCAAAGCGTGCTTTTTAGCTGGCGAGGGGGTGTACCTGGGCGGAACGGATGAAGTACGCATGGAGAGTTTTCTCCTGGTAGGGTCACTCAGAGCGTGAAGGCCGTTCCACAATGCTCAGCTAAGCATCTGCAGGCACCGGAGCAAAGTCAGACTTCTCTCCAATGGAACTCCAAGTACCTTGTACCAGAAGAAGCTGCTTTTTCCCTTCTCCATGAAAGAAAAATAGAGACCGGAAAGTCTGGCTTTCTCCTCCAGCCCATCCCTGGTACTGTAGGTCAAAACCAGGAGGAGCATTACATTTTGAGGTTGGCAGACAGGACCAAACGGCTATCACAAGACTTTTCAGTGTGCACCTGAAATGCATGTCCTTTGAATCCGGCCGTAAAGTCTTTCCAACGTGTCCCAAGTGCCATCTGCTGCCGGCTTCCCCGCATCATATTCTCGATTGCTTGGGGCTCACTTTAGAGGATGTTCGCAACAGCCCTCTCCTGGTGCTTGACTTTGCTGGGGTGCATGGAATCATGGATTTGATCTAGCTGCCGTTAGATCCTGAAGGATTGGACACAACACAACAACATTTAGAACCTATAAAATAGCATCTCAACGAAGCATACAAAATAATAGAAATTTTGTTTATTATTTTGTACCTTGAAGATCCTACCATAAACTGGCATGCAATTAAAACTATTCAGTTCGAACAAGTATTCCTCAAACAAATCTGGTATAAATAAAAATCTTCTAGATTTATTTCCTTTCAGGATTTCATTTTATAAAGTGAAAGTTATAAACGTAACCACAAAAAGTAAAGTATTTAAGGAAATTATTATATAATATAATTATTTATATACATTAGAACAATATTATCTATGAGAAATTAAATCATTTTTATCAGGAAGTGTTTTTGTTGACATTTAAAAGGTAAAATTACATTTGAAATTTTATCTTAAAATGTAAAACAATACTATATGTGAGTTTTCTCAAAGGTAGCTTGTTATAAAAAATGTTCTTGCACAAGACTGTTTTTAAAAGTTAACTTGTTCTTAGAAAGAATGTAGTTTTTACAAAAATATTATACAAGTTAAGAACTGTTGTAAGAAAATATTCTTGGGTTAACAATTATGAGATCTAAATTTATTTTCATTTAATTATTGTGAAAATAAATCATTTTCCTTGTAGATTCACAATGATAAACTCAAACATACTATATATTATTAAGTAAATTTTTAAGGTCAATTATTTAATTACTATACATATATTGTTTCCATTTATGACCAGTCTACATTGTAACATGTAAATATATTAGAAGTCGTAAGAAAACATTAGTTGTTAATGCTACCAAATGTTCCAACAACATATTTTAGAAAGAGAGAATTTTTTTTATCTACATTTTATAAAATAAATAACTTAAGCGCTTGGTACAACACCTTCCATATCTTGATTTTTTATGAGTAAAATTAAAAAAGATCCATGCGTTAAAATAGTATTATTAAATTTAAAAAAATTGAAGAAAATTTTTTAGAAAAAACTGCGCAAATATGTTTTTATTTTTTATTGTAAAAGGAAATTAGTGATACAAAATCCCCCTTTACAAGCTGCAATGTGCACAGTAAATGAAAAACAATGAATTCAGAAGTTACTCATTCATCTGCCATTCTATTGAATAAATGAATTATATTTTTTATAATAAACATTGACAAAATCTTATACGAGTTGTTTTGCATTAAAATTAGAAATCTGTGATGAATTATTGACATTTAAATTCAGAAAAAAGAAAGTCGCAGTATTTGAAAGAGATATTTCAACTCCTATTTTCCCAATTTCATTGATAAACTAAGTCTCGAAATCCCATTGGTTGTTGGAGCCATGGTGGAATCCCTCTTGAAGTCCCAAGACTTCCCGCCGTTCCCATAGTGATACGAGGAGGAGGGGACTCTAAGCGATAAAAAAAATAATCAAAACGCGAAGAGTAAAAACATAATAAAAGTAAAATAAAAGCGGGAGTATAAAATGTGGGTGTTTCTCCTCATTTGGTAGCAACGCATTTTGAGGGAGTCGAATTGTGTGTTTCTGTGGTTTCTTTAAATTCGTTTTTACTTCGACATTTTAACTTTTCTTACGATAATGGGCTCAAAAGAAACAGTGATTTTACTTGTGATTGCGGTATTCTTTGTTATGTCGGCCGAACTAGAAGCTAAGGCTATCATGAAAGTAAATATTTTTATATTATTCGCTTTACATAAATTCCTGTATATTGCCTAAATTTAATCATTTCTTAAAACTTTCTTTTTAATTTAGCATAAAAGTTATTTACTTATAAATTTTGATATAAATTTAAATGTTTATGATTTTATTATTACTATTTCCATATATATGTAATCATATAAATTTTACATATTATAAAACTAAATATACCAATCATGCCACAACCATGAAACTAATCTTACAGTTTTAGATTATTTTATTGAAAATAATGAATGTACCAAGGCATTCAAAATCTATTTTTGAATGAAAACTTCTGTCATAAAGATAAATATATTTCTACAATTTTTAATCAAATCTTATGTTTCTTTAATTAATTATAATTTCTTTAAATTTAATGATGGAAATAAAACACTTTTATTCGTATATCCAGAAATAAAATATCCATTAAAAATTAGACTTTAGTTCATTTTATTACTTATAAATATATTTTGTATCTATTATTGGAATATTTTAAACTGCGTTACAAATGGTAATGAAGACATATTAGTGCACACAAAAATGGATCATTTACACTCGCATTATAGTTAACCATTTACTTTACTATAAATGATTTTCCTCAGAGAAGTTTTATCGTAAAATAATGTAATTTAAAATTCTCTTTTTGAAGAATTGATATTCAGGTAAAGGATTATAAGTCGATAAATACTCATTTCTCATTTTTTTAAATAAAATAGAATTTTTAATGTAAGCCTGCCAAAAAATTACCTTTGAAAACATTTCGAAATATTTAGTTTCATCACCAGTAACTTACGCTCATACTTTCCATTTGTGATGGGGATTGTTCAAGTAACTAATGGAAGTAATAAAACATTTTTGTAAAATACAATTATTTTAATTCTATCATTTTATAAAATTTTTTGATATTTTCACTAATTATTTGAACTTTTTTGAATGAATAGTAATGTTATTTTTCTTATAATTTTGTCATTCAAGACATTTAAAAATATTTTTTAATTTAAGCAAAATAATTATAAGTAAAATATTATTAAATAAAAAAACGTACTGTTCGTAGACATTCCATAAAAAATTAAATTTTTAATTGTTAAAGAAAATATTTCGTACTTCAGCAAATAACCTTTGATTAAGCTTTCAGTTTTTAATGTATAGTATCTATATAAATCGTTTCCCCTGTTTCTCAAAAGAACATTTTTAATTATTCTGCGTTTAAATAAAAATGTAATGGTCGCGAATGGATGAAAGATGTGCTGTTTCATTGCAAAAGCTTGCCTAGGCAATATAAAGTTTAGGGAACGAAGAATTGCTTATAATAATCATTAAAAATAAAAATAATAAAATTGTGCTAAAATATAAGCAATTTCAAGTTAGACTTTCCGTACATGGGTAAATTAAGTTCTACAAAATCTAGAAATAAATGGTATTTGCACATATTCAAAAATAATTTTTTTTTAATTTCTACTATATTTACAGATATATTGTATTGACAAAAAAATCATTGCTTCAACTTGCAATCAAATACATTATAAAAATCCATATATAATTCTTAGTTTTTACATTTAATTGATTAATAAAGGTAAAAACATTTCAAATAAATGCGCCTACAATACCTTAATGCTTTAGTATCATCAGAGATACCAGATTCTGGCGTTTTTGAAGGGGGGATAAAATAGCGGGAGGCTTCCGCTCTGCCCCCATTATTTATGAGTAAATGGAGTGGTTTCAAAGAAAGTATGAGGTCACCGTCACAACCTCTAAACCAATCCTATTCATTTATCTTCACTTGACCTGACGCTGAGACATTATCCCGAAGTACGGTGTGCTGGTGGCGCGTCCTAGTGCACCCATTTGCGGGAAGCAAAGTGATGTCGCGGTAGATGAGGGGGTGTCACGGGAACCCACCGCACTTTGACAAAGGAAAGGTACAAATGTTGATTCATTATATATTACTTTGCAAAGACTAATTTCCCATAACTTTTAATTTATGCAATAATTGCATTATTTTGTGACAATGTACTTTTTATTACATAAAATTTAAAAAAGTTAAATGCATATAAGATTACTTTTAAGTTTAGTAAAAATTTGTTTTTGTAACCAAATATAATTAAGATATACAATTTCTATTAAAAGTACTTAGAAAATTCTATTCTGCTTTTTCAGAAGAGATATACAGGTGCGTATATATCTATTACATTTCATTATTTTACAAAAAATTTTACAATCTTCAAGTTATTTCATCTATGGTTTCATATATTCGTGAATATTTTTAAAATTACTTCATTAAAAACATTGCTTTCGGTATTTAAATTTATAATATCGATATTTTTTAATTTCCCAATTGAATGAGAAATGTATAACCAAATACACACATAATGAAATTTAATTTGAGATATTATAAGAACACAGAAAATTCTATCTTTAATAGCTTTGTACTGCTATCAAATTTTTCCAATTTAAGTATTTCCCCAAATTAAATTTTAAGCATTCTTAGAAAGATTTTTCAAATTTTTAAATTTAAATTTTTTAAATTTTTAATTGTAATTAATGTAAAAATAAATTATTATGGATATTTTTTTATTTCCATAGCTTCTTGTAACAAATTTACTAGTGAAATGATTTTCTTATTATTAACATTTTATTCTCTGTATATTTAAAATGTCAATTTGAAATTTCTTGAGTAGCAAATTTATTATGAATTAACCTACACTTGTAATAAAAAAATTTCTTGTTTTATAGCTTTACAAATTTTAATTCTAGAAAAATCATTGACACGTTCTGTTAACTTATATTATCTGTTTTCTCGTATTTTTTATACCGTAATCCATTTGGATAATTTTAGCGTTACTTTTCATTTGATTATTACATTTTTAAGAAATACCTCAAAAATTTGATATGCAAGTTGAAATCTTCACTGTTAATATATGCGTGACAGTAATAATAATATTTATAATATGTACTAGAGTTATAAGTATGAACAAGGCAGATAAATTTTTACATTTTATATATTTTAATAAACGCAATATTTCTATACCTCTTACTTAAATATATTATTGCCTTTTATTTGGAATCAATAACATTTTTATAGTAGAAAATACAAATAAAGTGTTATATCATTAGAATGGTAAATCAGTATTATACTTTCGGCTTTCAATTTTAGTTGCTTGAGTCATCTTTAATTTATTAAAAATATAATCCCTTTCCATCTCATTGCCACACAATGAGACTAATAACACATTTTAAGTATAATAAATGCTTTCTAATACATTTGAAAAATGCGTTTTAATTAAATATCTTGAATTATATTGTACTAAAAAAATTTTTAATTTTTTAATGAAAAAATGAAGAGTCATAATATAAGATTTAATATAATTCAGATATTTAAAAAAATATCTTCAAAATACACGCGTATGTGCATAGGTATGTTTTAACACGTTTATAGATGTATAAATTTTATTGCTTTTATTAATTTTGTAACAATTTTAATTAGTGCCGTCGTGAAAATCAGCTTAATCATTTCCATAATGTTTGAAATTGAAATCTCAATAAAATTTGAAGTTAATTAATTTAGTTAAAAATTTTTAGATAGTTAATATTAGCTTTTAGTAATCATTTTTTCAGCTTAAGAGAAAGGGAGATAATAAGTTATCTTAACTTTAAAAATTACGTATATACATATATATATGTATATACGTAATTTTTGATACGAATATGTATACAGTTTAATAATAATAATAATAATATATATATATATATATATATATATATATATATATATATATATATATATATATATATATATATATATATATATATATATATATATATATATATATATATATATATATATATATATATATATATATATATATATATATTATTGAACTGTATACTTAATGATTTTGTCAAAGATTTGATATTCTGTTACGCTATGTCTCCAAAAAAAAAGTATTCCTATCATTTATTATACCATTGTCAGCTTTAAATTTATTAATAAGAAAACTCATTTATAAATAAATTATTTAAAATATTTTCCCTAGATTATTTAAAATTTTATACTACCTCAAACATATTTTTTGAATAGAGGAAATTAAACTACTTTTGAGTACGCTAACATCTCACAAAATTTGTTTTCTGTTTTAAGATTTTTCACACGTATTTAAGAGCGGCTTACATTTTTTCTAATACTGCGTAGTAAATTTCATTCAAATAAACAGCTGAAATTGTAAAAAAAGAAGTTTTCACAAAAATACTTACTCATCCACCTAAAATGGATCAAAACCCAAAACGAAAACACTAATCAAGATTAGATAAGTCTAGCGTATGTCTGTGGTACTTTTAACAAGATTAGATTCAGTTACCGACTGAAATGTTTATTTAAAACGAAACATTAGACATTTTTAAATAAACTTTTGTATCGTATAACGACTCCCTTGTGGGTAATGTATATATCAAGAGGAAGATTAAGATTCCGTCGTAAGAGATCTTCTCCTTTTTCTCGTGAATTTTGCAGAGTTTTTGACAATTTTTGTTTCTTTTAAATTATTTGGAATGATTTAGTAGTTTTTTTAAATTAGTATTACAGTACATTAAAAAAAAAGTACAATTCACAAACATTCCTGAACCTAAAATATAAGTTATCTTTCTCTATAATATAATTATTTAAATTGTTTTATTTTGAAAATTTTATCAATTTTAAAGCATTTTACTGATGAAGTAAAGCATACAGAAGCTGCGAGTTTTTATTCAATTCTTCATGTTAATATTTTGGGATATTGAAAGAAAATTTGAATCCCGGTTGTGCAGTAGTAGCGTTTCGCGCTCCCAAGACACAGGGCCGAGGTTCAATCTTCGGGCTGGACAAAGTCGACTCAGCCTTTCATCTATTCAATGGCTCGATTAATCTGGATACCATGTATGCTTGGAAACTAAATACTAGAAGTTTAGCACTAGGTTGACCACCTAATTAGGACATATGCTTTGCTTACCAGGGCCATCGATCATGAAAACAGATGTGGATACTGTGAAATGGATATGTAGCTCCATATGGGTTGTCGTGCCACAGACTTTAGTTTAGTAAGAAGTATTAGCATATTATCAGAGAAACGCTTAAGATGTTTAAGAAATAAAGTTGACACTAATACAGTATTTTCTCCTTTAAGTAAATTAAAAATCAATGCCATCGAAATACAGAATAAATACATCAACAATTAATTCGTTGGTTTGATAAATGAAAATCGTAACTTCTACTAGAAACATCATGATCATGACGCTAAATCATGCGATAAAGTAACTTCCACGATGTAACTTAGGATAAAATTGGAAGTGTATCCGTCTTCACTTCGTAGACGATTGAAGGTCAAGGAATATAAGTATGATTAGAGATTTTCCTCAACTATTAAATTTCAGAAAGTTGTTTACTCGAAGTCCGTCGTACTGTCCTGAGTTTACGGAAGTCTGGTTCGTATAATGACGTATAAAATGACCCTGCTTTGATTTTCATTATCTGATTGGATGTCAAATTCCCATAACACAGAAAAAATCCTCTACAATAATATGCAGCTTCTTTTTCAAGGACTTTTTCATCAAAGTTGAGTAGGCATTCCATAATTTGATTCGAAATATATATACTGCAATATTAATAGATAAAACTCGATTGCAAAGACAAAGAAATATTCAATTACTGGTTTTCACCAAATTCCAGTTGAAGCATATAGTAAATAAACTAGAATTACAATATGAAATTACCAATGAAATGTCTAGAGTTTCAATTACATAAACTAAATTCGACCTACGATGTTTGTAGATAAAAAATAAATATCAAGTGAGTAAGTGAATAATCTGTCACTGTGCTTTTATTTTAATAAGTAATTGTATAAACAAATTTTCTTATGTTTAAGTCTCTAATATAGAAATTTAATAAAAAAATATGTTTCGAAAATGAATGCATTTTTACACTAGGAGGTAAAAATACTACTCATTTAAATCTGGTAATGTTCATTTTGACATGATGCAAACATGTGGTTAAATAATGATAAATTTAATCTTCATAGATCTTAAACTTATTAATGTTTCAAAACATATGAGAATTATATAGGAAACTACTCAGCTTAACTTAGAAATCGGAATTTCAAGAAGAAAGCATATATGCAGAAAGGAAGATAAGATGAGAAATGCATAAATCCCTGTTAAGATGTCATTTCAATGCAGTTATTCATAGTATGACGAGCAATAGATCACGTAGTGCTACCCTATTTTAAAATGGTCGATGGGATATTTTGAAAGATTAATCTTACTGCTGGTAAACAACCACATCAACATAAATTTAAGTTGTTTATGTATCAAGAATGATGACTATAATATTCTGCTGCTTGTCATAAAAAAATATCACCTTATATCATAATTCCAGAAGTTGCTACAGTCTGACTTTGCCTCTTAAGAGTTCTGAATACCAATGATCACGGAGCCTCTTAATCAATTATAATTTATTATAACTATCATTTTTCAGCTTTGCTGTTTATCATATTTGCTTTCAGCGTGATACTTTGGAATCAATGGAGCACTAAAATCAGTAGAGCACAATATCCTGCAATTATCTTCCGGTAACTTAAATAGCTAGCTATTGCTAAACCTACTAAACTTAGTTTATTCTGTCACTTTGTCACTCCAAGTATAAAATATCTTAGACGTAATAAAAATAGTAATTTGAAGTAACAGAGACAATGATTTTAAGCACTTCTATTATTATCGGAGTTCATTCTGGTTCAGACAGTCACCAGCTTATGCAAAGTTGTAAAATCACGACCTAATCACCTCGTCATTTGTGAGGAAGTAATAAATAAGACAACGGTTATTTTTTTCTTTCCATTTTTGATACACGAGAATATGCATACGTTGCCACACATGAAAAACATCTCACAATCAAATTACATAATTTAATACAATTTAGAGAATGTTAAAAATATAAGTTCAAATTAATTATCAGATTTGAATTTAAATACAATTAAGCTAAATACATAAAGTTTTACCAGATGGAATATATATAAATTTAATTGTATGTGGTTTATTCAATTATTTTATATCTACATAAAAAAAATTAACTGTGAATATCAAAAAGTGATTTAAAGTTTTTTAATATCAGCAATTTTGTGTCTGTTGGATATCAGTTGTCTGTCAATAGTCTGTTGGAAGCTGATGTGGTATTGTTCACAGCAGGGCGACATCCGCATCCAACAGATTATTGTATTGACAATTTTTCCTTACTGTCATCCTTATCAAATATCAGTTTACCAGTTTTTTTGTAAAAAAATTAAAATAAAATAAAAAAGTGTCAAATAATCTTTAAAATGTCACTTTTATCAAATATGAATGACATTTTTACTTCGCAAGAAAAATGAATACCAAACACACTGCTACTTTAATCTTCGAGTATGATAAAAAAAGGAGAGGTATTTTTCAAAACGTACACATCTAACTGAAAAGTTTGATTTTCTTATCGTTCCCTTGCAAATGTCATATAAAGGATAAGAATTCAATTAGAATGAACTAAAGATCGACTGACTATATACAAATTTTATATTATCTGTTTCCAAACAAACCACAACAAAACGGGGAATAAAATAAACCATTCAACAGAAAAGAGAAAGGTTTTTCAACCTTTCTCAACTTACTGTAGTTAGACTTAACTTACTGTAGGAATAACTAACTTTTTTAACTTACTTAACTTACTGTTGGAATAAAAACTTACTGTAGTTAGAACACGCTTGAGCTTAAGATATTCTTCAATAGTTATCTCAAATAGTTTTTTATATTTTTTATTTTTACAATGAGCACCAACTTTGAGTTGCTTGATATCTCACTGTGATTTTAGATATAATTAGAGAGAAATTTCAGCGAAATGAATAAAATTTCGGAACAAAATCTTAAATTAAACAGTTTTAATCTACAAATAGAACCAATTATATTTTTAAACTCATCAGAATCACTAGCATACATATTTATTTGGTTATTAAAAATTTGTGAGAAAAATAGTTTAAATGTCGTAGATAATTATATAGTATATTATTTGTCAGTTATATAATCATAAATATATTCAACTGGAAAAAATTCAGTTATAAAGCAGACTACGGAAGACTTTGTGAACATAAATATTATGAAGACAGATAAGATTAGAGTGTGGTATAATATATTAACTTGTTAAATAAAAACTATGGTTAAAATTTAATATCATGGGCAATGGCATAAAAGATACTATTATTATTATCAAAACTTACAGAGTTATAGCTTAATTACAAGTTGAATTTTTCTTCGATTGGTTTAATAATTGATATGTATGCAAATTTCAAAATGAATGCTTAGATGAAACACTGGTTTGCCGCAATCACCAAATCAAATAATTAGAAAATGCAGTTTGTTAATAAGAGCACTCCAAAAAATTGACTGACTTTAATCAGATTAAGTGCATAATTTTTCATTACTAATTTGTACACTACTTTATGTGAAGGACACGTTTCTCAAAGTGATGTTTTTCAATTTTATTTGTCTACATAATAGTTCGGGATATTCTCCATAATATATTTTTCATTCCTCTAATAAATTTTCTGATAAAGTGGGCTGACTAACTGAATTTCTTTTTAGACTTTATATGTAAATATTTTTACTGAAATTTATTTTCAATTCCTATAATAATTCTTTGACTCATACGAACAATAGTACCGTATTCTTCAATATAAATGTATAACTTACTACATAATTTAAATTCAATATTTTTTACAAGAAATTCTTGTTTCAGTGTAAAAAATTATAAAAGTAGGCACACTTTCCCACGAAACAATTTAATTATACAGATTATATTTCGCATACCTAGCGCTTAGAAGAAAAAATATGATTGTATGAAAAGAAAATTCTTAAGCGCTAACATGAAAATGCTAAATTCTTGTGTTTTTATTTGCGGGTGAATTTTTAAATAAATAAAAATTCACTGGAATGAATAGAACTATTTTTGTTTTGTAGTGGCCATATATTTTACATATAAATATGCTAAGAACATACTTTCAGTAACAGTACTAAATTTTTTACTTTCATTTAGACTGCTGTATCTAGGCATAATTATTTCTTGTCAAAGTAAAAGTTAAGTTTTTAAAGGTTTGTGGGCGAATATCATGGTCTGCTGATAGGATAACGCTCTTCAAAAAATAAGATCTCGGGTTTGATCTCTGCTGTTGTTGAACAATGAGAGATAGATGTTCTATTTCTATTTGCTGCTTGCACGTCTGACGAGGTCAGTGCTTGGGAGTTTTGCACATTTTCTCCCATGAGACACGTGAATACTGCTTATTATCTATGAAAAGTCCTCTAAAAAGGTAATTTATACAGTAGATGTTAAACGCCTTACAATAGTCTTTAATCGTTATGTGGCCTTAAGTCTACACGGTGTTAATATATGCATTAGTAGGTTCACCATTGGTTTAGTGGTAGGACAGCACTTTACTTAGCATGAGGTCTCGGGTTCAATCACACCTAATGTTGAACAACGTGGAGATGGAAGTTCTATTTCTACCTTCTGCTTGCACGTCTATCAGGTTGGGTGCTTGGAAGTTTTCCGATTTTTCCCTCATGCTAAACGTGAATACGACCCATTATCTATGAGAATTCCTCAAAGAAGATTAATTTACGTAATAATTGTTAAAATGCCTTACAATGGCCTTAAATCGTTGAGTTATGCGACCTAAAATCTTCGCGGTATTAATATATGTCTTAGTAAGTTTCACCATAGCCTAATGAAAGAACAGTGCTTTACGGAACATGAGGTCCCGGGTTCATGTCAGCAATTGTTGAACAATGAGAGATAGATAGTGTTCTTCTATCTTCTGCATACAGGTCTTTCTGGAAGAATGTTTTGTCACCGCTTAGTGCACAACCTAACGAATGAAGGACGTTGTAAGGCATTTAATTATCCACCGCGTAAATTATCTTCCAGGAGAAATTTTTATAATTAGTGGGCCGTATTCATGTGTCTTGAAAGAGAAAGCTTGAAAAATTCACAAGCACCCTGTCCGAGAGATGTGCATGCCGAAGGCAGAAGCAAAACTTTTATCTCCCGTTGTCCAACAGTACTACAGTGCTTGGATTGAAGGCAAACTTTATGCTTCTGACAATGCTACCCTACCACTAGGTCTTGCTGTGCCACAGGAAGTTACCTTGTAATTTTCCGGGTTTCATTCCTTACGATACGTGAATACAACCCACTATCAATGAAAATCAATTTAAGTGGTTGATATTAAAGTGCCTTCTTTACAACAACCTCAGACTGTCCATTTTATAGTTTCAAATTATGCGTTACTGGGGCTTACAGGGTCTTAGTGGTAGCACTCTTAAGAGCGGAAAATTCCAAGTTCAGTTCCACTCATAGTTGAATAACGAAAGTATTCATCTATTATATGTTGCGCTTCTGACTTTTGCATGCACGTTTGTCAGAGGTTGTGCTTGACAATATTCTGGATTCCATTCCTTACGATACCTAAATACAGCTTACTATCAATTGAAAATCCTCCCGGCAAGCAATTAACATGATGGATATTAAAATGGTTTACTTATGCTGTCCATTATGTGGTGTTAAAGTATGGGTTATTAGGGCTTACCCCGGGACCTAGTGACAGTATTTAGGATAGAAGATCTCGGTGATCGGTATGGGTGCTTGAGAATTTTCGAAGTTTCCTGCCTTAAGACTAGTCAAAGCAATTAACTACACACATAAAAAACTTTCTTGGAAAGTAATTTATCTTGTGAATATTAAAATGCGTTCCAACTACCTATGACAATAAGATGTTAACTACGCGATGTCAAACGTATGCTTTTATCACTATTTGCAAATGACTTTAGTGAAATTTTTTTTCTGCTACACAAGTTCCATAATTATAATTATTGATAAATATTTATTCTCATATGCGCAATCTTTGAAAGATCATAATGATGTGCTATTTTTAGAAAGTATAAACTCAGCTAACCCTCAGATCAATCAGCAGCAAAATATCTTTATCAAATCTGTTACTTCATTTACTAAAATTGCACTAATATATTTTGTTCACATGTGCTTACCGTGAATTTAATTTTGACCTTCTAAATCTGAGTTCATTATTTGAATCTTACAATCAAAGTCAAAAGGTCAAGTAGTAATCATTGCATGACATGTTACGCATGTGATTTGTTGATAAAACTCTTAGAAGTGTCAGGTTAATCAAATTTTCATAATAAACTATTGATATTGTAGTATGTTTGGCATTGTTATCAAGAAACAAATTCGCTTGATATATATAAATAAGAGTATAGAATAATATTTTCAACAATCACGCGATAACTGTATTTAAAATCATTGTTTATATAAGAAATTTCATAAAATTAGCTATTGAGTATAAATAATACGCTTTATGTATAACCAATTAATTAGTTAAAGAGTGAAAAACATTTTTATAGAATAGAGGTTTGATGATGCACGTTTAATTCAATTATGAGAGTATTCAAACAAACAATTATATTTAAATATACATATAAATGAAATTTATTTTATGAATCATTTCATAAAAAATTAATATTTCATTTTATATTTACAAATATCATTAATTCTAGAAATAGAAAAAGAAAAATTATCGATAGTTAATTAAATACAATTGTATAATTTAAAAAACTGAAAATTCTCGACATAATATTCCTTTATTATATATAACATCATTAACAATTTATTCAATATTATGTACTAATTTTTTTTCATTTTCCTTATTATTGATTCAAAAAATAAAATATATCTAGAAGTAAATTCTTTGCATTTTTATTTAAACAGCGCGTCTTTTACTCACTTACAATAAATAAAAATTTTTGTAAGTACGTAAATACGAGGATTAAATTATTCATATATGTACATAAATTAGAAAATATTGTTTTTTTTTTTACTCTACATAAGCTGCATTTAAACTGTCATGTATTTATTTTATAAATTATTTATATTTTGCATTAATTATGCTCCCTTGTTCATTTTGCTTTGTGTTGAATGTGTGCTTATTTTGAAAAATAATATTTCGTATACATATGACAGGCTAGCACATTAAACTTGTGGTTTACGCTTACTATTATTATGGTTCACTTATTTAAATATAATGTTAAAATTGTGATTCATTATTTTCCAAAAAACTTTAAACTACATAAAAATATTGTTAGCGATTAGCAACTATGGTTATTAACTATTCATTTTTCTTAAAAGCAAAGTCACTATGCAGCAGATATTTATAATATATCCATTTCACAAAGCATCTTAGGAATACAGCGTTTGAGCTTACCCAAAATGTCAATATAAGAGCTTTTAATTGAATAAGATCAATTCCATTACTTCTTGATCATAACACTGGTGTTCCTATATCCCAACGCAATTGCTTTAGATAAAGTTCATTTACTCTAATCAGATTATTTTTACAATTTATTTTTTCATCGCTTTTTACAAGGGTGAACAATGGGCTTTTGGCTAGGAATCAAAATTTATTTTTAAAAATTCAAAGAAGAATATTTTGATATGATCGTTAAAGAAAATGTTTTAATCAGTATTCATAGCTTTCCCAGGAATTTGAATTTTAACCGCACGCGCAAAATGAAAGTTTAGCGGCTTACTGGAACTTTTAGTTGAAAGTACTTACATCATCAAAAAATTAAATTCAACAATAAGATAATAATTACAATGATGAGAAATTTTATGACAAAATTACATTTGAAAGTATTCTAGAGAAAATTCATACATATGGTTTATGAGTAAAATTAAATGCATATTTTTACGGCCCATCAAAATAATTGGAGAATCAAATTTAAATCAATAAATTATGAGTTTATTATATTTTTCATTTATTTGACTTTATAACATGCATTTTTATCTATTATTTAGTTTTAGAGCTATGAAATTAATTTAATTGATATAATTCATTTGAGATTATATATTTCAAACAAAGAATTTTATATTTTTTTCATTAATAAAATAGTATGCGTCATTCTATGTTTAAAGTTAAAGCAACTAAAATGAATCACTAAAATGATACCTTATACCAAATGTGTGTTTAACGCTTAATAAAATAACATAATTGTAATTCGATTTCCTGAAGGGATAATATCTTTACAAAAAGAAAATATAAGTAAATGTCTACATAAGATAAATATTTTATAATTGATACGTAAAAAATCTTTAGAAATATTCCCATTAGGAAATACCCCATTATAAATCTCAAAAAAAATGTTTAATACTTAACTGTACTACAAGAGATTTTTCAATTATTCATTCTTGACGAACGATTTTCATAATCAATAAAATACACACACATTTATTCGTTTTAATTTCAATAAATAGTATAATTTTCAGTTTTTGAATAGATATTTTTATAAATCTATAAGATTTGCTCATAAAATTATAAAATAATAATTTACTTACAATGAATTATAAACTACTCTACTTATAAAAAGAAACTGTAATAAAGTCAACTTTTTTTAAAATGATTTTTAATAAATTTTTCTTTTGTAAATCAAATTAAAATTTCTTTAACACAATATTATTTTTAAGCGGTTTGCTTATCTAACGATTATTTTGAAATGGTTTTTAAAACAGATATAAAATTTGATGATTGCAAAAATGAATTAATAATAAATTAAAATATTAGTGAAATGTGTAACTTCCTAATTCCAAAATACAGTTTATTGCCATTAATGTGGATTGATTGGAACTCTCATCGCATCAATTAATGAAAGATGGAAAAATTATATAAATTGATACTAAGGTAAAAATGATGCATAAAAGTACCAAAAACTTTTATTTTAGAATTAAAGACAGCACTAAAAGGTAACTTCATAAAAATAACTCAGTAATTTAGAGTATATATATATATATATATATATATATATATATATATATACATATATATATTATAAATCAAGAGACTAAATAATATAAGTCATTTTAAAAGCTATAAAAATATAAATTGAAATATAACGAAATTAGAATTTATGAAAAAATAGTAAAAAGAATATGGACTATGTCTTCTTCAGGGGGAATATGGTCAACTACACAAAAGAACTTTTGCTTGTCAGAAAATCATTTTTTTGCATTGCTGTATTTCTTTTGCATAGTTGACCATATCCCCCTGAAAAAGACATGGTCCCTATGCTTCTTATTATATTTTTCATATTTTGTCATAAATCCAATTTTTTTTATTTCAATTTATATTTCTAATTATCTTTAACATATATATATATAACTTATTCATAATATCAAATCAAATGGAATGAAATAGTTTTCATAACAGACATCTTTTATAAAAGTAAATATTATAGTAAGAAGTAATTTGCAGTTAAGTTTAAATCTATATATTTAATTTTTTAGTAGATTAACTTATATATCCAATTTATTTAACAAACTTAAAAATCATGTGATGAAGGTATTTTATGTTATAAAAAAAAGAAACAGTAAGTCAATGAATATAAAATCTCGAAAAATTGCACATTAACATGAAAGTCATGAGTTCTAAATAAAGCTCTGTAAAACAGTAAATTTTAACCAAGTTTAGTATATTAAATATAAATCGTTTTTTATACTTGCCAAAATTTTTTTCATTATAAAAAATTTTGTTTCTAGCCAAAAATTGACTTAACATTGATTTAGTTATTGGTCTCGACTCATACTTCGAAAATCAATAACTTAGAATGTTCGCTTCATTCACATTCAGTGCCATTTGAAATACCCAATATCTGACTACACAAAATTATTTAATTCCACTTTCAGCAGTAATTGATTCTATTTTGTGCATCATTTATACGGATTTAAAGGAAACGAGTAAATTCAATTACTTCAAATGTGTTTTTTTCCCCTAAAATATTCTTCAGAAAGAACTGTCTATATAAAAAAAAAATTAAAGATCAAAAAGATTCTAAGCCGTTTTATTTGCGATTTTTTGTTTACTTACAAATGAATATTTCGCAGCATATATTTATTTAAGCACATTAAATTCTGTCGTAATTATATTATAACATAACTTTGATAAATAATGTGAAAAGTGTTGACCAATTCAATAAATTATATATATGATCAATTGCCATCTATTAATAATAATAAAATTTAATTTGATAGAAAAATGTTCATTTTTTCATTTTTCTTCAATATCCTTATATTCCATTGTCATTAATGAATATTTTATTTTTCAGAAGCGAGAGACCATGATCTGGTGTTCCCGATCAACTCCCTGTGGATGGGAAGTGTACAGGCCATTTTGGAGAAATGTTGAATATTTTATCAGAAGCCCGTAAGAAATTTTTAACACATGGTTTTTAAATTGCATATCCCTTGTTAATTGCTTTATATAATAAAAATTTCTCCCCCATCAAAATTTACTTAAGTATGAATATATATCCCAAACGACTTGTCGATTGTCCATATTTTAAATGATTCGCAAAGTAGCTTTAAGCGATATGCGCTTATCAAATTATTACTAATACGCAAAATTTGGCAGTAGCGCGACAAATTCAAACTATCTAAGAATTTAATCATGTCTTCCAATTATTGGAGAAGTTTATGTATAAAAATAAGATTTATACATTTATACATTACTCTCACATTATATTTGAAGAAAGAATTATTGTTTTTGAACTATTAATAGACCAAACAATACTTTAAAAAGTTGCAGAGAGGTTTTCTATTCAAGGTCTGTGGTCTTCAATTAAAATGATTAATTTTCAATTTACACAGTTCCCACATACTAATACAATACATAGAATAATAATAATAAATAGTTGCGCTTAAAATAGTAGCACGCATAATTCGCAAATGATATACATGTTTTAATATAATAATATACATATTTTTAATTAAATTTTATAGTTATTTTAAACAGTTTTACATTGAGTAATCAAGATCCATACAAAATATTTAAAAGTATATTTTCCACTTCTTAGAAATCGTTTTAACTCATTAGAAGCTTTCAATAAAAAGTTATTGGTGTTTCGAAAAGCTTTTTACTTTAAGTAACCTTAATTTTAACCATTTTAAAATAGAAAATTAGTCATAAATTCTCCTAGACTGTTACGAAACCGTTTTAATGTCCACTTCATTTAATTCTGTTTACAAGATATAAATTTCAATTAGACAGCAATGTAGACGATTGGCCAAACGACTTTTTAAAGTTTTTATCGAATGATGAAACATGGTAAACAATTTCATTAGAAGGAAATACTTATTTGTTTATTGAGCTTAATTTATAATTTAGCGATTTTGATTAATAGATTAAGAGATTTTTTTCTTTGTACCTCCATTTATTCAGTAAAATTAGATAGTTATTGATTTTTAGATTCTCTGAATTTCTGTTTCAGTAAATGGTCATAATTATGAAATTGATTCCTCTCATCATGCTATATTAAATGAAAAATGATTCTCTAATTCACGTGTTAAGTTGTAACATGTTTTCATACATAGTAGATTTATTCTTTTCTCTCTCATTAATGAACGAATATTTATTGCTACCAAACGAAAGTATAATTTATAAAATCTTTAATTATAAGGGAAATTTAGTGAAAAAAATTCATTATTAATACTAATACAATATATTATTTTGAAGTAGAATTGTTAAATTTACAATATTTGAAAATAAGTTGATATTCGAACTTTTTCATTAGTTGAATTCTTCAAATATTGACCTAAAATGAGAGTAAATATTCCAGGATTAATTTTAACATTAAACTCAGAACTTTATAAATTTTAAACTTTTAAAATTTTAGGTCAGGAATAAGTTTTTTTCATAAATAATTTTATTGGATATAAATAAAACTAAAATTTCATAATTTTAGTGTTATTTTCTTAATACTTCCAATGAAAATAAATCATGTTCTGAAATCTAAGTGGTACATGTCTTTTGAAGTATTTCTTTTTAAAACTAATATTATTATATATAATTAAACAATGAACTAGTATTAACGTAATTCACGCTTACAAAATGTAAAAATTATGTTTGTTAGTATAAAAAAATCGATTTCGAATCACCACATCATTTCTTTTTACCTCCTTTTCTATATATTAATTTTTACTATATAGAAAATCATAATTAGAATACAAGAATAAATATATTATTATTATATGTTGTAAACACAAACATATATATGTATAAAAAATTAGGAATTATTTTCATTTTCAGATGCGACTGTCAAGAAGATTTAGAATGTGTTCGAGTTTATGATGATATATCGATATCTGCTTACGTTCACTTATGTAGAGCAAGGGATGAAGAAATTGTCATGTGGCCGCATGATGATGCCAGTTCTCAGACAGTTTCGGCGACGTCTCCACTGTAAAGACGACTATTTTGGACATTTCGCTAAAGAGTGGCGATCAAATCTTTCAAATGTATTCTTTCATGAGGACATCTGATCCATCAGCTCATTTCAGTTTATTATTTATTGCTATTTAAATTCTGCATTTGACTTGCATTGCCAAACAATGTAAATAAATGAGTGTCACTTCATAATCATTAAAATGTTTAGAAATGTTTTGTGACTTGCAGCTTTACTTCTTGTAGATTGACATGCTTTTGAACACAACGTTTTTGAATATTTTATACCATACTTTACTCTATACTTTATAAATTTTATTTTTAAATTTAAAAAAATACACCGTGATTTTCGGTTAACTGAATTCTGAAATGTTCGTAAATTGTGCTCCCTAAAAACCTGTAACAATATCAATAAAGTATATAAATATAGGTATAATAAAAAAGCAACAACTCAACATATAAATTCTCCAAACATGAATAAGTAAAATGTTAATTACGCAAATTAAAATTTAAATTATAAATGTGTGCCAAATATATTTCACAATTTCATAAGTTATTAACCATAAAGTAATTGTTTCTTTCGTTACGGTTGAGAACCTGTTTACTCCACTTTATTACGATTCTCATTGGTTTAAAATATCCGTGACGTCGGATAACTTTTCACCCACGCGACACATTCTATTGAGACAGCGTTGTAAATTCGACTTGCCGACAAATTTGCTACCTGTCTTCAAATCACATTCTTCGAGCGGCAGCAAACAAGGCGAAATTCACCATCGAATGTCTGAGAATAGTGTTGAAGTTCATTTTATTAATAAAACGGTTTCTTAGACGAGGTGCAAAGCATCGATTTGTGAAGCCGTTTTCCATTGATTCAAACCATTAACACATGGACAATAGTACAGCAGAAAATGCAAAATGAAAAACACATGACAAAGCATTTACTTTATGGTTAGTACAAATTGGCAAGAACGATTAAAATTTAAAAAAAAATTATTTTAATAATTTGTTGCATTAGATATGCATTACAATTTGTTGTCTTATTTTAATGAAAATACAGCTACAGTTTAAGTTACTAACTAGCCACACAACCACATATCAATCAAATTAAAAACGCAATTAAGAATTACATATAAATAAGTATATTTAAAATATTCCTTTTTTAACGTCTTCTACATATTTTGTATACTTTTTAAATTATTCCATATAACAATAAATGCAAGTACTCATAGAATAAGATTAATAGTAATTACTAGTTACAACAGTAATAAAAGAATTGCTTTATGCAAATTTGCATTTTGCAAGAATGCACCATTCATGTAAAACCATGAACATGAACTTTTTCCATGTACAACCATGATCCCAATTTATTTATTATTTAGCCCATGAAAGTCTCAATATAAAACTGAATGTCTTCTTATACATTCATGATACCGAAATATACCTATATCAATAATATAATCCCAATATATCTATAATACGACCAGTGTAAAGTAGATTCGGTCAGGCTACTATGACAGTATCATGTAACAAAGTAAAAAATAATTTTAAAATATATTTGACGTAATGTAAATTCACATACATTAGATTGCAAAGATAACATATTATATCGAAATCCACCACATATTTTTCTTCACATTTATATTAAAATATTTATCGATGAATATTTTTCTACGGATTATGGAGAAGTCACTTTTCAAATGTTTGTATGTCTCTTAATTTTTACCATCAAAATCAAATTGATTATGAAAGGAATTAGAACACGCCTTAACAAAACGAAAATTAAAAAAAATTCCCCAAAATGTTTATAAAACATGCAAATTGTCTTTAGAGAAAATAAAGCTTACATTAAAATTAAATTGCGATTTTATATTTTTAGTAGCAAACAACTCTGTGTGGTATTGTATTTTAATTTCTTAAATAATTTATGCCAACACAAATGTAAAAATATTTTTTGATCAAATGGATCTAAATATCTATGCATGAAAATAAGAGTTCTATATAGAATTGGGAACCTCTTGTTTTGGAGATAAAATTTAATTTCTGGTAACCCTATCTAAGTTTAGCTTTTGTGTAGCGACAGCGATCAACTTGTTAGTTACATCCTGCCGCTAAAAATTACAAAAAATATCAAGGGGTCAAAAATTTTTGGTGACAACTCACGGAAATACAGAAGTAATAACTGCCAGTTGAAAAAATTTATTTTTTGAAGGCATAACTTCTTTTCATTATTTAAAATGTTTGTTAAAAATAAAAAGTAAAAAATAAAAATGGTAAAAGCAGCAAATTGTGAAACCTTTCCTTCACTTGTTAATAACATTATTGAGGACATTATCATATGCGCAGACAAAATGAAAAAGTACCAAATATTATATTATTTGTATTTTCTTAAATTTTTACTGGTTTGGTTTGGTTTGTTTGTCGCTCAACGGTCATTTTTTGCACACGAGGGCTAATTAGACCGGGACTTACGGCTTAAAGTGGATTCCGAACCACTACAAACATCCATGCCCAAAGTGGGATTCGAACCCACGAACTGTTGAACCGAAGGCAAGAGCGCTAACCATTCGGCTGCCAGCTCGGCTAAATTTTTTACTGGAGAAAACAAAAGAATTCTCAATAAAATCATATAATAAATGTAGTAAATAATTTTTTGGGAATCTTGAATGCTTCTTTTGAAAAATATTTCAGCATTTTAAAGATTTAAAGTATCTTGGTATTTAGGTATAAGTAAAAAAAATTTCAAAAAAGAAAAAAACATTCAAATAGTTTGTTAATTTTTAGCTGGCATGCAAAAAGTAGCATTTTGATTCCCT
This sequence comes from Latrodectus hesperus, assembly GCA_037975125.1. Taxonomy (NCBI): domain Eukaryota; kingdom Metazoa; phylum Arthropoda; class Arachnida; order Araneae; family Theridiidae; genus Latrodectus; species Latrodectus hesperus. Next base: position 83,342,096 of record CM075850.1, read on the forward strand.
AATTCAGGTTCTTATATGAATGGATTCGATTATATAAAAAAAATCAGGAGCAAATTTCAATTTTTGAATCATTAAAAGCGAGAAATAGTTTTAATTTTAAATGGAAAAATCTCATTTTTATATAAATGGATATTCAGTATTGTTCCATTTTGAAATGCTGTTAGCAAGATTGTTTTCGCTAAAACACCAAAAGAGAAATATTAATTTTTATTCATGAAAAATTTAGTTATTTTATACATTGGACAAATTTATACAAATATAAGAAATAAAAATAAAATTATGGAATCAAAAATACAAAATGGGAAATTAAAAATCATTTACATGTACATAAATAAAGCAAAAAATAATAATAATAATAATAATAATAATTAGCTTCTAATATTAAAAAAGCATGTTTTTTATAATGATTAATACTTTCTAGATTTAACTTTATCAGTATTTGAGATACTAAATTGGACATGCAATAAATAATACACTTGGTTGGTCTCCTTAACAATACTTAGGATGAAAATATTTCAGAACTACATTGAGACATGAATGTTTTTGTTAATGAAAATTTTGCACTAATTTGACTCCTAAAATATGAGTATTTGTAGTTCTTAAAATCCACTCTGGATTATAGGTATCAATCAAATTAATACATATAAAATAAAAAAAAATATTACCAGAGTGACAAACTGAAAGTATTGTATTCTGCACCAGGCAAGAAAAATATGGTATTAATGGATGAAATAACAAAATTCTAGAGCTAACAATTCATTTGTGAATTTTCAAATTTTAAATAATTTTTATGATCTAAAATTGGAATTACATATATTAATATCAAAGTGTGAATGGAAAATAGAGGTTAATTTATTGTTCAACAGTCATTATTTGTATAAGAAATTTTACTAGATCAGAAGCTATATTTTAAAGTGAATTTCAAACTACTACAAATATTAAAGCCTGAAATATAAGAATATAACCCACAAATTACTAAATCAAATATCTAGAGAAAATGTAATCATTAAGTCATAATTTAATATTTATAAAGAATTTGCTTTCCAAATGGAACATTTTCTTTATAATACAAAATTTTGCTTTATAAATATAAACTATAATATACATTATAATACATCAATAGCAAATGGTAATATGAACAGAAATAATCTATTTAAGCAGAACTGAATCAATTCTTTTTGGAAAACTTTCAATACTTTTAGATAAGATTAATATTTTGCATTTATTTAAGATTATCAGAAGTTATTCAATAATACATTTATTATTTCTTCAATACTCTAAAATAAAACAATATTTATAAATAAAATTCAATATTCAAAAGAGAAAAAAATGAATTTTAAACGATTTTATTTAAATAACACAAATGTTGATGGGAATTTACATTTACATGGTAAGGAGCAAAGGGTAGGTAATACACATGTTCATATAGAAATCATCTATTTCTCAGTCTTTTTACAAAAGTAAGCTCTGAGTTATTTGATATATCATAACTTTTTAAAGGTTTGTCATTATGAGTTAACTTTTGTCCTGCATGGTAGAGCCAATAAGTCCGCCAAATGTAACGCCAACTGATGAATCTTTCACAGCCTTCTCTTTTCTTAAAAATTAAAAAGAATTTCAAAAAGATAATATTTTATGTAATTACAATACATACTCATTTTAAATTGAAATTCATTATTTTAACATAAAAAACAAAAGTTCCATTTATAACATAAGAAAAACTGTAGAAAAACTACAAAAATCTGTTTCAATAAATAAAAGCAATACCATAAAAATGTACAATTTTACTTAAACAACAAATTAAGTTTTCTGATTAGAATAAAAACATATAATTCAGTTTAGTTTTGAACTAAACCTAAACTCTGTGGCCCGAAAGTGCATGTGGACTAAGGCCTACAGTGCCCATAACTGTTTGCATGACTGAGGGCCCTGGGGTGCAAAGCATATATCCCAGTTAGGTGGTCAACCTAACATGAAACCCCCAGTATTTAGTTCACAAGCAAGCTTGGTATTCAGTTTATCGACCCACTAAAGGCTGAGTCGAACTTGCCCGGCCCGAGGATGGTTTAGTTTTGACTTGTTATAAAATATTCATTAAGATAATTTATAAAATTGCATTTTTTAAAAAAAATACTCAGAGTAAGTATAGAGCAAATTTCATCAGTAAAAATTAAATCAAATATTTTATACTGCAGTTTTTTTTTTTAAGTTCACATTACTTAAGTCTTGGCATTCATAATAAGCTATCTTTAAAATTAACATCATTAGCTAATAGGGAGCTAGAAATATTTTACATACAATATTGGAAAAGAAGACTTGAAGAATAATTTATGGTAAAATTATATAATAGAACAGGTTCCCACAACATTTTGACATCTTGACTTCCTTTTCTTTTTCAAGCTATATGTAAAAATTTAAACGTAGACTAATGCAGAGGCCAAGAATCTTATATTTTGCAAAATTTCTATGCAGTTACCAGAATAGTGTGACTAAAATAACTGGAATACTTAATGCTAAAATAATATTTCTGATTGTTTAATACTAACTTTCAAAATTGAACCAATTCTTTGTTGCAATGCATCTTTTTCTTGGCAGATTTTAATCTACTTCAATAATTTTACCAAAACTTCCAACATTTCTTGTACAGATATTTGCATAGTTAACCACTTGTTTAAGCACTATATCTGATTTAATCATTAAACAAAGATTATTTTTAAGATAAAAATATGTAGCTTTAAGAAAAAACCTCAAACCATAAAAAGTTCACAATACGTTTCTCAATAAAGCTAACAGAAATAAAATATCACATTACCAAGAGGGACTGCTTTTTACCATTAGGTGGATTTAGGTGATATTTGGACTAGTAAAATATGGTCACAATAAAGAGCAAATATTGGACAAGTTTTATTATTGCTTCCATTGAAAATCTAAATTGTTTAGTGGGAAAAGAAAACTGTTGTATATATATATATATATATATATATATATATATATATATATATATATATACAGGTGATTATTAAAAAAAATTATGATCCTTTTGGAAAGGGACTTCAGTAAGTTACAATAAAGATATGAAACCATCTCTTAATCATTTTCATTTTCTACAAATTTTCCTCTTAATGACTTTTTTAACAACACATATGTTGTGATGTTTAGTTTGTGTAGAATATAAATACATAAAATGAAAATAAGAAATAATTCATTATAATTAAAATAAAATGAGTACAACAGATAAATAACATTTTAAAAAAATTGAGGTAATGCCAGTTTCATGCTTTCCAATTAAACATATGGATCAACTATTGAAAATGACAACAAGTCTGCTTTCAACAACACATATGAAATATAAAAACACTTTTTTTTCTAATATTTCACACATGTTAGAGCCAGTGCTTTCAAATAAACATTTACATTATAAAAATAGAATTTAAAATATAATTAACATTCTCAAAAAAGTGTTACATAAAATTAAAAAGCATTTTGAAAATATTTTAATGTTATTTTTGTAAATAAAAATCAAGTTTACAAATAAGAAAATGAATGAATGACCATAGCAGACATACAATTTGTAGTAGACATACATTTAAATTTGAAAAACATACTAATATTCATAAAAAAAATTTTTTTCAGCTATGCTAAAAATAATCATACAAAATTATCACAAATGAATTGTACTGGACTGAGTAATCTATTGCAAGCATTGTTATGATTTAACTTGCAAGTAGGATATTTTAAACATTAACTTTAATTTTTCTATCATAATTTCTCTCCTAGCTTTTAAATTATACCAATTTTTTAACAAGCACTCATTTCCATTAGACATAATTTTAATTTTTATTTATTTAATTGTTTAGTTAGCAGCAAATTTAAAAATCATATTTATCTCTATCAATAGTACATACAAAACAATTATATTTTTTGGGCATTAAAAAAAATCACTCTTATTTTGATAAAAAAATTTTTTATCATAAATTTCCAAAGAAGAATGCAAACTTTTATGTTTTATATATCAATATAAATAAACACAAATGCATGTAAGTAATTACAAAAAATTGGACTTCCAATTCCATAACGATATATCAAGTATACACAATACATGAATTGCATTCATAATTTCATTATTTCAAGCATATATTTTTAAATATATTTCAATAAAAAATTTATTTAATTATATATATTTAAACTAATGATTTTAAATTAGGGAAAATATTATTTCATATCATGAAATGTGCTCTAAAAAGTGGCTAAATTATGTCAGACAATATTTAGAATGGTACTATCATGAATAACAAATAAACACATGAAAATTAAATTTCAGAAGAAATTTAAAGCTTCTCTTAGATATACACAAAGGTAAGCTAAAACAATAGTCAGTTATTAAAAAAATAATCTATATTTATTTCTGAAAATTGCACAATGGAAATTAATCTATATAATGCATTAGATCTTCATACATTTTTAACTAATTATCTATCAATAAATTATTTATTAAAATTAAACAATTAGAGGTAAAAGAAATTTTTTGCAAAATACCATTTTTTTTAACACTTTAAAAGTGATTCAAACCAATTCTAGATTTTTTATTAAAATTATAAAAAAACAAGAGTGATACTATTAATTTAAAAAAAAGTTGAAACAAGAAGAACAAACAACAAAGTTATGTAAAGGCAACAAGGGAAAGTTATTAAAAATATACTATGATAAAATCTATTTTAACGTTGAAAATATAATTCTTATACTAAAAATATAAACAGGATTCTAAAAACTAATACTGACACTAAATGTAGTAAAATATTAACTTTGATAAAAAAAACTTTCATTTTAATAAGATTAAACTTTAAATTGTTGTAAGTAGTAAAACTTGAAGTAAAATGGTTAACTAAGTTTCAATAATCAAATTATTAAAACATGTTACATATAAAAATGTAACATTTATCCTATAATTTTTTACTTTCTTTTCAAAGATTCATAAAAATGGAAACTATTTTAAAATTTTTAAACTTTAACAGATAAAGAATACTAAAATTATATATAAATAAGTGCAGTTCATTTTACTAATATTTCATTACAGGTGTAACTCAGTTTTTGCAGCGTTCATATCTATTGGACAAAATGAAAAAATTAACTTATATGTATTAATGTCTCCTGATTTTCAGAACATAAAAAAATAAACTTTAAAAAGTTATTTGAAACTGCATCATAGGTATTAATAATAAAAGACATTTGATTGAAATAAGGCATTTGAACAGCACTTTTGAAAGATAATTAACTTTTTGAAATGCCACAAGGGAAGATAGGTACAAAATTTTTCAGCATTTACCAGAATATAAATCTGCATGAAGAAAACAGAAACACAATAAATATCTCCTATTACTCAACAGTGAGTGGAATAAAATTTTGGATCTTTTATTCCAAAAAGCACTATCCTGTCAATAAGGTATGATGATAATTTTTCTGACAAAAAATTATTATTTTGAATTTTTATTAGTGCATTTATATTTTAAAAGTGTCAAATTAGTTCAAATTTTTGTACAGGTATCAAAGATCAATATTTTTATTTTTTGTCAGTGAAAATTTAAATCATGCAGGCACATTTTACTGTTGGTATACCTTCATCCATATTTTTCTAATGCTACCATTTGAAATATATGGATGAAAGTATACAAACAGTAAAATGTGCCTGATTAATTTTTACAATATAATTGTAATTATATTTCGCAATAAGATTAATTTTTATATTATAATTTCCCAAGAAAGAAAAGGTCTTTTAAAAATATTTCAATGTAATTCCCATTTTCTTTAATGAATTAAATTTAGTATTCCTTTCTTAATTTATTTTTAAGTGTTTTAATTATTTGTACATATTATTATCTCTTAATAACTATTGTTTAAACTTATATTCTAAAGGCTTAAAGGATAAGGCATTTTTAAGAGAAATAACAATCTAGTAAGGATTTAAAAGCTAACAATTATAAAAAATATAGTTTAGGAGACAGAGAAATAAAAAAAAAAACATTCTACTCTAATTAATTCTTAGATTAGCAGTTCCTTGTTCTCCTATTTCTATGTTCGCTTTTAAAAGGACTACAAATCCTTACAATGTAAATGTATGCATACAAAGTTTGACATAATAAAATAATAGTTTAATAAACATGAAAATGAAATAACTCACCAGTTTCAAAGCAACATGCCTCTGTATGGCTTTTTTCAAATCCATTACAGTTGCTTTTTGTTCAACAACCACTGAATATGTTTCACCATCTGTTTTTTTAACATTTACAGTCATTGCACGACCATATTCTAGAGCTAGCAATGAGTTCAATTCATCAAGTGTTACACCTGGAGGGAGATACTGCAGTAAAGGATCAGTCTTTATGAGTTCTGTAATACCATTTTCAACATATGCTAAGGCATCTTGATGAGACATCGTCTGAGGTTCCTCAGTTTTCTCCAGTAGATCACTTTCTGAATCCATAGGATCAGCTGAGAAGAATTCACTCAAGTTAAAAAAGATAACTAATTACATATGTTACTCTCAATAAAAATTATAACTAAAGATGATTTAATACACAGAATATGTTATATTTGGATATTTTAAATCTCTTCTTTTTGGACCATAATATTTTGTCAGACATTCATTATTGAGGAACTGAAATAATAAAATTATTTCAAAAAATATCGTTTTCCATGAAAAATATGCTTAGTTAATCTAAACATGATTATATGGCTGATTAAATAAGAATAAATTCAATTAATATAATGTAATTATTTCATATTAATTTAATTTAGTCTTATTTAATCAGCATATAATAATACTGTTGTTTAGATTAACTAAGCATATTGTTTATGGAAAGCAATATTTTACTTCAAGGTTTCAACTGTATATGCTTAAAATCCATAAAAAAAATTAAACAAATTTTGATGTGAAGTTGAAATTACAAGCAGTTGAACTGAATACAAATTTACAAAACAATTATAATAGTAGAAGTATATATATATTGTTTTTGAAACAGCAAAAAGTATGCATAAAACATTTGAAATTTCATACATTTTCACTCTGCATTATAATTAAATTTATATTACATATGGACAAAAAGTAAAAGAGTATTATATTTAAGATATTTTATTTTATCTTGAATTTTTGATTTTAAACCACTTTTTTGGGTACAACATCACAATGGAGATATTAAATGACAAATTCAATTTGTTTGAGAAACTTGGAAAAAAAAGGGGCAACTTTCATCAACAATAAACAATTTTTAAAATTTTAATGATACAGTGGCTGAAGCTCTTAAACATTCTCAAGTATCAAACTGCTTGTATAAATGTTAAGTTTTGTAAGGATTCAATTAATTTCTTGAAATTTTTTTTCAAATTGTTGTATATATAGCTAAATTTTACAACATACAATTTATCAGCTCAAAAGTTAAATAATTTTGATTATATCCTAAAAGTTGGTACTGGTGTGAATGTGCCAAACCTGTAGGTTATTATGCCAAAATAGTTTCTTACGATTTTACAACATAACTTTCGATTTTAAGATATAACCAGATTTGTTCAAATGCAAAATTTGTTTGAAGTTTTAGTTACACTTGAAGATTTTGCTTTTAATTTTTTACATTTATGATTGAAATGTTTGTTGTGAAGTTGTGAAAAATGAAGTTTTATTCTCAAAGTGAATAAAATTTGAATTTTCTTATTTGTGTGTAGCTAATGAAGACTATGGGTAGTTAGTAAAAATAAAGTTTGTAATTTATATTTTTAAAATGGAAATTTCAATTTTCAAAGTTATTTATGAAACTAAATTTATATTTTTAGAAATGGTAAAATTACATTTTAAATGTCGTTTATTTATATTTTTTCTTAAAGTATAAACATCCATAAAAATCAAGAAAATGCAATAAAAAGCACTAGAGACGATTATTAACATAGCATAAAACACAGTTATGAAGAATATTGTAAATTCATCCTAACATGCAAAAAAGATATGTATTTTTCTCAGAATATCTTAAAATTTAAATACTATCGAAGTAAAGATATCCAGACTGATGAATCCAGTGAGCTGCTTCAAAAATTACCAAGTAAATTATTACAGTCTTTATAGAATCATATTGTCAGCACTAAAATAAAATAACTTAAATTATGACAAACTTAATAAGCTAAAGATTTAAACTTCAATCTTACTTTAAGGATGGACAATACTGTAATGAATGTTACGGAAAAAATACAAAATGATATTTAACCAATCGAAACTACCAACTGATTTAACCGAAGTCTAAGATTCAGTAAGGCATAACAGATTTCTACATTAAAATGATAGTTATTGCATTTTGAAACGAAAATGAATCAGCAGTACATTTAGAAAAGTTAAGCGCTATAAGGACACGTAATTAAATATTCGGTTTGTAATTCATGCGACTTCTGTTTACAAACAATACAAAAATGTTACGGATACAGTTAAAAAAATAATAAGCATTAGAAAACTTCTACATGCTTATTTACGCTCTTAATCGAAATGAATGTTCTTTTGCTGTGTATAGAAACTGAGTAATTTCCATAAATATATTCCTGTTTTCTTCTTAAATGCATAAAAAATAAAATAAATAAAAAATTTTGTTTACTTTCTCTATAAATGAGTGATGCTTCTAAGATGAAAATGTTATACTCACAAGAGATATAAGGATAGTAATGAGAAAACAATACCAGATTTGTTGATGCAAAGTACATAAAAACAGTTAAAAAGTAGCACATTTATACCGATATAAGCTGAATATCCATATAGCTTCCATTGTTGATTGCGGAAATTCGAAAAAGGAAGAATCATAGCCGATCCTGAGTGAGCATCAGAATATTTCCTTGTACTTTGCCTTGATTTTAGGTTTTACCAGTTAGATGACAGCTACCGGATGAGAATCTTCGTAATTTAGAGGCAGAATCAATCCGAAAATCACCTTAGTACTGGGTTTTCCACTTTAAGAGGTATCGTTTCACTTGGAAGACCTTGCGGCAGCAATCTGTTTAACATGTCCCAGTCACTTTAAGTGAACACGGTGAATCTTCGGTTAATTCGTGATTCATAATCACTGCCTTCACTCCCATAAGTTATGGGGCATAACTAAAACCCGAGAAGAAAGTCGTAGTGAAATTTGCCTTGCAAAACCGCTAATATTGATCTATTGATCAGTGATTGAGATGTTACGGTTTTGCAAACACTGTGGGTAAAGGGTTTATTTCCAGTACATCCAATAATTTCGCGTACAGTGCGAGTACAGTCAAAATTGGCAGCTGTTTCGACTAGCTTCGCACCTATATAAATCCCCAAACTGCTTGCAAATTTAATCTTTTTTGATGCCATAATATTTACTCAAATTAAATATCTTTTTTATTTCTTTTTCTTTATGATTTTGGCAATTTTTATAGCCAGCAACGTAGTTGATAAAATTGTTGTGAAATCATAAATAATCTAATAAATTGATTCATTAATGTAATTGAACTTTGTCTAGTAAGAAAAATCAAAATTAAAAACTACACCAAATTTAAATTTTTAATCTGGTAAGGAGCCTTTTTACTGATAATTTATAAATTTGTAACATGATATTTTTATAAGATGTTTATCAATTGCAAATAGTTGAGATTAGCAATATGCATTTCAGTTTTAAATAAGTGTATCTTGAGCTTTTAATCATTGTATAAACGTGTCATTGCACATGAGTTCTTGCTAATCTTTACTATTTGCAATTGAAAAGCATCTTATAAAAACATAATGTTATATATATATATATATATATATATATATATATATATATATATATATATATATATATATATATATATATATATATATATATATATATATATATATATATATATATATATATATATATATATATATATATATATATTGGATACTTCTTGCTTATGAGCCACTATGATATTTCTGCTGATTGAAGAATAATTTCCATTCTTTTAACTTCGGAATACTGTGATTCCTGAATCTAACTTACATTTTTTGGTGAATTCAACTTCTTTTGCTCTATTTTCGTTCATAATAGTATCATTTCTTATTCAATTTTCAGATTATTTGAACGAATACCTGTTACCTTTTGATTAGATTCAGTAAACTGAAATTTTTTTGTTCCATGGATTTTTTTTATTCAACTCCTTTTTTGGAGGAACTATTTTCATTTTGAAATTTTTCGCATTTTTACTTTCTAGTGATTTTTTTAGGCTAAAATTTTAGTAAATGCTAAAGTTTAACTAATTTGCTAATGTTCATCTGAGTAAAGTTTTATAAATTTGCTAAAGTTCAATTAGGTAACAGAATTGGAAATCGTTTCTATTTTCTCTCTCTCTCTCTCTTCTATTCTAATGATTTGAACATTTAATTTATTTAATAATACAATCTAAATAAAGGTGTCTTTTAATAAATATCATTTTTATAACATTCGAAAATAAATTAGAATAAAAAAAATACAGTTAAGCTTTTACGAGGGTAAAATATTTTATTACAAAAAAAAATATTAAACTTATAAAATAGAAGGGGATAAAAATTAAATTAATTACACAAATTGATAAAACGCATTATTTTCTGAAAACAATTTAATGTGTAAAAAGAAACAAATTATTCATTTGCATCATCATTAGATTAGGCATTGGAAGTTTTTAAAATCTATTAAAGTGTACACTGCTCAAACAAATTAGAAAAACGGGCAAAAAAAAAATGAAAATAACTCTACGCGGTAACCATAATTAGGTTTAAAATGGAGACACAAAGCAAAATGAAATATAGAAAGCAAAAAATGAGCAAAATATTTTATAGGAGCTTTGTTTGTTTTAAAAGGTACGCAAAATATGAAAATATGTTTTAATTCAAATTACGAAAAATTATTGCTTGGAAACAATAGGAAATGTTTGAAATTCATTGTAGCTTCCTCGAACAGATGAAATTGTTGCATACTTGTAATACATAAATCCGATGTGGTTATTGAAAGGACTTTACAGAATACTTTACCATTTCTGGAGAATGACAGTTTGCAAGTCCATGACAGAAAAAATTATCACTTTAGGACCACGTCATTGCATTATAGGAGTAAATTCTAAATATGTTCAATTGTATTTAAGTTTGAAGAAGCTGAAAATCACTTCATCAATTCAAATTCAAGTTTATTCTCCACAAGAAGATTTACATAAAATCAAGCATTATTATCCGTTAAAAGAAAGGAATACTCAATAGATACAGCATTAAGTTATGACATGAAGTCTCAGTGGCTCATTTGTAATTTTTTTTATTGTTAAGTTTTCATTCCATATTAGAAAAACCTAAGAAAATTTTGATATAAAAGAATTATTGCCAAATATTATTTAGTATTTGGTAACAAGTATACATTTGAAAGTAATTTAGCTTCTTTGCCGTCTTGTTTCCTACAACTCAACTTCAATATTTTTGTTTCGAATTCTATATTCGTTTGGATGCATTTTCAAGTACTTATTAAAATTTATTCATTGGCCTGTTTACATTTAGTAGATTTTTATGTGTTGATTTTCTTAATACTCTTCTTACTTTTTTGGTAAAATCTTCAATGACTTTGCATTGCACTTAAATCTTGAAATGAAAATAATTAAGAATTAAATAAATTAGATGCAGAAGTGAAATCAATCTATATGAATAAAATCATTATTCTGCTTTTCCACTGAGTTTTCCTCATAAGTTTGAATTGAGAAGACTTCATAAAGGGATGTTTGCTTCTGACTAACACTTTTACACCAGCTTTAAAAGATTGAAAAACTACAAAAGCTAAAACCAACCCCTACTATCTACCTGATTCTATCCTTGAACTCATACGGGAGCGAAAGAAGCTCAGAAAATTTTACAACTGCCATAGAATCCCTTCCATCAAAACCTAAATTAATTCACTTAAAAAGACAATCAGTAAGGAAATAGAAAAATACAACCATCATTCTTGGAATAATTACCCACATAATTTAAATGTTGAGGATGGCTCTTTTTTTGGAGAGCAGCCAATAGATTAAAAAGCTCCCATCACTGTCTCTTAGTTTTCACAGATGGCGCCACTATGGTAATATCTAACACTACCAAAGCCGAGACAATAGTGAATGTTTTTGAAAATCAATTTCAGCCCAATGACATAATAAATGTAGAAAATGACATGGCAATCTTACTTAGGGTAAACAATTACCTACAATACCTAAAATTCAGCAAGCAGACCTGATTTCAACAGAAAAAGTTGAAACGGTAATCGTAGATCTTAATCCAAAAAAAAAAGCCCTGAGATTAATAATATCTCAAACAAAGCCATGAAGAAAATTCCAATCATTGCTATCTGTCTGTTAACTACAATCTTTAATGACATTTTATGATTCGGACACTTTCTTTCTCAAAGGAAGAAAGCTGTTGTGATTTTAATTAAGAAGCAGGGAAGTAACCCAAAATTACCAACTAATTATATATATCTATCTCTTCACTCCTCACCATGGGGAAAATTGGGGGAAAATTCATGTTACCAAAATTCTCCCAGTTTGAAGAAGAAAATTCTATCATCATCGCTCAGCAATTCGGGTTTTAGAAAAAACTTTCAACTGTTCACCAACTGCTCAGAGCTATTGAAAAAATATTGCACTAAAAAATTAACAGGAGCCAATTTCTTAGATATGGAGAAGGCCTTCAATAAGGTATGGCATGTAGGCCTTATTTATAAACTTATTAATTATAAATACCACATTACCTAATTAAGTTAATGACTATCTCTCCAACAGATCCCTTGCCGTTAGAATTAGTAATGAATATTCAAATGAGAAGCCCATTCTTGCAAGCGTCCCCAAGGGATCTTTGCTGGGTCATTTTCTTTTTAATATATTTATTTATGACATCCCACAAAACCCAAGAACTACGTTCTGCCTTTTTGCGGATGACATTGCCATTCTTGCAAGTAACATAAATCATCAAACCACAACCATGATTAAAATTAATGCCGCTAAATTTAAAACTGTTTTATTTACAATGAGGCATAAAACTTTCCCGCTGAGACTAGTTCCCTTGACAAAATAAGGTCACACTCCTGGGGGTCAAAATTGATAAAAATAAATAAATAAATAAATAAACTAACACGGAGACCACATACAAGTGGCATATAAAACAAACTTATTAGTGCCAATAGAACAGTGTATCTCTTCTTATCCCGAAATTCTAAATTGTCAATGGGAAATAAACTTTTAATTTATAAAGCCTATCTAAAGCCAATGATATCATAATGCAGAACCCATTTGGGGTGATGAATGCATATCAAACATATTGCTATCTTAGAAAGACAAGAAAATAAAATTCTTTGGCTAGTTTATAAAATAGAGCCTTATTTTAGCAATAATATGAGTAGGAAAAACCTGGGTATGCCTTTCTTAACGGGCTACATCAAACACCCTGCGATCCAATTTTGTTAATTAGAAAACTTTTAAATTCAAGCCATAGAAAACTATAACCCGTATAACTTTTATTAACCTTCATAAACCAAGGTCTATTTTGCGAATGAATCCAACCACCGATTCATGACACTGGCTATTGACGCTAGCCTTCCTTTCTAATTGTAAATATTTTGTTTAATATTTTTTGGTAGAGTTGCTTGTTTGTATTTGTAAAGTTTTCTTGTTTTCTCATTTACATAACACTTCCTCATTTACTTTTCTTATTCCTGAAAAATTACAAAGATTTTTTTTACATTTGCTAAAGGTATGTTCAAGATGCAGATTATATATGTGGGAGTACAAAAATTTTCTATTACACAGATTTATTTTATTTAATTATATCAATTATGAACTGTAAGCATTAGGTGCAAATAATTTTATATTCGAAAAGAGGTCAATGGCAATCATCTGGACACCTCATCCCCACAACTTGGATCAATGATTTCTGGCTAACTTAAAATAAAAGTTATGCTACACATCGAAATTTTGATTACAACGTTTGCAATTAATTTAAACCGTAATTAACAGGGAGATCAAACTAATTAATTTGAACTCCCTATTAAGTTGAACTTATTAACGGTAACTTGTTAATTTGAACTCCCTGTAAAGTAAACTTACGAAGAGTTTTCTTCGTAAGTCTGAATTGAGAAGACTGCATGGAGGATGTTTGTTTCTAGCTAACTTAAAATAAAAGTTATGCTTCACTTGAAATTTTGATTACAGCGCTTGCAATTAATTTAAACCGTAATTAACAGGGAGATCAAATGAATTAATTTGAACTCTCTGTTAAGTTTGTCCTGCTACAATGTTAAGTAATTTAACTGGTATAAAACAATTCCGAAAATCTGCTTGCTTCTTGAAACGAGGCGTATAGTTTATTCTTTTAAAACTGTCTTATATAAGCTTAACCGAGGTGGATAGAGAAGAAAATATTAAAGACGTCAGGTCCCCTTTTCTTTCTATAACACTACAGTATATTTTTAAAAAATAACAAAGCTTACTTTTTTATTTTTGACTGAGTGCTGTTTCTATTCTCAAGAACGAAAGTATTTTTACCTTTTTCAATACGCTGCTTATTAGAAATGCATTATAATGCAGATAAAAAGATTCCCGACTGTAATATTTAATAATTTCATAACTGAAGGGAATTTTCTGGCATTCCATACCTCATTTGGTTTATTTTTGGCTGAGTCATACGTGCGATCTCATTTCGTGGGGCAAAACAGCGTTTCAAATAAAGCTAAATAAATAGTAAATATCGTTGTTTTTAAAATCGCAATTTTTCCCCCGAGAGCTGGGTGCATGTCTCTTACTTTAAGCCCTGGTCTGCTAAAGTTTGTGGGCTTGGTACTCTAAGTATTGTTATAACTATCTTGAAATAAATGTTGGTAGAAAGATGTTATAGTGTTTAGATCTAGCTTTCAACTCACCAGAAGCTCTAAGTGTTGGAATGAGCTAAATGGGGGAAAAATTGTTTGTCCATTTTACTACAATATTTGCTTATGTATTTTCCGTAATTTACAAGAAAAATTTATACAAAAAATATATTATATTATGTAGAACATTTCATACACAGGAAAATAGTAAGAAATGAAACGTTATAAACCGATGAAGAAGTAAATAGTTCTGTTATCAATATGAAGCCTTTGGTGAAATGAAAAGTAGCAAAAATCACATCCTTAAAAAGGAAGTTAAAATGGTAAAAAAAGAAATGAATTAAATAAAATAACTTAGAAATCGAACTATACAAATTAAAAATTTTATTCTGTGTTGTTAGATTTATATTAATACTCATTGGTAGATACTACAGCTGATTTGACGAGCTAAGAGTAAAAACGAAATCTCCGAATAGTAAAAAATCGTTTCTTGAACTAGTGAAGAATTTCTATTTTATTTACTGACTTTTAAGAATATTAAAAGTTGGAATTTTTTTGAGAGAGCAGAAGTATTTTTCCTGAATTTTATGTGAAATCTAAAACTACAGACTGAAACTAAAGTCAATTTCTAAACGTAGTCTATCTCAGGAATTAAAACGAATAAAATCGATATCCATATAGCATATAGCTTGAGCCTGTTGCATCTCTTTTGTTATTTATTTAATTTTTTCGCAACCATGGTAAGAACTTAACTCCTTTGTCAATAAAAATAAGCAAATTATAAATTTTCCTTTTCCTAAGGTGGTTAAGTAACACTAAATATTTAAATAATACTTAAGCATCTTAAGGGTAGAAATTAATGATTTATTGTGGTTGAATAACATTTTTCCAATAATATTTGAAAATCTCATTGGCTCCAATAATTTTGAATCTATTTCCAATGGTCAACAGCGTTGTTTATCCAGTCCACGTGGTGTTCATATTATTGTAGAATACAGATTATTCACCAATAAGCACATTGATTAGTCTGATGAAGCCTGTTTCAGATCTAGTGGCTATTTGACTGTTTTCGCGACAGAACAGTATTATCTGTTCTATTTCAACAAACTTTTAACATGATATACTGATAATCTGATGAGATAGCATGTGAATGATCTTATTCTGTTATAACATTATTTGTGTGGAACTGATTTCATTCTTCTTAGAATCGATTTTTCTGATAACACGCTAAGCCACGCATTCCGATTACTTACATTGTTGTTGTATTTCCAAAACACTTCTTCTCAAAACAAAAACTAATCAACTGAATTTTACTACTAAATTAATAAAAAAATGAGAAGGTTATGCGAAAGCACAATCTTTGCAATATCCCTTTTCTAGTTCTTTGAAGTCATGAACATAGATTTTTATTTGATTTTTTTCTCTTGTTTCATATTACGCTTTATATTATGAATTTATTTGCCATTGGCTATTGGCATGAATATGGCCAAAATTTCGTTAAAATCAAGAGCCTGTCTGAATTTCTGAGCAATATATAGTAATTACAGTTATATTGTTCTTGCTATAATATATGAAAATTTTTCAGAGAATTTTGAAACTATTAAACATATTTGTCTATGTTTATAATTAAATCTGATTAAGATGAAATTAATTTTATAATAAACATATGTCATCGGAATTTGTTTTATGTTAATTTAATTCTATGGTTTGCGAAAACAATTTTTTTAATCCAGATAAAAGGAGTGCAAGAAATGTTCTTTACAAAACGTATACTGAAGAAAGTGATCAAATTTTAATCGCAAAAGAGTATTCGGACGAATGACTTAAAAAAAAATAGGCCAGAATTTTTCTTAAGTATTTGTTATTTTCACCGAGTTGTAGCAGTACAATTAATATTTAATAAAATTATTCACTATGTTCTTTTACTATCATTATAATTCTCTCTCTCTCTCTCTCTCTCTTTTTTAGAAATTTATTTAATACAAAAATGGTATCAGTCTAACGAAATCATCAAAACAGAAATTCTTCAACCCGTGAAAAAGAATTTATTCACAAATAAATTCTTGTAATCAAGCTCATTTTTATCGTTTGTTGAATTCAATGGTTTTGCAAACGTTTTTCTGAACGTTTTACAAAATGACGCATTCATTAGAAAATGAACAGGAATTAAATTTTGTTGTCACATAGGAATACGTATGACAAAAAACGCTTGAAACGTTACAAAAAATCATTGAAAATAGTACTTTACCAAAAATATAAATTTATGAGGGTTTTATAAGCTCGCGCCATTCTCGATACAGATTCATTGATTCAGAAAACAATGGCTCAATCTCACAAAGAACGTTATAAGTTATATAAGAATATATTAAGAGAAATGTATTAAAACCATTCCAGTGGATACAATAATATATTTTACTATGGTTTCTTATATTTAAAAGAACAAAGAGATAAATATTTTATAAGTTATTACTTAATATACATTTGTATAAAATAATTTGTAAAATTACTTACAATTTCAATATTTTTTGTGCTTTCAACTGAACTCTGCACCTGAGGTTCTGAGCACTCCACTACAGTTTCTAAAAGAAAAATCTAAATTTAATTTCCATCTCTTCATACACAAATATTTTTAAATTGTTTCTTATAAAAGGATTGTTTCGGATTGTTTGTTATATTGTTTCTAATAAATGTATTTTATATTTTACAATACAGATGTATTATAAGACTTTAATTATTAAATTTAAACATGTAAATAATTCTGACGTATACAATAATTATGATAGCTTTTTAACAAATAAACATTTTACATAAACATGAAATCTTTATTTTTGAAAACAAAATTAGTTAATACTAATGTTAATATTTTTGCCCCATTTTATATATATATATATAAATATATATATATATATATATATATATATATATATATATATATATATATATATTATATATATATATATATATATATATATATATATATATATATATATATATATATATATATATATATATTTATAGTTTACATTTAAATTAACAAAATATTAAATTAAGTATAGCATTTCATAATAGATTCACAATAGAGTACATTGAATATATTTATAATTACACACATGCTATATAATTCAAAATACACATTTTATATAAAAAGTTATTTTTTTCAACATATACATAATATTAAATACATAAGGATTTTTCTTACCTTGACTAGCCGATGTGATTTCTTGATATCTGAAATCCGAATCGAAAGCACAATCCAAAGGTTCTGTGACCAAACCAATGTCTTGCACTCGTTGGTCAATTTCTGTTGAAATTAATCGTGCTTTGCCACCTCCTGTCTTAAAAATTTCAACTCGATCTGCAGCTTTGTGTTGCAGGGACAGTTTTTTTAAATTCTTGTACTTATCTCTCAGTTGGGAGAGTGTCCTTTTATAAACCCCTGCTATGGCATTGAACTCCACGAATATTTTCTCCCATGCTTTTTTTTATTTTCATTGCTTATGCAATTAGTTTTTTTACAATTAATAACATCCCCATACTTGTTAACAAGATCCAAAAGTATATTAATTTCATGTGGGGTGAAATTTAATCTTTTCTCCATTTTAGATAAACGTTCAGGATAAGGAAAGCGCGAGTAAACAAATATAATCTCACGTGATCTGAAGCCAGCCAATCAGCGACCGTCTTACATGTCTTGTACAGATTACTCTTGAGTAGGTTTACTCGAGGAATTCACCGTGTGGTGAATAACAATCGGGGAGTAAAGCGAGGGGTAAGTTTACTCCGTGGTAAGCAACTCGCGCATTACCCACTGTTTGGTGAATACGGCCGTTAAAGAATGCGAGGTAGATGAAGATGAATGCCACTGTGGAAATTTTTTTCTACCTGTGTAAGCATTAGAAAAAGAGCTTCGCACTTATTTATATTTATTATGCTTCTCATATTTTAATCGCATGTCATACAGTCAGTTTTACTTTATAATTACCGAGCAGAATGTTTTTAAAGACATGAATTATTCATTTTTAATCCTTGTTCAGATTAATCTTTTTAAACTTTAATAACTCATAATTTTAAATATATCTTTTAACCATAAAACTATTTAATAGTTTTTTTTAAATTTTCGAATTGTATCGGAAATAAATAAGTTTGCTAAATTAAAAATCAATTGCTTTATGGCCTGTAAAAAATTTTTGCTACTTCGTCAGCAAATGTTTTAAATTAATGTCATTTTAAAAAAAAAAAAAAAACTATTTCATCAGAATAAATATTAGTACCGTTTTCAAGAAATATTTGTGCCATTTTAAATCTTAAAACATTAATAGAATAATACATTTTCATAAATACTATTATGATTTGTGATTCAGGGAATGAACAATAGCTATTAATCATCAAGTGAACTTTTCTTTAATATGTTAAAATACATATAATGATTACATAATGAATAATTCAATGATACTTCTCATTTCAACTCTTACTCAAAATTGTTAATTTTTTAATTTTTAACTAAATTTATCGAAAAATATTTTTTAAAATTTGATAAATATTTCTTGGTTTATATAACTTTTTCTTATATCTATATTCTTTTAAAAGTACAAGGAAATATTCTAGGGAAGAAGATATGATAAAAATTCTTGGAAACTTGTGAACGTCTGATATTTCTAGAAAGCGTAATTTGAAATCCCAACAATATGACGAGTAATTAACCCTCGGTAAATAATGCCTGAATTTAAACTCATGACCGAAATTAGAATATACCATTTTAGAATCAACTTAATTTTACTACCTTGATATTGAATATTTATTTCTATCGATACAGATGACTGCCAGATACAAGCCATAGAAGTTAAAATGTGTACTACGTCTCTTTGAATCGCTACAATAAGTTGAACATTTTATTTAACAGCAAAGTTTGTTCCGAAATGTACAAAATCTTTATAATTTGAAAATAATACAAAATTATTACGAAACTATTTTATTAAATAGAGTGGCAACAAGTAGTTAGTTGTCATCGTTTAGCAATAATAACAAAAAAAGAAAAAAGAGAAAATGGCGGATTTTTCTAAATTGCGAAATACGTAAATTTTGAACTCTGTTTATTTTGTCATTATTTAATGTTTTCTTTGACACTTTTTCTCCTTTTTCGTGTTGAAATTATCGTCTGACTTTGGCTTAGTGATTGATTGACTAAGATTGGGTATTTTTGTTCTTTTATTTTTACTATTTAAATGTTTCATTTTTTTAAAAAATTTTTTCATTATTATGGATTCAAAATGATTGAAGCAGAGACTGAAATGATTTACACGGATTGCGATTTGTGCATTCCAAAAAATAAACACTTCAAGATTATTGACTTTCGAAGATTCTATTCCACAACTGATCCTGTTAGCTGCGGAAAATGGTATTACTAAGTTCTTCATTTTCCTGTCTGCCACTAATGGTACTGCATCTATTACAAAGAAACCTTACAATTTAAAGCAAGAAATAATTCAACTTGTAAAGAATCATAAGAAAATAATTCAAATTCAACACACCCGTCAAGATAAGCTTCTATTCAAAACTAATTGCCCAGATGCTGCTGTAGAAATAAGCAAGATAAACAATATTCTTGGAGTACCTGTTAACTCCAGTTTTCAACCTGAATACATTTCTTCAATATTTCTTATAAAAGAAATAAATGTAGATTTACCTTCATATCTTGTTGCCGAAGAAATTGTGCAAAATGGCTTGACGATATTAAGCTTACAAAGATTTACAAAAAAGAATTCTGAAGAACTGAGCGAAAATATTTTAGTGAGCGTCATTGGACATCATCTACCTCGAACTATTAACTTATTCTGTTCCATCATTCCAATTTCTAATTTTATTGATAACGTTCGCCAATGTGGAAAATGCTATAAATTCACTCACCCTACGAAAAAATGTACACAAGAAGTCTTCCTATGTAAAAACTGTGGAACATTCCATAAAGACTCTCCCTGTGCCAATGAAACACCTAAATGTATAAACTGTCAGGGAAATCATACAGCTAATGACATTTCCTGCCCTACGAGGCTTGAAGAAAAAAATTCTTACATTTTAACAGCATGAACTACCTTCCATTTATTGAGGCGAGAAAACGGTATAATAAATCTTAAAAACCAGTTACTCCAGTGTAGCCAAAAGTCATCTTCCTTTCGTGCCGAATCAAAATGAAATTACTGATATTGTTAAAAAGCAGTGACTGAGATGGTTTCTATATTTGAAGCAAAATTACTTGCGATACAGGCTAGACAAGATCAAATGGTCCAACAAATGTTCTCATTCATGAAAGAATGTATGCGAACATATTCGAATCCAGCTAGATCAGTTTCTAGATCTCCTCCAAGAAAGAGTCGTGCAAGATTTATCCAGTCAAGAAAGATAAGTCAAAATAATTCTGTGAATCAGCAAATTATATCTCCCGAACAACCTATTATGAAGTCTCCTCAACCAAATATTAAATATGCAGAACCTAACATTAAAAAAAGAATTGAGCCAGGAAGAAGTCGTAAAAAACATTTCTAATTTTTTTAAAAAAAACATTCTTTTACTACTCGCGCACTTTTTTGATTTTTAATAACTGTTCAGGTTTTTCGTTTTATTTAATGTTCAATTTAATTTCTTGGAATGCAAGAAGCGTTCTATCTAAGCGCCCGTATGTAAAACTTGCGTACTTTCAATCTTCCGATGTCCTAGCAATTCAAGAAACGTTTCTTAAAAAATCCGACTTATTTCAAATTTGTAATAAAACAATAATTAGATTAGATAGGCAAGATGGCCGTGGTGGAGGACTTCTTTTTGCTGTTGATAAATCTCTACCTGTGCAAGTTTTAAATATATCCTGCTCAGAAGATAACGATACAGAAATATTAGCTATAAAAATTACTATATCCAAATCATCTCTTACTTTAGTAAATGTATACGTCCCACACGGTAAAATTTCACGTTCTTTGTTCCATAGCATCTTATCTACTATTCATCCTCCCTTCATAATAATTGGAGACTTTAATATACGAAGTTCGGCGCTTGGTAGTTATTCAAACTCTCCCGAATCTTCAGAATTTCTCGATTGGATACTGGATAGCAACATTTGTCTTTTAAATACCTCTCAGCCTACTCATTTTGGACTCCACCATAGACCATCCCTTATCGATTATAACTTTGTATCTCCTGATATTTTTCCTTTTTTTACTTTCTCAGTCAGTTCAGATAATTATGGTAGTGACCATGTCCCTGTTCAAACAAGTGTTAAAATCTACAATAACGATTATTCGAAAGGCACTTCCCGCAATAGAATTTTATGGACTGGTTTCTTTAATTCAATGAACACTCAAATTGCTAATAATGGACTAGTTTCTGTAGATCAATTCCAAATTTTATGCAAAAACTATCTTGATAAATTCAGGAAAAAACAAATATTTCCTTTAAAGTCATATTCTCCGTGGTGGACATCGGAATGTTGTTATCTTTTATGTCAAAAAAGAAAACTTTGGAGGAAAGCGAAAAGTTCTCTTAACCAGACTCTGTGGATACAGTACAAACGAATTTCTGCAAAGCTTCATCAGCTTCTTCTAACCCTTTCCAGAAATTTCTGGGATAAAACTATAACGAATGCTGGTATATCTAAGGACATTTATTCTATTCTTCAAAAAACTTAAAAATAGATCTACTGACTCACCAACCCATCATCTACTAATTTCTAGCGAAACTTCAATGATTTCGGACCCTGTTGTTCAGGCTAACTTATTTGCCAAATTTTATTCTCGTCAATCTGAAACTGAAGTAATACCTCTCGATTTAAGTTCAAACTTTGATTTAGAATATAACTCTGCATTCTCCCTCTCAGAACTCCAATTGGCGATTTCTAAATGCAAAAATACTTCAGCTGGTCCTGATTTAATATCAGCTAAAATTTTGAAGGGTCTATCAAACACAGCTTTACGATCCCTTTTGTCACTCATAAATAACTCTTGGTTAAGCGGTATTGTTCCCCCGTCTTGGAAAAAATTCATCATAATTCCTATAATAAAACCTGGGAAAGATACTACTTCAGTAAATTCTTATCGCCCAATATCTCTTACAAGTGTTCTATGTAAGGTCATGGAACGCATGATATTAAATCGTCTAATAAATCATATCTCCCTTTCCAAATATTTTCATCAAAATCATCATGGATTTATGCCTCATAGAGGTTGCGATAGTGTTCTTTCTATGCTTCATCATCATATTATTGCTTTACGCTCACAGAGAAAATATATGCGCAACTGTAGACAAATCTCAAGCTTACGATTCAGTGTGGCCAGACGGTCTTATTTACAAGCATCTCCAATTTGATATCAGAGGAAATGCTGCTCTTTGGATATTAGATTCTTTATCGGATAGAAGTTTTAAAGTGAAATGGCGTGGAACGTTATCTCAGTCCACTTTCTCTAATAGAGGTATTCCTCAAGACAGTGTTCTTTCTCCCTTTCTTTTTATGATTTATATGTCAGATATTTACGAAGTTCTCTCTCCTAACATTAAGTGTTTTATTTATGCTGGTGACATAATCCTTTTGGCTGCTCATACATCACAAGAAAGTCTACAGCAAAAAATGCAGACTGCAATCATAAAACTTGAACAATAATGTGAAGAATGGAAATTAAAAATTGATTCCTCAAAATGTTCAGTCATTGATTTCTCTTCCAAAAAATCTCATGTAAATTTTGAACTAACTATCAATCAATTAGCTATCTCTTGATCTAAGCACATAAAAATTCTGGGCCTCTATTTTACTAATAACTTAACCTTCAAGTATAATTTTCAAATGAAAAAAAAATCTATCCAGAAGAAAATTAATGTTTTAAAAGCTATTGCAGGTAATAGATGGGGAGCAAAAACTAATCACTTACTTCAAATTGTTCAGTCCTTCATTACAAGTAGCCTCGATTATGGATGTCATGTATTTACATCTGCGAGCTTATCAGACCGAAAAATCTTGGATCCGATATATCACTCAGTTCTTAGAATTGCTACAGGTCTTCCTCGCTGGACACCAATTCCACTTCTTCTGAAAGAAGCAGGGGTCTTACCTCTTTCTGTAAGACAAAACTTTCTCTCTACAAGGATGTACATTAGAAATCTTGCACTTTCTACTAGATCTCCATGTGGTAGTTTGTGGGAATCAATGCCATACAGCCATATCTCTGGCGCTCTTCCTCTATCTTTGCGAGTGAAAAAATGGCTTGAAGAAAATGGAATTCAAGAATCACATATTTTAAGAGTTCCTGCAAAACCTACATCTGTTAATATTAATTTAAAAATATTTCTTAGAAAATATACTTTTCAGACTAAAAATCTTCCTACAAATACTATCAATGACCTCTTTGAACTGCATAGTACTTCTGAATGGTCCAATCACATATTATTATTTACTGATGCATCTAAAATAGAAAATAAACTTGGAATCGCTGTTTATAACAGCAGAAATAACTCCTTTGTTTCCGGGCAAATCAATAACTCTAATTCCATCTTTACAGCAGAGGCTTTGGCTTTATATCTGGCGGTGACTAAATTCTGTACTTCTACCTCCAACTATATCATATTATCAGATTCCTTATCCTGTCTAAGCAGTCTGAAAACTCTCTCAACCTCTTCCCCAACCATCATTCAACACATCGGATCAGCTTTAGGAAATGCAACTAAGATTTGCGAATCTATTCAATTAGTTTGGATTCCAGGTCATTCCGGAATTGCTGGGAACGAAAAAGTAGATGCTCTTGCAAAATCGGCCATTAAAAAAAGTTATATTCTGCACTCGATTTCACCTGAAGACCTTATCCATAATATAAGAAACATTTTTATCAATTATAATAACAACGAATGGAAAAATAGTAAATATGCCTCTAACTTTTCGCACATGTCATTCTATCACGAAAATTCACCGCAATTATATTAATTCTCGCCTTGAAGAAGTGTGGCTAGCTAGAGTTAG
The DNA here is from genome assembly GCA_037975125.1 of Latrodectus hesperus. Lineage (NCBI taxonomy): Eukaryota > Metazoa > Arthropoda > Arachnida > Araneae > Theridiidae > Latrodectus > Latrodectus hesperus. The sequence goes on from CM075850.1 coordinate 83,366,939, forward strand.
AACTAGATCTTTTCCGAAAAATGCTAAATTACATAAATTCAGACTTTCTTCAACGGATAAATGCTCTTGTGGAGAAAGAGAAACCATGGATCACATAATGCTATCGTGTCCTCGATATGATCAAGCAAGAAATTCCTTAAGAGAAAAACTTGGTATTGGAGCTCTTTCTTTCTCTTGGATTTTAGATTTGTCAACGAGTCCTAAAGAGAAAATTGACGCTACAATTTCTTTTTTGAAACAAATTAATACAGGTAACCCTCCTATAACACGGTATCTTATAACACGGTTTCGCTATAACACGATTCGTAAATTGCGGGACAATTCCTACAACACGTCATCCTATAACACGGTTTTGTTCCAATGTTAGAGCTTGTCCCAACGTCAGAATAGTGTTCCTACCACCTAACACTACTTCGTTGCTCCAACCATTGGATCAAGGTATTATTTATACCTTTAAAACGTATTATATAAGAAGATCCTTACAGTGGATTTTAGACGTAACCGATTCGGAATCAATTAGCGTAATGGAAGCTTGGAAGAAATTTTCAATCAAGCACTGTATCGAAATCATATCTTTGTCGCTGAAAGAAATAAAAACAACCTTAAATACGTGTTGGAAGAAAATATGGCCCTCTTTCAGTTGAAGCAGAAAACATGCGTGAAACATCAGAAAACGAAATTGGTGCCATATTAAAAGTCGCTAAATCAATCGGAGGCAAAGGTTTTGTGGATATGGCTACTGAAGACATTCAACAATTATTAGTGGAAGAAGAAGTTGACGAAGCGGATTTGATGGAAATGGCATCCCTGGATGCAAATCAAATAGATTTTGAGGACGATGAAGATTCTGCAGTTAAGAATTTAACATTAAAAGAATTACAAGAAGGCCTATGCTTAGCGGAAAATCTCGAGTCATTTTTCTTGAAAACAGACCCTTCCACGGAAAGAAGTCGAAAATTCAAAAGGAGCTGCAAAACTGTTTAACTCCATACCGCGAAATTTACAATGACCTAGTAAGAACTAGTCAGCAAAGTTCGATTACAGATATTTTTAATAGGGGAAAACATACAAAAACTTTAAATAGAGAAAAAAGTTCTGAAAGTGAAGGCGATATCGTTCCACCCAAAAAACGTCCTCGGTTGATTGTACTGAGCAGTGACGACGAATAAATTCATTAAATTAGGGTTGCGTTAGATTAAAATATTTTTTTTCTTACTTTGTGTTGGATATACATTTATTATTTAATAAAAATTAAGTTGTTTATGTCGAATTAAAAAAATATTTGTTTTTAATAAGTTTTTGAAACGTAACCCCCCTTTTTGTACTAATTCTGGGTCTCATACAACACGGCATTTTCTAGGAACCTAACTACCGTGTTATAGGAGGGGTTACCTGTAGATTCTAAATTTTTTCTCGTCTTTGTATTTCCAAGCGGCCTAATTTCCCCTTTTGTCAATCAAACGCCGTGCTTATCTTTTCGTTTTGATTGTTATTATTTTTTTTTCAAAATCATCAATCCATCATTTTGTTTAGGTTTCAAATAAAAAATCTATCTTACTCAATGCGAGCTATAAGCCTATGAGCATAAAGCTCCAAAACTGTTTTTTGCCTAACCTAACCTAAAAAGAAAATAAAAACTTGCAGATGAACTCCGGTTCTGCTATAAAATGATTTAAGGAAATATTATGTTCCCCAGTAACTGTTCTTGTGAATATTTTAATACATAATTTTAAGAGCTAATCACCATTGCTTTTTTATTCTAACAATGTTTAGTTTTTGTTGCTGTTTATAATTGTTGACGTTTTATTGCAAGAAAGAGGAGAAACGAAACTAAGTCTCATTTATAAGTTAACAGCTACAAGCAATTTGTATCATAAACTAATAACAAAATTTGAGAACAAGCAATCTGTATTATAAACTAATAACAAAAACAAACCATCAAGAGAGAGGCTTAGAACAAGCTTTTGTATGTGCAAATGTTTCCTTGTGCATTTTCATGTACAAAAGAGCTGTAACTCTCATCAGACACAGAGATGATTGACGATGACATGAACATCAATGAGAATATCATCATTCATTTGAAGTTCGCACCTGAATAATCAGCACTCTATTTTTCGCTTTATGGATGTGAATTCCATCTCTGGCACTAGCATTTGCAAAGGTTTAAAATCTACTTGAATTGTTGGATTTCGGTTGATTTAGTCTTTGCTTGACGCATCAGAGCAGCTTTCATGAATATATATATATATATATATATATATATATATATATATATATATATATATATATATATATATATATATATATATATATATATATATATATATATATATATATATATATATATATATATATATTGAATAATTTTATCTAAAAGACACAACGATCATAAATATCTGATAGATTATCAAAAGCATTAAGAAGAGATAAGCGTTCGGCTTAAGCTACCAAATTAGATTCCATTACCCTAAAGAAATTAACTGAATCGCCCATTCAAATCGAAGAATTTTTCTTAGCTGAATTGCTCTGTAAAAGATAATAAAATTACCCTCTCAGGTTTTTCTTTTGTTTTTCTTATATTATGTAATAAAGTATATAAAAATCAAGAGCTCAATTTTACTAAAACACTCAAGCATCATTAACGATATTATTGCCTGTAGACCGATACTAATGCCATGAATGAGTTTAACAATCTAACTGTGCGAGAACTGATTTGAAACTACGAAACATTCCGTTTGTAATATGATTGTTTATTTCATTTATCTCTATGCTGTATTTTTAATTGTTGTGTCATCAATAAATTATGTCGCATAAAATATTTTTCTTTGATTTAATATTAGGAACTTTACTAACTGCAACCAAACCATTTAACTGAACAGTTTTCTCTTTATTTGTACCATGTTTCAATCTCTATTACCTACATCTCATTTTGCGTTTAGTTTTCGATCAAAAGTAAAAACTTATCCCTTAGTTATTCCGCAGATCATATTTTTGAATTGAAGATTTATATCTGTTCTGCTTTCATACTTGGATCTTCTTCATTTTCCTTGGCCCATTCGAGCCATTTCTTTACATAAAGATAGCTGTACTGCGTATGTTTTGAATAAGGGTAAAATTGGAAGTAAAAGAACAATGTGTGTTCTTTATATTAATTCTTTTTATTTTTAGTATATTTAGACATTTACTAAAAATAAATAAAATTAGCATAGTTATTATCATTTTGAATATGATAATAGTATAAAATTATATAACTCTTACCATATTTAGTAGGCGGTATCACAGTGGCTATAAAAATTCTATTTATTTTAAGTAGGCTTTGCAAAGGAAACAAGTTTGTAGTCGAGAGGTTCACGCTCTTTCCTTCGGTTTAACAATGAGTGGAATTGAATCCCATCTTGGGTATGGGTGTTCGTAAAGGTTCAGAATCCACTTTAAACAGTAGATCCAATACTAATTAGCACTTATAAGTAAAATATGACTATTGAGTGGCAAATCAAATCCAAAACTGTGGAGTCAAATATGTAAATTTAAAAACACTTTTTTATGAAATTTGATACTGAAAAGAATTTCACAAATATAATATTTGATACACATATATTATAACACAAGGTTCAAATTAAAAAAAGCAATAATCTTTATTGTTATAACAGTAAAATATAAACTTGCAAAAAATGATTATTTTGAATTCTAAAAAAAATTAAAGGAAACATTTCTGAAGACAGTTTAAATCATGATTTTTGTCTGATTTTAAAATGTCTGATGATTTTTTATTGTGTTGATATTAGTCACCTTAGATAGTTTTACACAAGCATCGAGAATCATTAATCAAACTATTTTTGAATCAAACTAATTTTAACTTCACTAATTTTAACAAATTAAATTTTAATTAAACAAGTTTTATTTATTTAAACTAAGTTCTCATTTGCATTCTTAATTATTTCCATTTTATTCTATTAATTCTTTAATCTTAATTTTCGAAAGGTATCTACTTTTGTTATTCTGTTTTTGATAACTATATTTTCTTTATTTTTGAATTATCTAAAGGTACTGTATTGTGGGTGTATCTTACGTTTTTTTTTTAAATTAAATTTTTATTTTAAAAAGCTTTTTTTTTTAAAAAAAAGTTTTGTAATGATTTATTTATTTCGTTAAAAAAGTAGCAAGGATCACCACATATCATGTTATATGTGTTGAATATTCCTACCTTCGTACGTACATGTCGCAATTTTTCAACTTTTTACTTGTCAAGTATCCCTAAAATATGCTGGGAAATTTCAAGAAAAAATAAGTAACTAGTTTTAAAATTTATTTTCAGCTTTTTTTTAGGATTTTTTTATGAATAACAGTTATCACATTTCAAATGGCTTTTTCTCCTATAATTAAACAAGATTCATTTAATGGTGATTCCTTATGTGTTTTGCTTCAATTACATTTGTTGTAACCGTGTGCTGTTTTTATGGTGTCTTCATGTGCGTATACTTTGACATTGATTTAAATTTACAGCAACGTATCTCTCTTCATACCTAACACAAGTTCTCCATGTCTCAACAATATTTGCTTGTATCCTTTTTAAAATATACTCCAATCATCAGCTGTATGCGCTTAGATTCTTTTACGAAACTTTAATAAGCGTTCGATTCATACCTAATTCAATTTCATACCAGCTGAATGAACTATTTCATGTAAACCCTCAATAATAGTTGTATAAGACTCGTTGAAATGAACTTCAATTGTGTAATTAGTTCATATACTTAGTCTTTTCAACATACTGGAGGAAATGGACGTGAACCATTTGAATCCTGGCTTTGTCATTCACCCTTATCTAGGAGATGTTAGCTTAACTCGAGACACTTGTGGGAGAGATATTGGAGAGCTCGACACAAGAAGAACGGTGTACAGATTTACTGTTGTTTCAGTTTTGTTATCTGAATTCATATTACCTTTGTTCTTTGCCCTAGTTTTAATAAGCTGCGTATGCATATGAAATGAATATTAATCCACCTATTAGCTACATGTTTTCAGTTCCTATTACGAAACCTTAAAGTATTCGACTCAGATCTAAGATCTCCAATAATGGCGGCTACTCTGACTACTGATTTTGGCAGGAGATACACTTCACAAAAGTCTATAAATTTAATCATCTAATACTTGGTCTACATGTTATTTACAAAATAAATTTTTGCGTGATATCTCTTGTCTTTTTTTGTGTTGCAATTTGGGTAGGGAGCAGTGTATTTAAATGTAGCTATTTACGCAGACGACGAATTCGTTATTCAAATGTGCTAATGAATGCATATATTTAATTTCTTGAGAAATACTGGATTCATAATATCGATTCACTTTTACAGGTACACATTTAACTTTTTGTGTAAATCTTGCATATTTTATTAGTAGCTATTTATGAACCTGTCAAAATGAACCTCAATCGTGGTGCTTATCTACATGTATCTTTTACGAATTCCTATTACAATACACTTATTATTATTAAAAACTTAATTTTTTATAGCAACTAATTTAGAGTTTCACATAAATCCTCACTATTTCACCAGTAGCTGCTTTTGTACCTAGGAAAATGAGGCTTATAACAGGCTGTTTCTTTTATGTTACCCTAACGTAAATTTTCAAATTTCCTGGGGCTCTGAAATCTGTTATCCTTACAACAAAACAAATTGTGGAGCTTTTTTTTGACAAACCATAGCAAGTATATAAACTCAATATTTTTGACGCTTGAAATATTTTGTAAAATCAAATTAATTTAAGATATGGATGTCAAAAAACTTATTTTTAAAAAATGTTTAAGCTGTTCCTTGCATACAATTTTCCTTAAAAAAATGTATGTTAATTTCAGTAGTCATCTGACCACGAAGATAACCAGAGCTCACCCCATTAGATTATTTTTGCATCTTATATCAAAGATAAGGTTTTCCAGAGAAGTCCTGTAAGCTTTGGTGATTTAAAATAAATCATAACAGATAAAATATCCTCAGTAACACTAAAACAATGTAGGGAAGTTTTCCAAAAAGCTTCGTACATGTTTGCGTTCCCAAATGGTGGCAAATATTTTCAGCACCTTCTGTAAGGAATAATAATGTAAGCAATTTGAATCAAATTATGTTTTTCAAAAATAAAATTCTCTATATTTTTTTTTACATCACAAATAGTTATAAGAGTCAAACAGAGTTGAAAATTGTCTCTCATACCTAAACAAAGTTTAAATAATTATTTTTAAATGCAGGAATAGTTGCCAAGTTAGTCAGATTTTAGGGTGATAAGAAAAACCAATGGGTACTCTTTTAAATTGATCATTCTGTGTATGCTTAAATTATTTCTATCATTTAAATCCGTATGCTCTCCTAGGCATGCCTAGTGACAATCAGCTTCTAGTTCACAAACATTTATTTAAAATACTTTCAAGTATAGATTTCTTGATTATACTATCCCATATTGATTATGCCCTAAAATAGTAAATAATGCAAAACCCAATGCTTCAGATATCGGTTTTTTTAACCACATGTTATTGCAAGCGAAAAACTTGCTCATATTTCGATCATTAGATACATTCTATCCTGTGATACCCTTGTGTAGTATTAAATTACGGTTACCCGAAAGGCCTTTTACTGCATTTGTACAATTAAATATTTACCCTGTAGATTTATTTTTTATTGATTGATTGGTAAATAATTTATATTTTCCCTCTTTTTTCCTCTCTTTCTTAAATCTCCTTAAATTAAGCATTATTACTAATTATCATAGCAAATTTATATTAAAATCTATATCGGGGTATTCAGTTTTAGTCCCCACCCAAAACACTATATTTCATATTACTATAAGACTCTAGTTAAGAAATATTACGGGTAAAAATACCAATTTTATGGTACACTTAAAAACTTATACAAGCATATTTATTTCTTGTGCCTTAATTTCATTTTTTACCTTAAGCGATCCTGCATGCATCTCTGACTGTCTGTAATTTCATGTCGTCAAGGTATTACATACCAGGTAAAGAAATAATTTACTGTTGAAAACAGCAGAAATCCATCATTATCAACATTATTCAACGTCATTGCCAAGATTTTAGTTTTTGTTTGAAAGATTGTTCGTTGTAAGGCTGGTCTCAATGCATGTTGTATTATAGGAATTAGCAGATAAAGCCTTTTTTTCTGATTTAGCGTCAAAGCTAACTTTCGACCGAATTTGGCTGAATGCTGTACTGCGTAAGCTCTAAGGGGGATTAACTAATAAGTAAGCTTCAATAGATGAACAAAACTGAAATATTTTGCAACTTATATCAGTAATTCTTACAATATAATTCTTACAATATAATATTTTAATATATTCCTACAAAATATTAAAATTGAAAGCAATTCTGTATGAAGGATCTTCTTTATCATCAAAAAGATATAGGGAAAAGGTTTCAAATTCATTTCATTTGTCAAATACTCCAGTAAAAAATGAGCCAATTCGCTGTATTATTTTTTTTTCCAAAATAAAAGCATTCCAACCCCTTATGCCTACCTGATATCTCATAAAAAATCACTTAGTAATTGAATGAATCTCAACAGATTTTCTCACGTTTAACAGCTCATTTATCATTCAGCGGGATTTGCATTTTAAAATTGATTTCTCCAACCACTGCAAACATCTTGCCTTCGGTTCCACATTTTTTGTCCGGTAACGTGTCACATAAAAACAGAACTGGAAGTAAAATCTGTACTTAACAGAAAATCTATCATGATATTGAATTTTCTTATTATTAAAATCGAATTTTATTAAAGACTACGATTATGTTAAGTGAAATTACATTACAATTGAATATAATTATGTTCACATTTGTTGGAAAATTATCTTTCCTGATTAAGATTATAAATATGAAGAAAATAAGCAGATGAATTAAAAAATACTGCTATGTATTTTTTATTTGCTTAAAAAATTATTTCTTTATTTAAGTAATAAATAATAAGTCTGTTGGGTCTCTTGAGTTATTAAAAAAGTCATTCAATGGACAAGAATAGCTTCCTTCAAAAAATAGGGTTAGTGGTCTATAATAATAAATGTTACCTATTTAAATGTAGGTTAAGAGTGTTATGATAACTCATAACACTTTTAACAGTATTTAGGGGGATTTATCTTAACAGTATTTAGTTACCAGTATTTAAGGGGTTATTCTAAAGATGACTAATAAGCCTAAAGTTGCTTTCTTTCTTCTGTCTAAGAAAAACGGAGAACGTCTTGTTTCCATGGCAACAGGGGGGGCACAGATAAATTGGCGGGAGCTATTCTTGTGATAAACTGACTGTAAATACAGAATAATTACAAATAATTCATCAGTGAGTAATTTGTTAAATCGCAATCAGAAACACATCTATTCTATCTACTGATAAGTGTACCTGAAATTTAAGAAAATCGATTAACATGTTTGGAAAGACCAAACTAGTTCATTAAGTTTTAATCAATTCCTGAATTTTATTAGAGAAAATGGGGGATTAAAAGGAAGAAATCAAAAATTAATGTTTCAAATTAATGGGGAAAATGTTATACCACTTAATGTTTCCGTTATCTTTTCATAACGATCTCTGCTGCTTGGTGTTTCTTCTAAGGGTGCACGTCTCAAACCTCAGTACTGATCTGGGTGTATTTCTATAGGTTTCATTAAAACTATCAAATATAGGCTTCCTAGCTATATCATAGTTTCCTATCTATTAGAGGTTATCTTGAAATACCACGGTGCCATAAACAAAGGGTATTATTTTGAATTACCTGAGGCTTTTTTTAATAACTATCAAAAACACCTCCAAAAATATGGCAAGTATAACTGACCACTGGGTACAACACTGACATGTATGAAAAAAGATTGTTATATTTTTTATACTGAATTATAATTTATCCCACATTTTTTACAAAACTCCATCTGCTGGTCTAAATTCTAATAATTTTATTAAAATGAGATTTATATGACTTTTTTTTCTAAAGTTAATTCTAAATGTTCTACATCATTTGTTCATGATATTATTTGCATGCATAATTTAATATTATCTGGCATTTTATTTCATTTTCAGAACAGTCATTACTTGGGTTTTAGTGCATGGCTCTTAATTTTTATTTTGAATTAAGTTCTAATTTTATTCAAATATTTGTTTGGTGTATTAGTAATTACTTTTTTTATATTCCCAGCTAAAGCAGTATTATCAATAAAATTTTTGATTTTTCTGTAAAAGCTTAGTAAATTATTTTTGCTTTTTTTATTTCAATTTTTTATCTCTTTGGAAGTTTCCGTAAATTAAGAGAAATGTGGCTATGTACTTGTTACTATACTAATATTGTTCTATTTTCTTGTAGTGCATTGCTATAACTTGCATTGATTTCAAATATACATTAAATATTAACTTGCCAATATCCTTATTGATATGGAAAAAGCAATAAAGGTAGTAGTTGTCATAGGTTGGATTCTATTTGGATCCAACACATATCTAATAACGATAAACCTGAGATGAAAAGACTCATCTATCACCAAGAACAATAATCCGAGAATATTTTAAAAATAAAATTAATTTTTACATTAAATGTTCAAATGGATAGTGTTCTTCAATATTTTAAAATCACTCTACTCAATTTTTTCTTTTGTATTTCGCATATTTTATGTTTATTGTACATTACACATTTACTGTCATTTTTTTCTGTTGTCGAAAAGTTCTGATTCGAAATAGAGTTTTCCCTAATTTTAGAACTAATATAATTTTGTCAATCTTGCATTTAATAAAAAAAAATTCAATTTGAATACGAATTCAATTTTTATTGCATTAAAAGCTATGTATCAATGGAAAACATTAATAAACTGCAAATAAGTAAACATAATATTCTTATCCCATTCATTATTTATATCAATTTATATATAACCGCGTGATCAAGTAGATTTTATTAGAATTTAAAACACTATAAATGGTAATATAGAATAATACCTTGATTAAGTGATAAGTTTTGTACTTCAGTTTGGTGCAAAATGTATTTTCCTTGTATTTTCGAAAAACGTACTTACTTTTATTTTTAACTTTATGATTATATGAAATAAAATCATAAAGTTAAAAATAAAACTCATAATTAAGATAAATAATAAGAAGCGTATGATTATCAGAAAATTATAGATATATGGAATAAAATCATAAAGTATGAAATAAAATCATAAAGTTAAAAATAAAACTCATAATTAAGATAAATAATAAGAAGAGTATGATTATCAGAAAATTATAGATATATGGCCGACTGATCTTAATATCGCTAATATATTAGCGATTTTAATCAGCTATTATATTACTGATTATTTTACTTCACTTCTCTTACTTTTTTGCATGTTAATCTCAACATAATGTGATTTTCATCATATAACAAGAATTTATAAATTTTGCTAAAATTTTAAGTATTGCTTAAAAGAATAATAAACCTGTCACTTGTGTTTACTTTTCAAAATGAATAGAAAATAATACATTTTAAGCATGACAATTATTTTACTCATGTAACATGCAACATAACAGGTTTAAATGAAAAAAATTCAAATTTCTTGCAATAATTTTAAATAGATTCCTTCTAATTTAGTAATTCAAAATAAAATCTTTTATCATTATGAGCTACATATAATGTAGACAAAACTATATAAGCCAAGATATGACCTATCTTGGCTGCCTAAATTAGACCAATTTTGGCAGCCAAGCTTGGTCCTATCTTGGCAGCCCAGATAGATCCATTGTAGGTTGCCAAGCTAGGGCCTATCTTGGCAACACACATTGATCCTATATAACGAGATGTAAACCATTCATAATTGGCCCAATATAGACCGCCAATACTGGTCCTAGACAGAACCACGATTAGCCAATATAGGGCCAAGCTATTTTGCTACTTTGGTAAAGCCATTCTCTGCAAAATATAGCAACCCTATAAAATTATTTAAATTAAAATTTAAAAAATTAGTTTATAAGCTTTCGATGGATAAAAGAAAAGACTTTCAAAACCAATGAGATGAATGCTTAAAAATAGTCAAACAAAAAGTTTTTTTATTGCATTAACTTTCAAGAGAAATAACGGAAGAATTTGAAATAATTTCAAATAAAAAATTTTTTATTTTTATTTACATTAAAAACTTCATTCCTTTATCTGTTATTTTCATTTATATGTATTTAAAATAATAAAAAATTGTCAGTTTAGAGTTTAAACTAACTGACTTCTACAGATGGAAAATTGATCGGGGAAGAGTTAGTGTTCTTAAAAATCTCTAAAGATAATTGAGATTTATACATATAGATATGTAAGACAGATTTAAATTTTATCTTATAATTTAATTGCAACTCAAATATTTTGTGATATTTCTTAACATGATGATTTGTACCAATGGTTGCGTATGCAAAACAATTATTGAAATAACTTATATACAAAAGTATTTAAAATATATTTACGGAAGTTTTCAACAATCTTGTATTTATTTATATAGTTTTGTAATAATGAAGTTATCAGGAAATATCCCTTTTATATTGTATCTATATAACGTTTAATCTTCGACTGAACCTTATAATAACAAATACATAAAAAATAAATATTTTAAACCATTTTCAGATAATGATCAACCTTTGGGCCCTTATACCACGATTTTTCATCTATTATTTGAGAAAAATTCGAGAAGAGCAAGATGAAACACTTTAAAATTAAATTGAAAATAGTATTTGTGTTTCTTTTGCAAAGTTGACAGCATCCTCTCTGAAGAAGACATAGTTCCTATGCTTCTTATTATTTTTTCATATTTTGTCTTAAATCTATTTTCTTTACATTTCAATTTATATTTTTGTATTTCTAATTATTTTATTTTCCTGACTTACCTTTCTTTAGCTGCTTTTGCGCTGGATAAATGATTAGGTAGTTAGATATATTTCTGTATTTTTTTGTATTCAATGTAAAGTGATAAAATAGACAAAGATAGAAAAAAGGCAGCTTTTGTTAAACTGAAATCACTGTTATTGTAATCATCTATTGTTTAGATGGATATTCTTCAGAAAAATCATAGTTTAATGCAAAAGGACATGACAGAACTTAAATACATAATTTATGAAAAAGTTTTTGGTTTTTATTTTTGTACATTATTATTTTTTTATTGAAGTTTACGTTCAAAAAATTGCATGAAAACAAGTTTTTTTAAATACAAATAGATGCACAAATATGTTTTAAGTACACATAAATATTTAACTAAATCTTTTAAAAACAAATATACTCCTTCCATATTAAGATGCGTTTCTCACAAGTTAAAATACACCTATATAAAATAGAGTATAAGCATTCATTGCTTATTGTTGATAATATACAAGTAAATAAAATTTGTGCTCTTGAAATTAATGGCACCTGCATAAATTCTTCATGTGCGTGGTCATCCTTGCAATAAACTTATATTACCAAAAAGCTTATTTTCTCTATTTTCGATTGATTTTGTTGCCGTTGCATAAACTTAATAAAGTTTTCAATTAAAGTAAAAATTCAGAATTTCTGACTTAGTCCATAATTTAAGAAGAATGTGAAAAAAATTAAAATCTGATTAATTATTGTCAGAAGGAAAACTTACATTGTTTTTATTTTACTTAACTATTTACTTAAATTGCAAACTCATGGTACAAATAAAGTAAGATGAAATAATAGATATGAACCATTGGTTACTACATCAATTTTCATGCCTTTTTTGTGTGATTGTAATGTTTAAATTTGAATTGTAAAATTGCAAATTTTATATCATTAAAAGAGAATTATAGAAATATAGAATGAAATTAATAGTATTGTGGTTTTAATAAGCAAACGACAAATCTATTTCGTGTTTTTTATGGTCTTGAATTTTTCAGATAAGAATTGTTTCACATAATATGGCAATAAAATGATTGTTGTCATTTTTTCTGCTTGTTTACTTTCCTCTATTTCTCAGCAGCAATCTGTTAGTCATGGACAAATTATTTGTTGTGATAGCATGTGATTAGAAGGTGAACTAGAAATGTCACTTTGTCTCGAAGATCTTGCATTGACAAAGAAATTTGTTAAGTGAAGTGTTTCGTTTAAAGACTCGTATTATACTTTGATATCGTTTCTAACTGGTAAAGTTTTACGTTTCTTTAAAAAAAATGTGATTTTCTATGTTTAATCTATAATATCGTTTTGTGGGAAATTTATTTTATCTCTACAAAAATTGATAAGTGTCACTATGATTTCATTTCCTTTTTCCCAATTTCCTTATCTTGGAAAGTTTTGAAATATTTATAAGTTGAAGTCTGATTATATTTCAAAATGCTAGAAATTATTGAATTTGCTTTATGAAATTATTGCTTAATTCATTTTATGTATGTATGTATGTATAAACAGTAGACCTATTAATGCCGAAAAATATTTATTATCTTTAGTTTTTTAGTCATTTCTTTTGTTTTTGCCAAATTTAGAGTTTCTATTTCATTGTCAAACAAGTTTTAGAGTAAACTATATTCTTTTCCATGACTCTTATTTGTGTGTCAAGCGATCAGTGATAGTGTCTAACTTTGAAGTAAAGCGCGAGAATAAACATAAATTCATTCCTTTTTCCATCATTGATAAATTTTAGTTAAAATATTTAAATTTCGATTGTTTTGAAAATTTTCAATTAGCAATGTTTGTTTTTTATTTTATTCAGTCTGTACTGTTTTATATTTATTTCAAAATTATTAAATACTAAAAAGGTGTAATCTTGATGAAATAAATAAATTATATTTATTAGGTTTAAAAAATATTTTTAATTTATATTGTTTGCAATATTAATTTTCATTTTAATTTTTTTAAATAGATATACATAATAAACTGAATCAGAATGCCGATTTGAATGCAATGATATAAGGCGTCATACTTAAGTGATAATTATAATTTGAAACAAAATGATGGTAAAATTTGTTTTTCTTGAGGTTAATAAAATTTTTGTCTGTAATTCCTTCTTTACAAATCAAAGCTAGTAAAAAATATCTTTTAAGGAGAAAATGGAATACATTTTCTTATTATTCTTTATAAAGAAAGTTAAACCATATTCATTAAGTTGAACATTTTACTGTCTTTAGAATATATTTTATACATTAAAATTTGCTACTCTTTTAATGAGAAAATTTTTTCACTAAAACTATTATAAATTAATTTGTAAATCTCAAAATAATAAATATTTTTCTGTTAAATATTGGTTATTTATAAATCAATGTAAACTTACGATTTTAGTACAGTTTCCTTTTAAAAAAATGATTTGAATGTCTTTCAAAGACAAAAAATTTCCTGAAGCTATCATAGTTAAACCTTTTTTTTGTTACAATATTATAGTTAAAATATAATTTTTGAAAATTTTAAAGATTTTAGTTACTTTAAAGAATATTTCTGTGTTTACATTTGGCAATCTTACTTATAATTAAAAAAAAAAGAAAATAGACTGGAGAAAATGTAATAAGGGACAAGAATGCAACTACATCAATTTTGGGTTTCTAAAATTTGTTTTATTATTAGCAATTTATCAATTCTTGTTATTCAAAACTTTGAAGTAAAACTGGTTAATTTTGTAGTAAAATGGGAGATTAAACATAAATTCAGTTCTATTTTTCCAGCATTAATAAATTTTTGTTTTAATATTTAAATTTTGAAAATTTTCTAAGACAGTGTATGTTTTTTATTTTATTCAATCTGTAAGATATGAAAATATTCCTTGATATTTATTTTTAAATGATGGAAAAAGAGCTGTATGAGGAAAATACTTATATAATAGAAAAATTTCATTTATGTAGAACAGCTTTCTTATCTGTTTGATATTAAAATGTGAGATTACTTATTGTTATTAGTATTTAGTATTATTATTGAATATTTTATTTCAGTGACCTCTAGTCAAGATGTCTGAATCATCACATAGTAGGAGGACAACTTCTCTTCAAAATCCAGATTTGATGTGCAAAAATGGATGTGGATTTTTTGGTAATCCAGAATGGGAAGGATATTGCTCTAAATGTTATAAAGAACTGAATCAAAAATTGGAACGTGCTAATAAAAAGTCTTCCAAAAAGTAAGATTTTCATTTTTAACAAAATTGGAATAGCTAATTTCTTTCTTCTTTATAATTCTTTTACTAAACTTAAATTTAAATTTAGTTTTTTTAATGGTGTTTTTTTTTAAATCTTAGTTTTGATTTTTTTCTTGATAATTGTTAATGAAGAAGACTGATCTATCCTTAAAACATTACATTTGTATTTGTTTATATTAACATACTATTTCATATAATCTTTAAAATGCTTTCAAGAATTATCATTTTGTAAAATTACAATAAAAAGTTAGAGAACTTATTTTGGTCAAAAAGTAATCCATCTTGATTTTTATTTTTAAAATTGTTGGTGCACACACACACATGAAGACGTCAGAATTTTTTGGGTTTTTTTACATAGCTTATTTCCTTCTAAATTGATAAGGCACTCATTTTTAATGTAATTACTTTAGTTACTTCTAGTGTAATTTAAATGTTGTGATCTTTGCATAAATTTTGCTTTTTCCATTTATAGAGTCCAAAGAAGTTACAGTGATGTTCAAGATCAGTCCCCAAGTTTAAGATTTTCAAAATTTGAAGAAAAGAAGAAACAGCAAATGGAGAAACGCACTAATACATTGAAGATTATAATGAAAAGAGGGACTGTTAAAGGTAAAAAAAAATTATTGTTTTGTGTAAACATATTAAAAAAAGGGAATTAAAAAATTTATATTTTTGTGAGTTATAATGTTCTTTTTGAGTAAAATGTATTTGATTTTGAAATGAAATTGATTTTAAAATGTATTGATATAAGTAAGTAAACAAAATAATATTTCTTCTTATTGTATTTAGTTATATGATTAAAAAAATAGTTAAACTATAGACTATTCTTCTATAAGTAATACTGTATGTTATAGTTTGCATAGATGATTTTATAAATGTAATTTGCAAAGATATTTTAATCACTTTAAATAAAGTGAAGGAAGTTGAAAAATATTTTGAAATTATACTTTTCATTTTAAATATTTTTATTTTAGGTTAAATTATTCACATTAAGATAAGACACTTGTACTCATTTTTTCCCTTGATAAATGTATTAAAAATTCCTTCAATTTATATAAATTATTATCATTTTGAAAAATTTTACAAAATTATAACTAAATTATAATAATTTAAAAAGTTCATATTTTAAATGTATATTCTGATAATGTAAATTTAATAAAATTCCTATTTTAAATATATATTATTAATACAAAGAAGTTCAAAAAACAGAAACTTTTTATCAATAATTAAAGCTTAAATTAAATTTTCATGTGTCTTATGAGAATATGCAGTTAGTGTTACATTCAAAACACTAAATGTAGCAAAACATATTTTGTTGCTATATGGGATTTTAAATATTTTACAGTGCTCTAGTTATACAAATTGTTTCTAAAGAAGTATTATTTTCAGGGATAAAAATTTAGGGGTTAAGGATAAAAGGTTCAACCTGGTATTTAAATCTTAAGGTTGTATTTTGATTCTAAAAAGCTATCTCCAAGCTGAGGCGCTTTTAATTAATTCTTTGAATTTTAATAAATTGTTCAGATATTCAATTAAACTATGAAAGTAAATTCACATACTTCAGTTTTTCTCTCTGAGATTAAATTTCAAGAGTAATTATTTTACATCGAATTGATACCAGAATGTAAGAAAGTTAATTTTTAATTGATTGTATGGAACTATATTTTGATAAATTTATTTCCTTAAACATATTATTGTTATTTATTTGAGAAATTTAATTAATGTTTGGTTATAATATTGGTTATCTGCTTTTATTAATTTGTTATTTGTATTGAAAATAATTAGCACATCTTATTGTAAGCATATGTAATAATTGCA
This sequence comes from Latrodectus hesperus, assembly GCA_037975125.1. Classification (NCBI taxonomy): domain Eukaryota; kingdom Metazoa; phylum Arthropoda; class Arachnida; order Araneae; family Theridiidae; genus Latrodectus; species Latrodectus hesperus. The sequence goes on from CM075850.1 coordinate 83,383,842, forward strand.
ACAATAAATAATTTATTAATTGCAATAAATACATCAGTTCATTTTAACCTTTAATATATTTTTTTTATAAAAAATGTTTATAAAAATAATTTTAAATTTTCACACATTATTAAAATCAGCATTTTGAAAAAATTATTTCATAAATGTTTTAAGAAAGCAAATATTTGTTCTAATGGATATTTAAAAAAGCATTCAGATAATAGTTTGTTTGATAAATGTGTTTAAATTTAATATATCTGTTGTAACGTTTTATATGGAAATTATATTTAATGTATATTTGGAATTTAAAAATAATCATGCTTTTTTTCATAATGTCTATATTATGTAACAATAAATACTAGCTTTTATGAATATTAATAATTCTACATATTTTTTTAATAAATATTTATGAAAAAATGCCTGCAAATCTAAATTTTGTTTTACTTTTATTTTTTTATTTTAGAGAGTGCAGTTTATTCGCCTTCTAAAGACGTTTTTCCAATTGATGACAGCTTTAATAAAGATTTACAGTTAAAAGACTCTGTGTTCAAGGATGTTAAAAAACATATAAGAACCCAACTTGAATGTTTGACAAAATATTCTGACAAATCTATAGATGAGCAAGCAGAAGAGATGCAGCAATTTTATAATTTTATGTTTGACAGAGCAGAGACAAATAGTATTTATCAAGGTATTAACATAAGCCTTTAGAAATATTAAATTATATAATTATTATAATTCCTAAATAATATTTTTATGCTTAGATTTATCGTCTGAACAAGTAGATCAATTAATGGATAAAATTGAAGAGCAGATAATGAATCATATGCATAAAAGAGTAATTCAACAGATTTGCTCTGCACATGAAGAGAAGGATCTAGCCTTACAAAAACGCATTCGGAGTTTGTATTGGATTACACCTCATCACTTAGGATTAGACATCAAAGAAAATAGTCCTGAAGTTCGTGATTTGATTGACAAAGCTATCACTGGTAAAAGTTTAATAACATTACATTTGATTAAAAAATGAAAAATATTTTTGAAATTTTCATCAGTGATTGAAATATTTTATTGTTAAAAGCATATTGTCTACTATTTTGCTAGTCTAATAAAATTAAGAAATACATTAGAAATGATAAGAATCCACAATTGTCATTTTAGTTATTAAATCTGAAGAGAGATAATAGAGTAAGAGAGATAGAGTAAGAAATAATAGAATTAAACTGCTATTATGTAATATTATTTTTTTAACTTCAGCTCATTTATGTAAATAATTTGTCATTAAATTTTATTTAAAATGTTTGTGCTAACTTTTAATGTTAAATTTATTTAAAATGTTTTAAAATGTTTGTGCTAACATTTAAAATGTTTGTGCTAACTCCTGCTATATTGTATTTGACTCTTAAAGAAACCTCAATGCATATGAAACAGGTATTTACACCTAATATTTTAGTAACAACCAAAAAAATTAAATCCAACACAGCATTCTTACTCAATAAATTTTATTATATTATATACATTTCCTATGTAAGTTATTAGTATAAAACTCCTGAATTGTCCACTTTAACTCAATCTAACCTGATTGCCAAGCACAGGCTTTGTTCTGTAAAAGAACCCCAAAAAAACTGAATGATATTGAGATCAGGGAGCTGCAAATAATAGGTTAGATGTTCCACTTTATCATCATGCTCATGAAACCATGTTTGAAAACAGTGAGATGTGTGAACAAGGATGTTTTCATCTGGGTATGTAACACATTCACCCAGAAAGAGAGCCTAAAGCATAAGGGTGAAAATGATGTGCTGAATGATTTAGTAATAGATGCATGTGGTTTTTTCCCTCAATCAACAAGAATTTCCAATCTATAAGAAGACATTGAATTTCATACCATCACAGAATGTCCTCCATGTTTCATGGTTGAAACCAGGCAGTCAATATCAAATGCTTCTGCTGTTGTGAAAGACAAACATATGCCCTGTATTCTAGAATAATGTAAATGAGGAATCATGAGACCAGATGACTTGATCCTATTTCAGCTGTGTCCAGGTTAGGTAATGTGGGTACCACTGTAGTCTCTTTATATCATTTTGCACCAAAACTAATCGTTTTGTAATAGCTACTCTGTCAGAAATGTTGGTAAGCATGCCACTCTTGTTAAATAGTTTTATGGATATGGGATTCTAAAGGTAGGTATTCATCTCAGACATCTGCAGCAGGGTAATATGGCAATTTTAGATGACTATCTGTTCGACACCAGTCTCACGATCCTTCAACTTTGACTTTCACCCACAGCTGTGCTTTGCTTATCTTACCCAGGTTTGAGTAAGTTGTCATAACCATTGACACAATAATCTTTAAAACACCCACAAGGTTAGCTGTTCTGGATGGAGATGCTCCAGCAAAGCGAATTCCAATTATCATGCCTTTTTTCACATTGGAAAGTCATAACCATGTTTTGTTAGGAACAGAATTTTTGCATGCAACTCTCAGGCTGCCAAATGATTGACTGGTATATAGAATTGTATTGTTGATATCCCCTAGCAGGCTACCAAAACAGTTAAAAATTGTTGTAAAACTTTGAAATATCTGTTGTGTATAGGTTTTTGGGAGGATTTTTTTCTTAAATACTGGTTGCTTTCATTTATCTCAATAGAGAAAACTCTCCAGCACTCTAACAGATGTATATACAAAAGTCTAATTCCATTGTTAATGAGACCAATCCCAAGATCCTTTCACTCTGAGAGCTTATTTTTACACTAAATACAGTAAACCAATGTATATACATTGCAATTAATTCATCTATTTGATACTTTTCTTTTAAAAAACACAAATTACCTATGACAGTTAATCTACTAAATACTTTGATGTTGATTATGAAATAAATTTTTTTTAGTTCATTTTATAATTTAACATCAAATTTAATTACAAAATTATTGTTAAATTTTATGTTTGATATTTGTGTGTTACATGCTTATTTTTATTTAATAAAAAGTTTGGATTATTATTCAATTTTTTTAAAAATTATCTCTAAATTTAACCATATAGAATATTTAGGTTTTTGTAATAATACAAATTTAGCAAAAATTATTTTATTTTTACAGATGTTATAGAAATGGATTCAAAAGTAGCACCGCAAGAAAAAATAAATTGCATTGTAAAATGTAGTAAAAGTATTTTCAATTTAATTAATTTGTGCCAAGGTGTCACAGCTAGTGCTGATGAGTTTTTACCCACTATGGTTTACATTGTTTTAAAGGCTAACCCACCACTTCTGCAATCAAATATTAAGTATATCACTAACTACAGTATTCCTACCAGACTCAGAAGTGGTGAAGGAGCTTATTACTTTACAAATCTAGTAAGTAATTAATTTATCTACATTTTAAACATCTTATTTTAATTTTTTAGATAAAATTTAAATATGTAAGTTATTAACAACAATTTTGTTTCCTTTATATATTACTTTATTTTATTTTGAACAATTATGTTATATACTAATTTTTGGTCAAGAGGTCATCACAAATAATGCCCAAGTAACTATTGTGATTGTTTTCTGTGACTATGTGTCAAAACAGTTCTAGTTTTTATAATTAATTTTGATTTTTTTTTCTAATGTATAAAAAAGCAGAAAATTCAAAATCATTTTTCTTTTCAGTTTATCATTGATGTATTGTAAAAGAAAATGTTTGTTATCTCTGCTCAGTTTCCTAGAACACTGCATATGCAATATGATAATAATTATTCATAATTTCAGTGTTGTTCACTAATATTGATACAGTACTAACTTCATATAGTAAAGTAAAAGTAATGACATAACTATTTTCTATCAGAAATACAAAATATTATGCTATCACTTGATAAAATATAATATAGTTGTGACAATGATATCACTATCATGCATCTGATATTTGTGTTTTAAACCATATAAATTGGATAATAGACATTTGTATTTAAATTGGGGCTCTTGAATTGAAATGCTTCCTCTTTTTCTCTGTATAGTTGCATGTGGTACTAACGAATTGAAATGGTACTAATCAGTTGAATACGAGCAATAAAATCCTACACAAATGAAATGATGATTTGAATTCTCCATTTAATAGAAATATCCATCTTTTTGGCTAGCTTATGTCTTAATGTTTTTGTGTTATATGCATTGATAAGCAGTCAGATCAGTGACATTGACAAACTATAAATCATTTCATAATAATGTCTAAGAAAGTTGCTTAAAGAATTTCAATTTCTGGTAAAAATTTCAGAAACAAAAAATATATAAATATTGGGAGACCTAAAGAAAATTGGCAAAAATATTTAGTAGCAAAATTAAGCTTTTCAGCTTGTAAATTAGAGCCTTAATACTAAATTTTGCTATAATGCTCTTTTTAATTCATGTTATTAATTAAGTAATTCCTATTATTAATTAATTAATGGTAAATTTCTTAACACATCTTCATTATCAATCATTGTAAGTCATTAATAAAATTATTGTAAATCATAAAATTATGAGTAAATGTTAATCATTTGTTCTAAGATTGCAGTTGAGCTTATGCAGTAAATGTTCAAAAATTTATCCAGAAATGAATATTAATGAAATTGTAATTTAAATAGAAGATGAAATGAAGTGTTTCTGTTTATTAAAAAATAAATTAACATCACTAAATTAACATTAAAAAAACTCATGGAATCTTCCACTTTTTCCATTAGTTTTTGAATTTTAGTCTCATTTTTAAAGAAATTTTTTATGATCTCTTTATAATATGTTTTGAAAACAGTTATGAAATATTTTCTATAATAAAAGACTATTTTAAATATAATCATTTTGGGAATTCAGAGATTAAAAAAATCTATTTTCCATATATCTTTAGAACTATAAAATAAAACAGATCATTCATTATAATATTTCAAAAACATTTTAGTTATTTCTTAAGTTGTAATAGTTACTCCATTTCTAAATAAAATATTTCTATATGGAGTGTTATTTATCAAGAAACATGATTTCATGTACAATTTAAGTAAGAATATTGGTTATTTTACATTTTATGACAGGAATATAAACCTAACTCATTGTCAGTATATGTGTATTTAAAAATTATAAATCATTAATAAATAATATTGTAAGTTATAAATAAAATTTTGAGTAAATGTTAAACATTTGTTCCAAGATTGCAGTTGAGCTTATGTAGTAAATATTCAGAAATCGATTTTGAAATGAATATTAATGAAATTGTAATTTAAATAGAAAATACAATTAAGTTCTTTTGTTTGTTAAAAATTTAATGAAAAATATGATGCTGTTTTATAAAATGGATAATTTTGTAGGACTTGCAATAATTCAGAATTTTTTTTTCCTTTAAAAGGAATAATACTCTAAATTAATAATTTTCATGGGAATTTAGAAATTTGAAATGATTTCTTATCAAATTGTTGTCACTTCATATCTTAAATTTACATGATTTTATTTCTGGAAGAACTATTTTTGAAAAGTGCAGGAAATATGCAATCTTATTTTAATCTAAATTTTAACTCTATATTGGAAAATATGTGATGATATGTATCAACAACTTTTTTGCTGAGCAGCTAACTCACTGAATGATTGGCATTTCAATTTTAACACATCACTTTTTAACACATCATCTATTTATCAATTCTCTTATGGATATTAATGTTTGCAATAATTTGAAATCTGTTTGCCATAATTGAAACTGTAGATTTCAGTCTAATTTATTTTCATCACAAAAAGAATGACCTTTGAGTAACAAAAAAACTTCTAAACAGGACAGTTTTTTTTCTTTTTTAATTTAATTTTATTTATTATTTTTTTATTTTAATATTTGGAAAATATTTCAATCTTTTCTTTTGCTGAAAATTTGGAGGTATACAAATATATTTTTTGCGTACTCTGAAAATTCTGTTTATTATATTTCCGACATGAGAAATGATTAAAGTGCTTTTATTTTAAATATAAACTTAGCTGCTTTAAAGAGTTTCTTTGAATAAGGATGTGCTTTAAATGCTTATAATTTGGTTGGTCATGTGTGATATTTTGTTTTGGTAAGAAAAGTTAGTCATATTTTTCTCATTTCCATATTTCATATTTTTTTGACTATCATATTTACCCTATATATATATACAGTTTTCTTCTTGCATTTTTTAACAGTTAATTTAATTTTTATAACAAAATTTTACCATGACGCTTTTCTTTGCTATATTTTTCAGTTAAAAGTAGATTGCCTTAGTTTCATTTTCATCTAAGTAAAATAATTTTTACATTTTCTTAAATGCATAAATTGTAAGTTGATGGGGAATATTCTGCTTCATATACTTATCAAAAATATTTTTATAAATACACATTTATGCTATTTTGTTTTTATAAAAGTAGATATTGTCCTCTATACCTATGAGATATAGCATGAAATTAAATTCACTATTCTTAATAAGCATTTCATAAGATTATTAATATATGTGTTTATATATCTTATTGACAGTCATTATGTAATATTGGAGGAATTCTAATATATGGAGGAAATCTAAAAAAACACCAATTGATTGTCTTATTTAATTTCATCAGTCACAAATAGTGGAATTATGAACCACAATCAATTAACATATGAGTGTAATTAAACGTATGAAGTTATGTTAATAGTATTAACAAGTTAATTTATACTTTATTTTTTATATAAAATTATGGTTTTGTCTAGTTTAGTTAGCCATTAACATATTTTTTCAAATTATACTGAATAAAATTTATTTGAAATAATAATTTGTAATTCATATATTAGTAAATTATTTAGTTAATTTGAAATTACTTTTTAGTGTTGTGCAGTCGAATTTATTGACCATCTAACTGCAGAGTCATTAACAATGAGTGAAGAAGAATTTAACCGATACATGTCTGGTGAAATTCCTCTGCGTAGTCTTGAACATGATGCTACAGCTTCCGAGGGTCTTCGTTTGATGACACAAAATTTGAACTCTTTGACTGCTATTGAAGATAAAAGCAATCAAGTCATGAAAGAAATGGCTCTATTGAAAGAGGATTTTTTGAAATTTGAAGTAATTTAATTTTCACTTTATTTGCTGCATATAAAATTAGTTTTCATAATGGCATTATTATATTTGAAAAATTACAAGCAATATATTTACATATTTCAAGTATAAGTAATTTTCCTTTTGGTTTGATTTTCTGTTATTTTTGTTGCACTTTCTTATGGATTATTTACAATTAAAATTAAAAGTAATTTTGACTGTCCAAGTTTAAATAAAAACAAAAAAGGGTAAAAAATTGTTGACTTTAGAAACGTTTTACAATTTTCTATTTTGGTTTTCAATTTATTTATATTAATGTTGATTACATTCTGTTTCCAAATTTTCAGGAGTAGTTAATGTGCTATGAAATAATGAAAACTGAGAAAATATAATTTTGTAGTCTCATGTAAAAATATTGAAATTTCCTAATACTCTTATTGTTCATGTACTTTTTAATTTATATTTTTGAGGACAGTGTTAATAATTTCTCTCTAAACTCTTACAAATTGTTCTGGAGGTAAATTGATGAATACAATTAACTAACAATAACTTCTAAACAACTAATTCTTTCAAGCAAAAATTCAAAGTTATTTTGTAGTTAAAGTTTGCTGCAGCTAAATATAATTCATTTGTCTCCATTATCTTCTGTTGCAATTAATATACAAAATTTCTGCAATTATATTTAAATTAGTTTTTATGGATTAAGTTAATGTTTTTGAAAAATCTTTAAAAAAGCTTTTATGACCTTTTTTTCTGCAGTTAAGTATCTAATTCTGAATTTGCAATGGTTTAGAATCTACACAATTTCAAAAAGGATTTTTAAATTGAAATAATGAAATCGTTTAAATCCCAGCTGTAGAAGATCTTTGATTGCAAAATTATCAAAAATGTTAATATTTAATTAAATACATGTATATAAAATTATAAATAGAAGTAAAAAAATTATTGAAAATAATTCAAATGAAAAAATTGTGTATCTCATAATGAGCAAAGTGAACATTTTCAAATGATTACATTAATGCATTAAAAATTGATTATAATTTTTAATATATTAATTATAAAAAATATTTATTAAAATTAATTAAACTAAGTTTGTATCAACATAAAATTATCAGTATTAAAGAACAGATAAAAAAATTATTAGAAAAATTATGTACCACATAGAACAAAGAACTTTGTCTTGTATCACATGAAAATGGAAGTATTAGTTTAATGAAGTCACAAAAATTATACTAAAATCTCTACTTGTGCACATTTTTCATTTGCTTCAGCGACAATGAGAAAGATATCTATATATAAGTTATTTATTACAGTTTAACAAAATTGAGAAAATGCATAATAATTATTGTACTATCTTGTGATTGATTTTGCTATTATTTTTTTCCATTAAACTTATTTTTCACATCTAGAAAAAAAAGTATTGTTACACTTCTAATAAATTAGAAAAGGAAAAAATTTAATTGTTTCTTAAAGGCATATTATAAAATATAATTACTTAAATTTGAATAATTTAAAATAATATTTCCATTATATTTTTATAATTATTTTTTATAAAAACAGAATTTGAGATAATGAATTTTTCAGCATAATTTTTCAAGGTTATCATGCCTATCGTTTTCACATTCCTTAGCAATTGTAAAAAAAATATTATTATGCTTTGAAAGTATTAAAAGATTATTTTTTTCAAACTGATAAAAAATATTATTTTTAAAAAAATATCATTCAGTTAAAAAACAGTATACTGATTTTTAAAATTTTGATTCTGTGATTGAGCCTAAAAATTTATTTTTTATGTGGTGTCTGATAATTTTCTTATAAAATATGTCTATCTAATTTAGAAAAAGCATATAAATGCTTGCTGATAAGAAATGAAAAAAGAAAAAGATGTAGAAACAATTTTATTCATAATTTGTCTTTAATGAAATATATAATACTTTATTTTTTTTAAAAAAAGTCTAGCCGAATAATAGTTTATTAATTTATTTAAAATACATTTGGCTCTATGTTTCATTCTAATGTTGCTCTTTCTAGAGAAACAATAAAAGAGAAATTATGTGATTTTTATGAGAATTTATTATGCATTGCCCTGGCCGGTTTCATTAAATTTGATTTTATAGATGACTGAAGGTGTCTAAAAATAATTCACTGTGAAGGATTATTTAAGATAATTACTTTGTGATTCATTTCTTTACTGTATGAAAAGTGAAAACTATAAAAGAGTGATGGTTTACTAATAAATTATACTGTCTTCGTATCACCTTGTCCCACCAATGGTTACCATTTGCGATGTGAGAATTCAATATTGGCCACTAAAGAGTGTAGCTTTATTGCCAGATGAGATTTCACTGCACGCTACATCTCCTTATGTGCAATAAGATTGAACTCATTTGGCTTTTTGCTCACTTCAAGGAAAATAGCATTCCCATTTGATCAAGCTTGTTGAGCATGCATTCTGCTTACCTCAGATATTAGTGCTAGTTGAGAGAGTATTGGATTGATGATAGGTGTTTGATGAAAGAATCCATGGTTACTTAAGTAACATATAAATATTAACATGGAAGAAATAGTGTTTAAATTTATATTATTATGTCACAGTTAGTATTCTTGGCTTAGCTTCCTAATCAGTAACCATTTATTCATAGCAACTGATTCCCCCCCCCCAATGCTTAGGGTATCTTAATGTTCCGGTCGAAATTTTCTGAAATCTGCAAGTTTACTTATACCACAATGCATACCGCCCAAAAACTGTACTTGCTTCAAGAATTTTTTTTTTCCTCACCTTGTAAAATTGTCATCTATGCTTAACAGCTAGTGGTTGAGAAAAAATAGGTGCAGGATACAAGTCTCATTTATTTAACAATATTATTTTTAAAAAATAATGGTATTTATAGTTTTGTTTTCAAGTTTTGAAATTGGTTTTACCACTTGCTTTAGTAAGTGTATTCTTTTCCTATGAACACAGCTCACCAGAAATACATTGCAACAGATGAGGGAAATCTCGAATCTTTGAAGGGTGTTCCATTTAGTTATGAAGTTATTAATGTTCTCCACCTAATTTGTGGTGCACAGCTGCATTTTGAACAAAGCTAAATAAATTGTAATTATTTTTAAAGAAATAGTTTAAATGTCATTGTTTTCCCATAAGTTTACTGAAGATATTCAAATAAAATTATCTTTATAATAAAATTTTCAGATAATATAAAACAGGTTGTTCCTAGTGCCATTCTTTTTTTTAAAAAAAAGAACATTAAAAATTGAATTTTTTAAAAATTTATTTTAATTTATTCAATTGCAATTTTTTATAAGTTTTTCGATCTGATCAAAATTTAGAATCGAAATGTAGGTTCGGAATTATTTCTGACATTGTATAAGAAGACATGTAATATTTATGTAATTTCAGATATGGTTTCAATCTTCACAAATTTTAAATTCTTTTGATGGTTGATCTCATTTTTAATATTTACAAATTATATTTATCATTTTTTGCTTTTAATTCGTTGATAATATAGTAAAAGTTAAAATTTAAGTCACAAAAATAAATCAAAATCATGGACGAAATATTTTTTTTTAAAAATCATCTAGAGAATTTTAAACTATACATCAAAATATTGAAAGCAGTAAAATAACAAATGTATTCACACATGATGAAATATATTTAAATTTCAATAATATTAATTGTGTTGCATTTATCAGGAGAAAATAAACTAATTTTGTCAATGAAAACAAAATGCATTTATTGTGGTTTCTGGAAAACAAATTCATAATATAGTTTGATTTGAAATGACTTTTTAATTTATATCTTTATTTTTAAAATAGTTCAAGACAATGATGGAATTAAGTCTAGTTCTTCTATTACCGGCATAAAACTTCTCAGTGTTATATTGGATAACTGCTAATTAATTTCCCTTTGTAATTATTTTTTTTGTAAAATGAATGTTTTCTTTAAATAATTTTTTCCCATCATGTTTATCTGTTTTCAGATTAATCATTTCATTTTTTCATAATCCCATTGATTTATTATGGACTTAAGTCTAAAAATTCATCTGATTTATAAATTAAAAATTATCATATAACTAATTATCATTTTTTGCAATAATATAAATCATTCATTCAAGCAATGTCAACAATATTCCTTGTGTATAAAAAGATTCATTGTAATTATAATTGAAGAGATTTAATTTTGTCACTCTTGTTGTCTCTTTTACGGTAACAATATATAAATGAAAGTGTTGAAAATTTTGTATTGTAACTGCTTTTCATTTCTTGGCCATATTTTATTAAAATGTACGTGTGTGAAAATTTTTGATATGAATGATACAAGGCATTGATGAAACATGGAAAATTTAGATACAGTAATATTGTAAAAAACAAGAAATCTTCCTCATAAAAGACTTGATACTACACTCTTTCTTAATTTTGCATATTGTAATCGATAATTCTTTAAATACTTTAAAATAAATGACATTTAAAATTTATTTCTTTTATTTAAATACTAATATAAAATTATATTTCTTAATTTATAAAAAGTTATGAACCTTTTTTTACAGGAAACTATTCGAAAATGCAAATCTACTACACCATTGATTATCAACAATACACCTTACACAGTTCCTTCCAATGTTGATATGAGTCTTATACCAGAAGTACTCCGAAACCGAATTGTTCGAGCACCTGTGGAAGCTGTTCTTGTTGATTTAGATTCTAGCAGTCATGAACATTCTCGTTATTTGCCAGCATCTAAAGAAGCTGTGTCCCTCTTAGACACTTCTGAAACATTAGTATCAAATGGTAATTGTATAGAATCAGATTTCTCCAATATATCCTTAGAAAATGGTGCTAAATCTTTTGATGTCGCTGTAAATAATCTTACGGATGCTATGCAGCCATTGCATGTTTCATTACCTGCAACAACAGCGATTAATCAAAACGTAAATGTTGCTTTTCCTCAGTCTTTACCGATTAATTCCAGTATAAATCCACAGTATGTCAACATTCAAGATCTTGAATACCCAACGGATCTCTTTGCGGAAACTAAGTCAGACGGCAATGATGTTGAATTCGGACCTTTTGAGAGCTGTGATACAGCAGAAACTGAAAGCAATCCTGAAATTGCTAGAAGCTCAATCGATCCATTGTCACCAGAATCAAGTTTCTTGGAAGAAAACTGGCAACTACCACCTCCTTTGCAACCCGTCATTGTGCGAAATCCCAATCTAGAATCTAGTGAGACTTAATTGTGATTCATTTTTACACAAAGTTCCATTATATTTATTTTTGTTTCCTTAATGTATTGTGTTGTAAATTCTTATGCCAGAGTGTTCCAAATGTTTTATTTAAAGTGTTTATGCTTTTAGAAAATAAAAGATTAAGAAAAGAAATTTCTTGTCGGAAGTTGATATGAAAAAGATAATATTTTTGACAAAATATATAAAATATTTTTAGTAAAGTTTTCTGTTGTATTTAAAGTTATTAAAAAATTTATAATTATTAGATTCTTTTACTGGTAAAAGAGTATTTAAAATTCTTTACAAAATAATTTTACTTTAATATTGCAGAATAAAAATGAAACTAATAAAAATTGGTAATTTCTTAACCTCATAATATAAAAAAAAATCATTTAAAAGTTTTTTACTAAAATCCATGCATTGAGGATAAAAAAAATACAAATAATAAAAATGTATGGCAAACAGCCACATAATATTTTATGCCTTTTTGAAAATAACCTTATGTATTCTGAAGTTTCCTTCACATTCTTGTTTAAATTTTTCATTTTATTTTAAATATTCTTTAATGCAATACTTAAATATAACATCACATCTTATTGAAGTTCATATGGGAACTAAATGGCTTGCAACCTGTCTTCAAATTCAACATTTTGTTGGCTCAATTACTACTTTGAGTTTTCGGGCATTGAGTGAAGTTCTTAGTCTGCCTTAAACCGTTCGTCCCTATCCAATTAGTCCTCATGTGAGAATGGAAAAAAAGAACCCCGTAGAATAGCAAACTATACAAACCATATTTTATTAAATGTTGAATGTAACATGGTATATTAAGGAGAAAATGTAATTTACTAATTAAAAATTTATTGCAAGTCTCTTTTAAGTAGAAAATTAGGATTTCCAGAATCTTCTCTAAATTTTCTTTTTGAAAACTGTTGATGAAATATCAAATATTAACTCTTTTATGTAATTTTAGAAAAGTTTGAAATAAATTTCCCAAGATAATATTCTTTGCATTTTTACTGTATCATCATCATTATTGAGTTACAGCCATAGAGCTTTGAATTCCTTTTAAATATTAGTATATTTTTTCTGTTGGCTGCTTTTTATTTATGATTGATAACCAGAAATATTTTCAAGTACTCTTCTAGTATTTTTCCACCTAGTTCTTGGTCTATCTTTGATTTTATATTTTTCCTGTCTAATTTATTTTTTCTAGTTTTCAAAACATATCCAAACCCCTGTAATTTTCCCCTTTTAGTTGTAATAATATCCTATTTATTAATCGTATATCTTTTTATTTTTTCTAATCCTCTTTTGGTCATCTTCCCAAACTGCCGAAAAATCTATTAATTTCCATTTCTAATTTCTGAAATGCTCAAATTCACTTACTTAAAAGCATGTCTCAGATCTATTTAAGATTTGACAGTAAACTTAAAATTCTCATTTATAAGATGATTATTAATTGAATAATCACTTTACAAGCAATAATTTTAAGTTAAGTCGTTTCATAGATTTTTACAATATGTGAGATAAAAATAAGTCTTATTTTTTTGAAAAACAATTGAAATTTACAAATGTTACCGATTTGAACTTTTTCGGAGAAAATCTGATATTGTGCTTGGAAAATGTTCTATTAATCTTCTGATCTCTTGCAATAAAATTTTGAGGATAATGTATGAAAAAAAATTAGTAACTTGTTTTGCACCAAATGGCTTAGATTTTGGATTTTACATCGAAGTAAAAAAATAAGTGTATATTGAAATAAATCTCCAACTACAAAAGATTCTGCAAAAGATTTTTATTAAATCAGAGTGAATGAAATTTCAGACGAAATCCCTCTTAGGAAGGACCCTGTATATAGGTTGTAACTGCATATTGGCGAGCCATTCAGTTAGTTGCAGAAAAGTAGCCAGGCTCCTAGGTATTAGCTACCATGCAGATAAATGAATGGCATCGAGTGACGTACGTTTGGAACATTAATATTATTTTTTTAGGTTCCTAATAGAATTACTCATAAGGAACCTAAGAAAAACACGGAAAATTAGTAACCTTTCTGTAATTTGTGCCGAATATATTGTGCTATATATCCGGCCAATTGAAAGGTGGCTAAATTCTATGATTTTGTGTATCATAATGATGAAGGATATGGCTCAATGATAATGCTGTTATGAATGCCCCCTCTAGAAAGGAAACAGACAAAAACTTTTATGTCTGACTTTCACTTATACAAGGAGGCTATGCAGGTGGTTGCTTAGATTACTCTCTTTCCAAATCAGTATATGCATAATAAAATATATAGTAACATGGATTTCACTTGCTTGATATTTGTAAATAAACTAAATTCATTTTTCCCTGACTGTTTATATATATATATATATATATATATATATATATATATATATATATATATATATATATATATATATATATATATATATTTCATTTTCCCATAAGATTGCATCCTACATTGTTCCTTATTTCCTCCTTTTTTGAAGTAAAGTCTCTAGAACAGGACTTACTGGACAACCGGTTCCAGAGAGAGTGAGGGGACAAGATTGAAGACATACGGGGATTGGAGATGACAGAGGGGGTTACAAAAAATGAGCTATGAGAACCTGTATCCCCCGCCATAAGAAAAAACTCTGCTCATTATTAAAGTCTAATGTTCTATAAAAACTTAGAAATTGCAGCATCACAAAATCGAAGTAATAAAATCCTCTGAACTCTCAGACTGGAAAAGATAATATATATAATACTGTTCTGGATCTTGAAAAATGCCAAAGGAATGAACTAAATGAATTTCTGAAGTCCTCAAAATAGGCCGGCCTAGTAACAGAACTTTCCTCCTTATGTCGATGTTTCTTATATAAATTATTTTTCCAGCTCGTAGGTTTGTTTTTATTATGTGGTACCATTTTTATTTTATTACTTTAATTAATTGGTGTAGTTTTGAAAACCACGTAAGTATTTAACCATGCTGTTAATAATGCTTAAATGTTTAAAATAACATATGTAACATAAATTTGTATGTATGTAAATAGATTGATAGTTTTATGATTAAAAGGGAATTTTTTTAATCGCAAAAACAAAGCCATTTTCTGCATCTATTTTCAGGTTTGAATCTGGAAAGGAAAAAAAATATTAATAAATACACAACGCAATGTTAAATAATAATATATTATTTAAATTCAAAATATTATATTTGTAAACACTGTATGATAACATTTAACTACACCATACAACATAGCTAATAAGCCATTTAGATGGCTTCGAAGGCACAAAAGAATTCCGTAAGTTAATCTTACTGCTAGAAGACGTAATTGCCGCCAGGCAGCACACAGAGATAACCACAACTAAAGCACAAGTTCTACCAAAGACTCAAAAGAAAGTTTAAGGTGCAAAAATACACAAAAGAAGGTATTTGAGTTTGGTAAGATGATGAGAAAAACCAAGATTAGCTTTAAGGTTTCAAGCCCTCTTCCTATAGCTCCTCATCCCGGTGAAAGCTTTAGAGTGATGTTCTTCAGAAATCCGTAGAAGTATTATCAAGTTTAATATTATGCATCCATGTAAAGGCTAATAAAAAGGTCAATTATGGGTTCTATACAGATTTCGATTAAGAGTAATCTTAAAATTTTATGGGATCACGATGCAAAATCAAATGGCCCCAAAAGATAGAAGTAATTATAGAAAATATGTTGACCTCCGTTAAAGAAAATAAAATCTGTTGTTATTATAGAGTAAGGATCTAGAATTAACTAATTTTGAAAAATTAAAAGTAAGCATTGGCTCTAAAATAGCTTTGTTGTCTTGCTCTGAATAATCTAAAAATTTTGAGAACGCTTTGCAAGAAATTCCAGAAAATGCCTCCCTTAATTGTGAGCCAGGATAAAAAACATTACATCCTCATAGCTTTTATAGATGCCCCAAATAGCGATCAAGTAGTGCAAATATATAATAGTCACCTCTCTCTCTCGATTGTTTTTGTTATTCTTAGCAACAAGATGACTAAAGAGGAAACTAGCATAACCAGTCGTTAATGAATTTAGTTAATTTATTGCATGGTTGTTAAATATGCTTTTGACAAATTTCTCTTGCGAGAAGACCGGAATTGTCTGCATTAAATTTTAAATACTGATCTCTCAAAAAGGGGATCCAAAACGGGGAATAGTGTTTGTTGTTCAGCTGATGATACAAAAATATCATTTCCTTTGCGATTTGAAAGACAAACGCTCACTACTCTCGTGAGCAATAGAATGTGATTGGACAAAAGTTCCTTTTATTGTAAAATAATTTATACTGAGAGTAAGACTGCACATATTGGCTAACAGTAACTATCTCCGTTTAATGTTGATACTCAGACGCTCTGTGTCCCTGATAATTACTTGATGATCTGACGACTGATAGATCAAGAATCCTTTCACCTTTTTATATTGGTCTTAAATCAGCCAAAAACACACTTAACTGATCAATTCCTTTGATATTTTCAGATTCCAAATAAAAAATTGGTGTTGTTGTTGCTGATCCCTGTTGTCTAGCAGCGCTAGACCAAGTCTATGACATTGTACACTCTCAGGAAATCAATGACCAATAATGGTCGCTCCAGAAGATCTTCTTTATCGAGTCCCAAGCACTCAAGGATATGATCCGGAGTGGCTTGGCTTTTGAAACACTTAGCGCAAATTGGAAATTCCTTTTCTTTGTTGTTAAATGCCAATGATCTTAGGTGGCCACTTCGAAAACGAGTTATTGTAGTTTGTTCCAGTCTGCTGCACCGGAGGGATAGAGATCCGCCGGGACGATTACCCTGGTACCAATGGTGCACGGGGGGAATGGCAAATGCAGACCGAACAAGGCCTTTCTGTCTAGAGTATAGTTCAGAATAGGTAAGAGACGCCGGAGTAAGCAAAGGCTCGTCAGTACCTCTTTTTGCTAGGGCATCAGCCAATTCGTTACCCGCAAGGTCTACATGGGAAGGGATCCACTGTAAGTGAATCTCACGAGATAAGGAGAGCCGTCTAAGCTTGTCCAAGATAGCTACTCCTGTATTATCACGGACTCTGTGCCAGTTAGAAAGATGCTGGATGGCGCTCCGGCTGTCCGACAAAATCCAAATTTCCTCATTCCCAGGGAGAGAAAGAACCGTATCAAGACCCACATTAATTGCAATAAGTTCACTGCGAAAGACGGAACAGCCGTCGGGGTTTCTGATTGAGATTTGGTGGGATTCGTTTTGATACTTAATAAATACCCCACTACCGGAACAAGTTCTGTCATTTCTGCTACCATTCGTGTAAATAAGCACAGCTTCATCATGGATATTGTTGATCAACTCAAGAGCAAGTTGCCTTAAATACTCAGGAAGATCTGAAGACTTGTTAACCTCGATAGGAAGATTAGGGTGAAAATATACCCCGTTAAGACCCTCAGATGGGTCAATGCATGGGTTCAAGGAATGCGACTCTACAGTATTAGAGATAACATTATCACTGGCTATCTGACTAAGGGGACTTTTTCTTTTTAGTCTCTGGTTATTATTCCAGCCCCTGAGAAAGTCCGAGGTTCGATTTTGGGAGCCATAACAAAAGAGTTTATTAAAATACTTCACAAGATTTGAGTCTCTTCTGTGACTGAGTGGTAGCAAATTCGCCTCGTATAGAACAATGTCGTTAGGACAGCTGTTTCGAAGACCAGTAATAATCCGAGCTGCGCTCGGTTGAACTCGCTCAAGCTTCTGAAGGCTAGTCTTAGAGGCACAGCAGTAAACTGGGAAGCCATACTCCAGGATGGGTCTTAAGAGCGCGATGTAAGTATTTCTAAGCGTAAATGCTTCTGCTCCCCAGTCGCGTCCAGATATATATTTCAGGATAGTCAGACGTTTTCTGAATTTTTCTACAAGATGGTCGATGTGCTTATTGCTTGTAATCTCAGGGTCCATTACAAAACCCAAATATTTTGGATATCTATCCACTAAGAGAGGTTGGTTGTTCAGAAAAATCCTAGGCTGGTAATTGTACAGCTTTCTATTTGTTGTAAAAAAACTGGTAGTGGATTTTAAAGGATTAAAACGTGATTTGTGGTTTTCAGCAAAGTTCCACACATCAACTAGAGTCTGGTTGATATTATTTTCCAAGTCAGCAATATTGGCACCGGAGTTACAGAGGACTATGTCGTCCGCAAACAATCCTACTTCACATCTCCTGGAGATAACTTTCTCGATGCCACTCAAAAATAGTGTGAAAAGAATAGGGCTCAGAACGGAGCCCTGTTGAAAATTGGTGTAACACCAGCGATCAAAAACAAGCTAAACCATTAAATAATTTTACAATTAAAGAACTGTTAAAGCTTACTAGAACTGCTTAAAGAGAGCTGTAGGACTTATTAACGGACACAATCCTTTTATGAAATGTCTTTATAATTGGAATATTAGATGATTCTGTATGCAAGGGTTCCCTATATATGGCGGGAACGTAATTACATATATTTTGCGAATATAAACTTTTTCTACGCATAGATTTTTATACCCAGAGCCTGTCTATGGCAGAGACATATAGGACAATTGTCCCTACAATAAAAGGGCCTCGGAATAGTAAAAAAAAAATATTTTACGAAGTCAATCAAATAGAAAATTTGTTGTTGTAAAGTAGAGGGGGGAGGGTTCCAAAAACGTTTTTGCCCCGGGTCCCAATTAGACTAAGTAAGGTTCTGCTTTTTCCTGTGATTCAACATATAATAAGGTATTGCGAGATATTATTGTTAAACGCCTATTGAAATTCACTTCAGCTACTGTTCTCTTTAAATAAGCTTTTTATACAATAGATCTTTGCTCGCAGCGCTAGGTTTCATTGGATCGACTCATCCTTAAGTCTAAGTCAAATGCCTTACAGTTAAAATAATTTACAATTTTTTCCATATCTTGCGTCACAAAATTTCTATATATATTTATCATACAAATAAAGTAAAAGCTAAAATTTTAGTTTAGTAATACACTGCTGGCCACCCGAATTGCAACAGCAAGAACGACAAGAGCTATCACAACAAAATTTCGTAGATAACATGTTGACCAAGTATCAAATGATTAAACTTATAAACTTCTGTGAAATGTGGCTCCTGCCAAAATCAAAAGCCAGAGTAGCTGCCATTGTAGGAGATTACCGCTGCCACACACCTCTGCATTGATTCAAAGAAACTTTGGATGTGTTCTTGGGATACAGTAGACCAAGCAGCTTCCACACATTGCCAAAGTTGACCTCATATGGCAGCCGGGGATGTAATCTGGGCCAATCGTTAAGCAACCACAGACCACATGTTTTCTATCGACGAAAGATCCGGAGAGCGAGCCGCCCAGGGAAGCTATCAATCTGGCGATTGACGAAGAACACTTGGACATGGCATACCACGTGTAGTCGCGCACTATCTTGTTGAAATATAGCTGTGGGCAAGCCCTGGAGGTAAGGAAGGACAACTGACTCCAATACTTCGGAGATGTAGCGCTGGCTGCTTAAAGTACAAGCAATGCATAGTAGAGGAGTGCGAGAGTGAAATCCATTACCGCCCTACACCATAACACCTGGTGCAGGACCAGTGTGGTGGTACATAACACAGTTGTTCAGCGTGTTCTCTCTACGGTGTCTCCAAACTCGGATGCGAACATCGTGGTGTTGCAGACAGAAGCGTGACTTGCTAATAAAGACAATTTCATTCCATTCTGCTATCCACATCCTTCTTTCATCGCACCATTGGTGGCGGCGACATCTGTGGTTCTGCGTCAAAGGTAGACGAAGCAATGGACGTCTTGCGGACAGACCACTTTGCTGCAAACATCATCAAATGGTACGCACAGATACTGGATGATACGTTACAGACTGAATGTGCTGTGCTATGGTTTGTGATGTGGCTGAGCGATCCGTCACTGCCATGTCTACAGTTTGCCAGTCATCACGTGAAGTGATGCACTGAAGTGGATGCGATCGCACACGTCGGTCCGTCGTGCCCTCTTGCATCCAACGATCACATATCCGCATTAAAAACAGTTGTTTGGTTTCGTCCAACACGACTACCGATTTCTCTAAAAGATAATCCACAATCTCGGTAGGGCACTACAATCCTTCCTTTGTCAAATTCGGATACTTGATCAAAAATGATCGCTGTTTTCTACAAAGCATAAGTGATCGTAGGAAAAAAAATTGCCGAATTAGACATTGTCAAAATCTTCAAGCCTTAAATAGTACTTTAAAGTGGTGCCACAGGCGCACACGTGAGGTGCGTCTGCGCTGAAATTCTAATTATTTGCATCTCACCTCCGCTAATGCATTTTTTAAATTTCATGTTATTTGCATGTTTCCTTCAGTGTATTACATATACCATGGCCAACAGTTTAGGTTCCTTTCAAACTCAACATGGAAAACTGAAATTTGAAAGTAATCTTCAAAATTAGGTTCTGCTCTAATTGTTGCTCAAAAAGTTATCATTTTATAGATACTACAGCCGATAAAAAATCCCACAGCAGTTTGCGAAATTTCAAACTGATATCAGATAGAGCATGACTCACAATTGCAAATTTTTCTGAATTAACGTCAAAGATTTTTAGTTACGTAAATTTACAGAACTTCAAAAACCTTCATTTGTTCAAAATGCTTTTACAACTTGAAATAAATGAAAATCGATTTTTATTTTCAAATCCATTTATGTGTCGAAATAAGTTGGCAATATTCTGTGTTTTCCTTACATCTTTAAATTTAATTCGTTAAAGTGAAACGTCAGATATGTTAAAAAAAGCAAGGCTTTCTAAAAATTATGCTCCTATCATTTGATTTTCCAGTTCTGTTGTGTCTTGACTTCATCTTTAAGGAAAATAGGATTCTTCTTGCATGGAGCGAAACATCATTGCAATTTCCAGCGCTTAGCCAACGAATATCGGTGTGAAATAACAAGTCACCGTAGTTAACATCTATTTCGGTAAAAAATTCGTGAAGCATCTTTGATTCAAAGTATGATTGTCCCCTCCAATATTGGTTATTTTAACAACCACTTTCATTAACATTCATTTGACGTAAATATTTTCCACATAGGGCCTCTTTGTGAACAATACGGTGATAAACATAAGATAGTTGATGTTGTTTTGTTTCAGAAGTCCTGCAAATCCAATTTTATGTCGTATCATTGTTCTGGCTCCAACAATGACAATGCAGGAACCGTTATCGAATCCCTATAGTCTGACGCCATTTTATTTACAGCTTCAAAAATATTCGTTCTCTTAGTTGTGTATGGAGAAGAATAACATCAATCATTTCTGCTACACTGAATTCGTTTTGTATAGTTCAGATAAAAATTGCAAGCTGACTAAAATCAGACAGATTTTTGCTTTCATTCAGGCAAAGCTAAAAATATTTACATTTTCAAATCTGACATGCAGGTTATTGGATATATTAGGTTAATATGGTCAATCTATTGCTGATGCAAACATTGTTTGATGCACACAACCATTGGACTGTTTCGAATTCTTCGACAATTTTTATTTCATTGAATTGTTTAGCAATTTTTAATCAACACTCCATCACTAAAATGTTTCTTCCCTTTGAAAATTTCGAGCGTTAATTCGTAAAAAGCTGTAATATTGCACTGGTTATCAATGTCAGATTTTTTTTTTTTTCATAAGCCATGAGACTTCTTGACTCATATAATTGAAACATTCTCGCGTGTAACGTAATGTTATTTCATATCATATTATTTGGGAACCGATAGTATTTGCATAGAAATAATGCACTGAATTTTATTATTGTTGTTAGTGATTAAATAGTCTTATTCCCAATGGTCATTATAAACTTGATTATTGTTCGTTATTTTTCTTTCAAGTGAAGACATATTTTATTTAAAAAGGCTTTGGAATTAGCGCGTACCGCACACTAGAACAATTATAGATTGTCCTGTGTCCCGCTTCATTCAACCTTCTTACATACATAAGCATGTCTTCTCAAATATACCAGAGTGACTGAACAAGATCTTTCCGATTTCGAGCTCAAGATCTTTCTGAAATCGGAACTGTCCTGCTGGATTTCCAGTTCTAACTAGAAATCGGAATAATCATCCTCGAATATTTAAAAAACTACACTTTCATATATAAGCAGAGTCTTACTAAGGCAATGACATATGAGGCAGTTGCCCAGGGCTCCCAGATCAGAGAGGACCTCCAAATCGAATAGATAGAACTCATCTCACGTTTTCTCCTTTAACAAACTTTTTTAAGCCAAATATCAGTAGTATAAAATCTGTCCGTTTTATGTTAGTTTCTTCTTTAATCTATCGTATGAACAAATATATATATATATATATATATATATATATATATATATATATATATATATATATATATATGATATATATATATATATATATATATATATATATAGTGTGTGTGTGTGTGTGTTTAATAAAGCCATAGTTTTCTAGGGCGGAATTCTACTCAATTTTTGCAATATTCTAACAAATTTGTTCAATTAAAAGCCTGTATTTTTACATAGTGCAAAATGCGATATGATTACAAAAATATGGGCTTCTGATTGGCTTAATTGAGTGATCATAATTGAGAAAATTTAGTTGCATTCATCCCTAATGTCAACAAAGATATGAATTTTTCACAAAAGTAATATTTAAAATCTTACTATTGCATTAAATTTCTAATTATGTAAGTGTTTTCTTATTTATTGCTGTTGTGAAGCAGAAGGGGCCCTCCAAGAAATTTTTGCCTCGGTTGCCAATCAGGCTGAGTCGAGCCTTGTATATAAGATCAGCTGGAGCTTTCTAGTTTTAATTACGATCTCGGTGACTTTTTATCCATCACCAGTTGTTTTACTTGTATAATACAGTTAATGTAAAAAATTGTACTTACTTCATATTTGAAGATAATTTATACATTTAGAAGCTCGCGTCGCGTTTCTCTACTGGACAGGCCTGAGCTAGAAAAATGAACCAATAATCACTAAGAAGTTTCTTAAAATTTGGTATAAAACCATTATTGAAAGAATGATATGCTATGGACCAGCAGTCTGGGCGGAACCAATGACAAGCAGAAAAGTCAGACAGCTATCCAGTTTGCAGAGACACTTCACCTTAACTATCACTAAATGTGTTTCCGCACGACTTCTACGGTAGCATTAAACATCTTGGCAGGAGTCTTTCCATTACATTTAATGGTTCAACTAGAAGCTGCTAAATCTAACATTCTCCAACATCAAGAAAAAATCACTTTCCTGGATACAATTTATAGCCCAGACGACTTTGAAATTCCCATTAAAGCATTATTCCACCCAGCAACACAGATGGAAGGAATAATGGTTCATACTTCGAATCCTACACAGTGCCGAGGCATTCACCAACACTTTTTCACTGATGGCTCAAAAATAGAAGCCCAAGTGGGAGCAGCTTTCTGCATTTTCGAAAATGGACAGGAGAGTTGTTATTGGCAGGGACAATTAGGAGAAGCTAACAGTGTTTTCCAAGCAGAATTGGTTGCAATTGATAAAGCATTAAAATATATAGCCGAAAATAATTTATACAAGGCAGTGATTTGGTCAGACATCCAATCAGCTCTTTTGGGAATATATAATCCATGTCATAGAAGCCCACTGATTCAGGGCATTCAAAATCGACTCAGGACACTTAGCAATAGATGGCAAATTTGTTTTCACTGGATCAAGGCTCATGCCGGATATACTGGTAATGAAAGAGCTGACACGCTGGCAAAGCAAGCTGCCAAAGCATGCTCAAACACGCAAAAATTGAATTAAAATGGCCCAAATCATACTTGATTTCTAAATTACGCAACCATTTACTAATGGCCTGGCAACAAGAATGGAATGAGGCAGAACAAGGTAGATGGACATACAGCCTTAAACCCTCTGCCTCTCTTGATTTCCTAGTCAAGGACCACAAAGAAGCAGTTTTTTTCTAGACATCCTCAAATACGGGAGTATCTCAATAAAAGGGGTATGGCTCCAAATAGTGCTTGTTCATGCGGTCAGGTAGCGACCATTGTTCATTACGTGTTTGAATGTGATTTCACAAAACAATGGCACCTAAAAACTCGGAGGAACTTACTCTGTTTCTCCGCTATGCTAGCAAAACTCTTTCTCTTCTGCATAAGATAAGAACACAATCACCTGTATCTATGAAAAAGGATCCGAATTCTGTAAGGATAATGCCATAACTGAGCAGCGGATTTCACCATAAGAACAATTTGATAAAGGGTAAAAATCATTGTAAGGTATTTCTCAACTTTTTGTGATAAAATATTATTAGGTATTGTATTTGCTTGGCAATTAGTTTTTATAATTTTGATAATAATAATAATAATTCAGATTAAGGTGCTGAAAAATATTGATTGACTCAACACAATGTAATGTGCAATATTAAATATCCTAAGTTTATCAATTAATAATTTTAATGTCTAATTTTGCATTATATTTCCTCACTAAACATTGTAAACCATTATAAACTGTGAACAGACAATGCAGGTTTTTTATGTGATAAAATAATGCATTGTAATATAGCACAATTAGTATATGTTTTATTTATGTATATACTATCAATGTATTGTATATATTTTTGCGCTTTTTCTAATACAATCTTCATATGGTACGTCACGTGACATAACACTTTCCTCTATCTAACCACTATATATAAAACTGGGGGTTGATATTCAAGTTTGCTTTGAGTCTTCAGAAATACCATAGTTAGCAATTTTAGTACAATATATTTTTATTATTATTTCTAGTAATGTTAGAGTGTCTGTAAAATATTTTGCTATATATCTTATTCACTTTTTTAAGCTTTATTATTTACTGTATTGAAATTATATTTTGTTCAATAATTTTCTAAATCGTGGTAACTACAGTGCACAGACTGAGCTGCTGCAAATTATTAACTGAATCAGCAGATTGCAATCTGTAATGCTTTAAATATTCTACTGTCTATCACCTACAGCAAATGTTAAATAGGATACCATTCATGCATATTTAAACTTAACTATTAGTATATATTTGCTCTTTTTTTAATACAATCTTCATATGGAACGTCATGTGATATAACACTTCCCTCTATCTAACCACTTTATATAAAACTGGGGGTTTATATTCAAGATAGCTTCGAGTCTTCAGAAATACCCTATTTAGCAATTTTAGTGCAATATATGTTCATCATTATTTCTAGTAATGTTAGAGTGTAAAATATTTTGCTATATATTTTATTCATTTTTTTAAGTCTTTTTATTATTTATTGTATTGTAATTATATTTTTGTTCAATAAATTTCTTAATCGTGGTGTTACTACAGTGCACAGAATGAGCTGCTGCAAAATTTTAACTGAATCAGCAGGTTGGTTGGTTGAGTTTTATGGCGCAAGGTCCAAAAATGGACATGCTGCGCCAAGACTAAAGTTTTCGAAGAATATTATTTAATTTTTTTTTTTTGAAAACCCAAGCAACATTAAAATTTTAAAAAACAAAAAAGAGTGTATAAATCAATTTAAAATCTATATATAATAGAATATTAAATAAAATAAATCAAATTTAGATAAATTTTAAAATGTATAAATATAAATTATATAAAATTTAAAAAACCTATTGCTCTCAAATAAGCAAATAGGTTTCTGTGGGATGGTTCCCCCAGAAATCAGGTAAAGCTAAAATATCTGTATTAAAAAAGTGTATACGCAAATGGTTAAAATATGAACATGAGATTAAAATATGATACACAGTGTAAGGTTCATCACACGTTTCAACTGAATCAGCAGATGATGCCATTCATGCATATGTAATCTTAACTATATGCGTGTAGACAATGCAGTCCTTTGGTATGGTGATGTTACATTAAAGGACACAGTTAAAGCATGAGGGAGTTACTAGTACTTATTGAAAATCTGTCCCAGCTCCTATTTGCTTTTTTTTTAACTCTTCTACTTAAACTTAATTATATTGCTTGCATATTGGTGTTATAAACTACTTATATCGTCTGCTATGACCATCAAGATAATTAATTTGTATTTTTACCAAGGTTACTTGAAGTGTTAGGATAATCTATTTTCACAATTTTATTGCAATATTTAACTCATGTCATCTCCCATAGAGAAAATTTTGTAAATGTTTTCTTGTTGATGTTATATTTCTGTCAAATTATTAATTTCAAATATTAGAAACCTATTGAAATTCAATTTTGTTATCAAATTTCGTGACAATTCTGTCACACCAGATGTATTATGTAATAGAGCTATACCTGATAACCTAAGGTACAGACCAGGTGTTCCATTGCGTATGTCTATGTTAAATTTCAGAAAGCATGGCCGTGAAACCAGCCGAGTTAGGTGTCCAGCACACGGCAATTGTAAGTCGATTAAGCATATCAAGTACAATCAAAATGATAAACTCTGGACTATCATAGGAATAGAAAACTGGCAATGAAATGACACAGGTTGAGAAATGTGGCTCAGCTTTTTCCAAACATAAAAAAGAAATTTTATTGAAAAAAGCATTACCTTCGACGAGAAATAGGTCTTTCATGACATCGATCTGCAATGCATTTGCATCAATCTGACAATGCAAATCCAGAAAAAAGCTCGCTTTTACTAATCCCATGGGAAACAGAAGGCGAGGAAGATAGCCAATTAGGTGGCTTGACTCAGTCGAAAATAGCTTTAATCTGATAAATAAAAGAAATTGGAGGAGCCTTTCAATGGATAGGATCAGATGGCAACGACTATTAGGGACGGCCTTAACCTGTAACAAGCAGTAGCACCTTGGAAGATTATATTTGTTATCATTGTATCTATCTATCTATATATATATAGTGGTAACAGCCCTGCTTAAATACATACCATTCTGTTGTGGTAAACCAACAGTTTAGAGTTTTTTTTTATCCATTTCCAATAGGCAATAGCGCTAGAAAATCGAACACAAAGCACAGTCAAATCTAAAACCCGATAGGACTTTTCAGTTCTCTTCTGATGGACGAAAATTGTAACCACAACTAAGTTTTTGATCACTTAGGCTCTTTCCACAAATCATTAATTGAAGCAAAGTACTTATTAACTTGATCTCCCTCTCATTTAATTACCTTAGCTAAAACTACAATTTCATGAATCAGCACTTGGAAATTATTAAATTTGAATCATACATAATGAATAAATTTGTATAAATATTCTCATTTCTTTAACAATTTGTAAAAGTCGATTTTCTTACATGCAAGTTTAATTAATTAAACATTTATTGATTTTCAATGATTTAATTTTAAAAAATGAGTTAATGTTGCTAAATTATATACACCAGACAAATGTTAGTATGTCATATGTTTATATTCATAACAAAATGACAGAAAGAAATTTTTTCAGAATTTATTTAACAAATTTGCCTATTTCATTGTTTGCTTTACAAAATTTACACTAACCAAGAACATTATGGATTAGGTACACAGGTTTCAATTTGTTGTTTGTCTATAATAACTGGCATACCACTATTACCTATAAAAAGTGCACAACATCTGAAGCTTTTTACTGCAAATCATCTTTAGGCAGAGAAAAATGTGTGAGAAAATACATCAGATATACCTAATATTTCCACATTGCCATCACCAGGTTTTGCATTATGCAAATACAACAGCTATACTTTAAATATACAACATAAAAAACAATAGCATGATATTTTTTTATCTCAATATACTTTCAAGAAATTAAAGCAAATTCTCAAATGAAATGTATTATATGTTACAAATAAACACATTTGAAAACACAAACAGAATTTCTATTTACTTGAAATTTTTAACTGACAAAAGCTAATTAAATAAAATCTCTGTAATTAGCCAGCACACATTCTGTGTGAATTTACATGTAACTATATAAGTTCATGTTAACATTCACATCTGATTTATGAGGTATTCAATTAGAAAAAGCAACTTTTCACCATGTATGTGAAAAAAACTTTTTTTCCCACAAATTCATTTAGAAAAGTAACATTTTTTGGCACACAAATATTAAATACTACAGCAAAATAAGTTAAACAAATAAAATTACAAACAAATGGAATGATATTATATTAATTGAAGCACAAATAAATCTTTAAAGCAGTTTTTTAAGGAACATATTTTCTTTTATAATTTAAAAACTCATCTATATTTTCTGTGAACAAAATAGTAATATTTTCCTTAAAGCAAATAAAATATATACATGTAATTTAAATATTTTCTAATTTTCAGTACTGCAAAAACTAAAAATATCCATTTACTATTCTCTTTATAACCAGGAACTATCTAAACAATTTTAGATAAATAATAAAATTACAAAATTTATATATCAATAAATATAAGGACATAAATAATGTATGAGAAACCTAATGATAAAAGATGATTATCTATATAACAGCAGTGAAAAAAAAGCATGAATTTATGTTAAAATGTAGGGTCTTCAACTTCAATTTCACAAACTACTTTCTTTTGAAATAAATATAATTCTTTCTACTTATTGAATGAAGAAATAACAATTTATTAGTAGGAACTAACATAAAGCACGGTTAAATTTTTTAATATTTATAACATTTAGAAAAAATACATTGAACAATTTCAAAATAATGTAAGTGCATAACTTTTTTATTTTAAATAAAATTATTTTAAAGCTAAATTTATTTCAATATTATATATTTTAGGATTCTTTAACATCTCATTTTTGCATTTAAAATAAAATGTTTAAAATCAACATACATTGAAAATTAATATGAATACTTCGAGAAAAAAACAATTAAACATTTTAAAAGGTAAACAAAGGATTTAAAATGAATTCTCGAAAATTATTTAGATAATAAAATATATTTAACATTAAATTAAGCAATTAATTTATTAAATAATTATTAAAAATGCTTAAATTTTCCTATAAATGTAATAGTCAATTGTAATATAAAGCTATAGAATATTAAATATTCAGTTATTATATTGGATTTCTTTTTACTATTTTAATATGATTAAATTGATAATACTTTTCACAATAAACATAGTTAATTAAACAATATTATATATCTATGATGCATTTTTACCTTAATAATTAGCAATATTTTATACATGTAAAAATTCTAAAAGATTTTAAATTAAATATACAAATTAAGATTAATATTTAAAGATTAATATGCTATATATTATTCTAGTTTTAGGGGGGGGAAACTAGTTTAAAGGGGAAAAACTTACTACCTATCTGTAGCTTTAATTTCAGTAAATAATAACAAAAAATAGAAGATTGAACTAAATTTAAATACAAAAATTATTAACCGGTTTTCTATTCTTAGTTGAAGACCCTTAATATACACTATACAAAGTTATATATAGCCCACTATACACATACCCAGTGTATGGATAAAATGAAATACATAAAGAAGCAAAGAGGTGTAATTGGTTTTGTTGTGGGACTAGCTTAAATTCAAATACTACATACTCTAACACATAAAATGCGACTAAAATATAACAATTTTAAATAATAATACAACACAATAAACAGTCAAATTGGTAATATTCTAAATAGTCAAAACATATATACTTTAATTGTGATAATTTAGTAACATACCACACAAAAAATTAAATAAAGCTACATCTCTACTAAATAAGCACAATGTTCATTTTAATCACTTGAATATATAAATTATATACCAAGAATGGTACACAAACAAAAAAGGCCACTAAAAATTGAATGATAAACAAAATCGTTGATTTAAAAAAAATATGATTTACTTTTGCATTTAAAATTTCATAAGCTTTAAAATTTGTTAAAGCACATAATCATTAAAATTATTCATTTTTTTAGAAAAAGCCATTTATGAATTACAGAATTTGAACATGTTTGAAAAATACTTCTATGTTAAATAATAGAGATGTTTACATTTAAGAGAATTGAGTGAAAACAAATCAAATTCAAAATCTTGATTATTGATTTTTCCCTACCACAAATAATTTCTCACAAGATAATTGTGCCAAAGCCCTTCATAGACAATGTGCATATCTTATTGCTGTAAAATCGAAATGTAGGTACACCACAGTTTTGTTACCACATTAAATTGCATAGTGTTTTTTAAACATTCAGTATTTTAACAAGTAAATCCATTAAATATTGCATAGCCTCATAAAAATTACTGAATTTTCTTACATATAAAAGAAATCAAAACACAAATAACTAGAGTATATTGCTATCAAAATATTTTGCATAGTTTCAGTATTCATACAGAATGGTTATATATTAAACATAGTATAAACTTCCCTCGAGTTAATTTACAAAAGGCGTTTACAATGTTGCTGTGAATGTTTTAAAATAGTTAGAAATAGTTAAACATTCATTTAACAATCATGCACTTGTGTATGAGCAAACTATTTATAAACAGTAGGTTAATTCAAAAATAAATCCTAGAGCACACACAAATTCAAATTTATCTCAGTACACATAATTCAGGCAGAGCTCATTCCATGAAAGATAATTCCTGGATTAGTTGTTTTCAGAAATCTTTAACTTGCATTAAAAATGTATTTTCTAATGTGTCTACAAAATACCTGGAATTGAAATTAAGATCTTGGCACTCTATGATCCTCTTGGACAGACACAGATTTTTAAAGAAGATATTACACGGTCAGAATAAGGCACTAGCTCATACACAAGATTACCATGGAAGCAAAACAGAATAAGTCTAAAGTGGACAAGTTTATAACATTTTTATATTATGAATAGAAATTTTTAATAAATTTATTCAATGTGGCTGCTAATCATAAAAGCAGCATATATTCCAACTAAAATTATATCAGCTAAAATTGTTAGGATATGAATGTTAATATAAAAAAAGAAATACCGAAACAAAAGATAACAACAATTAAAGCATACAAATTTTCCTCTTCAAGTAATATTACATGCATGAAGAGGAAGTTTTGATGACAGATATACTTATATACAGCTATTTATACAATTCATTACTTTGCAAAAATATAAAATAAATTACTGACAAATCTTCATATCTTAAATAAATAAAATATCTAATACTTTCAGAATATAGTTATTTAAGGATTCAAGGTTACTTATTATTTTAAGCCATCCAAACAAAGTTGTATGTTTAATTTCATACTTGAAAACAAGTCATTCAGAATGTACAGCTGTAAAATGAAAAATAACATATTCAATTGCTTTTAAATTAATTGATGTTAGAAATTTGGTTATCTTTAATTTATTACTTTTTCAGGAAATAAATCAGCTTAACAAATAATTTATTCTAATTTAATTTCTATCTAACAAAAAAAGATTGAAATATTTCAATAAATAGTAAAACTGCGTTACAACTAATTGTCATACACTGATGATTGAAGATGTACAGTAAGATATTCATTCAAGCTTTATGTAATAAAAAAACAAGTGATGTATGTATACATTAATTTTTTACATTAATTTCAGTAAATCTATTGAGATTTAATTTTTTTTAACGAATTGCATAAAAATAAGTTCAATACTTGCTTATATTAATAGAAATGTTATTTTAAATAATGCAATCATAAGCACATGATAAATTACAATTTTCATTTCAAAAATACAGATCAAATTAATTAAAATCAACAAAATTATCTTACAATGAATATTTCTTAAAGCACAAATGGATGTTTCTCTGCTATCTATTCTATTAATATGAACTGCTTTTTGCATAAATCTTTTTTTGAAATTCAGTCATAATTTAATTTGTCCATTTAACATAGAAATCATGGACAAGTTATACAATAATTACCACACCATAAAGATACTTTCATTATCTTTCTTAAAGTGTTACAAAGATAACATTAAAAGCTGGTGTCACTGTAAAAAAGAATAATAATAATAATAATAAGACCCTCCTGAGAAATAGGACTAGCTTTTCCTTTGCAACCAATCTAAAGCTGCGTCAAAAAGAGTTTAAAAAGCTGTTGTCAATGCCAGCAGACATTAAACATACTATCTGCTTGGATAGACATCAACAGCAAAGTAACCTTTTAAATTTACATCACACATTTCTAAAATACCAATAGATTCAAAGCGATTTCTCCATATTTTAACTATAAAAGTCACTCCTCTCTACATTTCACACACTTTTCTCGATGCAATTCAGCATGCAGTGAATCACACATGCACAAATAAATCCACATTAATACTGAATTCAACAATATATATGGAACTGAGACTTAATTGGGCTTCCGTCATTCATACTGTAAGTATACAGGGCAGAGGCCGGTGGCTGGGAAGTTGAAGGGAAAGAAACAAGTGGAACAGCAGAGGTAGGGAGCATAGTGGAGGAAGCGCCTACAGTGGCAGGCTGCATGTGGGCTGGTAAGGGGTGACTGCTGGAGCCAGTGTAGGGAATTGCGGCAGCAATGGCAGTTCGGCTGGTGTGGTGGTGAGCTGGAGGGGGCACTGGCATTTGCGTCGGAGCAAAAGAAGCAGAAGCTGTATGCTCTGCAGCAGTTAGGATATACTTCTGCGATGGTGTTGATATATAAGTTGGTTGAGATAAATTAGAAGATACATTAGGTCTTGACAGATCCCTGAAAAGTAAATGAATAACAGTGTACTTATTACAAAATAATCTCTCATGTTAAACAATTAATATTTTTAAGTTACATAAATACCACGACATATATAAATAAATTGAATCATAAACAAATAATATAAATGTAAAAATTATATTGTTTAATATATAGTACAATGGCAATTTAACCCTATAATTAGATTTTTTAAATATTTCTAAATAATATTTTAAATCACAATAATATTTTGTTCTATTCTTATTCATTCCTTTTTTTCATATTTGTATTTATTTACTCTTACAAAATATATGCAAAACGTTGATTTTAAGATTATTTCCAACATTCACATATGACACATATAAACAATAATAGAGATAAATTCAGAGTTTCAATGTATTTAATTTTTCTTCCAAAGATGATAACAAATAGTAAAATTTCAACTGATAACTGCTGTGTAAAACTCAAAGGAATAAACTTAAAACAAGATAGTTACAAGAAATTATGCTGTCAACTTATATGAAACAAAAAGTTGACAAAATTATTACCTTACTAAAGAATTCGGTTATTTTTCATTCCTCATAAATTATGACACATATTTTTATAGGATTGTTATATCCTATAGGTTGAATTCTCTAATAAAATACCACAATACTGTTACAAGCCCTTAAGATTATTCTGACATAATTATAGAAAAGAATCTAAGTTTATTGGAATAAAGAACAATAATTACCTGTACATGTCAGTCTGACTAGAAGCCAAATAAAGTGATTGGCTGATATGTGGCACAGGTGAACCTTGTAAAGATGAAGATAATTGAGAACGGGTAGATAATAAAAGGTCATTGACATTTATTGGTCGAGACTGATGTCCAAGTTGATGCCCAAATATTATGCCTAAATTCTGCAACAATAAAAGTAATATCTTTGTTAAATACTCTAAAATAATTTTTGGCTATTAAAATTTAAAACATAATCAACAAAATAATAGTAATGTTTTCACTCATTTTTAAAATACTAATTGAAAATCAAATTTCTAATGAAATTATATAGTTAAAATTGATCATACTTAGAAAACAATTTAGAGCACAGAAATAATTAGTAGTGTACATCTGCCTAACTATTATTCTAATACTCAAAATTTGCTTTGCTACATTTAAGATTAATGGGGCTGTTGGTATTGTAACAGAAAAGTTGAATGTAATATTTAAAATGCACATTTTAAATATTATTAAATTTAAATTAAAACATAAAACAAAAATACTTAAATGAAAGTAATTAAATATTATACACATAATTAAACAGATTTTTCCAAAATAATAGCTTTTTTAAATTAATAGATCAAATCGTATGACTGCAAAACAGAGTAAATCAGGCAAAGGTAAAAACAAGCATTCAATAATCTATGTATAACACAGGGTTTAAATTTAAAAAAAATTAAATGGTCATATTATTTCAAAAAATTAGATAGTCAAATTTAACGTGTTAAAAAGTGGATAAGACCATGGTTATTATTATTTTTTCTGAACAAAATAAGATATTTTGTTATTGATAAATCACATGAATCTAAAGACAATCAACCAAGTGGCAGCTCACACATTTTCAATTTCAGCAACACAGGTGATCAGTTTATAACAGATATATGATAAATCATGAACTTTCTTTATAAATACAGCAAAACATTCAATGGATTCCTTCACATGTGGGTATTAAGGGAGAATAAAACAGCAGACTCGCAAGCAAAGAGAGAAACACTTGTGCCACAAGACTTGAAACCACTTCCTTCACAGTAACTTAAAAAGCATATTTTTAGGAAATATATGGATATTTTAAATCTGATCAGGTAGCAAAATCAACATTTAAGATACTTGGAAAATGTTTTGTCAAAAATACCATAAAGAAGATGTGTCAAATTTCAGACAGCAAACAGGCCACGATTGCTGGGCATAACATCTAAATTAAATAGTTTATGTCAACTTTGTAATCTGGGCACTATAAACACTAAAAATTAGATAATGATTCCCCAAAACAGATTGAGATAAGCAAATTGTACTGGTAAACCAGAACTTTCATGAGCTCCTTTTAAAGACAGCACCACACTTGTGTTCTTTTCTCAAGGGAAATTGTTTTTTTAATTTTTAAATTTTTACTTCAGTTTCATGTTATTTTGTTCTGGTTATTACTTTTTATTCATTTTATTATATTTGCTCTTCTGTGATACTTGAACTTTTTTGTACATTTGGATTGATTTTTCCAATAAAACAATATATTAAACAACATATTTTACTGTGCTATACAAAAATACAAAAAGAAATTTCTAAACAATGAAAATTTTAAATGCTTTCAAGTTTAATAAGATTAACTGATGCAATTTACAATTAAAAATATACATAAATGTCAAATTTTGTAAAACACATATAAATTAGAATAGTAAAAAAATCATAACAGAAAATCTAAAGGCAACTACTTCATTTTTCACAACTAAAAAGGAAAATATTATTCTTACCCGATCAGCTCCCAACACAGGGCTTTTCAACCGCCGTTCATTTGATTTAGAGTGGCTGCCCAAGCAGCTGGGTGCTCCCATAGCTACATTTGTAAGAGCTACTGGTGTCACTTGAGACTGAGCAGCAGACAATGAAGCATGGATGTGGGCAGAAGTCAAGTCATCCTCTGTGATTATTTCTTGCTTAGTGTGAACTAGAGGACCATTACTTAGCTGGCATTGTTGATTATATAAATTAGATGTTTGTGACATTAGCTTCCTCCTGTGACTTGTACTGCTTCTGGAGCTATTACTATAAAAGAACATTAGTCATATTTTTACTGAATTGAAGCAACTTAAATCAAAATTTAACAGGTTAAGATAAATTATACTGAACAGATACATTAAATATAGAATCAATAAGTGTCACTGTGAACATAACACAAGTAAAGCTGTTTTTGTATTTTTTTTCTTGGATCTCATACAGTTTAAGGAAAATTTTAATTTACATAAATTAAGAAAATAAAAATAATCGTCCCTCAAATCACACAGCTCCCTTAAAAATTACTTTTATAATTTGAATTCAAAAACACAGAAATTTAAGTAATTAACTTATCTTTAAATAAAATAGAGAATTTTGATTACATAATTAGAGTATTAAAAAGAAAAATATTCTATTTCAATAAAAAAACAGTTGATTTAAAATAAAAACAGAAAAATAGTGGAATGTAATTTTGTAAAATGAAATTTAATATTGTAGCATAACCCAACATTAAATCGGATCATAAAGCAAAATTAACATATTTTCATGCACATATAATATACATTAAGATCGGTGAGCCTTGTTCGAATGTAATTTAAATTTTGACGTCAAATGAAACATCAACACTGCATATGAAAATTGCAACTGCAATGAGTGTTGTTGATGTAAAACAGAAGATAATTGAAGGAAATCACAAATGCAAAAATAAATAAAATACATAGCAAGAAAGCACAAAATGGAGATTTGCGATATTAATACATTTAATGCATTCCTACTTCCATAGATAAAACAACTGAAAGTTTTAAGTATGTTTCAACTACTGCACGTTTATAGTTTCATTCCAGCCAAACAAGTTTTATTTTTCAAACTATTTATTTTTTTTATTTATTAGTTTTATTTTATTTTATTAGTTTTATTTATTACTATCAAAATGTATTTATTCAGTAGCTTAATTGCTTCCAGTGAAACTTTTGTAATTTTTCATCTAATGAAAATTTAATGTGCCAGAAATGCTCTTTTTCAGATTTACAATTAAAAAGAAGGTAAAAAATCAGTGAATTACAGATCAGGAAAACTAAAAACAGGTAATGTATAAAGTTGGTTATTAAAATAATGAAAAGACCTGTGAATAAAAGTGACATTTTTAACATATTCTTAAGTATTAAAATATAATAGCAAACATTTTTTTATAGATAGAAATGTTTAAATTCTGGTAGTACATAGTAGTTACATTTAAGTTTTGTACACAAGTCTTGGGTTTTTTTTTAAAAATTGTAAAATGTTGAACCTTTTAGATTTTTCCACGAAGACAAATAGTAAAAGCCTGCCTAATTAGAGCAAGGGAGACTAAAATATTCCAATTTTCAGTATTTTCTAGAATTTGTTGTCATGTTGTCTAATGACCAAGTGATTCTTTTCTCAAGACAAAGAATATTTTGACAGATAATTTCAACTAAGATCTTCCAAAATATTTTAACAAGTGTGATGTTAAGAAAAAAAACTTTTATGTAGCAAAACAGAATAAAGATTAACACATGTATGTAGTAAAGTCTAAGGTGATAAAAAAATTTTTTTATATGAATTATAGTTATTAAATAATACATGACATGAATGCTTCACTTGCCAAATCATATACTTTCTGAATTTTATAAAATTTTAACATTAAGGCTATAAATATTATAAATTTGTGTTCAAACCAGATTTCTTGTATAAGCATTAACACCAATAAAATCATATATAAATAACATTATTTTAATATATATATATATATATATATATATATATATATATATATATATATATATATATATATATATATATATACACACACACACAATTTTACTATTTTTTCAATTTCTTGTTTCATAAAGTTATCAATTTGGCAAGTGAAGCATTCATATAAGCAAAATTTCTGTACACAATGGAAATAAAATTCACAGACAACTCAAGTAAATATTAAAAATTTATTATTTTAAATACAAAAACTAATTAAAAATATATTTATTACCTGTAAACATCCTTTTGAGGCTCTGGTTTTATAGGTCTTGAACACATAAGTACTTGAGGATATTTGCTAGGGCTATTTTGATCATCTGAATCTGAGTCCACAGTAACAACTTTAGGATGACATTTGGAATAATCTGGTGGCTCGACAAAATATTTGAGGTTACAATACCCTATGAAAAATAGAAAAAATTTAAAGTCTTGATATATCAAGTCAAAATAAAATATTTGTTTTAATTGGAGAAGGGCTAATTTTTTTTATTATGATTTAAATTTCCCAAAATTGATCTTTAACAAAATACAAACGGAATAATAATTTTACATAAAACGAAATGAGGAAAAACTACTTAAGAAAAAAACAAAATATTACAGTGAAATATATTTAATAATAATAATGAATCATTCTTTAATTACTTTTAAAATATTAATAAAAAGCAAAATGGATTTAATTTATTAAAAGCTTGACTGATGGAAGAAAAAATTCATAATTAATCAATTTTTTAAATTTTTTTAGAAAGTTTAATTAGACAGATACACAAGTCTTTTTGAAATCAAGTTGTTAGTTCTTAGGAAGGTGTTATTTGATGAAAATTTTTAATAAGTAACTTAAGAAAACTTTCCATTTTACAATTTTATAGTTTATGGTTTTATCTTCTGATCATAAAGATAAGTTTTTATGATATTCATATGTATATAAAATAAAAATTGTGATGAAATTATTAAGTTAAAAAAAAAACTGTCAAGATTTAAACAATACTTAAACGCAGGCAGAGAATATGAAATATTAAAATTTATGATCCAGTTTTTATTTCTGATAGTTTAATGATGATCCGGTTTGTATTTCTGATAATCTAATGCTCAATTAAGTTACAGGACATATAATGAAATGTTTCATTGATATATTGATTGACTGAAAATAATATATTCAGACATAAGGATTTCAGTACTTTTTAGTTAATGGAGCAATAAATATTTTATATTTTACAAGAAGTTGCATTGATTATTACACTGTTTCTTAGTAACAATCATACCTAAGAATAAATGGTGAATTACAAATAAAAAGAACTTAATTTCAGATATTACTTTTTACTTATTTTTAAATTGTAAAAGAAAAATGAAACAACTAAACAATATTAGTGTGTATGTTTGCTTATTTTTATTCAAATGATTAATACTGAAAAAAGGCAAATATACATACAAATTATAACATCTAGCATAAATTCCATTGCTATACTGTTAACATAAAATATTAATAAGTAAAATACATATCATTAAATTGAATCTATCTTTTGTGTAAAAGTGTTTATATATACTTTTTTTATTTGGCACCTTTCTGAAAGCAATTAGAATTATATACATTTATCAAAAAACTATTAAGTGCTTTAACATTGAGTTCACAACATTTCTAAATTTTAGATGATCCACAATACAAAGAGTTATTCTTAAATAGAAGCTGAAGGTTATATAATGCAATCTAAATCTAAAAAGTTTGTTAGTATTTGGAAGAAATTAATTCATAAACTATGTGATGAAATTTCCCTCAAATACTTTCTAGTATTATAAGTGATCCTTCTATCAGCTAAAAGAGATATTTGATTTCCAAGGCTAAATATTAAGTCACAAACTAAATACTATGTGACTCATTACAATCAGTCAAATTCAGTAGTAGAAAGAATGCTGTCATAGGGCTAAAACTTTGTGAAAGATGTTGAGAGAAAATGTTGTAATCGCATAATTAATTGAGGCATAATCACACTATTTTTGTCCATTAATGTACAGAAGAATAACATTTATAATACTGTGTAGTATCCACAGTAGAATCATAATTTGGAATGGATTTATAATTTAATTTGTGGAACTACAAGTGTCAAAATAATGAAAACAATTCTGGATATTTTATAAATAAACTGACACTTAAGTATTGTCCTGTCTCAGCTTTTTTTTCTTTTTTTAAAAGAGAGAGAGAGAGAGAGAGAGTCAATTGTCATAGATGTTATTAACATACAATGTGGAAATCAGTTTGGAACTATTGACTAGATGCTTAAAGTTCAATATTCTTCTTCTCTAAACACTGATTCTCAACAAATGAACTAATATCAAATTAACTACACAAAAATACTTTTGCAGTTATAAAAGATGAATAGAATTTGATTTTTGCAGAAGTTTGTAAATAATTGGTGCAAAGTTTTCCTTGAAAAATTATACATGCCATTACAGTGAAAGGTGGCACTACATTATACTGTTAGACTTCATTTTGATTTAATATTATGAGGTGTCTATTGATGAAGAATAAGG
The DNA here is from genome assembly GCA_037975125.1 of Latrodectus hesperus. Lineage (NCBI taxonomy): Eukaryota > Metazoa > Arthropoda > Arachnida > Araneae > Theridiidae > Latrodectus > Latrodectus hesperus. The sequence continues at coordinate 83,423,654 of CM075850.1, forward strand.
TTGATGTGCACATGCATATTTACATACATTTTAAAGCATATATTATATATAAATAAAAATTATTAATAAATAATTAAGATTATGCTATTAATGAATCAAATTAGCTGTCTAACCTTGATTGTCAGGAGTCAGAGGTATAACACTGTCGCAAGTTGTTGCTACGATAGTATTCGTAGTATTTTGTCCAGGCTGACATTTTACAACTTTCTTTTCAGGAAGATTTTTGTTTTTATTTCTGAATAAAGGAAGTTTCAGATAAATACTAAGCAGAAACAATTTGAATTTGATTAATTTTACTGATATATTTTTTAGAAGCTATAGTGTTAAAAATTAAAAACTAAAATTTTCTTCTTTTATAATATTAATATAATTATGAATTTATTAATTGCCTATAAGTAAAAATATAAAAAAGTAACAAATCATACCTTAATATTTAATATATAAAAGTATCATTAAAGCAAATCTTATAAATTAAAATATTGAAAATGTTTTTTTTTTCATAATAAAAATAAACATGCCCTATTAAGAGATAGAATACAATGAACAACAAAAATGTAAAAATAGCATTACAAAATTGTAGACTTAAATTTTGAAAATAAGTTAAAAAGAGAATTCTTGTATACATGATTTTAAAAATTGTTTTCATAGTGTTAAAAACAGAGCAAATAAAATGATAAATATATAGTTTCAATCTAAAATTATAATGATAATCACCATAGAACAACTCATCAATCATAATTACTAGCAATGCAACCCACATATGATTATTTGATGGCAGGATTCTTAAAAAGTGAATATTGGCCAAAAATAATCTTGTCAGAGCTAGATAATTAGTTGGATAATAGATTCTACTTATTGCCAGCAATTTAAAGACAATTAGATTTATTGATATTCTTTAGTATTTTACAGGCAAAAACTGCTTTTTTATACAAAATATTTTACTGTGCTTTAAAGCAATTCTATAGATAAATTATTTTTTACAGTTAAAACTAACTTTTTTTTGGGGGGGGGGAGAGGGAAGATTTTTACAATTTGAACTTCCTATTATGTTATAGTATGATATCAAAGAAATCTAAGTGTCATCAGTCATTCATATGAAACTATAAATGGTGGAAAACACAAAAACAATGTGGTTTCAGTGAATAACAGATATTATAAGTAATGATAACATTTATTATTGTTAATGTATTTACGGCCATATTCACCCTCAACCTCGACCACTAGGTATGAAGTGATATCTCTTGACGAAGTTACTATTTTTAATGCTATTAAAATCGAAGATTTAGAAAAAATTGTTAATTCAAATGGAAATATTCTTCTAAAAGTATACGGACAAATCTGTCACCAAACTTCTCTCTAGCTTGTAATCGTTGATATAGCAGAGGTAAGCCAATCAACAACTTTAAAAATGATCTCAAAAGTTAGCAAAGCTATTGCTTTTTTGCGACCGCATTATATTAAAATTCCACAGATAGCATGGTCTTCTTTTGTTAAAATGTTTAAATTTCAAACAAATTCATGATCCTTTTGGATAAATATATGTAATTCTAAAAATGATGTAATAGATAAAAGAGTAAATTAGGTAAAGAGCAGGGTTTTTAATATCTAGTTAAATAATACAGAATTACATGAAAATTGTGTGTGTGTTTAATTCTATTTTAAACTTTGTTACTTATACATTATCCTGTCAACCAATTCTGTAAAAAACATTGCCCCCAAATTTTGTAGCTTAAACTTATAGTTTCATTTTTAATGCCTGTAAAAAATTAAATTTATGATTAAAACTTTGAAATTTCAATTTAAAAATAAGTTTTAAACTATTTGTTGAAGCTATAAATTAACATCTCTTTTCTCCTTTAAATGCAGAAAAAATGAATATAAATGGTATTATTTGACAGCACATTTTTCTCAAATATAATTATGTATCGGGATAATATGTTAGTACAATTAATTCTTATTTAATTTTCTCAGAACTTATTGAAATTAAATAAACTTTTTTAGCAATTTTTTAAAGATTTAACTATTACGTTTCCTTGCAGATCAATGAAAAATTCTTTCATATAGTCCAGTTTCCCAGTGTGATTGGAAGTATTGATTCAACCAAGATATTTTGATACCAATATGGCCACTAAAAAAAGGCTAAACTAAATAAAATTAATTTTACTGTCAAATCAAGGGGTGCTTTATTCTACACTGATACAGTGTAGTAAATTGGTTCTTTCTGAATGGTAACAAACATGAAAAATGAGTACTTATATATTATCCTGTAGAATTTTCCCCTCATACAAGTATGTCAAAGAATTTTCCAAATTTCAATATATTATTTTTTTTTCAAAATGTAAAGGAAATACCGAACAGCTTACTAATATTTTCATTTTAACAAATACATAAAAATTTTATTTTCAATTTATATGGTGATAAATTGCATCATTAACAACATATTTTTTCACAGGTATGGTCTACAGAGTGACACATAAATATTGAAAAATGTAGCAATGTTTTTAAATGAGCAATTGTAACAAAATGTAAATAAGATAAATTTTATGCTCACACTTACATAATAAATATGAATGCTGATACATGTAACAGACAGATTGATAAAAAATATATAAATAAAATTTCATTTAACCATTTATAAAATTCAATTTTCTTTAATTAGACAAATTAAAAACTTACACAGCTACATGCTCTGTTTCATCGTCTGAATCAGAACTAATGGTAATCACACTGACAGCTGGGCTTGGAGTGTCACAAATCACAATGGTCGGCTTTTGGGCCTCTCTTTCAGGTACAGTATGGTTTTGCCTAGAGCTATAAAAACAAATATCAAGTTATGCATCACTTTAAAAAAAAATAAATTATTCAATTAATTTTGAAATCCAAAATTAAACAATAAAATATAAAAAATTAGCAAAATTTTTAAAACTAACTTAATGTAATTAAATAATTAAGAATTAATTAAAACCAAATGTTTTGGACAAGATTTAAAAGTAATGATTTTTTTAAAATAATTCATTAATTATGCTTACCTGGCTTTAAAAACAGGTTTTGAATTATGGGATGTCCAATGTATGGTTTGATTTGGTAACGGCTTTGACTGAGTGCTAGTAGTATTAAAAATATTAGACGTATTCATACTTGGATGTTCCCATTTTGGACTATTGCTTTCTTTCATACGTTTTCTAGCAGGAGATAAATGATGACTCATTTCCCGCTCTTTACTGGAAAAAAGTAATATTAACATTTAAGTTCATTAATTACTCAATATAAACAAAAAATTTTTAACATACTACAACTAAACATTCTGAACAATATAATTTCATTAATAAATACTCATAAGTAGCAAAGAAACAAAACTAATAACTAAAAAAGTAATAAAAACTTTAAGCAGTAAATAAAAATGAATGACACTTTGTTTTAATTTGATATAGAAAGAAAAAATTACAAAAAAAATATGAACAAATTACTATTCTATTCTATTATTATCATTTAAGAGTCGAATTAAAATTGAGGCAAAAAGAAACATCAAAAGGTATCTAAGTATAAAAATCAAAATATAATTCAATTTAATTATGTTATTTGTAATATTTATTGGATAGAAACGTTTTAAGAGCAACTGATAAAAAAAAATCAAAAGGCATAATCTACATTTATTTCTAATGAACAGTGAGTGTTTTCTGGTGCAAAATCTAAAAAAAACATACAGCTTCAAACAATGGTTACAAATCCTGCAAATCAGAAATAAAAAAATAAAATATGTCAAATAAAAATTTTTAAAACACAGCTTTACAGCAGTAAAGACATAGACAAAACTGGAAGATTATATGAGAATAAAAATGGAACAACGAAAGAGTATAATAAAGGAGGGTAAATAATGCAGTACAAAATTTTAAATGTTAAAAAAGCAAAAAGATTTGAATGGGACATTTCTCCAACCAAGTCTTGAAAATTTAAGACAATACGATTAAAACAGTTAAGATGATAGTGATAAAACTAGGATACTCAATTAATGTATGATATATGGTTAAAAGATTTTTACTGTTTGAAAACAAAGGTACAAGTTCATTAAATAAAATATAACAATATGCCAATAGAGTGTGGCAGCCAATGCACAGTTAAGATATGATGCTGGCAAGTATGTATTGAATAACCTTTCAAGTCTGAATGCCAGGTTTGAAACAGAAAAGCTTATATTTGCACTTGATGATTTAAGGAATTCTGTCAAACAGAATCAATATAGGCAAAAATTGCTTAATTAATGGGGTCTTTACCTTCTTTTAGTAATGAAGTAAGCTAGTTCACTCACAATAATAACAATATGACTAGTTACTGAACAAAACTGAATTTTAAAACTATTATGTGACATTTCTTTTAGTAAAATAAAGATTTTATTAACTATAGAATGGAAGTGCTTAGGAAAATTAAGCTGCTTCGCATTATCAGTGTAAATCAGAATGTACACTGGCAAGAACGCTTAAATATGTAAAGAGCACTAAGAATGGCAACAAATTGAATGTAAATAGAGTAAGCCAAAGAAGACTTAAACTAGATAGTAGAAACATAAACTTTTTTTTAACAACAGTGGGCACTGGATGACTAATCCTTCACCACAACAAGGCCACATATTGCTACTCCTTTATCATTACCCAGAGGGAACCCGTGAAGCAAAACAAAGAGGCAAATAACATTATCCCCGCAATACCACCAGAAACTCGTATACAGGGTTAGCCACATTCATGCATCATATCAGAAGAAAAGATAGAAAAACACAGAGAGAAAGAAACATCCATGCCTAAACTGGATTCAAACCCAGGAGTTACAGCCCAGGAGTCTGGAACACTAACCACTCAACTATCAGTTGGCGGGACATAAAAACTACCACAGCTAACATAAATCACAGGGCTTTTGATCCATTAGTAAAAATAAGGTAGTAACCATATAAATGGAGTGATGAAAGCCATAAATTTGTTTCCTAATCAGAGAAATACATTTTTAAAAAACATGCATATATTCAGCAAGATATACAAGGAAAATAATGAGATGCTTTAAAAAATTTTTGGTTTAGATATAATATGCATTTTTGATTAACTTCAGTAGAAATAATTTAATATAAATATTAGGTTCCATAAAATAAGTAAAGAGTTTTCCAAATACTACAATATTTGAAAAATCATGATTCACAATATATTTAATGGATATTTAGCAAATATAGTTCATCAAAATATATCAATTTACATTAATTCCTAAAAATTTTGTTAATTTTTAGAAGAAATCCTAATGTTAGGAGCAAGCTTATTGTTTTTGAACAAGCTGTAAAAAAATTATGTAAAACATTTTTAACTTTCAATATCTAAAATCATGCTCGATAGAAGAGAATTATAGCAATTATTGGATAAATAAACAAAACAATTTTAATTTTTGATAGTTTCCCAATCACTTCATAAAAAAAATTTCTGATAAAATAAATTATAAGTCCAGTGCTAGGGTAAAATAATAAGATAGATGTCACTAAAAAATATGCTACATCAGATGAGACAGTTATCCTCAAAATAACATTTAATAAATAAAATTAAACATATATATGAAACAAGTAATAAAAAATTAGAGAAATTATAAATTAGTAGTTTTAAGTTGTCTTGGATAAAAATCACTTTCAAATAATTTATAGTATAATTTCCTTTCCCTTTATTGAAGAATTTCATTCAACGATAAAAATATCATAAGCTGAAGTTTAATAACCTATTTTAGACAAGAAAAACTAAATTAAATGATATCACATATATATGGAAAAAAATGTTTAAAATATTTATGAGCACATAAGAAATTAATAATATATGAATTTTAATGAAAATTAAAATACTTCATTTTTGCTTGTTTCTTGGAAGAAGACTGAACACTAAGACTAGAAGCAGTAGATTTATTCAACACTCGGTGAGAAGACATAGGTTGTTGTACATGTCGATGAGGCTGATTTGCAGCAGTGGCTGAAAACTGAGGAGCTGTCATTATCGTCCAGGGTTGTGCAAGGTTAGCAGGAGGACCAGTTCCTTGTTGAGGCAATAAAGAATTCAGTTGACCATTGTCTCGTAAATGATTATAAACTGCAGTCTCATGAACTTCCTGAAAATATTAATCTTAATTTAATACATGAATTACAAAATTAAATACTAGTAATTAAACATAACTCCCTTATATGAATGCAAAATTATTATGGTATACATATATAATAAATAAAATTCAAATAATTTTTTTACTATCAACTTTAACTTACAGAAAATTCAAACTTTCAACCAATAAACAAGTAATATACAAATTCTTTCAGAGCTTAATCACCTTAATTTATTTATATGCTGATATCATTTTCATAACGTAGTTTTAAATATTAAATATATTGCTATTTTCACTCAAACACTAAACTTTAAAAATATTATAATTTTTATATAAGTATTAAAAATGTACAATAAGAAATAAAGAATGCATTTCATTAATGTTGAAAATCAATAAATTTTTATTAGCACAATATTTCATTCAAGTACTTTTCAAATTATAAAAAGAATTCATATCTAAAGAGATAATTTATACATAGATATATAGATTTGGTATTATTTTTTCTTTAATTAAGAATTAAATTTTTATTACATAAAATTTTTTTATTGATTATTTAATTCTATTTTCAATTTCTTTTTTACTATAAATATTACAATTCTGATTTATTCGTTTATTCAACACTATTTCTCAAAAAAGATAAAGTCTTAGCAAAATGTATAAGTAACATTTTGTTATTTAAGGGTTAAAATTATAGTATTTAAATAAAATAAACATTTTTATTTAAATATAATTTTAATCTTTAAATACAAAACATTAATTTGATTAAAAATGCACTGCGAAAAAGGGAAATTTGAATAGCAATCAATAAAAAATATTCTAACATTAGATTTTAATAACATTAATCTTAAAAGACTGTTAACAGAAAATTGTGAGAGAGCATTTGCAATTCAATAATTGTTTAGTACTCCAAACAGCCAACTATGACATACTTCAATCCATAATTTTCTTAATTTTTTATGCATACACCAAATAAAACATACAACAATTATAAAAAAAGGTACATTTCTAAGAAGAAAAAAATGCAACACTTACTACAGGTATAAGAGAAGGTTGTTCAGGAAGCAATGCAGTTCTTTCAAGTACCAACTGCCGCCCCCATGTTTCAGGCTCAGGAATAACGGGTTGTTGGAATGTTCTGGTTGCAGGAATCTGTTGCCATGAGTTCACAAACATCTGCCGATTACCAGTCCAATCAGGCTGCACAGCATTCTAAAATAATTATAAATTTTAATCAATAAAATGAATCTCATTCAAAATATTTACACTGCTAATTTCTACCATCAGGTTCAAAAGATTCTAAAAGAGAAAAAATAAATTGAATTTAAAATAATGACTTGAAAAATTAAATGCAAATTTTCATTAAAAGATCATTTATTCTTTAAGCCTACAATTGAACAAGAGAAATACTTTTCATCATCCATTAAAACTTGTGAACAACACTGCATAAGAAAGAGTAGGTTAGATGAGTATGAGAGAAGTATGATGAGGTTGATAGGAGAATAGACCAAGTTCGGCTGAATTCTGAAAGAATAACCAAATGTTGAGCATTATAAACAATTCAATGATTAAAAAGAAATTTTAGCTTTCAATTAATCCAGTCTTGAAATAGAGAAGTTGGCTGGTCAAGTGACGCTTCAGGTTAAGAATTCAGATGAATTCGATTCTAAAAACAACACAGCTTTAGAAACAGGATAAATGTAATTTTGCTTATAATAGTTTATGAATTGGACATATATTCAAAATATATTTTAAAAACAAGTCTTTATTATTACACACACACACACACACACACACACATATATATATATATATATATATATATATATATATATATATATATATACAGCAGTGGCTAAAATTGTGGACATTTTTTTTTAAATTTTCATGTTTAACTGTATGTCCTTATCAAATACATTAATTTTCACTTAAATATAAATGTTTATTTATCCAAATAAAATAAATTTAATGAAGAATTTAACAGTTTATAATAAAGAAGCATACAATGATAAGATATATCCTATATTTCACTGTATTTTACTATTGCACTAACACATTCAATTTTTAGTAGTTAGCCTTTATTTTTTAACATAGTTTGTTCAATGGAAAGATGCTGAGATGCTAATTTTTTTTCAATACATCATTCTTAATTATATTAGGCCAAGATGCATTTACAGCCTCAATAAGTTGAGTTTTATTCTTCATATAATAAGGCCTTTCTTTTCAATATGATTTAGATCAGGGCTGTTTCCTGTGGTCAAGGTAAAATATATTCCATTACTTTTTAACCATTCTTTGATATTTTTGCTGAATGTCTGGAGCTAAATCCTGCAGTAAGATAAATAGTACTTTATAGAGGAAGAGAGATCCCTGATGAAAAGTATCAATTTTTGTTCCAAGATTGTATCTATAAGTTTTTACAATGCCATAAATTAATTTAATGCAACCCACACAACCTACAAATATACATTTCCAAATCATATTATTTGTTGGATTCTTTGTAGTTGCTTCAGTGAAATCAAGATTTAGTTTTACTATATTATATCTCGTGTATTTTTGCACATCATTATGCAAAAATGCCGTATTTTACTCCCATCGTTATAGATTATTTGCTTCCACTGATTTTCTAACCACTTAATATCCCATTCTGCTCAGTGGATTTATTTCTTGCCTGCTATATATGCATGCAAATATTTTTTCCTCAGAAATTTACCTTTTAGTACAAAACATGAATCTTTATGAGCTAAGTGATATACTTAATTCCATCTCACATCCAACAGTATCTGATGAAATTGTTCTATCTTTGAGGACATGGCCTTTTTATTATGCTATTGATAATTTCATTTGTCCATTTTTTCCGACATGATCTTGCTTTATATTCCACTGATTTAGTTTTTTCATAACGTTAACACAACTTTCCTACAACAAACAGTCACTGAACCACATAGTTGTTTTGTAAGTGTCCAATCAGTTCTTGTTGTTGCTAACGTTATTTTAAATTATTTGTTTTACATTAAGAAAGGACAGAAAAATATTAAAATAACAGCAGTCTATTTAGTTATACTAGAATGCATCTTTATGCAAAATAGCACTTTTACAGGACATTTGACCATAATGGTGATTCATCAGTATGTTTTTATGGCGATATACTTAAGCAATCAAGACAAATTGTGTTTGTTATTTTTGCTAAATAATATAGATATTTTAATTATATGTATTAATAAAATTTTATACTACATCTGTTATATAAACATTTATATTTAAAAAAATTATGTCCTATAAGCACATAAAGTTGAAAGAAATTGTCCACAACCTTTTCCATAGTTGTACTTATGTAATTAACATTTGATACCAAATATATATATATGGGTATGTATATAAACACACATATACATACTTATATATGTACACAATGCGTACATATAGTAAAATTATAAAATAGACTAAATTTTTCTTGTACTAACTTCATAATTTACTATTAAATTGTTAGTTTAAAAATTGCTTGTTTCAAGCTAATTATTTATAGACAAAAGTTTGATAAAAGAAACTTCACACATAAGTATACATTAATACAATAATCAAAGTAACTCCTTTGCCTGACAATACTTTTTAATTTTATCATGCAACTTATTTTGATTTAATAAAGCTGCATTGTGCAACTAAAAATAAAAGCTGAATAATTACAATTTCTTTCTTTTATTCAGGAATAAAATTATTGAATAAATTATCAATTCGGAATGTTAATAGTTATAAACTATGCCTTAATTGGTAACCTTAATAAAAATAAAATTTAGGAAACCTCCTTAATCTAATCGAAATAAAAAATTGTCTCAATAAATTTGAAGACAATTATAACAAATATTTTCACATAAAAAGGTTTAGTTAATTTTCTATTATTTTTAATACTCATATACTTTTAAAGATATATACTAATTAAAAATCCTCAATTTTTTTTAAAAAATTTAAAAAAAATATTTAGCTATATGCCTGGAGGAAAATATCTAATTGCTTATCACAAAAGATAGCAAAACTGTCATTTTACCCAATTATATAAGTATGGCTTAAAAAATTTAAAAGAATTTTAAATGTGGTTGCTGCATTGTTTGATCTGCAACATTTTTTACAATAAAGAAAACCACCAAGATTTTAATAAAATTCATTTACTTATTTCTATGCTTCAATAATCCAACAATAAAAAAATACTGGATAGTGAATTTACTAGGTATTCTATTTAAATAGCTAATTCTGATGATTCATTGTAAAAAAATAATATAAATAATTTATTTTCTAATTACTGTATATTTTATCTACTGATTTACATAATTTTTGAAATAATAATGGCATTTTAATTTGCAGTCAAAAAACTGGTGTTTAAAATTGAAAAAAACGAAATTTTCTTTGAATAATGAATATTGACATGAACTGGGCCTAATATAAAACTGTCATTATTGTATGCTTAACAATATAAAAATTTTTAAAGAATAAAACTAAGTTTAAATTTAAAAGATAGAAATTCTTTTTAATGAAAACAATTCTCTTGAAAGGTAAAATTAAAAAGAAAAACTGTTAATTTTTAAATACAATAATATTTAAATTTCCTTTTATTTCAACAGAACTATAATGCAGATATTTGTTTACTTCACAATTTTGAAAAATTCAAACAAATATTTAGCAATATGAGTGCCAAAGATGTTTAAAAAATCACTCTTTAACCACTTCTATTTGCCTGAGAACAATAAACAAATTTCATTTAAATCTAAATTAGAGGGTTTAAATGATTAAATCATTTAAAAATTACAATGATGCATAAGTAAAGTAATCTTAAAAATATTTTGCAAAATAAAATTTCTGAATGGAAAGCATAATAATTTATTATAATTGCACATAATTTTTAACTTAAAAGAATTCAGGAAATATTTCAAGACTTTAGTTATTAAAATAAAATTTTTTGAAGAAACGAAAAAAAAATGTTTATTGATTCTGTTAGTCTAAATAATTTACTAAAATTGAAAAAGAATACATACTGTAAAAAGCATAGGACGTCCATTTTGCTCAACTACTGAAACAGGCACAATTTGATGAGCTCCAACCTAACAATATCACAGATAATATTAGTTAAGAAATAATATAAACTGTTAATAATCTGTGATAAATATAAATTTAAACTTGCAAACAGTTTAACCTGCACTTACTTGGGTTAACAAGGATTGCTGAAGCTGAAGTGCAGGTGGTTGAGCAGCTTGTGCAGCCACAACTGGAACAACATGTTTTGCAGGAGAATTTAAACCTGAAAGAAAACATTAATCAGAATTTTAATAACCAGAAGCTTATTGCATAACTGGATACAAAAATATGTGCTGTAAAATGCAGGTTGTGATTTGATATAACTAAAAATATTTTTGAGACTTTATTACAAAACTGAAAATTATAATAATCAATACATGTCTTTTACATGGTAATAAAATACATTTAATCAAATGCAGTTTTTAAGTGGTAAATTTTAAATGCCTAAATTTTGCACATAAGATGAGTAACAATTATAATTGGGAGGAGGAAAGGCATAGAATGCAAGATGAACAATTATATCTATCCATCTATAACATTTGTCCCTCATTAAAACATGAATCAAATTTAAGACTTTCCTCTTTCACACCAACTTTAATTTTTGTGGACCAAGTTCATTGCTCATATTTTCTACAAACCTTCAAACTAGCTTTAAATATTTATGATAAAAATTTACAATCTATTGACATTATCATTTATAGAAAAATTTCTTAAATGTTTTTAACACTTTGTTCCCGCAAGACTTGTCAACATTCTAAGACATTCACCATTCACTTCAAAATATAAATATAGTTATTGCACTTGTATCTATGAATCAACTCTAATTTCAAGTTTAATGAAAGATTTTAATTTTTATGTGAAACTGAATAAATATTTTAATCTTATAAATAATGTATAACAAATTTTTAAACAAAAGGCTACATCTCGATATTAAGAAAATATTTTAGAGTATAACATTAAATAATTATTTTTTTTTAATTTATGAATTGTTAATATTTTTGACATGAATAGACTTATATTTACAGATCACTCTGAAAATACAATGCTTTGAATGGATTTCAAAATAGTTTGAAAAATCTGTATGGATCCATATTTATTCAACTACATTAATGCAATAAATTTTCAGACAATGATTGATTTCTTTCCCAAGTTTTTCGCATAAGAAGTTAATGAACACTTATATGAAAATTTCCTTTTATAATAATTATTGATTACTAATGAGTTGACTGACAACTAAAACACTTTAAACTAACTAGAATATTATCTTGTAAAAAAATATCTGATAATTTATGTTCAATACCATTTGATAATATAAAATATAATTTTACTTTGATTATTGGAATCAAAAGAATGCAGACTACAATACTTTTGGTTAATATACTACTATATAAACATTATAAGGAATAAACATTATTTGCAATTAATTTGTAAATCAAAATAAAGGAAAAAATTTGTAGCACACTCATAATATAAATATTCATAGTATCAAAGATTACTATTTTTAAACACACATAATAAAACGTTTCACCCCAAAAATTTATGTTGCACATTAAGTCTACATGCAGTTGAATTTGTATATGACAAGCATAAATAAATAATAATTTGATAACATAAAGTTATGCACAATTACTTACTCTGATATGGAGGACACAGTATAGAAGAAACACATAAGGATGGACCCACATGTTGAAAAGGGTCAGTCGCTCGTGATTGAGATGGAGGATAGATACTATTATTCACACTGGGAGCTCCGTTACCACGAGCTGAACCTTGATGTTGGGCTATACTTATCCTCTACAAATTCATAAAAAATAAACATCAAAATCTATCAGCATGTTTAAAATACAGGAAAAATGTTATATTATACAATAAAAGAATGAAAATAATTTATAGATAATTGATTTTTATATTTCTCAAAATATACACATTAAAATTTAATTTTAATACTTGTAATTGGTAGAATTTCATTTATTCAGTGTGATTGCACTAATATTCACATTTCAAAACTAGACCTTTTTAAAGTTAGATATTTTTTAGGGTAATCATGAAGTCCTTCAGAAATAGGGTCAGCTCTAGATAGTAAAAGGAATTGCAATTAACACAATTTAAAAAATATTACTTAAAAATAAAGTGCATTTCAAAATAATTATAAGTAAAATATAATATTGCTATGGGCGCAAAAAAACTTCTGCAGAAATATTTTTGGCAAGGTATTATAAACAAAAGGATTCATCTAAAAATCTAAAAAATCAATGAAATTAGAATAAAATTTACAAGATAAATTCATAATTAAGAGTTAATTTAAATTTACTTTTGTATAGAGATATTCTATATATATTTCTCATAACTCAATTCTACTAAATACTAGCTTAAAACAAAAATGGTTTACTACATTTCGAGGGATAAAAGCAATTTACAAATGCAATATAAGTTTTGTATTTGACATGGTTTGTCACTTTCTTTGTATCAAAGAACTTGTTTAATCAAGAAAGTAGAGGTTACATATTTGTCATAAAATTAATTTTAAAATAATCAGCAATTACACTGTGGAAGAATGAAATTTTTGTTACACATATTTTTTGTGAATATAGATACCTGGCTTTGTAGAAGAGCAACATTGCTTGGCGATGCAAATCCTGTGACAATAGGCAGCTGACTAGTAGCTGTATCACGACTGCGCTTATTTGCTCCACCAATGTGAAGTAATCGCACAGATTCCTTCCAACTAAACAGGAAGAAATAAAAAGTAAGATTAATTTGTAAAATGCAATTACTGTAAAATTCCTTTCTTCTTTACTTAAACTTATTTTTAACAAACATTTGAACTTGCAGTATTATAAAAGTACAAAAAGTTAATAGCAAGAATGTTATAAAAAATTATGTTCAATAATAATATTGCTAGTAAAATATAAAAATAAAATTATTCTCAAATTAAACATATAACTTTCAAAGATAACACAGTCAAAATTGATGCAAAATATGGTATAACACTTTTTTTACATCATATTAAAATTCAATGTTTGATTTTAGTATAAAGTAAAAAAGAAATACAAAATAACATTTAATTTAATGTGAATATTCATATTTTTATAGTCACAGTATCATCTTAAATTATATTAATTAACAGTTTTTGCAATTAAAAGGAAAAATTTAGGGTGAAAGAAAAATTTATAAGCTATTTTATACAATGTTCAATGCACCATTCCACCAAATAATCTTTGTTTTAAAGCAAAATTTGCAGATGTTTAATAAAAATTTTATTGAAGACTTACACATTAGTATGTTCGTGGTCTAAAAGATGGCTCATGGTAGTAAACATATGATTCAAAGCTTCTGAAGGAGTTATTCGTCTTTCTTGGTCCAGAGTTAACATCCTTTTAAGAAGGTCAATAAATTCCCTACGATCTGCTTTCTCTGCTGACAATTCTCGTCCTTCCAAATCATTTGGCACATTAACCTAATAAACCAAACCAACAAATCAATAAACATGTATATTATGTGACTATGAATTTACATCATTATATTTTAAAATATTTGAAGAAAACATACCTGAGCCATGTCATCCAAGCAATTAAATATATACTTTCTAGCCTCTTTTGATTTCACATTGGTTTCAGCTTCATGTTCTTCAGGTGTCTAAATTATTTTCAAAAAGCACTTACATATAAAACAAGCTCATAACAAAGCATTAAATATTTTTTACAATTTGAAATAGCCTAAAAGAAATAAACAGTATCATAAAAACAAAATGTGCCAATACACCTAAATGCAGTAAACATTTATTTTAATGAACTTACAATCTACAAACCAGATATTCCAATGTTTAAAAATGCTTTATAAAATTGTAATTAGAACATTGAACATAACATTGTGAATGTAACTAATTAACCATATAGTTAAATAAAAAAACCGGTGAAATTAATCTGCATCTCTTAAAAATTTAAACTTTTACATGTTCAACAAATCTTAACGGTATTTACCTTTAGTCTCCAAAAAGGATAGTTATTCCCAGCCTCACGATAGAAGAATCTATTTGTTTTAGTTGCTGAATTCAACATGTTTTCTGTAGGTAATCCCTGAGTCTGACTGATGTAGCGTATCTGAAATAGTTTATAATTGTAAAAGAATATCAGAGCATAAAAACCATAGCAAAAATTAAACAAATTGAAAACATTCATTAAACTGATTAAAGACTTTCAAATTAATTACTTGATCATATTCTGATGATCCAGGATATAGTGGCCATCCAAGAAACAATTCAGCTATGACACATCCTAAGGACCACATGTCTATAGCTTCACAAAATGGAAGACCTAATATTATTTCAGGAGCTCTGAAATTGAAATTTACAATCAATATAATTAACAATCAATTAATCAATAAACCTTAAAAATTTAACATGCAAGTATTCAACACTTCTTCAATGAAATTTGAAAAAATATTCCAATAATGTCTCAAAACAAATTTTATACTAACCAATATTTATAATATGATTTGGATTCAATAAATAAAATTAATACAGTGGAAATCTTTTTTATACAATCACTTCACTGTTTTCATTATTATTGAACAACAAAAAATTAAAGAATACGCATAAATGCAATTTTTGCTTTATTAAGACAATGCATTTTGTTATAATGCATCAGTTTTCAAATACATAAAGTAAAATTGTGAAAGATACACATCAAAATTCAGGAATAAACTTGCTTGATCATAAAATTATACCAATCAATGATAACTGAAAAAATTATTTTTATCTTCAAGTTCAATTAAATTCTAAACTGAAAGATATTATCAATGGAAAACTTAATAAATTACAGAAATTCTAAGAAATACTGGCGTAAATTTATTTTTACAGAATGATCAGCAACAATTGCATTAAAAATATATTTCTAAGCAGACAAAGCATGTAAATTTTTTAAAAATAAATTTAAAATCTCAGGAAAATTTATTTAATATGGGAATCAAATCATTGAATAGTTGGAATTATCTTATATGAAAAGAGACTTAAAACTTCTTGCAGCAATTAATTTTTAACTGTGCTTTAAAGTAAATTTTTTTCAGTTAAATCAATTATGAAATTCAAGAAGCTTAAATGCATTTTGCCCATAATTTATATTATTTTAGTTTTTCACCTAGTTTAGTACCTGTAATATCGACTTTGAAGATATGTAGAACACACAGCTTTAGAAACGTGACTGGCAGAGCCAAAATCAATCACTTTTACTCGCAAAGGTTGATTTTTAGGATCTACCAACATGATGTTTTCAGGTTTCAAGTCAGCATGTATAAGTCCCAATTGCTAAAATAAAATAAAAATAATAAAACAAACAAAAAAGATTAAGGCCAAATACAATTAAGGAAAAATACTTTCCAAATAAATTTAAATTAATATTAGTAAAGAAACAAAAACTGATTTTTATATATGTATCAAAATTTTAACTATGCAGGTGTCATTAATTGTGCAAAAACTAATGAAGTTTAATGTTTAAAATAATAAAAACATATCCAGCAAACATAAAAGAACTAAAAATCAAAATAAGATTTCTTTTGATTTTGATACAGTGAAAATAAAAGCATAATTCATTAACTGTTTAAAAAAAACACTTCATGGAAAATTAATAAAAGTTCTAATAGGTAAAAATGAAAAACATTAAAAAAATAATTAAATATCTTAAGTTAATATTCAATACCTATTTCTAAATTTTGTATTAAACAATTTTAATTATTAGGAAAAATTTAAAAGGTAACTCACAACAAGTAATTTTAGTTTTAATTAAAATAAACATTATAGTTTCATAAAAATTAATAAAATAAAATTATTTTTTTAAATGTTATACTATGGAAAATTTCATCATATAGTAACAAGATGTATAAAATATTTCTTACTTTTAATTTTAACAGAGCTGCCAAGACTTGACGCAAAATCGGACGGATGCATTTCAGAGCAAGAGGACTGAATTTGTTTTGTTTCAAGAAATCATAAAGATTTTGCTCCAGCATTTCAAATACTAAGCATGTATGACTTTTGTGGGTGAAACATTCAAAAGCTCTTACAAAATTATACTGAAAAAAATTATTACAAAAATGAATATTTTAAATTTTTATATTTTAATCACATATAATTAAAACATATTAAAAATTAAATTTGCAGTACATAAATTTTAAAATAAATTTTTTTATGATGTTGCTGTTTTATACATTATAAGATTTGAAGTAAAAGATAATATTCAATTTGAACAAAATTTTAAAAAATTGTACATAGCATTAAAAGCTACATACTCAGAAAAGATTTTTTTTTCATTTAATGTTTTTTTAGTGTGATAATTAAAGCATACGGAATGAAAAGATGAAATAAAACAAACTCTGATCAATTTGTCAATCATTTTAATCTAATAATAATTTTAATAAAAATAATTTTATTCACATTCTTAATAAAATCAGTTTATTTACAAGAAACATTAACTGCTAATAAATTCAAAGTAAAATGACTTGCAAGTAGGAATACAATAAACTTCCTTTAATCCACCATCTTAATCAAAATTAAACAAGTCTCAGTCCTAATAATATGTCATTTCAATATAATTTAAGCAATTAAAATTCTAGTCTTTTTAATATATCTCTCTAAAATGTAATAATAATAAGATAATGTCATCAGCTATGAACTGTTATGTTTAATGTTTTAACAAAGACACTATCAATCCCTAATAATCAAATAATTTTCATGAAAACTGTCATAAAAATGCATAAAAAAAAATAAAATAAAGAAATAAAAAATAAAAAAAGAACTGATATCTAGTATAAAATAAATTATATCCAATTACATTAAAAATAGTGTAAAACTGCCCTCTAGTGAGTAAAATGTGAAAAAAAAATTTCAGGCAGAGGAAAATAAGACTATTTTAATTTTTTTGAGCAGTACTTTTGAACACTCTAGCTCAGAAATATCACAAGCAAAAGAAAGCTCACACTGTGATTTTGATGGGAATGAGAAGGAAAGGGTTGATAACTGTTACATACAGTTTATTACTATAATTATTATTAAGCCTGATATATTCATATAAAATTATAATTTTGAAACTAAACAAAAAATACCTTCATAACACATTTTATTATTCCATAAAAAATATTTAAAAAATTGTTTAAAGATTAAAAGGACAAATTTTTAAATCTGTATGACCATGTTTAACAAGCTTAATATTCAATAATTTTCAGAAAAGCAACAAATGCTAGAAAATACCAATTTGTAGTTTCACACACACACACAAATTAAACATTTAAACCTAACAATGATTCATATAAATTTTATGTCTTTACCTGATCTGCATCTTCTTGGCTTAGTTTATGTAATATGCTGACTTCTATTTGTCCTTGCCTAGCATATGATGGGTGGTTTTTCAAAATTTTTATTGCTACAATTTCACTTGTTCCTTTTTTCCAACATTTTACCACCTACAAAATATTTTAGAGAATTAGAAATTCAAACATAATTATGAAACATTTATTGATAAATATCAATTTTAAAATCAATAGAAGCAAACAAAATGAATAGACAGAAAAAAATTAACAAGAAAATTAATTCCTCTAATTAAAAATATCAAACTTAATACACATAAACACAATACACATTAAGTAAAGATTTTAAAAATCACATTAAAATAAAATAATTTAGGAATAACCATTTTATGAAAAAACTAAGTTTGTTTTTTGAAATATTTGTTTAATATGTTTAAAAATCAAAGAATAGTAAAAGCTTTTTGAATAATTATTATTGAAGTACTTTGAAATTATTAATCTTTACTTAAAAATTGTAATAATTATTGGCAATGTGTTTTTTAAATATATTAATGCTTTAAGAACATACATTTGGAAAGAACTTATAAAACAAAATAATTCTAAAAGTTTCATTTTTTTCCTATATTACAAGAACTATAAATTATCAAACATATTTTATAATCTAATATTAATCACTGGCTTATTAATATTAGATTATAAATTATGTTATCATATGAGGGAATTATTGTTTTCTTATTAACATTGTTATTTGAATACAGTTAGCAAAATATAAATAAATAAAGTTTGGTATTTTTTAATATATTTCTAATACTTAGTTGCTTTATATAGAATTATATAGCAGCATGCTCACCTGGCCAAACGTCCCACGTCCGAGAAACTCCAACACCTCATACTGATGATTTGTCGAATATAAAACTTCATGCTGAACCAAATGATAATCCCCTTCACTTCCAGAGGAACTACTTTTAGGAAATGAGGAATTTTTAGAACTTTGTTTATGATGGAATTGGATTCTTTGGGAGTTGTTATGGCATGCCTGCTCAGCATTCCGTTTCGGGGCAGGACCTGGCTGCTGAATTTGTATATCTGCTCTCTGTTGCTGAACCTGAAGTCGCTGGTTATGCCCTTGGTTTTCAATAGCCAAGTGGTTGTCTCGGACAAGAATGACTGACAAAGCATCATAGTCCTCAGCTTTTCTTTTCAGTCCATGTCGAGACTATAAGAAAAAATGCATTAGTTATCTAGTTCTCACAAAATATTGATAAATAGAGAAATATTATTCATGGAAAATTATATACAGTAGCAATAAAAGATACTAGCTGTGTCCAAATTTTATGTATTTTATTTTTTTAGACAATTAAAAATATATAAAATCTAAATTATAAAACTTTGGTGAATGCAATTGGTATGCTTTGGTAAAAACAATGATATGAAACAATGTAATGTGAAATTAAAGACATTAAACATGATATATATCTTTTTAATTATAAAATTAAAAATAGAAAAAAACAATTTTAAAAAACACATAAATTTAGAACTTATTTCCTTAAATAAATACTTTTATTTTTCTGGATTTACAGTTTTAATGGATATTTTTAATGGATTTACAGTTTTAAGTTCATTTATATTACTTGATAGTTATCCTGTGTTTTGATGGTACTAGAGCGAATAACATTAGCAACAGCAGGTTCAGAGTTCCCAGAGACTTTGACATGTCGTATGCTATGTCCAGTGCTCGTGGAAGGCCCATTGTAAGGAACCACACAGTTACCAGATGTTTGCTCAGTGACATAATTCACCCCATTCAAATTTCCATCAGTAAATGCACTCGTCGAGGTGACATCACTAACTTGGTGAGGCGCTGGTCCATAATCCAACACCCCACTAAAAAAAACGAAAATATGTACCACAAAAAGCTAATAGAAAAGGAAAGTTATTCACTTTAGCAATATCCAAAATAGAAATTTTTATCCATGCTACTGGATATTTTATATGATGATCTTATAATTATCACATATTAAGGGAAATTTTCAGCAAAGTTTCTACTTTGAATTCTTTGTAACTATTACTTCATATTAATGCAAACAAAAAATATTATATACATACAAATAAAAAAAATTATTGTTCCAGCTATTTCAGGTTCTCTTAATAGAGCAAAATTTAAAAATTGCTTATTTACAAATAATACACTATGAAGAAAGTTTTCGATAATAATTTTGAATGTAAAATAAAATAATATAATATGTACTATAAAAGAATGTGCTTATTACTTTACTCACAATAAAAAAGGCATAAAAAGTTTTACTATAATTAAACTATAATTTAATATAATTTACTGTAATTAAACTTAATTTTTACTGTAATTTAAAATTTGGCAGCACATAGAAGTTTTATGCCAAGGTCAGTGAGAATCATTGGTTTAGAATAGGCAGAATAACTTCTCGCCATTTCATAAAGTGGGAATTATTTTGAGTAATAAATCTGAAAAAATTAATCTCTATAATACATAACAAAATAATAATTTAACTAAAGATTTTCTATAATTTATTTGCTTTTTTTAATACAGCAGAGATTCAATATGAATTTCCAACAGTTCAAAATTAGAAAAAGTTCATTAAGAAAAAATTTTATTTGTAGAAAATATTTTACTTCTGTTACAGCTGCTTATGAATATGAAGATAAAAAGCACAAAACACAATATATTAGAAAATGAAATTAATATACAAAATCAATAGCAAATAAGTATTTATAATCAAAACACAAATGTTTCTAAACTGCAAACCTGAAAATAGTTGGAAGAGATTTACATTTTACAAATTTCTATTAAACACTCAGCTATTTTTGATAGAAGATACATTTTTAGGATATCTTTGAAAACTTAATGATATAGAAAAGAAAAAGCAATATAATTCAAAATATTCTTTTGACTACTTAAGTTTATTACACTGTGTAAGAATGATATGATCTATTCCAAAAATATATATTTTATAGAAAAAATCATATTAAAAAAATAATATATCCACCTAATCGGTCAAAAATATATATTTTATAGAAAAAATCATATTAAAAAATAATGTATCCACCTAATCGGTCAAAATTGGAAAACAATAAAATGTGTGCAGAACAATCTTCATTCTTTAGGAAATATATTGTTTACCCTTATTGATTATTAACTTGTCAACTATTGATCAATTTGTTTACTGGCAAATCAGCTACCAAACAAATGACTCATTTTTTTACAGTAAAACTTATTATTTTGAAATAATAAATCTCAAGAAACATTATTAAATAATAAGAAAACTGGAAGATAATTAAGAAAAAGACTTAAATAATTTTAAAGGAATGATAAAAGTGCTAAGACAGTAAATTTATTTTTAATTTTCAGTTTAAACAATATAAAGATAAGAAATAGATTTAAGTTCCAATGAATTGGTAGAAAAAATAAGAAATTAATGCGTACATTATAGGAATTTCTTAAGATTTTTCAAGTATAAAACTTGAACAACAATTAGTCTATTTTACAATGCTCCACTTTTTAATCTAGGAAATAATACAATATACATATAAAAATAAGTAAACTGAATTTTTCATTAATATATTTTTGCTTAAAGTACATAATAATTTAAATAAAATTGGTAACGCATTCCAAGACTAAAGAAAATTTTGATTTACAATCTTTACAGGTTAATTCTGACTTTAAACTTTGTTCTTCTATGTGGGAGAATGTTATTAATAATAAAATTCTGATATTCTGAGCAAGTAGAATGATAATCAAAAGAAAATACTGATTTTATAAAACAAAACTTCCTCTCTTCAACATTTAATACTTTTGTTATTTAAAAAAAAAAAACTCAATATAAAGGTACAAAATTTGCAAAAAAGTATTATGAAATTTTAACAAACTAACTGTTATGATAAAATTCTTTAAATATCTTACCAATTGAGTTCTAGTTTCCATTTTTTAGAAGCATCACAAGCTCTACTATCCACTCTATGAATGTACTGCACTGTTTCAATCATGCCCACTTAATCCTAAACAAAATAGTAAAATGGGAGAGTTAAAAATGATATAATAAACACTACAAATATACATTAATATATGTGTGTATACATATCCCCCACACATATACATATGTAAGTAAATTATATTTTTACTATGAATCTAATTTTAATATAGTGTTTCTATTATTAGAGAAAAAGTTTTGAAAATAATTTTTATTCTCAAGATAAGTAATGAATACTAAAACTATAATTGAAAATAAAATGCATGAATTTTTTTGCTTATAAAATGGGAGTATATTATGCAATAAAGGAAAAGAACAATATTTAAGGCAAATAAATTAATGTAACAATAATTTCATAATGGATTCATATAGCTGTATGTGAGTGTATACAACCAGTAAAAGTTAATTTGAACTTCAAGTAGTCATCATGTTCAGCTAACAGCTGCTCTGGTTCACAAAATCTAAATCTGCTGTTATTTAAAATATCTCAACAAAAAAATCTTCCACTAATTTAAGATAATAAAATAACTTATTATCTTGACAAATGAATATTCTCTGTTAATTTATGTATACACAAGGGCTAAAATTTCAAATTGTTTCAATTCTAAAAATTTTATTAGTAAATAAGAGGGAAATTAAATTTTTTCTTTTTTCCTATTTTATTTTTAAAAAATTAAGACTGCTTAAATGCTAGTAGACACTTTATAAGATAGCATGATTTTTTAAAAAATATGTGCTACACATTATCTAATAATTTTATTTTGATAATGCAATATGTAATACTGAAAAATAATATTTTTAGATCCAGGAATTAAAAATACCTTACCACTAAGAAATAATTGATTTTAAGAAGAAAGGAATCTAAAACAGTCTCCATTTTTCAGAATTAAAAAATAAGTAACTAAAAAATATGAAAGAATCTAGGTTAGGTTACCACAAAAAACTGTTTTGGAGCTCTATGCTCATAGGCTCATAGCTGGCATTGAGTAATGAAAGAATATTTGAATGATATTCTTCACTTAAGAGCTGTTGCCAGATTTTATAGAAAAATTTGTGAATCGAAATTTTACCATTTCGTCGATGCAAATATCGCCGAACTGACAGTTTTTTGGCGACAGTAGAAAAGCAAAAATAAAGATAAGTAATGTAATTGCAACATGTTTTACTTCTAAGGCATCAACATTTTGAAATCAATTATAATTTCTACCAAAAGATGAATTCTTTAAATTTTGTTGTTTAGTAGTTGTTCTTTAAATCGGTAGGATCATTTGCGCCGCCGAAGTGGAAAAGCGCCAAATTAATTTATATAAATTTTTAATTATTAAAACAATATATTTTTAAACGTACTATAAACAAATTTTTATTTTGCTGTCTATAATATATAGAAAAATTTTGCATTTTATAGTAATTTAAGCATATTTTTCAAATAATAATAATAATGTATTTTTACTTAGATGTAATACAATAAAATACATTTGTTATAAATGCAATTTTGGTACAATTCCATTATACCATCGTATGATAATCATTGTAACGGGAAAGAAAAAATCGCAATTTCTGTTATACAAATTTGTGTGTCGTGTATCGTTAAAAGGTTAACATTTTTAGAAACTATTAACAATTATTACAAACATTTTATTTAGATCTCAAAAACTAAATAAATATCATTTACTGACAAAACTAATCAAAACGCCTAAGTTTATTTCTGAAGGAAACTGTTTAGTAATCGCTTCGATGATCCATTGCAGAGGTATAATGTAATTGCCAGACCATTTCTTAGAAATAGTGTGTATAATACATAAATAAGTTATGTAAAGCATTTTTCATACTGAACAGTTTATTTTGTACTAAAGTTGAACAAAATAACACTATTTTTTCTGACAGTGGTAAGAGGCAGAAACAAGATATACATTGTCTTCCATGTTACCCCTTAAAAATCCCTCTCTATTTAGTCCCATCTCACATATCTGCTGCGACGCCAAAAACTCAACGTGGTAAAATCCACCACAGGAAAAAAAAAAAAAAAAAAAAACTGCATGAGATTCAACTTTTCTGTGTACGACGCCTTTCAACAGAACAGGTGTTGTCTAACTCAGACTGACGAGGACGGCTGCGCCGTTCGCAAGCACCTGTCGTTCCAGCTTACGCCCATCTCGAAAAAGGTTATCCATAGTAGCCGTTCCTCTCAAAGAAATGTACTTTTAAAGACTCCTCCACACTGTCTTCTATTGAAACCTCGTAAATTTAAGTCGCCAAAAATCGTTTCCCCTTTCTGAGAATTGACTCAACTGGCGAACATTCAGGTGCAGAACACTAACAGGCGTCATGCGGCGCCATACCACGCTTGTAAACAGTAAAGGCATTTTTCAGCTGCAGTGACACTGATAACCTTTAGTTTTTAAGAGTATACATCCATAAAGGAAAACTTCCAATTTGAAGTTGCGAAAGCTGTTAAATATAACGATGGTATACAGGTGGTAAATGAGATGTATAAGCTTAGTAAAGAATAACCCATTTCTATCTTTACATAATAATCTTAACAAAATAAGCGTATTATACATTATAAATTTCAGTCAAATGCAATAAAACTTCATAATGTGGGAATATTTTGCAATAATAATTTTCTAAATGTCAAAACTTAATATAAAAGTTTGAAATTGAAAGACTGAAAAAATTTATATGTATAAAAATTTGTCTGCAAGCGAAATTTATGGAAAAAAAATTTTTTTTTTTACTTAATTTCTACAAAAAGCATACAACGTAATACGAATTCATACCCATAAATGATAGATATTATAGCCAACAAATGATAGATGCAATAAACCATCGTTTATAATCGCACTGGTCACTATTTTATAAAAAATACTTTATTTTTATAAAATAGTGACCATGAAAATACGTTGGCTTTTAATTTAACCCAAACCAAGCGATATTTTTAAATTTGCCGTTTCGAGAATGCTTATCCATTTCAAAGCACACGAAGGGGATCAATTTTATTCGAGCACGTTATTCTAAATTACCGCAAGTACACGAGAGTGTAATTGTTCTGAAAAATCACAACATTTAAAAAAAATATTCTTTTTAAGAATAGGACAATGAATTAGAATTAGATCGCAGAGAAACTTAAAATCATTTCATGTGATATGTATAAATAGGTTGACTTAAAATTTTAAGAAATCTTCGAATATTCACAGCAAGAACTCAAATATTCGATAATCAGCTATCAATGTGAACTATTGTTTCCAAACATAACTGAATTACAAGTTTGAATTTATAACGTTTATGTAAACAAATATTCAAATATGGCACTGGAAAACCTTGAATTTTCTTGAAATCTAGAAACTGTTCTATTATTTCAAAAATATTTTACCAATATTTTGTCTGAGAATAACAGAAATATTGGATTAATAAAATTAGACAGACAAATCATATTTATATACTAGGTTTCATATTGAAGGGTAACAAAATCATTTGTAAAAATATAAAGAAAAATCTCTTCCGTATTTTATTTATTCATTAGTATAAATTATTGAATTAAAATTAAAAATTTATTTCGTTGTTTTTGTTGATTAAAATTAAACAAAATTAATGAGCTGGAATTATTAAATATTTCAACCACAATACTGTCTACATAAAGGTTAAAAAAAGTGTATAAATAAAATGCAGAAATATAAAGTTGTTTTTCTTTTAAAAAAAAGTAAACGAATGATTTTTAATTTTTGAATAAAGAATTGCTTTTATTTGCTGAATAGTTTGGAAGTTGTAGAAATCGGTTCAAGAATTTTTTTTCAAAAAATTTGTAATTTTGATTGACTGTTATAAAAATTTTTTTAAAATTTTATAAGCACAATACTATACACACTATTAATATAACAGCCAAAGACAATACATCATTACTTTATAACTGATGGTAATAAAAATAATTTTTAAGCGCATTAAATTACATTTCTAATGAAAAAGCATCTTACACATGACACTAAAATATTCCTGTTCAAAAGTCTAGGAATTCAAAAATATCTCCCACTGGCATAAAATTCATCGCCAAACTGGAACAAAAATATCCAAATTGAACTATAATGAATGTTGGCGATACTAGATTTCGAAGAAGCCGACACCAAGCAAATGAACAAATGCTATTATTTTGAAATATTTTTGTTGTAATTAAATTTCTTAAACAAAATTAGACGTCACGAGAATAGCGCTCTGTAATGGTATGAGAAATCAGCCGCAATTGAAAAATAGACAAACTCGTGATAAATTCAACGTGGAAATTTTATTTTATAAAAATATCGCATTGGTTTTCATAGCAACATTCAACAAATATTTAAATAATGCCATATAACAACATGTTATGTAAACATGAATCGGTAGAAATGTTTTCAGGAATAAAATTAATGACATTAAGTTATACGTTAGTAAATATTTAATCTAACACATTTAATTATTAGTAAGTTATTGAATGGTTTTAAGATTTTCAAATGAAGTCGTAGATTTTTAAGTTTGAAAGAATTATCAGAATTTTCCTACATAAATAAATATTAACAAAAATAAATTACGCTGTAAAACCATGATTAATTTTAGAATAAAATGAAAACAAGTGTAATATAAACTATAGTTAAAAAATGGTAACTGAAAAACAAACCCAAGTATTTATTAATTATATGTAAAATATAATATTTTTACTGCAATTTATCTCATTAAAAATGCATTGCGAAAACTTTTTAATTTGTTTATTTAAATAAGTATTTCTGGAAAGTTTGTTCACAACTCATACTTAAACATTTTACAATACAATTATTTTAATTTACTGAGTAACAGAAATATCGAGATAAGAATTGAATCTCGGGAATTTTCGAGAAAAAACATTAGTTGTAAAATCATCCGAAAGATGTCGCTGGCTACCAAAATGAAATAGTACGACTATCGCAACATGGGAACTCTATCAATATGGGAACATATGCATTTTTCTTATAATTCAATATTTAATTGTTCCTCATAAAATCTATCATTTATAAAATAGCTTTTAAATATTTCATAAAAATTAGCACTCAGTAAATTTATGTGCTTACTATATATACTCTATAACAACAATCATTAATGATATTGAGATGAAAATGTATGTTAACAAATTTATATATTATCACACCAGATGAATTAATTAAAAATTATTCCAAAATTTAGATTGGAATTGGAATGAAAGTACTCTAATCTTTGTATGACAATTTTTTTCATTATTTTTTCCATCATTTATAGTTACATTTCATTATGTTTAAAAAATAGGTATTCACAAGTTTAAGAAATATATAGGCATACACACATACTTATTAAGATTAAATCTTTACTCTCTTTCTCTCTTTGCTATATCTAAAACTCAATATCGAATTTAAATGAAGATAAAAATAAAAAAAAGACATTTTTATTCTGTTATGCACAAATAAACATCCCACCCCCAATTAAAGTTGAGAGACCGTAAACAATATTCGGTATACCACCACACTTATCAATTCAATACTCGCTGAATTTTTCGAATGGAAAGAATATAGTTCATTTAAATCCTCAAAACATTTAAAGTAGAAATCTTGTTCATTTCAGTTGGATAATGATTTACATTTCAATCAGCGACTTAAAAATTTACAGAAATACCTGTCAGAAGAACTGAAAATATCGATCACTTCTGCAAACTTTTCGAATAATTTTTATTTCTGTATTTTATGGTATTAAACATAAGTTATTTATTTGTAATTTTATTATTTATTTGTAATTTTCTTAATCGTTTGTTAGGTGAGGAATACTTAAATGCTGCAATGAATTCTTCGAAAAGTTTATAGTTTTATTTTAAAATACAAAAATTAGAACAGTAGAATCATAAGTTAATATTCCTACAGAAGATATTTCAATCAAAAATGGATTTATCGAACGCTATTTATATTAGACCAATTTTAAAGTTAAAATTGATACAACACATTAATAAATTTGCTATTTAAGTATATTAATAAGAAAAAACAAAAACTGCAATTAGTATTTATTTATTTTAGGCAACATAGAACCTTGATTTTTTCCCCTTGACTAAGAATTAGTTACCGGGCAACTGTAGTGTGTCAAATTAACTTACCTATAATTCAGGAGGATGAAGGAAATAAATCAGAAATTATATATATATATATATATATATATATATATATATATATATATATATATTTAAAACAAATCAGTTGATATGTGGCAATGACAGCAAAATAGGGATAAAAAATACAAAGGATTTAAAGATTTATTATTGAATTCGTCGCAATTGAAAGATACTTATATATTAATATCATATCATTAAATATACTTAACATGATGTAGAGTTCCAATGAAAACTGTATCGCGTGCCAGATTTGGTACACATGCCATACGTTGCAGATGCTGAGCAAGACACTTTCACTAATTGAACATCATTAAAAAGAAAGCAAAATATCCACACACGATTTTTAAAATTTTAAAGCCCTAACTTTTAGATACAGCAAAGATTGTGAATGGAATTATTAGAAGGCATCCTTTATTTTATTATGCTTAGTAACAAAAATAAAAAACACATAAGAATTCCATTTAAATACAAAATTTTGATATAATTTTTTCATTCATTTACACATGTCCGGTTAGCTGATTGGTCTGCCGCTTTTAAGTTACTTTTTGCCCGAATTTCAATTCGATTGCAATCCCACGTTTTAAAGTAAATTCCGAAATATCCTCGTTATAGGTGAGAGTCGAGCCAATGAACTATTGAACAAAAGGCCAATGGCAATAAACATTCAAACGTCTCCCAAAATAAAATGGAAAAACGTTCATATTTCTGAATAATTTAAATCGCGTATGAGAGTACATTATTAAGATTTAAATCTGTTTAACTAGATGACAACTTTCTTTTAAAAAAAAATGGGAATAAAAATCTTTACCATATTTTTACATTTTCAAAAATTTAAGTATCAAACTTTAGCTGTTAAAAAGTTTTTTTTTATTGTGAATGTATTTTAGAAAAAAAAATTTACTTTCCATCACATTTACCATTTAGATTATCCCACCAGACATTGCGCTCGAATGCAGTTAATCTATGCGGCTGAATCTAATTACCCTATCATTACCATTATACATGAATACATTTCGGTAATATTTAAAAAGGTGCAAAAAAATCTCTTTTTTTTTTTTCCCTTCTCATTTTAACACCCATATTCCCGGGCGATATGACTAAATAAATTCGCAGTTTCAAAAGCGCAGCAATAAAGTTCGCTTCGTTTTGCAGGAAAAGCCATTGGGTAAGGCTACAAAAGTATCCGCAGCGACCTACATGAACGCGGCGTTTAGAAAGGAACCGACGTTTTCTCAGCGCGTTTCAATCGGGTCAGAGCCTAATTGGGTTATACGGCGATTTTTCCAATGCCATGATGAATGCTTGAGCTTTACGTAGCAGAGCGCGGAAATTAAGCAATAATCTATGGCCCCGTGCGTCCAAATGCACAAAAACTCTGGAATAGGATTTACAGCGACAAATTATTTGCCTTCAATAAGAACTCAAGGTATAGCCGAGTAAATATTTGCAGTCAGTGGTTAAATTTAAGGATGTAGACAATTTTTAAAGCAAAAGAAACGTTCATTTATGCAGATAGTCGTGGAAAAATCAATATACACTTATTTTAAAAAAGCGAAATACATTTTTTAAACATAAACAAAGTCTTGAAAATAATTTCATATCAACAAAAGCAATTGGAATCTCAATCTCTAATTTTTTTTATAGAACCATCGATTGATAATTTTAAAAGTTATCATTTCATTTCATTAGTTTTCGGCATTTCCATTCAAGTAAGTAATAACAAAAAATCTAATAATTTAATTATTCACTATATATAAACTCCTTAAAAATAATAAATATTCCATTTAATTTTTAAATAATTGATGCGAAATTGTTAAAAACTCATTTTAAACTTTTTTCTAATATTTTCAAATTAGACATTTTGGATATTTTCCAAACTATTCAAACAGTAGACAATTAGATATGTTTTCATTATTCACACGATTCTGGTAATGATATTCCACAAATAAAGAGAATGCGCCTGAAGTGTTTTTACTGTGGGCTCAATTTTATGCAGTTTTCATTTGATGATGAGATGCCAGTTTTACGATTTTAACTAATTTTGAAACATAATTTTAGATTAATCATTTTATTTAAAAATAAAAGGTTACACTTTCGCAATTTCTCATTTCGCTTTGTGCGGATTATGCTGCAGAGTTTGAACGGATCAAATAATAAAATTGACAGTTTGGTACATTTTAAAAGCAAACGATTTTTGGGTCGAATGTACACAAATGATTATTTCGTTTCAAATTGAATACTTTTACAAGTGCGCTCAAAACCAGATAATTTATTATTTAAATAAATAAATTTTCATCAAATGCTTCAACTAGAATTTACTCAAATCGGATAATTTAGCCTTTGAAGTTAGTTTATTATGTGATTTTCAATTTGCCAAAAAATTAATATAAATATTTGAGATAATATTACAACAAGTTTAAAGAAATAGAAACCTCAAACGACTTTATATAAGCAAAACCAATTGCGAAAATGCAAAAAAATAGAATAAACTTGGCCGCACATTTTCAACTCGATAACAATTTCAGCCTTGCACGGAACTGCCAGAACAATTACTCGCACTGCAACTTTCCAGAAAATAAAAGTCAAGTACATACGCAACTAGATCTATTTTTTTTTCTCTCGCATGTTATTGATATTATTCATTAGAAATATGATAAGGGCGGTTATAAAAAATCATTCTATCAGAGGTATAGGTAACAGCAAGCCATAGCGACAGACCATCATGACATTTTTGGATATGACGAAGGAGGAAATGGGACTCGGACGAGGTAACACTGTCGTCATCAGAGCGTTTGATTTTTCTATTCACCCGCATGTCCTCGGTCGGTATTTTTATTCTGCCCATATCACACCTTCCTCGTTATTTATTTATTAGTAAAAAAATAAAGCATAACCGTCTGTGTCGCACTGGAAATACTAGGAAAGCTATCTTTCAAAGAACCTTTTAAACCAATGACGCGTCGACGCTTGATTTGTCACTGCAGGAAAAAATATCCGTCAAGACATCGGAGTCTGATTGTGGCTTTATTTTCTATTTTAAAATTTAAACCAAGGCAAGTTCTTTTACACAAATCTAAGTTTGCAATAATCGTTCAGAATTGAAAAATCAAGTCTACAATCATGTAATTAAATTCTTTTCAGTCCCCCAAAAAACAGCGTTTTTTCAGTGGTTTAACTATGATTTTAGAGGGCAAAATATTATTATGCGCATTTTTCGAGCACTTACACAGAAATAGAAAAACAGTATGGTTAAATAGGAAACAAAAAATAGAAAACTTTAAAAAACTTTCTTTTATTTATCTCCATGAAAATATATTTATAGTGCTACAGTATAATAATTGATATGAAATACTTTTACATTTTTTTTTATATTTTCAAATAGAATTTGAAACAGATATTCATACAAGGGTTTTAAAATAATAAATGTAATCATTCCCCCCTAGCCTCTTCAAAAATTAACAATTTTTTTCACAATTTATACTGATAGGAAAAAATCAAATCTTTGATGTATTTTCTTACAATAAACCCCTAACAATAATAAAATTAATAATTTATCTAAACTTTCCCAGTATTAACTAATCAGCTATTTAAAACATTTACAAAAATAAACATAAAGATTCAAATAATAAATGAAAATAGAAATGACGTAGTTAAAGAAAATTGTAGTTTGTAAAAATATCCTAATGTAGCCATAATTTTCCATATGGCGTGATAAAATACAAATAAATTTGAAACTGTCAAAAAGAAATTCAAAACCCTTATTTTTACAACTTATTCGTCTTGAAAGCAAAAATTTTCTAACGAGTTGAGAACTTCCTTCGTTCGCTCAGTTCCTGTTAAACACCGTTTACATAGACTGATCGAATGTAACTTACCGTTTCTAAAACTGCCATTTTTTAAATACATCCTTCATAATCTTTATTATTTTCTGAAGTATTTGAAAATAATACTTTAGAAAATAATTTGTCTTAAAAAGTACATTCCTGAATAAGTTGTGCAGTTTTTATGAGTACTAATCTCAAATAACTGATTCAATTAGAAATGACGAAATAATATGATAAAATGCAATACAGATTTCTAATTTCGACTGCCACACATTCACATTCCTAGTAATTTAAATACAATTTAGTATATAGTTTAACAAAAATCAAAAAAATAAACTCATTCTAAGTTAAATTTGTTTAATTTTGGATTGAATTTTCACAATATCTCATTTCCAGATAAATTCAGATCAGAAAAAAAATATTCACCCATAATTAAATGTCCCTTATCTGAGAAGCAGGCAACTCCAATTATTCACAATCAGCACAATTCCTACTCAACTCTACAATCCCCCAGGTGATATTTAATTAACAAATCAACCTCTCACCCGCATGCCGGCAATATAACAAAACCGAATCGCGTTTCCATGCACGAGTCCATTATTTCTCCACTTCCCAAAATTTTTCGGAACACGCGGCGTTTTTTGGACTTAAAACTATCGATGAAAAGTAGAGAAAAAAGAATAATCGATCGCTTTGCAATCGTTATCTTTCCATTTTTCGAGTTTCGAATGGCACGCAGAGGAGGGGAGCGAGCGAAGGAGATGATCCTAATTACAAGGTTTCCGCAGTCATTAAGAAGCCATCTTCAACCTCAAATGCACAACCGCTCCGAGGCTCTTCTCCAAAACTTTAATGAATTTCCTGCACACCAGCGAATAAATACCTGACGCTTAACGACTTCGCTGGGAAGGCTTGAATGCTCCCATCTCCATAAAGGTTCTTACCCCGGCATCATTCTCCCTCGGTGACATAGCAGTCTTCTTCCTAAAGTTTGCTTCCAATCCAAAACATATCCGCAGGATGTCAACGCCACCAAGAATTTTGAAGTTGGTAAAGATCTTGCACATCAACAAATAAAAAGGAGAGCAGATATAATTATTTGCACTTATATCTACGAATTAAACATCATTTGGTCACATGACGCCTGGTAAAACTCACTAGCAGATATGTGCATTGGCAAATTAAACTTCATGCGCAGATACCCTAACCTTGAAACGTTATTTACGCACACAAATGCTGCATCTTCCAGTGAAACTTTAATTGCAGCCTTTATATTTGCGAACTAAGCATTACTTGCAACCATTATGCATGTGAATAAAATTATCATTTGCACTTAATAAGCATAAAATTGTTCTATTACGAAACATTATTTACATATATATGAAGCCAATCATAATTGAATTTATTTGAAGAAAAATTAATCTTTATTTAATAAACATCATTTATAAAAGATTCATATATATTTGTATAACATAATAATGATAAACTAATTAATAATGTAATATCGTACAAAAAAATAAAGCTACATCATTATTTAAATTTTTCCATGTACATAAACGCAAAATATTTTAGAAACACTAATAAATTTATCTTGCATAAATAAGTTAATTTAAAAAAAATAGATAATATTATACACAAATGTTCTGTTAAGAGTTCAAAGTCTTAAAAATAATATATTTTTCGAATTGTTTTAGTCTGCTTTCGGTTCATTACTAGTTCAAAAACTTTTGTAATTAAAATATTAACTGACAAAATTTGTTTGATAACACTTTGTCACAGTATATATTATAGGGTATCTATATATGTTTTCATCATAAGTACAATACCTAGAGATATAGTTTCCTTAGCGGATATTCTATTTGCAAAAAATTCATTCACATAGCTTATTTGGATTAGAGTATTCATTCATAAACTGGCACTGTTATCAATGCTTATAAACCATAACAGAAAGAAATGTTTTTCTGAATACATCAAGTATATATATATATATATAAGACACTGAAATCTTACTAACGTGTCACGCTATTATTTCAAACACTTAGAATGAGAATCGGAAGCTTTTGACATCACTGGATTTGCAGATCACAAAGATGAATAATAAGACCTCCAAAGCATTATGTTGCATGTTCTTCAGACAACACTTTGTATTGAAACAATTGCAAGGAAATCACTACAGTATTAACGCAAGACCTGCTGGATCATGAAACTAGGAAGTCAAGATTCCATTAATACCGTGCCAGAGCAATCCAATTGATATTTGCATCATATATTGCCGGACAGATATATTAATGAAATTGAGAGAATTTGAAGTCTTCTTTTATATTATTTTACATTTCA
Source organism: Latrodectus hesperus (assembly GCA_037975125.1). Taxonomy (NCBI): domain Eukaryota; kingdom Metazoa; phylum Arthropoda; class Arachnida; order Araneae; family Theridiidae; genus Latrodectus; species Latrodectus hesperus. Next base: position 83,458,411 of record CM075850.1, read on the forward strand.
AGATTTATTTATTTTGAATTCCAAAAATATTAATTTGCGAGAATCATGTTAATATATTTTTTAAATATATTTATTGAAAACATTCCACTTTTAAAAGACTGATAAAACAAAATTAGAGAGATAAATGGAATATACTTTATATATATATATATATATATATATATATATATATATATATATATATATATATATATATATATATATATATATATATATATATATCTCCAGACAAAAAATCCATCACGAAAATAGGAGAAATTATATTTTCATTTTTTGGATATATCTTTTAAATATATGAAAAATATTTAAAGTAAAAGTTTACAATCGGGGTACCTTTTTATTAATTTATTTTTTGACGCCAAGACAATAGTCAAGATGTGACCAACAGGATGGCCACTACACAAAATCTAAACTCTAGGCTAAATTTAACTCCAAACCAAGAGGTAACAATTCTATACCGAAACCAATTTTAAATTTCAATGGGGGGAGAGAGAGAACCATTATAATAAATATTGTGATAATAATACCAGAGATGTTTTCAATTTTAATTAGCTCACGGCAATCATAATCTGTCATATTTTTCCAAACATACCTAATTTCCATCTTAAATACAGGGAAAATGTATTTAAAAGCATAACAGGAAAAATGCCATTGAAGAGAAAAACTCTATAAACTAATTATGAACTACTAACATTATGAAAAACAAAATTCAATTCGGCATCATTCGAGTTACGCAATTGATTTACTGTCATTAATTAAGAATTTAAAAAAAATAGTTTTAGATTTCTAATATAACAGAAAATCGCATGTTCATTGTGTTTTGCATTAACCTTTATTATCAAAAACAACATGCCTAAAAATTTATACATATGTGCTAAAAATTTATATGCATGCCTAAAAATTTATAGATTTATAGATATTTATAGGTGTATTAATGAACATAAAATCAAACATTAACTCCATTAAATCGAGCAAATGCTGTATAACCACAATCTATTCGAAATTGTGTATTTAAATCAGTTTTAATGAAAGCAATTATAAGCGATAATAAATCATAACTAAGTAACAGTAACATGTTTGGTGAATAAATCAGATGCATATACGGGTATTTACCGTCAAGTCGTGTCGTTGCCGTAATCGTATAATTCCTGTATATACATTATGAACAAGTATGTAAATTAACTTGATTATATTGCAAGCGGGAATGATTAAACAGAGTCAATTCATCCTCAGCACACAGCTTTCATGCAATAAAAGTGAACAGTTGTTACCCCAATTATACTGACAGAAAGCGTAAAGCAATATAAAATAATGTAATTTTAAGCATGATATTAAAATACAGTATTCACATACTGTATTTATTGTACACACATACTGTATTTACTGTACACATAATGTGATGTCAACTTTTATAGGTTCATCTTAATGTTAAAAATTAAATTTTTCTTTTTCAGAAACTACGTCCATACTTTTGGTTTAATTTGATTGTAAGTTACAAAAATAAACAGAAAACATAAATTCTATAGATTTTCTGGAACCACTCAAGGAGAATAAGAAGCCCGGTACAATTTCTCTAACTTTTGGTCTTTCCTATACCTACTTTCCCCCAGTATACAATCGAATTTTTCACCAAACGAGGCTCGTCATATTGCTTAATTTACATTTTTAAAAAGTGTATACAGGTAGCAATAAACTCGGAAATAATTATAGAAAATGTATTTTTTCAGATACTAATAACTTTTAAATTGAATATTTTTTCAAACTTTTTTCGAAAAGTTAATAAATATTACTTAACAAATTATTAAAATTTAAGTTTGCAAACTTCTGATTCAATTGCAAAATATTCACTATTTAATTAATTACATTTATTTGTATCTTTCAAAAATTCTTACTTTTTTACTTTTATTAATGAACAAAATGCATTTATATTCCATAAAAACTAAATTTTTAATTTAATCAAAAAGAATTTTTTTATAAAAATAAGTTTTATTGGAAAAACGTTTCAGCACTTCTTCCGATAATAAATTTAAAATCAAGAACTCTGGTACCATTTTAAAATTTAGATAGTAAGTCTAAAATTCCCGTATGAGCCTGGTTGCTTAATATCACTCTTCCAAAAGTTTGTAAATCCTGAATCCATTTACCATTTGTGGAAAGAATTTTGCTCTGAAAATGGCTTCAGGACAAATCGAATCGAATTACTTTCGTAATAATCGTTTTGAGTCAGTTTTATATCAAACATAATTTAAAAAACCATACTTGATGATACTGTATGAGTCCTATAAGTGATCCTTTAAGGCAATTCAATTTAATGTATCGCAAATGTCTAAGAAAGGTACTCAACTGAGGTTATTTTCTTCTAAGGAAAATGATGTCTAATAAAAAACCATTAAGTGTACAGAATCAAGCAGTTACAGTGAATATTATATCGATGTATTTATTTCCATAGGATTGGATAAAATTACAATATCGAACAATGAGTTATATAATAAACCTTCAAAGAGAATTGGTTAACATAAAACGAAATAACTTCGGCCGAGAAAGAATAAATAGAAAAAGAAAAGCAAAAAAGAAACGCACTTCCTAAAATTTTATTTTACAAAATAAGCTTTCACAAACAATTTTAGTTAGAAATTGCCGATACATTAATGAGGTATTCATCCCACATCTATTTAGTCCTCCAACCATTTCAAAACTATGAGATAGACATATAACACGGAAAATTTCTATAAAAGCTTGTTTTTTATTTACCAAACATATTAAACAGTCAATGAGTTAGGTTCCCACTAAACTTTAACCACACACACACAAATCTATTTATCTATTATTTATTTAAACTGACATTTTCGAAACAGTGTGTATCAAATATTTTTACAGCAAAATAACATTAAAAAAAATCAAAGATAATAAAATTTTCATTTAGAATAAAAAAATTGTTAGTAAATTAACAAGTACGATAAAGCATATGACACCTTTAAGCAGAGCATAAAATAGGTTTAAGGATTTCACTCCTAACATTATTTAATGATATATGCAGCTCAATACTTTGTGTGATTAGATCTTTCAAAGTAAAAACGTATGTTTAAAGAAACTGAAAGCAATGGGAACCGAGAAATATGATGCAAAAAGTATGCAAAGATGCATCTTTCATTTCAGAGAGAGATGCGCTGTAATAAATATTTGTTACAAGCTATCTTAAAATTTTGTATAAGAAATGATCGTCAAAATGCGACTAATAATTTAAATGGATAAGGACTTATTACGATCAAGAAGAAAAAAACATGGACAAGTAAAAAATCTGCAAGCGGATAACATTGGTAAAAGCTAAAATGATCCTGAGAATCTTTAGTACTTATCACATTAACTCAATTTTTTAAGACGTTCAACAAGAAACAAAGTACCATTCCCTCAACCATAATAATTAAATGGGGGTGGATGGCACTCCGATCAAGTAATGCTGTTATATTTTAGCACTGACATCATTCCTGATCAGTTATCTTCTGCGGCAAATTCCCAGAAATCACTTTCCAGTTGATGTACATCCGTCCATTGCTAAGCAAAAACGAAATAAAATCAAATGGCTATTGCTCAAATCTCCTCATCGAGTTGCACGGGAAGAAAGTGTATGGGGGGGGAGAAATCAAGGCCGGACCCACCGATGCACGCACTATCATCTAAATCCCGGTCTCAGACCCTCCCTGTCTGAAGCCTGCAATTTCATGCAAGTATCATTCGCGAGCACGTCATTTGCTTAATACCCCGAACAGACGCTCCGGCCACCTATCGCTTTACATTCATGATCGTTTTGCGCCTGTAATGAGAGTGTTCGCGGACATCCCGCGCATCCCCCTGATACATAATTAACTGGAAACAAAACAATAAAATAAATAAAAGCCGAGAATGGGAACTCTGAGGAAGAAGAAAGATTTTGCACTACGCTTCAATTGCCCATCTCCAGCTCTAAATGTCAGCCTTTAACACGACTGCATTCGGTTAGGGATCAGGAGCCCCGCCATTATAGGGAAGAAAAACGATTAGTGCCCGAAAAATAATACGGCAATACTTTATTTTCTTAAAGAATCACCACACATTACTTTCATCTATTTATAAATTTTCATACAGCGAAAAAAAGAGTAATATTCTGGAAATGTCAGCAAGGCAGTCACTTTCTATACAGTATAAGACATCTAAATGCAAAAGAGGATCGCTCGTGATGAAAAACAAATTTAATTACTATAAAGCCCTTAAAAAATTAATGCTATGTTACAATATAGCTTCTCTTTTATAGGATAAAATGAAGAGAAACATCGAAAATAGATTTAGGCTATTAAGATAAAACGTTTCAAAATTTTAGTTTAAATTGATTTAAAGATATTAAACACTCAAAATATGAATAGGACTTAACTAAAATCTTATTGTGGAGTCAGTAATATATGATGTTGGCGTGAGCAAGGTATTAGTCTTTAGATTTAAAATAGATTAATAATTGCAATATTTATAAATAATTTAAAATTCTAGTAATTAATAAAACATTTAAAAATTTAAATCCTTTCCGATTTAAACTAACCTTAAAGTGGATGTTTGGTCTTGTCTTTTTCATTTCGCTTTTCCTTCTGTTCTATTGTCAACGTGTTAATGGCTTCAATCAATGGAAAACGGCTTCCCAAACCGATGCTTTAGATTTTGTCTTCATAGAAGGAATATTTTATTAACAAAATGAATTTCGATGATATTCGCAGATATTCGATGGTGAACTGCGTCTTGTTTGCTGCCGCTCGAAGATTTGAAGGCAGGCGGCAAATTCGGCGACAAGTCGGATTTACGATGCCGTCTCAATATCAAGTCGTGTAACGTAGATGAAACTGCATGTTATCAACGCAGATGAAACTGAATGTGGAATGTTATCTGATGTCATGGCTATTTTAAACCAATGAAAATAGTAATAAAGTGATGTAGCCACGATTTCAACTGGAATGAAAGAAGCAACCATTTTTTGGAAAATACATATTTTAAAAAGTATCTATTTAAATTTTTTATCCATTATTAAAAGATTTTCTAGGCACCTCTTGGAAGCAGCTGTGGGTTGAACAGGATAAAATCTAGACAGAACTTGTGCATCGGGGCCTTTTAGACCTGTGTAGGCTTTCCTACGCCAGGGATAACAATAGCAACATTATTAAGAGAACTCCATTTATAAGAAAACATGCATTATAAAAAAAACTAAAATTATAAAACTGGACAAAAATATATTGAATAATGAATATACCCGAGTCAAGAGATTTGAACAATTTATAAAAATTATTAAATATTTTAGTACAACTAATTTGTTTTTCTACAAACAACGTCACTTTCTGGCAGCAAAAAACTCTTCATTCTTTCTCCATTCTCGCGATTTATTTGACAAGTATTTTTTAAATTTTTAATTCATAATATGAATCATTTGCAAATGAAATTCAATTTTTTCCCTAATTAAAATCTTTACTGTTTTGTTTGAAGATAATACTAGAAAACTACATGTTTGAAGATGACACTAAAAATTACATGTTTTGTCAGAAGATAACATAAATTTGCGGCGAATAATATTAGTATTAGCATTAATTTTCAATTTCACTTTACTAAAATATTTACACGTACAGCATATGATATTCACACTTTCAAAAATTCCAGCAGATAACAGCTCTCTGACAATAACTTATATTTATGAAATTATGATTTTTTTTTTACTTTGCTGTCTTAGACGCGATATAAGCATGCAGATAAGAACTGAATAAACAGAAGAAGAAGGCAGACTGCTGCAGATACAGAGCCTCTTCAAATTTTCAGACAATCAAGTGTACCATAACTTTCAAATATTGTTTTATAACTCACATTTCTGAGATAACTGAAATATATGCTGTTACAAAAATGAATCAAAAACAAAAAGTATGAACTCAGGTCAGCACACGCTGTGTTAATAGCTTGATATACGTCGTCAATTACAAGACATTGCATTAGTTTATCATAGTTTCATTTCCGAACTAGATAAAAGTTCATAAAATTTATCACAAGGTTCACCAGCGCAGATTTTTCCCAATGCATCGCACGAAATAAACACTCTAAGGAAAGAGATGCATAACATGTCGCCTTCATCAGAAGTTACACAGAGATTAGAATCTTCCCAACTCCAGATAGCTCACAAGCCACAAATGGGTAAAACAGAGTTGTGCTGCGCAATTAGGATTGAAATCAGGAGCAGTGAGTCCTTCAACAAGTTCAAGCGCCTCGCCGTGAATTACTGATTGATTCTGCTATCGCAAATCAAAGGGAAGTCTGCAAACAGATCTTCGCAAATACTGCGAAGACACTTAAATTCACGGAAATTTATATGGCATTGCCCACATGGGCGTAACTAGCTGATGGTTGTCGAGCGTTCTAACGTACCTGAAGCAATGTGAGCACAATTTTAAGGCAATAATTTAAATATTTCAGAGTATCTGGAAGTTAAATCAAGAAGGTAGGAGTAGTTTGCGCTCAACTTAAATATACCTAAAAATTAAATTTTTACATAACATATTAGAGAAATTGACATTTGGACGAAAATATTCAACAAAACGTTCATTAAGCTCAAAATATCAAGTATAGTAAAGTTTTAAATTTAAATAACACGTTTACGCTTCTTTTAACTTTATCTCGACATAAGAAAGATGGGTCATCCGTTGAAAATCAAAAAGTTTTTAGAAGAATTTTCTAAAAATTAAAAAATAAATTTTAAATTATAAGAAATAGCCGATTTTAATAATATTGCACTTTAATAAATGTCTATGATAAAATAATAAAACTCATTAAAATCACTAATAAAATCATGGAGTTATGTAGGATTTACAGAATATTAAAAAAAATTGGATATGCGCAAAGACTCGTTGCTTTATTGTGTTTCATCTCACCTACTATTGGAAAAAATCTGAAGTTCCTGATGGATTCTTAAAAGTACATTATAATACAGGAATATCTCGGATCAATGATTAAGATATTTATCAAGCAATTTTTTACTTATGCAGGACGTGAAAACAGACAGCTCTTTTTTACATGGTTTTTTATTGTTTTATAATGTTCTTAAAAAGCTAAAAATACTTCCTTAATCAACAGATTTGAATGCAATAATGTTTAAAGAAGGGAAAAATTAAAAATCATTTTTAGCAAAAAAAACAGATCTCAAATAAAAGTTAAATTACAAAAATTGGCAAACTTTTTATTTAAAAAAAAAAATCTTATTTAATGTATTAAGTTCCACAAACATTTAACTAAATAGATCACATTTATTTAAAACACCTTTAAAAAACAAGAACTGTTTACGAAACATATATGCAAAAATGTTAATTTATGAAATTTTTAAAAATATTCTAAATTCATTATTTAATAATTTCGTGGATCATGTAATATTATAATGAGTTTAATATTTTTCAATGTTAACCATATAATTTATTTGCGGCATGAAAACTAAAAAATAACGTTTGCAGCAATTGTATTTTCATACAATGCTATATACAATTATAAATCCAAATAATTTTGTATAGCTAATTTAATTATTAAGCTCTCAAAAATATTTTGCCTTATCAATTCCGAACGGATACACACAAATTTAAACTACATACATAAGATTCTTATTTCATTTGCCAGGGATTAAACTGAGAATGGCTGCATGGAATGGAATGGAGGACATCAATTATCTGGCTAACTTAAAAATAAGCTGTTTAATTTCGAAATTTTTATTGCAGTATTTACAATGAATGGTGATTTGAAAGCACTACAAAATTACTTATATGCATGGCACAAAGCTCGTTCCGAAAACTTTCTTGCTTCAAGAAGTGTCGTTTTTTTATTTTAAATTTATCAGCTATGCCTATAATCGTTGGTAGCAAAAGAAAATATGGACGACATCGGATTCCCTGCTTCTTAATACATCCCCACAATGTAACTTTTCTTAGCAGAATATGGTTTTTTTTTTCCGGTTTTCGATACTATATTTTTTTATCCACAGCAAACGAGTTTTCAGCTTTCCCAATAGGTAAAATGCATTGTAACCTGAATGAAAGAAGTCTAAAATTCAATATTTAAATATAGCTTCGTGACTGAAAGGAATTAACAAGCACTCCATACTACAGTCAATTATATTTTAGCTGATCTTTACCCGAGACTTCATTTCTTGGTACAATAAGCATTTTGAACAAAGCTAAGTACATTTAAGTAAATATTATTTTACATGTTTTCTCCCGAAAGCTAGGGTACACACTTTCCACTGGAAAATACGGACGCTAATTCATTATATGAAGACGAAATTCTTAATCATGGCACATTAAAATATTTCATTCATTTTTTACTGGCATAAGATGTGCATGATTCAAAGGCACATAACATAGAAACCATTTAAAATAATTAATGCTGAAGTCTTCTAAAATAAGAAATATGTTATAAAATGAAAAATATTAACTTTCCATAAGTCACATTTATTAGTAGAATCCTGAGTTTCCAGCTTCAATCTGTTGGAATTGTTAACAGGGGTACATGGATGGTCACCATCTCAGGCATTGCCCCATTGTTTTAAGGTTTTATGAAGACAACTATATGGACACTAATTTTAATTCTTTTTATGCTTCATCACTAGCGGGCTGCTCGTCAGCTTATGGCAGAGAAGACGAATGTGGGTGTAGGATAAAAAATTCACATTTATGAAATTCTTATTTTAAAGAGTAAAATAAACACGAAATGTTAATACTTATACAGGGTGATTATAAAAGAAACTATCCCAACATTTGGGCCCCTGATGATCCATACCATTTACAGAAACTGATTGAAATTTTGGCAGAAGGGATTTTGAGGTATGCGCTCACGACTGATACGGGAAACAGCACTGTCACTCAAACAGTTACGGCTACAGAGAGAAAATTTCGAAAATTCCAAACGGCAACACCCAGTGTTTTGTACTGGAATGTACTAGCTTCATACTGAAAAACACTAAATAGAGTTGGGAATGGCACCTATAACACGAAAATCCCACGAGAAATAAGACTTTGCCCCGCACTGAAGCATACTGTTCGTTTCATTTACGTCACACCGTTTCTTCGACTGAGATGCCAGTCTGATTAGTCCTCCACAAAGCGAGAAGAAACCAGAAAAGCAAATTTCGGGTTCTAGTTAAGATACGGTTATGACTGACGTCGTTATGCTTACGTGAAAGGAAAAGCGCTGCGAAATGCGAGCCGCGCGTATGTTGCTTTCTGCCATTCCTAACAAGATGCTACTTTCAGGGAAAGAACGTGGGCAAATCGTAAGGCTTTATTATCTGAATGGACAAAATGCCGCACAGACATGGCATCTTTACTGCAGATACAATGGATTACGGCGAGTCCAGTGCACTGTCAAAGCTGTACGGAACTTGATTCATAACTTTGAAGAAACTGATTGCACATGCGATCAACCTCGGTCTGGACGTACCTTCCGTTCCTGTGGAAGCTGTTGCAGAAGTTCCATCAGACGATAAGTACAGTTCGTCCCGCAAATGCACGCGGTGTTTCACGTGTTCTGAAACTGCCGAATTCAACTGTCTGTCCGCAAGTTTCAACGCTCTGTTCTCAACATGTTTCCGTGTCGAGTCCAGCGTGTTTAGATGTTGAAAGCGGGAGTCTAACAATTACAGCTGGATTTTGCGAATCAATTCCTTATGCGATGAATATAGCTTAGACCGGTCGAATACCAATGAAGATAGCACTGGCCTTTACAAAGCATTCTGTGAACAGGTGGGGCACATTTCTCGTTAACTGGTAACGAGAATTTTGAAAAATTCTATGCATTGGGCAGGGAATAATCCACATGATGCAGTTGCACGTTCATTACACGAGGAAAAAGTGACAGTGGTGTAGTATAACGAGTATGTTCATCCTCGGCCCTTACTTTTTTGAAGAGATTACTGCCGGTGATCTGCAAACGTGTACAGTAACGAGTGTTCGCTATCTACACATGTTAACTCGTAACGCGATTCCCGCATTGCAAAGACAAAATGTTCTATCTGAAGTTGTGTGGATGCAAGATTGCGCTCCTCCACATGTAGGGTCTTCAGTCATACATGTCTGAAGTCAACAATTAGGTAACAGAGTTATTTTCCGTCATTTGCCGTTTCCATAGCCACAAAGGTCTCCTGATCCGACCCTAATGGATTTCTGCCGGTGAGGATATCTGAAATCCAAAGTGTATCATTTTCGTCCGCAAACTGTGTCTGATTCGAAAGATGTCATCAGAAATGCGATTCAAGAGATTCCTATTGTCATGGTACGTGCTGTGGAGCTATCCACCTTCTGCCGCATGCAAAGTCTCATCGCGTGTGAAGGAGGTCATGTGGAGAATTTGTAAAAAACAATAAAATGCTTTATTTTATGCTGTTTCTCTATCCTTATTGGTTGTCCTCACTTTTAGCCAACCTACTGCCGATGATTTTCATGCTACAGTTGCTGTTTAAACGCTATTTAGGGTTTTTCATTGAAGATCCCATTTCAATACAAAAAACTTAAAGTTGAAATTTGATATTTTCCAAATTTTCCCATTGTAACCGTAGCTGTTAAAATGACACTGTTGTTTTCCATATCATTCTTGAGCTCATACCTCAAAATACCTTATGACAAAATTTCATTCACTTTTTGCGAATGGTGTGGTAGAAGCCCATATGTCGGATTTATTTTTTTTTTTTTATAATCACCCTGTATATTCTATAATCACATTCCTTTTTTCTACCAAAGCTTTATCAATTAATGCACAAAATGAGCAAAGTTCGACTTCAGAATCTTGTACCTTTTATTGAAACTATAATATAATGAACAAATTCTTACAAAATTCGTCACACTTAAGTGCCCCAAAAAATATCCTAGAAATTTTGCTAATAACAAAAATGTATATAAGCACTTAAATTAAAATAAGAACCAACAATGAATACTTCGAAAGACCACCTTCCTTTCTGCGATAGATGAAAGTGAGATAAAGCTAGCACAGACTAACATTCAAAATGATTATATTTGTTATTAAAAATGAACATTTCGTTGATAGATTTATAGTAAATTTAAGGAATCAATACTTTACAAATAATTTAATTAGAACATCGCTAATCCAAAGGAAAAAATATTGAAAAGACGATAAATTAACTACAGAATTCAAACCAATCATTTAAAAATTACCTTGTCCTTAAAGTTAGATTGAATCTTGTCAAATTCGGAAGGTATCCAGTAGTTTCTCACAAAATCTTTTACAAGATGCTGCTAAAATTTACATCCATTGTTCATTTTAACAAGAATAAAGAATATATGGCTCTCCCACCATCTTTAGAAATAACCCGTAGGCCCATTGTTCAGTTTTCTTAATTTCTAAAAAATAGTTTAAGGACGGATCTAAATTTTAGAGTAGCAATCCTCAAAATGACTGCAAAATCTTCCAATATACGATTCCTCTCTTCATTAATACAACTTCTCCATCATATACCACACTGCCCATAAATTTAGTGAACGATGAAGTCAATAATTAATCGGCCAAAAAAAACACTATCTCTGCTCTAGCAAACAGCTATAGTTTTTTACCAGTCTACTACACTTATCTTTTTTTAAGGCAACTGGACTTAGGATTGGCGTGAAAGCCAGTTTTATTCAAAGATCTTAATGGTGAAAATGAAATAAAAAACAAAAATCTTCAAGCAGGAAAGAGAAGAAAAAAAATTGTAAATCCAGGGAAGATAAAAATTCCGGTTTTCTTTTGACTCGTATGTCACATTCAAGCAATTGAGCAGCCGGATCAGAGGCGTGCAGGCAGCCAGAGGTAGCTCAGGATGTAATTTCCCAAATGGCAGAGAAATGTGTTCCGGTTGGTTGAAATGGAATAATGGATAATCTCTGGATCTATGGACAGCCATGTCAAATCGCTGACTTTTGCGCGCGTATCGGCCGAGTGAGTAACTAAAATTCCACTTAGTGGAACGAGAGAATAACCAAATTTCTGATATTCAGTATTTTGAACTCCGGGCTACCAATGTGTACAAAAAAGAGAAAAAAAAATGAAAGAAACTGGTGCGTTTGAAAAAGAACACTCTCTAAAATAATGTCCATACTGATCATTCTTTGAAATAACTCTAAAATGAAAACAATGTTGTTTAATTCTTGCCTAATCGGTTGCTACCATTCTATACTAGCAGTAAGTATAGGAAAATATATGATAAACATTCTTTTTTATAAAAATATCCCTAATTGAAAATTTTCACTTAAAATAAAAAAATCTTTTTTTATTAAAATTTCCATGAGAACTAAAACACTGATATATATAAAGGAGTAAAAAAATACATTATCAATCATAAAATTACTCTATCTAAATGGTCACAAAACGAAAGGAAAATATTCCCGTGCTGGAGCTTTAAAAAAGGGGAATATTATATCACAAAACATTTACGCTTCATGAAATCAGTGCAGTTTTTTTCCTTTGCCACCCAAAAAAGACCAAAAATAAGGTTTGGGCGGACCACTATTATTAATTAAGATTATCACTCTGGATTATTCATCATGAATAACTCCTATGAACAATCAGTTCATTAAAATTTACGGCGGCATGCCGGCACCATTGTCTGGTCGGGACCCACAGCGAAGGGGGAGGAGGAGCCAAATGTAGATATTTGTAGGGAAGGTAAGGTAATCTTGTGACCGCAGCCTGTAATCAGGCCATAAATTAAGAGGATTACGAATTTCCACGCTCTGCTGGGTTAGAGGTGCGGATGGCTTCTGTGGAAGAGCAGGGAAGATCATGTCTTGTGGCATAAATTTTGATGGGAAGAGACTGGCCTTTTTAATTAAAGTTTTTCGAACTGCTTTTCCTGTGTCGTTCTTCGAATTACCTTCAACAGAAGAATGTAGTTCTTGGTAATCACGCGCAGTTTTGGTACACGGAACTTCCATTTTCAATCAAATCAAACTCATATCAACCAAATTTTAACATTCACTGTCTCTATGCCAGGGCTATTTATTAGAGACGTATGAAGTAAATCTGAGATACGTCCTATGTTTTTCAATTCAAAATTAGTACATCCTTTTCCAATAAAATTGGTCAAAATGTATTATCTAGCTCATCGCTCAACGATCACCTTTTTGAACAAATTTGTAAGGGATTTCAACTTTAGACTGGTTCAAAACTTTTGAACTGAAGGCCAGAGCACTGACCATTCAGCAATCCGATTATTAGTATGGTTGCAGTAACAATATTTGAGTCATTTTTTATAAATGAATTTAATTAAAAAAACCCAAACTAAATTGGTTTCATCGTAAAATTATTGAATTCGAAACCTGATTGTATACTGGTTGCCCGATTTTAAACTCCAAAAATTGTTTCATTTAAATGTCATTGATTGTTATTTTAAGTAATTATTGCAAACACGGTCACTTCATTTAAAATTCACACTGTAAAATCGTACGTTATTACTACAGTTCTGTTACTTATGGGATACACCTCAAGTCACTACATCGCAATAGTGAACTAGATATGCTCAAAATTGTTTTCGGTTTGGTCGGGGATTTAATCTAGTACTTTCAGTCCACAAGAACAGCACGTCTTTGCGTAGGATACATTTGCAATCTTTCTTTTCTTTTTTTAAATAACTTTCCTTTGCAAAGCATTAACTCCTAAAAACTTTCCATACCTATTTTAATATTCGTTTTGCTCAAATAATTCAGTTGCATTGTAGAGTACAACTGCTACTACTTTTTTCTTTCATACATTTTGCGGTGAAATTTCTTTATCACAATAGTATGCCGAGTTATAATCGCAAAAATGTAACTCTCACCTGTCCCACCACCTGACACTGCGATAAAGCATGAAGTAACACCCCAACCCTCCTGCCAGACATATTCTATAACAGTCCCCCCCCGTTACTTTTCTAGCTGCCCAGATAAATATGGGAGGGAAAGAAATGAAAAAAAAACAGTGCAGCAAATAAATACGGAGCCAGACGCGGCAGAGATCGACATCGAAACCCTTGCAAAAAAGTGAAACGGGCCCAATACCAAGTTCGCAGTTTTAGATCGCAGATGGTCGGGCTCTCGAAGCGCAAAATGAAAATGGGGTCGCTTGCCTTTTCCTCCTCCTCTCTGGCGGTACTGACTGCAGGGCTAAAGAGAAATGCAGCGGTAGGCAAGCGACAAGGGAAATGATAAAGAGCCAGCGGAGGGGAAACGGCGAAACGAGACGGCATTTCCGCGCAACAGAACGACATTTGGGGAGTTGAGTGAGTGGAGTTGAGGAGAGTATTCCTAAGAAAAGCAGCAGGCGAATATTTCGCTCAGATAAGGTCTTCCTCTTTCTAAATGTCTCACTTTATTACGAGAAAAAAAAAACATTTCTGCTGAAGTGGATTGGAAGGAAAAACATCCAGGAACAAAAAAATCGATACGTTGGGAATCTTGCCTTTATGTTTTAATCTAAGCAGAAACTCATTCCTTCACATTAAATTGCATCTCGCTGCATTAAACTGAACCTTGGCACACACAATCAGCTATAACGACCAGCTTTCCTAAAAAAAAAGTTTAAACACCTCGAAATGAATGTTACATTAGGGGGAATCAATTCGTTAATAAATAACTGACTAAATTCTTAGTCAACAAAAACATTTTCCCATAGCAACAAAGCAAGAGCGTATTTAAAATAAAAATCACATCAGAATGGTTTATGGGAAATAAAAGTTAACTTCAAAATACGCTAAAATTATTTTCTTCGACAGTTAGTTTTAAAAGAATATGGAATTAAATGGTAAATGATACTCAAAGAAAATAGAAGAAAAAAGACTATGACAGTTGGGAAACAAAGGATAAATAAATAAATCTAAAAACTGATAAGTTTATCATAGGATCACATTTCTATAACCATAATTCAATAACTTGATTAATAAAATTTAAATAAACAATATAATTCAACATTCAAAAATTTGCTACTCTTTAAAGTGATATTTAAATTTTATTTTCTTCATAAAAAAACCAAGATATTCTCATGATATTTAAGAACTAGATATCACAAAAACATGAAATTATTAAATACAATTTAAACACAATTATAATAAAAAAGTAAAAGCATAATGAATCTTTAGTTTTAAATAAAAATTAAATTCGTCACACTTATATTTGTTATTTTGTTTACTGTAAAAAGTAAAAACACCAATATAAAAATACGATTTAAGCAAACAAATTAACAAAAACAAGGGGATGAAACCTTAATTCCTTCGAATTAAAGTCTGAATTTCGATCCGTTCAAAATTCTTTAGAATCATTTGCAATAAAGCATCATTCATACATGAAGATAAATTAGAAAAAATAATAATAATAATTAAATAAAAATGAAGCAATGTATAATCGAAATTTTGATTGTCAAATTTATTTAAATATTTCTCTGTTTTAAAATAATATTTCTTAAATAAAAGACTTGAGCTAGTAAATTGGTGTTTCCAAAATGAAACATTCCAAGGAAATTTTTACAAAGAATGGTGTGAAATTTGGATTTTTAAAAAATAATTAAAGAAATATGAAATTTGTAAAAACAGCTGTAGCTATTTGAAGAAATGGCGTGTAACTTCGCGAGCGCATGATAGGAATAACTTATCATGAAATATTTAGGAATGAGCCACGTGAATGACAAAGTTATAGCCGTAGGAATCATACCAGTTGCTCCACAGAGTAAAATTATTTTTTATATAGCCAAAATAAAAAACAAAATTTAGAATGCTATAACTCGCAAATTAAAAACATACAAATTAAATTTTGAGTCAAATTTAAAACTGCTTACGAATTATGAACATTATAGATTTAAAACTTTTTTACAGACTAAAAATTTTAATGAACAATAAAAAGAATTCAAGGATTATTAACAAAATATGAAATGACTATTAGGTAAAAAATGTTTTAATAGATATATTTTGGAACATTACAAGATAAACCAAAAAAGCCAGTTCACATTATCTGATAATGAATTTTAACATTCAATATTTAAAACTAAAATTCACTTTGAATGTTGGGGAATTTAAAATATATTTATTTTGAAAAAATAGTTCTATTGAATACTTGTGTAAGAATATTTTTAATTCAGACTAAATAATAATTTATGGCTCAATTTTCCAGAGATACATATTCATATATAAATCGTATATCTATAAAAGCTCACGTGAATGTGAAATTCATTTTAAGCACATATTCACATACACAGAGTGTATTGTGCGCGAATCACCATCTTAAATAAAATCAGCGCTATTTTTTAAGTCATTTCATTTCATTTCGTTTCTTTCAGTATAAAAATTTTCAGTAACACTTAAGAATTTATTAAATATTCATATATCATTTTATTTTTCTTCAAGCAAATTTTACAATCTAATAAATTCAAGTAAATAAATATTTATAAGATTAGAAAAAAAAGATCGAAATTTATACATATATAATGGAAAAAAGTTAAATATCAAATCAAAATAATCACTGGTTGTTCACAGTGTAACAATAAATTCAACATTATCTTGAATATTACAAGCAGTATATTTCTACTGTATTAAATATTTCCAAGAATATTTCTGCAAACATAGTTAAAACTATCATACGTAACTGACATAACACAGGTTAACTGACTAAGCAGAACGTATTCTCATAAATGAAAATACATTCTGCTGCGCAACTGGCCAGTAGAGGGCGTCGAAAATTAAAAATAGTCACCGACACGATTTACATTTAACTCTGCGCGCAATTTCGGCTCAAATGCAAAGCTCTAAAATAAATCACTTGTACGACTTAAAATTGTTGGAAACTTTATCACGAGATGTCGCAGTAGTTGCGGATGACGCAGATTTTCTTCCATGGCAATATTTTTTAAACATAATTTTCAATGCACAATTGAATACACAACAGAATTGAGTAACATGCCTTATTCCTAATAGAAATATTATAATACTCTTCAACAGTTAACATTATTTTTAAAAAAGGACGATATCCCTGTCGCATTAAGGTCATTTTAACAGATAGTGAAGAGTAACGCTCTCGTCCTGGGGCGCGAAAGATAAGTCTCTTTTCGACATCCGCTCCTAGAAACTAATAATTTACAGGAATCTCTGGAAACACGGCGTCATAATTCTGTGCAAAGTCGAATTCTATTATTTTTAGAGTTCAATGGAATTGTCTCTCTAATGCCGTCTTTAAAAGAATACGCAGAACAATAGCTAAAATTCAATCAATAAAGCAGCTCGAAGGTGCAATAAAAATTTGGGAAAATATAATTACGCCCATTTTTCATTTGATTACATAAAAAGCTGATTAACTGGGGAGAAAATCGGTCTACATAAACAACTCTAGAAATTTGAATGGACGACAGAATTTATCAGCAAACAAATGCGATTGTAAGTAAAATCGGGAGACGAGGCGACGCAAAATGATTTGAAAAGCTTAAAAACATTTCCGGATTTTCATCTTGCTATATTTTAAGCTTATCAAGTATAACTAGAAACGTCTAAGTCAAATCGCTTTCGCTAGCAAAGCAATTAATCAGCATTATTCCTAATCCTGTTGAACGACGCATTTTTTAATTCAAATTTTTAGGACACACAGGCTAACACTCTTTTCATTCCAAAATCAGAATAAATACGACAAAATAACCACAGATAATCAAACTTGAAATTTTTTATTTTCATAACATTGAAAAAAGTTGAAAATGATAGATTTGTACATTTTTTCGTAATTTAGTGCATTGGTTCTTACATTTTCACATATATATTGATTGAAAATAAATTTGAATCAATATATCTTTAAAATAAAAATTATTTTACTATAAAATGTAAATTTGTAAAAAAAAAATATAAATGAATTTCAGAATGGTTGATTTAAATAAATAAAAAAAAGAAATTTAGATATAATGGTTAACAGGACATTCATAAATTTAATTTAAATAATTTTTCTTCCAAAAAAAATATTGCCAAAGATTTTATCTGAGTTTCTGATAACAAGATTCCAACTGCGTAAAATGTTAATTTGCGTCACAAGAAGGTTGAATGCAGACGATGGTCTGGGATATGATCCACAGATATTACTGATATCAGAATATTTGTGAACAGGAGATATGTTCTGTATATTTTGGGGAAGCACGAGAGAGCTGATTATAAAGTATATTCTGGAATATATTCCATTTTGCTAAAACAAGAGTGTGCAGATTACGATCGACATAAAAAGAGAAACTCATGCAAAATTAACGGCATTGTTATATATGTGTGTTCATTAGACTAATTAATTTACATACTAAGCTATAAAATAATGATTTCTCTACATTAAATTTTGGATGAAGATTCCAAAGATTAAAAAATACGTGACAGCAACTTCTTTTTTCGATTCAAATATCACTATATTTTTAAAAAAATAGCAAACTTAAATTAATTTTAAAGTTTTATTTCCAATAATTTATTAGCGATACAGATTAATAAAAAAAATTAAATATAGTATAACTTTCGATAGACTAAACCAACGCATGATTTCTCAATTTTCAACGGTAAAATTATATCCCGAAATCGAATTTTTTTGCTATTTCTTCTAAGAAAATCCAAACAAAAAATAGAATGGAAATGACTGTTACAAAATCTGTTTTATGTGTAAATACTTTTAGAATTCTACAATTATTTAAAATATTATCTCCTTTCATAATATAATTTAACAATAGTAATTCCAATAATATTTTAGAAATCGAGTATTTCACTGATATGCTTATGAATTCTGAGATCTCGAATGCTAATATTTACATTTGACAAATCCGTCAAAAATAAAAAAAGTAAAATATACCAAATTAACGGGAAATTCATATGTGGTTATATATCTTGTTTTCTCGGAAGCAGTATCTTTATTTTATATATTGTCAAAAAAATATATACATTATTTTTTATCTAAAATATACATATATATATATATATATATATATATATATATATATATATATATATATATATATATATATATATATATATATATATATATATATAATTAATATTTGCATGTCAGACAGTAAAAATGTACGTAATCAAATACAAATGTAATCATTTTGCAACTTGTTTTTATACTGTTGCCACACCACAACAAAATGAAATGTTCTGGAAATTTTTGAAAGAAACAATATTTGTAAATTAAAATGTCGAAATTAGTTCGCTTTCAAATTCTTTACTTTTTATAAATGTAGAAATTATTTTTTTTAGTTTCGATTTAAAAGGAAATAATTAATATGGATATATATATTTGTTTATAACTTTTTATGCATATTTCATATTTGCATTTTTTCAATATTATTAGTACCTTTTTATATATTCACATTATTATTATATCGTTTAATTCTTTTTTTACATTAAAGTTTTTTTTTTGGATTCTTTAACTGTAACAATTGTAAAAGAGCCTGAGCAACTTAATGTGAAAACTGTTAAAGTAAACAATTGTGAATTTCACCGCATACTGCATTAAAGATTCGCCATGAATTATTAAAAAAACTAAATAATACAAATTATATTTTAAATATTAAGAGTATGGCTAATGGGGATTTATGAAAAATAATACCATAATTTATTTAATGACAATAATGCTAAATTATAATGTAATTCAATGAAATATGAAGTTTTTTTTACAAATTACTTGCGAAGAAACTTCAAATTTCAACAGATATCTAGCTGTCTTAGAAAACTATATTTCAACTATATTTAGAAAAGTATATTTCATGTTTAAAAAAATTTATTTTAAATATTTAAAATAAATTGTTAGACAAAGAGTTATATCATTGATTGGTCAACAAATTTACTTTTTAAATAAAACGAGCTGAAACTATTTCTCAGCATTATACTAAACATTTGGCGAGACATAAAAGTGATTTAAAACGATACACAGAAACATGAATTATGATTTTAATAGTTAAAAACTTCCACAAAAATACAACTAGAGAGGACATTTTTCTCACAGAAGTTGCTAAAGAGGTATACGGTCTTAGATGGCAATCTGAGTTGAAAAAATTCCTGGAGGAAAAGTGCTAGAGGCTTCATCATGTGCCTGACGTTAAAAGAGTGAAATATTACAGGCGAGAGGTACTCTCGTAACAAATTAGTACTGCAGCATCGATTCTGGCCAAAGGGGAAAGTAGACTCTCGGGGATCGTTGAATGCGTGTGCAGAACGGGGGGTTGGGCATCATTCTTTTGACCTTATACGGTGAAAAGCGGGTACTCTCTCATTCCTCGTCAGAAACCTGTACATTAAAGGTAGAAAAAAAAAAGAAAGAAACGCTTCCAGATAAAATACACCCAAACAACTACCGCATCTGTTTTTTACAGATAAGCCGCTCTCTTCTGCTGCAGCTCTCTACAGAGCGCTCAAGATTATCTCGCAGCAGCGCTACTTTTCTGTGGCTTCGCATGTGCAACGGGAACCCCCCAACGAACCGGAGAACTTATTAGTGCAGTCCGTGGACGAGCGGTCGGGAGGAGGGTCGGACGACAAGAGACACCCGCCCTTGTCCGACCCAACTGTCAAGCTCAGATTGCAAAATGACAATCAAATTCTACTTCAAAAAAATAATGAAATAAAATAAAAAAAAAGCTCCCTTCCTTTTATGTCGGAGGTCGGCTCGCTCTCAACGCCAAATCACTCAGACACATCCAAGCATATTCAAATAACTCTCTTGGCCTTAAGTAGAGTACGAATCCCTTTTGTTCGATTCTCTTCTCTGCAGTTGAGGTCTCTCATCACGCGCCACAGAGAGAGGAATAAAGCCATAAAAATTTAATCGCGATTAGAGAAAGGGGGAAAAAATAATAAGATGAAACGAGGACATGACGAATACTTGAAAGGAGATTTTTTCGAAATGGGAGCTTCTTGAATGTTCGTCCTTGCTAAATAGCGAGTACATAATCAGTTTCCGAAAAAGGAAACTCAACCAGAAGATCTTGCGATAGAAGCCGACCAATTAAAATTAAAACTGATAAAATCCATATAAGGTATAAATTTTGAAACTAATGACTTCGAACTGAAATGCAAATCTCAACCTCAATCTGTTTTTCTGCATCGATAATTTAATCTCAATTTTTTTTCCGACAACGCTCCATTTTACATATCTGCAATATTCTTTCACATAAATCTACATGATTGTGTCAGAATCCAAACGTTAAACAGGTAGTTCTTGGATAAAGAACGAGTACTGCGTTTTTACTTCTACGTATTTTCAAAAAACTAAACTGAATCAATGTTTGAGTCGCGTTGAATACAATTGCACATCTAATATAAGATAAATAAAGTCTCATACTCACAAAAAACCAGGTATACTTATAAAATTAGTTTAAAATAATCATTACCAATTATCGTAACTCTTTTCCCCTTAACTTCTTAAACTTTTCCAATGTATGTGACATAATACTCACCTAAAACAGTTACTTTTAAAAAAATTTCTTATAAAAGTTTTACAATAAAATTAAGTTTAATGTTTACAAAAATCTGCTTTGTTATTGACACTTTAAAATTGATGTTCCATTACAAGTGATATTTTATTTTAAATGCATGGTGAAATCCGATTTATTTCGTGCGTTGACGAAAGTTGAGCACAAGTGGAAAAACAAAATATTCAACAAAAATATGTATTTCTCTATCGGTTGATTTTCCTTAACATTAGACATTAATACGACGTTGTTACAATGCCATAACAATGTCTAATGTATATCCACGATATGCGTGATTAATTCAGACAACAGCAACTGAAATACTGCTTCCGAAACCGCTTAGATATTTTTAAAAACTGTACTTTTAAAATGATATTCTCTACAAATCACAATATATTTTTTAACTACTTACAAGGGGAATAACTATTATTTAACCTCTAAAACTAATAGTTATAACTAAACTATCTGAAATTCTAATTCAAGCAATTTTGCTTTATTTAAATATGGTTTAGATAATAAAGATGGAACAAAATGCAGAATAAAATAAACATGCGTCACTTACATAGAAAAGTTGTTTGAGTAGAACTCGCCCAGCCAACCATGTGACAGGTACTCGTATCCGGACTCAAACCTATAACAAACCAAAAACAAATTTCATTTAAGATAATTACCCAATTCACCAAATGAAATAAAACATTTTAAGAAAATATTTTTAGTAAAATTAAGCTAAAATGTATAAGTTTACATATCAAATTAAGAGCGCTGTATTTTTTCAAATAAAACTATTTAGAAATCTAAATTCCAGACATTGTATGGCAGAATAATAAATATTTCAACACATTTTTATTAATATTTAAAAAATTTTTAACATATTTTTAAGACAAAGGGAAAATTTAGTGATTTAAAATATAGGAAAGAAGGGAATGAAAAAAGTAATATGTCTACACGATACAAAAAAATCTTATCATTCTTGATACAAAATATTGAAACATTTTATTCAGATACGATATAATTTAGACAAATAACAAAAAGCTAAACTCCCTTAAAATAATATCTGTTTAAAAATTTAACTTCTTTTTTCAGTTTTAGTTTCTAAAAATAGAAATAAAAAGGAACTATAAATAAAATACATCAAGTTACAAAAGAAATATGAAATTAATAAGGAAAAAAATGAAGGAAAATAAAAACGAATCTGTAAAATGTTCATGAGTAAAATTTTAGATTACATTTAAGAAAAATGTATTATAATCTAGACCTTTACAAAAATAACTTTTTTCCACTTCAATATTGTAAGTCTCAAAAATACTTAAAAAGGACATTTCTATCCTTTACTGCCGATTATGTCAATACTTAAGTCTGAATGTATTTAAGCGGGTGCAACATTGAGTTCTAAATATTTTTGTTTCTCATTTTCAGTAAATATTCTTAAAAAAAGAAAGAAAGAATAATCCATTTTTCCCTAAATATCTGACCCCAAAATACTCTTTTCGAATATATATAATTTTATACAGTGAAAGCAAAATAAATGTTTCAG
This sequence comes from Latrodectus hesperus, assembly GCA_037975125.1. Taxonomy (NCBI): domain Eukaryota; kingdom Metazoa; phylum Arthropoda; class Arachnida; order Araneae; family Theridiidae; genus Latrodectus; species Latrodectus hesperus. The sequence continues at coordinate 83,481,401 of CM075850.1, forward strand.
AAAACAGGCATTTTTTTTAAAATATAGAATTTTTAAACTGGAAAGAAAGAATAAAGCTTCAAAAATAAATCCAAACTTAGACTCAATTCCTATCAAGTGCATTTTAAAAATTAAAGAATGAAAGTAAAAATTATGGGCACTTTCCTATATATTCGGTAAAAAAATATATCAAGTTTTCCTCACCATCAAAACAAAGATAAAATAAACAATACAGTCCCAATTTTATCATTTATAGGAAATCTTAAAATTATACATGCATTATCAAATAACCATAGAAAAATTTCATAAAATTAATACAAGCAGGCACATTAAAAGTTTGTTATTAAAGTAGAATTTAAACTTTACTGAAAAAGAAAAAATGCATCAGAATAATTTTTAAAAGCATTAGATAGATTTCTTAAAATAGATATTAATAAAATTCAATGAAGAGAAGTCATATAAGCTCACGAAATTAAGATGCTTCAAAACAGTTTGACAAATTTTATTTCATTCAAATTGAAAATATTCTAAAATTTAAGCCGAATTATTTCTATTGAACAGTTTTAGAAAAATCACATTTTTAACTCACGTTACTAAAAAAATAAAGGGAAAATATGAAAAAAAAAGGAAAAGAGAAACACTTTTACAAAATAAATAAAAATGACATATCCAGACAAAAAAATATTAGAATTAAAAAAAAATATTTGATGAATTGATTATACTAGATTATATACAATCAAAAGAAATTGCGATAAATGAAAATCCCATAGAAAAGTAGTTTTGAGTAACGTAAATTCAAAATTATTTTTCAATGTATAATATGATGTAAAAATATGAAATGCCTGCAGTGAATGTTGATTTATATTTTGAAATGCGAAGACTAAAATTGATAAATTTATGAATTTATACATTTTATTTCTCAGAAATATTTTTAAAGTTTTTACGATCACTATTATTTCTTGTCATATCATAAAAGCAATCAATATTACTCTGAACTGTCATTGTATAAGATAAAATATTTTTACGATGATACCTTAAACCCCAGAGAAAGGACGGATTAACGCTGTATTTTTCATACAAAATATAATAAAATTTGAATAGAAATTTTGCTTTTATAACATTCTAATTATTTAAATTAATGTTTTATATATTTTAACAATATTTCAGAAATAATATTCCAACGTTTATTATTATTGACAAAAATTCACAATACAAAAATCATAGTTCAAATATTCGAAGCTGCTAATCCTTGAATTAGGAAATCAATTAAAATTTGAATTTTGATTTGGTAATAAATAGTTCTTTCTTGTGTAAACTACTGTTGTAACAACATGGTTGATCGAAAACTGAGCTGTTTCATTAAAATATTTCATGCAATTTATTCTTAACTTTTTCGTAAATAACGATTGCGCGTTTATCCGTAAAAACGAAAAAAATACTTCAGCGGAATAATTTAAGCAAACGATAGATAATAAAACACTTACGAAATGTTAGTCACATAAAAAATAGAAGACGGAAAATGTCTTTTATTGAACAAAATATTTTTAATCATATTTGAGCCATGTTTGCGTTCGTTTAAATTGCTTATTTTATACACGTTTTCATTTCTTACATGATTTTTCAATTTTATGAAAACAATTTAAAACATTCGATGCTGAATCTTTGTGGGGTTTGATACGTATTATTCGAAGCTTTCACAAACATTCTGTCATGTTCTTTTATACGTACAAACTTACAAATGTGGTTAATCATAAGACTGATATGGATAGGGAAATTTATTGGAAGTGTTAATTAGTGCATTATACTTGCTAATAAAAACGAGTCATCGAATCGATTTGTTCGTCGAAATTTATAAAAGATTCAGATCAAAATCGAATTACCTTATCTTTTTTAATTATATGGGAATTTTTAAACATTGTCAATTAAGATATTATTAAAGTTTAAATTCAAACTTTGAACAAGAATAATGTTTTCATATGAAGAGTAATTTAAAATCAATTTGCCTTTAACTATATAATTTGCAGTAATCCGATATACTAGGTTAATATAAATCATACCAGCGTAGCATGGTTTTGATAGGGCGTGAATCTTAGAATTTATTAACAATCGATGCTAATTTTTTTAATTAATCTGATTTTCTGAAAACAATAAGGTATTTTCCTGGTAGCAGTCAACGAAGTTAATTAGGGCATAAAATATTATGCAAGAGAAATGTTCAAAAAGCATTCCAGAATCTGATGAAAGTTCAAAAAGGATTTATTATATTACATTGGGAGTCGATGATAAATTTACCAAATAAAAAAAATTAAACTTAATGCACTACTTTTTTAAAATTATTTTATTCATATTCTAAATACATTACTTACCGTATTTTACGCGCAATCAATAATGTTTATATGCGTACTGATTGGTATTAGTGTATATTATAGTGAAAGTTGAGGAGCTACAAAAAAAATTATTTTTTATAAAGATTCTATGAGGGGAAAAAATGTGGAAACTGATCCAGAAAAACTAGTTAAACAATCAATTTCACATACATTATAATTTATAGCCATACTTTGAGATTGATACCCAATTTCAGATATACTGCTTCAATAAATGTATCCAGTAGTTTTGAAGACATCTTTTTTTATTCGCTTTTCCTTCTTCTAATTCAAAGAACTAAAATGTAAATGATGCGCTTCTTGTTTCATCCGCATCGCCCTTACGTAACTTATTCGAGAGAACTTTATTCAAATGTGGGTTAACATTCGAAACAGTTTAGGATTCCTCGCATTTCAACTGAACCAAGCGCATGTAAATCCGCCTTTAAAAATGTAACTACAGAAAGTAAAACCACAAAAATTCGGAATCGACAGAACAGGATATAGAGCAAACTATCGGAAAATGTTAGATTTCTGATATTTACCAAATTATTCACTGAGGAAGTTTACAGAAGTCCGCATTCCAACGTCGCAATTGTTATAGCATATACTTGCGCAAATTTCTATGAAACTGTCTACGTATTTTTTTTAATATAAACTAAAAGTTTTAAACCTTTATTCGCATCGTTAAAACTAAACAAGAAGAAACATATAAAAGGTTTGTAATAAGCAGCTTATATGTGCGAATTTCGCTTAGTATTTTAATTTATGTGTTAATATTTTCCAGCATATATATATTATCAATATAAATACATTTTGGGAATGTATTAGAAAGTCATTAGTGGTACGCTATAGAAAAACAATATTATAAAATATAATTATTGCTTAACAAATAAGGTTTTGTAACATAAAATGCAATTTTAAATGCAGATAAATTAAAAACGAATTATCAAATAAAATATGAATTTTCTAGTTTTGCCAATACTTTTAGTGCTTTAAAAGCTATCTTAAAAAATTTTAATTTTCATGAATTTGTTTTGGAAAAAAGGGGAAAAAATCAGAAGCATACATATATATATACATATGTTTGACAAAAAATAAGAAATGAACTTTTTTATAAGAATGGTATTATAAGCAAAAATAATCATGAATCAAACTGAAATTAGAAATGCAAGAAAAAGGAAAATCGAATGAAGACAACGACATTTTCTAAAAATAATTTAGTATGATACGAGCGTGAATGGAATTCATTTTGAAACACATGTCCAGTTCGTTCTTGGAGATTCGTAGACCGCCATTACAGGTCACTACAACAGAATGAAGGATTGTGATAAAATTTTCTATTTTGCAAGGCTGTTTCATCTGTAGTATAACTTACAGTTCCAATAGGACCAGTTATATGTTTCAGTGCAGGTTGCGACACATATGGTATTAAATATTTCTTTTGGTTTGCTTATTAACCAGTTTATGCTCAAGATACAGCGTGGTTTCCTGGTTAAAAATTTCGAAATGACTTCTTAAATTATTTATCATATTTTTTTATAGTAAAAATGTATTTCTTTTTAAAGATTGCTATAAAACTGTTTCAATAAATTCAAGCTGTTTGTACAATGTGAAATTCTAAATACAGAATATGGCAATGGATGAAATTTAAACAAGTGGCCAAGAACAACACGTACATTAAATGGGGCTACGTTTGCTGGACGAAACACAGTTTTGAGCATTTTTGTTCTAATTCTTTATAAATGTGAAAAACTGAATTAATGGACAACATTCCATGTTTTTTTCTCATAAACTTCTTCCATTGAAAACTTTCAAAGTATATAATTACGGTGCGAATAAATGCCTGGTACAATACAATAGGAGTGCCACATTCTTCCAAAAATATGAAAAATGGACACTGAAAGACATCAACTAGGCGTTTTGTTTTTGTTCTATTCTTTAAAAGACATGAAAGTCATGCATTACGATAGGAAACAGTTATTTAGCTTACAGAGTTGACTTTTGCATCGTAGTATTTTAATAAGCTGGTTCATGAGGAAGAAAAATAAATTAAACTAATATTACAGCTAAAAAGGAAGAAAAAAAATTGAAGGAAAAATGAAGTCAACAACTAAACCCTTGCCGAATGTTTTGTAAAAATCAAATACTGCTACATTTGAAAACATATTTAACATGTACGTAAGTAATTAAGAGGTAAAAAATAATGTAGCTATTTTTGGAAAGCAACTACGATACAGCTGGTACCATTAAAGTAATGTGCATTTTGCAGGCTCGCTACTGCACTCCATTGCGTGTTTCGGTACCATATGAAGCCTTGTCAAATTTTACTCGCATACTGAACCATTCCTCAAACCTCTCGTGTTAACAGAAAGATTCTCGTTCATTACGCCACAATAAATTCCTTGGTGCAATAAGAGTCTAATTGCATATCACGAATGGATGTAAATCACCGACATCATAACTGGCGCATTTCTTCTGCGCATTAGAGACACGCTGTTAGCAATGCCGGGGCCTTGCTAGACTTTTTTTCTTTCTTATTATTATTATGTGCTCGGGCAATCAATATCACAGCAGCAGGGCCAGCCCAGAAGTGGACTCTGCACGATTCAGTCATTTAATGGGCGCATTTTTCGAAGGAAGGGCGGCAGCGGATAAAATAAATAACCTCTACAGGGCGTCACGAGAATGGGATGGAAAAGCAGGGGAGCTCTTCCCGAAGAGGCGAGGGGAAAACTGGTTTTAACCCAACACTCTGGAACGGAATAACATTTCACAAAAGGCCCTCTTCAGCAGACGACGACGGAGCACCCGGTGTTGCAGCTACCCCGCAACGCAAAGAAGCGCAAAAAACCGGGGGAGGGGAGGAACGGCAAAAGGTGGGGGGAGGAAAGTCTATATCCGACTCGATTTTTCCATCAGTGTGTTCGCATACCACCCGGCGCGCTCCGTGTACTCTTTTTGGCCAAGAGGGTCTAGACGAGAATATTTTTTTCATTGTTATTATTTCTTTGCGTTTTCACCCTCCCTTTAAAAATCGGCTGCTTGTTCGCAAGAAGGGTTTTCCAGGAGGATTTAAAAAGAAATTATAAGAGAAGCTCACAATGCCCGGTCTATAAGCATATGCCTCTGCATTCCCCGAGGAACTTCACTGAATGGATGGTCTTGTAGAGGTGAGTCAGGAGGGCCAATTGACCCCCCAGTCCCCTTTCCTTTTTTGGGATGGGAATGACCGGATTTCATTCCACGCCAAAACGCTCCACGCAAACAAGAAACCAACTGATAAAAGGAACTCCGAAGCGCATCAAAGTCGAAGAGAAAAGAACATATGGCAGCAGAAATCATATACACATCCCTAAAATAGATCCATACATGCGGATAACATTTAGAAATTCAAGCAATTGAAAACAGATTCAGATATGAAAAAATATTCATAATTAGTATACAGCTATAATTTTAGCATATATTTCTGGTAAAAGTGATATGGATATAAAATGTATACACTTTTAAGCTGGTCAATAAGCTGTAACATTTACAATGTTTCCGAAGTGTGCAAAAATTGTAATTTTGATTTACATTATTAACATAATCGATACTGAGATGGCATCCTCCTCTTACAACTTTATGTCGACATGGCGGAAACATTTAACCAAGATCCTGAGAAAGTTGATTTGATTAGGTTGTGTCCTAATCAAACTAGTACATGTATGGACATTGTTTGCACACTGGAGCTATTCGAGTAGAACCCTAACAAGATTGGTTTGTTTGTCGCTCAAAGGTCATTTTTTGCACACGAAGGCTAATTAAACCGGGACCTATGCTTTAAAGTAGATTTCAAACCACTACAAACATCCATACCCAAGGTGGGATTCGAACCCACGAACTGTTGAACCGGCAAGAGCGCTAACCATTCTGCTGCCAGCTCGGCAACCCTAACGAGAATTCCGAATCGCAATAAACATCGATATCCACCTCATCATCCACATCGAAAGATCGAATCGAACTCACGAACTGTTGAACTAAAAGCCAAAGTAGTAACTATCTCGCTGACAGCTATTGGCGCAGCAAATCCTTTTTGGACCTTGCGCCAGAAAACCCAACCAACTCGCAGACAGCTGGCCCTTTAATTAAAAAGAATAAGCCCTATCCATACAAGGAGATCGAATCACTTACCATCAACACTAGAGCAGTCCATTAATGAAAAATATCCGTAAATTTTAAGTTTAGAAACAGTTAACATATCTAAGAATCTTAGGGATACACACACACACACACACATATATATATATATATATATATATATATATATATATATATATATATATATATATATATATATATATATATATATATACATATATATATATATATATATATATATATATATATATATATATATATATATATATATATATATATTCTAAAAATTATTTACAATAAAAATATTATAATATCTTGTACTTCTTAAAATATAATTCAATGAATTTGCTATAGCAGTTAAAGTACTCGAAATATTTTTAACATTATCTATGACTGACTTTTACCAAGTTAATTTTAGTTTATTTTTTCAGCAGACGTGGTTTAATCTTTTCTCGCGACATAGGCGCATTACACATGCCTCAATTGAAAATATAATATTATTCAACATTAAAAGTAATGTATAACATTCAAAATTAATTTAAACGAAATTTTTATAAATCTTAAACGTATAGTATTTGATAATATTTTGATAGATAAGTAAAAAGGAATGTTAAAATAGTAATTATGATAATAAAATTAAAAAACTCAAATAGGAAACAATTTTTATGATAATATATAGTCAGCAAGTAGTGGACAATATTAAGCACATTTTAAATTTGAAACGTTTATAAAAATTATTAAACGGAGGGGGGAACAGTACTAAAATATTTGTGTAAATAGAAACAAAAATACTGAATTGAAGGCCTGAATGTTAACCATTTAGCTGATATTTAGAGGATTGTAATTTTAACAGTAATGTACATTCAATTACAACTGTTTAACATGACAGAATATTTCATAAAAATATTTTTATTCATTATATGAAACATAGAATTTATTCGTATAATTTAAAAATACATAAACAATATAATACTTCATGAATAATAAGGAATTAATGAGTGAAAAAATATTAAAATAATAATAATAATGGACAACATCTGAATTTTAGTCGAGAATGTTTGAGATGGCAAACGACTTCATAAGGCACAGGACAGTGTAAGCAAAGCATAATTTTAAGACCCCCCAGCTTGTACCAGTAAAGTGAATAGAATCTGATAAGGAAAACATTTCAGGAATTTTACGTTCTTTGAGCAGGATCCAAACTTCGAGGTTGGCACAGCATGACACACCATTCGGAATGCAGTCTAATGCAGCTTGCTTGCATAAATTCCAACGAATGCGAACTCAAGCAATGATTTTCGAAAGTTTACTCTGAAATAAAATGTGACAAAACTTTCCTGAAAAGCTTCACACCAAACAGCGAGGTGTTATCAAAAATATGATAATTTTCTTAAGAAGTATTCCACGAATAAATATCCACGATCAATGGCAAGATTTATAGGTATATATCCACGAATTACTAATTTATTACAAACAACATTATAAAAAAATTATACAAAATAAGAAATAACTTTTATACATTCTTAATACCAAAAAAAGAACTAAGAATTTTTTATTTTTTTTAATCTTTACGTACACGTAAATTTTCTAAAATGGTTTATTACAAAACAGTTTGAAAAAAAATCTGGTTGGAATTTTCGAAACATCTGAACTAGAAGAGGTAAAACGATAAAACAGAAATTATGTAATTCTTAATTGCACCAAGTACGTAATCCAATCACACGCCAATACTATCAAAAATATTAATCAACTCAACCATTGATATTTTTTCGACAAATTTGGTTGTAATAGAGACACTGCGAGAAACACAGATTGCAACAATGAAACTATTCTGCAATTTCTAATTACTCAGAATATATCAGTAATGTCTAAATAAGAGATATAAAAACAGGTTTTATTATACTCTCGAAAAGATTTTTAAATGGGAAAACATCAGGTGAAAACATCTCTGAACCCCAACCAAATACTCTTCCAAATTAGCATGCTCATTTATTTTAAGAATGAAAAAAAAAATGAATTATACAGATTATACCAATTACATAACAATGATAATAATTAACTTCACGTGAATAAAATAATAATAATTATGTCACATAAATGTTATGTTCAACAAATCCCCATACGTACAATGTCGCGTGACACAAGTACCGTACAACACCTCTCACGAGCAATTCAAACATACATAAACAAAACAGCACTTAATAAGTGTCAAACACTATATTTACTGATAAAATTACATCCAGAAACGCAAACTAATTCTTCTAAGAGAGGGTGCACAATCAATAAACAAAATAAATAAAATATTCATTCCAGTGTCTACTAATGAGATCACATAGCTGAAATAGACAAGAGTAAACACATGAAAGAGTATGAAATCAATAATTAGTCAACAACGTTTACAATAGAAATAGATCTGGAAATTTAAACTTCGTTTTTACTATTGAATCATAGTAATTCTGTCATTCCAACAAACATACAAAATGTACAAAGTAAGATCACAGAAATAATAGCAACATAGTGAACGATGTGATTTTCTTAAGAATGCTAACTCGAGAGACACGAAATATTTTTGGGCATGCTTTATTTAACTTTAAAAAAATGCAGTTCTCTAACAAACAGAATTTTAACGAAAAGAATTTAAGATTAACTGCACGTTTTCCTGACATGTGAAAACAATCAAATGTGCGTCTCGAACATATTCAAGTGGTTTAGCTCGTTTGGGAATGGAAAATAAATATTTGAAGCTATCCTACAAAAAAATTATTGACTATAATGTTTTAATAATGTTTGGAATATTTTCTATAATTAAATATTGTTAGATAATTAAAAATATTTGAAAATATTTAATAAATAATTTAATAATATTTTTAATTCGAAAATAAATATTTGGACGTACCCTACACGAAAATTACTAATTATAATTTTATATATATAAATTTTGCCTGGTCCATGGAGCTTCCCTTAATTGAAAATAGCGTAAAAAATATAAAAACTTTCAACAGAAAAAATAAATTAAAAACATTCAAATCATTTAATATTATCTCTTGCCAAGACTATCATTTGAAGTGAAATTTTTCAATAAAGTCTAATAAAAATAATCAAAACCATTAGGATGTAAAAATCAGTAATCAATTCAGTTGTCCGAAATATTCGTAATCCTTAAGAATCTTAAAATATTGTTTTCGACCAAATTTAATTAACATAGAATTTAATTATTTTGCAGAATTCATATTTTAAAAAGGATTGTAAAAATTTTACACAGATTTTATTTAAACTTTTAATTAACATTGATTTTCTAATCAAAAAAGATATCTTTCGAAATATTTCGTCTCACATTTACAATAAGCGCTTTAAATTTTTTTAAAAAATTTCTGCTTCGCGAGTTTTTAGTTTACTTTTTACATTTATTAAAAAAGTTGTAGAAGAATTTACATTGTCATTAGCTTACTTTTTATTTTAATTAATATATTATTTAATTTCAGCGTACATCAATGAACTTATACTCAATTAAATTTTTTCGATGCTTAAAATAAAAGACGGATTTCTTTTCACTAATGAAAATTTAACCTACAACAAAAAATACAATTACTTCCAAAATATTTTACTTTTTTCAATTACAGAAAGAAGACATCCAGTTATTCTCAATATTCGAGTAGAAATATGTTATTTAACACTTATTTCATTCGACTTTTAGAATTTTTTAAGCCGTATTTATTCCTCTCCCTCCCCGACAAAAAAGCATGCGAAATCGGTTAAAAATTCTGACCAAACCCCTTTAGTAAATCTACTTCATTTTTAATTGGCACATATATATACATAACTCTATGCTCTCTCTATTTCTATTTTAATATATAAAACTAACAATAATCGACTATTATCGAAAAATTATGTTTCCGTTTTTGTCTCCAGAAAATTCGGATACGAAATGGTTTTAAGTTATCAGTGATAGAAACAGTAACTTGCTTATGAATAGCAATAATTTAGTACGAAATATGGATAAAATTTGGAACTTCTATTCCTTAGTTTTCAATCGTGAGAAATTCTCGTTCTTCAAACACACACACACGTTCGTCCAATAACCAACCACTCAACCAAAGAATTGAGTACCACTCTATGATCATACAAACGGACTGCGTGGGAATCAGGATTCGACTAAGCTTTTATAGGGCCTTAGGGTAAGAAGTTATTCAGGGTATTTTTTTTTTCTTTTTTAAAGAAATTATATACTAAAACGTCATTCAGGGTTTTCTTTTTTAAAAAAAATTACTAACTGCAATAAAATGTAAGAAAAATTTTCAGATTTAGGGCTTGATTGAGTAATCTAGTCTAACAGTAAAAATAAATTAAAATAAAACTGGAATCACAATTTCAAAATGAGATACTAAATTTACACGAGTTGTGTATCGGTCTACACACGCGGCGAGGTCACAATTTATCTGCGCCTAAAACAATGAATGCTATTTAGAATAGCTGGAATATAAAACGGAAACGAAGCACTAAACAGAAATAATTATTCCTTACAATAGCAGAAGGAGGAGAATAAGTCTTTTAATCACGGGAAGGGTCGATTAAAACGCATGCGCGGAAATAATGCAAAGACACCTGCCACAATATGCAAATCAAAAATAACATTTTCCCTTTGTATGAAGTAAAAGGTTTCACGAAATTTTAAATAAAACACGATATCGCGAAATGTATAAAACAGAACTTAATATTTTTTCAAACGGAACAGTACTCATTTCACAGCTAGACTTGCGTAGCTTTCTTGTTGCCATGCGAATTGTTCAGAATGAACCACACGAAACGACTAGATCATGAGAAAAACGCTTAAAACAGAAAACATTTATAATTTTCTCTTTCATAGTCAGGAGAAAATGGAAAAATTAGTTCGGCTCAATTAGGAATCAATGTAGCAATTCATTTGATCAGCAAATACCTTATGATCATAAACTGTAAAAGCCGCCTCAAAAGTACCCTATTCGCAAAACAACGGTTAAAAGAATTTTACCTCGCTGAAATCCGATCTATCCTAAATGGGTTATAAGTTTCACAACAAACTTTAAAATTACTCCTCGTGAATATAAATAAAATCATTTGACATCGTCGAACAATTTGGTCCCTCGTGTTAAATAGAATTGCTTTGGTGGCCTTGATAACATCACATTTCATAGCGGGATCAAGTTTACTTAGATAAATTGTCTTTATTCTTTGCAAGGAACAAAGCAATGTTCTCAACTTAAATTTTTTAAATGCTTATTTAGATTGAAAATATTTGATGATCAACTTAATTATTAATTAATTCAACGTTATTACATGTTCACATGCATATACCCCATTATTTATTTGAAAATTAATTAAATAAATAATAAACTGAAACCTTTGTAAATGTGAAAGGTGTGTATTTCTTTAAAAATTCATGTCGCAGATATAGTATTTATATAAAATATTTAAATACTATACCTGCGACATGAATATTAATCTTCTCTTTCTCAGTATCATTTTCTCATTCATCATGATAACAAGATGAATGAGAAAAATAATTGATCCGGACATTATGCTGACAGGACTTGACAACTATAAAAAGACTAGCTCCAGCTGAACCAACATTGAGACAAATTTTGATGTAAATTAACATCTAATTATAATAAATTCCTTCTAATAGACAAGACAGTAAAAATAAATTATATACATCATTAATTTTAAAAACATAGGAAGAATATTTCTATACAGATTTACATGCTAAAATTGAACCGTATTAATATTTGAATTTTAAGCAACATCATGGTTTATAATTGAATTGGTTTGCTTGTCACTCAACGGACTTTTTTTTCAAGCGAGGGCTAATCTGACTGGGATCTACAGTTTGAAGTGAATTCAGAATCACTTCAAACACCTCAGCTCTAAGTGGGAATCGAAAACACGAAATGTTGAATCAAATGTTAAGAAACGCAACTCGGCTGAAGTCTGAATCAGAACATGCAAACTGAATTACCTACTTTCCAATTTTTTAAAGAGATGCTTTAATATTTAATCGCACATATTAAAGTTTAAATTAATGTTAGCCATGATACTCTGCGCAAATAACTTAAACATTAAATTTAGTTTTCGGGTAACTTAATCTGAACACAATTACAGTTAAAGAGAGAGAATGGTGTTCCGACAAATCGAACAACATCCTCAACTTAGAGCATCGAGTCGATAGGAAGGAAGCGAACAGATTTCTAGCAGATCAGCCCTCAAACGGAAGTCAAAGCAGAGTTGCTTGCTGAGATAAATTATCTTCCCTTTCAGAATGATTTAAATATCCCTTATTTGCAATTCGCATCCTAATTTATGGGACAATCAGCTGCATTTCAAAGTGTGCCTTGCTATCACCTGGTGCTGCCGAAATGTGTAAATACAAAATTAGTTTACCTCAATTATGCTCCGATTCAAATACAGAAGAGGGAAAAAATAAAGGAAAGGATAGTTTAAATTTATTTTTCTCGCTATCATGGACTAACGGACACGTAAGCTGATTATCCGAAATGGGAAAAGCAGAGAAATAAATAGAAAAGTTAATCTTCTTTGGTCGCATGGATACGATATCAATCTAACTGTGCTTGTCCATTAATGCCTTGGTTCTTTTGTGCGCAGTTTATTTGAAATCGAGGAATAGGAGTTTCTTTTAGCAAGAATGTGACCAATAATCCATAAAACTAATGTTGAAGTTTAAAGAGAAGTATAAAAATAAGATAAGCACTAAAATAGCTAAAAAAAATTTTTTAACTAAATAAAAAGCAATAACAGTACTTTTTTGCGAATTATTATATTAAATTAAAATTTTTCTTAAGCATTTTAAATAGCTTAAACGCAAACTACATTTATGTTAAAAGCTATAATATTAAACTTGAGACAACTAAAATGACCATATGTTCCAAAAAGCATGGATGTGACTGCAAATGAGGAATTCGGTGTATGGAGCGAATGGTATAATTAATGTGGTTGAAGTGGGCGGTGGGCCTTATAACCCTATTTGCTCTTGATCATCGGATTCATTTGTTCTTTCAATCTTTGTAACCAAGTCAACTGTGGTAAAATTATCAAGTTGAAGTGTAGTCAACACACGATGAAGGAATAAAATTTTCCCAGGGAACTTGGAGCTTTTTGAACATTTTAAAATTTATAAAAAGGAAATAAAGATTTAAATAAATCTTTAGAACAAAACTCTATGATAGACCAAAAGTCATTTAAACGGGAAAAAATGTATCAAAATCTAAAAGTTTTACAAAATCCAGACATGTGCATACATTTCAAAGATAAACATCAATATATCGATCGAAAATTTTGTGTGCTTTATTATTTATAATCTAATTTTTAAGTTAAAAAAATACAAACATGAAAGAAAGCTTTACAAAATTTATATTTCTAATGTTTCTCAATAAAATACTATCGCCATTCTTAATAATTCTCAGGAAAATTATTTAAATAATAAAGCCGGTAAACAGTAATCATAACCATAACTAAATGTCATTATAAGGATAGAAATCCTCAGCATAACAAATAAATTTTAAAAAAATATTTTCACAGCATCCCAAAAATATTTGTATTCAAAAATTTTATTTGTATTCATAGTGATAATAACAAAACATTTTTCAAATCAAAAAATTCAAATTCAAAAAAATAATAATTTAAAATAAAAACAAGAGATTTTAAGGTGCTCAATTTCCCTTCAGTAAATTAGCAACAGTTAAATATTAAAGGGCCAATCACAATCGGGAAGGTTGCGCTTAACTTAAATGTGTGACGTCACAATAAAGGCAGATGTAATAAAGCACGTACGTCGGCTTTAATGCAAGGCTGGATAGGCTTTCCCAATCGATTGACATATCCATTAAAACCGTGCAGCGATCGTAAACAATGCGTGGCGTTGAGGAAGTTAATCACAAGAGCCCTTACAAATGATCAGCTGCAGAACACTGGCAAAATTTTAATACACCAGATTTGTCATCATTCGCCAGCAGTTTCAAAATTGAAATAGAATTTTCAATTAAACCGCGGAAGTGATTAGCATATGAAATCATAAGGCAGTGGTAGAAATGAATGTTCATTACGATAAAATTTTGGATGAGAACGAAAATTACGAGGAAAGAAAAAAGTCTTGCAGCTAAATGAGTTTGATATTGATTAAACTTTACTTCCAGACAACAATAATAAAAAAGCATGCACGAAGAACAAACCAATACCGTTGATTTTTCATGCAATCATTTCTATGAATAATTATTTTCAAAATAAAAATTAATCTTAAAAAAATGTTTCCAAACATTGAATGTTTAGAATTCATAAATTCTAGAAGAATCGTAGATATTTTTAATAAAGTATTTTAATTTAAAATTATTAACGCATCTTAAATTCAACAAAATAATTAAAAACGATCAAACATGGACTTTAAAAAAAATTTAACAGAATTTATAACATTTTTTTCATAATGCAAATTTTAAAAAATTAATAAACTGTAATCATAATTACATGAAATGGCATATATTAACTCTAAATTATTGCTTCATAGCATAAATGAAATATAAAGAGGTTTCAGAAGAAAAATGTAAATCAGACTGGAAGAAATAAATAAATAAAATATGCGTGGATATAATATGCAATAAAATATGCAAATATATATATTATGCAGAAATTAAACTAAAGTAGACTTTTTTATTTAAATATTCATATTTACATACTTAAACATGGGATAACATTTTTAAGGATTTTATCTCGCCTTAAAAGGAAAGAGTATTTGGAAAGATTACAATGAAATTGTTGATACTATTTTAAAGGTTACTTTAATTTCACACGTGGCAAAGAAAAAGTACAAAATTATATGTGTTTTATCATGCTAGTTATATATTTTTTCTCTATATCTACTAATATACTAACATGTCCTTTTAACATTATCGATGTACTGTTTTCCAGTGGGGTACTTAAAAAGATAAATAAAGGATATTCACTGTTCGCTTAAACACCCACTCCAATGAAAGGGAATAAGCATCAAAAAGTAGAGTAGCCTACTTATAAAACACACTTTTTTCAGAGCCTTAATTCATACATTAGCAGGACTTGCAATTTCGACTAGGTGTATTGAAAATCAATTCCTCCCCACCCCTTTACCGTTTCCACATACACAGACGATCCTCTTTCTATTAATATCGGAGCGAAATAACTATCATTTTCCATTTTCTTGTCACTCGTGTTTGTTCTGAAGCTGGCCAACAGAACAGAACGGAGCTTATCAATCACGATATAGATGGCATCGATCGGCCAAGTTTCTCTCTGAACAATCTCTAAAATCAATCCGTGGGGGTAGGGGGCTGCACACATTGTGCATTGCTGCCACGTCACCGCAAGATGCGCCATGAAAGTTCGCAGTAAAAAGATTTGGAATTTTCCTTTAAAAGGAATGTTCGATAGCACGACCACACCATTCTAAGAAAATGGAATTCGGTCCCCTTCCAGGCGAGCATCAGTCATAAGCTGGTACTGTGTGGATCGACATTTCGCGGAAGTTGAGTACGTTTCTTTCAAAAAGAAATAATTGTAATAATAACAAGAAAAACACACTTGAAAAAAATTAGATTTACTCCCTTAATCCAATTTTTGTATCTTGGACAAAAAAAGTTTTTAAGAAAATAAATTTTAAAAAAATCTATACAAAATTAAATTTTGCATTAGATAAAAATTTGACGCTATGAAATGAAACCTTTCAATTAAAAATTCAATTGTTTACATAAAATTATTTTTAATGCATAAAACTTTTCATTTTTTCAAAATATGTAAGTGTGCTACCAACTATTTTTAAAACATAAGATAATAATTACTATATGTACTCAGTTATCCAAGCTAAAATTTGAAAGTAAATACAGGAATATCTATTCTTTTCATAAAAGAAGATCTAGTTCTTACCACCGCGTTCTGAATAGCCTAACAGAAAGCTTTTGTAAAGTTTTTGACATTCACAACGTATTATTGCATTCCAGAAGGAGTTTTCTTGTAACATGTGCCATTTCAACGCGCATTTAGAAAGAAAACTTAGAAAATTCTCAAGTACCCATCCCATTTTACAATGGGTTCTGGTTTGTTTGTCGCAGAACTATCATCTTTTGAGCAAAAGGGATAATTAGGCAGGGTCTTTCAGTTTAAAGCTAATTCCGAACTATTACCAACATCCAAACCATGAGGACCACAAGAATCGAACACACGAACTGTTAAACCGAAAGTCTTAGCCATTTATCTGACAGATCAGCATTATTCACAAAAGGAAATATTTGATCCAACCTACGACACCCACTCTGAAGAGAGTGACTGCATCGCTGGATCACACTGAACCTTATTTAAAAGAATTGAAATTTTTAATTTCTTAATATTTTTTTAATTAAAATCAATGAAATTTTTTTTACCAAATTTAAAGTATTATAGATAACTTTTAATCATTTAAATTATTTTTAGATTTAAAAATAGTTAACTTTATAAAACAAGAAAGCTTTGACAATACTTTAAATATTGAAAGTATTATCTTAAAAGCGATTTAGATCCTAAAGTATTTTTATGTGGCAGGATTCCAAAATCATTAAAAAGAAAATTTCCAATAAATAGAAGGAAAAATTCTCAATCGTGATTCAACAATTTCCGCGAATCTAAACACGAAGGTGTAAATCTGAAGGCAACAATAAACTGAACATTATTTATAGGAACAGCGCCCTACATTCGAATTCCATGGATCGAATGATTACTAAACAAGCGACTTCCCGCAACGAAAATCAGAATTAGCTTTACAAAAAATTCACCCTAAAATCACCCTAAAATTCCACAGCATTGTCCATTACCACCATTTCTCATCCATAATGGTTACGTTTAGAATTTTTTTAAATAAAGTATTTTGCCCCATTTTCAATCTTTATTCGTGTAGATAAATACTAAGACTCAAATATGTTTAATATCGAAAACTGATTAAGACGTATACCACAAACAAAAATAAGAACTAATTCCCAACATGATTTCCCAAATAGGTAAAAATCACTGCCAAACAAAAACAGCCACACACGTCACGGGATCAACGCCTACAGACGACGTGCTCTTTGAGCGAGAACAGCTGGTAGACAGTGGAAAATCCTAACTCTGAGCTAAGCGCCGGGGATAAAAGTTGAAAACAAGTTTAGCTGTAATGAATTGCCAAAATTTAAATTTTGTAATCATTTTCAACAATCAATAAGCTTTTCAATTAACACTCAAATGATTTCAACATTAAAAGACCTTAAATAAAAATTACTTTTGGAAAAATATAATTACAACAATAAGAAAATGAAGCATTTAGAAATCAAATGGAAATAAGAAACTGAATTAAAACATTTTTTTACTAACAATTTTAGAAATTGATGATATTCAAGATAATTATTCACTTATTATTAAATTGCATTATTTCCCTTAAATTTTGCGATAAATGGTGGTTACAAAAATCAATATTTTATGCGAAATTAATAAATAATTAAGAAAATCAAAAATTTTCTTAATATATACCCCTGATTTTCTCTAAATATCAAATTATGCAATAAACGACATGCTATTTCACACATTATCTGAAAAAAATAGCGCTTAAACGATTCTGAAATTTTAATAAAAGGAATTAATTCGACTCATTTATTACCTTATATATAAACATTTTATTCAATTCAACTATACATTCAATTACTATAAATACCGCTTTTAATTGTTATAAAACTTTTCTTATCTTTTTTTTTAATATGAATAAATTACTATGTATACTTACGTCAAAATCTCCCGAAGTTCTTTCTTAACAAACATAAAAGTAGATATCAAATAAAAGTCGAAATCACCGGGGTAAACAGCATTACCTAAATTATTACCTGAAAAACAAATCAAAACTTCACTCAAAAAAGCTGCAAAATATTTTTCATTAACTGAAAAAATTTATTTTTCAAGGTAGCTAGACATCAAAAACAAAAAAAAAAAAAACGCATTGATATCAAAAAGAAAATGTTAATGCACCATGTAAGAATATTGAACTTAGAGATCTAATTTTAGATTAGATCTTTCACTAACACAATATTTTAAAATTGATATTTTTATCACAATTTTATTTTTTTACTATTTCATTAATTTTATATAACTCATACGTAACACATAATATTTATATGCATAACTTTTTTCATAATTAGATATCACAACAGCCTTAAACTGTTTACAGAATTAATTTTATGCATTTTTTAAGAATTCTGTTATAATTAATTATACAACAGAATATATTTCCCTTCAATTAAGCTATTTTACAACATGAATAATATAATCCCTAATACATCCACATGTAATTCGAAAAAGCCTTTCTATACTAAAATATTATAAACTTGAAAAAATGACAATGATATATAAAAAATTAATCTCAAACATTTCCCCAAAATATTTATAAATTTGTAAATATAAATTACATTAATTTTTTTTCAATTAAATGATTCTTACAGCCTAATATTTATGTTTTAAGAATCATTTAATTCATCTTCATCATTTTAAAAAAGTATAAAATGTTTTCAAATTTACATTTAAGAGTCATTTAATGTGAAATCTTTGATTATTAAAGAAAAATATTTATCTCATACTCATAATTTTAAAATATTTTTAATACCAAACTATGAGATATTTTTTTTTATCAAAGACAGAAATAAATAAAAACATTTTTTAAAGAAAATTCATTATCTAATATCATTTGTGGTCAAAAAAATAGAAATTAAAAAAAAATAAGTAAGTAAAATAAAATAACTAATTTACTAGAAACTCCAAAAAATCATTGAAATTTTCCTAGTAAATATTTACTGTCTCTCATAAAAAAAATTACTAAAATTACATATTGAATAATTTTGATTACGTAAGATTATGATGCAATATTTTCAGTTTTTCTAAATTTATGTAAAGAAAAAATTGAAAAAATTATTTAAAAAATCAAAGAACAAAATGTATAAAATTAGTCATATTTCAATTCTTTTCAATTTATTGGCTTTAAAAAGCAATAAAAATTTGCAACTTAATTATTGTGTAAGATGATTTCAAAACATTTTAGAGAAAATTTACAATTGATTTCCAATTTTTTTTCTCAATAAAATCAATGATTAAAAAATCCAATTTTAAAATGCTAAAATGTAATAATCGCTAATCGGAATAATGTGCATTTAGAGAGAAACAGGAGCACTGTAATTAATTCATCAAAAAAATAAAGCTAAATTCATGCCATTCAAAAAATTGTTATTCAGTAAAAATTTTCGCAAATGGAATCATTTAACATCAAAAACATAAAAGTACATAGACTGATAATTTGTTAGTGATAATTAGTAGCAATACTTTGCATTTTAAATGAAATTTCATTACCTCAAATGATTTTAAACAATGTCTTATTACATTTTGAAATTGTAGCTCAACAATAAGTACCATAAAAAAAATTGTAGAAAAAATAATACATAGTAAGAGTATCGAAGTATTTTTGTATAAATTATAAAATGGGCTGTTGTAAATTAAATTCATTACAATCGCTCAAAATGAAAAGAAATCAGTATTTTCCTTTTGTTTTGAAGGGAGGTATGAATCATAACTGATTCATAAAGCTCTGATCATCAACTACAACCAATATATTTAATGTATTAGTAGAATCAATCAATTAGTATTGAGTGTTAAAGGAAAAAGTTTTATTTAAAATTTATTACTATTTAATCATTGACATTGTGATAGTCTCAATGATAAGGAAATATATATGAAATCATAATACTATGGAATTAACAAAATACAACAACTGCTAACAGCATTTCCAAGTTAATGCAATAGTTAGTTGTGAAAATCATTGAGTGTTAGTCATTTAATGTTTAATAGTATCTCTTGTATATATTAATAACATATAGAAGAACAGCAATTTACACACAAGTTTAGTGAAAACATATATTATTAGTACAAGAGATCAAATTGATATTTTTTCCTTAATTAATCTTACTCAGAAATAGATAATTCACAATATAGTGCTGCAATTAAAAATCTTTTATAAAGTCCTCAATAATCAGCTAGTAATTTTATTATAGTTCAGCAAGCATTTGATGACATCTTGTAGAGTTAAAAGTTCAATTGAACACAAACCCAAATATTCAAATCTATGTGGAAATGGATGTAAAAGTTTTGATTTCGCAATATATTATAAAATAAAGAATATTTATAAAATTTTTCTTCAATCCAGGCAAATTTACTATTTTAACATTTATGTACTTCATTCGCAGTAGATATTATAAATCTTTCAAAAGTAAAATAACCAGAGGGAAGACCAACTTACTCTTCTTTGTTATTACAGCTACTACTACTGTTTTTTTTTTTTTTTTAAATTTTGATTTGAGTTCCAATAGCTACTTTTCCCTTTTAATGGTACAATCACAATTCAATAGTTTTGCTTTTCTTTAAAATATTGATGCAACATCAGTATTAATGTTTTTTTAATTAAACTGAAAATATCACTTCTAAATAAATACTTTGAAATAAGCAGAGCTGAATCAGCTAAAAAATTTAAATGCTAAATATTTACATTTCAGAACAAATACGGGAAAAAACATTTTTTTAGTATAATTTGTTTAAATTTTCTTATTTGGTATAAAAAAATGGAGAAATATGTGTGTGAGTGAGTATGTATATGTGTATGTATATATATATATATATATATATATATGTATATATATATATGTATATATATATAATAAACTAAAATCCTGAATAACCTACAGCATATGTATAAATGATGTCTTATCAAAAAACTGAAAGGTAAAATGAATGAGAGATAAGTTTTTTGAAAGTATTAAATAAAAAAATAGCACAAATAAACAAAACATTTTGATACAAAGTGGGTGCAAAAACCAAACAGTAAATTATAAGCTTTAATTGTTAAATTTCCTTCCATGAAATTTGTCTTTTAAGAAAATATCAATAATCATTTAAATAAAAATTTTAGAGGGAAAAAATTACAGAAAGATATAAAAACATATTTGACTAAAAATAATATCTATTAGATAATATTAAATTATTTTTTTATTTAGTATATTTGTAGGTCCAGTTTAAATAAATAAATAAAATGAAAAATTAATAGACTTTTCTATTGTTAGATTAATATATTTTTCTTCTTTAATCTACATTAAAAAGAATAAATGCAGAATTTTACTAACAAATGCCTTTTTTGTTTTTCATATATATGATATAACTTTTATTCTTTGAATCAGTTTTTAAATTTATTATTCAATTCTCCATAAGAAACTAATGATTCAAAAAACACATTCCTCTATAGTTATTTATTAGCATAATTTAATACATTTAATTTCTCTTTTTAACAAAATATAGAATTTTTAAACCATTTAAAAATTAAAAAGTTTTTATAACAAAAAAATTATACAAGACATAATTATTTTTGTTCAAAGAAATCTTAATTCATATATGGAGCTTATGCTTAAAGGAATAAAAAAATAGTTGATGCCTCTGACATGTTTCTCTTTTTTAATATGTGTATACACTTTAAAAAATTCTAATTTAAAAAATCAAAAGTTATTTTAATTAGAATCTTTTAAATCATTTGTTTATATAAATAAAAAAATATTTATATATTCAACAATAATATTATAAGTAACAATCAAACTTTAATAAATAACAATAATTATATTGATGGAAAAATTATTTTCTTTAAAGTGTTTATAACAATAATAAAAATAAAAATTAGAAATTTCTATTCCTTCTCAAAACTGCCTTTAACGCAATGAAATACAAATTGATTAAAAATATTAATATTTATATATATATTTAGTTCTCACCTAATTAATTCAAATAAATGAATATCTACTACTTTTTTCTTTCCCAAATAATTATGCATTTATAAATAATCTACTAAATTCTTTTACCTGGCATGGGTAAAAAACCTATAGATTACTGAAGAAAAATGGATTTTTTGAGTTTCAAGATACATATGTGTTATTTATAATTCTCACATAAGGAAAATTTAATGATTGTTATGTTTTTTTAAGTTTTAATAAGTTATTTTAAAGTTCAATATTTAAATATGTAATTTAGAAAATCCAGTTCGCAAATTTATTTTAGATTTCTGTCTGAACTTTTCTTTTATAATTATCCACTACCACTTAGTGAAGGTGCAAAATTTATACATCACTGCACTAGAATGTACTTTATATGAGTTTTAAATCTTATAGAATGGTCTTTGATTTTAAATTCTGTTATTTAAAAATTATTCAAATATTATAAAATAACAGACTTCAGAATTCTGCTTGAAAATTTCTTCAACTCTGTTCTTATAGTTAAATTGCAAAAATATGTAAAACCAATGTTAAAAATCCTAAATTATGTTAAATCCTGAAACTTGGATAACTGAAAGTTGTATATGTTGGAATGAAAGTGAAATTAAATATTATGTGCCAAGCCAACATCAGAGTGGAATTTTACCAAATAATTTAGTTTTTATTAAAAAATTGATAAATTGAGATGCTTAAAAAATCATGTAGATACATGTTTATTCTATCCCACAATTATTATAATCAAAATAGAAATAAATGTTATCTAACAAGAAACAATATTTATTAAAATTTCCTTTAATAAATATTGTTTCTTGCAGGATACCATTTATTTCTATTTTGATTTATTAAAATTTCTTTTAATAAATATAGTTGACTAAATACTGATTCAGCATTACGTTCTTGTCAATTGTACAAATGAGAATTTTCTAAGTAACTTTTTTTATAAAAATTCATGCATTTTTATATAAGCTAAATTTTAAAAAATATATTCAATTTTCAGCAGACTATATGCAACATATAATTTAACAGTACAATAAATTGCATTAAAAATATTGTAAGTTATAATTTCAATTAGGATGAGAAATCTATTTTTATAAAATTTTAATTATATTTTTACACCCATAGTTTTAATATTTTAAAATTATAGAACATAAATTTCAGTAAAGTTTTAAAATTTAAAAAATTGTCAAATCACTGGTATATATAACTTATATCTATTGAAAAAACTGAATATAAAGTTTATTTCTCAGCAAATTTAATAAAAAAAATTTTTATTGCTTTGAAATATTTTTTAATAACTTCACACTGTGATAAAAATGTTTTATATTTTATAAAAGATTTTTTTAAGTATCATTCCAAAAATAATTTCTGTCATAGCCAACTAAACAAGATCTGTTCTTATAACACTTGTTAAGAAGTTTCTTCAATAAATGTAAAAAATATTTAGAATAGAAATTACAGAATTTAAATAAAAAGTTAAACTAAAAAAGGAAATAATTTTATTTTTATATTAAACACGGCATTGAAAGAAAACAAACTTTAAATATGATTTTTAAAAACATTTTAAAAGTAAGACATTGATAAATATAAGAAAGTTGAATTGGAAATTCCTACTACATTGGCTGGGATTTTTAAAACTTTTAAATTAGAATGAAGACAAAACTTAACAAACATAAAATAAAGATTTAAATACATACATTAAAAACAATTACACATGATCATTAAAAATAATTTGAATTTGTTTTTTTATCTTTAAGGATAAAAAAACAAATTCAAATTAGCTCATTATAAAATTATATTAACCATTAAAAACAGTACCCTATTGAAACAGTTAATATATATATATATATATATATATATATATATATATATATATATATATATATATATATATATATATATATATATTCCATTAAATTTTCCAACTAATATCTCAACAGTAAGTCATGATTAAGTAATAAAAAATCACTAAAAATTCTACAGAAGTGCAATAATCATGCAAGTGAATTTTTCAAACAAGAATGAATCATTTTGCTGTCTTTTGGCCCCTTATTTTCATGTTATTCTTACTTAATG
The DNA here is from genome assembly GCA_037975125.1 of Latrodectus hesperus. Classification (NCBI taxonomy): domain Eukaryota; kingdom Metazoa; phylum Arthropoda; class Arachnida; order Araneae; family Theridiidae; genus Latrodectus; species Latrodectus hesperus. The sequence continues at coordinate 83,505,813 of CM075850.1, forward strand.
AGCATTTCTACATTTTTTATCAGTCTTGTTCAAAATGAAAAAAAATTGGTGTATCCATTATACAACAAAAAATTTAAATGTTATAACCAGATGCTTTCAGCCCAGATAAAATTAATTTCCATATACTTAATACTACATTTTAGCAAATATGTTGCAGTCAAGTTAAAAGACTTTCAGCTTAACATACCATTGACATTTTCTTAATTTATATAACCCTTCAGTAAATGTCTGATTTAATTTGAAAACCTGTTAATTGAAAATTAACCTTTTATGACTTTATATTTGACCAAAAATGTTATTTCATTAATCACTAAAATAATTTAAAATATTTTATTTTTCAAATTATTCATACAAATTACAGTAATATTTGATTCTTACAAAAACTAAAGAATTATTGTATTCTTTAGTTTTTGTACTAAAGTATGATTACTGTAATATGAATGAATATTTCTAGCATAATTATTTTTAACAAAGAGAAAAAATAACATACAAGATGGTTATTGAAAATATAATTGTCGCCAAAGCAGTATAAAGAAATACAAATATTTCACCTTAATACAACATATATTTTTATTGTTTTATTTAATATAAGACTGAATTATAAAATTATCATGAAAAAGGAAAGGCAAAAAATTTAGATCTGCACAAATGGGAATATTAATTACAAAGTAAATTTTAAATTTTATACAGCAAATGTACCTATTTTGATGATATTAATAAAACATTATCAAGGCAGTTGTTTAATTATAATTATTTTTTTTTTTTGCAAACATAAAACATATTTAAACATAGCATAGAAATTATTCATAGTCTAAAACAATGTGATATTGCTTTACTTTAAAAAATTTTATTGGTTTAGAAAATTATTTCTTTGAATTTCTTTTCTTAGAATTTTGTAGGAATAAAATAAAATTGAAAAGATGAATATAAAAATTGTTACATCATAACGATTTAATCATGTGTGTGCATAGTAGAAAGTACAAATTGTTACCCTAGAAATACTTTTAAATTCAGATTTCATAAATACAAGGATAAACAGAATTTTTAGGTTTAACATTTTAATAACATAATTTCTAATTGATGCAATAAAAATGATATTATTTATATCATTACTTTTTCTTACTAGTAGAAAAACATTGCATGTTATTTACTTTTGTATAAAATTACAGACAGAAAAAAGTATCTAATATAATTAATATAAGCTTAATTTAAATGATTGGATAGTTAAATTAACAATTAATTATCCTGAAAGAGGAATAATAAAAAAGATATCTTATTTTTTTACTATTAATCACTATTATTTCCACTAGTCAAAATAAATATATTAGCTCCTACATTTAAAAATCCTTTTTGATTTAAATTTAAAATGCAATGAAACAACTTTAAATAAAATCAATACATTTTTCAAATATCTATAGAAACACATTAAGTTTATTTAAGGTCACTGATACATATCACAAAAGAAAGTAATAAATAATACAGAAAATATGGGCTAAAATATGGCACTATTTAAAATCTGTTGAGTAAATAAAATGTAAACAAAATTTCACTAATTACCTTAATTAGTAGGTAGAATAGAGATGCCTAATACTAAAATATGTAACTCATATTTTTAGATTTTCAAACATTTAAAAAATTTATCAGAGAAAATTATGTTAATTAATAATTGTCCGATTTTTAAATTTTCAAAAAATGTATTATTCAATTAGCAAATATGAAATGTAATGAAAATCGTTTAAGTGTATGAGTAATTCAAAATACAATTAAATAACAAATGTTTAACTCATTAAAAATATCTTCTAATAAACTAATTTTAACTAATAAACTTCTAATAAACTAATTAAACATTTAAACTAATTTTAATAATAATCATTAACGATAAGTTATTCGCATTTCTCATTTAAAATAGTTCATGAACTATTTGACAAAAACAAAAATTTTATTAATATATTGAAGACAGGGTAACGATTACTTACCAGTATGGTGGGGATCACTGAAGAAATTAATCCAACTAAAGCTACAGAAATCACAGAATAATGGAGTGTTTTGCTTCTAGTATTTCTCAATAATATATTTTCTTGTGAAAGTCGATCACGATCAAGCATTCTTCAAATAAACAAAATATAGGTACATCACACAGTATAAGTTAGCAATTTATTAGCTCTGTAAGAATATCACAATTTATTTTTATTTATTTGCGAACTTTTTAAATGTTATTTTCTGAAGTCATTAGTATGTGGAAGGATATGACATACAAACTAAACTAAGCACAGAGCAGGAAAAATAAAACAGTTTGCAATTATTATCATACTTTACAGACGACACGAACAAATACAGAAAAACATTCTTTAAGGGAAACACTTCGTTTCAAAGGAGTTGAGGAGAATGAAAACTTGACGGTATGGACCTAGAGTAAAGATGCTAAGCATTTGAAGGTTGCAGCAACAGCAGAAACATATGCTGAAGAGATGGCAGCACTGTTGCCATTAAGCGAGTGTCACTATAACAGAAGTCTCTAACGTATAGTGCCTGATGCAATTTTTAGATAATATTCCAGATATAATTAATTCTGTAAAATATTTAGACTTAACAAGACGCAGAAATAAACTGACTTAAGATTTATTCAAAGCATACGTCTTTAGGTAACTTTAGCTAAGGTAAAATTAAGAATAAATTTTAATTTTGTTCATTTGTTATACAGCACAAATTTTAACAAAAAGTGTGCTTAAAACAATAATTTTTGCTTCTTAGATCATATTTGTTAATCTAATTTTGAACCTCACTCAAATCATAGATCGTATCAAATCATCTATGAATCTAAAACGTGTTGAACAATAAAGGAAAGAATTTTCCAATTTAAAAAGATATTTTAATTTATATAATAAAATAAAATTGTTTTAAAATACTTATCACTTGATCTGAACCTTGCAATAAATATCGTTCATTACAGAAGTCATGAATACGAATAAAAGGAAACAGCAAAGAATTCTCAAATTAAAAATATCATCATCTTTTATCAATATAATACATTTTTATCATTTTTAACCTTTTCAGGACGGGGAGCCTTTGCTTAAGACGCGCGTACAGGACGAAGCTGAAGTGAAAGGGATGATCTTACAGGACGGGGGTTTTTCTCCGCTAAGCCTAACTTTAGAAAAAAATTCGTAAATAATAAAGTTAAAGTCCTATCACCGTGATTTTTGGTAGCATTTTAGATTATCACATAATCTATCTTATAACTTAAAACTATACTTTAATAATGTTTTTCCTTCAATTTATATGAAAATATATGTGTAAAAAAGTTGCTTACTCTGAGAAATAATTTTCGACAGTGCAATTCTAGTTTTTCCAAAATTTTAATTGACAAAACACTTCAACATATTTGCAAATTACTAAAAACTATAGAAGGGATATTTACAAAAAAAAAGTAACAAAATTTAAAATGAAGACTGAGTATGGAAAATCTCAAATCACGGAGAAACGCAAAGTCCGACATTGCATGATTTGCAAGTATAAAATGTTTGTTGTGTTTTCTTTTCTTTCATCACAGTTTGTGAGCAAACAATGCACTTTCTGCGACTTTTTTCTCCCTTTTTGTTCAAATTAAGGGTAGGAAAATGCCTACCAGATAATATTCGCCATAATAATCTGGAGTCGAGAATTTTCGAAATAACAAGAAAAGTGAGCAAATAAAATCGAAAGCAGTAAAAACTGTAACGAAACTGACGCTAAAACCCTAAAAGACTTCCAATAGTAGGGAAAACAAAATAAAAAAAGTGTTCTGAGAGCTATCAGAAGCGAGAATGCTTAAATCACGTGGATAGTTGAAGAGCCGAGCTGTGTTTGTTTACATTGATATTTCCTCTCTCCCCACCCACAGCTGATAATCAAAATACCAAAAAAAGCAAGAATACGAAAAAAATGAAGGTCAGAACACTAAAACTACGTTCAGTTTAAATGTAATGGACATATAGTGCCATCTAGTGATTATTAAAACTTGTTCCAGCTTAAAATGCATATATGCACCGCCCGGCCCTCACATTCGTCCGTACGAAATGCATATATGCACCGCCCGGCCCTCACATTCGTCCGTAAGAAATGCATATATGCACCGCCCGTCGCGAAGAGGTTAAGGAAAACATTTGAGTTTAATTGGGCTTGGAAAGAAATTATTCGAAAACACTAGGGGACAATTTTATCTCTAAAACCAATGTGATTCGATTGGGCAACTCTTGAAATCAGAAATCATTTTTAATTTACATATCATTGTTATACAAAAGTGATATTGATACCATCTGTAGCAATTCGTATCTAAAGTTAATTGAAAAAGAATTATTCCCTATGGCGGTCAATAATTCAATTCGTTTATAATGTATTATGGAACTATTAAGCAGACGGATACTAAATGAACAAATTTTTCTTCAGAGGAACTAAATGAGCATTTTTGGGAAGCTCAAATTAGTTGCAACAGTGATTTCAACCTTGAGCTTTTATAGGATCCTTCAGAAAAAATTTTTATTTCAAAAAAATTCTTAAGTAAAGGCTAATAGTTTTTGAAAACCAAATACTAAAAATGAAATGATTGAAATATCCATTACTAATAAATCAATTAGATTGGAACTTTTTCTTCATAAACCTATAGATCAGAAATTTACTTTATTAAGAAAATTTTATTTTTAGCGTTCATTTCCAATCATTTTTAATTAACCAGAAGTCTATAAATAATCTCTCTTAGTATTTACTTTAATATTTACTTTTAATATAATGCTTTTAATCTTTAATATTTACTTTTAATAAAAAAGACGCTAATAAATTTATTATTTAATATTCTAACTATGACTTCGAAAGTAATGAATTAAATTTTTAAAATATAATTAAAATTCTGAAAATCCAACATTTTTAGATAAATATATCATTGAAAATTTATATTTACATATTTTAAGTAGTTCATCAATCTATATAAACTTTGGTAAATGAATTTATCTACGAATGGACACCCGAATTTCTAAATGATGTTATTTGCTTAAATCAAATTATTTAAGTTTCTCCTATTATAAGAGTTATAGGATTTCCTGATACCTTTAATAAAGTAAAATTAGCAATGCAACAATTTTTTCTTTAGTAAACTATAGTAAAATAATATAAATGTTTAATCGCCTAATCGCCATAATTTATTTACAGGAATATATTTAATATAATATTTATATAATGTATGTAGCCTTATTTAACATTATATCAATCTTCATTTATTCAGGATTATTTCTTATTTTTTCTATTTTCACTGTATATAACAATTTCATCTCAATTTTATTATTTTCTCTCTTATTCAAGTAGAATAAAAAATTTCAACTCATTGATCCGCCACTCAGCTTTCTGCTGATTGCTGATTGGCTCTCACCACCAAGACTCGGTTCCTCACGCTTCAAGTCTAGCGTTCCCTGTCAGTACCGCAATGTCTTCCTTCAAGGACTTTTATCACAGATAAAGAAGTAAAGGCCTGCTTTATAGATCGACACTTCGTAAGCGAATTGAGATCCAAGTTCCAAGCTTTAAATGTCTGGAAGTTTTTGATTTATCAAAAGGTTAAAATGTCGGACCTCTCATATTTCCAGAGAGTCCAAATTGTTGGAGCTTATCTTGCCGAAGCAAGTGTGACCGAAATGTTCCAACTTTTAGATGTTTCGGGAGTTGCGATGTCAAAAATAACAGCATAGGTACAGTGATTATCAAAATAACAGCATAGGTACAAAGATTTTCAAACCTTTAAAGTATGATTAAATTTTATATATAAGAACTGTTATATGCGTTTTTAAACCAGGAAGATAAATATTTATAAAATTCAGAGCTTCTTCTTTGAACGAGTTTTATTTCTAAACCTGAATCAAACATACTTTTAATTACTTCTCTTGTATATGACATTATGATTCACTTGCATATGATATTGCCTCTACACATATGAAATGAACACATACGTACTGAAAATATATATTTGTTAATACAACTCTTCTGCACAATGTCAGAGAATAAAATCGAGGTGCATAAAAAATTTTAAAAATTATATTTTATTTCAAATTCAGTTTTAATTCTGAAACAACCATATTTTCTTTACTATTTTCTCGATACAGCTACATATATACTTGATTTTAGTTTTCACTTACTTATTAAACTTCTTAAGACTGCTTGCGATGATGAAATAGAAGTATTTCTGTGGTTATTCACAAAGCCTCCTGAGAAGGAGGCTTTGTTATTCACAGAGGCTTGTGAGACGGTGGGTAAGGGCGGCTATCATGCCCCGGGTGCAGCTAGCAGAGGGGCACCATAAATCATTTCAAAGATAAACAAAAATTTTCAGAAAATTTTAATCTCAATTTAATCATAATATCAATTTTATTCAGAGAATAAATATTTATAATTATTGTCCAATATTCCGGGGGAAAAAGTGCCATTGGAAGAATAAGATTTAGAAAAGAGAAGAGGTTGTTGATTACCAATGATGGAAGAGCTGCTGGAGCCTGCCATAAGCGAAACTCTTACTCTTATATTTCCTTATTAATTATAATTTTACATATCTCAGTTCTTTTTAAAAATTGTGCTTTTTTAACGATGCTTTCGATAGTCGTTTCTTAATCAGTTAGATCATCGTTTTTCATTTTTTTAATGCTATCCATTTTAAGTTACATACTTTGCTCAATGTTTGTGATACTATTGTTTTGTACCACAATTCTTGTAATTGTGTAAATAACGAATATATATCTTAATTATTTTTTTCATATAAAATTTCTGGAATCATTAGATTGATCAGTTCCATTTTTAGGCATATGAGAAGCTTTTATTTTAGTATAAAATTATTTACCAAATTATTTATGTTAATGTTGTATGGTAATATTTGGATCTATTAACTCAGGGAAATTACAGAAAAATAAGCTTATAAAATACACCTTATTTAATTTTGTGAGTACACTACGATTCACAGTGCCCTTTATGAGACCTAATTGTTATACAGGTTGTCTAAGTCAAGTTATATGCTAAAGAAAGTGGTAACAAAAAAATTATAAAGCAAATAAGTTTGTTTTACTCAAAATAAAAAAACGTACAATGAACAATTTTTCCACTGGACCCCTCTGGATGTAATAATTATTCAAAAATTTAAAACGTAAAAATTTATTGTCGAAATTTTAGTGTTTTGAATTATTATTTGACGTGCTTTTTAATCCCTCATAAGCAATATTTTGCAACATTACTTATTACCAATATTCGTAATAAATAAAAAGCAGTATTTCAATTTGATTTCCTTTTGTAATAAAAAATATGAAAATTTAATCTTATTTTGACTGCAGTAATGACTACAATAGTAGTCTTAAATTAATACCTGGTATTAAGTCTTCACTATTTGCCGACGACTTGGTTATTCATACAAAGAAAGGACAAAAGGACAAAGACAGGATAGAGAAAGAGAGATAAAGTGCATCCCTGCCTAAACTGGGATTTGAATCCAGGACCTCTTTATCCCCAGTCAGGTACTCTGACCACTAGACAGGGTGAGCAGCAAAAATTTATGCTAGAAAAAAAAACTTATTGAAATTTCCCTAAATAAAGCACTTAATGTGCTTTAGAACTTGTGTGAAGAAAATAATATGACCATGAACTTGGATAAAACAGCCTTTCAGTCCTTTTCGCGAACCCACAAGGCTTTTCAGTCTGAGTTGAAGTACCAAAGCACATCAAATACAAATACAGACAAATCATCTTATCTCGGAGTAACCTTTGAAAACAAACTGAGTTAGAAGCCCCACGTTGATCACCTTAGCGAGTGTGTGTCTCAAATAAATTAAATATTCTCAAACACCTTGAAGGATGCACTTGGGACTGTGTTCGGTCCACTCTAAACACTACTTTGAAAACTTTTATTCAACCTTTAATGACTTATTGGTGTAAAGCACTAACCACAGCTCTAATAGTGGTACTTAAATAAATTCGTATTGCAAAACCAGCCTGGTGTTTGATCACAGGAGCTGTAAAGTCCACATCTATTGGTGCAATGCTATTATTAACAGGAAATGTGCCCTTTCAAGTCGTCATGGAAATAAAGGCTATGATTCTCTATGAAAAACTACTGACATTAAAGGATCCTTTCTGGAAGGATTATGTAACAATGCCAAGAAAATTGAAAACTCAATATACTTTTATCCAAAAAAACCATGGAAAAGAAGAATGATCTCGAAATCCCAAGGGATAAATCTCTCTTTATGACATGTAGAAATCGCTTGGAATTAACAAATGTTAATATAAGGCTTGAATTAGAGGAAGCTGTACAGAGAAAAAGCCATATGGCACTAAATGTTTTAAACATTTCCCTCAGCGACCATTGCAACCAGATATTCGTCTTCTCAATGGCTGCACATTTTTACCGACGGGTCCCAGTTTAACTGCCACTTTAATATAGAGGTTGGTGTTTTCTCTGACCTTTTTTCATTTTATGCTCCGCAGGTTACATTGGTACCTCCTTCGCCGATGAAGTTATAGCAATATGCATAGCTTTGAAACAACTATCAGTTATTCTTTTTCGTTGTAAGTTTTCAAGAGCAGTTGTCTTTTCTGACTCTCAGGCAGCCATCCAATCAATCTCTACAGTTTAACCTTCCCGGACGCCTGAAGTTCAACAATGTCAAGAACCGCTGAGAACTCTTGCTTCTCCAGGGTGTTCCAGGCCACTGTGACTTATGGTGCACTAAGCAGGCAGACATTCTTCCAAAGAAAGGTGACAGCCTTCTACAATATCCTTCAACACTTTCTCATATTGGAAGATTCAACTGTTTCTAAAGCTTGCATTTGTTTCGAATGACTCACTAGAACTACAGGATCGCATATCTCCAAAACACGAGAGTAATTTAGGTCCTTCTTTTATTCCTGATTTACCAAAACGAAATGCAGTAGCCATCTTTCATCTAGCAACAAGACATGACTTCCTTGCTCTCATTTGAAGATCTTGGGCCTTCTTACTGTTCCTACTTGTCCACTCTAGGGCTCTGGAGAAGCAATGGGCAGGGACCATCTGCCCCTTTGTGAGGCTCTTTGCTGCTCACCAGAGGAAGCGAGTTATTGGAAGACAAGATCACTCCTTACGAAAATGACTTCGGTCTACATATGGTCATTTACTTTTTTGTAATCTTTAGTATACCTTGTATTATGCCTGGGCATTGGAAACAAATAAAAAAAAGTAATAAAGAAGTACTCGCTCACAAAAAATAAAATTTCATAAAACTGAAATATTATTGATGAAAACTTGTAAGAATTTAAGTGTGCTAATAGCACCAGAAAAAACAGGTCTTACTTAAGTTATCAAGATGTGATATAGAAAGATAAATAGCTGTTGTTATTAAGACTTTGTGAAATAATGTTATCCATTGCCCCAAAGTTTTAAAAAAAAGATCTTGTATTTTTTATTTTAGGCTTTCTAGCTTTTTAGCCTAGTGTCCCGTTATACTCGTGGGAAAATTCCAGATGAAGATGTTCCCTTTGTCCCAATTATTGTGACCGGTGCCAGATTGACCTTCAAAGAAAGGGGGGAAATTTTTTATAAAACAGCACTGCAGTATGCCACGTAGGGAATTGTCTTTTTGAATCGAAATGGAGGGAATGAAGAATTAATTTCCCCCAAACACATACACTTTCTCTCCTTTTTATTGTTCTCACTGTTAGTATTCATTTCTTTCCAAATAACGCTTCATCGAAAACAAAAATTTAAGCTTTTGAAAATTTGCAGTTTTGACGTTAAAAATATTATTGCTATAAGTTATATTTTCTGTCTACTATATATACATTCAATTTAAATATTTAATTCATATTTTTGCCAGTATAATTATTTACTAACATATGCTTGAAGAGTTTTCAAAATTAAACATTAAATTATTTATTACTTAAAACTATTCATTTAAAATTAATTTATTTAATGTTTAAATGTTTATATTTGAGGAAATAATTTTTATTTGACTCGTAATGTTGTTGACTTTAAATTAGTACTTTATATTGAAAAAAATTTTTTTTGAATGGTAAAAGATAAAAATAGAATGTTTTTTCTTTTTAAATGTTTTTTTCTTCTTTCTTGTATACTTCAATATGCAGAATATATTTTTTAATTGATTATAGTTCAATTTATATCAAAATAAATCCTTTAATTTGAAAAAATTTTATAAGAAAATTATAAAGAAATCGGACATATTTCTCATTCTACAGAAATAAAAATTTTAAAAATTTAGATCGTCTTAAAATGATATAAATTTAGTGAAAGAAAATTTTTTTATGAAATAGCAGGAATAGTAATTCTAAAATGATTTTTAATTGAAATACTTTTTAATTTTAATAAAAATTAGCTCTTATTTTAATAATAAAATATAAACAATAAAATCTCAATAAAATAGTTTTATCAAATGCATTAAAAATAAGATTAAAATTTTCTCTACTAAAATAACCAACCGAGAAAATTTTTCTAAATAAAATGCGATATAACTGTTAAAATATCCCAGCACTTGTAATTCCTGATAATAATTTGAATCAATGAAAAACTTGAAAAAACACCATAGAGTGTATCAGTTTTGGAGAAAAAAATTGTTTTTAAAAACATAAAAATATTATTTGGCTGAAATTTCTGATTTTATCAAATATTCACAATTTTATTCGAATTTATGAATGTACTTACAGAAATTTATTTTAATTTTTGATTAAGAAATTCACAAAATGTTTTTGTTGTCTGTATTAGCGTTTCGTTGCTTATCTGCATTTTGTATGGATAAATGCTACGGCATAATTTAGTTATCTAAATTGAAATCAGATGAAGACTTATTATTATAAGAATTTTGGTTTATATTAATGATCAGAATGATATAATTTAATAAGGTACTTTAAAAGCGAAATTTCCAATAAGTTAAAGCTGTATTTCACTAGAATTTCTATCAGACAAAAAAAAAATGAGTTTAATTGGAAAGGGAAATGTTTAAAAAGATATCGTTGTGAAAAATGAGGTGAGTTTATTCTAAATTAGGGGTGCAACGACTTACCCAACTAATTTTTTTACAATAAATTGCTAAAGTTTGTGAAGTCATTAATATTGTAGAATTTTTGAAAAGTTTTTAGGATAAGATATAGTATATACGTTCAACACCTAATGATCAACAATTTGTAGTCTTTTATAAATAAGATAATGCACAATTAATAAGGAATAAAAAATTTTGATTGTTTCAATCGTTTAACTAACTAGAAAAAATACATTAAAAAGTTTTTAAGACATTGATATGGAAATGTTAAATTATATATATTAAAATCAATTTTCTTAAAAGTTAAAAATTAATGGATTAATAAATATCCCGACTTTTCAAAATTATAATATCAGAGTTAAAAGCTACAGTACACATATCTGTTTTCCTAACCAAGGGCCCTGGGGTGCGAGGTGTATGTTCCGGTTAGGTGGTCAGCCCAAAGTGAATTCCCTTATATTTGGTTCCCAAGCAGGATTGGTACTCAGTTAATCGACCCACTGAAAGAATGAAAGGCTGAGTCGACCTTACCGGAGGATCGAACTTCGGACATGTGCCTTCGGACTGAGTTGTAAAAGTTTGGGTGAATTTTATCATGTAGATTTCTATCAAACACAATTCTATAGAGAAATTTGTGATTGTAAGATGTTACTCTGTAGTAGAAAAGAAATTAAATCTATAACTCCCCCCATTAGAACTTCTAACCTTCCTAATCTCATATTATGAAGATGTTTTCCCAAGTATGAGAATTGGCATTCAAATACATTTAACTGTTTCTACATCAGTTGCAAACTGTGAACGTTCATTCAGCAAATTAAAATTAATTTTGATGTATTTGCGATCCACCATGACTCAAAAAACCGTATAAGTAATTTAACATTTTTAAATACAGGAAAAAAATTGAAATTATCGACTTTGATGAAGTAATTGATCACAATTCACTTCAGCAAAGGCAAGAAAAATGTGTATAGTTAATTATATTAGATTATAAATAATTAGATCTACTTATGTCTGTAAAATATAGTAAATTAATTCATGTTTAAAATTTTTTTATATTTTTAAAATTGTTTTGGTGTATAAAATAAATAATAACTTTTTAATTAATTCTAAATCACGTAAGTCCGATTTTTCTTTTGACACTTTTCCGAATCCAATTTAATTTTTTTAAAAAAATTAGAATTAAATTTTGTTTCAAATTTAAAGCTTAGCCTGAGACTTTAAATTAATATATTTTTGATTATTTAATAGTAAGTGAAACATTCCGTTTTATAATTTGCATTGTATTCTCATTCCAAGTACACATTATTTATTATAATGTATTACATATAGTTACATTATAAAATACTCTTATTACTTAATATATTTTTATTCCTATATTTATATTGTATTACTATTTTTTTCAAGGGTGTGCCAAAAGTAGTATCGTACCCAGGCGCCAATTATGCTCACAACGCCACTGGTTATTCAACTATTGTTGATTCTCGGCCATTCTTTTTGTAAGAGCTGTTATACAATCAGATTCTGAAAGTTCGCGTTAATAAGTTTTGAATAATCAAAGGAGATTCCAAAGAATTTTAGAATGTAGACCTTTCATTAAGGTACTAGCACACAGAATTTCATTCCAATGAATTCCTCTACTAATATGAAATTATGGGCAGTTTAAAAGCTATTACACTGGCCAAGAAGGGAGCTTTGATAGAGCAACATGCAAATTATTGGCTTTCTTTAAACATAACTAAATTATTTATTCACCTGTCTGTTTGAAAAACTCTTAAACAAGGTACAATTCAACCGCAAGAGATAAGAGATAAAAGATTTTGGGGTAGAAAAGAGCTGTTCCCAGTTTCACAAGAGAGTGCCGTGGCTCTATGAGAAGACTGACTAGATATAATTGCTTGCAAGACCGTCTCTATGGAATTAGAGAGGTAGATTCTCTAAGCTGTGTTTTGTGGGACTTAGATTAAAACTAATGATTTTTGAACATTCATATATACTTTCTGACATTAAAAATGCAACACCAAGAAAGAGTGGCCAGGAAATTATGCAAATTTAAGGGTGGACGCATCTTACCGAGTTATGCAAATGAAGTGCCGGATTAGAACGATGATGACGAGGGAATGCCACAGAATCATCTTCTTAGATGAGTCACTCTTTTGTTTTTTCAGTGATAGTCATCGTGCACGAATATGACGTTAACGTAGAGACAGGTCCAATTTTGCAGCAAGTGTGGAACACCCCACAGCACGACAAAGATTCATCATGGTTTGGGACGCCATTCCGTAAGATTCTAGGTCATCTCTAGTTCATATTCATGGCACTATGTCAATCCAACATAACGAGGAGGATGTTCTGTGGCCGTTGACACTTTCCTACCTTCAGCCTTTTATCAACAGGATAAGGCCGACAAAACATTGCTCGCATCAGCCGACATGCCCTGCAATGCGTATAGGTGCTTCCCTGGCCACCGTGCTCAACAGAGCTCTCATCAGTCGAACACGTTTAGGATATAATTAAACTCCATTTGCAGACTCTGCTACTGCCTTCTTCAGAAGACACACTTGGCAAATAGTTAACTGGGAATGGAGAGCCATTTGTACTCTCACTGATTCTGTGCCTAGGCGTGTTGCTTCATGTATCTCCGTCCATGGTGGTCCTACAAGCTGCTGGCCCGACCATGTTCTCGCTATGTGTTATGCATATCATTTCGAAATACAGATCACTTATTGTCCGTTGCTGTTTCTCTCAATTTACCGAATTTTGACACTTTCTGGCTACTCCTTCTAGGTGTTGCATTTTGAATGTCGGACAGAGTAATTGTATCATATTTTCTCAGTATGAGGACATTGTCAAGAAGTTTTGGAGGATCTGTGAACTAAGGACTTAAGCGCTAATGTTCGGCATATGTAAAATAAATTATATATATTTCATTTATTACCCAGCATAATAAAAGGTATTAAACTTTTTAATTTTATCAACCCATTATCCCAAAAGTATTTTAAGACTTGACAACTCATATTAGAATAATTTACTTTAGTCATAAATATACTAAAAATTTAAGTTCCTTCTTAACTATCTAAAACACTGATAATTAGATCTTGCATTATTCTAAGACAGAAAACAAATACGTTATGAAATATGATAAAATAAAAATTACAATGTGAGATTTAGAAGTATGGTATTTTCTGGCAAGTTTTTCAGAACTGTCTAAAAAATTAATGAAAATTTTCAGAACAGACACCGATATCTAATTCTTGCTTTTATTATAATAAAATAAATAAATAAATAGATTACAAAATTTATAAAGATAAATGAATCAATTTTAGATTTTGAAAAATAGCATTTATTTTAATAGTTTTTCAGAACTATTTAAGAATTTTAAGTCATAGAATTTGCGCATTGATTTGACAATTCATTAATAGATTTGCCTTGATTAAAGGGTCACTTGACAGAATTTTGGTATGCATGTGTCGCAAAAAACTTCATTGTGTTTTACGAAGAGAGGGATATATCAGGAATGAATCATTTGTTTGTCTTGAAGAAACTTTTTCTTCTGTGGCAGTTAAGATTTAAATAATTAAGAGCTGATTTATCTTAAAGTAGTTTGACGAACTGATTTAAGTACATTTCAAATGATTGAGCATCATCTTATTTTCTGCTACTATTGTTAGTGTTTGTTGAAATGTCTGAAGTAAATCAAAATAAATATAAGAGAAGTACAATTTGCAAAAACGATGAACAGGATTATTTATAAAAGCATTGACTAAACATCGCAAAATTATGTTAGGTTTGAGAAGAAGTAGATTTGTGTCAGAGTCATTTTTTGTTTTGTATTCATCGTTTATAATATCAAAATCTTATTTACTGTCATTTTGGTCTGTAAATGTTTAAAATACATATTAAACAACAAAAATAAAAACTCAAAAATATCATGTAATTTATAACATAAACGAACAATAAATGAGTTTTAGTACCTAAATCAATGTTTTTTAAAGCAGTTTCAAGATTAAGGCAAAGCGAACGCAATTTTCTCTCAGTTTAGTGTTTAAGTTAATTTAAATGTAACTTTAGATTAAAAAAGTGTAGTATAAATGATTCTTAGGTATTATATTTCAAACTCTAAAGTTTACAATCATTTAATAATTCGTTACTCAATGTGAGCTGTAGCCTATGAACATAACCTCTCAAAAATATTTTCTTGTAATCTAATTTAAGTAACTCGATATATATTACACTGATGGCCTCCGTAAATGCAATACCCTAAAGAAAACATGCAAATAACATGAAATTTACAACATGCATTAGCGGAGGTGAGGTAGGCAAATGATTAAAATTTCAGCGCAGACGCACATCAAGCGCGCCTGGGGCACCACTTCAAAGCGTTATTTAAAGCTTGAAGATTTCGACGATTTCAAGTTCGGCAATTGTGTTTTTCTTGTAATTAAAAAAAAAGATTAATTATGCCGTGTAGAAAACAGCGATCATTTTTTAATCAAGTATCCGAAGTTCGACAGAGGAAAGATAATAACCTACAAAGATTGTGGATTATCTTTCAGGGAAATCGGTAGTCGTATTGGATGAAACCAAACAACTACATTGCGGATATAGGATTGTTGGATGCAAGAGGGTACGACGGACCGACGTGTTCGATTGCATCCACCTCAGTGCATCACCTCACGTGATAACAGGCAAATTGTGCGAAAAAAAAACAAAAAAAAAAACGATCAATTATGCCGTGTAGAAAACAGCGATAACTTTTTGTGACGTATCGCTCATCGCTTTTTGTGACGTGTACATCACGAAACATAGCACCGCACATTCAGTCTATAACGCATAATCCAGTGTCTGCACGTACCATCGACGCAGTTTACAGTGCAGTGGTCTGCCCGCAAGACGTCCATTGCTTCGTTTACCCTTGACTCGGAACCACAGATATGTCCGCCGCCAATGGTGCGATGAAAGAAGGATGTGGACGGCAGAATGGAATGAAATTGTCTTTACTGACGCGTCATGCTTCCGTCTGCAACACCATGATGGTCGCATTCGAGTCTGAAGACACAGTGGAGAGAATATGCTGAACAGCTGCGTTATGCCTCGCCACACTGGTCCTGCACCGGGTATTATGGTTTGGGAGTGTAATATTTTTCTAATAAAATTCTCTTATTGTTAATCATGTTTATCAATTCATCTTAATAATAAATTCAAATTCTAAATAAGCTTACCTTGAGCAGGTTTTTAATTTCTTTATTAACATAGGACATACTTAAACAGGACAAGACATGGAAAAAGAACAACAAATGGAACAAAGAACATCTACATCTCAAGGCGCAGAATCTTATTCTGTTTGTAAAAAAAGATATTCGTGCAGTGCGCCCTCTATAGACATATAGTTGCAACAGGGAGTATTGGATATCACTCTCGCACTTATCTAGTACAAATTGCCGGTATTTTAAACAGCCAGCGCGCGCTACATCTCCGAGATATTCGAGCCAGTTGTCCTTCCTTACCTTCAGGGCTATCTCACAACAATGTTAATAAAACTATTTTTTTTACCTTGAAATTAGCTTTCCTTTACAATCAAAATAGATTTGAGAGTTTGTTAGCAGTGAAACAAAATTTTATTTACAATCGCTTGAGAGATGAAAAACAATGAAGTTGCCACTTCTCAAAATAAAAAGAAGGGTCTATATAATAAAAATTTGATACATTTGCTATGTTTGAGGTTTCAAATATTCGTCTGTCTGGCGAGAACACAAGTTGAAGCATTATATGTTATTGTTTGATGACCCTACTTAGTGGTTAAGACCACTCGTAATTTTGAGGGAGAATATCAAGACAGAGCATAAGCATGTCATTCTTATCTTATGATTATTTCTTCAATAAAGCTCTATATTCCAAGATAACAATAGCATATGTTCATATACTTAGCTGCATTTAAAAAGTTTAAAAGATAATGATAGAGAATACATCATGTTGGATTCTTGTTATCTAATATCAGACATTATTGGTCTACTACACGATTGAAAAACCCATTTTTTATATGAATTTTTGTAAGCTTTAATCCCTAAATAAACTATTTAAACTCAAGACTTTTCCACATGAGTGTAAACTGCGAATTTTCCATCGAATTTTTGAGCCTGACTTCTATTTTCCTGAACTATGATCAGATTAGTTACAAAATGTGTGATAGGAAATGGTAACACTTTATTATAAACTATTCTTTTTAAAGGAACACCGAGAATTTGGAGATCTAAATTAAACTGTATTCAGAAAGTAAATTATAATGACAAATTTTGGTCTAAATCACCATACATTTAATGTAGGACAATTTTTAGTAAATATGTTCTTTGTACAGATATAAACATGTGTGGTATATATTTACTTCACATGTGTTCAAAACAGAAAATACTCTTAGCCAGGACCTCTGGAACTAGAGCTAGGGACTGACCCATTCTTAAATGGGCTGATTACCTAGCTAGAGCTCGCAGCATTTTAAAAGTCCTCAACTGATAGACTATGGTCAAAAATAGAAAGGACTGGAGGAAAATTCTTGAAAATGCCAGGGTTGTTACACCACAGAAGAGGAAGGAAGGATACATTTACTTCTAATTTTCCACACAATTAAGATTCATTTCAAGATATTTAGACTAGACACTTTTTATAAAGTAGCTTTTGCTAGAGTTGAAATTCAATTCTGTTTAGATATTCAAATAATGTGCAAGTGAATCTTAGCAGTAATTTCGGTGGTCTTTAATCAAAATACACACAGAATGATAACACTGTATATGTAATTAATCAAAATATATATTACATTGCTTTAAATTATACTTTATGGTATAAAATGTGAGCTTTATTTTAAATACTAATAGGAATAGTAGCAAATACTCAAAGTTTAATCTTAAAATAAAAATAACTAAGAACAATGTAGAAAGAAATTTCATTATTTATTTAACTTAGTAAAATTCATTTGAGTTCACATAAAACAATGCAAATGCAATCTTCATCAGAATCAGACAACTTTATTCAATTCTTAATTACAAAACATCAAAAGCATGCATTTATCTACAAACAGATATATTTACAGTAAAGAATGATTATTTTCAATAAAATGTAATTCATTTTTACATAAATATATAAAATTTTTATAATACAATAAATTAGTGAAAATGATCCAAAACATTTCTAATTTCCACATATATAAATTATCAATGTTCTTTAACATATGTATATCATACAAAGAAAAAGTCAAGATAATATATAAAGACTAATTAGTAATTTACAAAGTTATACACGGAATCTACAAAGCTTCAAATCTTGGAAAATTAGCCAAGTTTTTATTACTCAAATTTTAAAAGTAGGTTTATTTATTTTAAGAAATCAATTAAGAAAAGCTCATTTAAATCAGCTCATAGTATCAATTCAGGCAAACTTTAAATATCTTCCTTACATGAATTCATTAAAATTTAAAAACTATCTACATCTTCATAATTGTATTTTTCAAAGTTTCCAATAAAATTTTTAATTAGTCAAGGAAATTTTGTTACACTTTAAAAAATTTAAATGATTCAGAAAATTTAAGAGAATTATTTTTATGCTTAAAAATGAGAAAGACAAAGATTTCAGACTTTTGCTCCCTCTATACAAATAAGCTTGATGCAGGTAATGTCACATGTAATAGTAATGCCCATGTAATGTCAATATTCATAAACATCACTCAAGGAATGTTACATGCATATTTAAAGGAATTACACAAATATTTTACAATCTGAAAGATGCAGTAGAATCAAGGAAGTGTCTGTAAATATCAATTCAGAAAATTGTTATACATGCTAATGACAAATATAATGAAACACGGATGATCATGTAATCTAATTTCAAATGAAAAAAATGGTCTGTCTGACAAATGATAATTTTCTGAATTATTGTGCATATATGATGCACTATAATGTTAATAACATTGATTTATATCTAGACTAGCTCACTTTCCTGCAACAAGCTACAACCACAGTTTTATTGAATTATCAAATAATTCATTCCTACTATAAATTACTACAGCTCTACACTATTTATGTGCTCATAAAAATTTTCCTGATCTTAGTCACAGAAAAACATTGAAACAATTTTCCAGAAAGATCAACAAATATTTATCAAATACTTAAGTATTCTAGTTGAAAAAAAATCAAGCATGCAAAGTATTTAGAACAAAAACTGTATGAAATAAATGTCCTAGAAACCTTTCATGATAAAATAATAGATATTTTTTAATAAAATATATTAATTTTCTGGATGTCTTATAAACTTCTATAATTGTATTGATAAAATTAGACTTAAAAAATAGTTTTAAAAAATGTCAACAATTTTATATAGATTCCTTAGTAGTAAAAATCTAAATTTAAAATAAATTTTGTAGAGTCTTAAAAATTTATCAAGAGTCAATGAATTGAATAACAATGGAAATCTGTTATAATAATCAAGTAACTAAAAAATAATTTACATTAAAAAATTATAAAGTTTGAATATTTTTTATGACAAATACATTGAAGTTTTGTGCATAAACTATATATATTAACAACATAAAAGAACAATTTACAATGGAAGACTATTGCTTCTAGTAAAGCAACATGTTTTTTCAAACTAGTTGATAAAGACAACTTAATATTTAATTTTTCCATTAATTTATGGAAATAGAAAATAAATTACATGATAATTTAACTATGTTTGTGATAATTCTGAAAAATTATATCAAAATATTTATACATGCATACATATACATGTATACATACTACGTGAGTGAAAAATTATAAATCCACAATTTATGAAGTTCTCACACCTTTAGAAAATGTATTTCCAGTATAATTTTGTACAATGCTGACAAATATGTCATAGTTACACATTTTTATTTAGCTATGCATTTATAACTATGTATAAAAACATAAGCCTTAAATTACTGATAAGAACAAGAGTTTCCCTTCTCATGTAGCAACTGTCATATATCTTCGACTTCAAAAGAGATTATAGAATCAGGTGTTAGAAAGTCCACCTTGAAACCAAGATTATAGTTTTTAGGTTCTATTGATACAGGTGGATGAATAAAATAAACACCCTGTTGACAGTTCATATACCACTGTATAGGAGTATCTTTTACAATAGGCTGGATGGGTCCAGTTGTGACTTTAGTGGATCCATAATAATAATCTGTCCAGAGGACCACTGCATTAATAGTCCCAGAGCTAAGTAAAGAAAAAAATGTTTTTAGAATTGAATTTAATCTGTTACATGATTTGATCATTTACTGAATTTAGTAGATACTATAAATATTCATATATTTATATTCATTTACCTTGTAAAAGGAACTCTACCAGAAACTCTCATAAAGTCTTTGTAATCATCCTTCAGAAATTTAACTTCTACAAGGTCAAAAACGTCAGTTAATGGCTTGCAAGGATATTCCCACAGAGGATGAGGCTCCACTGTGGCATCAGCAAGTGAAATTGCCCTCTAAACAAGCAACAATTAAATTTAATGGACATACTTTTATTAAAAATTAATCTTCAATATTGAGAAAATTTTAAGAAATATGGTATTTCTTTAATTAAATATAATAAAAGTATAAGATATTAAATAAGAGTATTTATTTCTTTTTTTCATACATCTAAAAAATTCAATTCCACAAACAAAAAAGAAATTTATAAAATTAATGATATGCAGTAATGAAATTCATTCAGTCATTTCAACATTAAAAAGTTCATTTCTGGTATTTTGTTAAGAAACATTACAAATGTGAGAAAATGCCATAACACATATTTTAAAATTTAAACTTGTAAACTTTAAGTAGTAATGAAATAAAATATTTATATTACAAGTTATAAATTAAGAAAACTTCACACAAAATAATTAGTCATATAAATTTCACATATGTATCTCTAAAATTTATTATTAACATAATAAAATCTATAAGCATAATACAGGGCCAGTGGAAGCAATTCACAAGACCTTTGCAGCTGAGTGATGATCAAGAGAGGGACACTAATCAGCTGACGGCACAGAGTTCTTTTTTAGTACAAATGGATGTGCACTTACATTGGAAGAAAAATCAATGTAACTTGAATGCTACACAGGATTAAAACCATGGACATTGCACCCTCAACTTTTTTTTCTCCTGCTCACTCAAATATTTTGCCACCCATTTATTAACCATTAGCTACAGATTCACAAAAAAATTTAAGTTCCAAAAGCTGTGAGAATTATTGTACTTCCACTGACTACAGTAGGAGTACAATTATTACATACTCCCACTGACTACATAAGCATACATGCCAACTTACGAAAAAGTATTTCAGTAAAACTTTTTTTTTCAAAATTACATATTAGATATATATTTTTGTAATTTAATTAACTAAGTTATTACTTGACTATTAATTTTATGTTAATTAAAAGTAAATTATTAATGAAAATGCAGATGATAAGAATTTAATTCATCTAAAGATTTAATAATTAAAAGCCAGAGTCCAGAATGCATTCATATTACACTACAATTTTTGTGCTATCTGAATATTAAAATACTTACAAGGAAATAATTTGCATTCCATAATGACACACTAAATTGCACTCTGTTGAAATATTCATTTCAATCATTTATTAACAAAAATAAGTTATCTGGACATAATTCTGCAACACACAATCGCTTTTAAATCGATAAAAGTTAATAATTATAAACACATCAACAATTAATAAAATAAAAATTCTGGGTTAAAGATTAAAAAAACTCCATACAAAGTTTTCTTCATTAAATACATTTCTTTAATATTTTATACACTGGAAGAATTCAATGATGTAACAGTGGCTTTTTTAGACTTTTCTAACAAACTCTTACTGAACTCTTGCTCATAACAAAATCCATCGCTTAACCCTTTAGCGGTTAGGGAAAGTATCAGTTTTCGCTTACTTAATTCGCGCTGTACTGCGACTAAACAGCAGTCGAAATTCGCAGCTGTTTTCCTCCGCCGTTCTTCCGAAAATGTCACCCTTCTGTGGCGATTGGGTGGATAGCTCACCTCGCGCGTTTTATAAAATTGTTAAAGTACTTTTAATACATAAGTACCAGTTTTTAAGTGCTTTAAAATAATTAATAAATGATAATTTGTAAATAGTAAATTATAAATGATAATTACCAATTTTATAAATAACTCATGAGATAAGAAAAGCTTGGAGTTTCAATTAACTTTCTTTTTGACCAATACATTCTTACAGTTGGTTTCGTTATTATTCCTTGCAAAATTAATGTTGCAAAAAATACCCTCAATTCATTTGCATTAGTTTCACTCCAATGATGAGTTCGGGAATGTTCTTTGCTCTTAAATTTATTTAAATTTTCAGCAGCAAAAATATTGGTTTCAGTAACAATATGATTTACAATCTCATCAGTAAAAAAACAACTCGAAGTACTCAAGTGGATCCGAAATATTTGTCACGCAAGCTTTTATTCCCACATCACCAGTAAAACTAAATCGGCTAGGAGCGGGAGAACTTGAATCAATTTGACACCAGTGTCGTACACTCGAAAAATCTTCCTCATCGCTTGAATCATCTTCCGAGCTTGATATATTATGAACAAAGTCATCATCAGATTCAAAACTAGATAAGCTTTCTGTATCACAATCATAATCACCGTCATAATCAATATCATTTAACTTTCACTTTTGAGCCATTTTTCTTTACAAACACTCAAAATACCACGCCGAAATGGCTATATAAACAACAAAATAAAAATATAAACAACTTCAATCATTATGAAAAGAAATTCATGGAACCCGTACTGCCATCTGTAGACAGTAAAACTAACTAAATTTGCGAGTAGGATTCGTTTGTAACATTATCAATGCAAAATAATATTGGCGAACGAGCTCAGCTCGTCAGCGCGCATTGGGGGAAAATTTAACTACGCGAGCAGAACTCGTTTCTAACCTTTTCGGTCGAAAACACGCTGCCGAGCGGAACTCGTTTGCGCGCATTATGAAGCACGATTCGATTGCGAGCTCAGCTCGTTCATAACCATCAAAGGGTTAAAGATTTCACAATAAGCAAATTTTCTAAATTATTATTTGATAGTGAGTTTCTAAATTCATTTCGATTCTTTTTCATTAAACTAAAAATTCTTTCACATTCTGCATTGCTATGTGGTATCACTAATAAAGATAGCATGAATTTAGATTTATAATGGCAGAAGTTTTGGTTCGAGCTCATCCATAATGCTTTGCAGTTTCACTTTTAGGAAACATTTTCCTGAAAAGGGGACCAACATGATCAGAAATGCTGAGTGGTATGTTGTGCTCAATCAAGAATGAAGTGAAATATAATTCTGACTGAGTGACTTCTTGAGTATCATTTTTAAAATAATCATCCATTTTAGAAGTGCTTGCTGTACTTTTTGCTTCTTGTACATGTTTTGGGCCTTTGACATGACGAGAAATATCAAAACGACCGCCGTGAGATATATTAAAATAACAGTTGCAAACTACGCAATGAGCAAACTTTATTCCTTTAGATGATGCTTTAATGTATGGGAATTCGACATTATAACTATTTTTAAAAGATTGAAAATAATATGTATTAAGTTTACTAACAGCCATTTTCACAAATTATCGATATCCACAACACAACCCAAATGTTTGTTTTCACCCAAGAGAACCTCAGAGTTACTCCACCCATCTGCAACAGTCCACCAATCACAGTAGTGAAAATGAATGGCACGGAGTTTTGATCCGTGTGACTAAAGAACAAGATTATATATTTCTACAATTTCTTTTCCCCCATCTATAGTTTTTAAAGCTGGAGCCTTCCTCTCCCCCACCCCGATAGGTTTGACATGTGCATTTTCGGACCGCTCGGAGCCTCTGCGACCAGTCAGTTTTTCTCTTCCCAAAAATGGGTTGAATGGGGTGCTAGTTTCCGTTTCTCATCATGGCTAGCGAGAAAAGATCGCTATTATGTGCTAAGATAAAAATTTTTTTCTTTTTCAAACTTTGCCCAGTAGAACCGAAATTCGTTAAATAATTCATGTTATCAGTAAAAGCGTAAAACCTGGCGATTTTGCGTAAAATTTATGCACGATGCGTAAAAGTTGGCAGGTCTGCATAAGCAGACGTACACTACTCAAAATAACCCTTCTGCGCATCTAGTGCCAATACAATAATTATTTTCTATTTGTTTAGGAAGCCATGAGTTATTTATCATTAACACAGTTCTTAATATTTATTGAGTGGTTGGTAAAGGAAATTTTTGATGCACTGGAAAAGAAAAATACATACATATAATTTTATTTTTCACTTTTGTAGAGAAGGAGATTGCAGAAGTTTATAATCAAAGTCAAAATTCTTAACATATATATATAATTCATTTAATGACTAGACTCTTCAACTAAACATCTTAATGAATGACAGAAAGACTAAAGACATATAAAAAGCTAGTGGAGGAACTAGGAAGAAACCAGGAATCCCTGAAGTAATGAATTAAAATTTTATGCTTATTTATTTTCGTAAAATGTTGAGAAATTTTACATTTTTAATATTAAATTGGTTTCTGGAGCTTCAGCCTTTACCCCACTGGATCTGATCACATTCGATATCTGAGAGCTTTGTCCTCCTTAATGGTCGAAATTTTACCCTTGATATAAAAACTGAGTAATTTACACTGGTCAGTTAAGATTGGTTTTAACCCACATCATAGAATCCATAGTAGCTTTAAACATTTTTTTGTATATTAGCAGAAAAATTTGCATTTTTTTCCTCTGAAAATTTTCAATTATACAGCTGGTATGGATTTCTCTACCCCTCCCGTACTTTGGAAAAAATATGTCAAAATAGGAATCATTTGATATGTTGAATTTAATTTTTAATAGTTGTTACGCAAAATGAATACATAATATTTACAGTGAAAATTAAACTGAATCACAAGAGAACACTCCTTTGAAATACTATTTTAGCCTTCCTTTGCTCATCGATTTTTGTTTCCCTTAAAAATCACCTTTTCTCTTATATCAACGAAAAGAATTTCATAAAATGCTTTCTATAAAACTTCTTTCTCCTAGGCAAAAATTTGGAGAAAAAAAAAGGGGGGGGGGCAGATAATATTGCACCAACGCTGGTATAGTATTTCTTTAAATTTTTAAAGCAAAATTAAACAAAAGCTTTAATTACTCACAGCTCACTTTTCTAAAAGTAAAATCTTTAAATTAGTAAGGGA
This sequence comes from Latrodectus hesperus, assembly GCA_037975125.1. Classification (NCBI taxonomy): domain Eukaryota; kingdom Metazoa; phylum Arthropoda; class Arachnida; order Araneae; family Theridiidae; genus Latrodectus; species Latrodectus hesperus. The sequence continues at coordinate 83,531,081 of CM075850.1, forward strand.
ATTGAATTGTCAGGTTTCCAACTAATTTTTACACACAAGGGATAATTCAACCAGGGATTTACAGTTTAGGATTCTGAATTTGTATTAAACAAAACCAGAGAAACAAGAATTGTAATAAAGAAAGTGTTTTGATTTTCAATTCATACATTGTTATTCAAGTACAGCAAAAGTTTTCAATTAAACTTCAATTGAATTTTTAAACTTGTGACAATACAAATTTTTCTGTGACTTCTAGACTGTGCTCTCAGTAAACATGTGATAATAAATAGCTTCAATTACTTTCATTTTAAAATTAATTGCAATATATTCTGGATTTATTGAAGATGCATTTTCAATATTCATTTGAGTTGCACATTTTTTAATGTGGGATGCTTCATCAGAGGAATTTGAGAAAGTGGTTTATTTTGTCTCTCAATAGATGATTTTTGAAAAATATATCTTGAAAGCAAATGCTTTTATAAATATAATTTGAATTTTCCCATGAAAGATTATTATATAAAATCTTTATATTATAATGACATTTAATCTCATTTATCTTCCAGCAGATTTTAAGAATTGGAACATTAATCATGTAATTATTTAAAAACTTCATAACATTCAAGATAAATTTATCTTACAAACTAATGAAAATTTCATGTTTCTCTATAAAAAAAATCAGATTCAGAATGTACATCAATTTTAAAAATAAACAATTAAATTATTTCTTGTAGACAATAAAAAAATAAATAAATGTAAAAAAACTAAAACATTTATGAAATATTTTATAATACTTTGCAGTTGAATAGCAGTCTAAAATGCAAACAAAACAATCTCAATAAAAAGTTTGGAAGAATTACTAAGTTTAAATGCTTTTATTGTTAAAATTAATTACAACATTACAAAATATTCTCTAAATACAGAACAGAAGATAGAAAAAAATGTTAATAAAATTTAAAACATAAATAAAAAACTTGAATTTTAAAAAAACGGAGGAAAATTCACTTACTAAATCTTACTTTTTTTGTATATATTAATCATATTTTTCTTTTGATTGTTTTATTAAATCTGCATTAATATTGCACACTTAAAAAACGAAAATTTACATAATTTACCTGAATCATTTCATCAAATTTCTCAAGATTGAAACCTTCAACATTATGTAAAGGAGCTCTTATTTTCCACAAATCAGAAAATTCTACTGCAATAGCATTCAATTGACCTCTCTGAGGTATGATTTTTAGATCATGACTCAAACATGGTCTGAAAATGGAACACAGATTCGCAAATCTCATGAGTTCCCAAGGGCGAACACAATTAACAAAATAAGGTTCAGTTAAGAGAACATTAACCTAAAAATATAAAAAGACTTTTTGAATAACAATTTTCTTAATCAAGTATAAGTTATTAATTCAGGAAATGGAAATAAAATATGAAAAGAAAATACAGTAATTATTTATGAAAGTTTAGAATTCAATTTTGCTAATCACGAAATTCAATACAAGCTTTTATAAATATTTACTATTAAATTTCATATATAACATAATCAAAAGTATATTTTTATAACAATTATAAGATTTAGATTTTACACAATGTTAATTAAACAAGTCATTTCTTAATTTCAATATTTTTTGAAGTTACATGTAGTATGAACACATAATATATTGGTATATTTATAAAATTTATATTTTGCATATGCACTTAAATTTAGCTAAATGATATCAAAATAATGCTTATCTCTAATTATTTGCATTGAATGTATAGATTCTCCATACTTATAATTTCTATTTTAAATATAGAAAACAAATAAATCCTTGCAGGTATTATATTTGAAGAGTAAAAGAAATATTAGAGAAAATGATTGTTCTTCACAGAAAATTACACAAGAGATTTCAATATTTGGATTTCAGTTCTTTAGATTATTCAAACTTATTCAGAATTTAGTCAATTACTTTTCAATTTATATATAAAAAACTATTTTTAAAACGTTAGTAAGTTTTTAATTCCAGAGAAAATAATATTTTATTCAAACTCTTCAACTCATATCTCATAAAACAAAATTAAATTAAATAAAAAATAAATAAATAAAAAAATTTTGTAAACCACAAAAAATTTTTTTGAGGAAATATTTATCCATTTTATTTAAAATTTGAAAAATATTTAAAGATTTAGCTTCAGACCCTACGCAGCCTTATTATAGTATAAATTTTGAAGCAGCAAATGGAAATTTTTCTATCATATGGAAGAAATACAACATTTTAATTTGAGTTAGAAAATAATTTTTTCTTCAGTTAAAAACATAGCATTTATTTAAATCAATAGAAAAATAATTTTTATTAAAAAAATGTTCACAAAAATAAAATTTGATGCATTTTAATAAAATTATTATAAATTAAACAGTAAATCCTCATATCTTTTAAAAATTGGGAAAGCTAGTATTTTGGTTAGCTAATAATGTGATAAAGCTGATAATTAGTACAATAAAAATTTTAAAATGAAAATTTATGGACACAGAAATATTAATGAAAAACAGAAAACATATCAAACAAATAATGTTAACATATCCAAAAATATTTTTTGCCAAGATTTCTATAAGTTGACATATACATGAATCAGTGGGATGTATCAACTGGAAACCAGCTTGATCATTACAGAAAAATTTCATGTTAAATTATGGTCAAGTGATAAAATCAATAATTTGGGATAGCACACTTTTTTCACACTAGTAGAAATCAATGATGATGATAGACACTTTCACAATGACAGCCTGAGACTTGTTAAAGGGAAATCAACAAAATGAACTAAAATCCATGATACAATTTCTCTAATTTACTAACAAGTTGTCTTTCAATGAATCTTCAAAAAGAAATTAATTATGGACTCTATTTTTGTATTAAAATGCCTAACAAAGGAAAGAGCTGCCATTGAACAGAAAATGAATATTACAAACTTGTTTTCTGCAAGGTCACCTATCAAGGTGATTCCCCAGTTCTATTTCTTGTGACACATAAACAAGGTTTACTATTTATGTAGTAATGTTATTTTGGAAAACTATATAATAGATATTAAAAAAGCTTTATAATAGCTATTGATTGTTAGGTTGCCACCTACATTATGTTAAAATTTTCCTTCCAAAGACTGACAAAAGTAGAACCATGCTGTTTACAATGGAAGATTTAAATTTTGATCTGAATTACAACAGAAGATAACAGTTCCACCTCTCCTTTCTGCATACATGTCTATAAAGGATGAATGTTTGGGAGTTTCAAGGTTTTTTTTTTTTTTTGATAGTTAAAAGATACACAATCAAGAGAAACATCTTTCTGGAACGCACTTCGCAGCAGATAATCAAATAGCACACAACGATCTCTAAGTATTAAGGTATCCATGATTCAGTGTCAAAGCAACTGTTTATCAATAAGTTTTCCAAAATTATTAACTTTCTTCTTAATGGTGAGATTACACTTTTTTGTTACTGTAATCTTCAATACTTTTTGCAACATACTATAAGTATAATTTTCATTATGAATGTTAAATCACTGAAATGAGCGATTCAAATAAATTTTTCCATGAAAGATTAGTTTAATTTGCTTATTATAAATTGGTAAAACAAATCATTTTTACTGTAGTATCTAGCTAATTTTATTACTTTAATTCATTAAAAATAAAGACATTTATTTTAGTGGTCTTTTTCTATAATAAATCATTACACCAGTGTCCAAAATTAAGGTCCTAAATAAAATAATTTGGAAAAAAAAATTTCAATGTATGAAGCTAATACTTCATGCTATAAGACAAGAAACAGTAAAAATAATTTCCTCAATTTAGTTATTTTGGTTCATTAGTTAACAATAATTTTTTGCTTACAAAAACTAATTAGATAGAAACCTACAGTTTAGAGATGATTCTGAACTACTACAAATACACTGATGTTAAAAAAAGTGGGAATTCAATCCTCAAATTGTTGAACCTAAGGTTAAAGAACTAACCTTTGGGCTGTTAGTTTAGCTAAAATTTGGACAAGATATTAATGATTGATGATATGAAAAGGAGAGCAATTCTGGTCTGGTCAAAACCGTTTGTGTATTTGGTATGCTATTTATTTATTATTATTGCACTCTCTTTACTAATTTTTTTATTAAATGATGTAGGCATATTGTATGAGTTTTTCACTCTAAACCAATCGGCACCAGGGCAAGAGGGAGGCACCAACTTAGATGGATCGACTGTGTTGATGAAGATTTTGGCATTATAAAGGTAAAAAACTGGAGGTTTGGTTTGTTCATCGCTCAACGGTAATTTTTTGCACACGAGGGCTAATTAGACCGGTACCTACGGTTTAAAGTGGATTCCGAACCACTACAAACATCCATACCCAAGGTGGAATTCGAACCCAAGAAATGTTGACTTGAAGGCAAGAGCGCTAACCATTCGGCTGCCAGCTCGGCATCAAAAACTAGAAGTTTACTTCCAAAGCAAGATTAGAATGGAAGAAGGCCTTGGCCCACAAGGGGCTGTCAAGTCAATAAAGAAGAGGCATCATGTACAATTATACAAGTATCACAATGAGCTCTCATATTATTAACAAGGCTGATGCTTTCCATTCTTAAAAGAAAAGAGAAAGAAAGAAATTTGTAGAGCAGGGGTGCACAACCTTTTCAGAATGAGGGGCCAAAATATGAAAAAAGATCAAGTCGAGGGCCAAAGCAGCATGTAAATGTTAAAACATGTTATAAACGTAAAAACACATTTTTGTGGCAATACACATGTGAATTACAATTATTAATTTACTTATTTTACTCATGCAAACATTATACAATGAAGGAATAAAACACAAACATTATAGATATGCTTAAAATACTTTATTTCTAGAAAAAAACTTGAAATTGAATAACAGGAGAAAACTTTTTGGTCATTATACAAAAAACAGAATTTAAATTTTGAAAAAAATTAGTAAAATTTAATGTGATAACTGTGACTGAATATTTGAAGTTATTGATATTATGTTGGGCTTAAGATTCGTTGTGGCAATACATATAACAGAAGAAAGGTTCTCATTTGCTATTCTATTTCTTATTTTTGATTTGTTTAAATTCATTAAAGAAAAAGCTTGCTCACAAATGTAAGTACTACCAAAGAAAGTTGAGCATGCAGCTGCATTTTGAGCTCCTATACGAATATTCATACTCTCGGGTAGCCATGAAGGGAACAAACTGAAAATCCGCGTTATAAAAAAATGAACTTAATGAACAGAAGTAAAATATTTATTCTGATGTAGAATCGTTTTCCTATCAGATTTTTTTCTTTTGTTTATTGGAAAGAGTCTCATTTCTTTTTAAATTAGTCTTATTTTATTAACATTCACGGGCCAACTTTAAAGGCGACGCGGGCCAATTTTCACCCGCGGTCCATAGGTTGTGCATCCCTGTTGTAGAGTATGAGAATTATTTTACTACAGTCATCATGCAACTTCTGCTAGTGACTGTCATACTAACAGTGGTTCACTGCAACTCACCACTTAAATTATACTATTCAGTTATTTACATTGTAATCTGTGTGTGGTCAAGGTTTTCTTCAATAAATGAAATTCAGAAAGCAAATTTGGCAGTTTCTTTTCCAAAAACTTCTGAATTTTTAACTTTAAATTTTATTTTTATTTTATCTTTAAATTAAACCCAATTATTAATAAATAAGGACTAGACCTATATACATAGTATATATATAGAAATCATTTCTTAAATTACACTGTTTAACCTTGATTTTTAAATAAACAATAAAAAATTCTATCAATTGCAAAACATATATCCATAACTTTAATTTTGAATACTAATGTGATTAATTTATTTTTATAAAAACAAAAAGTAAACTGATTTAATAAAAACTAATAAACGTTTTTCTTTTTTAATCTTCACTTTTTTATTTATGTATAATAATATATAAATAAAAATAACTTAATAAGCTAGCGAATCTCTAGTTTCATTGATTCTAACAATAGTTTCTACAATAAGATTAATTTCTATTTATTGAAAATATTTTTTATATAAGAAGTCACAATGGATATTACTAAGATACCAGTAAATAAAATATAACAAAAGGATTTGTAGTATAATAATAAAATATAATGCATCTAATTTAAAAATTATTATACAATGAAAGATTTTTTCTGAAATTATAGCAAAATCATTCAGTACAGTGAAATAATTTTTAACACATACCTTTGACATATCAAGATCAGTTTCATTAAGGTCAGTAGGTTCTTTTGTGATAATATGAATGATGTCAGACAGCCCATTAGCTTCTACATATGATTTCATCATGTTATAATGAAAATTGCTGGATTCAATGGTGAAAACCTATAATAAATAAAGTTAAAATTTTTTAAAATACAGGAAAGAAATCCATAAGTAACAGTAATTAAGAATTTTTATAAAAATGTATGCGTTAAAACTTTTAAATTTTTCATAAAAAATAAAATATTATCTTACACATGCTTTTCTTAATTTATTTTATTTAAAAGAGAAGTTCATTTTAAATTAAAAAGTTGGCATTTTAAAATTTAATTCAAGTACAGGGTGCTGCCCACAAATAAATATGAGGGTTTAATAAAGTATTACAAGATGGTTTATTAAATTATTACAATAAAACAAGTTTCTCTATATAAATAAAATAATTGTTAAATAAAAGTAAAATCATGGTTGTTCAATGTTTAATTAATGGTTTCTACAGTAGTAAATTTTTAAATTTAGTTGTAGACATTTGTTTTTGGTTTGACAATTTATTTCCCACATATCGCCATATGCAATAGTCCAGTGGGTTGAGTTAGGGATTTCTTCTGTGGCAGGCCATTCTTCTGTGGAAGCAAAGGATGGAATTCTGTTTGCACCACAGTTGAACAATCTTGGCTTTAAGGGCATGTTTAATCTTGTTCAAATGTGAATGAATAATTTTTAAATATTTTTATCATTATATTTATATATTATAATAAAATATGGAAATCTCATGATTAATCTTTAGTCATATGAGATTTTAATATTTTTCAAAATAGTATTTTTTTTGTCAAATTTAATACCTTAACAAAAAAGACAGTTTTCGTCTCTTGCTTCCAGGATTCCAAACCCTTACTGAGATTGTGCTTTCTGGAACTTCTGATGAGTTTTTCTTGTTGAACACCTATTCTACATTGTTTTTGTAGGAATTCTATTATTTTGTCTATTACGAGATGCTTGTTGCAAAAATAATTTCTCATTCAATAATATGAATTCAATAGCAGCATCTTTCCAGTAGCCTTTCGCACTTTTCAAATTTAAGCCTTATGAAATTTTCCTGGCAGATTCCACTGGATTTTCACAAATTCTTTCGCAAGCACATTTTATCAAATCTTTTATTTGTATAATGTGTTTTTACTATTTTGCTTATGAAGTTCTTTTAAGTAATCCTTTTGACACGTTAAAATTTTATCCAAAAAGTAAACATTTTTTTCACAATTTCCATTTAAATATCATTCAAGAATTACGCATTGTTTAGCTTCCATATTGATAATGCAAAAATAAAAATAAATAAATAAAATAAAAAAATAAAAATAAATAAAAAATAATAATAAATAAAACAGATTTTAATTAAATAAATCATCTGTACTAATACTCATGAAATAAAAAAAAATTTAAATGTTGCAAACATAAAAGAAATTTTTGAATAAAAATTACGTGAAAAGAACTTTTTAGCGATTTATTTGTGGGCAACTATAATTATGAAGAAAATGTTAATTTTAAAAGTGACAAACATGGGAATTGCAAAGCTTAGTTTTCTTTTTTACAGAATATGAACACAGTGTTCCTTTTATAAATTATAACATATATTTATTATCAATATTATATATTTACAGTTTTAAAAAGGATTAAATTCTAATTAAATATTTTAATTCTTTTCAATTTTATTTTGCATTATATTTATGATCATATAAGTAACTTAATGGAATACTGGCTTGCAAAACAGCAATCGCTCATAATATTAAAAATATAAATATTTTTATAAAACAAAATATTGCTTATTTTTTTATGGAAGCTATATCATATTATATAAACTTATGTGCAATATGCTCATGCTATTACTTATAATTTGAAGTTGTAAACAAAGTTCAAAAATTAATTTTTATTTGTCATACAGAATTCAAGAACACTTTTATCATTATTAATCCATTAAATTTAGGAGGTTACTTATAATTAGTCAAGCAATTTGTGTACATATAGACACACACACTCATAGAACTAAAAATGTTTTAAATGTGTACTTTTTGTGCTCCTAATTTTGCTGCCATTAGTGGTAGAAGAGAGCCATCACTTATACATAAGCACACAGAAGAAGGAGAAATAACCTAAAATACAAGAATTATTTTATGAATTTTAATTAAGTTTCTTTATTTTTGTTATTATAATATAATTTTTTAAATTTTAAGAATATATTAATTTACTGCTAAGAAAAAATGCATACACATAAATATACATTAATACAAACAAATAATTTTGATGTAAAACAATAATGAAAAATTCTTGATGCAAACAAAGATAACACTATTGAATTACTTGGTATAATATTTAAAATATATATATATATATATGATTGTCATTTTGTGCTTATAAAATCAATATACTTTTTATATAATATTAATCTCTACATATTTGAATATTACCTTCTAGAAGTACAATTGGATAATGAAAAAGTAGCTTTCTTATTATCCATTTATTGTTGGGAAGTAGAAAAACATTTGAAAGTAAGGATTGACTTACTGCTTTATAGTTATTTTTTCGCAAAGCATAATTAAGCCAAACTTTATGGTTTAAAGTAAAATATCTATACTTGAATTAAAACCACAAACTGTTGAATTTAAGGTCAGATCAATAATTTTTCAGTTGACAGCATAGCTTGAGAAAGAGGTAGAGAGAAAACTTAAGAAGAAAAAGAGAAGCAAGTGAAATATCTTGTTTTTTCTTTCTTCAAAAAGGTGAACACTTTAAAACATATTACATTTGTGATACAAATTAGGAATTCATTTCAAGCAGTTCAAATTTAATGTGGTCTTAAGAGAAATACAATTTAATGTTATTAAGTACATTTCAATTTAGTTTATCATCTACCACCGACATAGATACTATTATAAAAACCATCAATACATAAATTAACAACAAAATAGTCTATTAAAAGTTTTACAATGTCACATAACTAAGTTATTTTGTGTAATTTCTTTTTTTAAAATTCACTTTAATTCAATTAAAAATTAAATTTTTTTTATCACAATTCTACAATTTTTTGAATCTAAACATTCAAATTTCCTTAAAAGTATGGAATAACAATCAAGGGTTTAGAAGTTAAAGATAACTTTTCATTAATTTAACATATGTTTATAGTTTCTTAGCAAAGATAATTATTACAAATATATTGAAATATAAATACATTTCATTATTTAAGATTTAAAAATATGAACCTGTTTCAGCATTGAGATGTAAGAGTTGTTGAGAGAAACATCATTCTTCATACCTATTCTTGCATGTGAGTCAGTTATATGAACATGGCAATTACATGTTGGACTATCAACAATCTTTTTATTACTTGCTCTATAAATATAAATGTATTATTAGTGAGTATATTAAAAAATTTTCATATGAAATAAATTCTCAGTTAATATATATTGGGTTGTTTGGAAAGTAATTTCGTTTTTCCTGACAAAGGATTTAATTGCATTTCTAGAACCCAATTTCACATTTAAGCCGCATAATCATTATTTGTTTTTAGAGCTGATATAGCTTGTGTGTAAAAAAGTTCAGTTAATTCTACACAGTAATTTTTGGTTGATGTTCTTTTAAATATGGAGAGCAATAAGAAGCTTTTTGTCATGTTTTACTTTTTTACTATAGAAAAGATAAAAATGCATTTTAAACAAAAAAGAAATTAATCAATGTATATGGAGAAGATGTATTGACAATACGCCAATGCCAGGACTAGTTTGCAAAATTTCAATCTGGCAATATTGATGTCAAACATGCACTATGCTCCAGAAGACTGGTTGAAGCTGATAAAGGCATTAGTTGATGCAAATTGGCGAATAAAAACATGTGAGATCAGTGTGAGGTTAAGTTTATCAAATTCAACTATTTATGACCACTTGAAAAGCCTGAATTTAATCTCAATATATGGGTTCCCCATGTTCTCACAGAGAATTTGGAAGTCTAATGTCATAAGCCGGACAAACTGAAAGATGTACTTCAAAGAAAAGGCCAGAATTAATCAACAGTAAATATGAAGTGTTCCACCAAGAGAAACTGTGATACCTCATACAAGTTTCGTCACTAGCCAAAAGCTTCTTCATACAAGTTTTGTCATTTGCCAAAAGCTTTTACAGCTTGAATGGGATACACTGGCACACCCAGCATATTCTCTAGACCTGGCACCTTTAGATTATTATTTGTTCTGGTAATTGCAAAATTATTTTGATGGTAAAACTTTTACTTCAAATGAGGAGGTCAAAAATCAATTGGATCAGTTTTTTGCCAGCAAAGACCAAATATTTTATAAGCTTGGAATCATGCTCAAACCAGAAAGATGGCAAAAGATGTTACACCAGAATGGCCAATATATAAATAAAATATTTATTCATTATACGAAAATTGTCCTTCATCCCAGCAAAAAAAAAAAAAAAAAAAAAAAAACTACTTTTTAAACGACTAACATATTAATAAACAGTTATACATATAATTAAGAATGCATATATGTGTCATAAAGTATTTTGCTAAATGGTAACCAGTATAGAATTTCTATACTACCCTGTTCTATTTTCAATATTTAGCAACATTATTAACTGATAAATTATAAAAACAAATATTGCATTACCTGTATAAGAAAATATTAAAAATTTATGAGAGCTCCCATTATATATTCTAAATAATTTACATCTCATTTTAAAGAAAAAGTTGTCCTTTAAGGTCAAATGATTTGCAAAAATCAGATTAAATATGATGAAACTAACTCTTAATAAACTAGCAATACCTTATTAAAGTAGTGCCAGGTTTAAAATGCTTTGTGAAATATGCATACATAATATTCTCTATGAAAATTGCATACTAATACGAGATGGGAAAAACCGCCATGCCATATTACTGCAAAAAATTATAGAACTTTACTAGTAATTTGGCAGAAAACAAGCATGACATTTATGCACACAAAGGAATAAATTTACTTATAATAAATTTAAATATTAGTAACTTGAAATGCAGTAGATGCAAAAATTAACATAATCATTTTGGTAAAAATTATTTTATAGTAAATGTTATATGTGAATGAAGCCCAGTGACAGAGCTTTGCACTTTCAAGTTGTAGGTCTGATTTCTAGGCTGGACAAGATCAATTCAGCCTATCATCCTTTCAGTGGGTTGATAAAATTGAGCGCAAAGTATGATTGAGAACTAAACACTGGGGGTTTCGTATTTAACTGACTACTTAACAGGAACATAAGCTTTGCACCCAAGGCTCTCCATCAAGAAAATGATCAATAAGGGCACAGGTCTATGCCCAATATGGACTGATATACTATTGATTTGAGTACACACACACATATATATATAAAATAATGGTGGGCATTGTGTGACTAACTCTTCCACCACAACAATGCTGGAAATTGCTATTTATTTATCATTATTTGGTGGGCACCTGTGAACCAAGTCATGGAAACGAGTAACATTACAAAAAGCATACCACCACAAACTTGTTTATGGATTGAGCCACAGTCATATATCATCTCAGAAGACAGGACAGAGAAATACTGGGAGAAAGAAACAGCCATGTGTGAACCAGGTTTCAAACCCGTGACCAACAGCCTAAGGAGTCAGGAACGCTAATCACTCAGCAATCGGTCGACTGAGTACATATATAATGGCATTAGTGCTAGTTAATCATTTTAAATGAATTCATTACTCATGTCAAAGAATCTACATTTTTAAAATTTTAATGACAACTCATTCAATTTCAAAATTAAAACAAGAAATTAATTAATAATCTTTTCTATTAAGTGATTAATAAATAAAAAATCATACATATGTAGAAAATAAATTGAAATCTAATTTCATTAAATAAATATTTCAAAATTATTTAGAATAATTTTAAATAATTTATTATATTAATTAGAATAGAATTAATATAGAATTAATTATATTAATTAGTGTAAGATATTTAGGTTTAATCTTTTCTACACAATCAAACAGATATTTATAAAAGTACACTTTAAGCTAATGACATTTCATTCTCTTATAATTACTTGCCAGAAAAGATATTTGGATTAATAACCAAGACTTTTATGATTTTAATAATATGATAAATTCCAATAGTTTTATAATTGACAACAAACATGCATGGAGCAAGAAATATTATTAATACTTAGGAATAGCAAACCATAGGCTGTATTCATCATGGTATGCTGTAAGTGTAATCTTATCCCCTTCTGTTACAGTGACACTTTCAGGTAAATAATAAATAGCTTGCATCCAGTGATCTCTCCACTGAAATAAAGAATGAACATTTAATTTAATATTATGATTCCACATCAATTACAAAATATGATTTAACAAAAGTGAGCAAAAATTGTATTTAAATAAATTTATTTAATAAAATTCATAAGACAGTTCTTTAGTTTTTTGTCATTCAATGATATACAGGTGCGCAAAACTGAAGCAATTGTAGTTTCTTTAAGCCATACACCTAAGACAAATCAGAGATACAAAAAATTCTGAAATGAGACACCACTGTGTATTAAAATGATGACGAAAACATAGTTAAGCAAAAATAAATACTAAATATATAGTGTGGAATCAATAAAGAAGTCTTTATCAAATCCATTGAATCATTACACATGATTGTCTGTACAAGAGCAACAAACTGTGTTCCTTACTGTGTTATTATCTTCACACTACATGCATGTTATTTTCCTTTGAAGCAATAACTGTTTTGTACCACACCAGATTAGTCAACATACTTGAAGTATTCAATTAGTATGCCCATTATTCAATTAGTATGTTTCAATTGTTGGGCGTTCCATAAATCTTTCCAAAGCATACAGGGAGTACACAGACCAATCTATTCAAGTGATATCTTTTATTTCCTAAATTTGCTGAATAGCAAGAGTCCAGTGTAGCTATGCATTATTATCTATGAAATCTGCTCCAAATGCACATTGGTTTGGAGACATTAAAAGGGAAGGATCACCTTTTACAATTGAAATCTCTGGTTACAAAACCTATAAAAAACAAGGAACTGAGTCCGCCTAGACATCCTCAGGATAACAATAGTGTGTGATCTCTTTTTGTGATGTTACGGTGTCTTGATCTCTTTCCAAATCAACTGGAATTGAGAATCGTTTGTGGCACTGAAATGTTTGTAAAGTAGGCATGAATCCATTGATAAAACTTCCAGTTTCCCTCCTCTTGGTACCACTCTAAGCTGTTGCTCCAAATAGACAACTTACAAATAAAATGCTGCATTTTATTTGAATAAGCCATCTTTGTGAATGCATTTGAACACATGTCAATCATTGCTTTATACAGTTGTTGAACATTGGTGCTACATGAATGGCTTCAGGCTGTTTACATTTGCAGGACAATATATCATTGATCCACTGCAGTTGTTTTTTAGAGGTGTATATTACCATACTTTCTAAGAATTGTACCTATGGTCTGGAATGCTTTCCAAGAATGCAAAATGACACAGTTGTTGAGTCTGAACTTTTCAATTATATTGATCACATTACACCTCCTCCAGTTTTCTGAACATTCTCCCACCTGTGAAGTCATAACAAATGATTTCTCCAAGTCATATTTCATGAAAGAACTTTTGCACTCACAGCATGAGCTATAATTGCATCTCTATCTTTTATTGCTATCTCTAACATGAGCATTTAGAATTAACTCATGTCACATGTGATTTCAGTCCTAGCATTTTCATACATATGATCTTTTCAGTGAAGTGCATCAATTGCACTAATTGCAACAAATATTCTCTAATTTCATAGCTACCTACTTAAAATTTATGTTGTTATTTAAGTTTCGCACAAAAGAGCAAATTCAACTGGGACTTAACATTTAAAAACCACAACAGCCATCTGTCCAGACAATAAAGGCAAGGAACTCACAAACTGCAGAACTTAAAGCCAAAAAACTAATCACTTATCTATGAGATGAACTAATAATAAAGAGAGATTTTTATACATTAATGTGAACCTGAAATGATAATTACATTTATATACAGACTTGTCAGTTTGAAATTCTAAACGGTAAAAATGGAAAAAAAAAAAAAAAAAAAAAAAAGTCTTTACAATGGGGGAAAAAAAAGGAAAAAATGTTTGAAAACCTTTAAAATTTAAAAACTGAATTAATAAATATAGCAAAAAGTTTTCAGTAAAAAATAATTGATTACATCAGGGGTGTTTGTGGGACCCCAAAAAATCCCCGGAAACATTTACAGACTTACTACCGACATTTTGGAGTTTCGAGAAGGAGGGGGGACAGAATTGAAAAATTACAATTATGAAGTATTGAATGGCCTAATTATTGCGTTTTCTGCTTTCAAAGCAAACACAATTACCTAGATCAAAATAAATAATTCATTGTTATTCCTACTTCCTTTTGAACGACGATCCCTGGAACTTCCGGGTATTGACGTTCAAAATCCCCGGAATTCCGTGGTTTCCCCGGAGCACAAACACCCCTGTTACATACCATTATTTTATTAGTTAAGTACTTTTAATTTATTAAGAAATTTTTAGTTTCTAGTGTTTTTAAATTTAAGACTGCTTATTTGAGAATATTTCATCTAAAGTTTCTAACGTACCCATATAATTAATTTTTTTGAAAGTAATAAAATTTAAATAAAATATTTTAAATAATTTAACTTAAACAAATAATAATTTTTGTGAACTTACTTGAGTCTTGCTAGGATCAGGTTGAACCCATTTAGGACCATTATTTAAAAAAATTTCTCCATCCATATCCATTTTTAACACCCACCACATAAACACTACTTCACAATTTCCCGACTGTGAAATAGGAACTTGCTTTATAAATGTTTCATTAAATTCAATTGACTTCTTTCCAGTGAAATCAAACCTATAAGAAGTTAAAAGTCATAATTTAATGAATTCTTTACTTACTTATATTTTTATAATCACAAACTTTTATAATTTTTGTTTATAATTAATTATAGTGTTTTTTAAAATTCATATCACAAGAGATATATTGAATAAGAGCATGTGCTAATTTTTCACAACAGGATTCAAAAGTAAAACACTTTATCTGAATAAAAACTAAATATGCATGATTTTGACAGTGAGGTATTAAACCATTATATTATTGTTATAGATTATTACTACTGAAAATAGTTACACAATTTAGCATTAAAATTTCATTAGGAATTTTAATGCTAAATTGCTTAACTATTTTCAGGATAGGAGGATTGGCATGTAGCCTGATTACCCAGTTTTAGTCACAAAAATTAATAAAAAAAACATCCCACATTATTTTCATTAAATTAAAATTTTCAGTATTTTCAAAATAATCAAAAGATTTTGTTAAAAAGGACACTAAAATAATTTGGTAATTAAGCAAAATTTAAAAATAATACTTAAACATTCATCAATCTGAATTAGAAGTTATAATGAAGGAAAACTGTAATTAGTAATCATTTAAAACAAACAGAAATGAATCTAACATGCAACAAAAAATTACAGGCTTTTACTTTCTTCTTGTGAATTTATAATAAAAAATTAATTAACACAAAAAATAAGATATATATTTTTTTATTAAATATAAGGAAAAATTTAAGCTTGTTATAAACACATTCTATAACAAAATATGAAAATATTATATATATCTTTGATATAAACAAAAAATACTGAAAGCTTGTCTCATGAAATAAAATGTTACAAAAGCGATTCATATTTTTTTATCTCATAATAAAGAAAGCTTATGAAATAGAAGTAAACAGCAAGATGTATATTGAATTTTAATGAATATTAAATAAAGAATAAATATGCTTTTAAGTGCAATCTTAATGATTACATTAATAATTTAAATTGATGATATGTCATACATTAAAAATAAAATTTGGTCATTAATATAACAGGCAATATCAATTAACCTTGCACTAAATCTACAGGTGATTATCAAAATAAAGTTAGCACCTGTGAATAAGTCAAAAGCATTTCATTATTAAATTTCTTTGCAGCTTTCCATTATCTCTTTACTAGCTTTTTGAAGAATTAGATCAAGCAGGAAAATTTGAAGCAAAGTCAGATTAAATTGTAATTATTTTTGGTTTAAAGCTACTTCAAAACGAATGGAAAAAATTAAAAAGAAAAATACTTTTAGCAAGGGAATAGATGAAAATTCCAGAAATTATTAAATTTCATCTAAGAATGCATGCAGTATTTATTCAAAATTTTATTGGATTATAATTAATAATTATTATAAACATTTGACACACAACATTTTTGAAGAATTAATAAACATATTTTAATTGAAAAAAAAGTGTATAATAAACAACATAACTTATTTATAAAAAAAATAAGTTAACTAAATTATTCAACCTTAATATCATTATTTAACTATATTCTCTTCCTGCTCGTAGATGATAAAAATCTATATTTACTTATCTGTATTATAAAATCATGTTACAAAAATTTATAAAAGTATAAATAATTATCATGAAGCTATACTTAAAATTTAGCAAAGTATAACAATTTAAAGAGATTTCCTTTAATTCCTTGAAAAATGTGATGTAATTTGATACTTCAAATCTATCTACCTCTTAATTGTAAAATATTTCGATTGGTGAACAAACCTAATCCATTCTATAGTCAGTTAAACAAATTTTAATTCTATAATAGTATATATTAATAAAGAAACACTAGTTAACAAATATAAAAATTACATAAAAACATGCTTTGTCTTTATATGAAAGAATATTTTTGTTATTGAAAATATTTATTTATATTGGGAAAATAAATCCTGCATGCAGACATTCAACAGTTTAAATGTACAAACAAAAATGAAATCTTACTCAAATACACAGATTGGTTCTGTCAAAATTTTAAATTTATCTTCAGGTATTTGGGACATTTGTACATCATGTACCGCAGCTGATCCTGGACAAGTAGTTACATTCTGGGGTGGTACAATAATTTTATCAGGTCCTATAACAACTGGTGAAAGCTTATTCCATTTTGAGATCATGTCTGACTCAATAATTTGAACATATACAGCTGCAGCTGAAGGTATCACTATAGAATCAGCCTGAAAAAAATCACGACATTAATTTTGTAATAAAGTAAATAAATTAAAACCCAATTCAGATTTAAATTATTATTTATAGGATAAATTAAAGAAAGTAAAATTTGAAGGAAGATTTACAAATAAATTAATACATCATATTTTACAATTCAGAAAAAATTGTAAGTTTTTTATTCAATGGAAATTGGAGTCTTATATTTAAACTATTCTCTTCAAAAGCAAATTGTAAAAACAAAATTTTAAGAAAACTGCTGATTTTTCAAAAAATCACCCCCCCCCAGAGATATAATTATTTCTTATATTTGAAATAGCTCTTCATAATCAGTACAAAATATTGATATCAAATCTTTTGACTAAATACAAATAAGAAACCATTGATCATAATTAATAATGGATTTAAGAATGTAGTACAAACTTGTTTAGGATCTTAATTACTCACTTCTAATAAATGCTTCACAGCATGATGAAATGTTTTTAGAGATCCTTCCCCAATTAGTTCAGTATCAAATACTTCAGCAACCAAAATATTTGCTTTCTCTTTCATATCCCCATCTGAAAAATTAAATATTTGTTTCAAAATTTCAAAATGCAGAATGAATTTAACTTTATCAGATAGAAATAAAATTAAAGAAAATCATTTAAAAAGTATAATAGCATAATTTAAAACTTTCAATAATTATGAGATATATTTGATATTTGCAAAATTGTTAATTTTAGGAGAGATAATTCCATGAGTGATATTTTACTTTCTGCAAAAGAATTTTCCTTAAATTTACAACCTGATTTTACTAACAATATCAAAGAAAACTGATATTTTTCATTAAATTTTACACCACAGAAAATGTAAATTTTCATTAATTAGTTCTAATTTTCTGGTTTAAAAAAATTGTAGAACAATTGATCTTTTTTAGCAAAATAAACAGCTTTTCAATAACTAATACTAAGTACATAAAAATATGTAAATAATAGATTCCAGTTTCAGTCTTTTTTTGAAATTCCATGATGAAATAATGAACATTTTTCACTTTTCAAATTTGCTTCTATAGAAATCATAAAATGCAAGACAATATAGTAACTTTTTTTGTACAAAACATATCAAGGATTCAATTATTTAAATATATGTTTTTAAAATAATGAAACAGAAATTAGACATAAGTTATTACAAATTAAATTAATTGTAAAATAAGAATTAAATAAAAATGGGTATATTTTTTCATGTACACAAAAACTAACCATGTCATTATTTAAAGCATTTGTAATCCCATCAATTATCGAATCAAATACAATTTTCAATTAAGATAATTGATGCGAAAAATTAAAGATTTAATCATCTAAAAGAAAACTTATACTTTAGATTAAACATTTTCTAGCAAATTAAAGATCTTTATTGACATGTTTTTCTACTGATAGAAACACACAAATAAGAAATTAAAAATCGTTTCGTGAATTAAAAAAAAATTAATAAATGTTAATGGTAAAAAAAAAAATCTAAAGCTGATTCTTCTAGATAAAATACAGAAGTGTGACACTTTGTAAGCAAAATTTAGCATTATTAAGTGACATTGAAATTAACATTTTATAGCTTTATGTACAATATTAGTTAAGTTAAAATGTAATGTTTATTTACTGAATTTGAGTCAAGCTTAATGAATTAAAAAGTTAATGCAAATTTTCATTTATCATTACAATTTTTCAAATAAAAGAAAAATGTTCAGTTCTTTATCATTAGATTTTATTATGATTTAGCAAATTACAAGAAAATTAAACAAATGATTAAAAATTTAAATCTAAAATTATCATTAAATAATTTTTTAAATTAATTTTGGTAAAGATTGCAATCTTTAGTATTAACCATTATTAATAGCCTTTGGTTTTTCAATACAACACAAGCAAATTTAAGAAAAAAATAGAATGGAAATACAAATAATTTAAAAAATGAGTAAAAGATGTCAAATTAAAGTTGGGGGGAAAAATTGCATGAAATTCAAATTTTAAAAGATTATTAATGGCTTCATTAGAAATATTTCTAATGAATAATATTTATAAGACCAATAAAAATTTATATTAATCAATTTTGAGAACATTACATTTAATGAAAAATTATCTGTGAGAAATTTCGAAATACAAACTACAAACCTTTTCCAACTGTTAACTTGGTTGAATGTTTTTGAACAAGATGAATTTTGCTCGCAAATCCATTTGTTTTAATCACTTCTTCAGCACATTTTGCAACAGGAGTAAACATCTAGGAAATAAATAAAAAAAACAGTAATTAATGAAAATGTTACTTCAACATTAAAACTTAAATAGTTTTCAAAGATAGTTTCATTTAAATCAAAAATTACTTCACAAGCAGTAATGCTATCAGCTCCTGCACTAGCAGCCATCATTGACAAAAGACCTGTTCCCGTTCCAATATCTAAAACTTTTGCTAATCGTCCTTGTTCTTTCATAGATTTAATAGCTCTTTTTATGGCAACATGATATTTTTGATTCTAAAAGAAAAGATTTTCAAAATGTTAACTTTTTTATACAGCAGCACAGTATAATATATAATAAATACAATCATAACATATAAAAGTTCTCATCTTAATAAATAAATAAAATAAAGTACATTAAACATATATAAAGAAAATAATGAAATTAATCCAAATAATCCTTAAGTTACGGTAAAAGGATGTTTTACTAAGTTAATTAGTAAAATATTACATTAATTTTCCTTAATTTTTTAAGAGCATAAAACAAAAATTTTAAATTGTCTCACACTTAGTTTTTTTAAATTTATTACAAATAACTCACAGATACATTAAATATTTTTTTTAACTTAACATATAGGAACAATACATAATAAAAATTGAAAAGACTATTTTAAATTTTAAAAATAATTAAGTTCATATAAGTTTTTAAAAACACAACTTGTTTCATTAAAAACTATTCAAATTTGTAACTTTCATGAATTTTATTAGTAATTTTATTTTGTAAAAACATTGTCACGCATATTTATTTGTAAAGATAAATAAATAAATATAATAACATTAATCTCCCTTAGTGTTATATTCTGATCAAAGTTAATAAAAGCTCATAAAAATATATTTAAAAGATAAATGGTTCTGCAGGACACATGAAAATAGATATATGAAAAATTGTTACCCTTTCTGTATCATGCAACATATCAGCATATGAAGATCTAGAAAAAAAAAATGATTTAATTTTAATATATTTATTTCAACACAAACATTTCTTTTTTTGTTAAAGTTAATTTTTATACAGTATAATCAAGGTATGATATTACAAAAATTTTTGCAAATAGTCCGAATATTTTTCTGAATATTGAATTAAAAATTACATTTAGCCAGAGATTTATCATTCAGCTAATAAATTGTGATGATTAATCTAATCCTTTCTTATTAACCATTTTAAATTAATTTTACAAATAGTATATTTTGTTTTGTTAGATTTGAAGATATTTTAGAAAATAAGCTCAAATCTGAAGCTGTTGAAGTTACATAAATAATATCATTTTAATAAATTTACTTGAATAGGAAACTTCTTTTCAGTCTGAGTTTTACAATAATTTTTCAATATTAAATTATTTTGGATTAAACTAGTTTATAAGAATATATAAAACTTGTTTAAATTAACTATTTAAAAACACTTCTAATGTTAACTTTATAATTTTACTTTCTACTCTTTATAATATATTAGATCTGATCTTTATAGCCAATAAAATATGCTAAATTGAAATGTCATTACTGCCCTTTACTATCTTAAAGATACACTATGAAAGCAAGACATCTGTTTATCATACATTTTAAATGGTTCGAAGCTTAGATGAGAAAGTTATTATTTCATAAAGTAAACCATTTAATAAATAACCCTAGATTTATTTCCCTCATACTATCAGAGAAAACAAACATTGTTGATGGCTAAGCCCTGATGTACTGACTAACTGTATCGTTTAAACATATAAAAAAATATGTTCGGTGTATCCATATAGCACAGGTGATAACACATTGCAAGCATGTCACAAATCTAGCAACAGCAGAAGGCAGCCTGTTTGGTTGTATGCACGACAGCTCTCAGCAGATTGCATTGTTTAATTCCAAAAGATTGGATGGATAGGATCAGTATACCTGTGATTTTGAATACCTACATAGACAAACATCTATTGGTGTAAGATGTAGAGAATGAGGGAGCCATGCAAAACTTGCAACATGTCTGCTAACAATTTGCACTTCCTGGAACACCTGTATCATAAATTCCTGACTAGAATAAAAGTGTGACTTGATACTCTATTTTGCATAAACATGACAGTCATAAACACATCTTTTTTAAGAAAACACTAAACATCCTTTTTGCACAGAAGCATTAAATTTACTGTTATTATTTCCCACCCATTTATTGACATTGTGCTTTAAGGAAAAGGAGCCCTATGATGAAGGACTCTTTGAATCTATTCCACACTGCGATTATGGGGGAAGGCAGTGGTTTCTCAGTATAGACAAGTGGCTTTTATGTCACTTTGATGTGACAGTTATATGTATTCATTTCTCCATGGAGCAAAAAATGAGTTTCAACTGTTCACAACATGTTAAAGATCAAGAGGGATTTTATCCAAATCTGGAGAGAGCCTACCTCAGAAATGCTTCTCTCTCCCTAGGGTATCCAACAGTTAAACCTCATGACAAGACAGTAATTTGTGGATACTGATAAAAAACTCTACGAAAAATGTTATACGTTGAGAATGGTGATAAGCGCAATTGCGTGCGAGCTTTTTGTAAACTGTTAGTCCTTACAGTAAGTTCAGATGGTTGTTTTTCTATTTTTGGTGCAATATGCACTAAACATTTATGTCTTAGATATGATCGCCCAAACCTTATATAGTCCTCCACTCATCAAATTTCTTTAAATTAAGAGCTTGCCTTACTTCCACATTTACAATTAAGTCATTTGTACCACAGCCACCTGTTGGTTAAATTTTGAAATTTTTTATCTCAAAAAAATTTATGGCCTATTACTGCAAACTTTTTATGTTGGCTATTTTTTCTTATTTTAGAAATTTTAAATTTTTAGACTTTTCTTAAACTGTATTTTCAAAATAACAATAAAGTTGCTATTAAAAACTTATTACTGGTTTAACTTTGTTATTGCTATATAGCAATTTTTGTACACCAGGACTAATTTAACTATAACAGTTTTATGTAAATTCCTAACCCCTATAAAATTTTGTGCTTCAAATAGAAATTCAACAAATTAATTGTTGAATTAAAATAATAAATCTTTCAACTGTCGTATCAATTATTACAAGTACATAAATTTTCATTTCAAAGGTATAAACAATTACTATCACTAGAATAAAAATTTTCTTAAATCTTGTAAAAATTTTTTAATATAACTTAACTAGTTTAAATTGCTGAGCAATTAAACAAACAGAAAAACAACTTTTCTTATTTTAATCACATCAAGATTTTTTCATGATCTTAACATATAGCTTTAATTAATGTTAAATAAAGAAAGACAAAATAAAAGAAATGACAAAATAAATTTGAAAGAATTAAAAGAAATATTGAGAAAGAAGAATTAAAAGAAATAAATGAGAAAGAATTAAAAGAAATGACAAAATAAATTTTGTTAAAAACTTATGAGCTTTAGTATAAAAAGCATATTAAAATAACCTTAAGAAATTAAAAAAGGCCTATTTTCAAAACAAGTTGCTTACAGCAGTGAATGTTATCTCTCCATCACATATTTTCAATATCATACCAGGTAATTTGGCACTACACATTGGATAGCTTAACCATAGGACACTTTTAAAAAGCATTGAATAAACTGTCAGTATATTTCTTTCTGAAGAGATTTTTCATAATTAGTGGACTATATTAATGTATCCAAGAAAGAGAAACTTAGATAGAACTAATTCCTACAAACATGCACACAGAAATCATCATTTGTCTCTCAATGTTCAACAGTAATTTGAATTAAATTTGGTATTTTCCCTTCAAAAATACTGACAATTTTAAGCATGGTAAATACTAAACATATTATGACTATTCATAGAATCTTCAGCCATGCAAATTAATTATTTTTAGACAAAGAATTAACAAACAAAGATGGATTCTGTGGAAGATGAGAGGTTTATACGTAAAAATTATACATCTTCAAGGGAAAAATAAT
This sequence comes from Latrodectus hesperus, assembly GCA_037975125.1. NCBI lineage: Eukaryota > Metazoa > Arthropoda > Arachnida > Araneae > Theridiidae > Latrodectus > Latrodectus hesperus. The sequence continues at coordinate 83,554,552 of CM075850.1, forward strand.
GTTAAAATTCTTATAACAAATAATTATGACAATTAAATTATTATTCATATAGATTTCAAAACAATTATACATATTTCAACATTTTTTCTAGACAAGACAAGATTCACATGGGAAAGCAATTAACGACGTGTGCTGATCGGGAGTGAACTAAAGCTACACATACCAATAATCGAACATGTTCGAAAGACATAGTTACTGTGGTGGTAGAATAATGGTTTAAGCAGGGACCACGTTTAATATTCACACTGATCTGCATGTGTTCCAGAGAGGAACTGTGACATGCATAAGATACAGGAAAGAAATCTTGATCTATATGTCTGCCCATATGTCAGTACGATTGGCAATGATTTCATTCTGATGGATGATAATGCACAATATCATTGACTTATAGTTATTGAGGAATACCTTGAGGGTTTGGAGGGAATGGAATGGTCAGTTTTATCTCCAGACCTGGATCCCATAAAGTATCTCTGGCACTATCTTGATAGATAGGTTGCTGCTTTACCAAAGTTTGTAGGAGAGCTGAAAACAGCTTACAATGTGCCTGGTCTTTGTTCCTCATTTTGGTAATGACAACTTAATTGAGAGTATGTAAAGTTGATTAAATCAATGCATTGAAGCCAGGGGTAGGAATATTCCTTATTAAAACTCTTTTTTGTTATGCTTCAATGACATTTTACCCCACATAAAACTGTGAATATTCTTTATTCCAAAAATGAACTTTTTAAACACTTTTTTGTAAACTATTTATGCATTTACCTTATGTAAGCTTCAACATTGCAATCAATGCATAGCTGTTTTGTGCACATCATCCATATTCGGTGTTTCTACATTGAATCATTTTTAAATTAGGAACATAAAACTGACTTTACCACATTAATTAAGAAGTACATTTCTAATAATAAACTATTAACAGTAGTTTACTATTAATCACAATTTATTTAGCAGTAAGAGATTTAAAATAAAATATTTAAGCAAGAAAAAATTAATATTCCACTTTACCTTAAGTAGTATAATATATAAAATTTTGCGAGGCAACTTTAATGTCTCTCATTGTCTGAAGATAATAATCCTATTTTTTAATTTATGCATTTGTATACACAATAACCCTCCAAGATTTATAATATTAAAAATTATATCTCAATAATTCTTATAATTTTCCAGTAACAATTTTTTTCTCTCATGTTTGGTTTACTTATTGCATTATTAATTTTTGTTTATTAGGCTAAATCAAACACAGAAATCACAGTTTTAAGTGGGTTTTGAACCACAACAAATATCCACATCTGCGAAAAAGAACTAACTCATGAGTTACTAAATTAAAAATCAAAGTCCTAGAGTTATTCAACAAGCAGCTTGGCTAATCCATAAAGAAATTTGGAAAAAAAACGTGTTCTATTCATGTTAATAAATTAATAATCATTTAAAAAAATTTATTTTCAAACCAAATACATATTATTTGAGTTATTTATGAGATCATATCTCAATAGTTTGCTAAATCAACATATCTATTAAGCTTGCTTTAATACCTATATATACCTATGCATGTATAAATTAACTGTCACAACATTTGATATTATGGAACACAGGTTTGATTGTTCTTTAATAACTTTTGATTTTTCTAAGTACATATTAATTAATCATTTCTAAATATTAATCAATAAAATAGCATGTTCAAACATTTTGATGGTACAATTCCATAACATAATCATCACAATGCAAAAGAAAAATAATCACAATTATTGTCTTAAATATCTGTTGTGTACTGTTTACCCACCACTAAAAAAAGTACAAATATTCTATAAACTAAATAATTATAATTTAAGAACAAAACTTACTTAAATGTCAAAATTTATTTCTGAAATAAAATAGTTTACAAACAATTCAATGAATGAATGCAAAATATATTAGAATAGAGTTTCTTTATGACAATAATCGTTTTGAAAAGAAGTTTATGCAACAATATAACTTAACTGATAGCCAGTGGGAAATCGCACAAAAAGTAAATCAGAATTTAATATTATGGTCAGTTTTATTATTTTTTATTATCATTGTTCTATGTAAACATAATTATTTAGATAAACATTAATTAAGCATTAGTAAAAACTACTCAATCAAATATCATGCTCAAATTTTTTGGCAACAACATTCTTGAAATAAATCTTAAACAAAATAACTTAGGTGATAGCCAATGGGTAAATAGTAGCGAAAAGATAAATTTTCTTTAATGGGGAAAATCACCAAGTTTGAAGAAATGTTTTTATTAGGAGTGACTCTCTTTTTTTACTTTTTAGGTAAGTATTTTTTTAAGATTGTTAATGCCCATTTTTGGTAGACATTTTTTAAATACCATTCCAAGTAGTGAGTGGTACAAATTTTGCCGTATTGACACTTCTGTTGATATTGCATGGAGAATATATAAAGAAAGAATAACTGCTAAATGAAAAAAAATTATTTTGAAGGCATGAAGATTTTATTTTTATTTAATATGTTTTTAAATGGTAAAAACTAAAAATAATAGCAAAAATAGGAATGTGAGATTTGGTAATATTATATACACTGCCCAACATTGAAAATGCCACACCAAGGAGTGGCCAGAAAATTATACAAATGTTAGGGTATACACACCTTACAGAATAATACAAATTATATGAAATGCACAGCTCTCTAGCACACATAGGATAAGATATAAGGTGAGAAATGGGCAGAGTGAGCAATATTCGCACAGTTATTGCTACTTGGAAAACATTCATTGAATGTTTGTAGGATGCTTCCATTTTTAGCAGAACCACCTGTTATCAATTGTTTGCTAGTGGCTTGTACACATGGTGTTTGTTAAGAAGACTGCCATATACTGCAAAGCAGACTCCAATGTCTGGAATAGTGCCACATTAGAGTGACGTGGATGACTAAGAGGCACTTCTAAGATGAGTCATGCTTTTGTTTCTTCAATAATAATCGCTGCAGACAAGTGTGGCATTGATTTGGAGACAGGTCCAATCTTGCAGTAATTGTGGTATGCCACATTATACAACATAATGGTTATGAGGGAAATTGCATTTGATTCCAGATCACAGTCTAACGCTATGTGGATGATGTGCTCTGGCCGTTGACACTCCCCTACCTTCAGAAAGTACTCAATGCCTTTATCAACAAGGGTAACATCCAATCACACATTGCTCAAATCAGGAAACATGTCCTCCAAGATATACAGCTATTTAAAAGACCACAGTTATCACCAATCGAACATGCTTGGGATATGATAGAATGCCACTTGCAGACCCTGCTACTGCCTCCTTCAGAAGATACATTTCGGCAAATGGTTGACAGTGAAAGGAGAGCCATTCTTCAGGACACTATCCATATTCTTTTTTATCTTTATTTTATAACCTGCAGATATTTGGGACATCCAACTTAAGCCAATTTGAAATTTTTTTATGAAGAAAAGAATGATTAAATCTAAAATATAATCTTATTTTTAACATCTATTTAATAATTTAAAACCAGGGTAATATTTTGTGATATGTCTAAATATGCTGGATTTTGAGATCAAAATACAGAATTTCTATTTGATATTTTAAATGCAGTTTTCAAAATCTATTTCTACAAATGAAAGTTATTTTTAAATTTTCAGGAGCTAGTTAAAGCACTGTCAGTATATATTTTTTTTGCTTCATGTTTGTGTTTCTCTCACCCCATGTAAATTTGGTGGCCATTTTCATTTAGCGATAAGAATGTTTATACCTCCAAATATAAAAATTTGGTGCCAAAACACCACAAATATGGAAGATAAACTGGCAATTTGAGTTGTATTTTGCTGTGGATATAGAGCTGGAATTTCAATCCTGTCTTTTATATTCATTTTGTATTTCATTATGAATATCATGCCGGAAATTAAACTCTGACTTTCATGTTCATTTTGGATTTTGCTGTACATGTAGAGCGCTGGACAAAACAATGAAGGCAAGGATTTTATTTTAATTATTTTCTGCAGGCATAGAATTCCTAGAATTAAATGTTAAGTATTTAAATTTCCAAGAATAAATAAAATCATAGAATCGTTCTATCTTTTTAAATTATTCTAGATTCATCTACTTTTATGTAGAAATGATTAGTAACATTTTATCTTAAATCACTGAAATTCATTATTTTTGATACTTTATTTCCTTTAATTTTAATTCTGAAATATTTTTAAATAGAATCTTAACTGTTTTTTTTATACACTATTATGCTTAACAAATTGAAATCAGGGGAAACTCCATCTTATTTACATGGTTGTTATTGTTTTCTTATTTAGTGTTAGGAGGGGGAGGGGGAAACCACGATTTCTTATGCCAATTGGCTCCCATTCTGGGTTGCTAATCAAATTCCAATACCCCTGTCTCCTACGCTAGCCAAAAATATTTTCCTCCAATTTCACCAAGGTAGACTGTAATATCAAGTTTACCTCACAGAAAAAAAAAAGATTAAATGTATCAGTAAATATTACAAGAGCAGAACAGCTTAATTTGAATTTGTAGTCATTCCCATTATTCTCACGAAAAGTTCATGCTAAATTCCTGAAAAAATGCAGATAATTGGTGTTTTTTTTTTGAGAATCTATGGTTAAGTCTTGCAGATTTGTTAATGTAATATTCTTAAAAACGACAGTAAGAAGAACACTCTGAGTTCGAGACTATAATAATGTTTACAAACAGAACAATTTGATAATGTCAATGCATGTTTGTGTGTGTAAGTGTGTCGTCCCATTTTTGAAAATAATTATTATATACCGGCTGCTTCAATATAAAATATACTACAATAAATTGGCGACGAGGATAAACAAAAAAAATCATGGATGCAGAACAATTTGCAGCTTTATTAAAGGATATTTTCAGTGTGCATGGACTGCCTCAAGTCCTTGCATCTGACAATGCATCTATATTTATATGTGCCGAATTTACAGAATTTTGTAAGGAAAATGGAATTATTCATAAGACAATTGCTCCAGGTCATCCTGCAACTAACGGGTTAGCTGAACGTAATGTAAAAATCCTTAAACAAAAATTAAAGTCAATGTCCAATGAAAAGAACTCAATACCCGAGAAGATAAGAGAAATTTTATTTCGTTATCGAGCAAATCCATTACAATCCGGAAAAACTCTTTCAGAATTGTATCTTGGATGCCAAATTCAAATTAAACTAGATTTATTACGTCCACCAAGTAAGGGATTCAAATACACAGATACTTCACCCACTATTCCAAATCATAGAATTTTAAGTGTGGGAGATCATGTACAATCACGTACTTATGCCAACAATAAACTATTATGGAAATTTGGCATCGTTAAACAACAAACTGGTAAATTACACTTTTAATAAAACTCGATGATGGGAAAACTATAAAAGGACACATAAATCAATTGAGGAAAAGTGAGGTTCCTAAAATTCCAAGAGTTACATTTCCCATAAGCCTGATGTCATCTTTCCAAGGAAATCGCTTCCTACTGGAAATCATTTTGACCCCATGCCATCAAAAGTTCGAATTGCGAAGAATTATGGTAAGCCAGTGTCTGGTGTTTCTAATGGTTCCGGTGTTCCCTGAAGTCCTCCTATTCGAAAATCAGCAAGAATACAACAACCACCACGTTATCTATCGGACTACGTAATTTAAGTGTGGGAGAATGTAGTATTCTTAAAAACGAAAGTAAGAAGAACAATCTGAGTTCGAGAGTATAAGAATGATTACAAACAGAACAATTTGATAATGTCAATACATGTTTGTGTGTGTAAGTGTGTCGTCCCATTTTTTGATAAAATAATTATTACATTCCAGCTGCTTCAATATAAAATACACTACAGTTAATTTAGAAAGATACTTTTTTAATATAGAATCATGATTTAGAAAGAAATGCTAAAGTTGTTGCAATGATTAAGCAAGAATTACAAACTTCTTGGGTTGGAAATTGTATTCAATGACTTATTGCTCCTTAGTTTCTTAGTAATTCAATGAAATATTGTTGGCATTTATTTCTGGTTGGTCTAGATGTTTTCAGCGCCATTTTGTTACTTCAAACAAGCTTGTCTAATTTTCGTCAAGTGCCATCCAAATGTATTTTTTCCCCGAATCTGTATGATACGTTGACAACTCATTTGTTCACATTTTTTACACTTCATATTTTGGTCTAATTAAGCAAAAATCACTCAGTGATTATAAATTGAAATTTAAAAGAGAAATGTTACACAAAAAAATTTATTGTATAAAGATCTTTGATGTAATCACAAAATTTATGAGATAATAGAATAAAATTACCTGGCAACTTCTTGAAAATAATCATAATATTCTGGTTTTTCGACCCATTCTTTCCGGCCATTTACAGGATTTATATTCATGACAAATTTACTCATTTTTCTGTTTAGGTATTGAGCATTTATAGTATTGAAAGATCTAGATAGATTAAGAAAAAACACGTGTTTCACAATACCGGTTCTTATCATAAATGGTAAAAGAAACAGTAAACAAACGGGAATCAATGGCTGCAAGATTAATGTTGCCAAATAAATTAACACAATTTTTGATTCTATAATTTTATTTACATATCGTACTTTTCACTGTAACCAATTTATTCTAATGCTGTTTATTTACTTAATGCAATATCAGGTTAGTTGATTTATTTTTTGATTTATTTAATATTTTCTTCGGTATTGTGGGCCCCTGTAATGTAAACATCTAAATATGTAGTGTGTGTAGTAAATTAATTATCTATATCTGAGTATAATTATTTCGCTAAAAATGTTCAGAGGATAAATGAAAGTTTTGATGTTTAGTTTTTAGATAGGAATGATGAGTTTGTCAAAAGCTATTCGAAAGTGTGAATTGTGCAGTGTAGGAAATGGAATTTATTCTTGTCCACGATGCAATCGGAAGTATTGTTCTTCATATTGTTACAAAAGTCGCGAGCACGAGTCGTGTAGTGAAGCATTTTTCAAAGAATGGGTTGAAGAAAGTTTAACAAACAGCAAATTTGAGCGGCTTGAGCAAGAAAATATGCTGCGTACTTTAAGGAATTTTGAAGAGAACTCGGCGGACATTGCAGATTTCGATGAACTTGGTATTGAAGATAAAATAGCAAATCTCGACTTAAACAGTATTAATGAATCTGATATCTGGGAAAAACTTGGTGTAGACGAAAAGGCCAAATTTAAATCTTTTATCGAAGATAAAAATAATTTAGAAAAAATTGTACCTATTAAGCAGCCATGGTGGTCTGCAGAATCTTTGAATCTCGTTACAGAGATTGGTGCTGAATCAAATGAATTAAATAAAATAAGTAACAGACCTCCATTTCCTTTGAATTGTAAAAAACTCACTGAAATTACTTCTGTCCAGCCTTCGCCTTGCATTCGATATAATTTGACTAATGTCATTTATAGTTATGCTTTTCTATATCGCTTTTATAACTGTGACTTAAGAGATTTCTTAGAAGAAGTTGTTGACTCATTTTTTACACTTAGTCCAATTTTAAATGATAACAGTAATTATTTAACTTTAGCTGAATCTGTGCAAGATTCTATTAGATTAATATCAAATATGCATCCTGAACTTCCAATATCATTTATCAAAAGCATTGTAGATGATGTGAGCAGAATATTGCATGGACCTAGTAATGCTAGGTCTTCTACTTTTGTACTGTGTGCATTACATGACATTAAATTGCTTTTATTAGAGCTAAAGTTTTTGAAAGCAGAAAATAAATGTATTCCTAAAGATTTAAAAAAAAAATTGATGCTCACTGTTAAAAAAATTGAATTCTATATTAGCTGGAGCTATGAATTCGAGAATCTTATAGATGAAACATCTTCTGATCTACTTTTATTGATGTTACCAGACTTAGTACCAGATAATAAGGTTAACAAAGAGGAAAATATTGCTACCAGTAAAAAATGTCTGATTGAAGAAGTGGATTGAAATCAATTATTTAGTTTTTGAATCAGTTAATGTTAGTGCTTAATCATTTATTGAATTATGATTTATATTTTTGTTATTTATTAAGTTATTTACAATTTTTGCTTTTTTCTGATTTTTTGTTTTTATATGGATTTCTGTAAATAACCAATTTTCAATAAAATATCTTATTTACTTAATTGAACTTATAATTTTTGATTCATTACATAACAAATTAGTAATTTTGAAAAATATTTTTCTCAAGTAATTCAAATTAATTAAAAATATTCTGCAATCTATGTGTGTTATAGAATACTTTTGTTAATACATATTTATTTAATGAATTTTTTTATAATTCACTGGCAAATTCATTGTTAAGTAATTCAAAATTTAATTTTAGGTTACATTGTTTGTGTACCATATATCTGATATACTAAATAAAAATTGATTTAATAACAAGAACTTAACAGAAAAATATTCGGTTCCATTTTTGCAGATGCTTTGATTTTCAATATTACTATATGTAATGCATATAGAAAATTAGTTACTTTTTATTCAAAAAATTTATATAAGGTATAAAATATGGTATTCTTTGGATTTAAAAACATAAGAATGTAAAATATTGCTTCTAGTTATATTTTGTTTCGGATCTCTAATACCATTTGGCGACTAGTATATTGGTTTATGAAATGGAGTAGTACAAATAATTCTGACTATAAATGCTCATGTGTATATATATATGTAAAATAATTCTGTGTTTCTCAGTCATTGTGAAGAATTTTTAGATATGCATCTACTGTTCATGCATATATTTTTGATAACTTTCAGATTTTCTGTTATACTAGAAATTTGTTTACATATTATTTTTTGTTATATTTTATGAAGTAATCTGTAGTAAAATAAAAATCCATGATTGTTGATATGTATTGTATTTATTACAGTAAAAAATGTAATAATTTAAATAATTACTTTTTGTTTTGGAGCCGTAGCAAAATAAAGGTTTCAGAGAAAAAGAATCATTTGATTTTTTATTCAAAAAAAGAAAAACTTTTATAAATTGTGTTTCTTTATTCTTATATTTTTGAACAGAATCTCACTATTTTAAACAATATATTATTACTTCTAAAAATAATGTGCAGTATTTTTTATAATCAAAAAAATTGTTGCTAAGTTAAATTTTTTACAATTTTTGGCAGTAAGTTCTTAAATATAACAGTCTACATTATTCAAATCCTGGCAGGCATGATTGTATATAACTGCATATAGTTATTAAGAAATTTATTCAATATATGAATATTATAAATTTTATAACATTGTGTTGATTATTTTACGATTAATTTTTCAATTAAATCAAAATAATAATATGTAAAAGCTCCATAGTTACATATTATTTTTATTTTACAGGAATAAAACATACACATTAATCCAGTTTTGCAGTTTCAAGGTGACAATTTGAAGCTAACTAATCCAGTAATGGTTTCTTTAATTGCATGTTTTCTGAGTAGCGTGGGTAAATTAATCCCTAAGCCTCATTCTTATCATACCCATGTGTTTGGTATACCTTTACCTCAAGTTCTGCATCAGTATTTAGACTCTGCTTATCTAGAAAAGTTTGAAGAAGTCTTAGTAATAGGAGATGTCCATGGTTGTTATGACGAGCTGAAACTTTTATTAGAAGAAGCCAATGCTTCAGCTGATTCTGTATTAAAGATCTTTGTTGGGGATCTTGTTAATAAAGGACCTAAAAGCAAAGAAGTATTAAATCTTGTGATGAATTCAAATTCAATGCTTTCTGTGCGAGGAAATCATGATGAAGTTGTTCTTAGAGAATATTTTGATGCCAAAAACCCTGATTACCAATTAAAACCAGAAAATCAGTGGATTACTAGTTTAACTTCTGAGCAAATTAGATATCTAGTAGAATTGCCATATACAATATCACTTCCTTCTTTAAATTCTATCATAGTTCATGCAGGTATCCTGCCAGGTATACCACTTGAAAGTAATAATTTGATGGACATGGTTGTCATGAGGAATATAATTGTGTCGGATTATTTTTGGGATGGTGGTTTACTTGCAACAAAGAGTCATCATGAAGGAGAGCCCTGGGCATCTCTTTGGAGAGGACCACAACATGTATACTTTGGACATGATGCAAAACGACAGTTACAGACTTATACTTTTGCAACAGGTTTGGATACTGGTTGTGTCTATGGAAATTCTTTAACTGGAGTGTTTATCAGTGGTCTTCGAAAAGGAAATTTTGTGCAGCATAAATCTCCAAAATCATACAAGAAAGTTAAATCTAATGAGTAACTTCACTAAAAAACAAATTGCAGTGCATTATAATTTTTGTATTTGCATTTATAAAGATCTCTTAAAAAGTTTGAATATGTAGGATGTGCTAGGATTTTTGGAGGCAGTTCTGGAAATTTCATATTTTGGTGATTTATTGGGTGTATATCCTTTTCTATAAACAGGGTATTGTTCTTTATTTCATAAAGTGGTTAGAACAGAAAATATAAAATTTACATTTTTCTATAAATGTATTTCTTGTAACTATTATTTGACATTTATTTTTTGAACAATTATTTTACTTTATAAATGAAAAATATATAAATAATTTGCTTAAAATTTTAGAAAATATATATATATATATATATATATATATATATATATATATATGTATATATATATATATATATTGAAGAGTAAAGATTTATTATGTTAAACTTATAAATATGATCATAAATTCTTTCAATGATTTTATTATACTACACAAATGTCAATTGAGGTTCAAAATTCTGAATTTTATCTCTGATATTAGCCCTTACTGATAATTTGTCTACCTCTACTTTATAAATGAAAAAAATGTATAATTTGCTTAAAATTTTTATTTTAGAAAATATAAATATATTTAAGAGTAAAAATTTATTATATGAAACTTACAAGTACTGTCATAAATTCCTCCAGTGGTTGTATTATACTACATGAATGTAAATTGAAATTCAAACTTCTGAGTTTTATCTCTTCATATACTCTAGTCCAAACTGGCAAGCTTATTCATGTTTCCAAATTATTTTAATTATAGTCACTCTTAAGATTTTCAGAAATTTTTAAAATATTATTTAAAAATCTTAATGAACTGTTATTGCTTTTTTAATTTTGCACTTCTAAATTATTTATTTCATAATAAAACAAGCAACAAATTAAATGATATAAAAATATTTTTTTGTTTTGGAAAATTTAAAATGATCGTAAAGCTATCTGAAGGCTTAAAATGCTAATTTTATACATACATCAGTTTACAATGCATAAAGTGGACATAAGAAGCTTATGATTTTTTAATGTTTTTTTTTTTAAAGTTGCCACACTGAAAATCTAAAACATTAGATTTTGAGTTTATATCATAGGGTTTCAGATTCTACCACACCATATATGCAGATACTATAGATTCTGACCACACCATATATGCATGCATAAAGTATTAATATTTTTTTGTAGAGTTTTTTCTTTGAATGCCATTTATAAAGTATTTCTGTTTTCTGTTGAAAATGTTTCTACTATAATACACTTGGTGGATTGAGTTTTTCTTTGAACAATATTTGTCAAACTGTTTTTTTTATATTCTTTAATGTTATTTTTATTTGCTTATACCAAAGAAATCGCCAAATAACCTGCTTTAATTTACTGACATTTACACTGTGACATTTTTCACAAAAATTATTTAGCTTTGATTAATAAATCCATGCAATAGTTTTTAACTTATTGTGTCTATCCACTGAATTCTTATACTTGTGCATGTTAATTATTATATGACTGTGAAATAAATTTTCATTAATAGAATTAAAGAGAGTGTCTGTATTAATTAAATCATAGTAGATAATCATAACTGAGAAAATATTGGCAGAAGAATAAAGAATGAAATTTTAATCTTTAATTTATGTTGAATATTTTTACAACTAGTATATAAGTTTTTTTTTTTTTTTATCAAAAACGTCTTACTTTAAAAAAATTATATAAATTTTGATTTTAGGAATAAAATTTTCTGAATTTTCTATTAGTTCATACATGAAAAATATCTAAAGCAACAAAAACTAAATTGCTATTCAAATATTTCCTACATATTACAGAAAAAATTATAAATTAAAAATTATCATAGTCACTTATAATTTCTTATACAGCATACTTTCCAACTTTCTTCATTTATTTGCACTTACAAATTTCAGCTTTTATATATATAAAAATACAAATTCTTAAAACTTTTCTTATATTTAAGTAAATTTGCAAAAATCTCTTTTCTCTGAATAAAAAATTTGGTCGAATTTTATTCTTATTTGAAGAAACGTGATTTTTAAATAAAAATAACTTGTTTGATCCAGATATAAGCACAATTTTTATTGGTTTATTTAAGCTGTTGAAAAAATATCAGATAATATACTGTTTCAATACTGCAATCGAGCAAATGGTTAAATATAAAAGAAAAAATTCTCTAAAAATAATTTTTTTTATTCAACTGGAAGTCATTGTTAATGTATGTCTCTTAAAATAGACTTAAACTATTTTGTCATATTGCTTCAATAATAACACATAATAAAGTATCCTGAAGTATTTTTGAAAATTTTAACTTTAGTTTTCCAGAAAAGAAGTATAATGATTAGCACTTTGATATTCAATCCATTAATTCAGGAGTTCAACTCCCACCTTGTTGGTGGTAGAATACAGATTTCATACTCTCCAAGTGTATGATTTGTTGAAAGTGAAAAAGGAGAAATATTAATTTAAAATTATTCAAATATGTAGCAAATTTCCATTAATTTAAGACAGCAAATTATACATATTAAATAAGTTTCAAAGCACCTGACCAAAAGTTTTGTTAATTATTTTGAGATAGAATATAAAACTTCTTAAACAGTCAAGTCTTTGCATTTCAGTAGTGTTATTGCAAAAATCAAAAAAACATTGTAAACAGCCAAGGAAACATTTTTAAAAATTTTTTGTTCAATTATTTATTAAGTATAAGAATTATATCTGTCAGTTTATGAACAAAAAATATTTTTTCTATTATTTCATTATTCACTTTTCAAGAACATGTGATTGTATATAATTCCTATAGCTCTCATTGCAAGTCTCAAAGACAGTGAAATGTGTTTAAGTAGAATAGATAAAGTAGGAAACATCCTAATTTTTTTATAGGCTATTTTATAATTATTGCAGTTTTTTGTACTAAAAGTGTTTTTTAAAGATATTGATGATTTGGAAAAAGAATTTTTAAACTATCATAGGTTAATAACTTAATCCTAATATTCCGTCAAATAGAATTGAGAATAATGGGAGTTTCTTAACTGTTGCAGTTAGAGTGATTTTCTTTAAATGTGTACTTTACTTCGTGCACTGTGAGAAATGAAACAACATTGAAAGTTTATGAATTTCCTGAAGCTCTGTGTAGTTCTTCATTGAAGACTATTTTAATTGGTGTAGTTCCACAAATATTGTAAACAATATTTTACTTAATGATTATTTAGAACAAATAGTTAACAGTTAAATATCATAAAATTAAAATTTTTTAAAATTATATTTTGTTTTTGTATTTTGAAATCATTAAAATGGGTTAAAATCTGTATAAAGTGTTTATTTTAGTAATGCACATAATTTCAGAGTATTAATAAGCTTTGCACTGACTCAGACTTTATATGGTTTCCAATTTTGATTTTTCTGTATTTGTAGCTAATAGTAAAAATTAAAAAAGCTAATACCAAAAAGGAAAAAAATAATAGCTTGGTATTTAGGATGTAATTGAATAGTAGGTATAGCAAAATCCAGACTAGAAACTTAAATAAAGGTTATTTTTCAAAACAAGACTACTTACTAAATATTCATTGAAGTGAAAATAAGTTTTATGCTTCACTGGTAATAAAATTTCAGTCAACTTAAATTAACGTAATGTTATTTTTATTTTTCAATGTCTAAAAAATCATGTCAATACATGTAATTAATACAATCAAGTGTTCAATAAATTATTTGATGAGCAATCATAAAACAGATTAAAAAATTACAAATAATCTTAATTTAAAATATAATTACAATTACAAATATTTATTTATTTTTATGTCTAAAGAATCAAGCAATCAACTTTTGAGCTTTAATAATAAGGAATTCATTAATGTCTACATTTCCAAAGTAATGTGGAAAATTTCTGATTTTACTCTTTAACAGAGAAAATCATTTCATATATGGATTAATTAAGTAATGTGCACATTCATAGTTTTTGAGATTTCATAGAAGCACATTTAAATTAATTAAATTTTAAAGATGTGTGAAACAGTTTACACCTAAGCTATTCAACAGATATTTTAAGTCCAAATATATCGCATTTGTGTATGCAATAAATTTGGTCTTTGAAAGGATATAATAATATCCTTTCTTGATATTGATTCTGTATTATTTTCACTAAACAACTTTGTTGCCATACTGTATCTGTTTTAAAAAGTTTATGAAGCATTACAAATTAATTTGAAATACTTTTTTCTGTGTAAACAAATTTAAAGAAATTGCTACACAGCTTCAGATTTACTTCACACAATTAATAAGCAAACATTAAAAGTCATTAAAATGAATATGTTAAGTTTCTTCATCATTTTTTTTATTATACAAATTTATACATAAAAGTAAATTTTATTCAGCAGAACTAAAATATAGTCTTGATCACCGTGATTTATCATCTAATAAATCTATCATATCTTCATCTATCTGCAAGAATTAAAATGTACATATATTTAATCTCATTTAAACAGTGAACAAATATATTAATATGAGCACAATAATTCACACATGGCTTAATTTTATGTTTAATAAAAACAAAGTATTTATCTTTTTTTAAAAAAAATAATTTTTTATCTTTTTATAGAATATTGACTTTCTTGCAGCATTTACTTTATTTTAAAAAGACATAAAAATTGTTTCTATACAAATTGAAAACATTATTTGACATATTTTTTATTTAAAATAGAAAGTTTTTTTTTAAAGATAAATAAAATTATGATATTTAAATCTTAGGAAGAATCTAATTTTGATTTTAAAAATCCATGAAGTATTTAATGTAAAAAAAAAAATTCTGAGGGAAAAAATCAAGAATTTTTAATTTTATCACTACTAATTAAAATTATTCATAAAATATATAATTTAACAATTTGAATCAAATAATATACAATAAACATAATAAGCAATCGTTTTTGTATATTTTATAAAAAAAAGTTATACAAAGTTAATTTAATGGGAGCAAAGCACTTATTAACAATACTTAATAGACTCTGAGAGTGAGTGTATTTTTCTGGCACAAAATTCAAAATGGAACATATAGTGCTGAATGAATGGTTAAAAATCTATCAAATCAGAATAAAAGATGTAAAGTGTCCATTATAAAATTGGCAAAACAGGTTTGCTGCAGTAAAAAATATATATCTGAAGCTTATTTAAAAATAAAAATGGAACAAAGAGACATCTGATGGTCCTTAAGAAAGCAGAGCTTTGGATGGGGTGTTTTCCCAATCAAGTCTAGAAAATTTAAGACAGTACTGTAAAAAAAGATAAGACAAAGGTGGTTAAAATTAGGACATTCCAATTAAGATATGGTATTAAAATTATTTTACAACTCAAACACACAGGTGCAGGCTCCTTAAATAAAGTATAACCATGTGTCACAAGAATGTGACAGATCTTGAGATAAAATAACATCAGTATGCCTGTATATGATACTAATCCAATTCCAAATGAGAGGTTTAACACAAAACATTTTGTTTGTTACTTGCTGATGGCAAGAATTTTTCCAAATAGAATGGTTAGATACCGAGATTGAATGCTTGATGTCGGCAAAGGAACCGCTTAGTTTATAAGGTTCTTATGTCTTTAGCAGCAAAGATTGCTAGGTCATTGTAGCTAGGTAACCAGCAAAACAGAATTTCAAAACCATTATGAGACATTTCATTTAACAAAACTAAGATTTCATTAACCACGGGATGGAAATGGAGAGAGAAAAATTAAACTGCTTTCATAACGCTCATACTATTAGTGTAAATGCAGAGTTTGTAATGGTGAGAGTACTTAACTATGTCAAGAGCTTTCAAAATGACTACTACTTCAGCAGTGTAAATAGAACAGACAGAAAGAAGACAATAACTATAGATAGTAGTGCAATAAAATATACCACAGTCAACACATCCTTCTGTTCTTGATCTATCAGTAAAAATGGAGTAGTAATAATGGAATTGATTTTGATAAAGGCTATAAATTGGCTTGAAAATAGTGGGAGCAGTATGTTCTTTACTTAACAGAGTTAAGTTGTTGAAACAGTGTACTTGTGGGAAAGCCTATGGGGTATTACTGTTGTAGTCAGCAATCTTAATTTGGAGTTAAATGAAAATTAGCCTCCTTGAACAGAGGTAGACAATGAAAAGAAAAGGAAAAGTAGAAGACAAGAGGAGAAGAAGGAGAAAAGGATAAAGATGGCATGGTACCTCGGGATTGAGATACCTAAAGATAAATCCCTTGAGGAGAACAGAATCTGTGGAATGAATATATATTTCCATATTAATAAACCACAGCTTATGTGTAATTAATGCCTATAGTATACCCAGAATTAACAAAATATATCTTGATAGTATTGAATTTTGTATGTGAGATTAATTTGGGAATAAAATTGCAAAATGCTTTACAATAATTTTTATTTTCATAAGTTTAATTTTAAAAAAAATTAGCCCATTAGATAAATTTCAATAATCAGAAATCTATACTTTATTTCGCCTTTTTTTGTCTAAAAACATTTACAAGTTTGAAAATCAGGTCTTTAAAGTTAGGAGGTAGTAATGTATTTACAATTATTAATAAGTAAGTATTATTATTTAGTAACACTATTCATAAATCTAATAACTGTTTATAGAAACAATTTTACAATTAAATATCTATTTTATTAAATTAATAGCTTTAAAAATTCTTGAACTCAGCATATTTTTCATAACATTTTGACTACTTTTTATTGGAAAAAAATACATCTAAAAGTGACAATTTATGTCAGATATTCAAGATTAGATGTAACGTTTTATATGCTTAAAAAATTTCAATAATGATAAATTAAGCCTATTATATAACATTAATGGAATAAAAGCTTTGAAGCACTAGTATTTTCTTAAAAACAATTATATTTTTAATAAATCAGAAAATTATTCATTAAAATTTTCAGATGAAAATATTTTTTTAGTCAAAAATGAAATTTTTTTCTATTTTTAACTCTGCATCTTTATGATATATTCCTATAAAAAAGCAAAAATAACTTACTTCAGGCCACTGTTCGGTAATAATATCAAATAATTCATCTTTTACATCGCCTTGTATAACTATTTCATCATCTCCCGTAACTGATGATCCACATGAAAACTTATGTGAAAAAAACTTAGCAGCATCTTTTAAATCTATATCTAATAATGGAAAACACATTTCAATGTATATATCCACATTAGCAATCCAACATAAAATAATTTTTTGAGCTTCTTATAAAAATAACAATTAAAAAACATTTACAAGAATCATACCAAATTCAATAGATTGAAATAGCAAACTGGAAAAAGTATTGAAAATATTACTAAGTAAATTAAAAAAGAATTCTGAAAAATTAAACATTTCAGATTTAGTATTTGATTTAATTGATGACAAGTAAATGACATTTCTCCATGGAACAAAACTTTTTTCATAGGAATCTTCTGTAAAAGAAATATTTACAGGAATTCCATTTTCAACTGTTGCATTGTTACAATGAAACACAAGACAATTTCACATCATTCCAAAAATCTCGCAATAGCTGATTTAAAAAAATTATATGATGAAAGTCCTAAAATCTGTGACAAGAGTTCAAACTTTTTTAAAGAAATTTTATGTTTCTTTACACGTGTTTTACTACATACATTGGAATTATCAACCTTATATTTCTGTGCAAATTATTCTAAAAGTGTTTTTAGAGAAGAATCAATGGGTATTATTTATATGCATTATTGTAGCCAGTAAAACATCTTTTAGATAACAAATAAATATGGCAAATTCATAAAAATATTAAAAATTTAATCCTCTAAAAACAATAAAACTTTTATTTTTTTTTTTACAAATGAGGGTGTAAATGCTATAAAACATTAAATATTACATTTTCAAAATCTTTGGCACCATATCAAAGGCTTTAATAAATTATGAATTATCATGTAAAGTGGAATCTTAACAAAATTTATTTTATTAACACTATAACTAGATAAAACAGAATTGTTAACTGGAAATACTAAATTTTGAATAAGAAGGATTTAGAATTTTTACTTAAATATCAATGTAAAAATATATTTACATAGTTATTTATTTAATTACTGAAAAATGTCTAAGGCTTAAGTTTATAATTTCAAGTTATAAGGCATATACCAAATATATGAATGAAAAGATTCAAATTTGATTCTGCCTATTATTTTCCTTCCCTTTTCTTCAATAGATTGGACAAAAAAATTAAAGCATGAGGAAAAGAACTTTGAATACAACAATTTAAATGAAATTTTCAGACTAACAAAGTAAGAACAATAATAACATACCAAATGTTTTAAGGCCAGTAATAACTGTAACAAACTTTTTCTTTCCCCTAGGTGCTCTAGATAAACATATCTTTTTCTCTTTTTCAGCTTTTTTCTTTGCTTTCATCATTCCCTTACCACCTCTCTTTTGTCGTTTCTTTTCTTCATCTCCTTGAGGAGGTTCTGAATCTGAAAATAAAAAAAATATATTCAGGGGAAAAGTGAATAAATTGAGTGAAAAAAAAACTTATAGGGGGAAAATAAATAAATAAAATATTGAGGGGGAAAAAACTTTTCTTTCACTGACAGTACTTTATTTTGAAAACATATTAGAGTATTTTTTTAAATAAAAAAACACTTTTATTTATATCTGCAAGTTAGTCTTATAAGTCTGATTGATAACAATACCTGTGTATTTTTATTTATTAATCTTTTAAAGCCGTTTCACTTTGGATTTATATAAATTTTATACATTTAGATTTTTTGCACCATTTGTCAATTTTTAGGATTTATCTTTTGCTAGGATGATAAGAGATAACAATTGATTAATTAAAGCACATAAAGACAAATTTAATATAAAAAGTAAGAAGTAACAAAATCAATATTTTTTTTTGAAAAATGATACATATGAATCTCTTATTTCATTCCAACAATCATTTTAAAAGATTTGCACCCAGTAAAAAAATATCTATATATTTAAATTTGCAATTGCATTAACAGTATCCGGAAGCCACCAGGCGCGTAGGCAGGTGGTGGATAGCCGAACGTCCTGTAGGAATGACAGGATAGCCTTGAATATTGAATAAGAGGCAGCGAACCAGCTCCCGTAAACCCAGGTGTTATGCGTTCCGTGCCTAGGGCTAATTGGCACCGCGGTATTGGTGTCTTAACGGAGCCTCTAGTTGCCTGGCGAACTTCTAGAGTAAATTGCCTTGCCCAGTAACTCAGGCAATGCTGGGTAGACTGTCATATTACCTGAGCTTATTAACTGTTATTATATGGCTGAAAAGACATTTAATATAACAAACATTTCTGCTTTTGCAGGAGAAACTTCTGAAGCAGACCTTTCTGAAAAAGACAAGGGAACTCAGAGACAATCAAATGAAGGGGTAGCATTGAAACCTTCACAGGAGGTAGAAATGACCTCCAAACCATCTTCTTCTGGTGAGAATCAGGAAGCTATGTCTAGCATGACTGACTCTCTGACCAGAATCAAGCTTAAAAAGAGAATATCTGGTGCCCAGAAAAAGAAGCTGGTGAAGGAGCGCAAAATCGCTGAGGGGACTTGGGTTAAAAAACCCAAGGCAACCAAAGGCGAGAAGCGTCCTGCCAACCGGATGAACCAGGGCAAGGTCGGAAAGGCTGCCAAGAGAGAAGGACCTGAAGGATTTACTTACAGGGCGGCTCTCACGGCGATCAAGATGGCCGTGCTCTTAGAAGGTCATCCGAAAAAACGGTTAACAGAGAAACAGGCCTATGACCTGGAACTCTTGTTAACCAGGAAAATAGGAAGGAATGAGGAGGGTTTTGCCCCAACCTTCCTATCCTGTAAACTTGAAAACGGGGCTCTTATTATCAACTGTGCAGATCTGGAGAGCTCAAAGTGGCTGGAACAGAATGTCAATGATATAAGCCCTTGGCAAGAACATAAACTCTTGGTGGGTGAGGCAAGGAAACTTGTCAGAACCACCAAGATAATTGCAAAACTGCCAAAAATCTGTAATGAACTGGAACCTAAAGAGCTCCTGAGAAAAATCGAGGCTCAGAACGCTGGGGTCACTCCAATGGAGTGTAACGTTCTTAACACCAAGAACGACCCATCTGGGCGGACCATCGTCCTTAGTGTGCCTGAATTAGATGCTGCCACACTTCGTGTAAGGGGATATAGGTTTCATATTGGACTTCACCATGTGCGGGCTAAAGTGCTTGATAAACCTGCTCCTGCTGATGGGGGTGAAGGTAGTTCAAGCCAACCTCCACCACAGTAGAAGTGGTACTACTAACCTCAGTAAGAAGTTTCTTGCTGGGGATATACACCTGGCCCTGATTCAAGAACCCTGGTTGGTTAGGGGGAGAATCAGTGGTCTCAAAGGAACTAAAGGTAAGCTTATCTATTGTACTAATGGTAACGCTAGAACTTGTATACTCTTACATAAAAACATTGAGGTTCTTCCCCTTTCTGAATTTATTCTTAGGGACCTGACAGCTGTGAAAGTCAGACTCAACATAGAGGGTAGGGACAGGGAAATTGTTTTTGGCTCTGGATACCTGCCCTATGAAGAGAAGGCTCCACCTGACCATTCTCTGCACAAGCTCATGAACTTTTGCAGAAATAACAACTTACAGGTAGTCTTAGGACTAGACTGTAATGCTCATCATGTTGTCTGGGGAAGTACGGACACAAATAAAAGAGGTGAGTACCTTTTGGAATTTATTCTAAACTATGGGTTAGATATTCTAAATGAGGGCAACGAACCAACTTTTATTACTTCCAATCGATCTGAAGTAATTGACATTACTATAGCGACAACGCTGATTAGTAAAAATATCAAATACTGGAAAGTAGATGACAGACCTTCTGGTTCAGATCATCAAAACATCCATTTTGAAATTCACTCTAATGTGTGTCTGGATCGCATATTCAGAGACCCAGTTAGGACGGACTGGAAGAAATTCCAAGCAGAACTGACTGGGTTGATTGAGCTCGGGAACAGACCTATTAGAGACAACTACGATCTAGAAGTTACAGCAGATCTTCTGCAGAGAAGTATTCTAGATTCTTATCATAACAATTGCCCCATTCGCACTAGAAGAGCTAAACTCCAATGCCCTTGGTGGAATGACTTTCTAGCTGCCAAAAGAGCAAATGTTAGAAAACTTTTTAACAAAGCTAAGAAAAATGGTGAATGGGAGAACTATAAAAGGGCCCTCACTATTTATAACAAACTTGTTAGAAAAAGCAAAATTAACTCCTGGAGGAAGTTCTGTGACGAGATAGATTCTATTTCTGAAGGAGCTAGACTCCAGAAACTCCTTAAAAGGGATGAACCTATTTTGGTTGGTACCCTAAAAGACGAGGAGGGTAATTTTGCTGCTTCCGGAAATGGGGTTATGGAAATTATGACCAGGACCCACTTCCCGGGAGCTAGAGATATTTATAGCAACGAAGGGGAACATTGCATTGGCTCTTTGCAAAGAGTCAATAGCAATCAATGGACCATCGCTAAAAATATCATAAACTACAACATTGTTAAATGGGCAATTTTTGCCTTTAAACCTCTAAAATGCCCTGGGCCTGATGGAGTTATGCCCATCATGATCCAGAAGGCAGAGAAGGTTGTCATACCAATGCTAACTAGAATTTATAGAACTAGTTTGGCCCTGGGATATATACCAAAGACATGGCAAAAGACTAGGATTGTTTTCATTCCAAAACCTGGCAAGGACACTTATGACCAGGCCAAGTCATACAGACCAATCAGTCTTTCTTCATTCTTTCTTAAAATTATGGAGAAAATCATTGATCGGCATATTAGAGATTACTTGGGTAGAAATAGTCCCTTGCATGCTCTTCAATTTGCCTATCAACCCGGCAAATCTACAGAGACTGCTCTACATCAGCTAGTTTCCAAGATTGAAGCCACTCTGGATCAAAAGGATATTGCCTTGGCAACTTTCCTCGACATCCAGGGTGCTTTTGATAATACTTCCCATCCATCCATCCTCAATGCACTTAGAGGGGCAGGGATTAATCAGACTCTGTGTACTTGGATTGAGGCCTTAATTTCGGATAGATATATACAAATGAACATATTCGGTGAATCATTTGAAAAAAGACTACTAGAGGTTGTCCTCAAGGAGGTGTTCTGTCACCATTAATTTGGAACCTAGTTGTAAATAGCCTTATAAAACATCTAAATGATAGGGGCTATTATACGCAGGGATATGCTGATGACATTGTCATCCTTATCCTTGGTAAAGATTTTGACATAACTTGTCATCTCATGCAGGATGCTCTAAGTTATGTAGGTCAATGGTGCATGGATAGGGACCTGATGGTTAATCCTCAGAAAACCTACCTTGTACCTTTTACACGCAAAAAGAAACGGAAAGGTTTTTTCATACCAAGACTTTTTGATGTTGAAATCAATGTGGCTTCAGAGGTGAAGTATCTGGGCATCTATTTAGACCAGAAACTCACCTGGAATAAGCACATTGATGATAGGATCAACCGAGCAAAGAAAAGCATTATGATTTGCAGGCGAATGCTTGGTAAGAACTGGGGTTTACATCCAAAACTGATGCTATGGATGTACACAGCTTTTGTCAGGCCCATTTTCACATATGCCTGTGTGATCTGGTGGCATAAGGTGGAACAGAAGACTGTGATTGACAGACTGAGGAGTCTACAAAGACTAGCCTGTCTTTGCATCACAGATGCAATTTCTACCACGCCAACCAGAGCACTGGAGGTTGTGTTGGATCTGACTCCCTTGGACATCTTCATATGCAGCGTTGCAAGATTGAATGCATACAGAATGAAGCTGCAAAACCACTGGTATGACCAGCCTGTTGCCAAAGGGCACAAGGGCATCACCAGGAAATTTCAAGCCCCTACTTTTCTGATGCCATCTGACATCATGGAAAAAACATACATGTTTGATAGGACATTTGATATAGTTTTTCCAACTAGCGAGGAATGGGATAACAACATGTTTGAAACTAAAACAGGAGATCTAATCTGGTACACAGATGGATCACTGAAGAACAGCCTCTCAGGACTGGGAGTTTGTGGCGTGTCACCAAGAATCAGCTTCTCTGTAAGCCTTGGGCGATACGCTTCAGTCTTCCAGGCAAAAGTTTTGGCCATTATCCACTGTCTGCGACTGAATATGAAGAAGGGCTACTACGATAAGCGGATTCTCATTTTCAGTGACAGTCAAGCCGCTTTAAAAGCGCTTAATTCCTTCGAAATCAAATCTAAAATGATTCTGGAGTGTAGAAACCTTCTTACAGAACTGGCAACTAGAAACAGGGTGATCCTTGTATGGGTGCCAGGGCACAAAGGTATCGAAGGTAATGAAAGGGCTGATGAGCTTGCTAAACAAGGATCGTCTTTTGTTCCCATTGGTCCAGAACCTTTTTGTGGGATCAATTTGAAGACCGCAAAAACCAATGTTCTTAAATGGGAAAAACGGAAGATGTATGAAGCTTGGCTCAAATCTCCTGGTCAAACCCACGCTAAAAGTATGATCTGTAGATCATCAGCGAGGATTTCCTATGAAATTCTAAGATGCTCTAGGCAGAAGATACGTCTAATCGTAGGCTTCATAACTGGGCACTACTATTTCAGAAAACATCTCCATAAAATGGGACTGTTTCAGCAAGATCCTATCTGCAGGAAATGTCATATGCAAGAGGAAACGGCCAAGCATATCATTTATGAATGCGAGGCTCTTGCCCTCCCTAGATTAACCTCTTTAGGCATCATCCATACTAGAGAGTTACACCTAGATTCCATTAAAGGGTTATCAGACTTTATTAATAAAGTGGGTGATCCGAGCAACTGGAACTAAGAAACATTGGGTTAGGAGTTAACAGTACAAAATGCTGATTAAAGCAGGGGTGCTCAATGACATACAAACCCAACTCGAAGAAGAAGAAGAAGAAGAACAGTATCCGGAAATATTCAAATTTCTACCACTATTTTTCATTGTTAATCCAAGGATATTTTTTGACATAAGAAATATTGACTTCAATCCTTTAGTATATACTGGGCTAAATATGCAATTATTTAAAAATACATAGTTTTGGAAGAATGAAATATTTGTAATTCGATTTCATTTTAAAAGTGATAAATTCATAGAATAGAATTTAATATGTGAGGATTTCTAAATTAAATATATTAGAGAATATAAATAAATATCATTTAATTAAAACTTGTTAATTCTTTCTTTAACTTACATGTTATTATTGAAAAGAAGCTAAGGTTTGACAGCAAACTTTACATGATTGATGTTTGAAGTCACATTACATTATGTCAATTAAACATAATTCAAACAAGTGATCATATAAGTTTTTTTGGATTTTTTTAAATATAAAATTAAATGTTAATTGTCTAACTTCTAAAGTAATAATTTTTTAATAAATTCATAGTAAAATAACAAGAGTTAAAAATTTAGTGCATCAAAATAATATAATATTATCAGATTTAATAGCATTATTACACACATTCAAATAAGTACATAAAAATTAAATCACTAAAGAAAAGTTTTTTTAACTCACCCAATTTCATTTTTTGCTCAAATAAATCAGGTAAATTTTTTTGCAACCATTCTTTACATTTTTCATAATTAGGATAAAATTCACAATACTGCAGGAAGAAAAATATCTTTAAGTAAAAGAGAAAAATGGGAAGTCATACATAAAAAAATTTAAAACAGACAAATATTTTATACTATACATTGAAATACATACTAGGTATCATAATTTTATTTTATCCTAATGTTAAAAATATAACTACATTTGAAAAACTTTAAAATCCAAAATATCTTACTAATCCTAATAATAAACACAGTAAATAAATTTTAGGAAGCGTATTTTCTTCATTTAACATTATACAATATTAGATATGTATTTATTTTTGTAAAAACTTAAAAGGATTTGCTTCTAATTTCTATAATGTGAAATGTAACATATTTAAATTTGACTAATAGTCTGGTAACTTATGCAATATAAATAGTAAAAATAAATGCATTAGTATTATTCTACAGAATAAACAAAAACAATAAAGAACTTTTTTAAATAATGCTTGCAATTCAAAAGCACATGTTATAAAAAGGAAGAAATTTTAGGAGGAAAAGTGAATATTTAAATCTTTTGAATGCATAATTAATAAATTTCTTCATAAACTCTTAAGCAAAAAAACTTACATAGAAACTATAGTTCTATAAATGATTATTTGTAACAAGAATGAATAAATAATTTTGCGGTCAAAGAACAAAATGTGGTTTAATGATGACAAAGAAAGGCCAAAAGGTTGGATAATACATTCAAATATTTCCTTTTAAAAGCGAATGAGTCATATTCAGGTAGGAAAATAGATATCTCTATGGCCAAAGAGAACAGCCAGGACTTTTCATCATTTCTTAAATGTTATATTAATGCATATAATATGGGA
The DNA here is from genome assembly GCA_037975125.1 of Latrodectus hesperus. Taxonomy (NCBI): domain Eukaryota; kingdom Metazoa; phylum Arthropoda; class Arachnida; order Araneae; family Theridiidae; genus Latrodectus; species Latrodectus hesperus. Next base: position 83,580,248 of record CM075850.1, read on the forward strand.
GAAGTACTCATTAATACCAACCTGATTTCAGAAAATGTTTTGATTTCAGATCGAATCAAAATTTTAGATTGCTGTGCCTGTAAAAAATCTATCTATCTTGCTTTTCATAAAGTTTCAAAGACTAAAGCATTTTATTGTTTGCAATTCATCAAGGCAAAGTACCTATATCAGTGACAAACAAGTCATAATATGCAGCAAAATAATTTGCAAAAATTTATGAAAAATTTTAATATAAAAGGGTGAAATTGAAATTTACAAATAACTAGCTTAACATTTTATACAATTTCAAATATAAGTATACTTAAAACTACAACAGTTAATAAATATTTATTGTTGAATAATTTATACTGTGGCTCAGTAAATTTTTTATGAAGATCATTCTACTGATGCTGTTCTTAAGAAAAAGTTTGAAATAGTTTATCTAGATAGATAAACCAACAAAAATGGAATAGCAGCTGAAAATGAACTGATATTTCAAATTCTACCACATATTTTAATAGTAACAGTTAACCAGTTACTTTTGTCAGTATGTATCATGTAAAATTGTTCGTCTTCAGAGATGAATTAGGGTGCTAGAAAAAATAATTCAATCTTTAGAATGATTACATTCATACTCTTGTCTGGAAGTACTATTTCCAGTACTGTGAAGCAAGAACTTTCTATTTATATTACATGATATGTTATATATGTAATCATATAACTCAATGATACATTTTATCTTTTATAGGACTTTTATAAGTAATTGCATTTCAACATGAAAATATCTGCATGCATATTGCAAGAATATTTAAGAGATGGCTACCAAATAATATACTTGATTGAATACCTCACTTATTTCTCATATATAAATAACAATGCAATTAGGCAATGTGTATGAAGGGAAAATGTCTCAAATAAGTGTTTCACCCTTACACATATGTAGTATCTTTAACCTATATCAGGGGTGTTTGTGGGACCCCTAAAAATCCCCGGAAACTATTACAGACTTACTATCGACATTTTGGAGTTTCGAGAAAGGGGGGAGAAATGAAAAATTACAATTATGAAGTATTGAATGACCTAATTATTGCGTTTTCTGCTTTCAAAGCAAACAAAACTACCCAGATCAAAATAAATAATTCATTATTCCTACTTCCTTTTAAACGACGATCCTCGGAATTTCCGGTATCGAAGTTCAAAATCCCCGGTATTCCGGGGTTTCCCCGGAGCACAAACACCCCTGCTATATATAAATATAAATAAATTTATAAAATAGAAATTTTACAAGCTGTTAATAATTTCCAAAAATAAACTATCTTTAGACTTTAAATTAATATTGTTTACATGGTAAAAGATGACAGAACTGTACAGGTTTAGTGCGATTTCTAATTTTCGTGCCGAGTACTGCACAGCTATCTTGCCAACCTAAATTATGTCACTATACACAATATCCACTTACTAAATATCAATCGTATTCAAATTTCAACTTTGAAACTGTGCAAGATTTCGAATTCCAAATAACGAAATTTCGAATATTTTATTAAAATTACATACTATAGAATTAAAATTCAAATAACAAGTAGCAAATTTTTTATCCAAACTCGAATTTTAATTAACCGAGCGTATGATGCCCACCTTCAAAACATTTCAGACACAATCGAATACTAACTTGAAACATGCAATAAAGCTTAATTAAAGATGTATTCATTTATGGTATATAGTAAGTTTATAAAAACTAGAGGTTTTAATTACCCCTCTAAATGAAAAATTTTAATAAAAAATAAAATAACTCACTTAATCTTCACTGCTTTCGCAATCACTGAAACCAGTCAAGAATGAATGGTTTTAAGAGCTTCAAAGAAATTTTCTACTTTACTTCCACCATACATTCTCTGCAATGTATGAATCAAACTGATCTGGTACATGATTAGTACCCTGTACAGATCTTTTATTGTGTGTGGCAGACCAAACAAAAATTCGAAATAATACAATTTAAAAAAAAATTATGAACAATATACCTTTTAAAAATCCAAAACAATATTTTGAAATTATAAACAATATATCCTTTAGAAATTTGAAGTCCAATACCGAGAACATTAATGTAACAAATATAATTCTAAACAAATAAAATTACTTATTTAACCCTATAAGGGTTGCATACAAAACAAATTTCAAGCATGCCATACAATCAACTTATGTCACATAAAATGAAAATCATGTCATGCAAACTCATTTCAAACTGTTATGCCAGTTTGGCACACCTTATCACACACTAGACACATTTTACTTTTTATACAGTTCTTTACTCTTAGACACTTTCTTTCTTTCTTTCATTTTCCTTTCTTTTTAAATATATTTGTACAAATTTTTTTAAAAAATGAAATCTTATTCTTTAATGTTTATTTCTTATAAATAATAAATTAAATATTATAAAGTATACTTCAAATTCAGTGATAAATTTTATATTTTTCTTCCCAGAAAATAAAATATATCTACAGTACTTTGCAAAAACATGCATATCAGATTAATTAATTTTGGAGCATTTTTGTATTACAATTGAATACACTTTATGATTTTTACTCTAAGTTACATAAGAAAATTTTTCAAGAACTTAATTTTCTCTTGAATATGCTATAATTTATTGCATATTTCATAGAATATAATTTCTCAAAAAAATCAATAAGAATCTTATTTATTATTACTTTATGTAAGAAACTAATTTTATTAAATTAAAATGAGCAAAATTATTTCTAAAAATAAAGTATTAAATCAATACTGCTACCCAAGAATATGTTAAGAAAAATAACTCTGCCTATGACTAGGGAACTGTACAATGGATAAAATGTGACAAGCAGGCAATAAAGAGCAGAATACAGGCTTAATAGCTCGGAATGCATTTGCATAACGTGATTTTCGTTTCACAACATAAGGTGATTGTATGAGTGTATGTATGGCAAAGAAATCATAATATATAAAACATTGTAGAAGATTTCTTTGAAGCAATAATACTGTTTCTTCTCCGACTGGTTGTGACGAATGCAAAACTAATTATTAGATGAGTTATTTTGCTTTTCATTAAAATTGCTGTTGAATAAAATATTTCATATATATATATATATATATATATATATATATATATATATATATATATATATATATATATATATATATATTCAGAGTAGTAACATTGATTAATTAGAAACTCTAGCCTTTATAAAAATGTATGTTTACACAGGTAAACATAGCTTTAAGTAAGTTTTATTGCATGTTTCTCTTTAGTGTTAGATTGTGCGGTACTGATTTTTTTTAAGATGGGCATCACAATCCAGTTAAAATTCGAGTTTTAATAAAAAATGCAATTTGTTTACATGAGAGATTTAGCTTTATTGTGCATATGTAAACTTTTGTAGACTTTGTATTAAGTTTATATTTGTTTATTATGTAATCTTTAGGAAATTAGTTTCTAGTTATTAGGATTTTAATACTTCTATAGTAAATACAATGGAATATTTAAAATTTTGATATTTGTAATTTAAATTAACATGTGATGGCAAAGTTGAAGTTTGAAAACTGTATTTGGTAACTGGATATTGCACATAGTGTCGTAATTTAGATTGGTGAGATACTTGGTGCGAAAATTGGAAATCATGCCTAGCTTGCATAGTTCCCTGGTCTTTAACCAATAACTCAATATGATAATGAAAAATTATTTTTAAATAAATTAAAAATTTTTATTTTAATAACATTTTTACTAACATCTTTAAAATAGGCTGCAATAAAAGTGAAGAGGAAATAACTCATACATACCTCTAATGGCATAGAACATTCTGAAATAAAAAAACAAGATATAATTTTCAATATAAGATACATAATCATGTTTATAAAATATAAAATAAATTATAATATAAATGAAAAACAAATTTTAATTAAATTATTTAAGGAAGTACGGATAAGAGAAACTTTGATAATATTTCTACTCCTTATAACTATGAAATTTTTATTTATTACAATTAAGCATGATTGATTCTGCAGAAAAAAATTTAAAAAATTTTCTCCAAATAAAAAGCTTATCTTTACAATTGTAAAATTATTAATTTTTCATATTAGTTATGAACAACAAAATAAATTACAGTTTATTTTGGAAGGAAAAGTAAAGCACTTTTAAAGAAAACATTTTTATTAGCTATGGCAATAAAAAGGATAGATACCACAAAATTGGTTAAAAATGGAAGTTGTTTAACTTTTAAAAACTGTATGACCATATATGGCATATATAAGATCATATCATATACTTTATAACTCCAATTATTTAATCACAGCTCATCTAAATAGCTTTTAGAATTTTAGAATAATATATTAAACTGAAGTATAGAGTGACATGTCACTTGAAGTACCTAAAATTCTTTTGAAAATTCCTAGATCATCAGAAGTGCTGAAGGTATAAAAGAATGGATTACGAGTCAGACACGAGATTTCAAACTGCAAATTATGGTAAACTAATTGAAAATGTTGAAGAAAAAGATAATCTTAATGTCCAAGTTGAAGTTCACATGAGACCATTAATTAGCAAGGCATTTGTCAGCTTTGAAGTGGATGGAAGCCTAAGTGCGACAACATGCAAATTTTCCCTGTCAAGGGATGAACGATCTGGCTGATAGAAAACATATGAAAGCATTGATGCAGCTTAATCTGAATGAGATGTTTAGCAAGTGATGACCTTTATTTAGAGTACTGCACACACATACATACCGTATTCATGTAGAGCACTTGTAGTAAATATCTTAACATGTAAAAGTGCTTTTTCATTCAATTGATTAAAACTTTATTTTCTTATAGAAATGTTTTTTCTCATAATTTTAAATTACAATAATTAAAATAGACTGTTTTTTTGAAAAAAATAATTATCCAAATATTTGATTAACCGAAAAGGGTTCAGTCTCAACTGATTTGGATAATTGGAGTTCTACTGTATAATGACATAATTGAACTTCATGAGGTAAATTGTGTGAAATTTCTTATCTACAATATTTTATTCAAACATTCCAGAGTCTTTAAAATTTTTTTTTACTTTAGTAGCACTAAATATGCATATGTAAAAGATATAATATAATCTAACCTACTTATAATATCCGACATTATTTTCTCATAATTTTAGCCAAGATTTTTAAATAATGATAACATAAAAATTAATGCAATTGTACTATAAAAATGCATTAAGGGCAATGTTTGCATATTGTTTTACTTAATAAAATAACTCATTCTGATGAGATAATTTTATTTTTGAAATATATTTTGGATTTTAACATATTACAATATATATTTATATCTCAAATAAAAAAGTACTGCTTTCTTCAAAACACTGTCATTAATATTTAAAATAATTAGTAAATAGCAATAAAAATAACATTTTAATATGTAATTAATAACACATGCAGCTAAATGTTGTTAACATTCAAAGGAGAATTTTTGCTCATTGGCTAATTAAACAGGATCCATATGTTAAAGACAATTCTGAACCATTGTAAACATTTATGCTCAATAATGGAATCAAACCCATAAACTGTTAAATTAAAAGTCAGACCACAAATCCCTCTATTACCAGTTCAACAAATATTAACTAAATAACTGTTTCAAGCATAATTTTTTTAATGAAAAATATACCAGAATTGCAAATTAGTGTAAAAAGTAAATAAACTAATTAGGTGATTAAATAAAATATTAATTTACCTCCACAATATGTAACTTCAATAGGATATTTAGCTCCAGGAATAGGACCAATTGGTAAACCATCTTGAACTTCAGCATTTGAGGATGAATCACCGGCCATTATATGACAGATGAGTTCTATAAATCAATATTGTATACAGAATAAGCAATTAAGTTCATAATACCAAGAATATTAAAAGTAATTTTCACAAATTGAGATCATATATATGGACAAGTGGGGATCAAACCTTTAAACTGTTGAACCAAAGTCCAAATTACAAACTTCCATAAAAATTGACATTTCATATTAGGTAAGTTTGCTCAAGTGTTACACATGAATTGGTACAAATGTGGCACAAGTATTTTAAATACTAAATATCTCACTAATTTAATTATTATGTGTAAAAATTTTGGAATAAGCATTTAGAGCTGGTTAATTATTAAAAATATATAATTAGAAGTAACTGATTTTGAATTAGTCCTTGATTACTGACACTTATTTGGAAGAACTGTTTTTAAAAGTGTGTCCTTGTTAAATTAATTACCAAGTGTTCTAAAAATTGATGATATTTATATTACTGATTTAGCTTTATTGCTCAGTTGTCGATTGTACCAACACCCCCTAAAGACAAGGCCCGTTCATTAAAACTTCTTTCTGGAACGAGTCATCCCCATAACGCTGACCAACGACACCCTAAAGTTGAAATTTCTTCCTCCATTTCCTGTCGCCTGCTCGACAACTCATTTCAGTCTCTGTACAGAGTTGATTTTGCCCGTGTGTGTGATAAACCTTGCCTTAAAATATTCATTAAAAGTATTATATTATTTCAAGAAATTTTATAAAAATGCCATTCCATTGTCAATCGAACTACGATGGAGAACCAAAGGTATGAAGAATGCTACTAATGCTAAAAAAGTGGCTGGCTGTTATTCCTCAAGAAAATCTAAAAGTGACGAAAAGTTCTAGGGTAAGTCTTATTTTATTTATTTCAAATAACAAAAATTAAATCGTTAGTGAAATACATTTTTTTTAAATTTAAAACACATGCTTGTGGCATGGATAAGAAATATTAATGTTATTTCCTATGTTTCCCATCTTAAAAAATAATTCTTATTCTATTGTTAATTTGGCTCTAATTGGTAAAACTTTCAATAACTTTAACAATTACTAAAAATATTCCAATTTTAATTAATCAATTAATTATTTTTTAATCATATATGATTATTGGTATACTAAGTTTTTCTGTATGTACTAAGACATTTTTGTTACATCTAAATAATTATGCTATAAATTAATAATTATTTTAGAAATGAAATATTTGAGAATTTATTTATTTCACATTTTTCATATTGGGAAATAAAATTATAGTGCTAGCAGTAATTATTCAATATACTTGAGGCAATAATTATTATTCACGTTGTCATTATGTTAATCTTTAATAAGAAGTGGAAAAATGAATTAGATACAATTTTAATTACATGATATACATAATTCAAATTGTAAAATAAATCACAAATTCTATTTCTTAGATAATTTTAATTAAAGTTTAACATTTTTTTACCAGTTAAAATTGTGATTATAAATATTGCTTAAACTTTATCAGAATGAAATATATGGTGTAATCGAAACAACTTAAAAGTGTGTGTGTGTGTGTTTTCCTTAGAGAATTTAACTAAATATATATAGTTACATTTATCTTAATAGAGTTTTTTTTTCTTTTCAGGCTTGTGAGCATCACTTTGCAGAGAGTGATATCCTGAGATGTTCAGAGTTATGTGTAGAGAAAACTGGTTAAAAACTGAGTGCTCCCTTACGATACCCAGGATTGAAGTTAGATACCATTCCCTCAATAATACAAAATTACCCGAAATATTAAACGACAACCAAGATTCATCAAGAGGAGCTAGATGGTAAAGATGGTAAGAATTGAATATCAGAACTTTGCTTGTTCCTTAGAAGTATAAAAAGTGAAAAAGACTACAGGAATAAATTTTGCTTTAAAGATTTAAGTGAACTCGAGAACTGTTTAAAGTGAGTTTAAAATTCCATGATGATGGACTGTTGTTACCAATAAGGATATAATTATGTTTTTATTGATAAGTCCTTCAAAAATTCCTGTTCTTGAATCATCGATAACAGTAGCTGAAAATTGGAATTTAGTAAGTTCAATTAAAGATTTTCAAATTAATATGATAAATAATTTTAAATTTCCTATGATTGTAAATATGATATTCATACCTTAGATTATATATTACAAGCATTAGAAAATTTTGAAAAAATTAACGATAAGAATAACTTATTTGATTTGTGTAAATGTGTTATTAATTGAAAATTATTTGTGAGAGTAATGAAAATTTATTTGATTGTTTAGAAGAACAGATTTCTCTCTTGCAATATTCTTTAAATCATAAGAAATATTTTGCTAACATTTTAATTTTATGTTCCATGCTTTTTTCTATATCACCCCATTGTTATAATTTTTTATGTAAAAGCTTGTATTTAATTCTTTCACATCCAGCAATATTGAAATGTTCATTTGTCAATTATGTAGCAAATCCTTTAAAAGAGCGCAGAACAGTAATAATTTTCTTTTATATATTAGAGACAAATATTCTCCCCTTAATGAAAATGACAAAAAAGTAGTTTTATTAATGGATGAAATTCACATAAAAGCTTCATTAGATTATAAGGGTGGTAATTTAATCAGGAGAAGGGGAGCCTTATTCCTTTAACATTAAATTCTGTTGTTCTGTTCATGGAAATGTTGAAATTAATTTAAATGATGATATTGACGAAAATCTAAATTTTGATATTCCTGACCCTAAAGAATCAATGTTTAATTTGAAAATAAACTCAAATGATTTAAAAAAATATTCTCATTTGTTAAATATTTTAATATACATAGCAGGCTATAGCGTCCATTCTATCTTGAAAAAATTAACTGTGAAATGTGCTGTGTTTATTTAATATGTGAAGTTGACGATGAATATGAAAACAATCTTTTAATTAAAAATATAGATAGGGGTAGTTTAAAATATCCTTGTGATGAAATCGTGAAAAAAATTAATTTAAATTATACTGTTATTTCTAAACCATTATCTTCTGAATATGAAAACGACTTTTTGAAGTGTAACAATCATAGATTTATCGCAAGCAATGTAACATTAAAAATCTTCGATTAGTTGAAATTAATTTAACTTCAGAATGTTGCATATCAAACATGACTGTGATGATTTAGTAAAAAATATTATCTTAACTTCTACTAATATTTTATTCAAATATTATTGTAAAAAATTAATGATGATTTAATAAATAAAAAACGCCTTAATTCAAAATCAAAAAGAAAATTACACAAACATTAAGAAAATAATATAAATTTTAGAGAAGAGTTTACTGTAGGTAAATATAATTATCAAACTGATGTTCCAAAACTTAAATCGTTATTTACATTTTGTGCTTATTTCAAGAAATTATTTTGTATATCAAAACAAATTAATTACATTATGATACTAATTTATGATATATTTTAATGTGGAATTGAAGTGTTTAATAAAGTTATTTTAAGCACACTGTTGTTGTCTTTACTCTATTTTTATTATCTGAGCAAGTTATAAATTTTGCTTTATGTGATATTTAATAAAAAAAAATTAATAATGCAATAAAAGCAAATGTTTCATTTACTCCAGTTATTTGCATACAAATTTAATTAAATTTTTTTTATATTTTTATATCAATGATTTAATATATGCCTATATATTCAAAAATAATACAATAAGTAATGTTGATATTACCAGATTAAATCATACAGATTATAATTAATTAAATGATCATTGTGAAAAACTTTAAAATGTACAATCATTGTGTTATATGATATCAGAATAAACTTATTTTGAATTAGGAGAAAAATTTTACAGGAATATATTTCACAAACATGATCCTAATAGTTTCATAAATTTTTTCCACAAGTTACTTAAAAATCATATCAAACTTCAAATTATGGTTGATAAATTAAAAAATTATAAAATTGGAAATTGTAAAAAACAAATGAAACAAAATGCATAACATTTTAATATTATTATTAAAAATCTTTTTAATATAAGAATTACAAATTCAATTGTTAAAGTAATATTTTATTGCTTATTTTCTAATCACTTAGTTTGGCAAATTAAGTATTTTGTTTCGTTCAATTCTAAAATTTTTATAAGTGTACTATTATAATAAACTGAAACATTTTTTAAATTAAATCATTTAAATAAAAAAATGATCTTGGAAAAAAATTCTGTTAAATTTTTATTTCATTTATAACAATAATTTAGCTAACACCATTTAATGCAAACGTTAAAATTTTCCAAACAATTATGAAGCACAGATTTATCAGATAGTTATATAATTCCCTCTCTGTGGCGTGATTCAATTAATTGAACATTTATCATAATACATAGTAAAAAGTGAGTTATTTAGATCGCTATAAAAGAGACGAAACAACCGGCCTCAAGTGGAAGACTCATCATAGCGGTGCATAGGCCTTGTCTTTAGGGGATGTTGATTGTACATACACTGCTAGATAATTTAAAACCCTTGTAATATAATAGACATTATCCACATTTAAAAAGGCAAAATTAAAATTATTTAAAAAAGACAAAATTATTTGGCATTACACACTAAGCATATTTACGTCTTTTATAAATATGCTTAGTATATAATGTTATTTCAGTACCAAATTTAACTGCATATTTAATATAATATGGTTTAGCGAACAATATTACTTTACAAACATAAATTATTAGTTTCAATATTACAATAAATTTATTTAAAACGGAATGAGGCATATAAATTTTTAGTTAGTTTAAGTAACAATTTTGGAAATTTCAAACATAATTGTTTTAGATGTTAAAACCAAACTAAATTTTTCGATTTATTTTTAATAATTATCAAAAGAAAATTTAATATCAAACTTTCAGAATATTTTTTAATTTCATGTTTAAAGCGATATAATAATTCAGGGACAAGATGTACGCATTTTTTAAATATTGCAAGAGAAATAAAAATTTCAGCAATTTCATAAAATCCTACATAATTAAAACATAATGTATGGTACATATATTTTGAGAAATCATTTGAACTTATAAGAATTAATTAATTTATAAAAAGTAAAATAAAATTTGTAAAGTAATTTTCACATAATTGGAAAATGAATATTTACAGAAATTTTCAGTATTTATTTACATTTTATACTCATTACCTTGCGGTTAAATATATTTACAAAAAGATTCTTTATCCTTCCCGTCAGTTTTTTTAAGGCATCATTGCCACTAGAAGAAATGTTATACAATAATAAACAGAAGAATTGTTATTGCCATTTTAATAAATTATATTCGAATGAATATTGCGTAAAAATAAAGCTTAAAAAAACACAAGTAATTCACTGCTAAAGATATCTCACATCAAAATTTTATTTTCTAATTTTTTTAACATTTAAATGTATTGATTAGTAAAATGATGATTTTGATATTTTCTGATTCGTTAGTTTATCGGAGCTGTTCAGCTTCTTTTCCCCATTTTTGAACTTCCTTCCGCTGTCTTTATTTTTGTTGTTTAGCAGCTTAAGTTGACTTCTGTGTAGCACGTGCTGCGGACTGTCTTAGGAGAAAACCGTATTCTGAGATTTCTGATTTTACTCTTCCATTACAAATTCCAAAAATGTCTCAAACAAATAGCAAAACTAATATGATAAAAGAGACCGATTCTTGCAGTTCTGTAAATTCAGCAGATTGTAAAGGAATTCCTGAACCAGTAACATTAAAAAGGGAACTTGGTGTTTTTGACGGGATTGGTGTTATAGTTGGAGTAATAATTGGATCGGGTATTTTTGTATCTCCTAAGGGAGTTCTTTTGAATGCTGGCTCTGTTATGATGTCTTTAATTGTTTGGACGTTATGTGGATTGTTATCAACATTTGGTGCATGCTGCTATGCTGAATTAGGAGCGACAATACCGAAATCCGGGGGAGAATTTGCATACCTCAACGAAAGCTTTGGAGGCTTGATGGCATTTTTATACTTATGGGTAGCATTGCTTATTATTATGCCCACTGGAAATGCTATAATCGCTCTGACTTTTGCAGAGTATATCTTACAACCATTTTACGGCATTTGCCAAGCACCACAACTAGCTGTCAAACTATTGGCAGTGGTCGTGATATGTAAGTAACTTTTATCTTATATAAGTATAATATCTTATAAGTCTTTATTATAAATACCTTGATCACAGTAATTTCTTGTTTAACTTTGGTAAGTTTGACAAAAATGGGTAGTTAGGATCTATGTAAATGTGTTAATCCTAGTGTTTTAGAACTTTGGAAAAAAAGATGATGCAATTTATTCTAAAGTTTGCAATCAAGATTTTTAGTGAAAGTAAAATTTTTAAACTTTACTTTTATTATAACTATGACATATTTTAGTTTTATTATATCAATTAATTACTTAAGTTAGTATATTGAAGAATGGGAAAAATTTTACAATTTTATTACAGATTGTAAAGTAACACATAAATAATAATATGATTTTAATTTTCAAAAGCATTTACACTTTTTTACAAGACACTTAAGTCTTATGTGTGTGGAATAATTTAAAAGTTCTAGTAAAGTAAAATGTTTATGGATTCATAGGATAGAATAACTAAAAGTCTTAAATGTTTATGGATTCATAGGATAGAATAACTAAAAGTCTTAAATTTGTTTTTCTCTTATTAAATTGCAACTTTAACAATTTTAGCTTTCAGTTTCATAATTTGATAGATATATTTACAACTATGAAGTTATTTGTCTAAATAAAATTTATAAAAAGTAATTCTGAATGTAAATGAAAGTAAATAATTTTACTAAACCTTATTTAGGCATGGTGCAAAGTAATATTTTTTGATTGTAAAATTGATATGTAAAGTATGTGTAAATTAAATAATCACACAAAATAGAAGCATATTAAGATTTTAAAAATTTATTAATATCACTTATTACATAGTAACTGTTTTTATATAAACAAAATGTCATTTCAGTAGTATACAATCTATATGTACTATTTTTAAAAATAAATGTTTATAGATTTTTAAAATTTTTGTAAGAAGAATATTTAAAAATTTATTAATCGAGATATAAAAATTTATTTTAAATTTATGAGTTCATAAAATACCAACTTATATAGTATACCTTTAAACTTAAGTAGTTAAAGAAGCATAACTATTTCTTTAAACTTCTTCAGACATTGAATTTTGATGATTGAAATAAAGCATATAATTTCTAGTCTTATTTAGAACAAAATTCTGAATAAAAATATATATTGACTTTACTACTTACAAATCTTGTTGTGGTCATAATTTCCTATGCTTTACAAATGCAACTGTAGTCAGTGGGAACAATAATCTTCTAAAACTTATTAATTTACATAATACATAAGTTTTGATGTATACAAAAATAATAATTTTTATTTTTTGTAAGATAGAATATTTAGTATAATCTGTGTTAATGGAAATGTTTCATGTTGGATACACACTGATTTAATTTCTTAGTATGAATCAATTAGAAATTATACCAGAGTGAAAAAAGTCTTAAAAACTTAAATTAAAAAAGAAAATTAAGTGAAAATTTGCTTTCAGAAATAGGATTGGATACTGAAATTCATAAACTTGGTATTGGTCTAATAATTTTAACATTCAATTAAAAATATAATGTTTAAAAGTTGCATCAAAAGAAAAATATTTGAAATTATATACTTTGAATATTGTGTAAAACTTGAATGGTATAATAAAAATAAATGTGAAAAGTTTTTTTGCGTGAAAGAGTTGGTCTATCAAAAAGGATGATATTTTACAGATATCATCAAAAATTTCTTATATGTTTTATTTCTCTACAAGATTAGTAAGAAGAAATTTCATGAAATGTTAAAAATTAAAATATTACTTTATATTGCATTTATAAATTAAAAGTTTTTGAAGAGACATTTAAAAAACATAGTATGTGAGTAAATAATTTTTCTAATTAATTTTTTAGTTTTACAGGAAAAAATTTGTATTGTGTATACAAGCTAAAAAAATCTTAAAATAATTTTGAGGAGTGTGCCATATTAGAATGTTTATTCATGTTCTGTTCCCACCACGTTTCTTGAAGTTATTTGTTTGGAATAATAGTTTATTAATATGCTATAATTAAGATTTTGCTTGGGAAAAATTCTGTTTTTATGTTCATTTAAGATCGATACAAACATAATATCCTCTAGAAAAATTTTTTCACAAGTAGCTGTGCAGAATATAACATGCGGTATGTAAGCAGTTACACAATTACTTATTTTTATTCTGTTTCCTGTTCGCATATTTTACTAATATTATAAAAACGTTTTAAAATTGAAATAAAATATAAACTTTTTTTCCTTTTTTTATTTTTTTAAGCATACATCCTGCTGGTAAAAATCGTTTGAATTCCCTAGAATTTGCAATCTATTTGCATCCTATAAAAATTGTAATTATTTATGAATAAATATTATTACTTCATAATCTCATTAAGTTAAAAATGAATATTTTTACATTATCTCATTTATAGAAGAACGCGTATTGCTTTGAGCAGTTACAATATGCGTTAGTAATATTTATTACGATCGGTATTCCTTTTTGTAAAATTTTGTTTTGGGACCAATTTTAATTGCTTCATTATTAGTTCAAAATTTTAATACTGAGTATATAAATTATTTTATTTAATGGAACATGTTCATTTCTGAAGAAACCTAATGTAATTTTATATATTACATCTGTAAGTTGTGTACGCAGGCGATTATTGGAAGAGTTGTTTCTTAATCGTGCCCGAGATATAAGAAAATGCTTCTGTCATTCTAATAAAAATATTTATTATATTTATAGATTTTTTTAATTTAAACTCAAACTGATCGAATGAGAAAGCAAATATATTGTATTAAAAACTTGCTTTGCAAATAAGAAAAAGTTTTAAAGAATATTGCTCATAAATTTGTAAAACTCAACGAAATGCTATGTAAATGAATGGAATTTTCCAGTTTCATATTTTAGTTAACTATTAAATGCATTAGTTTTTTTACAGTAAAACATAATAATGAAGATAGAATTGACCTATGCAATATATATCGATGATGTGTGTAAAAACATACACAGATATATATATTGCACTAAGGTAATTCGTTTTTCTTTTGTTCAATCACAATTTCGAAGGTTGATATTTATTTTACTAGTGAAAAATTGACAGGTGTATTATTGCATTTAGTGATTTTTAAAGGTTATCGATTTAATTACCACATAATGTGGTTTGTATTTTGATACTAAAATGTCTGTTGTTTCTGCGAAAGTCAAGGTCAACTCTTATAAAGCAGTTAATATCCTTGAATTTTGTTTATAGAGGAATTCTATTCACAATAATTTTTTATTATTATTTGAACTGGAAAGTTATAAAGTTAAAAAAATAACAAAAAAATTGTTATTTTTTGAACTTTATAACTTTTCAGTTCCACTTATTGTCTGGTAATATAAGTTATCCATCATTGGAGGTATATGTCATGCCTTCAAATATTTCAGAAACGAACTGGGAGTCAATGATTATCGCTCATGCGTTCGATTCAGCATTTCATAGGTTTGATTCTCACTTAGTGCAATGATATTTGTAGGGCTTTGGAATCCTGTTAAAAAATTTGGTTCCAGATTAATTATGGCCTTCGTATGCAAGAAATCAAGCCAAATACTTAAAATAAATGGAACAACAAACACTTAGGAATATTTTGTGCTAAAATGTAATTTATTATTATTTTTGCTCTTTTAACTGTCCAAATTATTTAAATTGTTACATATTTGCATATGAAAATATTATTAAAAAGAATGTGGGTGTCTTCCTGAAATTTGCTTTCATAAGGAGACGAATGTTTTTACGGTATGATCATGTACTTGCAACTTTTCCTAGTTCCAATATTTCAAGCTTAGTGAATTTCACAATTCGTTCATTTTTTAACACAAAATCGACATAGTTATAAAAAAATTTAATCAAAATTATGAAAAATGTTACAGAACAAAGTGGGTACCAGTTGTTTTGTGGGGAAGGGGGTCGACCTATCTCTCCCCTGTGACTCATTCTTCGAAAATGCACTCCATTCCCAGAAGTATCTCATCATCTATAGCATGTTTTTCTTTAAATTTTCGTTATTTTTTAAAATAGTTTATAAAACAATCCTAAAAGAACAGATAACAAAGAATAGATAGTGGGTAAGAAATAAATTATAAAAATAATCGAATTGTCTGTACGAACTCTTTTCTTAGAGATAAAGCTGAAATCTTATATGCATTTTGAGAAATGATTTCCAAGACTCCGCGGATCGTCTGTTATTTGAGTATTGTTTTTATAAACTATGTAAAAAATAAATAAAAATTAAAAAAAAAAAAAAACATTGTCATGGATGATCAGATATTTCTGCGAATGGAACGCCTTTTCGAAGAATGAGTCACAAAAGAGATAGGTCGCTCCCTCGAAAAGAACTGGTATCCGCGCCTAGATAACTAAAGAAAGGAAATGTTAAAAGAATGTTATATGTTTAAGATATTAAAGAGTGAATCTTAGAAGAGCAGTCTTTCATAAAAATATCGTTTTTATTTCAAGCATCTAAGTTGGTTTAAGAAAATGGTTTTGTGAATCGCTGAACCAAAATTTTCTTGCAATGAAAGCTAGAAAAAAAGAATGTTACTAGTGTTAGTAAATCTCCTTTTATTCTAAGATTTTTTTGCATGAAAAAGGGAAAAGGTTGGAGTCTAACCAATAAATAAAATTATGTAACGCTCTGTAAATTAAAGAGTGGTAAAATCGTGGTTGAAGTTGGTTTCTGCGCTTGCGCTGCTGAACTGACAGCCGAATGGTTATCACTTTGGAGTTTGGTTCAACAGTTTGTGAGTTCGAATCTCACCTCGGGCTTGTATGTTTGTTGCGGCTCGGAATCAATATTAAATTGTAGGTCTGGATTTAAATAGTCCTCGTGTATAAAAAAATGAATATACAATCAATATATTTGCTTTTATGCGTAATTACGTTTGCTACAAAACTCATAATACTTATGATTTCAAAATAATTAAACTGAACCAGCAGCCAGTTAGCGATTTGGCCTTTGGTTTAATAGTTCGTGGGGTTTAAATCTCACCTTGGTATCGAGTAGTGGTTCAAAATTGACTTTTAAGTTATAGGCACCGGTCCAATTAACTATTTTTTGTAAAAAATTGTTCAGTGATAAACGAAGCTCAAAATAATTAATCACTCTATGTACTATATTCCTGATATCGATAGCGAAGTATATGAGCAAGCATTTATCTGCCTTTGCCGCAACTTTTATAAATTTCGAAAAATAAAATAAAACTTTTAATTTATGTTGATGAACAACTAAACGGTTATTTGTTTTTAAGATTTCAAATTTTAAAAGCTAGTATTTTTTAGGCAAATCTTGTTTCCTGTTTTCAGAAGTGTCTATTAATAACAGTATTTTCTTGTAATAATTCCGCGTTTTGGAAAACATCCTTAGAATTCTAACTAGGCTCCCAACATGAATGACGAGTACTGTAATTTCAACAGCATATGGGTCCGATTCCTACTTCAGTCATAAATATCCATAGTAATTCGAAATCCACTTTGAGCTGTGAATCTCAATCGAATTAACTCTCATATATAAAAATTGATCGTAGGGCGACAATCAATGAAGCCTTGTTTTAATATAAGATTATGAAATATTTTCTGATGCTTTGTATGTATTTTGAAATTTAATGGCAGTCCTTGCATAATTTCTACAGCTTTAATATCTGCTAATATGTGAAAACGGATTAATATAATATTCTAGTGGATCAACGTAGCTTTCAGTTGAAAATGTGTTCGGGACAAAATTACGATTCAAAACGATATATATATTTTAAACATATTTATGCTTTTTTTACTATAAAATCAAGTCTCACGTATAAATCCGCAAATAATAAATCGTATAAGATTTAAAATGCTACCCCAAGCTATAAAGATATTAAATATTGAAGTAAAAACTCTTTTCATACACGCTCTAAGGCATTTTTTATCACTGGCATATTGAAAAAAGTTTAAACATGTTTGTGTAAAGATAAAAAAAAAATTAAGTTTTAAATTAGACTATGCGAAGGCATTAAGAAGCAAGGACCAGTGATTATACATTGAGGATATTTAAATGGAATAAAGAACCACACACACACTTTTGTTTTTGAAGCGGGAAGAGTTCCGGGATAGTGTACATAGTTTAAATTCGTTAAAGCTAGTTTAAAGCAGCGTAAATCGCGATTTAAATAAATCAAAACACTAATCAACATTTTGAAATGGAACGTAGAATAATTTAAATTAACCATAAATCAGCGTTCCCATATAAATTTCATTCCATTTATAAAACCAAATAAGTGCACTTCTGTTTTAGAAGAGAAATGTTCGTTAGTTACTCCACACAAGAACTAAAGAAATATTTAAAATTCTATTTTTCCTTCGGATTTATTTATGCAACACACAAACAATATGCATGGCCACTTAGTGAAGTAATACCCCTGGTGCTGGGAAGGCCTATAAATTACGAAGACCCAACAAATAACTGGGGGAACCCAATTCAGTGCTGAGTAAAATCCTAGTATACGTAACGCGTTTGGCGCGGATTTCAAAAATATCACCAAAGTCGAAATTCATGCGATTCATAACCACCGGCATATTTGAGCATTTCATAATCAAAAAAATTGTAAATCCCAAAATGGCAATACATAAATATATAATCCGAGTCTTAATGTCGCCAAATCCATCGCGTTACGGATCTAGGATTAAGTCCAGTGCTGGATGCAGGGAAGTATACCGCTTCAGCAAACTATAAATTAGTCGTACAGTCTCCATGAAGAGATGTTTGGCGTTCTTTTCAATCCAATTTAACCGCCGATAAGTGAGGCTTCTTGTGGCAAAATCGATGGTTGAACCAAATTCTACTTGGATGTGTTTAATAATAGCGTTATATATACAAATTGAAAAACTGGCTGATGGTCATAGGAAAAATGCAGCTTCACTCATTACCTTCAAAAGTTTAGTCTCATCAAACGATCAGCATACAAATGTGTGCGAATTTTTGTTTGGATGCATCTCGCAAAACCTACACATATTTATATCCTTTATTCGTTAATCTATGATAGGATTGTAAGATTTTGGATCTCATTGCTAGCATGTTCATTGTGATTAATTTGTAGTACGTTTTTTAAAGGAATATCATGATTTGTTGCCGTTAATGTTTTCGTCAAGTTTAAGTTCAACTATACAGATTCTAAATAGAAGTTTCCATTGTTTATTTCTGCCGATTTGTTAGCTGAATTGTTAGCACTCTCACCTTATTTGAATAGTTTGTGGTTTCGATAACCTTGAGTCTCTCGGGCCATCGCTTCGACAGTTCGTGCTTTCGAATCCTACTTTGGGCTTGGATATGTGTAGTGGTTCGAAATCCACTTTAAACCGTACAAATATAAACCGTAGGTCCTGGTCTAATAAGCATTCGTGTTTAGAAAATGACCGTGGAGCGATAAACGAACCAATCCAATCCCAATCTTGGGCCGCTATGTTAACAATGGTTTTGAGTGGTTCATTTTAAACTATATATTCTTGTTCAGTTAGCAATGTAAAATATGGCCACAGAGCGTTAAAACTGTACCAAATCATTGTTTTATTATTAAAGTAGCCTTGTACTTTAAAACATATCTTCAAGTTTTTATCTCTAAGAAGTAATGATTATCAGCGTATCTATAAATGTGTTTCAAAAACAATAAATGCGCAATAAATTTGATAAATGAAGCACTTTGTTAATGATTTGATAAGACAAATAATTGGGAGGAAAAAGTCTATTGTTATTCTTTCTACTTAATAATTAGAATTTGTTGAGTAGGTCTTGAAGAATAGCCTAAGAGGTACGGAATTGCGTAGTTATCTTAAGATATGAAAAACAATTGGATATTGCTCTTGAAATGTTTGGTAGTTCTAGGTCACATTTTCACAGAGAGGAAGTTTAACGTCGATTCCGAACCTTTAGAAAATTTTTATACTTTGGTTTAAATGTGCTCTTTGTAGTGAAAGGTTGTAGGTTCGATCCTATTAGCTTTTGAGCTGTGAGATAGATGTGTCCCGTTTGTTCTGCCTGTTTGTTCATTTGTCATGTTATTGTCAGAGAATTTTCCGGGTTTCCTTCTTTGCGATATATAAAAATAATTGCTATCTTTGTGTGAAAATTCTGCACGGTGGAGGCTTAACTGTTAGACTATTTATGTGCATATGAATGCATATTGTATACGTATGAGAAATGAATATGCGGACGAAAAGGTTTTCGTTGTAGTTATAAATGTATACAGTTTTATTTTTTATTGTGTGTGTGGTTATAAATGGCCATTAAAATAAATGTTCCTCCCAATTTTTTTATCAATTGCTGCCATTTAATAGCTGAGGTGATAAATGAATCGGGACGTCTGGCTTTCGGTTTAACAGTTCGTGGATTCGATTCCCATCTCCGACGCAGATGTTTGCAGTGGTTTGAAGTCTAATTTAAATAGTGGGTCCCGGTCCGGTTATTCCATTTTGTGCAAAAAATTTATCGTCGATTGTCTACAAAATTAACCAAACCAAGCACCTATTTTGTAATCCTCAGATTTTTTGTTTCATAATTCGAGTTAAACTTACACTTAGTAATTGTCGCCATTTATATTGCTTTATATGGCTAATTTTGATGAGTTTAATTAAACAAATAACACTTAGACATTTTTTTTTCAAATAACTGAACATAAAAATGGAATTTGATTTTTTTAACTTTCAGTTTAAAGTGGATTCTAAAACTCATTACAAATATTCGAGCCTGAAGTAGAAATCGAACCCACGAGCCGTTGTATCGAAGGCCAATACAATAAATGTTGGGCTGCCAGCTTTGCTTGAATGTGGTTTTAAAAAATATTTCTCTCTCTCTCTCTCTCAACCTAATGAATCCTTCGGTTCAACAGTTCGTGGGTTCGAATCCCACCTTGGGCATGAATGTTTGTAGTGGCTCGTATTCCACTTTAAACCGTAAGTACCGGTCTAATTAGCCCTCGTGTGCAAAAAATGACCGTTGAGCGACAAACAAACCAAACCGAAACCAAATTAAACATGGCTGGAAGATAGTATTTATTGAATGCAATTGATTGAAATCATTGAATGTAAAATGATTGAAACTCGAGCAAATAAGCATTATTTGTCTCATAAAAAGAATCGTAGCACAAAGTATTCTTCGAACTATTTCATAATTCTAACCATTCAGTTTCCAAATGTGCAATTCATATCAGAACTTAATTCGAAATATTATATTCATAATTATTGAGAATATTTAACCTAAGGATATTTAAGTATTGTGGTAAAACGAACAATTAATCTGATTTTTTCTAATGAAAGAGCTTTTTTGTGATAAAAGAAGTATTTTTATGCAAACTAAAAGCAGCGATAAATGGTAGGTTTAAAAATAATTTTTTTCAAATTCTAGTGTGTGCCGATTTACTTAGTGTAGAATGACACGCCCTCTCGGGGTCATTTGACAATCCAAACCGGAAGCTATGTCGCACCAGGCCAGTTTGAGCATTATCCGACCTACAATTATTTATTTTGATTCAAATAATATCTTCGTGGAATTATTAAAAAACGTTTTATACACAAGAGAATATTCTCTTAAATTATGGACTAATGGCGAATTCTGAATTTGTGTGTGTGTGTTACTTTATCTATTTATTTCAGTGTTTCATTTTGAGCAAATGTGATCTGGATTCATTTATTTTTTAATTGCTTCTAAGCATAGATTGAAAGCATAATAATTTGGTTAGAGAAATATTCTATGGTAGATTGCAATATTGACATGATCAGCTGATTCTGAATTACATTGAAGAAAAGTTTTAATAGATGGCGCTATATATCGCCGAGTAAGATTTGAATCATTTTTGACTTGGATTTGACATAAGGGAAGTACTCCTCACCTTTCGATGGAATTTAAGTTCCCTTAAATTCCTCGAAAACATAATTTGTCTTAAATTTATATAAATTGGTTACTGTGTACCTTTTGTTTTTTATTAAAATTGTTTTTGTTGTATATTATCTGTGTTTTAAATGCAACATTTTGATTTTAGATTTAATTTGAAATTATCTCAATTATTATTTAAAAGTAATTCAGCCATTTTTCTCAAATATTTCACTCCTCTCATTAACTATATTTCTTAATCATTTCATTGACTGTTTATCGAGCTGAATAAATAAATTCAATAGGAAAACAAAAAGTACATACACGAACGACACTGAAATGTTTTTGAAAATGATTGTTTTCTTTAGTATATCGGTTACGACTGCTTTTTTATATGACAGTTCAGTATACATATTGCAAGTGTGGATGAATACATATTTTAAATAAATAAATATGTCATTTTAACTTAATCATTATTGTTTCCTTTATCGAATTGAATGTTTGCTGGTTAAGACATCGCGTACTTTTATCTCGATGTCTTTATGTATTCACAGAGCCACACATTGATCTGGGGCATTGAGACAATGTTGACTTAAGGCGAGTGTTTGCAGTTGACGTTGGGCTTTGAAGTGTTTATTTTAATTTCAGTTGAAGTTATGCGCTTATGGCATCAAGTAGGTACTTAAACGTCGGCGCCAACAAACGGTCTACTTCATTCGGTCACCGATATTATGTGGAGCGAATTTCATTGAAAAGAAATCGATCTAAATTATGCAATTCTTCGGGAACGTCAGAATTAGATAACACTGAAGTTTTTTGTCTTCATCCATTGAGGAAAGGAAAATGAGTATCGACCATTTTTATTGTTTTTATCAACGTTGATTGTATCGCTCAAAGATGCAAGCTTTACAAAGTGAACTGAACTGAACTAGTGACATTTTTGGATTCTGAAGTGAAGCCGATTTTTTTTTATCATTTCCCCAGAATATTGTTGATGTGATTTAGAATTTAATGGGAAGGTATTGTTTCCTCTGGAAAACATTTGCTTCGCGTAATATTCTTTTGAGAATTCAGAAGAGCGTGTTTTATTTCTTAAGTGTATTTTAATTTTAAATATAATTTTGTATTATAAATATGAATTTTACTGTTCAAATATTAAGTACGATAAAAAAATGTATATGTATAAAATATTAATTACGATATAAAAACATCATATTTAATTAAATAGTCCATATTTAACATACATTTTGGAACACTTTTTCTACGTGGGAATCGATATTCTCGGCGCTTAAGTACTTTTTAGCCAATTGATTGGTTGATTCTAATTTTTCGATGAATTTGCTTGATTGGTTGATTGACTAGAGTGTCAATCGAGGAATTTCATCGAAAATTGAAATAAGTTAGTCAAGGAATTCTTTCATTTCACACTAACCATTGATTGTGTATGATGAAGCTAAAACAATGATTGGATGTTCACGTCAAATTATTCATATTATAAATAATTTTAAAACGTTTACTTTAATAAATCCAAAAAGAATTGAAAAAAAGTACTGAAAATTCGTTTATTTTTCTAAGGTACTTAATATTTATTTTAATCTGCTAAAAATATTTGATTACTTTTCATAGAACTACTTCTAACGAAGATATTTATTTTAAAAGTATATTATTTAAAGTCACTGCTGTGATTTTTCTTGTAGATATCTGGCAACAAAACGGGTATATCAAAGTGCGGATGTGGATGTAGATTCACTCAATTTATCTTTTAGGACATGATACGTGTCCATGTTTAATTGAGATCAAGTTTTGTTGAAAAATGTAGAAAGGAAGTATATAAAAATATATATGCTTTACAAAAGATATTACATAAAGTTATTAAAAATGAGAGAAAATTAACATTTGAATTTTTATAAGTTTATTCACGTTAGTATTTAAATTTATTAACAAAAATTGCTTTTGTATTCATAAGCGATTTCAAATTAATCGAGACTAATTTATGGATATATATTACTGATTGTTTATGAAACTGCATAGTGGATGGCCTAGCTGAATATCCATTTGGGAATTAACATTTTTTACATTATTTATTCAAATGCATTTTAAAAGTTTATGGGGTCAAGAATACAAGCATTGATTTATATTTCAAATGAATAACTTTAATAGATCTCAAGAAAGATTATTCGTCAAAATTTTAAGTGAGGCAATAGAAATTAATGAATTTTTTCAAGTGTTTCTCGCACTTTTTACAACACCAAATAATTAACTTGTGTTGCGAAAAAGCAACATATGTTCTCCTTTATTAACTAATTGGTCTCAGCAATTCAAGATCAAAGTAAAATAAAAAAGCAATGAATGTCCGTGTGGGTGAATATGTAAGATTTCAGTCTAGAGATGGACGTGTTCTAGGAGAAATACACACATTTCTAATTCAATTCACATGTTGATGCCATTATCATTGCCCTTAGCCAGTCTGACCTACATGTGGAAGATGATTGAGTGGAAAAAATGTGTTTGTATTTCCTATGCCGATTAAAAGGTCAAGCATATATGTCAGGTTATTTCCGATTTTGATTTGATAATCGCCAGTGCAAAGGACGTTATTCGTCTTCATTTTCGGTAAATTATTTATTTACTTTCGTTTTTCTCTGAAGCCATCTGTCAGGCGATAATTTCTGACGTTTGGAAGCGTGCATGAAATATGATAACACTATTGCAGTATAGTGGGGAGACGGTTTTCGAAAAATCGTATTATAAATTAATTGTAGCTAATTGTGTCCGTCCTTGGTAATTGTTTTAATTAGTGCTACAGGAAATTGATTGCAACAAAGTTATTCCTGCGTTATAAATTAATTACTGTCGTGGCTATTGCAAAAATGCATTATGTCGTAAGTTTGCTTTTCGAGAGTAACAGTTGTGTTCAATATGTTATAGAACTTCTTTTTTTAAGCGAGAAGTATTTTGTAATTTATTTGAACGTTAGAGCAACGAGGCAAAACGAACTGTGGGTACCAAATGGCGGCAAAATTTCTTCCGGCCGTTAACTTCAATGTAAGAACAGTTGTTTTTCCTTATTGGTGACTTTTTTTTTATAAAATGATAAATTATTCAACACTTTAAAATCTTTTTTATTATAATGAATGTTATAGTGGAAATTAGAATGTGTATTCTTATAAATTTCCATCGTGTAAATAAAAATACATGAAGCATCTGATTTAATAGAGGAAACTGGTAAATAAAGAAATAAATTAGATAACTTTGAGAATTTTTACATCACATATAATTTAAACTAAAATTTTAAAAAAATGAAATAACTATGGACCTTTTCCCCCTCTCCCAAATAGAATGGTATCATGATGAATTTTCTATTTATTTTATAAAATTATTTATTTTATAAAATTTTACGAATAGATATACTTTCAAACATTTTATTTAATGTAATTGTTGTATATTTTTACAAATTTTTGACAAGCATATGGTAAATAGTATTACAAAACTTAAGTAATAAAGTGCTTGTCTAATAAAAGCTTATAACAGTTAACGATAATCTTTAGCCAAATCTTTACGATTTATCTTAAAAATACATGAATTAAATTTTGATTTCACGATCTTCATGGAGCGCAAATATTCATAACAGTAAAGTACTAAATATATCCCAAGTAAACAACAAAAGATTTCTTTTGAGTTTATATTTTTGATTTTGACGCGAATTGCTAGGATTCATTCATAGAAGAGTTTGTCTAATAATTTCACTTCTCTTGACACTTTTTTTATAAATATTATGTTAGAGATTGAATGTATTCAATATTGTCATAACATTCAATAATACACAAAATATGCACATGTGTAGATCTCAAATCTTCAAACATGTATTTGAAATTTGATTGTATTACATCAGCTTTTTTACTCTTGGTAAATGACAAAAATCTGATTCTGAAAATCGTGAACCTCGAAGCCAAGAATTTGTTTTTTGTAAGTTGAGGACTGTGTGTAAATTACTGGTAAATAATTTAAATAAAAGTCATAATTTATTTACTTTTTGATGTATGGAAAACTAATATACTTTGAAGTTGAGACTTTTTTTTCTGTAGTTTACTTAAAAATAGTCATTTAATAATGATCTTGTATCTATCTGTAAAAAATCCATCATAATACCATTCAAATATAATATCAGCATACAAATAAATGCCGTTGGTATTCTATGAGTATTTCTTAAATATATGTAAAGGATTTAGTACTTTTTTTTCATTTTAGTAACCTGCTTAGATCTAGGTTAGAAAAATTGCTTAGTATCCTAATTATTATTCTGTTTTATGACGATATATCAACGCGATGTCGTTACCGAAAATCCATTGATTAAATGAAATGACATGCAAGAAATGTGTTGCTCTGTCGCAATAAATCAATAATTGCAATAATTCTGAGCTTTCTGCGACGTCCAATTAATTTATCATTGTTGTTCTGTGCTATCTCTCTCTCCTTACATCAAGTTGTAAGGAAACCTTTACATTCATCCTATTAATAGGTCGCTCTAGAAAGATAAATTAATTCTCTACTGTCTCACACACACACACACACATATGTTAACTTTTTTCTTCTGTGTTTCATTAAAAAAAGAAGCCGAATAAAAAATTGGGTGTCAAACAGTTACAATTATGGTCATGTGTTAATGAAAATCTGATTAATTAGTATTATAAGGAAAAATTTCCATTTAAAAATTCTTTATTTTGAAGAAATTTTTAATTTGTGTAAGTTTTTACTGATATTTCAAGAGCAATAAACGTTTTATTACACAAAACATTTTATTTTAGCAATTGCAGTTAATATTTTACGTATAATAAAAAAATTTAAAACAAGCGAAATATCGTTTTCTTTCTAATCATTTTTGGTTTTCCAAAAAACATTTATAGAATCAGAACACATGCTATTATTACGATTATGATTAAATTCCCCATAATTTTTTCGTCTGACTAGAATAAATTTCTTCTTGTTATTACTTTTTTTTAGTGTAATAACTGTTTGTAAATTCCAAAATTTTATTGTTCCATTTGTTTATTGCTTTCAAATGAATGGAACACAGTAGCCATATTTATACACACAGATGTTTTAGACAGTTTTGGTTAGTTTAGAGTGTATATAAAGAGAATTGCAGTATAATATAGCTTATATATAATTAGCAAATAAAAAAATTATCCTAAAATTTTATTATTTCTTTAATTTCATTTTATTTATCGTGCTTTTTCTCTTTTGTTCATTACTTCGTATGTTACTTTCTTAAAGTCTTAATTTTCAGTTGGAAAAAATATTACCTTTGTTTGTCATTATTTTTCCACTTGTAATTTATTAGCTTAGATTGTTTGATCAGATAAATAAGAAAACATTGATTTATCGCAATATCCGTTGTGTAACAGTTTCAAATGCTATAGCACGTGCCATAATAATAGTGCTATTGAAAGAATTTACGATATCAAAACGATATGTTGAAAGATAGTATTTTTAAATGCAGGAAAGTCAATAAAGTTAAAAGAAAAATGAAATGTTTCCATCAAAACAATATAATTGGCAAGTGTTAGATTCGAAGACATTTTTATCTTTGTGATCATCTACACTGTTAGTAATCCTTGAAGTAAAATTAATTGCTTTATTTGATATTTTAAATCTAATAAAATAAATGAAATTGAATGCATTTTTCTAAGGATTCAATTTATAAGTCAATTTTTGTATATCCTATACTTGGAATGGAAACCCGGTGGCTTAGTGGCAGCGTTTCACGCTCCCATGACACAGGTCCTAGGTTCGATCCTCGGGCTGGGCAAGGTTGACTCAGCCTTTCATCCCTTCAGTGGGTCGATTAACTGAGTACCAAGCATGCTTGGGAACTAAACACTGGTGGTCTTACGTTAGGCTGACCACCTAACTGGGACATATGCTTCGCACCCCAGGGCCCTCGGTCATGAAAACAGTTATGAGCACTGTAGGCCTTGGCCCACATGGGCTGTCGTGCCATGGAGTTTAATTTAGTTAAACTTGGAATGTATGAGAATTTTTATTTCCCCATTTAATTTTAGAGATGAGTAATCATTACATTTATTCTCTTATTATTCTCTTATCTGTTGGAAACAAAACTTACAAAATGTGAAAAAGAGTCCATAGCTGTCAAAATTGAAATAATTTAAACTAGTGCATTGTGTGCTCCTTAAATGTTGATAAGAATGTATAAGTAAAGCCAGTGTTATTCTGTCAGCAAATTTTTAGACTAAATAATCATTCATTCACCTTGAAAAAATTATCACCGAAAAGTTCAAAGCTGAGAGAGAACTTTTAACCTAGAGAAATTTTGGCATTTGTAAGAAAATGCTTCTGAGATTAATGTTCAATAATTTAAATCCGATATGTGTTTAAAAAAAGTGTTAAATTATGCTATTTAAAGCTGATTCATTTTGTCAAAATATGTAAAATCTTATGTCAAAAAAGTTGAATTAAGAAAGAGACCTCACAATTTTGGTGGGAAATAATATTTACTGATCAAATAAATAGTTCTGAAGAAAAAAAGGTGTTTTAAAAATTTAAGAATCAAGAAGACGCAAGTAGTAATAATAGGACATTTGATGACTGGATTTCAGTTGGAGGTAGCATATCACATTTAGGATCAGCAGTTTATTTAGATTTAATTCATGATAAAAAAAATTCTGAGAGTTATATCAATATTGTATTTGTATTTATTGAATAACAAAAGCATTTAATTTACCATCAATATGAAATTACCATAAATACGACTATCATAATCCCACTTTCATAAAGATTAATTGTAATATAAATGAGATTTTCGTAAAATTTTTTACTGACATTTCATTAATGTGCTTTATATAGTTACGATATTTAATTTTCTATCAAAGTCAGCGCGAACATAAATTATATTATGCAATTACATCTACATTATAAGTTAAGATCTGATGTTGATACAATAAACACTAAAATTTACATATTAATATTAAAAAATGAAGATTTCTACTCGCAGCACTATCTCAAATAACGACACGAATGACGTGAAAGATTTGGATTTAATATATTACTAAGTTATAATCATTAGGTTTGTGTCAGCACAAGATTTTCATATACCTTTGGAATAACAATATATGTCTAGTCAACAATCGGAAATCGCTTATAGCTTTACAATTCATTTTACAAATGCGAAAGATTGGGCTCAAGTCATTTATTCACAACACTTTTTGACACTGTTCAAGAAAGTACGGTACAATGGTACAATTATTTAAATGTTCAAAATCTTGGGTGGTTAGAGTCGCTCAAAACACTGTTTCAGGAATCCATCACCCTAATTCCATAGAGATGGTCCTGCAAGCAGCCGTATTTACTCCGTCCTCCAACAATTCCGTGTGTTTGTGTGTGCAAAATTGAAGCTACAATGTAAATTTTGAGTAAGTAACTATAAAAAAATTGTAGAAAGGGGTTATTGTGATTAATATGATGAACAAGCAACTCAGTAAAAAGTTCATGTGTATACAAATGTCAGAAACAAAACATCACAGGTGACGTGAACATACACAATACGTGTGCGGTGGAGGCGCGCAGCTCAAGTCTACAATAAAAGGAAAGGTAAAGACACCATTTGCTACAACTGCATTTGAGTTATTTTTTTTTATTTATTATTATTATTTTTTTTGTCAAATATGATTATAAGTTAGTATCAACAGAATAACTGGAGGAGGGCATGGTATGACGAGTGTAACTAAAGACTTCGGAAGCCTCAAAAGTATTTTTTGCGATTTGGAAGGTTGATGGATGCTGCCTCGCCGAAAAAATTGCTGTAGATAACGAGTACATCGTCCAGCAAAATAAAAGAACTCGCCACCAGTCAGCAAGCACCATTTCTCAGCTACAGGGTGACAAGTGTCGCTGTTTAGTGTGTGCAGATGCCATCATATAGGTGGCCTGTTCGTCCGCAGTCCGGGGCGCTGCATTTCTTTGACAATGAGTACAAAGAGCACAAAAAGTGGAACATCAGTGGTGTCCTCTTTACGGATGAGTTGTTTCAGGGTCACCAGCGATTTTCAACGCCAGTTAATTTGGAGAGAAATCGGAAAACGGTTGCATTTCAATAACATCACGGAAAGAGGCCGTTCCATTGGTCTCGGATTTGTCTGTGGAGGCTTCATGCTGAACGTGTGGGCTTATTTTTACATTTCCAACACAGAGATTCTGTAGCTGGAGATCGCTATTGTAAGTTGGTGATCCTTTCCCTTATGGGTCTATTATAAGGGGCCATTGAAGTAAAATTCATTTTTATGGATGACTATTCACGACCACACCGTTTTCCTGTTGTTCAACAGCTAGGCAAGATATCACTCGAATTTAAATCCCATGGGAGCAGGAGTGGGATGCTTTGATAAAAAGCTTAACTGCACTATAACATCTTTCTGCGATCACACAACTGAAACAGATGCTCATTGAGAGAAGCGACTCTTGTCTCCGAGCTGTTTTGCACTGCAGTATAGCTTTGAAAGGATGATTTACATACAGTTGTAAAGTCTGCAATACACTAGCTATTTCCTCAAGAATAATCGACAGGTTTAGTTCCATTTTCATTTCACTCCATCCCACTGCGAATATTTCAAGATGAGATGAGCTAGTTTCTTTCTTAG
The DNA here is from genome assembly GCA_037975125.1 of Latrodectus hesperus. Lineage (NCBI taxonomy): Eukaryota > Metazoa > Arthropoda > Arachnida > Araneae > Theridiidae > Latrodectus > Latrodectus hesperus. Next base: position 83,610,622 of record CM075850.1, read on the forward strand.
ATCAAATTAAACTAACTTTCTTTTTAGTGCAACCCTATTCATGTTATTTATTTACTACAATTTCGTGTCACAAGTTTAAATGTGACCTGTACTCTAGTAAATACGATATCTATTTCGACAGTTCACATTTTTATTAAAAATGTTTAATATTTCATTAAAAAATTTAAAATATCATTTTAAAATTTCGAAACGTGACAAATGTTTCACATTATGAATATTAGTTGTTTTTAAATGATTTATTATAATTATTCAATAACGATTAAAAATTATTTTTAAAATTATTTCTTTTTGGAAATTTAAAAAAATAAAAATTATGTATCGATAGTAATCTGAATGAAATAATGACTATTTTCATCATTACTTCACCTGACAAATACATTTAACTACTTTTGTGCAAAAATAATTTCAATGCATCGAAAAATCTACATTCATCATTATCACTGTCATTCAAGATAATGATTACATGCTACTTCGTTATATCGAAATCGCTATTCTACTGTTTTTTCCTCGTAACAAACGTTATTTGTTCTGTCTACTTTTATGACTGCATGTAACATTGATTTTTCAAGTTATGTTTGTGAGGGAGAAGAATTTATCCATTTTTCTTTTGTTACACGGGTAAATTTATGCGAGTTTTTATGCAGCTACAATTAGTTCATGTTATCTGCAGTTAATAGTTTTTAAATTCTTATTTCTAATTTTCAATATGGTTCGGTTGGAAAAGTGGAATAGCCCACCCCATAATGCCAGCTTAGCTGGCACAAGACAGCAACACACACAACAATAGTTTAAACAAATTAAATTTAGAATTTTAGATGAATTATTGGTAACTACTTTGGTACTTAAGCTTCAAAAAAATAAATAAATAAATAAACTACATTACCAATGTAATATACTTTCCTTCATTTAGCTGTCTTTCTAAATTTTTTTAAAATTTATATTGTTTATTACTTTTTTCAGTTATTGGGACGTTTAGAAGTCGCCAAATTTTCTTCATTATTTGGCTAGAAATTCAAAGCATAAAATTTATCTCGAAAATTTTTTACTATCTCATATCAATACTAAAAATTGCAGGAAAATTAATTTTAAACAACTTTATTAAGTAAATAAAATTGGCGATTTTAGTCAAGGCTGTACTTAGCCTAATTGAGGCCGGGCCAAAAACTTCTTTGGGGGTCCCTCTGATGTAGGGACCCCGGTGCAACCCCGTCGTATGCACCTGCCTTAGTCAGGCTTTGATTTTATTAAAATCTTGGCGAGATATTGTTGTATACCATTTTTGACGATATGTGGGATCCCGATAACAATTAAGTGCTAAATTTCTTTTTGGCTACCTTTAGTTTTTTTACAGGAATATACTTTGTCTATCAGAATCTTTGTATACAATTTACTAAGTACGATGGAAGGTTCATCCTGTAAAATTAAACTTCCGTTTCCGAGTAGTGTTTGTGTGTTTTCTCTCAAAGGGCCTTCTCTTATTGAAGTTCAAAATGATTGTACGGTATAATTATATTTGTTTTACCCCTAGAGGTTATTTCATTCATAATGATTGCTGTTCATGATAATTTGGAATAAAACATCAATTCAAGACTTAGGTTAATGAGTTTCAGAAGTAATTAAAGGATAAATATGGTGAGACCGCTCTTTCTGCCATTATCTTCATGATCATTAAATTCTGTTTGACTCTTTCGATTGTGTGTTAATAAGGTCGTTCTATTACTCATTAAAGTAATAGATTTTCTGGTCTTTATATATTGTATTATCTTTACATAATTGCATTGTGACAATTGAGAAAGAGATATGTTCTTAAATTATATAATGTTTCATCACTTTTAACCATTAAGTGACGATGTCAACACCTGAGTTGGGTTTTATCTCTCCTTACTATACCAGTTCATAAACATGAGTCTTTGTGAATGTTTAACGTTTATAGAATCTCTCCGGTTTTTCTCATTTGTCGAAGCAGGTTTGCTGGTTAGTAGATTCTTCAGTTCACAATAAATAGTTGGTTCGATTTTCAGTTCTAGCTCGGATATGAACAGTTATTCGGAATTAAGGTTCAATTGTTGGTTGGGTCTATTTATAATATGTGCTATAAGAAGAAATCGTAGAGCGGTTAGCAAAAATTATTTCCTCTAACATTGATTTTTCTCCTACCCTCTAACCCAGATGAAAGCCGAACGACTAGCACTATGGACTTCAGTTCGATTACTATCTCAGGAGGGGGTGTTGTAATAGTTCGGAATTCCATAAACTGCAGGACTCGGTGTCAATAGCCGCCATGCGAAAAGTTGCGATTGAGTGACGGATCAAACCATAATCGTAAGTTTGAACATTTCTAATTACTTCCATATCCATAAATGCTTTGCTTTGGAATTCCAATAGAAACAATCGTCAAGGTATTTCTCTATTCGTTGTCCGCTACGTCCGGCGGTGTCAAACATCCATCGTCTTTATCCAGCAATGACTGAGATCGAACTTGGAACCTTTCGCCCTGAAGACTTTGACCGATGAAACACTCTTGTTGCACAATACTGTGATACGTTGACACCTTCTGCTTCACACACATATACACAGTTAAAATCCTTATCGCCAATCTTGAAAGCTGGAATCGCCCTATGATAAATAGTGTTTAGCTGAAGAGTGATTTATAAATCACTTTTAAAGGTTGTTTTATTATGCGGGGTGTTATTACACATAAATTAGCCCTAGCCACATTTGTTCGTAAATTTTCATTATATGATAGTGCTTAAATAAGATTAATTTTAATTTATGATTAGAGTTTAACTGGTATATTAAAAATTAACAATATGAATAAATTACAACATTATTGATATAACTTATTAATGCGGTGCAAGTTAAAGAAATTTAAATTCTCAAATTATAGGTTTTTCATCTTGAGTCAAAAATTCATTTTGTTGGAATCATTGTAAGCTTTTTATTTTCCTTTATGAGTATTATACTCAAAATGTATTGAATGAAATACTGAAATCCAAGTCTAGCCCAAGGGTCAACTATCTTATAGCTGAGGTCAATACAGAAAGTGCCATACGGTATGACTTGCTTAAAATAATTCGATTTCCTCTACAATATACGCAGAATTTTGAAACAAGTGTCAAGAATACAGATTTTGAATTTCATTATTAGTTATACATCATTTAAAAATAATTACTAATGCAAAGATAGACAAAAGAAAGTATAACAATTTCTTCAACAAATAAATAATTTAAATTGTATATATTTTGTATTTTTAAAAGAAAAATAAAATATAAGTATTCCTTAAATATAGTTAAATAAAAATTTTAATGTGAACTTTGTCTCTGTACCACTGTACTTAATGTTGCAGTATTAAGTAGAACGATTTATAAAATCGTCTGGAGTGCACTGTAAATGCCGACCCATGAATTAAGATGTTAATTATAGTAATATGCATACTGATACTCTTGGAGTACAATTAGCCATCCAAAATGAAGAGTTTCTGTTTCGAAAAATACTCAATAAAAGTTTTCAATCTAGATTTAATCGTATGTTTAGATGTATCTGTCTGAGAATTCAGTTTATTTCTTGCTCTTTCAAAAAAATGATTGTCTCTGGGTGCTTGGATGCTTCTAAAAATAGTTAACATTTCCACAGCCAAGTGAGTTCATTTCCTGAGGGAGAACTCTATAATTGTTATCGGAAAGTAAATTTCCGTAGTCCATTCATGTTCTTGAAAGTATTTTAATGAAGCTCTTAAAACCTGGCATTTGAAGCATTTTATCCAAACATTGGATAAACCAGTTTGGCGTGCAAGTTAAAACCATTTGAAGTTCATTATACCGCAATCGCGCTTTGAAGTGCACTTTTCAAAAATTTGAATTTGTGAGATTTTTTTCCCGTTATTTTAATATATTTTTTTTATCCTCTAGTATCGATGGTGCTACAATCGAGGAACACTTATTCTCCATTCAAAAATTCATACTGGATTGATTTCTTTATTTGTAATGTTCCTTATCTCACCACTTTATAGAAATTGTGTACATTCTGCTTTTATTTTCTCAGATTTACGCTGTTAGATAATCCAGCGATAAATTTTATTTAATTTACGTAATTTCCGATGGTTTGATTGGGAATAAAGTATTTATTTATTTTTCATTATCGTCATTAGAATTACGAAATTTAGAAGTTTTCCCTCTCACTTTCTTCCCTATATCTTAGTTTTGCAATTTGTAATCTTTGAGAAGTTTATACTTTGTACCTTTCTGTTCGCTGCTATGAATAACTAAGTGTGTGATATCGTATTTTTCCATATTGTCTTGCTCTATTTTCTATATTTGTATTATTGAAAAGTTTGTATTGAATGCTTTTCTTTCACTACCATTAATTAATAAGTTTTGAATTGATATCTTATTTTTCCATATTGACTCTTGCTCCATTCTCTTTTTGAAATTTTTGAAAAGTTTATACATTTTTATTTATTACTATTGATAAGACCTTACTTACTATAAGATTTTAGGTACCTATATTATCTCTTGCTCCATTCTTTATAACTACATTTTTTTAATAAAAGGAAATTTTATTTTCAGTCATACTGTTATTATTTGTTCGGATATAGAGAGAGAGAAAAAAAAATTTTCTTTTATATGAACAAGAATATGTTTAACAACAAGTCTGACTTTGATTATTTACATTCTATTTAAGTCCATGATTTTTTTTACCTTTTTAATACCAACAGCGAAGAATCGAAGTATTCACATAACTTACAATTTTTTGAAATTAATTTTGTCGGCGAAAGCAAAGTTTAGTATTCTCTTCATTCAATTTGGCTGTGATAAGTATTTTATTACATTGTTGCGTATTAAATATATCAATTTCAAAATGTGTAAATTTTAAAATACATTGTTACCAATGAATTTTAAAATAACGTAAACAAATTGTGGGCACTTCTCACTTATATTTTATTTTTGAGATATATTTTCGTTTTGTGTAATTTTTTAAACTGCTATAAGGCATTTTAATTTTTTCGATATTTCCTGAAGTATTTAAAACAGAAATCGAGAGAAACTTTGATTCAGTACGCCTTCACAATTGATTGAATGTTATACAAATCTCACACCTTTAATTATAGTATGCCCAACTTTTTGTTGACTTAATGATGGGCCATATTTAGTTACATCAAAATTTTACCCAGCCATAATATTCGGTTGTAAAAGTAATGGAATAATAAATGTGAATACATAAAATATTGATTTTAGAATATATATATATAATTAATTAATTCTATCGATTTAACTATAATTTTTCATAAATGACTTGAAATCTCAGCTCTTGACCTAATCAACTCTTGTTTTTAAAGACGTAAAGCGAAAAAATTAACATTCACTACTTGCGAAAAAAAAGTTTTTAGACTTTTACTATATTCTTTTAGTAACTCAAAATTAAATTGTTATTGAACATTCTTTAAAAGTAATTTTTCAGTCAAATGTACATCTTAAAACAGCTAGAAATATCAAACATCGTAGATTCTATTTCTAATTTACATAAATAGAATTTTTTTTTTATTGTGCCTATTTATAAATGTGAAAGACATTTGTATGTGAAAAATGTCTGGTGTAATAAGAATTCTACAAAACACACTATAAATGCAGCATTGACAAATCCACTGTTTTCAAATTTTCACTTTTTCCTTATATATTCTTAACTCCTAATGTAAAAATAATTTTCGGAAATATTTGAAATTCGCAATCTTTTTTCATCCCTCCTAAAATTCGTTATTGCACACTTAACTTTGAGATTGCTTTTAATTGTAGGGAATCAATGACTGGCAATTATACTTCAAAGCTATATCAGATTTTGTAAAAACCTTAAAGTGCTCCAATATATGCATTGTTTTAACTGACTGTAAAATGTTATTTGAGTAACAAATATTAGTATCTTGTTTTTACATTTATTTATAAAAAATGTTTCTCAGATGACTACTATATAAGATATACTGAAATATAATCTTAAATTAGTTTAAAATTTGTTTTAATAAAAGTATCGATCTATTATTATTATTATGTATTTATTTTTTGGAAATAAGTTTTAAAAACAAGTACTCTTATTATTGCTTTTTAAGTTTTCTAGCTAGTTTTTGTATTTTATTTTACACCAATTTAAAAAAAGAATTTTCGATTTGAAAATCTAATTTTTAAAAATTACATTCTTATTCTAATTTTTTTAATTTATTTATTTATTATATAGCCAATGAAGACTCCCACTTTATTTTTCAAACAATTAAATCACCAATAACCTCAAATAAAATATTACTAATTTCATCATTTTATCAGAAATTTTAAACTTTTTATATTAATCAAGAATTTTAATTGATGTCAATGTTATATTCTTTTTCACCTCCAAAGAAAATTGTGTTCTAACTACATTTTTTTTTTTTTTTTTTTTTTTTTTTTTTTTCAAAATGTTTTGTCAAGATGTGCCTAATTAGTAAAATAGAAGAATACTCCAATTAATACTGAAGTATAAGCATTGTACTTTGTTTAAAATGATTCTTTTGAATTTTGTCTCAACATGACTTACATTATTATGATATAATATTTCTAAATAGTTCTGCTCTTTATTTTATATTCTTTATTTATTTTAATTATTTTTTGTGTGTGTTTGAATGATATCTATAACTATGATCTAGAATCAACTTTAAAAATATTTTAAAATTTTAATTAATAATTCATTTGGAGAAAAAATTAGAAGTTTATAAAATAAAGACTTGTGTTTGCAGTGTTCCTGACTTTTGTTAACTGCTATAGCATGAAATGGGTTACTCGAATTCAGGATAGTTTTGCTTTTGCTAAGATAGTGGCACTTCTTGTCATCATATGTGCTGGAATGTATCACTTAATTTTTGGTAAGCTTACATTTTATTACTAAATTTTTTTCCTGAATTGTTTTCCTTATTAGCTAGAAAATTCAGTTCTTTGAAATTAAATTTGTGTTATTTGATTATGTTTGCAAATTTTCTGAAGAATTTTTTGATACAGTAATGTAATTATAATTTTTTGTGTACTTAATTAATGAAATTTTATTTGTGTAAATGATATTTAAAGAATGATGGGCTAAATTAATTGCTCAATATGACAAATTTTTATTTCTAGTATGCTTGTTTATTTTAATCTGAATTATAATGTCAGTAATCATTAACTAATGTTGTAAAGTGTGATAAAATAAAATCAGGATCTAATAGAATACTTAAAAAGTATTTTCTATTATTCTTTAAGGAATTTCAAAATAATAGTAAAGCATAGAAAAGTAATCAAAACTACTTGATTATAGTGTTTTTATATTTATCAATATTAATACAGAGTGTTTAATAATTTTGCATTTTTACTGTAAAATATTTTGAATTTTGTAAGTAAATCTGAAAGTAGTATATATAAATTATACAATCTTCATATTTCTTTGAAAAAATTTAATTATTTAAATTTAATGCTAGAAAATATTTGGAAAAGCATAATTTATCAAGGATATGCATAATTAAAGATTGCCAAAATAAGTGTTTCTGAGCTTATATAGTGTGTGTGTGTGTGTGTGTGTGTGTGTGTGTGTGTGTGTGTGTGTGTGTGTGTGTGTGTGTGTGTGTGTGTGTGTGTGTGTGTGTGTGTGTGTGTGTGTGTGTGTGTGTGTGTGTGTGTGTGTGTGTGTGTGTGTGTGTGTGTGTGTGTGTGTGTGTGTGTGTGTGTGTGTGTGTGTGTGTGTGTGTGTGTGTGTGTGTGTGTGTGTGTGTGTGTGTGTGTGTGTGTGTGTGTGTGTGTGTGTGTGTGTGTGTGTGTGTGTGTGTGTGTGTGTGTGTGTGTGTGTGTGTGTGTGTGTGTGTGTGTGTGTGTGTGTGTGTGTGTGTGTGTGTGTGTGTGTGTGTGTGTGTGTGTGTGTGTGTGTGTGTGTGTGTGTGTGTGTGTGTGTGTGTGTGTGTGTGTGTGTGTGTGAGTGAGTGAGTGAGTGAGTGAGTGAGTGAAAATATTCATGCATCATTATATTATTGACAATTCATTCACGTATTTATATATATTTAATCTCACTTTTATTAATTTTGTATAATCTATAATGTTATATATATATAATATAAATAAATCTTTGCTGTATGGTTGATATGATTAAAGCAGTTTACTATTTTAGAAATGTTAAAATAACAATCATTTGAATAGTAATTCTAAATATTTGTAATGAATAACTAGCTTTTGTTGGTTGAGTTTATTCATATCCTCTCATGATGTCATTAAAGCTATTTCAATCCTACAAATGATGTTGCATTTATTTTTTTTCCAGCTAAAATATATAATTATCTGCTTATCTTTCATAATGCTCCAGAACAAGTCTTGGTTTGTTGAACAGTGTTCTCCAAATATTTCTGTTCTGATTCTTAGATTTTCAAATTTTTAATTTTATTTTTATAGTGTTTGTGGTCTTTATCATGTCATCTTAACACCCCTTTTTGAGTCCTGGGTTCAAAACCTCTAGTTTATAATTTCTCTTAAACCCTTTTATCAATTCTCAGTCCAACCCAATCTTGCTATGTTTTATAACTAATAATGTGGGTTGTTGTCCATTTATATTATTCATGCAGGATAATACAAGTGCATTTAGATTTTATTTGTATAGTTGGAACCAGTTATGCTATTATTAATTGTGTCTACATTTTTTTTCTTTTTTGTTTAAGATACATATGCTTTTCAAATTTCATCTTTTGAAACTTTTCTGTTTGATTTTTAGATATTTCCTCTTATACTATGTTTTATTTATTTTTTAAATGTTATATGTATTCTTGGAATTTACAAAGTTGAAAATTATATTTGAAATTAGTTTTCTTTATCTGTGCATCCATCTTAAATTTATTTTATCAAGCTATAACAATTTTGTTCTGCAGATGTTTCCAAGTGTAAATAAAAAAATGATGTTTAGCATAGGAAAAAAATCATGTTTGATTCTTTATATTTGTCAGTTATGTTTTTAATTATTATTGTATTACTTATCATATTTAATGTTCCTTTATCTAATTTGATTTATCTGACTGAAATGAACTTCTACAATCCTGTAGAAAAGGAACAAATTTTGTTTTTATGAAATTAGTATAAGTTAAAAGCTAATACTTCAATAGTTAAAAATAGTAAAAATGTTAACCTTATTTTATGTATAGTAATCATAGAAATATTTTAAAGTTCAAACAATAAAAATTCAACCTTAATTTCATAAATAATAAATTTTTACATTTATGATATCATGAAATATAATGAGTCTACTTTGATAACTGAAATACTGAAATTATTTTCAATGTTTAATGTTTTCTTTGTAATAATTCTTAAGTATTAAATTTAAAAATGTTGGAAAATTTGTTATTTTTTAAAAATCACTATTAAAATATTTTTAATTAAAATTTCTTTCCTGCTGTCAATAAAACTTATTTAATAAATTATTAATAAATTTTAGGTAGCACTGAAAATCTATCAAATATGTCAGAGGATACTTCATGGAATTTCTCTAATATAGCATTAGCATTTTATTCTGGAATGTTCTCTTTTTCTGGATGGTAATTATTATTAACTATTTTTAAGAAAAAGGATTTATTTAGTAAAGACATTTTTTAAATAATTTATTTAGTGATTTAATGAAAAATAACTTATTAAACAAAACTCTTAAAGGATAGCTTTTAATGTTTTAATAATGTAAAGTTTTCCCTTGTTAGTAAATTATATATAAAATTAAATACTGATTAATAATGTAAGTTCCTTTAAGGTGTTTCAGGTTACTGTTTCATCAAAATTGAAACCATTTCTTTTGTAAGTAATATAAATAAATTTGGCAATAGTATAAAAAATCAGAAAACAATTGAAGTTCATTTTTTTTAGAATGAACATGATGCAAGATAGATTTAATGATATGTTAATGTATATAAAAGTTAAATTTCTTTTTGAAAAATAAAAATAAATTTTTTATGTTGCAACTGACAAATGCCTCCTAATGGTCATAACAAAATAGTTACATAGAGTCAGATAAGCACTAACCCAAGAGACTGCTGCTGCTCGAAAATGACTGTCAGAATTTATTTGTTTTAATGTTCTAATGTTTTCGTTTTCTGTTGTGTGTATGTTTTCTCTGTGTGGCATAGATGTTGTTTAGTAAAAATAAGGTAAAGCTAGCCGTTTGGATTATTCTTCATACCTATGATACAATGTGTCATTTTATAAATGTTTTAATTCTGTGTAATGTCATCTGTAATTTTTTGTCTTATATGTCAGTTTCTTAAATTATAGAATTTGCTCAATTCTTAAAATATGGTAACAATTGTAAAAATAAAAAAAATAGCTTTAAGTTTTAACAAAGATGCAATTCCAAATTCAAATTTAATTAGTTGTTTTACAATGAGATTAAAACCGTTCATATGTATCTGAGAATCCTTAAAAAAGTGAATAAATAAATGATAGGAATAACTGTTGATTTTTAGGTTAAAATTCTTTAGAGGATAATTTTTTTATCTTGACATGTTTTGAGAAATTTCAATTATCAATGCATTCTTAAATATCTATTTAAGAGTTATAGTGATATTTTCTAAATGATATTTTTTTTAAATATTTGTTCCTGTATTGATATTTTTAATAAAACTAATGAATAAAAAATAAGGATAGAAAAATACTGTTAATTAATTAACTTCAAAGTTCTTTATAGCAAAACTATGGAAAAGTGGAAGATGTAGGGGTTATTTTATAATTCCTAATGTGTGTTTAAAAATAAATACAGATAAAGTATTTAGTACTATCTAAAGCTTACTCCTTGTTAATATAAACTTAACCATATAGTATTCATAGTTTAAATTTTCCAATTTATTCTAGATAAAATTTATAATTTTGTTATTTGTTATTATGTCATTTAAGCTTGACTTTTCTATTCTTTTATATTTTAAAATAATGTTACTTTTTTATTGATTTCATTTTATGCTTTTCAAAACAATAGTTTAAATTTGAACATTAATTTAAGTGTTTCATTTTCAGGAATGCATTAAATTTTGTCACCGAAGAAATGAAGAATCCTGTAAGGTATTGAAATGCGCAGAACTATGTGATTTTTTATGCTTTCTTAATAGAGGCTATGGGTTTAACTATTTTAGTGTCATCATATAAAATCTTATTTTTATACACAATATTAGTCACATATGCTTAATGATAATATATCAGTTGTTGTCTCACAATTTTAAAGTATCTGTTCTGTAAATGACACATTTCCATAAATTATGAATATATTATTCTGTATTAAATTCTTTCTATATGCATACTTTTTATTTCGATAAGATTCTTACAATTTCTAAATAAGTTTTTTTCTCTCTTACAATTTCTAAATAAATTAACACTTCGTGAGTGAATTTTTTATAATGTGCATGTGAACTAAAATTAAATTGTTCTCTGTTCAATCTTTTCTTTTTGATGGATAGCATCAATCAAAATATTTAATGTTTTAAATATTTTGATTGATGTTATCAATATATATATATTTTGGGAGATTCTATAAAAAATTTAAAAAAGCATTGTTGTATGGTATTTTTTCTTTTCAGAGATTTACCCCGGGCTATCTACATATCCATTCCTTTAGTCTCTGTGATATACCTCATGACAAATGTAGCTTATTTCTCAGTTCTCACCAAAGAAGAAATTCTTTCATCAAGTGCAACAGCTGGAGTATGTTCTCAAATTAATTTTTATCTTAATTTATTTCTTAATTTTGCATAAAGTATCCCTAAATTTTTTGTAATTATACTAGTCATCTGAATTTCTTTTCAACTGATATTTGATGTAAAAAATGTTTGATACAAAATCTTTGTGAATTTGTATTTATCATACTTATCTTTTATTTGAACTAAGCTAGTAATTGATTGAATGAGGTTCTGGTCTTAGATCAGTAACTTATAGGTAGGCTTCTTGCTTTAATGTAGGTAATTGATATGGTTAGTGAAATTCAATTCTTGTAAAATTAATCCTCAAACGAGTTTTTTCTCCCAATGACATTAACACCTTAATTGTGACATATATCTCAGAAAAATGGTCCAAAAATGGAAAATTTTTTTACTGCTTAATTTTATACTTTATATTATTATAAGAGTTAGAAAATGTTTTTTTATTACAAAAATAAAATTTTAAATACAATAACTACTATATTTATAATTTTTACATACACATAAAACATTGATTACACATACATCTTATTCATATTGAGTAAATTAAACAAAATTTTGAAGCTAAATATAATATAATTAGTATAAACTAGTATAATATAAAAACCATATGATCTTCAATATATAAATTTTACAAATCTTTTACAGTATGGTATATCCCAAAACATGGTACTGCTCACAAGCCTATATATATCGCACTCTATACAATAAACTCTTGTCTCGCGCCTTATTCTCTTTCCTTGTTCATTGGTTTTGGGACAGCTTATAAAACACTGCCTTTTTTAGGAGTAGATTTTCTCCCATTGATGGGATGTGTTCTGGAAAGTATCAACCTGTAAGGTGCAGTAAGCTTATACTAGGAAGCCCTGATCCTCGTAGCTGAGCATTTGGTTTATTTGGTTCAACAATTGATTTTCTGAAGTTCATATTTTTTGCACTTCCTGCTGAAGTATACAAAATAACTCCTGATGTAGGAGATGAAAAAATATTTTCTATAGTAATATTTTTTACCTCCTTTTCTAGCAACTGGGTAGTCTGTAAGATGTTGATCAACTTTATCAACCCCTCCCATAGTGCTGTAGTCATGGGCTTCCTTCGGTTTCAATTTTTCTTTTTTCTTTATTTAAATTCAATCATTTCAGCAGTATGGATGATGAAAGCAAACAAACATCCTTTTTATTAGTCCATTTTATAGCAGTAACTTTTCCACATTGAAAAGCAAGAACATTGTTTTTTATTTTTATTTGATCCCGAGAAAACTAAACTATACTCCTCATTGGTATCTGAATCAGACATTGTGAAAAAAGAAAATTATTTCCAGAAAGCAGCCAAAATTGAATTAGAAAGTGAAACTCTGTCATTGTTTATCAACCCAAGCATGTCTTTGTTTATCTGATCAGCTGACAACACCCACATTTTCCCTCCCCCAACCGAAGTCAGAATTGGTAAAAAACTAGGACCACTTGTGTCATTTATTAGGAAAATAGAAAATAAAAATAATAGGAAAATAGTATCCTAAAGTAGGAATGAGCTCATCTCTGGCTTTACAAAATAGAAACGTTAATTTTTCTTCTGCCCGAACTCAGTCTGAGTATCACAAATACTGCAGTAGTTGCCTGAACTGGATTCGGGCGACATTGGCAAGGGATTAAATTGTTTTTATTTTAAAAATAAATAAGTACAGTAGCTTATAACAGATAATGATACAATTTGCTTACAGTTAAAGAGTTAATCACTCATATTTTTCTATTATGTATCCAAGTTATGTAAGAAAACATTAATAGCTGTTAAAATTTTCTTTGATAATCTATTTAAATATGATGTAAAACAATTTTAAGAAAATTGTTTCGTATGAAACTAAGGAAATAATTAACTGGCAATAATCATTGTGAAAGTCACATCTGCAGAAAAATCATTTCTATTTTGAAAGTAAAATAGATTTTTCATCATCAGAAATGTTAAAAAACTGTAAAACTGCTTTTCTTTGTTTCGCATATTTACAAGCCATCTTGTATATTCATAAACTAATTTACCATATCTTAAAAATATTTAATTTATAAATTGGTGAATATTGAATTTGGAAATCTAATATATAGTGAAAATGAACATACAGCAGTTAAGATCACACTGCCTTTACATCCCAGTTCAGAGTTGTTTTACAGTTAAAAATAAGGAGAATTTCAAACATTTTTAATTTTTCCTCTCCATTGAAAAAATGTAACTTTTGAAAGAATTTCCTTTTGCTAAATATTTCTCTTGTAAGATGCACCAGGAAATTTAAATGTATCTACTTTGAAAATATTTTTATTTAAGATTTTTCAAATATCAATTTTTAGAGGAACTTATAAATGCTTAGTTCATTTCTAACATTTAATGAAAATTTAAAGTTCAGTAGAATTTCATTATGTCATGCAAAATCAGATATGACATAGTAATATTTATATTTTTTTGTAAATTAGAAATATTTTTTCCAACCTTTTCTCGTGATGTTATCTGTTTTATTTCCTTTTATTCAAATCTTCCTTTTAAATTTGCATGCATTGCAGCTAATATCGTTAATTAGTAAAAAAGGTTGAAGATAATGTTCTATAAGTTAAGATTTTGCAAGCATAATTTAGGAATAAATTTTACAATTTTATCACTAGTATTGTAAAAAAAATTATTACTTTGAAAATTTTCATTAAATTAAAACTTGAGGTTTTTTTAGTAAATAAGAAGAAATTTCAGCTTCTGGGCAGGAAGAATGATGATGCTTTAAAGTCAGTGATTTTTAAAATTATATTCATATGAGTTAGATTGGCAATCCAAAAATTAGTAAATTGACAAAATAATTACAAAATCATCTTGACTCAAAACAGTTCATTGTGCTAGTTTACTACTGTTATTTATAATACATCTTATTGTTATTCTAATGAAATACTTCTTATTTTTATGTAAAAATTACAGGTATTTTATTTATTCTTTAATGTTTTCCAGGCTTTTGGGGATAAAGTCTTAGGAGTCATGTCATGGATAATGCCTTTCTGTGTTGCATTGTCAACTTTCGGGGGCCTTAATGGAGGTATATTCTCATCATCAAGGTAAATATTTCCATGTTTACAAATAGAATTGTAAATTATTTATTTTAATGAAGAAATGTTTTTTGTTTGTTAGAAATGGATATTTTGTAACTATCTCCTTCTGCATGTGCCTTTCATTACGTTAGTACTTGTTAACTATATTTCATAATGTACTTCATTGAGATATTTTAATGCTGTTAATTTTATATTAGATTTTTGTTATAATAAATACTCACCTTAAAATTTTTCCTTACATTTTATGGTTTCTTGTTAACATAAATTAGAAATACTTTACATATTATTTTAACTCACAGTTCCCTTTGGTGGGTTTAAGATAAAAATCCTAAAGCTTAATTTGCACAATTATAGTGAAATTTCTGAAGTGAGACTATATTTATCTTAAAACATAATCTTTGAAGGTTACCCATCAAAAAGTAATGTAAATTTACTTGCCTATTTCAAAAGTTGTAATAAAATAATAAATTAAAATTTTAAAGAAAATTTTAAAATGTATTAGAAATGTTATTATGTACTATTCTACTTATTAGCAATTTCTCTTTGTTAAGTAGTATTAACAGTTTCATAGATGTGAAGGGAAATTTTATTTTCTTCTCTGCACATCGAAAAGGTAATATTCAGTTTTGGAAGACTATAACAATTGATAATTACTCTGATTTTGTTTTGTAAAATTAAGTTTGTAATTTAATTAAGTTTGTAAAAATTAAGTTAAGTAGAATAGTTTGATTTTTTTTTTTTAAACATTTTATTAAAATTTGTCATGTATAATTATCAGTTTCACCAATTTAAGAGATTTAAATTTTTATTTTATTTTATCAAATAGTTTTTCTGAATAATGTGCAAATTGTTATATAGGTGCATGTTTACGCATTATTTGATATTATTGAATATAAAAATTGTGTTAATTGAGCAATCACAAAAATAAGCTTCAATTATATAAATTATAAACCTTGAAAATTTTGGAGATATATAATTAAGTGAAACTGAAATAAAATATTAACAATTATTATGTGTTGAGGAAAATATATTTTATTTTACTATTTTCTTTAACTTTCATTGTCTTTTAAGTATTCTTTATTATTAATTTTACTACCTTGATAGCAAGATTTAGCACCATAAAATGTTATATTTTATTTACCTGCGTCTCATGGTCAAAGTGCCTGACTGCGGATAGGGAGGCCCTGGATTCCAATTCCAGTTCAGGCATTGATGTGTACTCTCTCTGTCTATCCTATCTTTGTCCTTTCTGCGTATGAATGGGTTGTGAATGTTTGCCTACCTTATAAACAGGTACCTAGGCATCTGTGTACTGAGGAAGTCGATTCCACACCAAAAATATGGTTCAATTTTAAAAATGGAGCAGCCCACTGCATAATGCCAGCCTAGCTGGCACAAAACAACATTTTTAGTATTATTAATTACAGAACTTAAAAATAATGTTTATTTAAGCAATAAAATTAATAGTAAAACATTGACATTATTTAAACTATGATAAAATATATATGCCGTTAGGTAACATTGAGCAAAATATGTCATAATATTAAAAGCTGTAGTAAATTCCTTTTAAATATATATCTTTAATTGTATTGCTAAATTGTATTTTTAAAATGCAGAGTGTTAGAAATATGGTAAATATTTAAACTAAAAATATATTTTAACTTTAATATTCATATTTATTTAGTCTAAAATATTATTTTTAATATAACTTTAAATATAGTTTCGTAAATACAGGTCAAATACTTTTTTCAACATTTAAACTGTTACATTTAAGTGCAAGAAAAACAAAATTTTAACTTTTAAAATCAGTGAATTTGCATATTACAAAATAGTAATGAATTTAAAAATGATATTGGAATCATGTCTTAAAGTTATAATTTGTCAGTCTAAAACGCGCACGTGCGAAATATTTAATCACAATGTTTATTTAATCTGATACAATAAAATTTTTGGTAGATTTTTAGAGAAGACATCAATTTTCTTATATAATTGAAAATGTATCTTATATTGTTTGTGTGCAAATGTGAGCAAAATCTATTGAGTGGTACAATTATGATATTTTCATTTAATTAATATGATTGTATATTTGTTATTGTTATGTATGATAATTTATTGTAAATACAGTGATATATTTAATATACATGTAAATTTAATTTATGATTTATGACTGTTTTAATTAATGACATTAAACTTTATTTTAAAGCAATTCTTCCTTACATTTCAATGAATCAATATTTATTAAAAGTTTGAGGTAGAACTTGCAATAATTTTTAGTTATATAAGTTCAAGAGATTAAAGAGAGTATAAGAATTTCATGATGAAAAATTAAAAATTAGGTTTATTTCATAAAATTAAATACCTTCCTTTCTTTGATTTATAGTATTTAATTTGTTTTAAATATTACATTAATGTAAACTGTTGATGTTCTTTCTTGTAAAGTAAGTTTGTTTTCTTTTAAATTCTTCTACTTCTCTTTAAAATAAAGTGCATTTTTCATTACTTTCTTTCTTCCTCAGATGTCTCATCTGATTTAAAGTATTCATACTCTAAGTCTGGTATGTCATTCTCTGAAACTCATACTGCTTGTTATCTTTGCATGTGTGTTATGCCTTTGCTGCACTTTTTTCTGATACTTATTTTAACTGAATAGATATATACAAATTGTAATTCTTTGTTTATTTTTTATAAACTTTTCACAAGCATTGGTATTTAATATTAGAAATCTGCACTACTTGCAAACGTGGGTTAAACTAATTTGCTTAGTATGAATATTGGTTTTCAGTACACTTTTATTTATTTGTGCTTGTTATAGCTTGATTGGATTTCCTTATTAATAATATTGGCACATGCATGTATGTTTACAATGTAAGATATATTTAGTTTATTATATAGTTAATAAATGCCTTGAAATATAAGCACTTGTGTAAAAAATTTCTTTAAAACATTAATTGCCATATAGCTTACAGTAAATTTTTTTAGATTTTAGAGAATAACTTTGCTTCATCAACGAAGCAACATATTAGATTTTAAATGCAAAGTGTAACAATAAATTTTTAATAATATAATTAGCTGAAAGTTATAAAACAAAAATGGCTAAGAAACTTTTCTAAGTACTTCCTATGGATATAAATGAACTTATTAGAAAATTCAATAAAATTTAAATCTTATACAACTTAGAATGCAGTCATTTTTTCAAGTTTTTAATTTTATTCCTATATTTTTAGTGAATGTGTGTTTATTTTTATTTATTTTTTTGTAAAACTATAATAAATGATACTCACACATTATGTTTGATATTATTTTAACAATCATAAATTCGTTTTCTTAATATTTGTCATAAAAAATTTACAGTTCACATTCTCTGAAAATTTTAAGTTCAATATTTCTGTCATTTTAATTTAGATTGTTTTTCGTTGGTGCACGACAAGGTCATTTGCCAAGCATTGTTTCCATGATAAATGTAAAATATTCTACGCCAACACCTAGCTTGATTTTTCTGGTGAGTATGTTTAAAAAAATAATTTTTATAATACTTGTATAATCATTATTATGAAATCTTTGTATAAACTTTTCACGATTTACGTATATTATTGTATTCTGTATTTTAGGGTATGATGACAATATTGTATCTTTGGGTTGGAGGTATTTATGTATTGATCAATTTTACTTCATTTATTGAAGCTCTTTTTATTACTTTGACAATTGCTGCTTTGTTGTATCTCCGTGTCAGATCTCCTAAGTTAGAGCGCCCAATTAAGGTAAGAAATTTAATCAACATATGATTTTCCTATTTAAACTAATTTTTCCTCTTTTCATTTCTGTAATTAAATTTATTTTTTACATTGAATTAACATAAATAATTATTTTTTCTACTCAAAGCTTAAATGTATTGTTTTATATTTATATCATTATTGTTTTATATTTATATTAGTATTTTGAATAATTTGTCTTTATCCTATTGGCATTTTATTTGGATGTATATTATTTTCATTTATTTAAGAATTAATTTTCCATTTGTAACTCGTCTAATTAAGATATTTTCTTAAAAAATTTGTTTATAAATTTTCAGTATTGTGAGGCAAAATGGAGAATTAACCTTTTAAATTTGTCATTGTGCAAAGATAATCTAACGGCTCTTGTTGAATACCAGGTGTATGCATATCAAATGAGAAGATTGCTAACAGATGTCGCCACGCATATACACAAACATTTCGAAAACGTGACACATGATTTTTTTTTAGTTTGACATTTGATACTCAGGTTTAGTTTAAATTTGTAGGAGTTTCAGCAAGCATTTTTTTATTGTGTTGAAAATGTCGAATTTTATGTCTTCTGACCACAATTTGCAGACTGCATTAATTTTTTGTTACCACCTGAAAAAATACTACCGAATCGCATCAAGTGCTTGTATAAGCATAGGATAGTAATGATCTGAGCCGTGCGCAGTGCTACAGGTGGTTTGAAAAGTTTCAAAATGGTGATTTCAATGTGAGAAACAAGAAAATTTTGAAAATGCTGAATTGTATGCATTACTCGAAGAAGATGATGGTCAAATGCCATGACATCTTGCAGAACAATTGAATGTTGACCAGGGCACTATTTCCTGTTGTCTCAAAGCAATGGGCAAGATTATAAAAGTCAGTAGATGGGTACTACATGAGCTAATGGACCGTCAGCAGGAAAAATCGTATGTGAAATGTTGCTTGCTTGCCCACTACAAACGAAGTCATATCTCCTTCATATTGTGACTAGTGGTGCAAAATGGATTTATTTTGAGAATCGCTAGTGAAATCGATCATATGTCGATTGGTTGTGGACAGACGTCCAAATCAACCACAAGGCCAAATTGCTTAGGCCGTAAGACAGTGCTGTGTATTTTCTGGGATCAAGAGGGGCCATTCAATTATGAGCTTCTTAAGCCCGGCGAAACCGATTATACTGATCGTTACAAGCAACAATTACTTGATTTGAACAATGTTATACTTGAAAAGGCGAGCAATACAAGAAACGGCAGCACAAAGTGATTTTCCTTGATGACAGTGCACCTAGCCACCGTGCTAAATTGACCAAGAACATCGTTAAATCGCTCGGCAGGGAGCCCTTATCACATGCGGCTTATTCTCCAGATTTGGCTCCTTCCAATTACCACCTATTTGTATCATTGGGACAGGCATTGGCTTGATAACTGGCTCTCCTCAAAAGACCGATCATTTTTTTGGTATGGTATTCACAAATTGTCCAAAAGATGGGGGAAAATGTGTAGCTAGCAATGGATATTATTTCAAGTAAAGAAATATTAACAGTTTTCGCAAATTTATTGTGTTTTTTTTAAAACAATAGTCTTATTTTATATTTGCACGCACCTGGTAAATGGTCAGAATACTAGCCTTCAATTCAATAGCTTGTTGGTTTGATTTCTATCTTCATTTGATATTACATATCTCACTTTAGGCTTGGATGTGCATGATGTTAACCTGTGAGTCCTAGTCTAATAAGAACTGTTGAGAGAGAAGCAAACCAGTCTAATTGTGGATTTCTGTACTGGTTTGGAATCCATATTAAACTGGCTTTTATATGCCAAAAAAGACTATAGAGCAACAAACCAAAACAAAATACTCAGAATAAGACATTGATTTCAAGAAAAATTTTCTTACAAGTTTTATAAAAATATTTTTAAATATTATGTTTCATATGTTTGTGTATTTGTACAACATTTGGTAGTAAAGAGTATTTTCTATTATTTAATTTGATAAAATTTAAAATAATATTAATTATCTTTCAGACTTAAGTTATTCTATTAAATTGTTGCAAATAAAATTGTTAAATTTTTAGTTAAATTTTCGAGAATTCAAGTTGGATTCATTATTTTTAAAATAGAGCACATCTCTCACTTCTGTTATTTATTCTATTAATTATTCATTCTATTTTATTAATCCTATTATGTTATTTAATGAGTCTACACTAGAAATATAAAGTTATTCATATTTTAATGATTGCTTGCTCATTATTAACTTTAAAGAAAATGAGAATTATTTTTTTTAAATTTGACAATAGTAGTTGAAGAATGTTACTTAAATATTGATTATTGTTTTATTATATTTGATATTAAAAGCCAAAGAAATACAAATACTTATTAATATGAAATGATATTTAAATAATATATATTATCAACATTTAGGCTATGCATACTTTTTAAGAAAATTTAGAGATTACAAATAAATTATATATGCAACTTATTATACATAGAGAGCAATTGTTGCTCATTTTATAGACAAAACTCAAATAATGTATGAAACCCTTGAGTTTCTCTGAATGTAATTAAAATTTCATATAATATTTTTAAGTTGTTGAAATGTATGTTAAAAATGAAATACTTCTGATCTCTGAAATTGTATCTCTATAGGATAAGTCCAGTATCAAATATTATTAGCTATCAAATTATTATTAGATTCATGTGTTTTTACAAATAGTTAAAACTATTAATATTGTGTTTATAGGTTTCCTTATGTCTTCCTATTGCTTTCCTTTTAATTGGCATTTTCCTTGTGACCTTACCATTTTTTGAAGACCCTTATTCCACTGGCATTGCTTTGGGTATTACGTTGACTGGAATTCCCGTATACATAGTGTTCGTTATGTGGGAAAATAAACCAAAATGGATGACAATATTTTCAGGTAACTTCAAAATTTAAGTTTTAATTGATTTAATATATTATATTTCATGGCATTATTCACTATATTGAAATGTGTTATTAAGTTCACGTAAATACTCTGATATAAACAGTTCATGTTAATTTTAATGCAATTATGTTTTATTTTATCACATAGTTAAAAAAATACAGATTAAACTACCAAGGAATTAAGCTTGCTTATAATTTTTCATTTAATATCCAAATCTTATTAATTACTTCTTTGAGTGGAAAATAAGTTTTATGGTTTTAAATGTGAACATATTTTGACTATTTTATTACAATTAGCTTAGTAAGCTACAAATCCTACAGAAATTAAAATTTTCCTTGAAATCTTAAACTCCTCAATTTTCAGTTGCTTGTGATCACCTGCCGAGCTAGCAGGCGAATGGTTAGCGCTCTTGCCTTTGGTTCAACAGTTCGTGTGTGTGTGGGTTCGAATCCCACCTTGGGCATGGATGTTTGTAGTGTTTCGGAATCCACTTTAAATCGTAGGTCCCGGTCTAATTAGCCCTCGTGTGCAAAAAATTACCATTGAGCAACAAACAAACCAAACAAGCTTCTGATCATCTAAAATGTACTTGTTTAATTATGATGTTTATTCAGCATATGAGATATAAATGAAATATTTTGTAGCATGTATTTAAAACTTTTTTTTATAATTTCATTTTAATCTCTTATTAGTTGGAAAATCTTTTTTTAAATTGATTATTTTGTTCAGTTTCAAATAATAAATACTCTGTAAATTATAAGAAATAATATTTATTTGAAGTTTTTATTGGGATACATAATGTAATGTAGTGATTTAATAAAAAAAAAATTTTTTTGTAGTTTCCCACTAATTTTTATTTAACAAATAATTTTTTTAGAAATAAAATTGTTACTTTTGGTACAGAGTGGAGGCATTTAACTATGTTTTTAAATTATTATATTTAAATAAGCAATAAAAACATTCAATATGTTCTGCTTGTAACTGTCAACAATTCTTGATAATTCAGGAAATTGTCTTCAAAAAAAATTTTAAATACCCTTTTGCTAAATAATCATGTATTCATTATTAATAACTTTTGTGAAAACTATCTGTATTAAACGTCAGATGTCTAGCAAGAAAGAGTATGTAACTTTTTTACATAATTAAAACATCATTTGCAATTTTATACTTTTTTAATTGTATTTACAAATATAGGTAAAAAATGAATCTCTGAAACTCTTAAAATAACTGTTATAACATTGATAATTTTTACATGCTATAAATTTTACTTTCAGATTCTTGCACATTATTTATACAGAAAATCTTATTGTGTGTATCAACAAATGCTGAAGATCCATTTGAAGAATCTACAGACCTTGTTGTGTTTTCCAAAGAGGTTATATCTAAAGCTCATAAAGTCAAGTATGTATATTTGCTCTTATATCTTTTTGTGAAAGAAATAAAATAGCTTTAAAAGGCTTTTTTACCTTCAAATTCAATTAGCTTAATTTTGACTTTGTTACATAAATTTTATTAAAGTCTTACTTTTGATATTATACCAAACAGCATATTGGTTAAATAAAAAAAACCCATATAATTGAGTGATCAGAATTATTGTTTAAAGAGCAAATATCCTATTATACTAGTAGTTTACTAGAAGAGACTTTCACAGTCACATGACCAATCTTAAAAAGGTGAATCTCTTGTTTAAAAATTTGAATTGAAATTATTAAGTTGGTTTGTGGGTGGATTTTGCAAAACTGCTCATACTTTTCTTCAGGGGAATATTTATTGATAAATGTTGTTGCTTATCCCCGACTTGTGTGACAGTACCATCACGCCAGTCACATGAATTCAAAAATAGTCAGTCTCTCAAGCACCACCTCTGGTCTCAAATCTATGTCCCCTCTCTCACACCCAATGCACTGAAAAATATGTGATGGGGAGGCCTGAACCAAACGACATTTGGGACAGAGAGGGTAGACCTTGGTATCAGAGACGTGTCTCTGAGCAAGCAGGTGGCCACTTTGCAGTCTTGTCAAAATCATTTGACTGCATCTCTTGTGTTTACCCACTAGTGCGGAACCAGGATGTTTGCATGTGTACCATTCGTGGGTAGGAATGGTATCCCTAAAAGTAGCATTAATAGCCATCCTAACTCTAGAGGTCAGCTCTGAGGACAACAAGCAGTCTCCAATGATAATATTCTGTAGGCTTCCATCCTTGGCTAACTGATCCGCAACTTCGTTCCCATACACTTTTACATGAGATGGCACCCACTGGAAGATTATGGTACTGACTTTCAAATTAGTAAGATGTTGTACTATTTTAGTTGTTATGTCACCATGCCGCCACCACTGGGCCAGTTGTTGTATGGAGCTTCGGCTATCACTGAGGATCCAAATATCAGAGACTATACCCTCAGTAACGCAGAAATTTAAAGCCTCTTCAATTGCCAAAAGCTCAGCTCGAAAAACAGAACAATAATTTGGATTTCTTCTACATATCTTTTTGCCATCTCCCTGTTGAACTAACACGCCACTACCCGACTCAGCATCCTCACCCCTACTTGATAAAATATTGAAACCATATACTTTTGCGTTGTTTTGTATTTTGCATTAAGTTACTTAATAACATTCAGCATAATGAAAAAATTAAGGGTGGCGATGTTATTTCCCATTTATATGAAAATATCTTGCATTGAGTGCGTAAAAGTAGAATAATAACTTAAATGCAAAATCTGTGATATGTAATAAAATGATTTGTATCCTTAAAAGATAAAAAATTTAATTATTTATAAACTAATAAAATTAGGTCTTAAGAAATTTAAACTTTATTTGGGATTTGTAAAAATTATTTTTTCAAACATTTTTTGTCTTTTATCTTTGTTTCAGGTGAATACTAGAAATTTATGAAATACCAAAGGAATCATAAGTAAATTGAAAAATCTAGGAATTATTGAAGATTGGAGAAGCTCTCTAATGCCTACAACCAGTATTTAATAGTGCTAAATTCTTCTACATTACATAACTTTCAAATGATCTTCACGCTTCCATTTTTGTAAAACAAGCTTCATTATAAGACAGTATTTTAGTATTCATGTTATAAAAATTTAAGACAAAGAATTGTATAATTTTATATCCATAATAGAAAACTTAACATTTATCAATCATTAAAGACAATTTTTAATTGATTCTTTTGTAATATATATATATATATATATATATATATATATATATATATATATATATATATATATATATTATATTCTGTTTTTCTCCCAAGTGAATGTTATGAAAATTTACCACTGCCATATTCTATTATAGCATTTTTGTGTGAAACATTAGAATAGTTTTTATGAGCTTGTGCCATTATCAATTCTGAAATTTGTATTGGGACATGCTTACAGCACTAATAGTTCATCTTTTGTAAAAAATTTTATTAAAATGTCTTTTATAATTTCTTTTTACTTTGATTAAATTTTAATTGTGAATAAAAATATGGATCTGGAATCTTATTCAGAAAGTTAAGATAAGGTTTCATAAATTCTTGTAGTAAGCATCTTTTATATTTATTTGCATATAGTAATTTTATATTTGTAACTTTATATTGGAATCTCATACAAATATAATTACACTTGTAATTTACATGGTTATATTGTTAGACCCATTATGTAATAATTTCTTTTATCTTTAAAGTATAATTTATACTATATACAAACAAAATCTTGACAGGTAGCATTTTTATAATGAACTATCATTGAAAATAAATACTTTTGAGTCAATACTTTTATAGACTGAGAAAAGTTTATATCAATATTTTCTCACTAATTTAAAGTTCAAATAATTCCTGATTTCTTTTATATTCATTTTGAGCACTTTAATTTTCTATTTCTTTATTATTTTTGCATATTGCTACCATGTGTGATTTTGTTGGAGATTAATTGTTCTATTTATATATAGTTTTATGTCATTTTTGTATTATAATCTATGTCATTTATATGTTAATAATTTATTGCTGCTTTGATTATTCTTGTGTTATTTTTGTTTGTATTTAAATTGAGCTTATTTGCTGTAAAAAATTATTTCTGTTTTTGACAAAAAATGTAGTATTTTTACTTATATTCTTTGAATATTAGGGTAATATTACTGCTATCCCTTGAAATATCCGTTTTTATGATAAATTATTTGTACAAAAATTTTGAACTTGAAACAGTTTATTTGTATTGCTATTTTTTAATCAACTCTTATTAATTTGGATTGTTAAAATGTTCCATTTTTCTTGAAATTAAAGCCAAATGTATTCTTTTTTATATTAAAATATCCTAAACAGCTTATTATATTAAACTCCAATTTTTTTATTACATTTTAAATAATATTTAACGTATAATAAGAAAATATGCGGAAAATAATATATATATTTTCTTTCCTATATTAATCACATGTTTCCCGGTATTTGGACAGATTCGTATATGAAATTATTATATTTGATGTTTATTTTATTATATTATGATGTTTATTTATGTTTATTATATTTGATGTATATTTAAAAACATTTAAAATTATATTTCTTGCATAAACAGAATTGTATCTTTTATAAAGTTTTGTTTACTTCATCATATGTGTATGATTTAATATTTAACTTCTGATATCTATTTGATGTGAAAAGAAAATTTGTCTACATTAATTGAAAATGACATTTCACTATAGATTTTCGATTAACGTGGACCAATGTTTCTATTGATAAGAGTTGATTTTCTATAAAGTATGTTTACTCTTTTGTACAAAAATACACTGAATTATTAATGTGGTTTTGAATTTATTGTACTATATTAGAATGACAATCATATATAAAGCATTTTTTTTAAATTTTGTACTGTGAAATTAAATTAATACATAATCTTAAAAACAGAAGTGAGCCGAAAACGTTTAAAGGTTTTGAAAAATGGATCTGAAAAATCGAATCTATTCTGCCAAATTTTATTTGTCATATTTATTTAAAGTAATCTGATTTGTATGAGATCTTTTTTGATTGTAATTTTTCTTTATAATTCTTTAGTCACTAACTATACTCTTTCATTGAGATTATATTTTTAGAAATGTAGAAATTTTTTAACATTCCGTTTGTACAGTAAAACCTTTTTTAAAATGATCATTTTGCATTCCAGTAAAAAATGGTTACATATTCCTGATAAAAAGCTGAAGAAATAACAAAAATTGAAAAGCACATAAATGCCATTTGTTATATTAACTTTGTTTTTGAGCTTTCAATTTGCATTGTGCTTCACATATTTATTGCAATGAGTATCCCCATTTTTAAGTTGCAGTTTGAAAAATAATTTTAATGGGGAATAAAACATGCAAAAATAGTTGCCGCATTACCTTTTTTGTAATCCATTTATGTACAGTTTATAAAAAGAAACAGCTGTTTAATTGAAAGCAAATTTTAAAAATTCTTCATAGCATTATCTAAAAATGTATTTAAAAGTTTTTCTTAAGAATTGAAATTTTGAAAAAAATTTACCTTATTTTCCTTTTTTTGAAGAGATAAAAAGTTATTCCTAGATTAAGAAAAACCATTGAAAAACGTCATAATATAAATCTGAAAGGTTTTACTGTATTTTAATTAGTTTAAAAAAGTACACACACTTTTTCAATTTATTATTTTTGTACTCGGTTTTTTAATTTAATATTGTGGCTTTTCTAATGTTTTCTTTGAATTTTCTTGCATTATGAATTGTATTTTCATTTTTTATGTAACTTAAAGTCTAAGAATTTTCATATTTAGTGTTCTCTTTTCTTAGTGTTTTTTGTTTTGGTATAGCCATTTATGATCATTGTTTTCTCTTATTTAAAAATATCTGTATTGATACCATGACCTCTCTCTCTTAGTTATTGATACCATGACTTTGATTATTTATTATCAAATTCCATGTTGTATGCAACTATCAATGCTGTAAATAAGGGTTTGATATTATCATGGAAAGACAGCTCTCCCATGACCTAACTTAATCCCCACTGATGGATGATTCAAACTTTCTTTCTAAACTATATGAATTTTGTTGAATGTTGAAGCTGTCTTATAGTATCACCTATAATTGAAACTAAAATTATTTTTATCGTTTCTAAAGGCATAGTAAGTAGTAACAAAGTATATATATTTTTTTAAGAACCACTATAGAATGTCTAATATCTTACAAATAAAATAAAATGATTAATGACTGAATTTGTTTATAACTAAAATACCAAAGTGAATGATCTATATAAAAAATAAAAAGTTGACAGTCCTTAAGTAAACCTTAATTTCTGTTGTAATAAACACATTAAAATACAGATGTACCAAGATATTTGTATCTATTATATACTTTGCATTATTTTTAGTGAATTGAGAATATCATTAATCAATTTTCATTTCAAAATTATGACAATTGAAATTTATTCATGTAATAATTTTAATAATGGGCAATATATATTTATCTTAAAATATACAAAGCTTATAGACTATATTAAAATACAAGTGGTGTTTAATTGAAAACTATCAGTATTATTACTTACTAGCTAAGAAAGATTCATTCTATTGTGATAATATATCTAAATGTACCAATCTCATTAACTGGTGGACCAATATTCAGTTACTACAAAAATTCCATATAAACATGTTTTAAATTTTCTAGTCCTTTTAATATTAATTTTCATTTATTTCTTTGAATAATTTCTGGATGTTGACTGTTGCATCATTGCTGTTATCTTAGAGAAGGAGAGCCTGTTTTCTGGTGCAAAAATGTAATAAACTGGACGAAAAAAGATTTGCAAATGTTTTTGTCGATTGAGGAAGAATAATCTCATATATTTAAGCAACTTTTTGTGTGATAAGTTACGTGCTATTTTAATATTTTTCTAATTGTTCTGAATCTGTTCAGTATCTACATATTTCATAATTCATAATCATTTATATATATCATAATGAATCTAAGCAAATTCATTATGAAATATGAATTAGTAATTTCATCCTGATTCTGATTATATAAAATTATTTTTAATGATTATTTTAATGTATGAGTATTTAATGAAATATGCTAGCATTCTATTAAACTTTATCTAAAAATTTTCTAATGAAAAAATAATAATAATGTAATTTTGTTATGTAAAAATGATTTTTCTACACTGTTTTTTATATTAAGACTTCAGACGCAGAAATTCTTTAATGAAGTTAGTAATAATGTGTGAACTTTGCAAATCTGAGCTAAAGTTGATTTTAATATCATACTTAAATGTTAATTTAAAAAAATATCATAATATCAATTTTTTTATTGCAAATACTATATTAAGTGTCCAAATTTACTTCAAGTTAAAACTACTTATAAGAACTCTTGAAGGCGTATACATTTTATAATCCAGTTAAGCCATCAAGTATTGTAAATTTCATATTTTCAAAGTCTTAAAAAATGAATTTATTCAAATACATATTTTTCAGAAGTATTTATACAATAACATTTTATACTCTTTAAAATAAAGATGCCAAATTTCTTGAAAAAATTTCTTATTTTTGTATCAATGATGACAATAGAATGATATTTTTATATGTAAAATATTAGACATGTTCAAATATACAACTGTTGTATTGCGCAAAAATTATCAATGTAGAATTTTTGTGAAAATCATTTCCCTATTTTTTGCATCTTTTGTCCGGTGTGAAAGTACATTTTTGATGTATTGTAAATTAATTTGTAAAGGAAAATTAAATGTTTTCCAACCATGTGTGATGCCTTATTATTTATTTAAACACAACATACATATTTATATGTATACTTTTAAATTATATTTATAATTAGAACTTATTTTTTTCATTTTAAGTGATTGAAGCATGATCTTTCACCATAGAAAAAATCGAAACAATTCGTTTCTCTGTAAGTTAAGAGACGAGTGTTTCAATTTGCTTAGTTTTAAAGCCTAAAATCTGAAAATTTGTAAAGTTATTATTTTAGTTGTCTTCAATTCTGTGTGTTTTTTATTCAATATTTTCTCGAGAAATGGCCATCAATTTATATGAGATGTTAAACCTAGTATTTTGTTGAGTATAATTTAATCAATATTAATTTTTTTCTCTCAATTGGTACTAAACTTAAAAGAGAAACTAAAATTGGTATCCGTAAGCATCTTGCCGAATTAGAGGTTTAGTTAAGCACTCTGATTTTCCAGTTCGTGGGTTTGATACTAACCAATAGATTAGAGTAGTTCGAAATCTATTTTAAATTCTTGGTACTGATTGAAGTATAGCCGCATACCTCAGAATGTGTGAGCTAAAGTGGCAAACTATTCTACAAACATCTAACTTGCCAATGGAAGTTGGCCACATTGGTTTACTACAATTAAAATTAAAGGAACAGTATCCAAAGTTCAGTTTCTAACAAAATGCTTCCAATCTTTCCCTTATTGATTAGTTTGAGACTTATATCTAGTGTGATTCTGGAAAATAAAGATATTTTCCTCACCAATAATATTTTACTATAAGACTACTATGCGTTTGAAAATTGTCTGATCGTATGAGAAACAGTACATGATAGAAAAAAGGACATAGATAAACGTTTTCGCTTTTTTATGTATTTTATTTTTTAAACTTAATTCTGGTTTGTGTGATGTTTTGAAGTAGTAAAATGATTTACATTAATTATTTAATGATTTACATATTATTATATATATTTACCTTACGAAAATGATATTGTTTTTCTGAAGCTCTTTTGACGAGCTGACAATGGTTATCACTCATATATTTGATTCAACAGTACTTGGAGACACTAATTTTTGTAATTCAAAATTTGCTTTAAACTTTAGGTACGTCATGTGCAATTGAGCGACCAAATAAAATTATCAGACTCTATAGATGCATGACACATTGCATGTTATTTGAGATTAATGACAAATTTTGCTACAATAAACTTTTTCTTGAATAATCAAAAAAATGTACATTTCATAGTATGTCATTTGGTTTACAGGGACTAATAAATATCCAGTCGCAACTAGTGACCATTTGTACATAGAAACTTAAAAGGCCATGTTTTACAAATTTATTAGGAAAGTTATATTATTCCATTTTATTATTTAAAAAAAAAATCAATTTTTTAAAGTTGCGTTAGTAAATCATCGAGGAAGAGCTTTTTCTGCCCCACGCACTCATCCGACGGAATTAAAAGTTCTCTCTGCTTTCTTCTATCTTATCTGAATCAGCCAAATCCCAAACAGCAGTGAAAGTCTGATAATTGCATTATAATGGTATGATTTCTGTAGTGGGTTTCTTATTAAAATATTGTTCACGAGTCATGTAACAGAGGAAGCTTAGGAATTTGACATTTTTTTAAAATTCTGGTGCTAGGTAAGAACCGTAACCAAGAAATATAAATGTTGAAACTGGATTGCTGACCATTTTTGAGGATTATTTATATCCAAAGTCAGTTGAATTAAAATGAAATAATGTGAACAAATACGTCACACCTGGAAATAAAGCTCCAAATCTGGCGATTTATCTGTGGACACTAACGATGTGAAAACAGATGTCACATGAAGTTTCGATGAAGATCTGAAGAAACTTCGAAAATGATAAAAACTAAATTATAATTTATTTCTGTGTAACTTAATTCTTTATAGAATTGCTGTTTTTAATCAAAGGAAAATAAAAAAATAATAATTTTGTCAATAAAGATACGTCTTTATGAATTGAAAATACTGAATACAAGAAAATTTTGGTTGATTAAGTAGTAAATTATAAATTAATGTGTTTTTTTTTTCAAAATCTTTTTAATTATAAATTTATAGGTTCTAATATTTTACCCTGAGAAAGAATTTCCATGTTTTAGAAGTTTTATAATAAAAATTTTTTTAAAAAGTAATGACAAATTCTTTAATTCCCTCATTTAATACAGTGTGATTCTAAATGAATATCGGGGTTTTTAACTCTTTATATTATTTATTTTTTTACGTAAAATTTAAAATCGTGAAATGGCAAGTCAAATAGTTAAGCTTACAAGCATTCGATGTGATAACGTTTCATCACTCGGCACACATTAAATCAATATTTCGGTTATCTTCCAAAAAAATTGCAACAGCTGCCTCAATCCTATTTAGGCATGGTAGGTCGGCTGGCAGTGGAGACATACATCTGATTCTTTTTTCCACAATTACACTACCAACACTGAAAACGTTTGGGAAGAATTGGACTATCGCCTTTGTGTGGCGAAAGTTGCCCATATTGGATACTTGTACCTTTAACTGCTCGAATTGCTCTTTCATTTTATGCATTAATTATAATTTTAAGCTTTACGAAATAAATACTACAAAGCGTTAAAACTCTGATATATTTAATTACTAATACCCTGTACTTCAAAAAATAATCACATAATATTTTGTATAACTACCATAGTTCTGTGAGAAAAATACGAACTACCATGAGAAAAATACGAAAAACAAAGCATGGCGTCACACTTCCGGTGCAAGAAAAAAGACTTTATTGAACATATCAACAGCAGTATATGCACAATTTAAAGCAGATGTTCAAGTGTCCGCCTTGAATGTCGAGGTAGCCTTGAGCACGCCGTGAAATGGGGGTCATCGCGCGGTCCACCGAAGTTAAGGAGCATACAGACGAGCAACTAAGTCCATTGGTGTTGACACTAAATCTCGATACACCAGTTCCTTTAAATGGCCTCATTGGAAAAAATCCAATAATATAATCTGGTGTAATATCTGGTGGACGTAAAGCAGGACCCATACGTCTGATCCAGCGGCCGGGGTACTCCATATCCAGCCAACCACGTACAGGCATAGAAGTAAAATTCCCGGGAATTTTGAGGGAATAAACTCAGCCAATCATATTTCGTTTTAGAGATTCTTTTTTCACTTATATATGAAGGGAAGTGAAGTAAAATTTGGTATTTCTAAATATTTTTTAAGCAAAGTGAAATTTTATTTTCTACAGTAAGCATTCATAAAAGCAGTGAAAAGCATAAAATATGAATATATAAAACTTGTAAAAAATATCGATTGAAAAATTTCATCCTTAGGGGATATTTTTATATCGGTGTATGGCGAGATCCATCACTAAGATTATTGGGAAGCCAATATTTCTCACAAATATATATTTAATGAAACTATGAAAATAAACTGAAAATTATTATTTGATCAAAAATAATATTGTTTCACAGTAACAAATAGTGATTCTTTTTTTCACTTCTATTTTTCCATTTTCAGTTCTTTTAGGTTGTAAGAGATTTATTATTTTTTGCGATCATTCTTTATATAGTAGATTTGTTTCGTATGTATTCGAAATTGCTTTATTAAAAAAAATGATTTCACTTTAATTTTAATGTATTATATTTTTAAAAACAAATTATTTGAAAAAAAGTAAGGCAGTAATTAATTTTTTTCAGTCTATGTAACAAATTGAAAATTGATGATTTAAAAATAAATAATGCCAAGCAAATTGCTTTCACTTTTGTTTTGACTTCTAATTGACAAATTTTTAATTTATCAATGATACAAAAAGATGTTTCATGTACTACTTCTCAACTGAATATGTCTAAATGGTGCACAAATTTAATCAATATGTAAATGAAAGTATGTGGTGAGGCGTCATGTAAGTTGTGAACAAAAAAGAGCTCTTCCAGCGAATCATAAATTGTAGTTTTTATTGTAGAATTTAAATCATAAATTGTAGGAATTAATGCGACAAAAGTCCTATAAAATAAGCTACCGTTAAAACAATATTACAATTTGCATGTAATTTTTAGTTGCATTGAAAATGCAAATGTTATTCCAATCCAAGTATAAATACCTTTATTTGCAGAGGGAAATAATCATCAATATATTCTAGCATTATTAGCAGTTTCTTAATAGAAACTTATAACTATTTAAATTGACAAACTCAATATTTAAATTATTAACAATTTACTAAAATGTCGCATTTGTACCCACTTAATTTTGAAAAATCTATCTAATATTTAAGACACAAAATAATAAATTTATACATAAAAAAATTTTATCCACAAATGTAATCATGAATAAAAAGGCTTTTTCTTTTATTACAGTTAATAATTTTCTATTATATTTTAAGATTAATTAACAATTTTAAGTACAATATATAATGCAGACTTTAAATAAAACTATTTTTATTTCTTTTGTAAGGATCTGGTACATTAATTTACACAATTACAATATATCTACAGTTGAATTATTCATTGAGTTTTTGAAAACAATTTTTTACAACATTAAAAATGATTTCAAAACAGTAAGGTAGAATCAAAATCTCTTTAAACTATTGTTCATCATTTCTAAATGATAAGACAGAAAATGTGGGTGAATTAAAATATTGATAATCTGTCATTGAAATTATTTCCATTTTTCAAACTTAAGTACTAGAAATGGAAATAAATTTGATATAATGAAAAGAATTTATGAAAGTCAAGCAAATGAATTCTGAAAAAAAATGTTCTTGCTTTTTTAACATTCTGCACTCATGTAATCTTTTTATAAATTAAAATTATTTTTTAATTCAATGCATCTTGTTTTTCATAAAAAGGCTGAAATGTGTTATTCTTTTCAAAAGAAGATTTTTGGTTAAAATACTAGCTCTGAAAATATTAATGCCAGTTTGATATAAAAAATAGGTATATTTTTCTATAATCTTGTTATAAAAACTTGAAAATTTATATATTTTTTAAGAGTTAGTTCAACTTGAATTTTTACACACAAGATTAAAATTTGTACATAATACAAAAATTTTATGACAATTGACAAATCTGTAGTTTTGTGAATTCAAAAACTTGAAGTAGCAATAAACAATTTGTTCAGAAAGGATTTTAAAAACTGTACAGATGCATTTAAAAATCTGCACAAGAAAAAGATCCCATCTAAATATGCTTGTACCTGTTACCTTGTGAAATAAAATTAGGTATTATTTCTATGGTAGAAAATATCTAATATTTACAAATATAAAAATATTGTTTAATAAATACTGATTGATTTTTATGAATATAGTTGTTCAACATGACAACTGAAGTGGATATAACAAAAATTGTTGTAATAAATAATGTATAAAATTGAAGCTACATATTTTACATCAATAACATTAATACTATATTTAAAACAAGCAAATGACACTAAATATCTTAAATAAAAGTTTAAAAATATTAGTTTTTCAATGTTTATATACTACTTCTGTCATGATGGAACACCAACTTGATGTCCAATGATATAAATCTGTCAAAACTTAAGCCCTTGTAATGCTGAAAGGTGAAAATCCTAGTAGCTAAGTATTAGAAACAATATCCTACCTCCTTTCTGGCTTCTTAAAATTAATTGCTCATTTAAAAAAAACAAGTTTCGAGCATTTTAAATGCATTGTAAATTAATGCAGCCGGTCATAGATATGCTGTCAGAAGGAAGACTTGTGTGAACTTCAGCTCACTTTAAAAAATTTCAAATACATAGATGAAAAGTTTGTTTTTTCTGCGATAAATGTAAAATACAATGTAACTTAGAATTTACAAAAATTCTTATTTGAAGAAACATTTAACATATATGAACATAAACATTACTATTTACAATCTCATATGAGTGTGTCATTACCAACCATCAACATATTCCGTATAATAGTTGATAATAATTGTAGTGAAAATACATAAGACACGTTTATGAATTGAGAAACAATCTTAATTCACTAAGCTCCTGATTATGTTATGTGTGTATACATATTTAAAATAATTATGAAATTATGTAATATGCATATATATATATATATATATATATATATATATATATATATATATATATATATATATATATATATATATATATATATATATATATATATATATATATATATAAGCTGACCCAGCCACGCGTTGCAGTGGCCGAGTTTTTAAAATACATTGAATCAATTTTTTACTAATTCTTGGGTTCAATCAAATTAATATTTTCTAAAAAAATTTAGAATAGGTTCATTCATAGGAGATTAAAAATAAAACGTTTCACCAAAATTTAATAGTAATAGGTAAAGTATCGAAATTTTGAAATTAAGCACAAATCAACATATACTTTCTGAATTTACATTTTATTCATCTTATATTAAATTATAGTTTGTAATCAGTGACTTACTTATAAAATATACTATATAAATTAAAGACATCTAAAAATAAATTGTTATAAATGAGGTAGATAACATTGACATCGAACTATTATTATTTTAATTTTAAATTATATTAAAACTAAAAATTTTTTCCGCGGCATTATACTGAAATAAAAAAAATTAAAAGAATTTATCATTTGAATAAATAAATTAGATCAAAATGTTCTACTGAATAAATTAATAATTATAAAATAAAAATAATAAATAATAAAAGGCTATCAAGAAATACTTACATATTTTCGAGGTGGTATGAAAATTAGTAGAGAAAAACAGTAATAAATAAAACTTTATTTTACTATTTATAATATTAAAAATATTCAAACTGAATACTGCACAATAATAACACAATACAAAGTATAATTATGAAAATGATTCACGAAAAATTGTTATAGTATCATTATACATCATGAAAATATATGTAAATTCTATATTTAACCACGCGCTTGCGCGCGCACGATAATTTTCTCGAAGATGGTATAATCTAGAAAAGTCGCCATCTGCCGAAT
This sequence comes from Latrodectus hesperus, assembly GCA_037975125.1. NCBI lineage: Eukaryota > Metazoa > Arthropoda > Arachnida > Araneae > Theridiidae > Latrodectus > Latrodectus hesperus. The sequence goes on from CM075850.1 coordinate 83,646,723, forward strand.
ACCTGTGCAACTTAGATGCTAAACCGCCATCTATTAGGAACTTAAAGAACTAACCAAAAAAAATATAAAAAATTTAGGGTTGTACTACTCCTAACATTTAGGGGGATGAAAAATAGATGTTGGCCGATTCTCATAGATACCGGATAAGCACAAAAAATTTCATCAAAATCGGTCAAGCCGTTTCGGAGGAGTATGGCAACGAAAACTGTGACACGAGAATCTTATATATATATATTATATATATATATATATATATATATATATATATATATATATATATATATATATATATATATATATATATATATATATATATATATACATAAACATCTCTATATGACATAATCCTTTAACTAAGCAGAACTTTTAAAAGCACTTTTCAGCTCACATAAATTAATCAAAATAAAATTGGTGAAAATCAAAAGTTTTATCTATTATCTAGTTCATTTTAAAATATAATGTAACAAACACAAAAGCTATATCCGGGAAACTTTGAATAATTTATATACGATTATAAATACTATCCAACCAAGTTAAAATTTAACTTTTTGCAAATTATTGAAAAAAACTCCTCGGAAATACCATCTAAATGATGGGAAACAGATATCTTAAGATGTTGAAAAAGAGGAAATGGGAAATGCTTATAGGAGACCGGTTCTGCTATCTGCTAGTTAGGACAAACGGGATTTAAAGGTTGAAATACTGATAAAGAAGTTTATTATATCGACGCAAACTGGACCAATTTACATAAATTTATTATAAGAAATACTTCATCAAAATTTTAAGTAACTTCAAATTAATCAATTAGCATCAACAGCCACTATTTAACTTATAACTTTCAGTAAAAGCAAAATCATGATATAAATCTCTACAAATCTAAAATTATTGGAACTAAGATGCATATTCAAATTTATAAGGTCCATAACAATGAATGAAATTTAATATTCTTGTCATGTAGTCCAACAAAATTTCTGATTTGTCAAATTATTATTAAACAACTAAATTAACTAGTAATGAAATCCAACATGCTTGATTAAATTTAGTTCTTCTATTCAATTTCTTGCCAACATTTCCAATGATAAATAGCTTCATTTTAATAAGGAATAATATCAAGAGCATTTTCCTGCTTCTTTATTATTAGCAAATAATTAGCAATTTTAAACACAGACATTTTTTTATGTGAAAGTATTAAAGTTCAGATATTTTCCAAATCTCAAGCACCAAGTTTGTAAACTTTAATAAATATAACAGCAAAAAATTGGGAAAACGTTCTAATATTAATAAGAATCAGTATTTATTATAATCTATGAACAATCAGTTTTGTTACGAAGGTTTTTGCATCAGTATTCTCGAGAAAATACACAATAATATGTAGTAAATCCTACAGCAATTATATAAGCATTTATAAAGTATATCTATGTATAAAAAACATGCAAAAGAAAAAAAAGTCTTGCATATATGTTAAGAGTGCCAAATAAAATTATCAGTATACTTCACATCATTACTTTTGATGGCAAGAGAAAATGATTGTCTTTTTGTATACAATACGTACAAAATCTGATTCGATAAACAGATATTTAAACATCTGATTTAACCACAGAAAATAAAACTACAATAGTTAAAAATTACTTTTTAACTATTGTGGTTTTATTTAATGAATGTTTCAAACTATAGATGTACATCCAGGCTATTACTTTTATCTAAATTGATCAAAAGTAACTCCAGATATCTAATGAAAAACAAAATGAATATCTATATACACTAACGATTGACGTTATAAAAAATTTTCGTATGCAATTTTAGAATCAGTTATCAATCTAATCTACTGCGTTTAATTTAACATTAAGTTTATAAATAATAGTAGAATAATATTTTCAAGAAATATATATTGAAAGATTGAAGTTTATACATATTAGTTTAATATTTTTCAAGGAATATATATGTGAAAGACAGCATATCTAAACAATTTCTCAGTCCAAAAATTTAATACACATTCAAATAATAAACATTACGAGTAACAATTGCAATGAACACAACTTGAAACCTCTCCAATCTTTACAAATGGCTGTGTGGCTGTCATCTTTTTCCAAATGTTTTGAGAAATTTCTATTGCCATAAATAAAAGTTGAAATCATTAAAATTAACTTTTTAAATGTGTTTTGTGGTTTTAACAGATAAAAAACTTTTAAATTTTTAAGAAAATTGATATTTTTCCACAATTTTAAAAATTTGGGAATTTTTAAAATTCCCATGGGGAAAAAACCCGGTTTATTCCCATCCGTGCAACACCACGTACAGGAGCACAGAAATTCGCCGGAGACCCATCATGTTGGAACCAAAGGCATTTCCATTACATCAAGTACATGTCGTAGTAGTCACGAACGGAATACCTGGTCACCATACGAAGACTACCGGTAAGTGCAAGATGCAGACTATTAAATAGCAGTTTAACCACGGCTTAACTTCATTCCATGGCACGCGCGCATGCATGACGCGTGTCCAATAAAGTGTTTTTTTCCCCTTCCTTGCACTGTCAGTGACGTCATACTTTGTTTTTCGTATTTTTCTCATACACTATTGATCGTACAGGAACGCTTCTTTGGCCAGTTTTTATGTACTCCTAACGAGGAATCAAGCTGTGCAGAGTTTATGCGGTTGTTTTGGGACACCCTGACCCCGTATATATATGTGTGTGTATCTTTGTAATTATTAATCTTTTTCACGTTGGTATCAAAAGTAAATGAAGCTAACAATAACTCGAATAGAAATAGGTGTGGATGATTATAAATTAGTGCTTTTTGATTCTAAATTGGCATTGCAGCGTTTCTCATCTAATTACCATTATGAGTTACAGCAGATTCTGGATCACAGATTATTTTTGAAATAATTTATCTACAAAATTTCTTTCCAGTTTGTTGGAACCTCTAAAACAATGTATTCCTTATCCTAAATAAAAGTTAAACACAATAATATTTATGTCTGCGATTTTTGCACGTGTTCCATTATTTAATCCTAAGGCTGTCTTTCAATTAACCTTCAAGTTTAAAATGAAATAACTATACAGAGACACACTAGATGGCGCTACTTATTAATGCAATGATGGTATAAAACGAAATTGTTTCTCGTTAGTTTAGCGCCATTACGCGAAAATGTCGCCCAAAGGGAGATATTAAATCGAAGACAGTATTTTCATTGTTAAATATTGGCCACCGCATTCACCAGATATGAATCGTGCGATTTCTATCTTCGAAATCACATGAAGTGCAAGAATCAACAAACCTCAATAATTTCAAAAATCTATTAATGACTCATTTGCAAAGTATTAAATGAAATAAGTAAGAGAAATACCTGAACAAGTAAATAGTAAATTTGTGACTAGCTTGCGCTATTGTATCATCTCTGATGGTTCTCAGTTTGAAAACCTTGTGTCGTATCTTTCCGACGTTCGATAAAAAAATTGCTGTGCTACCTACAAAGATTCTTGTGTTATTTCATTTTAAAGCTGTAAGTTAATTAATAGACACCTTGTACATAAATAGATTATTATGTAACTCAGCTTTAGTTTTAAAGACTTTATAATATTAACCGTAGCCTACTGTTTTATTTATACTTAATGCATTGCTTAAAAAGGAAGCGCATCTTAAACAAGACTTTGTGACAGATTTTTTTTACAACATTTTTTCTTAAATCACTGTCAAGAACAATATCAAGGATAAACAATAACCGTGACTGGTTTGCCATTGACTCTTTACTGGTAAGAACAAGAGAAAAGGCGCTTTTCTACTTTCCATCATGGCTGATTACGAGTATGTGCTAAGAATGTTCGAAATTGGCTTCGGCCCTTCAGGCGCAAGCGATCGCGACAGTTGTGTGTAATTGTCTGATAAATGAGATAGTTCCCTTATTTTGCGCGAGAAGCGTTACCCCGTTGCCATTATTCACAGAAATAAATCGTTTGAGTGTCCGAATGGGGCCCGAAGGTAGCAGCAGCCGCTTGACAACTCTCCGGGGATTTATTTATTCACCTTAAATCACCATTCGTGAGCCGCAGGCGTATCGAAATGAATCCTAAGAATGAGGAAGGTGATCACATTCTGTACGCCAACATTCATTTATAAATTTAATGTTCGATAGCAGAAATGAAGACTTGGTGGTCCAAATGTCTTTAAAAAAAAATTCTGACATCAAGGATAAAAAAGTTTGTGAAAGCGATTTTTTTTAAAACAAATTTGATTTCAAATAGATATTTATAAGTATTTAAAAGAATGATAGTTTTAATTTAAACAAACATTCCTTAATATAAGCTTTTCAGACTTACAAATTTTTTTAATGTTTCTTTCTGCCATTTGATCAGAGCTAACAGTTTTCTTATATTTGACTTCCAAATTTTGAAGCTTTGAATGTTTAAAAAAATTATAGTTTGTTTATCCTAAATGAAAAAATGACCCAGTATGCATACTTGCTAATTAGCTTTTACAATGCTAACTAGTTAACAATATGTGTTTATACATGACACTATATATTAAATATGGACACACACTGTATGTCCATCGAAAAAGAGTTTGCTACAAATTCTTTGTGTACTGAAATCTTCTCAATAATATAGTTTGTAATGTTTCAGCATTTTAAATTAACATTTAATTAACTCAAAATTTATAAGCTTTTCCTTCCCTTCCCTTTTTTTGCTTTATTATGAAATTTTATAATGAAGAAAAAAATCCACTAAAATGATCAAATTCTTATATAAACATATAAACTCTAATTCCTTTGTGTGTGTGTGTGTGTTTTCTAAAAAAGAGAAAATTATTTCCATCTCTCATTCAAAAAATTTTGAGTTGGAATTTTATGTAATTTTATTAGATACCAATACAGTTGAACATTTCTAGTAGTCGCTGGCAGCTATTATTAATAAAAACTATGTTTAGTGTGAGCGAGCTTGTTTGTTCGTCCTACGTTTTTGGCTGCTTATTTCTCTAACTGAAAGCCGCTTAAATTTAAAATAGGATCAAGTGACGAGGTCAACAATCAAGCTGGCACTCTTGTCTCTACATTATAATACATTAGCGAAAGGTCTTTGGATCCTATCGAAATTTTAACATGCATAGTTTCTCTCAACATAATAATTCTTCCGCTAGGTCAAAAATATCCTCTCGCCTATCATGAGATTTACGTTTTTTTCTCCACCCTTACCACTTCACCGCGGCCTTCTTTCGAGTTTACTTCACACAGTTCTCTTTTGACAGTTTATTTCTGTTGACATAAAGTGCTCAATATATATACTACAAGGGAACACCCTTGTAGTTTTAAACCAGGGACAAGTGATGAGGTCGACACCTGCGTAGCATCTTTTCCAATCATTTTCATCAAATCAACGGAGAAATCTCAGAAACGATCGAAATTTAACACCCATCTAGTTTCTTACGATTTCTCTGCCTAAGTATATGTTAGAGATCCAGTGGCCAGTAGCTTTACGCTGCTCCCCTTAAAGTCAGCAAAGTGAACCATCACTTGCCCAGGGCAGTGATTGGGAGGGTGAGCACAGTCATCCTCACTGGCCTGCTGGAGCCCCGAGGACTGGGAGTGCCAATGTTGATCTGTGACGTCCACAGTCCTTCAGGTGGTGTAGCGTGGATATAGAGAGGAGAGTGGTAGCTCAGATGTCACTTCTTCACCTGACGTTGTTATGAATGGGGAGGCGCTTGGTGATGGGTGAGTTTTCCAAACCCTTTAACCTTAAGGTATAGTCCGGGACTTACCTCCACCGCTATGTATGTACTTCTATGCCACCAAATTTAGAATAACATTTAAAAATAGCTCCTATTTTTCAATAGTGCAAATGAGATTCGAAACAGACAAAAGCAAATAAACTTTTTTTCTTTTGAGATTCATCAGAGAAGAACATTTAATGAATATCCGTAGTGAATATGTATTTAATGAATATCCGTTATTTCTGGAAGAAAACATGTTTTTTGTTCAGAATGTGTTTAAAAGTTAAATTTTTAATAGTGCGGCGTTTCTACCGATGAGGCTCTTACATGCTCCTCACAATTGATGTAGTTCATTTTGGTTTGCAAAATGGGAGTGGAAAGTGAATAGAGAATTCGGTTAAATACCGTCAGTCATATCAGAAATCAAAAAATACTGAAATTGTCTCCCTAAATAAAGAGATTGTACAAGAAGATGTATTTACTCTATATGTAAATTTGAGATTCCAAATTAGATCAGATTTATAAGATTTGCAAAACCTTTCTAGTTTTTAAAATGCAGAAACAAATATTAAATGTTTCATATAGGATATACCATGAATTATTTTCGTACTTAGAAGTAAGCCTTTAACTTTTTTTTAAGTAATTCTTTTTCTGGAGCGATTAGTAGCGTTGAACGGCTTTGGTGAGCAGATAATAGTACTTGACTACCACTGCTATAAAGGAATAAATGTATCTCAAGCCATTGTAGCACTGGAAAAGTGTCGTTCTCTTAGTTGGCGAGTTTGATACTTAAACCCAACGAAAACCAACGTAATTGGAAGATGTATGCGTGCTATAAGCTCTGTAGAATCCAATAACCCTCCGTTGGAGTAGCGTGACTTAGCTTAGAGAAAAAGATGCCAACTCAGCTGTCGACATCTCAATTGACTATCGTTCAAACTGGTTGGCTGTTTTTAGCAACTTAAGACGATAGAAGTAGGAAGTCAAAGACGTACCGGAATAACTTAACCTAAGCGAATGACTTAACGAAACAAACGCGCCATTTCTTTCATAACTAGGTTTCTAATTAACATATATCTACATCTACTAACATCTAATTAACAGATAACTACATTTTTTTAATCATTCTAATTTCATTCTGAAGCCCGGTGGCTTAGTGGCAGCGTTTCACGCACCCATGACACAGGTCCGAGGTTCGATCCTCGGGCTGGGCAAGGTTGACTCAGCCTTTCATCCCTTCAGGGGGTCGATTAACTGAGTACCAAGCATGCTTGGGAACTAAACACTGGGGGTCTTACGTTAGGCTGACCACCTAACTGGGACATATGCTTCGCACCCCAGGGCCCTCGGTCATGAAAACAGTTATGGGCACTGTAGGCCTTGGCCCACATGGGCTGTCTTGCCATGGAGTTTAGTTTAGTTTAATTTCATTTTGAAAGATTTTATACAGAAATGAAGGGTTTTTATGTGCTTGACTGTATATTGAAATAAGAGTAAATTAAAATTCATGACAGTTTATAATGAATTATATATATTGTTTTAAAATACAATTGAAACAAAATAACATTAACGGTAGAATTACTGAAGCAATTTATTTCACAATTTAATAAGTAGAATATTTATAATTCCCTTGGTATTGACCACCTCGTGGGGAGACGCATCACTCTGTTATCCTGAAAGTATCGACAACCGTCGTGTTAAGAATGCATACGAACTTAAATAGCCCTATCATCTCTATGTCCCTCCATTTGTATTTCACGCTGGATAGAAGAGGACGCCAACTGAGATATCAACGTCGTCCCTTAATTTTAATTCGAAATTGAGAGGAATTTGACTGCGTTTTGCGACTTCAATTAGAGAAAATTGTCAATCAAAAATGCATCGCAATAACACAGCCAGATATATTTAAATTTACTTTTATTCATTAAAATTTATATATTTAAAAATTTTATCATAAGTACAAATTTATGACTGCAATTTTTTTATTCAAATTTCCTTTAAAAACAATTCAAGACTGAGAAAATTATTGTTCCAGAATATTGTTTTATCAACAAATATCCGTATGTGATCTCATGTATATAAATAATATAAATATCATATTCAAGACACTAGTAAATTATACCTTATGAACAAGTGAGAAAGAACAAAGAGATGGTGTATGCATGATACCAGTCATACAAACCGTGATTACTGCTCCCTAGAGCATTTACACCTCATATCGCCCTCACAACAACTGAACAGTACGATGTTAATATGATGGTTAATACATCGTATGTCTCTCATACGAAAAAATAAAATCTGTAGACGCATACTGAAGATCACGTCATCCAGCTGCACTTGGGGCAGAGAACTCCATTCGTCAAGCAGATCTCTCCGAAGGTCCGGCGCAGATGTAATGGATTGTTGACGGACTGCGATTCGTCGGCCATGCATGTCCCACACATACTCTATTAGATTCAAGTCCGGTGAGAATGCTGGCCTTACGGAGGATGTTCTCCAATTGAAGGTAATTGTTGATGATGCTCGAACGGTGAAAACGGGCGTTGTCATCCGTAAACACAATTGTAGCATCCACGGCACTCTTTAACAAACGGACATGTTATTCCAGAATGATGTATTGATAAATTTGACCTGTCATGATTATGATTTGAACATGCAGATCTGTTCTGGAGCTCAGATGATGCTACCTCCCCCAAATGAGAACACCTGCACCACTGTTATGTTGGCATTCAATGATGCTGTCTTGATGGTAATGGATAGTTGACATTCCCCGTGAATGAACGTCCGACGTGAATCGAACTACAATCTAAGCCTTGACTCATCGAAAAGCTGTGACGGTGTCCACATTCAGGTTCTCTACTCCAGGCTGGTAACAGTGAACTGTCATCGGTAGAACACATTTGAGAATTCGTAGAATAATATCTATGCACCTTTAATAAAATATTTGTACGAAGTATATTCATTAAGTATTTTATATTTAGAGAATTCCAAGATTACCCCCTCTTAATCTTTGATATAATTCATTTTATTTTTGTATTTAAATTTTTCCAAGAGCGTTGGTACAAGCTCACAGTAATTAATTCAATTAGAATTTACAGAGTGTTACAAATGCTGTTTCACCATCTTAGAACGTGCAGCAAAACGGCGTTGTTCATTTGAATTTTAAACTTTTTTAATTATTATATTCATTTTTGTATATTAAATTATTAAATTGTATAACAATATGTGCTAATCTATTTATATATATATACATAATAGCTAGACGACGTGGGTAAAAGATCCAGCTTCTTTAAATGTTGTCTCGATTTTAGGGTAGCATTTTAATAAGATCTCCAATTTCTGATAGTAACTTCCTCGATAAAAATTTGCTACTTCAAAACATAAGTTTTTTATTTACTTCAATCATCATAAAACATTCTTCAAGATTTGTAGGAAGTAAAATTTTATCACAGCAACGTGATTTACTTTAATTTTACAAGGAAAAATGGGTACATTTTTTTAAAACTTATTAATCCCATGCAAATTTTTTCCCCTCAAGCTATGTTTCATTTCAAAATTTTGTTCACAATGTTTGTTCTTAATATAAACAATAATTAATGCGGATTTGAACCCACTGTAAAGTTGTTTATGCTGCAACGTATAAAATTGTGAAATTTTGTTTGCTTTGAGATCAGAGGTGTGTGGTTGTTTATTTACTTTAGAAATTGTCTCCTACGAGTAACAGTTGGGGGTAAAGGTAAAATATATAAGACAATAGATCCTTCTTCTTTCTATACTCCCACGAACCGAATATTTTTCCGGGTTTGATTCCCATGATCATATTATATATATATTTAAAGCACAATAACAATATTTTTTATGTTTAAAAATCTTTTCGTCAAATGCGTTTTCGGTTTTCTCGTTATGTCGCCAATCGGAAATGCATTGGAAAGCAGATGAAAAACTTCAGTATACAATAACTTGATAAATAAAGGGAATTTTAAATACATTCAATACATTATTTATTATCATTTTTTAAAACTGATCCTCCTACTTGCTACATTAGTTAATTGACAAAACTAAGTAAGTAGTCAATATTAGTATTTTTCAAATAACAGTTTTTCCCCGAAAGCCAAATACATGTATTCGCTTACAAGACACGGTGGACCTTGCGCACACCTTAAATTACCCGTAAATACGAAAATTTGGTTTAGCTATCACGCTGCGGGGTAATTTTTTCGCACATAAGAATTACTTGGACCGAGATCTACAATTATTGTGGAACTCCGAGCAATTGTTCCTGTGTAAGGAATCGAATTCATGAACTAGGGAACTAAAGCTGGAGATACTTTAGTTTACATCCAACCATTAATTTTCCTCTGAAGATGAAGGAGAAGGATTAAAACTCTTTTATTTCAAACAAATATTAATAAATCTTATCGTAATTTTTATTCAATTATTATTTATAGTAAATAATAAAAAAAGGAGACAAAAATTGCTATTTACTTAAATTAATTTATAAAAATGCAATTACAGAAAATAACTAGAAGATGTCGAGTATATTCTAACTCTCTTTAAAAATACATTTATTTAAGGTAATTAAAGAAATTAATTAGTGTAGTATGCGCGAGAGAGAAGCAAGAAACTTATAACAATACTAAACTATTCTTTTATAATTATCTTCAAAATAATAATAGATATAGTTAAAATATGATTCAGGAGGTCTAAATCACAGGCAAGTTCTCTAAAAAAATAAAATAAAAATAAAAAAACGGCAATATAAATTAGAAATTTAAAAATATGAAATCATACACACAAATTTAATTAAAAGTCCATTTAAAAAATTTCTTAGGAATAATTTCATAACAAGATAAAAAATAATCAAGAAAGTGAAATTAAGCAATAATGCAAGATTAATTTTCTGCAATTATTTTCCCAATAATAATTTGCAAAATAAAGTGAACCAAGGATACCTTCACAAGTTCATTAAGGTTCACAGTAATAAAAATAAAAAATAAATTTAAACTAAAATTCATTGCTAAAAGCATATTTATAACCATCTTGTTGTGTAATAAGTGTTGTGTTTGTAATAAAATGTTCAACATTTCAATTTTCTAATTGCATTGGGCGGAAATAAATCATATCATATTATTCCAGAAATTGAAGAGAAAAATAAATATTATTTTTGTGGAAAAATTACTCTGTCGGATAGTAGAAAAATGGAATTGTGATCTGAAAACCATGCATATTTTCTTCTATACATACTCAGAAAAACCATATACATAAATGACGATTTTAAAAAAGAAGAGAGAACCACTCTCTCTTCTACCTTCCAAAGCGATTCCAAAAAAAAAAAATATTCCTGGCACTATTAGATCATTTAAATTAATCATATCATTAATTATATTATATATTATTAATATATATCAATTTATTATCATTTAAATTAAATATGAGCAACTTTACAGAAAGTTTAAATCAGTGTTAATTAGGGTTTAAATTAGTTACCGAAACTTTAATCTTAATTTTGAAATGATTCATAGCTCTAAAGTTATCCAGAAACGAATTTTTTTTATATAAATTTCATTCCTTTCCATGAAGCTTCATTTCAATTCACTTATATTTATATAAATTTAGAGCTACTGTAATTTCAAATTATAAAACAGGAAACGGGCTATTAAATATTTATATTTTCCTCTTTATATAATTTTTCCCTTGTATAAATATTTAAATTTTCCTTTTTTAAAATGATGTAACAATATAATATTTTCCTATACTACTGAAATGAATATGTCTAATACTAAGATGAAGGTACGTATTACATGAATTAAGAAAATTATTTGATTGAGAATGAATTATAATTTATACACTGTATAAAAATAGACTTTTATACACAAACATCTGCAATTTCTTTCAGAATTTTATTTTATACAACTTTTTTTCCACATGCAGCATTTCATCATCATTGAAATCTTCTGGCAAATGCCAACTCTAGCCTTAAGTTATATAATATCAAAATTAAAATCTGAGAGCTATAACCGAAGAAAAATTTTTGGCCTAAAAAACATCATTTCTGATAACTCTTTCACCGGGAATTAAAATAAAAATGAAGCCTGTTGCCACGAATTGATTAAATAGTAAATCTCGTTTGTTGATCATGACTTACAGAGAAAAAAATAGAAAACGAGTGTCTAAAAACGTTGCGGAAAACGGTTGAAGGGGGATGTGAAATTCTTTCTATACTCATAAAACGTGCTTTGCTTTTTGATCCTTGTTTGAGAACAGCTGCGCATGCGCCAGGTACATCTGCCGTTGGAGGCCGAAGCAATACAGTAAGGTGTGTTTGGCTTCAGAACAGGTGGCACGCTTGGTCTGCTTGGGTTAACGTCATTTATACGGCGTCTCTTCGTTTCTTTTTCCGCTTATAGTTTCTACTGTGATATTCATCGAAAAACAAGAACAAATTCTGTTCGAAAACGGTTTTTTTTTTTTTTAGAATTCTGTTTCCCTTTGATTTTTCTGGTGAAGGAACTGTATTTTGTACCTACTCTGGGAATTCCATGTGAAGTTTTTCTAAAGAAAAAATATAAAAAATTGTTCCAGAAGATGAAACCGAAAGATGAGAGGTAAGTGCCCATTTTTGTTCTTCAATAGGCAGGAAGTTACCGGAAGGGTGGAGAAGGGTATTTAAATTCAGGATTTTCATTTACGAATTTTTCCAGTGTTTTGTTTGTGTGAGAGAGAAACCTGTTTTCTTTTCCGGAATAAACTCGGGAAATTCTATTAAAATGACGAACTGCAAAATTTAAATGAGATTTAGAATAAAATGATAACGAATAAAAAATAGATAACTTTATTAATTTGTAGAAAATTGTATGAATAATAAGATAAAAATTTAAATTAGATTCGTTATAAAATTTCAAAAAAAGAAATATTTTTAAATTTAAATGGAAAACACAATTCTAACATGAAATCTGAAAAAAATGGATAGTTTAGATTTTTACGAATTATTTCAAACGAAAAAAAAAATCATAAATTCGTAAAATTAGTAGAACAACCTGCAACTTTTATTTATTTTAGAAAAATATCATTTCAGATGTGCTCGTGATATTGTAAAAATAAGACTTTCCATTTATTCACGGGAAGACTACTGATAAAACAGTAATACTAAAATTATAAAATTCCAAATAAAAAATTCATTTCAATAATTCTTATTAATTGTGTACTTTAAATATAATTTTATCATGACATTTATGTATTTCTTTTATTGAAATAATATAAATAAAAGAATTAATATGAAATTAAAATGTTGTTTTCTTATATTAATAATTATTGAATAAGTTAAAAATTCTCTTTTCTAATCTAATCATAAATAATTCAATAATTTCTCAGAAATTATAATAATTACTCATTTATGTTCAAATAAAATATTCATGAAAATAGTCTTATTAAGTCATTCGTAAATTATTAAGCAGTTTTCAAATTATTAAAATATTCGTCAGAATTTGCAAATATATTATTTAAAAATTATTAAATCTTCAATAAAATTAATCAATCAATCAATAAAGCATTTACACTTTATAAGGTTTGTAAATTTGCTGTTAAATGATATCGAAATTAATGAAATTTCATAAATATTAAAGTTAACTTATATATCTATATATATACTCGAAATCAATTAAAGCTGTCTTTCTTATATGAATTTACAATAAGACGTATAAATTAAATCGAGTTGCGTTGAATACTGTATGACATTATAACTATGAATCATTTAACAAACGGATTGAAACTTACGTTTCCATGGAAACAGTTTAGCTCTCTACAAATCATGTAGTAAATAAATGTTTTGTGTGTGATTAAGAATATTAAATAAAAAATAAAGCAGACACACAAGAGAGAGATAAATATAGAAATTTTAAATCATCAATCAATGTATTAAAGAAGTTTTTGATAACGTATTTATTATCTTTCACTTCTTGAATTTTATTAATAAATCGCTTCGTTGTTAAATTTTGTAGGCTTGATTTCTTTTACTTATACATGAAATAATACTTGATGCAATTTTCTAACATTTAAAAGAATATTAAACCGGACTATTTACAATAAATTTCCTATGTTTCAATTTATTTTTTTTATAAATTTTTTCGTATCAAATATTTTTGATGAAATTTTGATTACTTAATTTCAATTCATACATAAAAATTAATAATTTCAATCTTTAATTATGTTAATTACAAATTTTTAAGTTAATAACTAAGAAATATTTACTTTCTCAATGTTTAAAACAATGATAGCATAGAATAGATTGAGGCTTGTTTATCTAAATTCTTAAATTGTTTCTATTTTGTATTATGTATTACTAGGTATAATTATTTTTGAAAAATAATTCGTTAATGTAATTTTTCATCTGATTCATCTGATCTGATTAATCATACAAAACTAGTAGCTATATTAACAGCATACATTTTAGTTAATGATTAATAACTAAACAGTTAATTATTATTTATTTATGTTTAAAAAGTTTCATGTGTTGTTTAACTTGACAGTACCTTAAAATGCCGGGGTGTGAAATGAAGTAATGTAGTTTATAAATTGAAGTAACAAATAAATGCAATCATATAATTGTTAAAACAAAGAAAACAATAGTATCGTTTGCAAAAAAACTCGGCGTTTTTTAATTAAAATTAAAATTGTTGGAGTTTTAATATAGTTCGATTATTGAGTAACATTCGGTTTAGAAGTTTCAATTTAATAAGTATTCTACGTATAAATGTAACGCATTTATTCCTAATTTACACAACACTTGAAGTAGAAATATATTTATTTTTATAAAGTTGTTACTTTTTATTTTTCCAAAAAATATTTCTGTTCTTTAAGCAAATAGTTATTCTGCTCGAATTTGAAATATCTAATTTGTAAATCCATTCTAAAACTTTGATTTCTCTTGAGGAATATATTCAGATAGTGTTTTGGTTTCTTATGAAATGGTGCTGAGTTCAAATTCCTAGGTAAGATAGGAATGGAGATCATAGTATAGTACTGTTTCCAAAAGTATCTAAAAACACTAATCACTGAACGCTGTTATTGAATTCTTATGACAGAATATCGCTGAGAAGCATAGTATGACGCTAATTTATAAATTATGATTTTACAGTTTTATTCATTATTAAATACTGTTTCCAGTTTTCAAATTTTATGCTTTTTGTGATATTAAATGTTTGATTAATGTTTTATATCACTGATATTATATTTTGTTAATATTATGTATTTAGCAATGACGTTATATTTCAGAGAAAAATTAAATGAAGTTTTATGTGATTAGACTTAGTATCAAATTTACAATTCAGTAAATATTCTTTACAGCTATATATTTTTTCTTATACTCTGAAAAAAATTAATCTCATTCCTTTTAATGTTTCTTTTTCTTTTTGTTGCTTCTTATTTTCTTCCTGTTGCCAAAATTATTTTAAAAGTTTGTAAATTAATCGTTTGCAAAAAAGATTCTATGCTTGTAATTCAAATTAAAATCGTTAGAGTTTAATTATTAAGTATTCGATCATTGAGTAAAATTTGGTTGCGTAGTTTCAGTTTATTTAGTATTCTATTTTTAAAATACATATTTTAAAAGCAAAGAAAAATAATCATTTATGTTGCTAATATGATAATAAGTTTGGCATTAAATTAATAATTGCTTAGAAAATTCCTCATTTTGGTAACTTGGTGCAGTATACTGAAAGTTAATTTTACACCAGGTCCATTTACCGTCATCATAGTAAAAAGTGTCACAGTTCTGAAATAATTCTCTCCTATATATCTCCGTTATAATCATTCTCAGAGACGAAAAGATTTTAAACAAATCATCTTTCGTTGCAAATTAGGTTACTGTAAGCAGTATTCAGAAACAATGTATTTTATAGATCGTGGGATGTTACTCTAAATTACCCTCAACGGTAAATAATCCGTTGGCGAGAATGCAGAGAGGAAAAGAAAGAAATGGAAACCCGAGGGGACAATTTTTATGATGAGTATCCAATTGTTTCGAAATGGAAGATCAGATAACGCTACGACTTGTCCGCGAAGTCTTCTGGGAACCTGAAAAAACGAGGAACTGTTCCACGTGATGGCATTACTGTCGAAACCTTGATGTGGTGAACTTAGCCTCACTTCTTGCTGAATATTAATGGACTATGAGGATATCTTGGAATTACAAAGGTTGATAAATTTTATTTTGGAAAAGTAAATAATGTTTTGAAAAATTTAGAATGTTAATATATCTTTGCCATTACGAATTAAATCAACACTAATGTTTTCATATTCAGTAAATACCATATTATCAGTGAGTAAGTATTCGCTTTGCGGGTGGATAGGATTCTTATTCACTCGAATTTCCCCACCCCTTCTTTTTGAAGGAACACAGTAAATAGAATTTGCTTCCTTTTAGAATTACTAATGCATGGAAGATAGTTAATGAAAAAGGGGAGTAAAGGATGTTCTTTCATACGGCAATTAATGTTTTCTTTTCTTCCCTTGAAATCACCATTCACCCTTTTTGTCCTAATGTAAAATTTTAACTACTGTGTCTGACTTATTCTGCCTTGCGTAACTCTATTTACCTTTCATGGCGATATATGACATAATGCAACAAATCTTCTTCTGATTGTTCTTTTCAGTGGCCTTGTAGAATTTCGGAAACGAACAAGGCCTTCAAAAGATTAATTTCTTTTTTTTCCCCAAAGCTTTTCGAAGAGGAGTAAAATTTTTTCTTTGAATTGGGTGGCAACATGATTGAAGGCGGCACGTGATTTTCATTGTCGAATTTCAACAGATTATCGGTTTTTTGAAATTTGGCAATGAAATAGTATTTGGAATTAATGACGTAATACACGCAACTGATCATTGGAAGACTTATAATGGTTCTATTCTACTGTGTATAAGAGAACAATAATAATTGAACAATACCATTTTTTACTACTTATGCGATAGTTAAAATTGTAATTCGAAAATAAATGTTTAGTATAACAATGTTGCCCTCTCAAAGCATAGAATAATGCAATGAATTAATATTTTAATCAAAGTTCATTAAGCATTTTATTTTCAGTTATTTGCAATTATAATTACAAAAAAAACGAATTATATTATTTCACTTGGAAGACATTGCGTCCACGACATATTTTATGTGCCTCAGCCTTAGCTAACAAGACGGATCTTCGGTTAAGCCGAGATTCCAACTAACTATTATCTTCCGATAATGATAAAGACTCCCTCTCCAACCAGGTCACTGCGGTCCTATGTGTGCATAGTATCGGCAATATTGGAAATATCTGATATTTTTCATGAAAATGCAAAAATCTAGAATAAAAAAGATTACTATGAACAATTTAATTCGTAATAATTTAATCACATAAATTTATTTTGCAGTATGAGAAAAGTTTTCATAGGAATAATTTTGTTCGTTTACAATTGTATATTATAATATAATAACCATATATTATACTCAAAGCATCTTCTCTATTAACAATTTCAGTGCAATAAAGTTGATTTTAAGTCATATAAGAAAATTGCTTTTAAGAAATTTTGTCCTAACTTATGATTTGTTTGTCACTTTACGATTGTTTTTTCGACAAAAGGTTCTATTTATTTTTCACACAACGGTCATCGTTTGCACATGTCGGCTAATTAAATTGAGACCTGCAGTTTAACGTGGAATCCGAACTACTATAAGAATCCAAGCTCAAGGCGGGGTTCGAAGCCACGAACTGTTGAACCGAAGGCAAGAGCGTTAATCATTTGGTTGCCAGTTAAGATTTCCTTCATGAGGATAAAGTGGACTTTGGTATGATTTGTTTGTCGCTCTAAGATTGCTTTCTTGCATATGAAGATTAATTAGAGCTATGGAGAGATTAATGGGAGTAGATCGAGATCGGTTTAAAATGCACTCTGAGATACAGATATCCATTCTCAAGGTAGAAACGGAAATCATGAACTATTATCCATGATAAGAGATGATGTTTTACACAGTTGATATATTTAGCAATGTAGATGGACTGTATAAACTAGATTTACCAATTTCGATGTTAGTAAACTCAAACCATTGTTAACTGATGAGATCATCATCTAAGCAGATGACTTTCTTTAAACATCTCCGGTAAAACATTTAAATATTTAGTGTGCATAGACTATTTCAAAATAACGAGCTCTTCTTGATTCAAGGAAAATCAAACAAAATCGATTCCTCTATTAATCATTGCCCTAGAAATGCATGATAAGCGCGGTTGGTACTTGATTAAACTTAATAAAGGTTAGCCTCATTCAGCTATGTAATTGAATTGGTTTATGGTAACTAGAATTGGAGATGCCCAACATGGTTTAGTTAAGGCGTCTACTTGCTTTTTGATGCACAAAGTGCTCCATGCTTAAAATTTGAAATTTATGAAGAACGTTACAGTATTTTTACCGCAATTTATGTTTTATTATGTTCTGCGAAGGTGAATTTGATCGAAGTGTGCCATCTTAAAAGCCTTTATACCTGTCAGATTAATACAATTAAATAAAGCCTAAACCTGTCAGAAACACATTTAAAATTATTATTATTATTATGCTTGGTTGCTAGGCTCCTTAGCAAAACACGAGGAGCAAGTGATGTCTTGTGGGGTACTTAATAAATATGTCATATGTCATCTTGTATCTCGAAAGTGGGTGAATCTTCTGAATTTAGAAGCATGGAAAAAGTAGAAGGTTCCCAGACTTGGCATGTCACTCTTGAGGTGTTATTTCACATGGTGGACATTGCGACCACGATATATTTAACGTGCCTTAGCCACCGTTAGGGAACACATCGGATCTTCGATTGGATCGGGATTCGATAACGAGAATTATGAAATGTTTCGAAAAAATTAAAAACAATCAAGCTATAGAAAAAAATTTGATTTATTTTATTTTCATTTCACTTTTAAGCTATTAAAGAAAATTTTAAAAAAATTCTTCAAACGAAATAAATTTAAATAAATATTTGTATCATATTTCCTCCAAACTTTTGAATAGATTCAAATTTTAAGTATTTAGCTTATACGAATATAAAACTAATTATGCAAATATTAATATTTAATTTTATTAGTAATATTATGTTTTCTCCATAATATCGAATAGATTCAATTTTTTTTATGTATTTAGTTTATAGGAATATAACCAAGAATGAGTAATTTCAACAAAATTATAATATTTATTTCCTTATTTTTCCTTTAAACTTAATAATTAATCATTTAGTTTTATCACTCTAAGAAACTATATTTGTAGCATTTAAGTAAGTTTCGAACTATTTTATTCTATTTGTAACTAAACTAATTTTTAAATAGGATATCCTGTGTATACGTTGATAACACGCATATTCCTTCTTATTGAGAGAAACTCTAAAGAAAGAATCAAAAATTCGAAACTCAAAGCATTTTCTTTTAACAATGAATCATTCGAAACTGTATCTAAATATAAAATCATTTGTTAGTTTATCTTAAAATTTTAGCAATTAAAATTTTATTGGTGTCGAAAAATATCATCAATCTGAAAAGTTGAACTCCTATTTTTTAACGTTGTTCATAATATGGTATAATATTACTAATAAATTTTAAAAAATGCTTTTTAAAACGATTATATAACTTAGCATTAGATGAATATTAAATAATGATGATTTTAAAGATGATATTAAAATAATATTAATGAGATTCATAATATGAATTCCGTGTAATTTCAAAACATCAATGTATTGGGGATTTGTGTTTTTATTTATTTATTATTATTAAATAAATTGTGTCAAAATTCGATGCCTGCAGTTTAACAACAGTTCTGGAAATTAGTCCTTGAATTTTTTTCAATTCTTCAGCTATTAGTAAATGAATACAAAATGCTGATAAAAGCAGAGGTGCCCAATGACATACAAACCCAACTCTTAGAAGAAGAAGATTAGTAAATGAATGTAATATTTGAGAGTGTATATTGCAGTAAAAAGTTTCACTTTTAAACCAAGTAAATAATTTTTACTACTATTCACTTCTAGGTAAGATTTATCTCATTTGAATAAACGGATGCATTATTTTTTGAAACAAATATTACATTTTCTTACCCCATTAAACATTTAAATCTATATAAATAAAATATTTGTCCTCCTAATTTTGGTTCGGGGTTGAGCTGACAATACATGCACACATTGAATGACTCTCATATTTGGACTAACTTAGTGCTCATCTGGCAGCCGAATAGTTAATGCTCTGAACTTTCAATTCGTGGGTTCGATTACATATTTTAGATCTAAATATTTGGGATGGTTAGGAATCTATTTTTTAAATTGTAGTTTCTGATTTTATTAACCTTCGTGTGCAAAAATAAATAAATAAATAAAAACAGCTTTAAAGGACAAAACAAACAAATTAACTTAAAATATAAGCCATTTCATTTCAAAGATGACAGCGTATGCAATTAATTAAATTGTAATTAACACTGGTTTGAACGAACTGCAACGCTGCTTATGCTGCGATGTAATTAATTTAAGTGATGTAACATTATTCCGTAAATTTGCTGGTTTCAAGAAAGAAACGAATTGATTTTCGGTTTTTCCCTCCTCTCCATTGTAAAAATGTTATCTACGCGTAACTGCAAGGAATAAAGAAACAATACATTTGGTGTCGGATTTTCCTGTTATATATCCCCACTGTATATAATTCGTTTTAAAAATAACGATATATACTAATTTTTTTTCGATTAAAAAAAAACTATATTGTTAACTGCAACAACCACTTTACGCTTTTCCCCATACGTCGCCGATTGGAAATGTCTTGGAATGATGATGAAAAAGAATATCTCGATTTCAAAATTCGATAAATTCGTAACTAAAGAAAAGTTTCAAGCTTTTCACACCACATTATGATTTTTTTGTATACATTTTGTCACGCACAAAACAGCGTTTTAAAAAAAATAGATATTGTCACCTTCAAATCGACTAAATAATAAATATCGCTATTTTTCAAACTGAAATTTTCTCGCAAAATATCCTAACACTTTTTCCACTAAAAGATACGGTTTGCTAATTAATATATATAATTACGAAGAGGATGTTTTACTTTTGATAGTCACTTTTTTATTTTTTAATGCAAATAGTAAGTGGATGTGTCAGTTGTGATTTTCTTCGCAAATTGTATTTTTATTGTTATCAGACATTGAACATGGAGTTTTTTCTTAAATTTTGTGATTTTACTTTAATGACATTCCCAATTCAAAAATCTGTAAAATTTTATATTAAATTATTATTTGACTGTTTATTAGTTGCTTGCATTATGTTCTAATTATATTACGGATTTTACAATCAATCATGTTACTAAAAATTATAATGAATTTTAATTCTTTTTTGTGTTTTAAAAAGTTGGTATTTACCATAAGCTTCTCTACTCACATTGTATATAGCTTCTTTAGTTTACTGTTTTCTTTCTCAACAGAAAATCAGCCGGGTTTCATTTTTATTTTTACTATTCTCAAATAAAAGATTAAGAGTTTTTCAATATAAAAGAACTTTTAAGAAATTGCATTCGAAAAAAATATGTATGCTTAGCGAGTTTCAATACATTCAAATATGAGATGGTTATGAATTCAGTATTTATTAATAACCATGAATAGTTGAGAAAGTAAACAACAGTATCAATGCGGCTTGCAGAGAGCCAGTCCATCTGTAGGGTGAATTGTCGTCAAACCATGCCCTCAATGGGATAGCAAACTGTACCAGATCTCCCCACATTTTGCATGTGAATATTTATTTTCTGAACAATTCATTCTGACAAATAGTTATTAATTTTACTATCGTTTTATAGATTGCCAGCAGATATGTCATAGAGTTATGACTTCTCCTGTTCCACCCTTCTTTAAAATGGCAAGTTTCTAATATGACGAGGACTCTAATGATTATTCAACCGAACCATTACAAATGACCAATTTTTCAATATTCATCATGGCCTACTTTTCAGAGAGAAAGGTTTTCGGTTCGATCCCAGCAATCACTGAACAATGTCAAAGGTATGTTGCTCAGTGCCTCTGCCTTTTATGCTAAAAACTGCCGATGTGGGTGCCTTAGAAGTTTTCTTAGTTTCTCCTCTTGTTATACGTGATATGGCCCACACTTTATAAAAAAATCCAGTTTACGCTATGAGCCCTTTTAAAAAATAGTATTAAAAATAGTATAGTTAGACCACGCTGCATACTTTTTAAAAAGCAGTTTACGATGTGGATAGTAAAATTCTTTACAATGGCTTTACGAAGTTAGGATGTCCAGTATGCAGTTTAAAAAATATCTTTTCCCATGATAGGAATCGAAACCATGAACAGTTAATCTGTTCATGGTTTCGATTCCTATCATGAAAATCTTAGAGTTTATCATTCAGCTACCAAATAGGCTGATATCAAATATGCATTATTGAGAAGTGGCATCCAAAAAGGCATATTAAATCCCACCAATATTTTCTAGTCAAAGCAAAGCGCGCTGATCTGATTTTACTATCACACAACTGTGTTTAAATTTCACCTCGGTGTTGTTAGTGGTATTTCTGTGTTTTTAAAGGCGGAAAATTTAAGATTTGACTCTGGAAGAAAAGAATTTCTTCCATATATGTTTATTAGTGGATACTTGGGAGTTTTCAAGGTTTCATCATTGGCAACATATGAATACACCCCATTATTTACTCAGTTCTCCCAAATGAATTTTGCATTAATGGTAAATTTTGCCAGTAGGTGATATCTAAACTCCCTTAAACATGAATCGCAGTTCTGGTTAAGATCCTGTCTTCTTCATTGTCTCTAATCCCAGTAAAAATTACTATTTCCAGATGAGATAGCGACATAAGTCACTCAACGTCGAATTAGTCAACGTCGCCTGTCTTATTTTCTTTTTTTAATCCTTTTAATCCGTCTGGTGCAAAAGAAATCCTTCTTTCCACCTTGGTAAGTAACGGGCTGCCTTGCTTCTCTTGAGGTCTTTCGCCCGACACAGCCACCATGAACTTTCGGCTGTACCAGGAAATTCCGAAGTCCGTCCAACCGTGCACATCTCGGTTGCAGTCGACGATTTTCATGGGCGAAGGCAAAAAACAATACACCCTTGCCAGTGTTTAAGAGGTTCAATGATTCGGATACGAAAGTTATGCAAACTTATTTCAGTGTTTATTTTAAATTTCATTGAAAAATGTTTTTTTTTTCTTTTCTATCACCGCTTGCTGTGTGAAAGTTTTTTCCACTCCTGTGAAAGTTGTGAATCGGGAATTTGTCTTTAGAAATGCTGTATCTTGAGGATAGTTTTTGCTTGGTAGCTCATGTCGATTATACTTATAAAAAATTCTTTTTTTTAAATTTTCAATTAAATGAATTTTTTAAGTAATTATATTATATTAGGTTCCACATTCGACACCAAATCTAGGATTTTCAATTATTCCGTCGATACAAATATTTGGTAATAACTCCAAATTCACGTTAGGTTGACCACCTAACCACATATGCTTCGCACGATAGGGCCATCGGTCAGGAAAACATATTTGAGCACTCTAGGCCTTGGTCCTCTTAGACTGCCGTGCTTCTGGCATATAGGATAATTATAAGAATAAAGAATATTTCCACTACCATTTATTACATGAAAATCCAATATTTATTTGGCGATATTAGAAATGGTAAATAACTATTTTTGACTTCTTGAACTGTTCATATGTATCCCTCAAGTGCTTATACTGATTTGGAATTTCCTCTGTAATGTAAGTTAACAATAAATTATTCTGCAGGTGCAAAAATACAAGTAAATAGAAAAATGCCTAAGAAAGACAAATAAACAAAAGCGATATCTAATTTTACTATGAAAAGAATTTGAGTTTATCATTTTCGACTATTTTTTGCCTACTAAAACCAATAATGTAGACTAGAAACTACAATTTAACGAAGATTTCTATTCACAATAAATATAAACCTATGCATCCTAAGTGGGAAACGAACTCATGAATTGTTAAAATGTCAGAATAATAATTACTTAGTAGCTGACTCTGCTGTAAAATACGGGAAAATTAAAAAAATTAAAAGAATGATCATTTATATATAATTTGAAGATTTATTAGTAGTATTTGTTAGTAAAGCTACAGCTGTAAAATTTTATCAAATAGTATTGCAGAGCTGTACTATGTAAAATAAATATTGACCATTTATAATGATAATTGCTTAAAAAGTCTTACTTAATTAAAATTAAAGAATATAAGCATATCACAAGAGAAATTCTTTAATTTACCACAAAACCACTTTTCACCAAAAAACCATACGCTTACCGAATTTCACTCACTTCGTATTATTTATTGTTTTCTCCCAGGAAATCATGTATTCGTATACACAACTCTCTCTCTCTCTCCCTTCCTTTCATTATGCCCTTAATCTATTATTTAAAAATTTATTCAAATTTTTTTCTTTCTTTTTTCAATTTTAAACATTACAAAGATCGAAGTATTAAGAATTCAAAACTATCTTAATAGCTATAAAATAAATACATAAAAAAACCAAAAATATTTGAAATATTTTATTAGGTATCTAATCAAGCATTAAAATAATAAAAACATGTGACAGTATGGAATATTAAATAACAAATTTCAACAATCAATAGAGGATTATCTTGAGAAAACAATTTCACTCAAAAGTCATTTTAATCAAAAACTAAAAAATATTCTATGAATTGTTTCATATAATATTGAAACAGTAATTAAAGTATGTAATTTCTTTAATATTAAATTGTAAGAACTTTCTTATATAAAAACAAATACCTGAAAATAGTAGTAATGATAGCTTTACTGTAAATTGTAAAATTATTTTTAAAAAAGTAAAATTTTCTATTAAAATTTTTTTTATTTTATTTATTTGGTGGAACTACATTTCTACTAAAATCATGTCACTGATTTAAACTTAGATATTATTTAATATATTTAGAATTTATTAATTTTAGGACTAACAATACACACACTGTTTAGGTACATAACTTTATAAAACCATAAGAAAATTCAACCAATATATATTAATTTTGATGATGCTTACTTTTTTTTATAAAATTAAAATATTGAAACTAAAATTGATACACAATATAAAAAGTAAATTCTGTCAAGCATATATAGTAGAGTAAAAATTATGCGAAATATTATTTTTTTTTTTGTTATACACACTTAAATTAATATTTAATAAGCCATGTATTTTTTTTATAATCATACATTTTTACTCAAAATATTAATTTATTATATGATTGATATGTGGAAAAAGTAAAATTTTGTTTTTTCTCCCTATTGCTGATTTGCGATTGAAAACCAATAATTTAAACAAAAAAGATAAATATCAATATCTGAATAAATATTAAAACAATGCAAAAAACTTGTGGAAACATTTTACTCATTATTATTTAGATTTACTCACTGCTTAAATATTTTTTTAAAAAGTTTCTCAAAATGAAGTCTGATTTGTGAATTTTCTTCTAAGTAGTAAATTTCCCGCGCCGAGTTCTTGAATATATTTGACACATACTAACATTTTAACCTTGGAATATCAAGTTTCCCTTGAGAATCATGTTTTTGAATATGATTCGCCGTTGGTTTTTCATTTGAAAATTATACTTCTTCAACGACTCGACACGGGTGAAAAATTCTGCAGAAGCTGTAAAGCCGACGATAATATTCGGTTGCCAGATGTGGTTTTTGTATTGTAATCTTAATCGTTTTGCCGCTTTTTTCATGTGTTGCATCTATTTTTCGTTTAAATAATTAATTTTTTAATAATTAAATGAAGTAGATTTAAAGATTAACAGTGAATAAAATTAATTTTTATCGTTATTTATTTATATTATTTTTTTATGCATTAATGCTATTTTTTCATACATTTTTATTCAATGATAGATGAATTTATGCGAATAATAAATTTCTTGATTTGTACCAATGAACAAACATGCATGCTCATAAAAGTAATGAATGATATTGTTTAACTTATCATAAAAAATTATCGCATTTCAGTAGATAATAAATACGACATGTAATATGAAAATGCAGACGATTTATTTCATCGTTTCCTTAAAACAATGCCTGCGCATTACTAGAAATGTTCTTAAGTTTGATCCTCTTCTGTATTAATTTTTATTCTTATTTAAAAAAATTTACATGATTTTAATCTCCAATATAGTTGAACTAAAATATTAAAAACAAATTGTATACCCCACTATTAAGCTAAAGTCTTCATTACAATACCAATTACTGGCTAAATAATGAATACAATGAAATTATGAAAAATATTTGTATATAAATTTAAAGTAACTACAGATATCGTAAGAAAGTAAAATTTACTTTTTTAATATGGCATCATCATAAATATCAAATTATTTTGTTATAATTAAAAGAAATCAGAAGCAAAATATTTCAACGAAACAAACTATTCTATTTTGTAACTGGAATAATTTATAGAACGTTTTCGTTTTAGTCATGAGGAATTACTTAAAAACCAGGTAACGTATATCTTTCCTCGTTGTTCATATTTTGCAATCTTATAATAACTAGGATATTACAAACACGATCAAACTCTCGCTCAAACCTTGAACCTTGAAATTTCTGGCTTCTAGCAAAGCTGAACTAGAAACTAATAGAACAAAGTTCGTTGCAAAGGCTAATTTTATAGTTGTGTAACGTTTGCGGATATAGTTTCTAAGCAAATTGCAGTAAGTGTAACTATTGAAATTTTTATTACTTACTTTTCAAATAAGGGAAGTACAGACTGTTTATCATCTGATGGAAATTATTGAAATAAAATATGACAGATTTTACTGCACATGTTTTTGTAGGAGTTTTATGATTTTACTTTTAATTTAAAAAAAAATGAAGATAATATTTTATACTTCTGGCCTTATCTTGGATTTACTGAATTGGTAATAATATATTAATTACAAAAAATACGAGATGCACTCTTTTTCATTTTTTATTTACAAATTTAATATTTGAGTATTTTAAGGTTAATATGTGTAGGTTAATATGTTAAATTACCCAATTTAGACAAGAAGTGGTTATACAACTGTTTGAATATTATACTTTTAATTTTGTTATTCGAAGGTTATATTAGGACCACCATACTATCAAATTTTTACACCATTTTAAGAAAGGATTTTAGAACACAATCTTAGTTGAATCATATTAATTAATTGTATACCTCTGATTATTAGATTAGATTTGATCACAAAACCAGTTACTGATGTTGTTGTTCTCATGTCCATGAAATTAATGTAGATAACAGATAATAAGGAAAGTCTCTAAATTCCATCGAAAGTCTTGACCACTGCCTCTGCAATTAGGGGTGCATCAGGGCTATAGAGAATTTCTTGCAATGAGTCCCTGAGTGGGACCATTCCCATTTTTAATAAATTTACCGCAACAGCTGGTCATTCCAAGGTGTGATTGGGAGTGAGCTGGACTCCCGGGCAATGCTTACATTGAACATATGTTCTTGTTTTATCCGGGAGAAACTTCATGCCCGTATGGTGTTCTATTCTCAATCTGGCAATTGTGGATGTGATAATCCTGGGACAGTTAAATTCTATTAGTAGAGGTTTTTTAAAGGTGTGAGACATAATTCTATATTTGGCCACAGCGTTAGCATCAGCAAGTGTGATTGTGGCGACCTTATTGTCGAGGTCTCTAGCTGCTTCTTTGGCCAGGCTATCGGCACATTCATTACCCTCAATGTTGACATGCGCGGGTATCCATTGTAGGACACAGGATTTCCCTTTGTAGTGCAGCTGTTCCAGTAGGGTAATAATATCACAAGCGATGTTGGTCTCTCCATTTCTGATGGCTTCTACCAGTTACTGATAGAACAGTTGAATATATAATTGAAATTGAAATTAGGAAAATGCTTATATATAAATTTATAAAGTTACTCTACGAAATTAAAAATAATTTTTCTTTGAACATAGCAACTTATTCGCACCTTAGCAAAACTAAGAAATACAATTTTAGGCTATTTCTTTTAATTAAAGTAAAGAAGAAAAAAAAATTTCAAACGAATCTGAATATTCTATTCTGTAACTGGAATAATTTATTAAATGCAAAAATATTTTAAAATATAGAATTTAATATGGTTATCAATTAGAGAAATTATATGCATTGTACGGCAAGTGCGAAAGATCCACCAATGCACTTAAAATGAAAAATTTTTTGGTATAATCTTATCATGAAAAGATACATTCGCATTCTTTACATGCATTTTCAACTATCAATAAATAATAAGAAAAGAAAACTTTCTTAATAAACAATATTTTTAGAAAAGCATTTTCAGAACAAAATGTTGTTTCAGAAGTCATAACTACAAAAATTCTGTTTAAAAATTTGATCTATTTTTCAATCGATAAGTTCATTTAAATTTTATTGTTTTTTGGCATTTAAAATCAAATAAAGAATTAAAATCATGTGCCACAAATTCCAAAATGTAATCTGAGTTCTGAATTCGGATGGAACATTTTACACACATACATCTGCGATATTTGAAAATTCGGTCAGACAACAGAGCACCACATATCAGTATCATTGTTTCTCATGCAAATAGACTCTTTTATCATTTTTTAAAAGTTCTCCATAGCCTTCGCACCTTAACCTCTTTTAGATTTAGTTTTTATTCTCATCTCGAACATTTCTCTTTCCATTTCGACAACAAGAACAGGGTCAAGCGTGTTGGAAATTTGGAATGCACTAAGAAAAAAGCACTAGTTTTATAGAGTGGTGTGTTCAAATGCCCTTAGGCCGTTTTGTGTGTGTGTTGGTTATACCTAAAATATTTTTTATAACATAAGTTTCCCAATACTTGGGAAACTTGTATTTCAAATTTAGTATTGGTGATAGATAGTAATGATATCTATCGAAATTAGCCAGTAGATGTCAGGGCTATCAGCCACCAAATTTCAATTCTAGGACATCTCAAATTTTGATACATATTTTCAAGTATCAAAAAAAGTTTTAAAAAATGTTTCCAAATTTGCCAACTTTTTTATTAACTATTTTTTATGAAATTTTTAGATAGATTTTAATGTTATATAAACCTAGATCCAGAAACATGCTCTTTGGAGCAGAGGCTCCGAGTTTGATGATAGTTATGCTTTTCCAGACTAAATCCCGGTGTCCCGGCCGGTTTACTTCACGTCCCGGTAAAAATTAAATTAGATTTCATAGATGACCAAAAAAGTGAAAAAATAACTAACTGCGAAGGATTATTTATTTCTGTATTGTATAAAAAGTGAAAATTATAGAAGATTGATAGTGTGTTTATAAGTAATGTTGTCATTGTATCGTCTTGTCTCGCCAGTCGTGGCCATCTACGAAGTTGTGCTTGCCAAGCAACATTTGCAGTCAAATTAGGAACAAAAGAAGCAAGAAGAGACTACTAAAAAATCTGATTATTTCACGTAAAGAAAAATGGCTCAGGCTATTTGTTCACTTTAAAAAGAATCACATTGTAGCAGGCAGTCTGATCAAGATTGTTGAGTAATTCTTCTACTTACCTAGGATATCAGTACCAGCAGATATTTTTTTCAATAAACAACTCATGGATTGAGGATAAAGCTTTGTTGACGAAATGTACAGTTACGGATTAGCTTATGAAGATTTTTAAAAGATTAAAACATTAAAAAATATTTTCAAAAAAGCTCTGGTGGGTACATATAAATATTGCTCAAGTTTTTATTCCTAATTAAAAAATTTTTTTCTTACTTAAGTAACTCACAAGTATTAAGGTGTCGGAAATATAATGTTCGAACTTATGTGTTTGTATCACATTTATTATATTTATATCCACAACACTGTGAGGGGAGAGAGTTTCGATGTCCCGGTTGAACATTTTTGATACCTGGCCAGATTAATCATAGTCATTATTAAACAACGGGAGATGGATTATACATTTGTAAGTTTTTTGCATGCACATTTGTCGGTTGTGTCTTTGAAAGTTTTTTGAATTCCTTTTTTTGTGGCAAAAGATACAGTTTACTATTTGTGATAGGTCCTTCCGGAAGCAGAGAAAGTTTTTACAAGCCTTACAACAGTTTTTAGCATTTTCGTTATCTACTATGACAGTTCGAAAGCGAAACTGTTGAGCGTCATTTCATTTAAGTAAACATAATAACACATGAATTATTTAGAAATTGCTTTTCCATTAATTTTATTTGATGAGTTTGCAATTTTTTTCGCCTTTAAATTGCTGATAAGTGTATTAGAAAAGCAATTGAAATTTAAAAGTAAGAGTTTTTTTCTTCTTCTTAAGCAGTACGTGTTATTTAAATTCCAGTTGACTAATTCAGATGTTTCGATTCAAAGAAAATACTGAAGGTATTGAGTCATTGTTTTTAATAGTTAAAAGACGAAAAAGAACAATTTCAAGTGCTTCTCGTGGTAATAAAGTGGTCCGCTAGAATCATTGTTCCAAAACGTAAGCAGCAGGCTGGAACATAAATTGTTTAGGTCCTTGAACTCTTAAGCCTTGCGTATGTGATGGGAAGTACGTCAATAAGCAGGCGAAAATTGTGGTTGACGCCTGACTCTAATTTAGAATAGAGAGGTCTCTCGTTAGATGCTTATTAATGAACTTTTCTGCAGAACTGAACTTATCATAATATATATTTACTTAAATGCGCCATGTTTGCTAATCAAGTTAACATAAGAATATGCCATATTTATTTGCAAAGAAAATTATAATTGCTTGTATAGGGGGAAAATAATTTAATTAAATTTTTAAATTTATGTATGATTTATAGCTAGCATTGAGATAAATAATAATTGTAAATTACGAAAAAAGTAGTTCTTAATTTTCACTGTACAGTAATGTGAATAAATACATTTTTATTATATTAAAAATTATGTTATTTTACAAAATATTTTATTCCAATCGTTTCCAACTTACTCAATTATCCTTGCAAATTTAAATACATATTTTTTATTTTATGTAATCTTAAAATTCAAGCGGTGTTTATGAGGCATCAAACACATATAGTGAGATATATTTTTAAAACAATAAATTTTATTTTAATATTACAATGTAATAATGCAACAGCACAAAATAATCCGATCAATCTCTGTATTTTCAAAAGCAACACTTCTTTATTTCTATATAGCTATCTTTATTATCTGATACGTGATTTCTGTTGGTCCAAATTTATTTGCTAAATTTTTCGCAATTTTATTTCAAATACATAGCTTTTATATTGTATAATCTGAATATTAAAATATGATACATTGTTATATAACGCAAAATATTGAGTCAGTTATATACAATAAATAATAATAATATATATGACTTAACAGTATATAATAAATTACATTTTAATGTAACAGCAAAATAGTGATGTATAGTAAGAAAACACAGCATACCAACCAGAAATCTCCAAACCTTAACAGAAGCAAAACTTCTCTGCCAAGGCATTATTTTAATGCTTCCAATTTATTTATAATATTTTACTCATGATTACTTTAAATTCCTTCTTTTATTTTATATTATATGAAATTCAAAAATTATGTGTTGCCAACATATCAGCTTGTTATATTTTCCGACAAAAATGTTACGGGAAGTTTTAGAACAAAAGCACAACTAAAGATTAACTTGATTGCTTAAAGCCTATTCAAAACCCCCATAACTTTTTTTTCTCAATACATAACTTTCCTTTATATACAATATTTTACTCTTCTAGAATTTGCTGCTTTAGATATTACCCCATACCACAATGTTATAGGTATCTATATATAGTTATAGATATAAATGGATAATTTAATTTTTTATGTCAAAAATTATTTTAAAATATCTTTAAATTTAAAATTAAAAATAAAATTACATGAATTTTTAAAATTCTAACTTTAATTTACTTTTTTTAATGAAATTTAAAAATTTTAATGAATAAAGTTCGATGACAGATTTTTGTATGTGTGTGTGATAATAGCATATAATACTTATAAAGTTTTAAACATTGTAATTCATGAAAATCTTCAAGAAAAAAATCATTTACATTTGGCAATTTTTACTTATAGCTGCCCATTAAACCGATTTCAAATTACCAACTGTGAAAGTTTATTTTAAATTAGAAAAAAAAGTAATGCATCTTCCTTTAAAAGTGATAGTGTAGTTACCAAAAATATAAATACCATCAAAATTTTTGTGAAAAAAATAAAAACAAAAAGTAAATGTTTCCTCAATCAGAATATGCTATTTACGAAAAAAGTTAATTAGTTTGGTGATATTATATTCCAGTTAGAATTCCTATCATAAAAAGAAACTGAAGGAATTATTGAACTCTAATAAACATTTCTATCTCCACTAAAGAAAAAAATAAGAGGAAAATAATGTTTGTTTCGTTCCATTAGAGAAAAATAAACATTAAAACATATTATTCGTTTACTTTAGATCGTCCAATCAGTAGTATGCTTGTGATGAGAGTGTACTCATTTTTTTCACATTGAAGGATAATTTTTTTTTTGCTGCAAAAGCGATTATTTTTTTCCTTTAAGCATTTTTATGTTTTAAAAGTATTTCGAAAACTGCATTGTTTCAAATAACAAAAAAGTGTTAATATAGTAACGTTTTTCATTCTATGAAATTCGCCAACTTGTGTTATAAATTGACAATCGTCGAAAATTCAGCTGTTTTTGTTCTGAATCTTATCTTATTTATATAGAATATGCAATTTCTCAGTTATAAATGGTAGAGAAATATGCAAAAAATGTCTATTGTTAAATATATATATATATATATATATATATATATATATATATATATATATATATATATATATATATATATATATATATATATATATATACATATATATATATATAGTACATATTGAGAAAACATAAATTCAGTTACGAGAATTTTCATAGATAACAGTATTTACTTCAGTTTTTATTAAAGGACTGTTGAAGGTTTAAATTAATAATAATTGTTATTAAAGTTGTGTTATATTGAGCTTTTCTCACATAAGTGTATAATTACAGTTTAAAGTTTATTATGACTATCACGTCCACACAATGAAAGGAATAAAGTTCATGACGGATCTGGAAACCCGTTAATAAATTTCTTTGCCAAACAAGAAAACACTGATTGTGGTAGGTCTTTATTCATCTGCTTTCTAAAGATCTTTATGGATTCCTAAAAGAGTAATCACACACACACACAAATGCACACATACATCATGTTTTTAATTTAACTTTGCCATATCATGTTTAACTTAACTTTAACTAACGCTGTTGTAAGAGACTTAAATGTCACCATATAAGTTGCATTTCTTGTAATGCATTCATGCATTTTAATATATAGTGGACTGTATTCACTTATTACTAGGGGAGGAATCCAGAAAACTCCCAGAACCCACGCGGACAGACATGTATGGAGAAAGCAGAAGAACAACATTTGCTCAACAGTGACTGAGATAGAACCCGAGACCTTTTATTCTGAAGAAACCTTCTTACTAGACTAGGATTGAACTTGGATTGTTTGATTCGATACTTAATTTGGCTAGTAAATAATATCTATTTTTTTAACGTATGTTAAGGTTAAACAGTAGCACGCTTAATAAAGTTATCGTTCATATAAATAAAAGGTTATCAATGGGATCCTCAACTAAGTTAAGAATATATTGCTGAGATACACATTCATTTATATAACTGTTTCACTGAAGTCTATCCTTCGTTGATGTAGAACAGAGGCCTAGAAAGATAAGACAATGTTCAAGCCAGTTCATCATCATTAATCACGTGTTCTGCATTCCAATCGGAAAAAAAAACGTGTTGATCTTTACGTGAATTACGTGAATAAAAAAAAAACGTGAATTATATTTTCTCCTTTTTTAGAAAATTCTAATATGTTCTAAATGTTTAATTTGTTGCTTGTTAATTGTAACAGGATATTTAGAATATGTTCCCAATATTCTAAATGTTCTGTTATAATGTTAGCACGGATTAACAAGCAATTAGGATATTGCTAGTTAATCCGTGTTTAGAATGAAATACCCCTCAGGAATACCACATAATCCTCTTTTGATTGTCGTAGCGTTTGTTTTGATTTCAAACTGCAGTGCGGATTTATATTCTCTGAGCAAGATGTTTACAGAAATATAGTTGTAAGATAATGCGTCATTGAATGAATTTACCATGTCAATTCGATAACCCGACAAAATTTGATTTAGCTTTCAATTCAGTGGGATGTGTGCCCAAAAGCTAAGGAAAAAAATTTGCTCCCACATCGAAAATCCTATTTTGAAAGTAACTCGAAACAATGGGAAGACGAGAATTCGAATTAAGGTTAGCCAGTAGCATAAGTCAGTGGACTGTGACCGTATCCGGAATTATGACAGTCCAAATACTCAGACTTAATCAGTTTTTATCCAACTTGCATCCTCTGAAAATTGGGAAATAATTTTGCAGATTCACCGGGAATCAGAATAACGGGGTCTATGATCTCATAGGGTCACACAAGTCAAATTTCAAAACAGTATTTTTTTTTAAACTTTATTTGTGCAATTCCTTTTACATTGTGGAACTAAATTTTTATATAAGTATCAAAATAAAATTAAACTGATTAATGGAATTCAAATTTGGATGGGTTGGAAATGATTGCAGAGCGGTGAATAAATTGTACAAAACTAGTTCGTGCTGAAATTTATTTTAAACACACCCACAGTTTTATAGTCTAAGAGAGAACTCTTGAAGTCAGTGCGGTCATATGCTATATTTTCCTGAAAACCAAACGATATATCGTGTTTCCAAAATTGTGAGAGAAATTGACACCACGTAACTTATTAACCAGCAGAAAACTAAGTTCACTAAAAAGTTTTACGAACAATCTCTATCGTTTTTTAATTCCAAAATCGATATATATTTAAAATTAGAAGATTAATAAGAATTTTTGTGACATCATATGCTGTATTTTCCTTAAGTAGCAGACGATACATCGTTTATTTGAAAATAGTTTTCTAAAATTTATTTTCTCTGGAAATTAACACTACATGATCAGTTATCTTCGAAAAACTCACTTCGCACTGAAAACATTTTACCAATATGCTCTATTGCTTTTATATCACAAAATCAAATATCTAAAATTAGAAGATTAATTAAGAACTTAATTGGCACCGAACGTCGTGTTTTCTGAAAGTAGCTAACGAAGCTAGTTTTCATTTATTCGAAAAAGTGTTCCAAACGTAATTAATTTGTATTCACGAAATTCATACTATGTGATCAGTTAGTTAACTTAACAAACCCTGAGTTAGTATTGAAAACATTTTAGAATCAGGCTCTGTCAGTTTTATGTTCTAAATTAAAAATATCTAAAATTAGTAAGCATTTAAATGGCATCATATGCTGTGTTTTTCTAACTCAGCAGACGATATATCTTTATTTTATTCTAAATTCTCTTTTCTATCGATGCGGCATGATAATGGAGTGTTCGGTGCTAGAGTATTCCTCACCGAAACCGGTCGGTTTTCCCATGGTCTACCCCATTTCCCAAAACCATTGTGAATGAACTCCGTAAAAAAAAAGTAAATAAAATAAAAATAAGTATTTGAAGCCTCTCCCATCCGAGCGTGCGCCCGTCAATATTAAAAATAAATATTCCGGTTTTGAGGGCGGATGTCTTGAAGACGGTATATTGTCCGTTTCACTTAGACCAGATGCAACTTTCTACGCCTTTTTCTTTTTATGTTTTGAGGAAGAAAATCGGGGGTAGTTTTTATTGGAGCTATTTTTTAGCGTGTGGTTTTTACTTTGGTTTCGCTTATGCGTTAAATATTGGGTCATCTGCAAATGATTGTAATTTTAAATTTATTTTGAATGTTGCCTTTAACATTATTTTGCTGGTAAATTCACTACAGTTTTACTATTGTATAAATACATTCATTTACAGTTAATATTTAATGTATTTATGTTTTGAAAATCATAATAATAATTAAATTGTTTGAAATATTTTTCATTCTTTAATATGATTTTGTATATGCAAAAGGCATCAGGAATTAATAACATCTAATGGATATTTTCTCAATCATATGAATAGTTAATGTTTTAAGTGAGGCATGCATATGAAAAGCATATAGTGCTTATAACTTCATTTCTCTAAGAATTAAGATGGGAAAATTTTTCTATGTCCCACAATAGATCCAATTTGTCATTGTTGAAAAAAAATTTTAACAAAAGGGAATTATATACAAAATAATAAATAAAATTAATTTTATTATTTATACAGACTAGGAAAAGTATCAAAAATAGTAATACGTACAAAAATTTGAAAATATATAATGTTTGGAAGTTAAAAGTAAATAAAATGGGAAAATATTTTAAAAAATGAATTTTTTCTTTAAATTTAAGTCGATTGTCTGTAGTAATGCGTGCCGACATTGTAAATGAGAGCTCTTCTATTTGGTATTCAGTTCGTGGCACTGGTATGGTTGGGAATCAGTTTTAATATATGGATCACTGTTGAATTCGCTCTCATTTGTAAAATGAGGAATTAGGGTGGCAAATCAGCTAAAACATTCATAATTTTGGTGTTTCAAATAAATTAAATTGAAGTATCTTAACTCAAAATACTCAGTGACATATAACTTGATCTATTTTAATCGCAAGGAGAAAAGATTTTTTAAGTCTTTTTGCGATAATAAATGGTAAGTCTTTTGCTGAATACGATTTAAAAGAGAGAGAAAAGACGGGTATTATGTATATATATATATATATATATATATATATATATATATATATATATATATATATATATATATATATATATATATATATATATAGCAAAGGCTTATCATATTTTATTACTTTTTGTAATATTTTTACAAGATTGTATTTGCTAACATTGTAAGTGAAATTTGTCATGAACATACGTGTTTATATCTTATATACAACTTTTTTAATTAAAATTTTATGAAATTAAAAAGTGGAATTAATCGATTTGCCAAGTGAAATATCCATATGTGATTAAAAGTTGATGAAAGCTATTACCAAAAATAGATATTTTGTGCATTTATGTAGCAATCTGTATGATCCTTCTATATTATCAGGTTGCATTGGAAATGAGCTGGGCATACTTTATAATATAACTATTTATAGTATGTGAAGGAAGGACTTGAGAAGTCCCCCAAA
This sequence comes from Latrodectus hesperus, assembly GCA_037975125.1. NCBI lineage: Eukaryota > Metazoa > Arthropoda > Arachnida > Araneae > Theridiidae > Latrodectus > Latrodectus hesperus. Next base: position 83,683,588 of record CM075850.1, read on the forward strand.
ATTTACACAACTAATAATTTTAATACATCAATTACAATTTTATAAACTTTTTTCTTAGAAGTTAAGAAAGAATACAGTGGGGAATTATGTACGAAGTCGCATTTCAAATAAAAACTGCATAATTTATTTATTGAGCTTTTCCTCGTGCAATTTGTGACATTTTCTTTGATACTGAAGATTTATTACTTTTAAGATGCAGGTGGTTGTGTAGGCATAAGTATCCGACGTCAACAAATACTCCCAGAAAGAAAAGCCAAATGTCGTTAAATCGAAAGATCTGACCACACAATTTTGAACATTAAAACGGGAAATTATACCAACAGGAAATAATTCACGAAGTACTTTAATTATTTCTAGTTGTATGAAGGCCATTTAACTGATATCCTGTTCCTTAAATTCTATGCATTACTTGTTTAATAAACAATTTATTTTTAATTATAAATGTGTGTTTCCTTTCAAAATAAATCTTGATGAATTTTGGAACACTTTTCCTGAACGATGATCTATTGCTGTTCGTGTAGAATTGAATTATTGCTAACCCTAAATTTGTTATTAAATATCATTGAGAGAGACTTAATTTTGAGAATGGACGATTCAACAGTACTAACAAATACAAATGAAAAAAAAATTTTTAATAGTGATGCCTAATCCTTATTACACCACATAATAGAAAATAAATTCGTAAGCAATTTTCATTTCTCTCTTTAAAAAAACAAAAACGAAAAATAAGGAATTGTTTCAATATTTACTAAGAAAACGAATCTTGCAATGAGCTAGTATTTTCTTTTTTTGGCAAAAAGACATTTTTATTTCTTTCCAAACAGGTCACTTTTTATGTTCAAACTGTTTTCAGTGTAGTGAATTGATTTTAAATCAGTATTATTCCGAAGTAAATAAATTATTTTGAGTTCAACGTCCGATACAAAGTAATCATAAATTATGGAGTATAAAAAAGCATCAATTACAAATGCCTATCTGAATATAATTCAATAACAATTAAACTTTGAACAAAATTGTTTCAGGGGTTTTGATGATGTTGAGTTAATAATCCGTCCAACATCTCATCATAAATCAATACAAACAATGTCTCATGTGTGAATGGTAAATTCTCATAAAACTCATAGTTAATTTGATATAATTGCTATCTTCAAATATGATGGCTCATTGATGATCACAGATTAGTCTGATAAGAATAACATTGAAGGATAATAACTTCTGTTCAACCATTTGCTTTGATCTTAATAAGCAAGCAATTTCAACAGTTGGCAACGCAAGTTCAACTGTTTTATGTTAGGGTCAAATAAAAATAATTGTTTGGTGTAAGGGATCAATTATTGTATTCAACTATATTAACTGATATTAAAATTACATTCAAAACTTTCATCGTTTGAAATGTTTTGCTTTTAAGGTCTTTCCATTATAATCAATGCGTTAATTTATTATTACTATTTTTTGGTTCTTTCGTTAAATACATAATTTTAAATCTTTTAAAGTTACGTTTACTGTGCAATTCTCTTAAATTTCAATTGATTTTGACAACGACCTGCGTTCTTTTTTCTTTTCTTAAAACCAACTTTTCTAAAAGCGCATTAATGATATTATTTTCTCATTTGATAAAATATAATTTTTCTGAGAAGTTATCGGAATTAGCGAATTAACGTGGTTCATAGTGATTGTTTTGATATCTAAAAATGTGAGAAGAATTGCTAAATTTCTTTTAATTTTATACCTTGGTTTATCGTTGTAATTAGAGATTTAAATAAATTAAAAGCATTGATTATGAATTTTTTTAAAGTGGTAACGAACAGTATTTCAAATTTAAGAAATAAATTTCCACGAATTCACACAGGAAATGTGATCAAAAATGTTTTAAGAACCTTATAAAATCTTCTGTATCTAGATTTTCACCCAATTACTTCACTTTTAGCTGTTTCTGAAAAACTGTATGATTATGAAAATAAAGTATTTTTCAAAATATGTGTATACAAATTAATAAAAAATAAAATCCATTTCATTAATTTATTTACCAATGAACCTAATCATTTTTACCTCAACTTTTATAATTTTTCAACACTTCGAAAATTAAAACATAAGTTATTTTTGTAGGCTAGTGGTGTTCAGAAGATATGAATAGAAGACTAAACGTTTTTATATGATTAAAATTAAGTTTCGAATTAATTAAATTGGCAGATTTGGAAGATTAAAACTGTGTTCTATATTTTTTAGAAAATAATATTTGAATTCCTAGTAATTATATCCCAATAAATAGAAAAACAAAGAGAATATAGAAATCTTATGAAAAAAAAAGAATCTTTCTCAGAAATCTCCTCAAATATAGTTCGCTTATTTGAATGGTTTTTAGATTTCAAGAACTTGAAAAATTGAAGGAATATACCATGTTTTCTAAAAATAATGATTTTGACATTCAATAATTATGTCGCAAAGAATACCGAAATAAAATAGATCAATAATAATATCTAGTAATCAAATCTATAAAATATTTTAAATATTCCTTGCTTTTTAGGAATTACTTCGACTTTGATGATCATCGAATAAAGAATAAAAGATCACCTTTCATTCCAATTTTGAGCGAATTGAGTACCTATAAATGCTGAATGTATTCCGAATCATTGGGACAATCGTCAACCACTGACCCATTGCTCAATATTTTTTTTCCTCTTCTATTTATCTAAGATGATGCCCAAATTCGAATAAGGCCTTCCAAAGTTTCCATTAATCTAGTAGTCTAATCTCGTTCAAATAATAGCATGTTTGGAGCTATTATTGACGGTGATTCCTCCATCTAACAATGGCAACGCTTGATCTTCTGGACCGATTTAATTTCAAATTTCTCGTAGGCGCCATTAATACCGATCGCATCGTCGCGACCCAGACAAAGTTATGAATGCAGATCAAATAGACTTAATGTTTCTTTTTTCTAGTTACGATGGCTATGGAAGGATCAGTGTTGAAATGATAAGGATTGAAAGCATTATTTCATCCTTATTTTCACGAGGAAAATGTTATAAGCCAAATAGTATTAAAGTGTGTCTATAAATGCATAAATAAGTGTTATGTTATAAATTGCGAAGAAAATGGTTATTTTTATAATAGAAGAATACGTTACAAATCCCCGAATTACATATATCCTTAATGTGATTTTGGGATTCAAAAGTTGGAATTACACTGTCTTCACGTAGTGTATCCAAATCACGTTGTGTTTTAAGAATTTTGGATTCGAGAAAATTTGAGGTCATGTGTTTCATCTGTTAGGTAATATTTTCCTTTAATACTTAATATTTTCTTTTATTAATTATTTTTTAAATAATATTTGTAAATTAAATAAATTATGAAATCTCATTTAATAAACTCTCATGTGTAATAAATTATAACTTCTCATATAGTAAACTCATGTTATTAACTATAATAATTAAAGTAATGTTTCAATATTCTTAGTTAAAAATTGAATAAATATTACTTAATAAAGAAGTCAAGAACTAAGTAATATTTATTGCATTTTAATTGGTAACTAATATAATAGAACATTAATTATGCCCGACAAATAATTAATAAAATGAAACTATGTAACCATAAAAATATATACAAATAATTGATAATAATTATTAGTTCATTAGAAAAAATATTAGCTAATTTAAGAAAGATAATTTTTGAATTTATAAAACCAAAATCTAAAAATAGTTAATTTCAACTCTGAATTAAAATCTAATATTAATTAAATATTCTTAGTTTTTTTTTTTTTTTTTTTTTTGCTCGTAAAAAGCACGATTATAAATAAATAAAATGTATTATTAAATCTCAATTAAAAGTAATTGTAGTCTGCGTAACTTTATTTTAATCGAAAAACTCAATTTAATAAACTGCTTGAGTATGTATTTTTTTAAGTATTAAAATTTATCTTTTTCAATTTTTTTTATCATTTTTGTTATATTAGATTTTACAAACACATCACAAATTTTATTATTTTTTTATAGTAATCCTAAATTAGGTTGAAGATATATTCATTTTGACTTTTATATTTCCTACAAAATTCTAAATTTATATTTCCTACAAATGTTCGATAAATGTACACTTTTTTAATGTTATTAGTGCTATATTTTTATGTTTAGAAACATTTTGAAACTTTTGAGCTAAATATCGAATTCCCAGTTTGTCGTTACATACTTTTTTTTGTTAAAAAGTTATCACAGAGTGACTAACCAAAACAATTTTCTTGACTTGAAATGTAAAATATCATATTTTATTGATTTAGAAATAATAAAAATGGAAAAAAGCTTCTAAAACACAAATTTTGAGAAATTTAAATTCTGTGATTATTTTTTCTAAATGATAGATTACATACATTATGATAGTTTTGCTAATAATGTATCTATTCTTTTGGAAAATTCTTCAAACAAAATTGTCTTAGTTATATAACCTTAGAATGGAATTTTTTTATTAGAATTGCAAAAAAAAATTATTTTATTTCAGTTTTTTACATTTAATAATTACAAATATTATTTACGATACCAAAATACTTTTATTTAACACAACTGATATAAATAGATATTATTAGTATTTATAACATATTATGTTTTATGAGGACACACACGTATTTTAAATATCAATTTAGAAAAAATTAGACTTTATAACATCAATATTTTATATTGAAAAATCGGCCATTTTGCCAACAAACTTAAAGAGTAATAGTCACAAAGTATCCCTGAAAGTTTTGAATAAATTAATTTTAAAGGAATGTTAAATTTCATCTGTTTTCTTTAAAGTCTACTGAAATGTTTTTATATTGAAAAATACATCATTCGATTTAATTCACTTTTTTGTATACGCTTTTCAAAGTTTTAAGTAAATAACTTCTAAAAAGTTCACATTATTTAAAATTCTAAATATCCATTCAAACAATTATATGTTTTTTAAAAATCTAAACGTAAATGATTATTTTTTAAACATTTAATAACATTTTAAATGCATTGATATTTAAACAAGTCAACTATTTAAAATGTTTTAAGTTCTAAAAAATTTGAAGAATCTGTAAAATCAATCAGAGAATTTTCCTCTTGTAAACATTGACAATGAACTTTGGGATTATTTTTGAAGGAATAAAGAAATAAAAGCATTTATGTAAAAGCATATGGCGTTTTCACACACATATTGAATATAGTAAACAATTAGGAAAGCGTTAATACATTTAAAATATATGCCCTTATGGTAGTTCAGATCAAATTGGGAATGATATTCATTATTTAAAATTAAATTATAAGTAACTGTAACGTGTGCAGTAATTCATTGTGCAATGGAAGTAAAAAAAAGCAAAATATCGAAAGAACTGAAAAATGTAAAAAATACACGTTGAAAATAATTAAGAACATTCAAAACTTTATTTCTTTATGTTAGTTGAGAACTGTTGTATTCCTTTACAAAGTGCAAGTGATAAATTAAGCATTTTTAATAATTCAAACTTTAAAAATTTTTATTTTTATGAAAGTTTTTTTTTGTGAAATTCATTTTATTTTTCTCTGTATATATTTTTATTAAGAGTGTACTCTGCAAAACTCTCAACCATAACAAAATATCATTTAATCAAAATTACAAAAAAAAAAAAAAAAAAAAAGAATCAGAAGTAAATATGTGTAATTTTTTTCTATTCCAAGCATATATATGGAATTACATATATTTTATTCAATGAAAACTATAAGATATTATATTTTGTGTTATATATAAAATAATGAGCATTTATGAATCATAAAATTTGAGGAGAAGGATAAAATATATTAAAATTTTGTTATTCTAAATAAATATAAAATTTATCCTCCTCCATCAAGGCCACAGGATAGTTTCTAACCAGACACTTCTTTCGTATTAATATGAACAATGGACCTCATTTTAGGTCTTATTTACGATAGTATAAAAGACTGAATTAAGAAAGCGAATAGTTAATAATAGTTGGAAGAGCGCGGATTGGAATTCTCAAGGAACTCCGATGTGCTATGAGCTTAATATCAGCAATCGTAACTGTGCTCATATCTATTGTTCCATTGTTTATGAATGTATCATTTGTGGTAATAAGTTTAACAATATTGGTTATTTATGATGCTCAAAAATAATTGAAGACTGCTCAAGTTTCAAGAATAGGTATATTTTAAATTAGTTCTGATAAGAATATAGAATATATAACTAATTTTATGATATTTATTCCTTTTAATGATAAGTAAATAAACGTTTTTTCTTTAATTATTAATGATCGCTATCTTTACTTGAGATATTTGCATTTTACTGTCATCTTAGTTTTAACAACTTAGTTTATTTGCCAATAGTCGCAGACGTTCATTTTTGGCGATATTTAATAGTATAAATTAATGTAATCTTATCATGTTTATTTAAATAATATCATACTTTGAATGTGTATTTCTGGTTATTAAAATCATATTTTATACATCATATTCGAATTTTCATCTTTTCTATTGGTCTTTCTGCATTAAAAAGCATTTATATATTCCTGATACATTTTTAAATAGTGTTTTTTTTCTATGAGTCTGTTTTCTCTGAAAACATAGCTAAAAATTATTTTTTGAACGTCGCTGTGTAATTCCGTTGTCATATTAAAATAGAGAAAAATATTATTAATTACTATTTGATTCGTATTCTTTACATGAAATTAATTAATAGGTTTCAAGGCGTTATAAGTTACCGCAAAAGAAATAGTTAAATCATTTTTACAATTGAACAAATTTTGAATAGGATCAAAATTATAGACTTCTGTACAAAATCTAAAAATTTTAACTTTTCCAAATTTAATATACAAAATTTAACGAAGAAAAATTTTAGAATAAATATTATAATATTAAAGGTATATGCAAGTTTTGAATTTCCATTTCAAGAATTTGTTTTAATGGGATACTAAGCAAGATTATTATTTTACATCTGTCGGAAAAAATATATTTAAAATAATTTTATAAAATATGTTTTTCAAATATTTTAATATGTAATATTTCATTACTTAATAATTTCATTTGTGAACTAAATTATACTGTGGGAATAATTAATATTTAAATTAAAAAAAAATATAATTCGCATGCAAAAGAAAGGAACAATTTTATGTTCATTAAAATGCTTTCCATAAGTAATTGTTTAGGGGGAAATTGATAACCTCAAAGCTATCAAATTCAATAACCATTTGTGACCTAACAATTAAAATAAAATTATTACCATGAGTAAATTTGAATTACTTCTTTACATTTCAATGTTTAATACCAAAGCAAGTCTTTCAATCACTTTTTAAGAACCCTTCCTCTCAACTCCTTATCCAAATGAGGGCCTGCACCATCCTTATTTACATATTGCAATAGCTTCAAATTACCTGTAATTCCCTCGTAAACTAGTCGCCAAGGAACATTTACCGCGCAGAGCTCACTTTAATCGGATGAGCCGAGAAGGGCAATTAGAATGCTATTGCAAAAGTGCCAGGGGCCCCTTGGGTCTTCCTTTCGCGTCGAAGGGCCCACGGCCTTTACGAGGTCGCTTCCGCTACCACGGAAAGTGGGTTAAGTGAGACTCCGTGGGATTTCACCAGCACGCTTCCTTTTCGCGAGTTTTCTTTTCTTGCCATTTTCATGACACTTGCTTTTCATTTTCGATTTTGACCTTTTTCAACTCGGAGAAGTGGTCTTTTGTGTGAAAGTTGGCCAAACTTCCAATGGATACTCCTGCTGTTTCTCCTTGTTTGTTTTATTTGTTTCAATGGGGATTTCTGCGTGTTCCTTCGAATCAGGAGTGCTCTCAGAGAGAAAGTTAGTGTTCTTTTAAATGTCTTATTGGAACAATGTAATACTTTGTGCAAATGAGACATTTTGCATGTAATTTTATTTTTAATTAAGTTACTTAAAAAGTGTTTCAGAATGTTTTATAATAGTTGAACATGTATGTAATACTTGAGCATTGTTTATTGAATTAAAATAATCCTGATAGATTTATGAAATATTAAAACTATTGGGTACTTTTCTGTTATCGGGGTCGGATTCAAAATACTGCCAAATCATCGGTGTTTGGTGATAAATTCGAAGCATAAAAATAATCACCAAGATTTTTAATTTTCGTATCCATGATAAACATTTCAAAACTATGGGAAATGTTATTCTAACCTAGAATTTTTTGACAGGAGATTTTTCTCTGAAAATGATCGCAAAGGAAAAGTCCGGGTTTCCTTCCTCGCGAAACGTAAATAAGGCCCATATCTAGTCCTTCCGGAAGGCAATTTACCCAATGGATTCTAGAATGCCTTACAACAGCTTTCGGCATTAGGATGTTCACTACGATGTGTCAAAATGTTACACTAATAAAGAAAATGGCTATTTCATATGAATATCTTGGCGATTTTAGCGGAATAAGTGGTAACGAATTTGACCTGATGACAAAAAGTACTAAATATATACTGATTAAATATAAAATATTCATTTGAAAGCAGGGGAACAAAAATGTAGATGATCATTCTTTGCAGAATATGAATCCGTACACATTAAACATAAATTAACGCACTAGAAAAAATACGTTTTAATAATAATGGTATAAATAATGGAAATGATGTAGAAAAAAGTAAAATCGATAAATGCTTCACCAATTACAAGCTACGCATCATAATGACGCCATGAAATAAAACTGAACACTCATACAAATTGATTTGTAATATTTTTTATTTTTGCTCTAAAATAGAACTGATTAAACATATTAAACCAAACATTTTTAAGCAAAACAAAAATGCTTTATGTGCATCAAATTGTAGTAAATTGAGAACAAAATAACTGAAATTTTTCAATAGAAAAACAAATTTTTAACAAATTATATTTATGTAATTTAATTACTTTTATAAAATAAAGAAAAAATTATTTCAACTTATATTCTTTAAATAATAAGACTAGAAATTTTAATTTTTTTCTTTCATATTTAAAAAAAATTTAAAAGGTATACTCATTTTTATATTTTGTTTTATGGAAGTAATTAAATTTGATTGCAAATACGTAGATGTGAATTTGCAAATATTTTAATTCAAATGATTATATTTTTATAAATAACGCACCTTATTTATAAAGCCAATTCAAATAGTTTTATACAATTAAGAAAACTTGTTGCTTCACTTTTCTCTAGTTGTGGGGCAAAATTATTTCAGATTTAGAAGCGAACTTCTGAGAGATCTGTGTTCCCTAAGTTTCTTCATAATAAAGGATAAAGTTTCAATAATTTTTTATTACATTATATTTTTGTGTTTTACGTGTCTTTGAAATGGAATATAATTCTAGTTTCCCCAGCAAAAACCCTTTTCTGCCCTTATTACCAATAGTTGAATGAAAATATCAAATATCAATTGTTATGAATTATAAATAATACAGTTTGTGAATTCATATTTACTACCCTAAATCGACAAAAACATATATAAAAATATTTGCTGGATTAGTATGCTCCACAAATGCCCAAGCCTCTTTTTATTTATCTTTAGATTAGCAGTTTCATTTATAGTGTATCCATTGCCATTAGGAAAGTAATGTCTATAATACCCAGTTATACCATTTCCACTCGTTGTCTTATGCTTACGGAGCTTTCGACTGTCGGACGTTCAACGACCAGTCTTCCAGTGGCTTCAACTAGGAAGTGGACATCGAATGTCAGGGTCAGCACGCGCTCTTGTCGCCTGGGGAGGGATGCTCGGGACGTGCTGCCAGGGCAGAGCAATTGTCCTGGAACCGCTTCTCACGACCGGCTATCTTTCTTCCCTTTGTCTTTGCCCGTCGCTTATAGAAAGCCGGTTTTCTTCCAATTTGGGATGGAAGAGACGTGTCAATGGATGATAAGAGTGACACAGTGTCAAAACTCGTTTATCTCGAAAGGAATGCCTCTTCCACAGCGGCTAATTTTACCTTCTGCGACCTTTGGTGTCGTCTTCAAATACTTAAGACTTTAGCAGTGAAATCGATATTCTAAAGATAGTTTAAAAAAATAAAACGATTGTGGTCTCAATGACTGTGGCTAAAATATCTGGTGATAAGTTTGTATAGATCTTTTACTTTCTTTATTAAAACGCTTTCACCTGAGCGAAACTACTATCTTGCAACCGATTAAATCTGAACCACGATATGATTATACGTTTTTTACAATCAGCTCTTTGATATTTTAAATAAACAATCTCAACTAAAGATTACAATGATAATCAGTGGAAAGTAAATCAATGCTTTTCACTTTAAGTCACTTGTTTTATTATACATTTCTGATATAAATCAGCGAATTCCTGACGCATTCTCTTTTATAATACATTTAACCCCAATTTTTCTGTGCTCTCTAATCATTATTAATTATAGAATTTTCTAAATTTGTAACGCCTAATGGTATAGTATACGTTATGTAATTTGAGTAATTTACATCGTCTTTGCGTAATATTTATATATTTTTAACATTAATTTTGAAAATATCGTAAATCTTTAGCATTAATGTCAACTGTAAATTATAATTCGTAATTTTAAGTAACACGTTTAATGACAACAAGAAACAGTAGTTGTGGTATACAATCTGTATTTTCAGTTGTTTAGTCATCGATAAAAGAATCAATATTATCTTGCTTACATGGATTTAAATAAATCCTTTTTCATGAGAATCCAACCAAGTCACGAATCGTTAACGCTCTTCAACATTTCGCGGATTCGACTTCAAATCAAGTTGGTGGACATTTTGTCAATGGTGAAATTAGTTCTCACGTGCAAAAGGTTGCCGTAAGATAGATAACTTTTTAGCCTATTTTTGCACCAAAAAAAATCGATCGGTATATATAATATAATTATAATTGGCTTAAAATATAAATTTGAGCCTATAAAATCATTGTACCTACGTTATATTATTTTCGCTTCTCAGTAAGAAACATTCTATTTCTTTAGGATCATAAACGAGGATATAATGGAAAAGTACCGTATAATATTTACTATGTGGAACTGTCAACAATATCCGAAAGTTAAGTTTCGTTTTAAAAATTAATTCAAAATTTTCCCACGGAGACATCTACATTTTAATCGTGCAATATACAATCAGAATTACTCTATGGATGAAAAAATGAAATTCACCTAAATTTGTGATTGTTGTTGTTAAACACATATTTGTAACTATTATTTATTCGTAATGTTATTTTACATATTGAGCTGCTAATGTATGACGGAAGATTAACATGTTATTTTCATAAAGTGTGCTGAGAATGTTTTAAAAAAAACTTTGGTCGAAAAAATGTCATTATCATTATAATTGCATATAAACATACTGTCTTAAGTAACTCAATGAATATGCCGCCTGCAGCCTTTTATGATGTAAGAATCTTATTTGAAAATTAAGCATTTCTTTTCATTTTTTTTCTTTAAAAAAAAGAGGGAATTAAGCTTTTTGACAAATTTTTTCTTCATATCAGGTAACTCGCTATAGATTCACAAAATAAGATATATATTAAAAAGGATTTACATTTTATTGTTCACATTAATTAAAAGAATAATTAAATATTAATATAAAATAATGAAAATGTTTCAATTTTTAAAATAGCAATTGTAAAATTTAAGGAACAATGTGGTGTTGTTCATTCTGAAAAAAATACATTTATAATAAGAAGTTAAGTGTTAATAAATTACTACATGTATAAGAAGTAAAATAATTTTTTGATAGCATTACTCATCGTTATTGATAATGCAAAATATTTTCAATCGTAGTATTTAAATTACATTCAGAAACAACTTGCAAGTTCAGTTTACGGAATGTAATGCTCTTAGTTGGAGTTCCGCATATTGCTTGAAGTAAGTGAAATATCCCACGAAATTCAGATTATCTATCTGACCTGAGAGCGTAGCTCTAATTTTAAGTAGATCAAATTATGTACATATTTTAGAAACGTGCATCAAATATGCTCTTAATTACCTTAAAAATTCTCTGCATTGCGCTAGTTATATCATTAGACGGGTGATTATCATTTTAATCAGCGAAAAAATACCTGCAGAACACTAGGAGGTTTTCCTGGTTTGAAACAGTTAGTGAAATACATAAAAAACGGTTTTATTTCATTTATAAATCTAAAATGTGAAGCAACATCCGTTAAAACTATCAAAACCCAATATGGAGTCTCAACACCGACGAAGTATCTGATTTAACAACATGAGATTTAGATTCATGAATGGGTCTTCAGTTATCCTGGTTGATTGCCGTGAAAGAATCGGAAAGGAATCATCTGTTAGCTTAAGAAACGTAGTTTATAATGAGATGTGTCAGTTTACTATGAAGTAAGAAAGATATGAAGTTTACTATGAAGTAAGAAAGATTGTACATAATCATATTGATATTATTAATTTTAGATATATTATGAGGAACATTTATAATTTAATTTTTATCATAATTATTTTGAAGATGTGTAAAATTTATTCTTGTTCAAGCGAAGAATACTTTTTAATTCACTAAAGTGTTATTGAAGTATTTGGTTCGTACTTGTCATTCCATCTATCATTTATTTCATCGGGGAAAAAATGTCTCCAAAATGGTGATTTTGCGCCGAATGTAGCAATTAAGTGACGCCACTGCAAAAGCTATTTACTAAATGAAGTATTTTACATTAAACGAATATTTTGGTGAAAATCATAGACGGGATACTATATAAGCAGAAAAAATATTTATAAAAAATCAATATAAAAAAATCGTTATTTTATTTTGCTGTTGATGTTGAGTCGTAACACACTCGTAAAAATTTTGTCCTTTTTTTCCATCATATAACATTTGACGTTTCACATTTAGATTGATTGTGTCAAAAATCAGTTGCCCACAAATAACTTCACATAAACTCAAATCATTTTTCAAAATATCATTTGTTAGCAATGAGTAAAATTTTCTTGAGAAGGGACATTAAAATTTTATGAGGCAATTTCAACAGTATTCCGAATGATAGCTGAGTTCATTGTTTGTTGTACAACACAAACTAATTGTAATTCGTTTCACGAAATTAAGTATTTATCTTTTTAATGAAGTGTTTTCATTTATTATCATCCTCTTTCTACCACCTGTTTCGAAATGAGCGTGATGTAATGTTTTTTGAAAACGAAACCATTTTTATTATTGCCGCCGTTGTAATTAGAATCAGCTTTATTTGCCTACAGATATTAAATATCATAACTTAAGAGGTCATTCTTTTTTTTTCCTTTTCGCAGCCAATGAAAGCTGAAAACAACTCGCTACCTTTGGCCTTTGGCATCTTTCATGGCAAAACATTTGAATTCACTATTGAAAAGTCTTCAGATGAGATGAAATTATTCAAAGCTTTGACATTGTTGTCTTATAATGTTGTGAAAAAAAGGTAAAAGTTACCTATAATAGTTTTTAAACTTAGTATGATGCTTCTCCTCTGTTGCAAGGCTATTTAATTTAAAAATATAAACAATATAGCAATTTCGGGAACTGTATAGCTGAGGTGCCCCGACTTTTGTGCGATAGATAATGATAAGGCAAATGTCGTAGAGCTTATAACAATATATAGCATTATTAAGTGATACTTTGGCGCTTCCCTGATTTTAGGATCAAATTCGTTTAGGACCAAATTAGTATATTGCTAAAATAGCCAAGAGGATTTTATCATTTTACTTTAACAAAGTAAAATGATAAAACTCTATATAAATAATGACTAAATAATATCATTGTGCAAAGTTAATTTTACTGAAATGTTAACAAGGAAGAAACAAAAGAAGCCGGATTTTAATATTTCTGTTTTAAACACAAACGTAATTACATTTTATATAAATTAACTTTGTTAAAGAAATTTTTGAAAAGTTAAATTCAGTGAAGTGGATAACTGCGCGAATTAAAAGAAACCGAGTTTGAACATTTCCTGGTTAACTACAAACTATACCCGATCCACATGTTGGTTATCATTCTCCAAGTGCAGAAATATTACTATATGAAATAACGAAAGAAATATCAGCGAGTCATTGCCTATTACCAATTCGATTCTTATTTAATTGATTTTTTGTGACGGAAAAGCTACGTTCTATAGCACGAATATCTTTGTACGTTCTATCCAGATATGTTTAATAATATCCGCAGTTTTATGGTCTTAGTTAGTTTGCTGACAGTTTTTTTATTAACAGTTATTTTAATTATCTACAGCTGAGATTTTCATTGAAAATTTCGATTTTTTTTTTAATATCTATAATTTTTCCCTGCATTTTTATTCATTTTAATTCTATAATTACGTTTTGGGGATTATTTTTATTGAAATTTTTCACCAAAAACTGTGGATTTAGAGATATATGAAATCGGTACCGATAAAAAAGTGCTAATATATTGTAGACGTCCCACTAAAAGATAAACTCTATATAAATCTCTAAATTTACTTTTATAATGAAAAGCACACAGTCTCAAATTAAAATGTTTGATCAATTTCGATAAGAATTTCTCAAAAAATTTATTTCTTATTTCTTTCTAATGAATGATTAAAGTAATTTGCTTTACAACAGTTTCTGATTATTGCATTGATTGTTCCTTAACTGTCAGACAACAATATACACAATTGTGATGGTACGTATTGCTGGATAGCAATAGTGCATGACAGATCTCTTAACTTCCAGATTGCTGTCATTCAATCAGGGACATCTGGTTATAGAGGCAATAGAGCATATGATATATCTCGAGAGACATGTTTTCCCTTATAGTACCATTCGAAGGGTTCTGTTGCATACTACATTTTTTTCGTGCAAAATCCACAACATCCTACAGGTGTTTCATGTAGGAAAGACACAATGGCCCAATGCTGGCAATTCATTTTATCAACGAAATGACTGTCGTTTAGTCATGACCATGGACTCTAAATTTGAGAATCAACACTCAAAAAAAGAAAAGACTTGGATAACTTATTCAACTTTCTCGTATTGATCATTTAATATAGATACACCTTAGCTCTTTTCATGGACTATATTTCTTAGAATCTTAGAAGAAGTAACTCCTAGTGCTCAATCGCATGTTCTTTTACGTACCCGTTGATATAACGGCGTCTCACAAACATTCGTTGTTCTGTAATTACAATACAGGTAGACATATAGTTTACAATACATGGTTTGCATTGACCATTTTCATACAGGACTGTGAGACTACATATCTCCTCTAGCTTGTAAAAAGCAGTTTATTGCAATATCATCCATAACCACATCATTTGCCACTTGTAACTCTGAACAACTCTTTTGATACATAGTCGAGTAGTTAGTGGACCACTTACAGAATATTGTGTGCGAAAAGTAGTTTTCAATATGCTGCTTCTTGTACGAAACTAGACCAAATAACATTTGCTGTTGAATACACTGTTCAACGCTTTATTTTACAAATGAACAATAATGCCTTATTGAACAATTTAGTACTAAATGATTTTGAACACAATAATCGTTCCGCTTGTGATATCAGTTGACAGAGTGTACCTGTTCTTGCACATTGAGCTATTTTTCTTTCTTTTAACTCATGAGCATCTATATTGATTTTCTTAAGGTGGTTAAAACTGACTATAATGTTCAGTTGCTTATGTATGAGGTTTGTCCGGAAAATACTTATAAAAGTTGAATAATGACTTTATTTTACTGTTTGAAGTCACCGCCAGGTGGCACTACTGCTGTAACCAATCCCATCAACGCTCAGTTCGAGTCCGACCTCTCTGTGTGTAAGTAGGAGTGTGTGGCTGCTTGTTGAAAGTTACTCTTTTTCACCTGCCGTCGGCATGGAGCTCTCTCTGATTGAGGAACAGAGCCAGAAAGTGAACAGAAATTTTTACGTTGAAGTTTTGACACGTCTCAGAACTCGTGTGGCCCAAGTTCGACCGGATTTGGCAAATGGGGGCAGGTGGATGCTTCATAACGACAATGTGCCCGCTCACACGTCACTCGTTTTTCCTGACTTTTTGGCCCGAAGCTCAATCACCGTTACAGACCACCCGCCTTATTCACCCGATTTAGCCCCTTGTGACTTCTTGTTCCCTAAATGCAAATTGGTGCTTCGAGGTGGCACTTGGGAGATGTGCAAGGCATCAAGGCAGAAACGACACGGCAACTGAACAGTACCACAACTGAAGACTTTCAGCAATGTTATCAACAGTGGACACGGCGTTGGCAGAAGTGTATCTCGTCTCAGGTTGGGTACTTTGAAGGAAACCATATTTTAATACCTGAAAATTGTAAAATAAAGTTATTATTCAACTTTTATACGTATTTTCCGGACAAACCTCGTATTTTATATTAGTGATTCCCTTGTTAAATTGAAATTTTTATAAAAAGCGCCACTTAGTATTAATATTTTAAATTTTTTTGTAAACAGTTCATTTATTGAATTTCGATGTCAAACTATTCAAACTTTGTGATAACAGTTATATTTATAGAGGAAGTAAAATTCAAATAAAACATTTAGAAAAGAATAAATTACTTTTAGAGATAATTGTTATTATCAGATTCGAATTTCAATATCAAAAATTATTTATATGAGAAAAAAGACAATCAATTTTCAAATAAAAAAAATTTATTGAAATTTGAAACTGCATCATGAATCTCAATTCTGTTCGAAGCTTTCCTTCATGTATTGAATTTATGTCACCAGATCCAACTGCTTCCCTTCTGAAAACGCTCGAAGCTAGAATATCTTTCTTTCCCGCCTTACATCCGGAGATTTATGTTTTTTAATAATTTCTTCTATGGGAAATGAGAAAAGAATGTTCACTGTTCCACGTCGCTGGTTTGAGAAGGTTTGCCTTTGATCACATAATCGAACGTCGTAAATGGTGTTTAAGTTCCATATCGATGCATTTCGGACGTTAATCGAATTTTAAATATTGATAAATACCTCGAGAGATATTCTATTCAGTGAATGTCGTGTTCTTTTTTTGAGAATAAATGTTCGTTATCTTCAAGAACTGTTTTGACTCTAGAAGAGTTCACCAAAACGCGAGTGGTTTTTCGGAAATGGCGTGTTTTTTTTCGCCTGGGGATACGGGGTTCACAGCCGTTGAAGCAGAAACCGCTTTGCTATTAGATTCCAGTAACATTTTCCACGGTATTTGGTATGCGAAACAATAACGGTTATTACAGAAACTGGAGCTTGAATTTTAATTAACGACCGAGATTATTTTCCTGTCTAGTAATTTTTTCTCCTTTAAAGATCTCTACATTTCGAACAAGAATAATTTAGATATTAATTTTTCCATGTATCTGATTTGAACTGTATCAGTATTCTACAATAAGATATACTTATCATATTTAATGCCATGTTTTGCTATAAATTCCAGGAAAATTACAAATTCTAAAACCTCTTTAAAGCTTTTCATAAAAATAGTTTTAAAAATCAAAAAGCAATGAATGCTTAAATTCTAGTAAAACTATCAAGATACATCAGCCATAAATTGTGTAATATGAATAAAATTCAGATTAGAGCTGCCTCTAAATAGATACTATTATCATACTGATATAAAATTAAGATCATTCAATATCTTATAATATTTTAAAATAATGTAATAATTTTTTTGGTGAAATGTGTAAACTTCAGATAAGAGAGTCCTATTAATCAGATGCTAATAGTGTAACAGATACAGAATTAGGATCTTATAATACCAACATAATGCAATATATTATGGTGATATGAGTAAAATTCAGGTTAGAGTCTCATTGAGGAGATAATTAATATCGTCCTGATACAAAAATAGGATCAGGCAATATCCTATAATGCAAGCATGATGCAAGATATTGT
This sequence comes from Latrodectus hesperus, assembly GCA_037975125.1. Classification (NCBI taxonomy): domain Eukaryota; kingdom Metazoa; phylum Arthropoda; class Arachnida; order Araneae; family Theridiidae; genus Latrodectus; species Latrodectus hesperus. The sequence goes on from CM075850.1 coordinate 83,701,363, forward strand.
GATGATATGATTTAAATTCAACTAAAAGTATCCCACTAATCACATGCTAATACCGTACTAATGCAAAAGTAGGATCTTACAATATCAGCAAAACGCTATAAAAATTATAGTGATATGAGTAGAATTCTGATTAGTTCGACTAATTATTAGTATAAAAGTAAGCTCAGTTAATACACTGCTGGACAATTGCTAAGGACGGATCACAAATTGCAATGTAGCATAACATTAAGCGAGACATGACACCTAGCAGGATAAAATATAGTTGCCACACTGTTCAGACATTAGAATAAAGAATGTTTACTGTTCTGGAAAGTACAAAAGCTGTGAAACATCTGAAAGAAAAAAAATGTTCATTTGATGCTGCATACGAAAAAATGGAACGATGCATCTAAAAGTCAGCAGGCACCTTGAAGAAACAACCGTATCAGTACGGGATATGTCCACCGTGGAGTGTGATGCAACATTCCAAACGTCGTATCATACTTTGTACAACATTATCCAGCAGCTGTTGAGGCAATTTATTCGATTCTTCTGAGAGTGCCTGGATGAGGGTGTTCTTGTTTGTTGGAGGATAGTTTCGACCAGCAACTTGTCTCCCCAAAGCATCCCACACATTTTCAATGGGGTTTAGATCTGGAGAACGTGATGGCCATACGAGGCGTTGAATACCCTCGCTGTCAAGACAATTCTGAACAGCGAGTGTTCGATGACATGTTGCGTTGTCGCCCCTAAAAACAAACTTATCACCGACAGCACCACGGAAAAGACGAACATGAGGAAGAAGAACTTCATTAATGTATCGTTCGCCCGTCATAGTCCCATTCGCAACCACATGTAGGGACGTGCGGCCATTAATCATGATGCCGGCTCACACCATTCACTGCATGTCGGATATCGGTCCCTTTCCTGGATATTTTCTGGACGATAAGCAGTACTCGCGCCAGATCAGTTGGCGTCTACAATCCGATGACAGACTGAACCTACTCTCATCTGAGAATAGTACACATGCCCGGTCCTGTTCAGTCCAATTGTGATGCTCACGACACCATTGCATCGGTGCTGTCTGGTCAATAGGACATACACAACAGGTCTGCGGGCGTATAGTACTCCTCCCCTCGAACATCTGGCAACAGTTTTTCGGGAGATCTGCTTTCCTGAGGCAGCAAGAAACTGATTTGCCACCTGCTGAGCTGTGGTGCGCTTGTTCCTTTTTGCTGATAGGACGATATATCTGTCTTATGCAGGTGTCGTACTTCTAACAGGACCTACCCCGTGCCACCTACTACACATTACAGTAGTATTAAATGACTTCCACAGCCGTGAAACAAGGCTGTGAGCGATGTCGAACTCCCTGGCAACATCTGTTATTTTTCGCCCTTCTTCGATCTTTCCAATAAATCGGCCACGCATAAAATCATCTAAGTGATGTCGGGAAGACAAGCTTAAATTTTTAAGTTCGTCTATTAAATCTTTCCTGTAAAACTTTGAATTGAAACAACAACTGTCCACACGTGTCAAAACCTTTAAAGCTCTTACGAACGCTATCATCTGATGAACAGACTGGAAAAAAATTTGGATACGCATACTTCTTCTTACTATATCCTGCACTTATTCTAATTTTCCACATTTTGCTTTCTTCCATTTTGTTGTTGCTATGGATGATAGTGTTATCCGTCCTTCCAATTGCCCAGCAGGGTATCTTTGAATACCAGAGCTAGATGTAATAAATCACAGTGGTATGAATAAAACTCAGATTAAAGATCTATTAAGTAAGCACTAATAACACACTGATATAAAAGTTATAATATAACATGCAATAATCTTTGGCAACATGAGTAAACTTTATATTAGACTTTTTGTAAAGTGACATCAATGACGTACTGTTACAAATGGTAGGATCAGGCAATGTCTCATTATATCAGCATAATTCAAAAGTCAATTACATTAAATTTTATTTATTACAAACTATCATTTTAATAATATAAGCAAGTTGCATCATTAATATAAACAATTATTCTGCAACTATCTTTTTAATGCAAGAAACAAGAAGAAGCAGGATTATATAATTCTTGTAGCTCTTTTTGAATATCATATTGTCATATCATTTATTGATATTCTTAATAATCTCATCATTAGTATACTATTTGCTGCTTTGACATAAAAAATATTTCTCTTGTTATTACAGGATAATCTAAAAACATGTCAGAAAGTATTTTAAGTTACCTATTTCAAATGTATGGATATAAATATAATTCCACCATATTGTAACTGCATTATATTGACATTTCAGATAAATGTTTGATTAATGGAAGTTTAAATAATAAGCAATATGGAATCATTGACCTTGGAAGATGGATTATCTATCGTGAAAAAATTTTATGAAAATAACCAAAATAATGAGAGCATTCGACACAAGTTTTGCGTTGAAAGTTTAGAAAGAAAAGGGCGCATAAATACCTAGTGAAGTGGTAATCGCGCTATAATTGGTTCGATGTTTGTAGCCAATGGGATGTCATGATTGAAGAATTAATTATGTTGGCCATAAAACTGCCGTCGTCTTCGTACCATATGGAACGACTGGAACAGCATTTATTGAGCAGAGAAATTCAAGAGGTAGAGTGGTCCCTATATAGTTCGGACTTAAATCTCTGTGACTTCTTATGGGGTCTTCCAATGAATCAGGGGCATCCTTTTGTTTAAAAAAAGGAACAATACGATGTCCTTGATTCACAGGAGGATATGAAATCAGCCATAAGAACTGAGATTGATGCATTTGATGCCAACAACTCCAGAAAGTTGTGAAAGAGTTTCTCAACCGGGTTTATAAAATAACGGTAGGAACGGTTGACATTTGGAGTCTTTCATTATCAAATGTCATTCATGCTTGTATTCAAAGAATTAGGTTTCATATTCTCACATTTTTCCCACAATGATTGCTTACTTCTTATCATGCTTTTTGAAACACTGTATAGTAAAATATATTTTATATTTTACTATACACTGTTTATAGTGTATATAATAGTATGTTATAGTATATGTAATCGGCGCAAAGTGAAAGAAAGCTGTTACAACAAGACACTAAAATACATCAAAGAGAAATTTTTATAAGTAACTTGTCGTATTTATGTGTCTTAAAAACTCGGAAAATTCTCAAGCACCCACTCCAACAGATACTAAAAGTAGAAACGCAGTATCTATATCCCATATTTCAACAAAGGTTAGGATCAAACTCAGCATCCCAAGTAGGTCCTTAGCCTGCTGCATCAATCATATCCCTCTAGACAGCTTTGTCCCTATATTTAATTTTTCTGTTGGAGACCTTTAGGTTTTTAAAGTCGCTCAAGACAATGTGTTTTAAAGCATGTTCCATGATTTATTTGCTTTTAGTTCCAAGCATAGTTGAAATGTCATGCAGCTGTGAAAATAATGAGGAAACATTCTCTGAATAAAATTGGAAACTTTGTGAATTTGTTTTTGCAAATATTCGATATTGTTTTTTTTGTCCGAAAAGGATATACCAATAGGGAAAACTCTTACTTTTTCATTTATTGTTATTAAAATAACATTTGTATTGTTTTTTGTAGGTAGAATAGATAAATGCTTTGTTCTGTTACTTTAACAGAGTTTTGGCTGAGAAAACACAGCACAAATTCTATTCATTCAAAGCATAATGATGGCCATGACAGTTTACTTGACTCTTCAGTTTTGTTCGTTTTCGAACTCTTTCATTTACCTGTGTTAAGAATAAAAGTAACCGGAACAATGGTCTTCGCTGAATTGTTGCACTTTTGAGATTATATCAAACCTAAAACATAAATCGGCACGATTTGCTTCCCATTGAATTTAAAATTTCAAAAAATGAAACAGTACTTGTAGTTGTAATGTCATTCACATAATAAGCAGGGAAACACATCATTCGATTTCGATTAAGAAACCTATATCGTTATTTGAATCGTTTTGTTTCGAATGCGTTTTCCACCTTTTTCTTATCTGAGAAAAATTGTGATGAAGCTTATCGTAAACATTTTTTCCCCTTTCAAATATAAGTTAATCGCGCTCTTTTTTTATTTCCCTAATGATTTTCACATAGATTTGTTTAATACCTAATTACTATTCAGAAAATAAAGGAAATAAAATGCAGATAAATAGGCGGATTTTAATGAGCTGTTCTAAGATTTAAATGTGTTTGAGAAAAAGCATTTCGCGGAACTAAGAGCACACTCTTACATAACACACTGTATTATGTTAGTGATGCTACTTGCTTATGTTATTATAATTATAGGTTTAAAAAAATTATATTTAAGATTATGCCATTTTGGAAATCAAAATAACATAAATGAAGATGTAATTTTGTGAAAAAAGCTAACATGAATTATCTACAGCTTCAGTCAAGGCTTATGACCTGTAGTAATAAATGAGATAACGTATCTGAAATGATTTATTATAGTACTTCACAAATGTATAAAACATCTACGCAGAATGAAAAGTGCTTATGATGATTTAAAATCACTATTTAGCGATGATTTGCATTGTAAAGAGAAAACATAACAAATATAATTCAATTTTTTTACTATACAAACTTTTAATAACTGTCCAATTTCAAAATGTTATAGAATTTTTCGTTTTTTTTTAATTCTTTACATATAATTCAATTTTCGAAGAATTCAAGATAATAATAATTCGTTAACCTTATTTCGAGTTGGTAAATCTTGGATTAAATTAAGATGCATGAATTTAGGAAATCTCAAAATTTAGAAATGTAGGACTTGCCAGAAGTAAAACATTTTTTTATTCAACCAAAATTTCTATTCTATTTATAGTTTGATAATTTTCACCGACTGTCAGTACCTTGTCCTAAATTTGTTTTGGATTGCAAGCATAAAATGTTTCATTTTCATGAAATGGCACATGCAAGTCAAACAGTTCTTTCACCCGTAGATAATATTCTTGCAAATATTTGTCAAACGAGAATACGGTCACAGTTTTTATACGATACCGAATGCTTAATATGCTTTTCACTTAGTTCAAACAACTTACTTGCACGTACAACTGATCTCATTTATTTCCGGAGGAAAAAGTAAAGAAAAGAACACTTGTGTGTACTCAGCATTCCGTTCGGAATGTGAAAGCAAATGATATTTATCCTCAGAATTTATGAAATGCAAGGAAGTCAAAATTAGATTCTGCATACTCCTGGTATATTTTATGAATACTATTTTTATGCTAAATAACATCGTGAATTCAAAAAAGGATTAAATTCTTAATTTAGAAAACAAAACGTGCCTAGAATTAGAATGAAATTGTATTCCGCAATCCTTGATTCATAATATTTCGAAAATAAATTTAAGGAAGTAGGCTTTAAATATATCCAGAAATATATCAATTTAAATTCGTTTGTATGATTTGTCTTTGAATAATGTCATTGTATATTCGTATATGTTAACACAATAGACTTCTGAATTAACTTCAGTGATTTTTTTTAAATTTTTACTAAAATGATCTCAATTTCTACATTGCAGTCGGAAGCGAAGCCATGAAATAACTATTTTTCGACACAGTTTAAAAGGATAGTCCTATACCCGAAAACTGATATAATATTTTTTTAACAATCCCTGACGTGTAATCTTCAAAAAGGACTTTTTATGTTTAGTAGGCCATATTAGCATGTCGTATGATGGGAAACTCAAAGAATTTCCAAGTATCCGTCTTAATAGATTTGTATGCAAGATGCAGAAAAATAACAAATAACAGAAAATAACTGAAGTCTATAGCTACTAGTGGAGCAAATGTCTTTGCTGCATTTTAAAATTTGTTGCAAACTCAGTTACTACTGAAATATGTGTCCGCTCAGGAAATGGGGAGGGTGCACCAGGGCGTTTCCTCGCGTGCAGGTCTCGGTGTCACGCATGCAGGGAGCACCAGGCGAGCCACACACGCGTGGTTCTTGCTGCGCAGAAACCGACATCTGGAATAGCTGCTGCGATTAAAGTGGCTTTTGCATTGTAATCTTTCATGCATTGCCGTTTAAATAGTTCGAGTGACCTCCACCAGTCTCACAAAGGTACTTTGAACTCAAATTTCAGGGCTAAGCGGCGGCCATCTAAAGTTGCGATGAAGAATATCGATAAATTTGGCTCTTGAAAAAAATCACCACACTTATAACATAAGTCTTGAATTCCCGAATTTATGGTAGCAGTGACTTAGAAAAAGATAATAATATATATATATATCGTAAAATTGATATAAATTATAAAATTAAGATTGAATATGCATGTAGATTACAAAGTGTATATTTCGACAGATTTCACAACTTAATTTTGAAATATTTTTCAGTAATTACATTTTATAATAGCATTGTAATTATTAAGCTGATTACATAAATGTAATGTTGTAACATATGAGGTTATGAGTTAATAATCAATTTAAACTAGTTTAAGAAAAAAGAATGTATTATACAATAGACTATTAGTAACAATAAATCTGATTAACCCCAACATGATAGTATTTCATGCTTATAACATGCATGAAATGAGTTCATACACTTAATGCATGCATATTTATACACATCATAAAAGCCGATAGACAACAGAGCAGAAAAGTAATAAAAAATTAGAGGTGAACTTTCATGTGATTTGAATTTTGTGATTTGTATCTGCTCTGTTGATCAACTTCCTAACATTGATTATCTTGGGGGTTTCGTGGGGGGAAATAGTGAGTCATTCTTTTTGGCCAAGATGCATGTAATTGTACGGACCCATGCATCCGCCACAACCCACTGTTTGTTCGTTATTCCGGCCGCCACAGATGTTTATTGTCTTTAAATTTTGCAAGTCATTGTGAATGTTTTTTTATTATACATGATTTTTTACCCGTGTATGTTTCAGCTGTTTTTTCTATGTAGCAATTTTCCTACTAGGCACTGGTAATATGAAAATACAACTCGTATCAGGAATTAACATTCTTTGATACAGTTTATTTTGGAGATTCAATTAATTTCAATAAATGTAGATATTAACTTCAATAAATAAAAATAAATTCAATAAATGTAAACTGATTTCTCCAACGCATTATATTGAACAAGCCATTTTTTATTAAATTCTACATTGTTCATTTCACATAATATTGGTTAAGTTAATCCCTTTTTGGTATGCACACACACACACACACACACACAAGGTGTAGTCTCATTTATTTTAACTCCTCGTAATTCTAAAAGCCTTTGAATGTCGTATGACAGTCTACCTTGCGTCAGTGGTGAGAAGTGAAATTAATTGTTAGAATATAGAAGAGATAGAGCAGAAGATTGGGATGTCCTCTGAGTTCACGTTTACATTTTGAATGTTGTGCTTATTTAAATATGTAAAGTTCCTAAAGTTATTTTACGGTCAGATAACAATTTTTTTTAAACTTTTAAAAAACTAAAAAAAGTAAAATAAACAGTATTTCACTAGCAGACTTTTCTTATTATCATTCAGTCCTTAAAATGGCAATATATTAGTTATACAAAACTGTAAGTCAGATTCATGCAGCTTACTTTTAATTCTTTGTATCCAGATTATGGATGAAAGAAATTTTCTGGAATTGAGTATTATTAAATGTAATGTTCTATATGAATTAGAAGACATGGGTCTCACTTGTCCTAATTAGAGCCTGAGCAAAAACTTCTTTAGGAGCCCCCTCTGCTCTCCAACCACAAACTTCTATTCAATTTAGCAAACGATTCTATTCGATTGACACCTTTTTGTTTGATTTGGAGCCCCCTCTGAACGGAGGGGGGGGAGCGGCTCATGAATTATTCTCAGTAGAAGACATGTAGGACTTATAGTTATACCAAGTAGCTGATTAACCAGTGATTATTATTGCAAGGTAAATAATAATCCGCTTTTCCATGATAAAGAAAATTAAATTCGTTAGCTATTAGAATATTTGGAAAAAAGACTACTTTCTTTAACATCGCACTATAGTGATTTAAGATGGCGAGAACACAAATAAAATAAGAATTAATCTTGTTCAATTTTCTCCTGCTCAAGAAGGGCCTAATGTCTTTCCAATAGTGTTGAATGAAATATTGCAGCTCAGTTGTTGATCTCTTCACTTAACTAGGATACAAAATTACAAGGCTCTTTGAGGTGGTTGGACTTAAACTTTAGCAAAAATTCCGAGCTTCCACGAAGATGCTATGTATGCTATGTATAGTGATGGCTCAAAAAGTCCGGTTATTAAATTGTGTCACTTTAGGAATACAATTGTATTATGTTCAAGTATACAAATTTTAAACTAAAACTACATTTTAGGAAAAATTCTCAATCTGTCATCTAAGCAATTATTTTAAAATAACAATAATGTGACTCGAGATCGGATTTTTTTCCTTAACGTCATCGCGAAAAATCCATTAGGTAAACATTCACATTTATCGCACTTTTTACATTACTTGAATAACATTTTCCTAAAAACAGAAATTTTCCCATTCTTTCCGTTAAGAAATCATATTAGTAACAATCAATTCACCATTTTGAACTAATATTGTCTTATTTCTCCTTCCATTTTGGCATTGCTTTCTTCCGCAACGGAAGGCCATTTTTCTCTTGTAATGTCTGCACCTCCTCAGGCACTACATAAGGAATTGATTCATTTTTTTCTGTTTCGGAAGAGAGAGAGAAGGAATTTTCGAAGAGGAATCCCTCTCTATGGACAGAACGGCCTTGCCAAGATCGTGCTCTAGTGAGCAGAATAATAATTGACAACACGGGGTCATTTCACCATGATGATGATGATGGAATGCGAATTGAAACGGGTATTCTTCAGAACATTCTTGTTAGTTCGCGATTATGTTCGCAAGATGAACTTGAGAATCCTTTAATTTTGATAAGATCTAAGAGCACAATACATAGGTAAATTTAACATTAGCCAAAAAATACTTTTTTCATTTATCATTGTCACAATAATTTAAAATAGTTACGCTTACAATACTTAAAATATTCTTTAATGAAACATATTAGAACAATTTATTTTTATTTTATCTATTTTTTTATGATATTCTAAAACATAGAACGAATTGTTCAGGGTTTCTGAATTATTGTCTCATAAATCATTTCTGGAATATTCTAAAGTACATATAAATTATGATGGTATTATGTATTTGAAAACTTTTAATGAATTTGTTTAAATGAGGTTCTTTTTGTATTTATAAGTAACTTGAAAGGCTTTTAATTTATCATTTAATCGGAAATCAAATGATACATAGTAACTAATAAAATAAAATTAAATAAGATATGGTGTTATGATGTTGCAACCAGATTTTACTCAAGAAATCTGACAGCAATTTATCATTTTTCCATCTCAACCTTGAAATAGGTTTTATTTTCAACTTTTCATGTTTTCATGAGTCACTTGGAACCCTTCTCAATCGCTGTATTCAGAAATCAAATCACTTGGCTACTCCCACCTTCACACCGTTATCGTAGTTGTCGGCCGGGAAGCTCTTTGACTCTTGCTTGTTGTCCAAGGGATACCCGATTTCTCAATGAACACCTTCGTCCCATGACTTTTCTTGAGGATTCTAAACATTACGAGGTCTGCTGCAAATGCGCTATTGAATGGGCTTTTCCTCTCTATATTTTATCGTGTCAACGCTTATCCAATCAGGATTGATATTATAACCAATTGCTGGTTTTGCTCTTTTTAGGGTGAACAAATTCATGACTTGATATAGCTCCTCTATACTCGAAGATGTGCATCATCATCACGATTTCGTTTTCAAGCCAGAATGTTTTCAGAAGTTTTAACTCTAAACTTACTTTTTGTTTTTTTATAAGCAAACAGTAAGTCCAGAATTAAAACTTCTGTACTAACTAATACTAACTTAGTAATAGCTTAAGCAATTGCTTAAGGCTATATACACTAACTTAGAAGCTCTAAGATCAACTATTTTTGTATAATGCTTATTTTTTACAATTACTCTTTTGTCAAGTACATTGCAAATTTTGTTTTAATCATAATCCAAAATACTTCAGACATTTAGCTATTGATGATTAATTTAAAATAACATAAGTGTGATGAGCAATAATTATACAGTACTGCATGAGAACAAAGTCTTAATGTCATGGGAATATTGGATCCTTAATAAAATTGCTTAATGTTTGCAATTAGCAAAAAATAAATTAAATGTAGTAAATAAACAAACTAGAGTGTCATCTGATTTGGATTACGTTAGCGTAATTTCATGATAAATACACTAAAATATCATAAATATACTATTTAATTTAAATGTATAGGTTAACACTGTTATAGTTATTATTTCACAAACTAATTCATTTTTTTACTGTGCATTTAAATTTCCAAGTATAACATAAAGATGACATCAGTAACATCCTAGTAGTTGCTGGATTTCGAAAGGATAAGCGTGCACAACCCAGTTCTTGGAAAAATGACCAAAAAATCCGTTTCCACAGAAACTGTCATAAGAAATGACATATTTATGACTAAAATCCTAGTGCGAATCCGTACCGTGAGCTGTCAATAACTATCTACGACTTCCATGTTCCAATTGTTTGTAGCGGGTTATCCTTGTCGAAACGCCTTTAGGGTTGGGAATGGGTTTATTTGTTTGTTTCACGAATAAATACCTTTATTTCAGAACTTGTTTAATTCTCTTTGAATAATATAGATTTGTGATTAGTTTTATTATTTGACCCATAATTCAGTTGTAAAATATATGATTATTTAATTTGAAGATTAGTATCGTTGTAGATAATTTTGACGACTTCGCAAATGTTACGTGCCTGATGACGTTATATTTGTGCTTGACGTCACAAGGTCACGTGAGAACGTTACTGTTAGTTCCAAATAGACAGCAAATTTGACTTGTTGTTTGTCTCGTGCAATAGGAAGTTTTATTATTTATTATTTAGTGAATGAAATAGTAACATATGTAAGCAACATTAAATTAAATTCACGCGTAAGTGTATGCTTTTATATGCACTTTATTTATTGATAAAATGCGAATGAACATCGTGAAAAAGGAATTATTCAAATGGAAGAAGCTTATGCACTTTACTTTAAATAAACTACGATATTTTTTTCCCCAACTTAAAATTGCTTCATTAAATAAATTTATAAAAGCGTCAAATTGCATTGTTTGAATTTATGAATGATTACAAAAATGAATTAGAGTTAAAAAAAAGTTAACTTTTTATAAGATTAAAGCTTGATAACATCTCACTCAAATTTATAAGTATAAGGTTATTTATTTTTATGAACATTATATAAAAATTTTATTGAAACTACTTAACGTTTAGTCAAGATTGAAATTTAAATTAATGGAAAAATTACTTTCAGATTGAAATAATAAGTTCATAGAAAATTAGTTTAAATTGCTTGTGAAGTTAGAATAATAAATATTGTTATACAGGTGTATGGGGTTGTATTCTTATTTAGAATTATTTATATTTTTTCATTTATACGTGTGTATACTGAATCTGTCAATATATACACAAAAATTTTAGTAGCAAAGTATATAATAAGAGGCAAAATTCTTCAGAGCTTCTACATTAGGAATTCGTTTGGGCATTTGCAAGTATAATACGCGCAAATAAATTTGATGCAATCATTTTTTGTGACATTTATTTAACTAATATTTTACTGTAAATTGTTTTAAGAATTAATTATTTGTTGTCATTTATTATCAAATGAAATACATGATTAATTTTTCAAATTTTAAATTTTCTTTCTTTAAATCTTAAAATTAATAACTATTTGATTATTTTTAAGTTGGAAACTAGTAAATTATGCATTAAATATTTGTCAAAGATTTTGCTTAAATGCCATATTAAAATTGAAGAAAAAAAAAAAGCATGGAGTTCTAATTATAGAAATTTTTTTCCAATATAAATCACCATGTTCTAGAAATTAAAAAGAAATGTATGTTCATTGTTTTCAGCATTTGTGTGTGTATTATGTTGGAAGAGACATAAGTGTTGGCGAAGAAAATATTTTGCGATAAATATTTTGCCTTCAAATACCCAGGAAGGTATACCTTGTATTGAAACCGAATGCTTAAAGCTAAATGCTTCGTTTTTAAATACAGTTCCCTTCAATTTCAGAATCTTTTTAAAAATTTTAGTTAAAAAATCTTAAGGAGATCCTGAAATTGAAGGGAACTTCGTTTAAAAAAGAAGCTTTCAGTTTGAATCCAGGTTTATAAATATGGATGAGAACGAGATTTTGATGTTGGTTGCTTCAGTTCCATTCTTTTCTGTGTGATGTTTTGAGTGTTACGGATCTTGCTTTTAAATGGTCTTTATGAGTTCCTTTCTTGAATTGTAAGAAACGCACGGTTCACATGAAGTTTTTGTTTCTCATCCGATAGAACAGACTGCTGCGTGAGAACTTTGTAGGTAGCAAAACTTTACGGTCCAGTTAAAACAGCTTCTTGAGTGCTTCTTGATTTGCTACCCAGACTTGTGCAACTGCTAAATAATGACTGAAAAATTATCTTCAAATTTTAAAATCTGTAGTTTAAAAATCCTAATTAAGTTATTTCCAAAATATCTGTTAATAAATTTGAGATCTGTTTTCCTTAAAAAGCTCAACTTGCGAATGGTGGCAAAGGTTTTTTATTTCCCAACAAAATATTTAATGTCTTGTTATTTGTTTGGTTTCAATTGGTTTTCCTATTTTTATTTAATATTTTCAATTAATCTTCTGATTATACCAGATTTATCATCACCATCACACTTCCTTCATTATTTTAGAAAAATACTTTTTTTTATCTATTTTTTATCATGCCATTTCAATTAGAAAGAAGAAGTTCAGTAAGATTTATTTATTTCTTACTGAAATGCCATGCAATGCGTATAAATAGATAAAAAATTGTTGTTGTAGTTTCACCTCCCTGTTGTTTCTTTATTTTGTGAGAAAAGCGGAGATCGTAGATCTGGTGCAGCAAAGCTACACCAGATCTACAATCTCCGCTTTTCTCACAAAATCAAGAAATAACAGGGGATTCACAAGGAAATCCTCCTTAGTAAATCTCAGACACAGAAGAAGGTGGGGCTAGCGTGGTCAACACCGCATTTACAACAGGTAACTTATTACTTTTGCCATCAAAATTAAGGATTCGAAGAGAGTCACTAGGAAACCTAGATTTAATCTGGTCAGCTGTATAACACTTGGAAGTAAAGATGCACCAGGACCACCATCAGAGTACTAATCATGAGTAGGCTTCAGATAGCTCGGACACCTCTTTTTCGAATAGAATGCAATTCAGTGTAGGTGAGGGCAGTATCAGTTGGAGAAGGACTAGCAGCATCCCTTTTAACTAGGCAAATAAGAAATAGTTAAATTGCTGTCAAACAATTAAGCAATGGGGAGCGTTGATGTCAAACGAAAGCTTGTAAATATTCAGCAAATTATGCATATGTATGCACACAAAAATGAAGTATAAACTCAGAATAATTATCGTAACATACATTTTTATTACGGAAACGAACTTCAGTGTTTACAATTCTGTTTATAAGAAATCAATTTAAGCTTCCAAGTACAATTTTTAATATATTTTAGCAATGCAGCTCCACTTTCCCACAATTATTAACCTTAAATCGCCTCACTTTCAAGAAGGGGAAGTGAATGTAAACAAATTACAAACGAATAAGACATACCCATTTTTGAAATATGCGTAAATTGCCGTTTTTTTACCGTCTTATTCAAAGCAAAACATCTGGTTTCGAGATTGATTTTGCAGCGGAAGAATCTTAATTCGATAGCGATAAAAAAGGAAGAAAATTACGTTACGCATGAAGGATTGTTTCCGAGCTGATTTTAGGCAAGAAATTATTTTCGTAGTGGCGGGTCAATCAGTCAGGTGGGGCAAACAAACCGGTTCAAAACAGTGAAATACAACCACTTCCTTTATCGTCTGCCGAAAAATAACATTTTTTAATCAGCCATTGCGTGATCGGGCCGGATGCTAACCTATTCAATCACTGTTGCCAGATCAGAGTAGTGGTTGCAAACGATAATAAGTTTCTAAAATCATTTCATGTGTTTAGTGATTAGAGTTAGTTCATCTATTGTCTGACAGATATATATAATTTTGTCTATTTTTTAATATTAATTAACTTCCATTCTTCATTTAAATATATGTTTCCCCTTAATTGCATGAAAAATCGATGTTCTAAATAATTTTTCATGTGTCAGAATTTCTGTTTGATTAGAAAGAAAAGAATGTTTTACATACACAGTTATTAATTCCAGTTTTGGAACTTCTAAAAGTGTGACATGTATGTGTATCATACCAAAGTTTTAAACTCTTAGTATCATTTTTAAAATACATTGGAAATAGTGAAAATTCATAAATAAAACATCAATGCAAACTTGACGATTCATTTTTGCAATTCTGTTATAAAATCGATGGGTTTTGTTTTGTACCTATTTTTACCGTTTGATATGTTTTCAACCCATGGTAAATCAATATTAATTGGACAATAAATCAGTATCAATTTAAAAAAGCAATCCTATGAGTATAATATCGAGTAAAAAATTAATCGAAATGATTCTAGTATTATTATATCAGATTTTTTCCCATTCAACAGGAAATATAAATATCTATTCATAAAAATTACCCTATTCTCCAAAAATTGTAAAAATTATTTAAATACAAAAAAGTTATATTTTTCTTCTGCTATTAAAAGAAAATAAGCTTGCCATTTTTGATATTCATTAAATTTTAGATGTTCTTAATTAAAATAATTTTTCTGATATTTTCTTGTACGATAGTTATAGTATTATTTTCAACTATCTATTGACAATAGAGTACGAATGAGAAATTCTAAACAATCTAGAAAAATTTTGTGAAAATATTAATGGACTATAATTATTATAATTAAATATGAATCTGATTAAACAAATCTTATTTCAAGTAAGATTGTTATATTCTTAAAACTTATCAATTTTCAATCAAATGGACACGTGAGCCATACTGTAAATTTACATTAGTTTGTAGAACAAGGATATGTAGACGATTTGATTTACAGCAAAATCTAAATAACTACGAGAATGGGTTTATCGGTTATTCCTTACATTATATCTTTAATTATAACTATGTATTATTATTACGTGATAAGTAAGTATTTATTATATGTATGATATATTGAATCGAATTAATATTCGTACGCCGTTTTTACGAATACACTGAATGTTTTTAAATTTTTACGGATACGCCACAAAATATGCGGTGAGCTAAAGATAGTAGCTATGCTAAAAATGTGAAATTTTTGTTCACTGGGATATGCTTTTTTATACTTATTATTTATGGCTGAAATAAAGCTATCTAGTAATGTATGTAATTAAAAGAAACTGTGATATATTTTAAATAAATTTTTATTGTGGTATTTTATTATATTTATCTACAAACCCATTCAAATGTTTTTTATAAATTATTTCTGTATTTTACTGTACTTATTAGGTTTGTTTCCAATCAATTTATTTGCTAAATATGTCTTAATCTTGTGATAAAAGTGTTGTAAAATTGTATATTTTTATCATATTGTATACAACTGGGAAGTTGATATTAAACTCAATTTATTTTTCAAAATACTTTTCCGTTTTTTACAATTAAGCTAGCAATTTAATTAAATATAAACTTTTAAAAAAACGCAAGTACAGTACTATTAGTCTGCACAAATCATGCTTTTATCATTTTTATTATGAAGAATGTTGTAAATAACTGAAAAATCGTATATCAGTTTATTCTTGGAATACTTTTTATTATATTTACAAATATATAACTATGTATTTCTTGTAAGAAATATTAATTACTAAATATTTTATAATTATTTCATTTTGAAAGTAATTTATTATAGAAAATATTAATGGAACTATTTGGCATTTATAACGACAATATGTTAATAATAGTATAATCACACAAAGTCTGCACTAGTCGCCAATATCATCACTGATCGTTGTTACTGATACTCGTTATGACTCATCTGCTCCTCATCATTATCTCTACTCATTACTATGTTATTGCTGTCACTGCTATCAATACTCATAACGCAAAGCTGATCTCCATTATCGATGCTCGATGTAACTTCATCATTCGATGTACAAAAATGTAACTTTATGATATAAATATCATAGATGATATTAAAAGCGACTTTATACTGTCATATTTTCAATGTAAAATTTATCTATTAGAAATTGAGGCTTAACTTTTCAAAAACTTTCGTCCTTAAAACAGTTTTAATTTTAAATGCTTTCATTAAGTTCTCAAATGAATGCTCCTTTTGGAATTTGCAACATTAACTCTCATTTAGGCATGGCGTATCACTTAAGACATTTATCTACTTATGTTTTTAATAGAAGCAAACACTGTTTAGTACAGAACAGTGATTGGAATTAAATAAGTGCACTGTGGTAAGTAATAAAACATTAAATAATGAAGGGGAAAGAAAATTTCCTCTCTCTCCTTTAAGAGTTCTCTTGTGACTTCATAAGATGTTTGAAAAATTGATGCTGAGTAATTGAACAAAAACTTATTATTTTAATGTATTTATGTTATTAATTTGATGATATTAAAAATGATGGATATTATATTGAAGAGATTGACTATATGAATTCAAATACCATTTTAAATGGAATTTCTTTTAATCTGATTAATTAGAAATATTTATACAGTGCAAAATTTTTACTGTACTTATTAATATATTTCGTTTTCTAAAAATTTAATAAAAAACTTAATTTAAAACTAATGGATTAGGATTAAAAATAACACTATTAGTGAGGTGGTATTGAAAACGGTATATGTTATTCCTGTGGCTGTTTGAATTCATTATCATTTTCAAATGCAGTGCTTTTTATAAGTGCCAATAGATTAAAAATATTCATGAATTGCAAAAAATTAAGCAACTGTTTCTTAATTTTAAAATTCACTCTAATGGATTGACGTTAAAAACTGACGTCATCAAAAGGGTGATATTGTAAAAAAAAATATTATCTTATCGAGGATTGACTGTTGGAATTCTCATTACGATTTCCAAATGGGGATTTTTATTTTATTTTTATTATTGCTATACAACGGATTAATTAGATATATCCATGAATTGCAAAAACTTGAGCAACTATTTTCTTTTTTTCTTTTAAGCTTTAATCACGCTCCTCCATTGAACGGGAATGGCTACCGCAGGGAATACGCTACGATGGAACCCTATGCGGCCAGCATCATCAAGGTCATCACTCTAAGAAGAAGAGGCAATGCTCCCTTGGGCTTCTCAATCCGGGGAGGTGAGATCTATTTCGTGAATCGAATTTTTCTCCATAAAAATAACTTGGTTTTATGTTCAATACTGTGAATAAAATGCTAAAATATTACTTACTTTTTTAAAATTCTAATTCTAAGTAAATTTAGGTACTAAATGCTTCAAAGATTTGTATATGTGTATATATATGTAACTAATTTGGAGAAAATATACTTCGGGGTGCCCCTTGGCAAAATTGATGTGTTTTTTTTGTCGCCAAGCGCGTTTTCGCGCGCATTAGAAAAAACAAAATGGCTTCGAAAACACTATGAAGTGACACGCAATTTAAAAAGTGAATGAATATCGCCTGACCTTATCGCCAATCTGGCGAGAAAAGAAGAGGCACGTAGAGGAAGTATAAGTTATCATTTTAATTTTTATAACTGTGAAATTACAAATATTTTTTATCAGAGTATATGATTTTATTAGATGAAGCCAAATAGTTAAAGGTTATTTTGTGAGCATTTGCTTAAAGAGGATGAAATGTGTAGGTACATTTGTACGAAATATTCGTGATATAACATTTAAATACTAATGCATGATGCAATGGTAATTTTTATAATTATATCTCTTGTTTTTGAATGAACACATGCGATCAAATACAAAACACACATAAATAAATTATTAGTCAAAATTTGTTAATGTGTTGAGAATTCTCTGGTTGATTATCTGTAGGTTTGTCCCCAAAAAGTCTCAGTCCATGAAAATGATTCCTAGGAGGCGCTATAAGCAATCAACAAATACAATGTATTCAATGCTTATTTTTCTGTGTGATTTATTTTGCATTCTGCTCTTTCGAATGATATAAAGTGAATACAACCGACAATTAATAAATCGTATAGGCTGTGCAACTTCAACAGTAGTAGAATTTTCACCACTAGATGTCTAGACCCAGCGGTGGCTTCCTTGGTTAGGAAGTCGTTCTTATTGTAGGAAGTTTGTGAGCTCGATTTCCAACTTAATCGAAGATGTGTTCGACAATGGGAATTCGACATTGAATGGGCCATGGTTGCATTGTCCTCCTAGTGCAATTATATCTCTGGGGGTGACAGATCAAGTATTGGAAGATCTTCTGCTTAGACAGTGCTTCTAAATTACGATGATTCCCACATGGCTGCTTCCACTTAACTAGTACATTGAAGTAGGCGGTGTACATACTTACCATTAGATAAATGCGGTTAGCGAATACCAATCTGTTCATTTATTTAAGATAAATTTAAATACTGTAATTAAATGTATCATTAGGTAGATTATTTTTTATCAATAATTATACAGTAGGTTTGATTTTATTAGATTCACACGAAATAAATAAGTAAGAAAAAATTTAAATTGTGGACACAAGCTTCTGGGTTTATTTTATGATTGTACTTCAGCAAAAATTTTTCTTCAGAAGCAAAGAAAGCCGATGGCACTTTTGTAGAAATTATTTTGCTAATTTTCAGATATAAACTCTGCAAAATATGAATTTAATAGAAATTATATGTAGCATTTTTTTGTCTTGAAATATTTTAAAATTATCGAGATTTTAAAAATTAATTTTTGTAAAATAATAAAAGACAAAAAATACTTGTTTTTCAAAACATAAACTCAATTTTTATATTTAATTACGTGAAATATTGAACAGATTCTAAAACTTATGTTTTCCCAGAAATCGTATTGAGTTTCTTTACATTTATGCTGAAACATTGCATTTTTGACATAGTTTTATTAAATTATGCTATTCTCTAAATGGCTTTCATAATGATAAAATTAAATACAGTTTCATCGTTATAAAAATATATCTTTCTGATTATAAAATAATAAAAATAATTGCCTTGGAATAATTGTGTTCTCGAATGCAATATATCAGAAACCGCCTAATTTATTTTCTTGTTTATAAATCACATAAAGATAAACAATATTTTTTATTATTTTAAACTATTCTAAAAAGTTTAAACAATAATGAATGAAATGTTATTCTTCATTTATTCGAACAGAATTCTCAAAGAAATTCAATTTTCAATTTATTTATAATTGTGGTTGATATTGAGAATTTTTTATTTCAATAAGGCATTATTTAGTTCTGTTTCATTATTTACTTAAAATTAGAGGAAATGAAATAGTTCTAAATAATTTAATTTAAATATTTTCCCTTTAAAACTACTTTTAATGGAGTTCTTCCCTTCAGAAGTTCATAAAGTTATTAAGAATAAATTTTCTGGAAAAAATATATACAATGTGTTGTTGCCACATAATTATAAATCTATTAAATATTTTGTTTAAAATTTAATAAATAGTTAAATACATATTTTATTACTTTAATTTAAAGTTATAATCGTTGTTTACAACTTGTTTTTGGAAAAATAATAATAAGATATAAGTTAACTTTTATTAAAATTATATATTTCAACTATTTAAAGAGTAATTTGCCCTTTCGTAACATTTTTCACAGCTAATTTTAAGCCAATATTTACTTAACGTTTTTGACGACCCTATGGGTTTATATATATATATATATATATATATATATATATATATATATATATATATATATATATATATATATATATATATATATATATATATATATATATATATATATATATATATATATATATGTATATATATATATATATATATATATATATATATATATATATATATATATATATATATATATATATATATATATATATATATAATATAGTTCTAACATATTCACAAATATTCAGGATAGTTTTTATAAACATGAAAAACATAATTAAACGCTTTCTATGTTCCTTAACTGTGGGAAACTATCTGTGGACATGAAATACTGATGCTTCTTTCTTCAAGCTATACTTTGGTGTCTCGATAAGGTCCCCGCCATGTTGAAAAATAAAATCAGGACTTCTGTGGTGAATTGTACCACTATATTTATAAGTACAGCCCTGTGTTTACGCCAGAAGCATGTTGGGGCTTGTAATAACCTTGTGTCTTGTAAGTGAGGCACGGATAAAATTATTTATCACTAATAGAGTGATGTACTACGTAGGATAATCACTTACTTTGTTATGGTGCTATGGGGTAAGATAATCACTTACTTTCTTTTGGTGCTATGAGGTAGGATAACCACTTACTTTGTTACGGTGCTATGGGGTAGGATAATCACTCACTTTCTTACTCATATATCATAGCATGGGAAGTCCGGTTAGCATAGAAATCAATTTCCTTGATAATCCTTTACCCAGTCAAAGACTTCCTATATTCGGAATAGAATCTTTATTAATGTTTTATTTCGTCACCTGACTGCAGTTCAAATCTTCGACGTGTTTGCTAATGACGGAATTTTTTTTGTTAACTAATTATCGAGAGTCCTTCTATATAATGCATATAGCCATATTTCTAGGGACACAGTTTTGCTATTAACGGAAATGGATCGAAGAATACTAAAGATCGATCTTTTCCATTACTTTTTCTCGTTTCTAGGATGACATTATTTTACAATGCTTAGTATCATAGGGAGAATGTGGCTTTCAGATAATGTTGTTTGTATCCATTCCAATTATGAGAGTGACAAGTTTTCTCAAGTTGTAATTCTTTTCGGTTTTAGTAATTTCTGTAATTTTATCTGTATCCGTGAAATTGCTTAATAGCTGTTTAAAGTAGATTTGAAACGAAACGTTTCTGAAAAGTCGGATATTTTTATTCAAAATACTTTTTTGATATTTTTATGATGTAATCAAGTTTAGACTATTTTCCTAAAAGGTCTTCAGTAAATTTATTAAATTAATTCGATAGACCTGGAAATGTGTTTAATGCATCTGAATATTTTAAACGTATTGTCGGCACAAGTCAACATCAAAAGGTTTTCTATTTTTTCTTCAAGAGTACACATTTTTTCGAATTCACCAATTTTTGAAGAGGAAGGTATAGTTTTTAGCATTGTGAGAATAATATTCCCACGACTAAAAGTTAAAAAAAATCTTATCCTACTTCTACCAGATTACAGCTTAGACATTTTAATAAGCTTTTTGTTCATTTAGAAGGTATTAATAATTTTCAAGTCAATGATTTTTACCTTATTTCCTTAAATCATATATCGGATAATAAGTTCCAACCCAATGTACTACATATTTTGAAGTATTGAACTTCAATTTTATCTGTTAGTGCAGTTTTACTACATAAGCACTAATGTTCACAGTTTCAGGATCTTTCTTTAGAGCAAATACAAATGATCTGTCAACATTTTCAATTACTTCATATTCATGTTCAGTGTGTTCATGTCATTCATGTGTCAGAACAACATGTTCAGTGTGTCAACTGTGCACTTCTTATATCGGATTTCATTAATGTTAACAGTTTTATTGATATGGTCTGACTCTATCAGATCAGATGGGAGATTATAAACAACAACTGATAATCTTATCCCTTTCTTCACACTTATATTACTTATACCGAAAGCACCTAGGATTTATGATATCATGAAAGAATTTTGGCTTAATTCGTTTCTACGTATATGCGTATTACCTTATATCTTTATGTTTTAGTTTACTTTTAACTCACTTTAATCTATTTTAACTCAGATTGTGAATGTTTTCTGAATGGAATACAGTATTGATACTATAGTTTGCGAGTATTCTAAAAGTAGATTGTTGCTATGGTGTCCATATATGGGACTCCATAGCAATCATCACATGATGTTAAGTATAACAACTGACGATGTTGTACATATGATCAATTGCAATTTATTTGCTTAGAAATAAATACACTTCTCGAAATAAAACACATAGATGATGCTCAGCTGGAATATTGTCTATATAATCATTTTTAATAATCTTTTTTAGTTATTTGATATAGGCTAAAAGCGATAAAAGCTGCAACCTGTATAGAGCTCAAAGGACTAGTTGGTAAATTTATTCTAACATTTAAAAAAATCAAGTATTTAAAAATGTACATACTGATTCATAATAAGCTCTTAATCATTGCACATATTAATAATACGTTCTACAAAACTTTTATCAGAATAGAACAAAAATAAAGAACATTCCCACACACTGAATCCCCATTGGGAAAGGAGGTGAAGCACATACAAGGTCACTTTCTGTAATAATGCTACGATTCAATGCTCCAGAGTTGTTGCTCGTGTTACACTTCGTTGGTGCAAGTCATTGATTTCGATGATGTAAATCATTGATTTACCAATGATGACAGTCATGGAAGTGGAATCCATTTACCGACGGCGATTTCTGCATCGTGTCGTGTTATTTGCGGCTTCAAACCATGGAGCTTATCTTTTCAAACAGCAATCTAAAGCAGTCTTTTGAGTTGTGCAGGGGCATTAGTTCCATTAGTGACCTGTTCGTCGGAGGATATATTAAGTAATGTCTATGTTTCAAAAAAGAACATGCTTACTTTAGTAATGTACGCATTTACCAATTTTTGTTCTATTCGTATTCCAGATTATTCGGAAGTTTAAACTGGTGACCTGTACGTCATACACTACTTAGCACAATACTTTTTATAGGAATATCGACAAAAACATACATTGTGTGTTTAAAGTATCTTTAGTTTTCAGTACTCCAATGATCGCAAATGGTACGAAATTACACTCAATGATATTTCTTAAAGTGATACAATTCAAAATCCATTGTTTTAACCCATTGTTCGTAAGAAGAATTACCTAAAAATCATATAACAGATTCTATAAATATAGCAAATTATATAACTTTGAAATCTATACTCCAAATCATCCCCAAAATTCTATTAAACAACAATGCTTTGTTGTTCAGTTTTTCTTAATTTTTCTCAGAACAATATTGTTGTTCTGATATAATGCCTGGCTAGTTTGTATATTTCAGCACTATAAAGGCACATTATATAGTTAATATTTTGATGGCACATTATACAGTGGGATACCCACTGGGTGTGCCCGAAAGTGGGTCTAATTTAGAAACAGGGACCAAGCAGAAGATCTTCAGACTTGGCCAGAAGTATCATTTCCCAGTGGAGGAAATTGCGACCATGATATATTTAACGTGCGCTAGCTGCCATTTGGAAACATAACGGATCTTCGATTGGGTCGAGATTCGAACTGACCTCCTACCGATAATGAGAGCGAATGCTCTAACCAACCAGGCCAACTTAGTCATGTATATTCTACAAATTAATTGAAAGAAAAATGTAATGGTTGCACTTCATTTTTATGATTATGCGGCTATATTTTAAGAGTATTTCATAAATGAATTTATTTTGAAAAGGTGAGTTTTATGTTCAAAAATAAAAATCTTTTTCATTTTAAAAATAAAAAGGAAGATTTAGTTTAGAGTGGAAACCAATGTGATTTTTTAAATGAGACAGAATTAATTAAATTGATATCGAAATTAATAAAAGTTACTTATATTTACAAATTATTAATCATTAAAAAGAAGAGTCATTAATCTAATATTTACATTATGAAAGCAATGACTGAATTTAGGAATTCTTTGAACATAACATGATGTATATTAAGCACATCCACTGCAAATCGAGAGGAATTCCGAGTACTGTTCAGAGCCCGTTCGCTTGATAATCTGATTCTAATTTCTCTAAATTACAATTCATCAATTTGAAATGTAAATATTCATATACATTAATACAAAAAATGTTACAGCATTCAGGAATAAATCACCCACTGTCGATTCTTTGTCTGATATTGCTTAGAATTCTTGCATACACCATGTTAAGATAAATGCAACACTTTCTCTCTGTCAGTTCTTTTAGTGTGAAATAGCGACTTGTTAATCTGTCATGGATAACTCTAGCATTTGAATTATCACTAAGATAAGTGTCCTTATTAATTTTGTGCTTAAATAGGTGGAAAAAATATGGTGCTCAACACTGGATCTTTTTTGATGCTATAACCAAAAGATTGTTACTAATATTTATCATAACCAATTATTTGCTTGCTGCCCATACCATACTACAGTTGGTACTGGGTAAGTGAGCATGTCATCTGCACTACTGTCCTTTTTAATGACAAATTTAAACTTGGCTTCAAAAACGTTAACAGTCATTATTTGATTTGGAAAGATCGTAGAACATGTTATCATCCATTCAATAACCATGAAAGAGATGCATATGAAGGGGTATAAGTATCATAGGGACATATAGCCCTACATGAAATGTTGTATGTGGTGATTTTCATCAGGTGATCACATCAGGTGATGCAAAGGTGATGATTTCTTCTTACACACATAGCAGTACCGATGAGAGCTTGAATTGTATCTTAAGGTTAACGAGTTTCGAAATACTCGCCCATCACCAAACGCCTCGTTATTTTGAGCCACGATCAGGTGACGAGGTCACACCTGTGCTGGCGCCCTTCTCTCCACATCCACACCACACCAGCGGAAGGACTTTGTATGTCACAGATTTACATGGACACGTCCCTGACCCACGGAGCTCCAGCAATCCTGGAGAGAAAATGTAGTCACATTTAAAATCACTACCGCCGCAAATGATGCTTCCCTTTGCTGATCTTAATGGGAAGCTACTGGAGCTCTGATTACTTCTTACAAAGGGACAACATTATACAACCTATCTTCGACCATTACCTTAAGCAGCAAACAATTTAATGTATGAGAGCCCATCTTGATTTCTAAACCTGAATCAATCCCACCGATGATGTTTAAGATGTTTAATGACGACATGCAGCAGTTCTCAGTCTTTTTCTTCAGAGTCTTTTAATGCTCAAAAGTATTTCGCTAGAACAATGGCTTATACTTCTTGCTAATGGGAATGAGCGTATAGTTGATACCATCAAGCATTACTGTAATTGCTGCCGTGAGTACCACAAGACAGCCTTATTGCTGTCACCTAGTTATAAAGGTAATCATTATGTAAATCATAGTCTGGGTGTCTAATCGTACTGAAGATAATCCCAATGTCTCAAACTGACTTATTCGATTTCTTGTATTATATGCTTATTTATGAAACATGACTGTCGGGTAATGTTTTTAAGTGTTATTTTATATCTCCATAACCTCCTGAAATAATTTAATTTCATTAAAGTCCACACCGATCTTTTGAGCTGTCATTTTTTTAAAAAGGATTTTCCTTTAATTAGATAAAATATAGATTGATTTTATATATGTACCTTTTGAATTTGTTTTATATAATATTGTTGCACACTTTAAGTAATTTATGTCAAATTGTAAATAAGTCAAGATTAAAATAAGGATATCTGGATATATATTTTAACCAAAGCATTTAATAAATGCACAAATTACCTACCATAAATTAAAATGTTTCTGTTTTTCTCTTCTGCAGGATGGGAACACGGAACCGGAGTTTTTATATCAGAAGTTGTTCCAGGGTCAATCGCTCAAAAACAAGGATTGCGCGTAAGTCAGCATGACTCAAATGAGCGCGATTTAAATGAGCATGAATTGCATTTAACAAGAAGAGAAAATCTTATTGAAAATAACTAGTATAATAAACATTTTAATTTACATTGAAGGATTAACAACATTAAAATAATTTTCTCCAAAAGGTATCCTTAATTTATATACAGAGCGACAAGAGAGAACATTTATATGAAATGTACTTCAATATAAAGTATAATAAAAAGTTGATATATGTTATTCATTAAAAAAAATGTACGTTTTTTCTGGTCTTTTATGGGAGTTATAAAATTAATATTATAAATTCCTCTAGAAAATATTTGTCGGCAAAAAATAAAAAATTGCTAAAAGTTCCATTCTATACAACTTTAAACAAAATGGAAATATCTTTTATTTTTGGTTGATATTGCAAAATTTGACAAATACCTCTCTTTGCTTCGAGTGCGGAAATTTTTAATTCATTGAAATTTAATGTAATCTGTTAATACTGATTCAAATCCTATTAGATTTAAATAGGAGCTGATCACCATTAAATGATTAGATATCGCAAAACTGCGAAACAATGTTCACTTATAGAAATTGCATTTCGCTGTACTGTTTTGATTTTAATAAATACAACATATGATGATGGGCTATCCCAAAACAGTGAAGACGCGACATCCGTAATTTTACAAACTGATTTTTATTTTCTTTGTATCATTACTACGATAAATATTTTACCGATAATCCTTTGAAGAAGAAAAAAAATTAATAAAAAATTGATAAAGGAACACCTACTATTTGGTGTTATACTATTATTTATGATTATTAAGTATAATAATTAGAGTAAAAAATTAAAAATAAATTGGTAAATGAAAATACACAATTTGATGTTTTACAAATATATCATCATTTATCTTTATTAAACATAATGTGGTAAAATGACCGTATTTATGAGTATGCCATGTCTTGAGTATTATTTGCTTGAGTTTCATCAAAATAGAAAGCTTTCATCAAACGACATTTTTTGACAAAAGAAACAGTATTTCTAATCTTTGTTATTTTATTAAAATTTCGTTATGTTATTAGAAAATTGATAGCTTTTTGATCAACTTATGTTTTTTTTGTGATAAAAGAAGCAGTATTTCTAATATTTGTTATTGTACTGTAATTATGTCAGTGGAAAACCTATCTTTTTTTATCAACGTGTGTAAAAAATTAATAATAATAGGTAAATTAATTAGTTTAATTAGTAATTAAATAGGTAAAAAAATTAATAATAATTTACATATACTATACAAATGTACAATTTACGTTATTTGAATGTAAAAGAAGTCAAGCAATATTTTATAGATATTTGCCCAAAACTAAAATTTTTAGAATACCTTCGCATCAAGGTTTTTATTTATTTATTTTATCAATTTCACTTTAATTTTAATCAAATCTAAAAGTAACACAAATTATATATAAAAATTTCCGAAAATAAACTATTTAAGCCATTTTAATAAATGCAGATAATCATTTCTTTCATATCAAATTTTGAGCTTAAATAAAATTTCTTTGAATTGAAAGATTATTTAATAAAATATAGTCTCAGGATTGATTTCATTTTTAAAAAGCGTGGTTTATTTTGCTTGTAAATTATTATATTTAATAAGTATATTTCTCCTCTCAGGTTGGCGACCAAATTGTGAGGATCAACGGATTCAGCATCCACCGGGCCATTCACATGGAAGTCCTTAGTCTCTTGAAGACGTGCCCTGGAATTGTTCTCAAAATTAAAAGTAAGCCAACTGCTTCATTTATGCCATTCTGCTTAAGATTTGTTCTTTTGAATGCTCATTCATTATCCGCTTATAAATAATGTTTCTCTTCTCTTTTCTTTTCAGGAGTTGGTATTCTTCCCGTCAAAGAGTAAGTTAAATGAGCAGTTTTATTGGGATTTTATAAATTTCTATGTTGCGGAATGTTTTTAATGTTTCATAGTATTTTTTTAAGTGTCTATGCATAATGTTTAGTAACTATTGTTAACAGTTACTACACATTTAATTTTTAAAATTAACTATTAAATATGATTATTTGTAGAGTATTTAAATTTTAAACACGTTTTAGTAATGGAACAATTAATTAGTCAACAATAATAGTTGAATAGTTGAGATTAAAACGCAGCATTTAAAAACAAAATTGCATTCCGAATAAATTGTTTCGTGATATAACATTAAATTATTAAAAAAATTTACTTTTAGTATAAAAAAAATTATATTTGTAAAAATACAGAATATGAAATAAATTATTGCAATATTTTATTATAACATCATTTTTTTCTCATAATAATTATTCTTGTAAGCTATATTGAATAGCCATTGTCTTCATATCACTAAATTTTTTAGTATTCTTTTGCACTTAAAGTATATATACTTCGTGCATTTAAATATAATCACGTCTCTAAAATACTTTTATTATATTCTCCCTTGATTTATTTTATTAAATTTATTTTTCCTTCTTCATAATAAAACAACTATGAACTTTAAAACTGTAACTATCTTACTTTAAAAACTATTCTACTTTATTTATGTATAATTATAAAATATATATATATAAAAAAAATAATAAAACTAGGAATGTATTGACTTAAAATGAATATTTGAAATAAATAAAAATAATGAATAAAAAATTTATACATTCTCAGTGTATGACTGAAATTTATAAAATATTGCTGTTTTGGTATTTAATTTTCCTTTTCATATTGGTAAAAATATTTAATTATATTTATATTAAAATTTTTAAAGTAAACATTGCATATTATTGATAATTATAAAATGTGTTTATTTGTTTCTAATATGATATTTGGTTAATGACACAAAATTACAATTATTAGAAATTTCAAAATAAAAAAAACATTGAATTATTGTATTAACAATTTTATCAAGCAATTTTATATCTTATCAAATAACAACTATTAAACCTAATAAATAAATCACTAACAGTTTTGGTGCTGCCATCTAGTGTTAGTTAGAAAAGTAATTTCAGACAGATGTATTTAAAATTTTCTAATTAGAAGTTTTGCGACTTTTTATTGGTTATAATTGAACTAATTTCGTATTAAATATATTTTAATGTAATATAATTACTGAATATTATAATAAAAATTACATAATAGATAATTTGGGTCAATTGATTATTGTAAAATAAAATTTGCTTTATGATTTCAGATTTTATAATTATTTAAAAATTTGATTAGAAATAACTTAAAATTATACATGATAGCTGTCAGTAATTAAACAATTGAAAACATTCTATCGAATGAAAGAATGAAAAATAACCGTGCTTTTTCTTAAATGAAATTTTTTTTTGTTTGTATGATAATTCAAATTGATATTTAAAAGAGAATTTATGTTATTTCTATAGACGTGATAAAGATCCTGTCACTTGGAAAATTGTAGAACCTCAAAATAACCTGATCTGTTCCAGTCAAGTAACTGTAAGTGATTTTTTGGGCTTTTAGATGGAAATTCGAACTTAATGTTAAATTTAAATTTGAGCTTGTTTTCAATTTCTCAAAAAAAATTTATTATTTCATAACTTTGAATATATTTTTAAAAAATGCTCATTTAGCTTAAACTGGTAAATAAAATGTGTTTATGGTTCAAAGTTTCAACGCTCAAATTTTTTATCTCTTAAATATCATTATTTAAAAAATCAATTAACGCATCTATTGATATGTACTTTAAAAATTGTATATTGAAAATAATTTTTGAAAATATATCGCGCTTTGGGCGCTATTGAAAATAGAAATTGCATTAAACAGTAAAAATTAGTTTAATTAAAATATCTTTCTTTCTTGACATCTAGAATATAACGTTAGTTGCAATAAATTATTTGTTCAGTATTGACATTAATGCCATTGCCACATCATTGACTTTAAGATAATTATGAAGAGCTGGTTCAGATATTAAATTAAATTAGTTTTAGTTCAAGAGTTAATGTCAAATTAAAATTAATAGTTAAAATATATATGTATTAATCAATCCTACTTTGTATCTATCTTAACTGTGTACAAATCAATAATAAAATTATCTATACAATAAATCAATTTAATCATTAAATGTGCAATTGATATGTAATATTGAAGAGTTAAATGTAAATTAAGAATGAAATGAGAAGATATATGAATGAAATAGAGAATTGCATTTTACTAAATTTAATCAACTGAATAGTAATATCGCGTTAAAATGAAAATGATATGGTAAAAAGAATAATTTTTATCATGATGTCTAGTTAAACAAAAGCTGAATAACTTAGATTAATTTATTGGGGAAAATATTTTTATTTTATTTTAGTTTTTATTTCTTGGCAGAAGCATTGGAGACAGATTCTTATCTGATTCATCTTGGTATATTTGTCGCATTGCCTTTATGTTCTGCAAGAATCTCTTTGTGTACTTTTTTATATTAAAATAAAATCTGCTTATATATTTATCCAAATGATTATGAAGAATTATATTTTTACTCAAATCAGCAACTAGTTTTAGGTTTATTTTACTATAGCTTTCCAAATCCAAATTATCAAAATATTCTCAATAACAGAACACTAAATATCAATAACAGAAATAGCAGAAAACTGATTATTTGTCATGTGTATAGGAAATTTAGAAATTTTAATGAATTTATATATTTGATGGACTTTATGTTAACTTCAGAAAACCTTATGCAAATATTTTGGTAACAATCGCCATCTTTATTAAATAACTTTGCGAGTGGTTTCATTGAGCGGCAATGTTTTCTATCGTTTTTCATAACTTTTTTTTAGCATTTTGCTTTTGTGAAGGACACAGAAAACTTTCAGATACTCTTCTGATAGATGTGCATGGAGAAAGTAAAAATGCGCCACCATCTTTTGCTCAATGGTGGCATTCGGTAAAGTTTTGAATATTTTACTCGGAAGACCATAATTCTTAGTATAGCCAATGTTTCGTATGAATTGTTACCATAATTAAACTATTTTAAAAAACCTATGCTTATCAGACTATTATTAGCATTTTACTCATTATTTTTTTTTTAATTTCTTTCACTTTTTTCGTTATATTCTAATATTACGCTAACAAGAAAAACAAAAGTGCTCAGACATTGTTTCGTTATGCTATTGGAAAATTAATCTTCTTTTGATCAACGTTCTGATTTTGGTGACAAAGGAAGGGGAATTTCAAGTATTTGTCATTGTATTATAGTTTTCTATCATGGGAAATTTTTTATCCTTTATTTAACAATATACTATTTTTGGTGAAAAGGGTAAGAACAGTACATCAAATATTTGCTTCTTTATGTTATTGGAAAATCCACCCTCTTTTCATCAAAGTACTTCTTTTGGTGATAAAGATTCTACAAGGTTATTTTCCTAGGTTTTATAAGTTAACTAAAAAAGTAAATAAAAATAGTTGACTAAAAAAGTAAATAAAAATTTAAATCAGCAAAAGTCATTAGTGACTGCAGATGCCCGAATATATAGTGAATACTGTTTCAAAAACTAAATCCAGTTCGGTCAAAATAACAATTCGAAATCAAAGTAATAATGAGAAGTTTTAAAGTCGTTGAAACATTTTTCGCAATTTTAAAAATTTTTAGTATTATTTTATTTTTATTGTGTCTATGCAAAAAGCATAGACACAATAAATATATATTTTTAATTTTACCAAATAATTTTATCTGAGAAAGGCGTACCTTAATTACTAGCAATGATGATGTATGTCTTTTTTCCTCAATGAATGCAGCATTCACGTGTGAATGGATCTACTTTGGAAAACAGCATCATAGTGAAAGTAGAGATCAGTGTTCCAGGCACTGCCAGTCTTGGTTGCAGGTAAGAAAGTATAAATCTGTCATTTAACTTTAATAAAGTTTTTTTTTAAAAATAGAGTTAGAAAAATTATAAAAAATTCTGTCGATGTTTTCATTGATAATGAATCGTATTCACACCACGCAATTCACAAGAGAGGAAATCTGGAAAATTCCCAAACGTGCACCCCGATCAATGTATATGCATAAGCTAGAAGCGCAACATCCTTCGCCCACTGTTCAACACTAATAGGAATCGAACACGAGACCTTTAAGAGTGCATTTTCCTACCTCCAGGCACCGGAACGGTTTAAAATAAGTAGGCATTATTACGCTACATCAGATTAACGCATTTGGAATAAATATGTGTAACATATACCCAAACCCATTTTATTCATCAACAATTTAAAAATACATGGAGAAACTACAAAGCATTTTTACTTAAGTAGTAAAAGCGAGAATAAATAAAAAAAACAACAAACAGTCAAGGTACCTTAAATAAGCACAAATTCACAGCTGTATCGTAGGGCTTTTCATGATTAATCTAATCGGATCTTCTTAAAAAAAAAAGATGTATATATAGACTTTGCCTGCTTTTTAGGGATTCCAGAAAGAGAAGCTTCCTCAAAAGTCTAATTATGTCATAAATGTTTTGCTAAATATCACAAAATGGTAAGCGTTTGCCATAAATCTCTGGCAACTCTAACACACTTTTCTCTAGCGTTGTTATAGACTAAACAATCCTCAGTTCCCATCATTTTGTCGAATCTCATGAGAAAGCAAACTTTACAGGAGGACTTCTCCGGTCATGTCGCAACAATATGCTCTTCAGATATGAGAGTCGGAAAATACCCATTAATCTTATAAATTTTGCGAATACTATTATTAATTTACTACCCATCAATGAAGATTGAATAGGAGAGAGATGTGGACAATATTACTTAATAAGTTGTGCGGCAAACACAACGCTAAATTCAAATCCCTATCTCGTAAATTTTTTTACCCAGTCACATTAAACTAATAGTAATATATATGATAACTTTCTTGCATTAAAATAATAAAATTATTAACTCGATGTAATTATTTACTACTGAGCATCAGACTGCAAACAGATTTTAAAAGCTCTGCTTTGGTTTACAGCATCGCCAAAGGTCCTGCCGAACTCCCTGGTATCTTCATGTGTACTGTGAAGGAAGGTGGCATCGCCTATCAGGCTGGCTTACAGGTGGGCGACCAGATTCTGGACATGAATGGTACAAGCTTTCACGATCTAAAACTCAACGAGGTATGCTAAAACATCGTTTCTCGTATGAACTCTAACTGTAAATTTACATCTGTTTATGATAGATTGAATGGACATCGTGGTTTTTATGCAATGAAATTTATAATTTCACATTAACCTTATTAATGTTCTTTATTTATATTACAATTTCTAATAATTTAGTAAAGTGATTTTCCCTAATCACAATCTAATCAAAATTAGAATTATCATACTTTTTAAATATTGTTTGAAATTATATAATGTATATATACAGATGAATATATAGGATGATATATATTCCAAATACCCTCAGCTAATTAAATGACGCCCGTTTTTAATTCAATGTTGCTCTACAAAAATATAAAGAACGTTTACGATATTTCCGAAATAATTTTTATGTCTGGTTAAATTATTCCAAAAAGAAATACTTAAGATGCTGTCAATATATACCCAATAATTAACACATTCAGCCATGAATCGCAAATATATGATTCGCTTAAAATTTTCAAGAAAGTAAAGGACAAATTAAATGTCGGTAAAGCAATATTGTACGAAAGGGACTTGTGGAGCCCCACTTAAAATTTCATAATATAAAAATTTAATCGTTCCAAGTGAATAATTCAGTGCTATGTTCCTTTCCTTCCAGGCTGTCGCCCTAATGAAATCAGCCAAAGATATCCGCCTCACCGTCAAGAAAGGGGCGGGCATCAGCCTGTTTCTGGACAACGCCTCCACCAGTCAACTGTCTTGCAGCAGCAACAACAAAAACGAAGACACTATTTCCAGCACTAGAAGCCTGAGCGACGGGTAATTCTCTATCAGCATATCCCTGGATTTGAACCAGAAACATAGCTATGGATAAAACCAAGAACACTATTATTTTACCACAAACACGAACACCAGCTTAAATCTTAGAATAGATTAATTTGTGATAGATAAAGGCATTGTTTGCATAATTTAGTGTAGTAAAATCACGGTTTTGTGTTTAGTGCAATAATTTTAATGTAGAGTGTAGAACGAAAAGTGTAGTTTATGTCTATATAGAGTTGTGCTTTTAATAGAAAGTACTTTGTTACTTAAATTATTTTATAAAAAAAATAAATTTTAGAATAAGACATGTGGAGTTTGTTATTTTTGTTTTATTAATAACTTAACAAAATATGTGTCAACAGATAAGAGCTGCAATTTTTAGGTGCAAAAGAAGAACGTACATTATTCATATAATTATTGCAATTTTTGTAAAGTTGAATAAACTGGAATTTTTTATGAATTAAAATCACAAAGATGTGTAAAATTAAACTATATCTAATAAATAATATGCTTTTATGATATAGCTATTTTTTAAATTTAATTTAATGACGAACGCGCTGACATTTTAATAAATGGAAATGTACTTCATTTCTTTTACTCTTCAAAATTACTAAAACAATATTTATCATGTAATTAACGAAAATGTCTCTTGGCAATTGTGGTTATAAAACCATTGAAAAGAAATAAAGGATTTTAAATAATGATAATCTTCGGTTTTATATATGAAGAAGTAATTACCTTCATGTAAACAAAAACGAAATGAAAATTAAGATCTTGTTTGTGCGTGACGGCTTCAAGGCACTGTAGAAGACGTGGTACGGTGACTACTTTTAAGCTTACCATTAACATATTTGTAAGTAGCTAGTGGTTCCTTGATTTTTGCACGTAGAATAGAAGCTTGCACTTTGGGCTGGCTGATAGCATGTCATTGGTTTTGGGGTTGCCATTTCTATTATCAGCAATGTATTCAGAAATGATTTTTTTACCATATATGTATTATAAAGTAAATATTTATCATCCATTTCAATAGTTCAACAGAAGGAAAGGATTATATAGAATACTTGAAATCTGATTTCTTTCTACGTTACAGTTATTTGAAATGCCATCAAAGATATGAAAAATATATTTAACTAATGCTATAATTACCATCAACATTTCATTGCATTTATTTTTAAACAAATAACATAAAAAATGACTTGGAGTATTTCATTCTTTAAAGAAAATACGTGATTTCGAAATTGAATATATGCTATGTTAGTTTTGTCTTATATCAGTTTTCATTAGAGATTCTCATTTTTTACTCATAGAAAATAAAGTAAAGAACAAGCAGCATTATTAATTAAATTATGAAACAATATAAATAAATATATTTATCATTTGATGCTAAATATTTCATTTAACCTGGAGTTCAATTAAAGTATAAATAGTAAAGAGCAATGAGATACCTTTTTCTTATATTTTTGATTTAACGCAGTCTACTTTCTCTTTAACTTATTAAATTTATAATGAAAAATCTATTTTTGAGTTTAGGAGTTGCGAACAAAATTTATATCAAAAAGTAAATACTAATAAGTTTTCAATAAAATAATATTTTTATTTCACTGCAGTCCAATATGTACAAGCCGAAATTCTTTTATTGAATATGTAATTCAATTTCTATTTTTACTACCACAATTACATCTTCTCTGCTTATAGCTATCAAATCTTTCCAATCACTAACTAATAATTTTCAATTTATAACTGCCATTTGCTGGTGTTAGTCTAGCTTTCTGTACTAATAAGTGAGAAATACATATGAACAGAACTAAGAGAGAAGCGATTGAGTATAAAATATACAAATTTTTACATCCATTAAGATTTTTGTTTTTTAAGTATATTAAAGTAAATTTTGCGAAAAGTTATTTGTTGCGCCTTATTGTCCTATTTTGAAGATTATAACTACTTAGGATTGTTACAGTAATATCTCTAATATATAAATATATTTTAACATTTCAATTGCTGTTTGAATATTTAAGAGAAATAGATACACTGTGCAAAGAGAATACTGTTATTTCAAGTAGTATGTTTATAAGTTATATTTTAAGTAAAAATCACAAAATAAACAAAAACATTTCCTTTTAATTTACATTCATAAAAAGGAATTGATTCAGAATTTAAATCAACTGAAGCAAATTTCATAAGTTATACAGTATATTAAAATGAAATGGCATTTTATTAAGTAGGAGATATGAGAAATCTTCATTTTTCTGTCCAGTTATCCATTGTTCTTGTTACAACGTAATGCGTTATCGGATAAACTAACTAGTACTGAAAGCTAGACCTTAATCGGCTTATCAATGATACCTGTTACCACTAACACGGATTTCTTTCCCAGGTTGTCGACAACTCTGAAGGATCACGAGTTCTCCGGCAGCTGTTCCTCCAAGTCAGAAGGAAGCTCCTTTCAGAGCAGCGTCTCCAGCGATTCAGAGAAGGACTACTCCATCTCGGAAGAGAGTGCCTTCGAAGGACTACCAAAGAACGGCAAGTGGCCGCCGGCCAACCACAAGAAGAATCCATCCTCTGCCTCCACCATCGAGGACGATTCCTGGATCCTCGAGGAAAAGAGGAGTTTGGAGGAGGACAGAAGGAAGCTAGCCGAGGAGAAAAGAAGGCTAGAGGAGGAGAAAAGGAAGCTGGAGCTGGAGAAGACTTCTTCCTCCTCTTGCTCTTCTCAGCCGACGTCCTTGGAAGATAGCTCCATCAAGGACAACAGCTTCTTGAATGAACTTCAGAAGGTGGCAGCGAGGATGAACACCAGGGAGAACAAAGGAGATGATGTCATGAGGAATGGAGTTCCGATCAAAACGACCAGAGCAGGTTGGTTTTGAGTACCACTATGACATTGCAATATTCATCCAACTAACAGCATGTACTTAATTCCTCATATGTTGCATTCTGAAATATTAGATAATATTTGTCAAATTATTACTATACAACCATTTTAATAATCATAATTAAGTCGCACGATAGCATAGTGGAACAACCAAGCTTTCTGAAGTGGGAAGCTCTAAATTAGATTGTAACTATTGTTGAATAAAGAGAAGTGAATGTGCATTTGTTTATGAATACTTATTAGAATGGGTATTTGGAAGGTTTCTTTCCTTGGAGATTAGTTAATATAATTCACAATGCATGGAAAGCCATTCTGGAAAGCTAGCCATAGTATGTGTGGTCAATTAGATAGAATAATTTCATGTCTTTTAAAGCTTGCAACAGTTTCCTTTTGTTAAGCAAGGCATTATTCACTGCAAATTATGATCTTTAATTATTCTGAATGGAGCAATTTTTAGTTGGGTTTTGCACACTCATTGCAATACTCTGAATATTGAATACAAAGAATAATTTGCGATACATTTAATGACGATTATTTATTTACAGTTGAATATACACATGAATCATTCACAAAAATCACTCTTATATTACTCTTTTACTTTGTAAACGAAAAAGAAAATACTTTGAACAGCACGACATTAGTCAAATAATGCCCATTTGAAGCATTACAATTGCAAATGTTAGGACACAGAGACTGCATGCAGAGTGATTGAGTGGTATTCTCTGTCATGTCGATCTGTTGTTGAAAGAGGCGGTTGATAGTTGAATTGCCAAGTGTTCAATCTCTAATTTGATAGTTCCTGCTTGTCTTCTATTTTGGGTATGTTTGTTGTAGCCCACAACTTCTGTTTCCAGAAAGTAACTTTAGATGTTTTCTTCAACTTTAACTATGTTGTGAGCATTATTTCTTAATTCCAAAGCTATAATGCTTGAAACGCCAAAAAGGTAAAAAGTTTTCATCAAGAAAGTTGGAATTTTTCTTGCCATTTCATTTATACTTCGAATTATGTTTCTAAACTACTAATGTTTTAAATATTTTATACCATTTTACATTCATTGAAACTGCAGATTTCTTAAGAAAACTATAAATAAACGTTAAAAATAATGTAATTTATTCATTTAGCTCTTAGCAATTAATGAAAAACGTTAATTTAATGTAATGATGCATTATTACTAGAAGGCTTGGATTATGAAACTTCCAAATCAATGGATTAAAATATTTCTCTAATATCTGATTACGTTTTCTAATAAAGTGAAATATACCAATGCAATAATAAATAAAAATAATTTATTTTCAATAGTAAATAGTAATTATTTTTTTTATTTATTGTTAAGTTAATAACTAACTTAATAATAAAGGAAAGTAATCCAAGCATTATAAAGCAATAATTTTACCTCAAATGGCGAATATTGAATACTTGAGATAAAAAGTTTATTTATCTCAAATTAAACAGTTATAAAGTGCAGTAAATTAATTTGATTCTGAATTTTATCAGTGATTTTGAATGTCCTATTTTTATTAATTTTCTTTTTAAAATAATTTTCGAATTTTTTAGTTTCGCCATATAAGCATGTGAATGCTGTATGATATATTATCATTTCTTAAAAGTTTAGCCATATTTAGGAAAATTTAAGAATCATTAAATAGCATTTTTAAAATTGACAACAAAGTTTTTAAAAAAGGTTTATTTTAGATATTTATATTAATGCAAATACCTCGTGAAATATTTTTATATAATTTATTATTCTATTTAATTAATCAATAAAGTTTTGGTAAATGTGCAAGAGAGTAAATTCACCAATTAGCTGCCAAACAATATCTGTTGTCAAATGTTTCTATGTATCTATATCTATCTATCTATCTATCTATCTATCTATCTATCTATATATATATATATATATATATATATATATATATATATATATATATATGCGTCATTATTTAAGTTGGTGGCGTAAATGGTTTGCCCATATGAGCCTACAGTACCGTCTCCTACACTTTATCGAATTATAAATACATACAAATAATTTCAAAACATAACTAATACAACTCAATTCAGATGATTAATCAATACATTTTGTATTATTTTTTAGAAGTTTTTAAAGGTAAAAGAGGAAAGGAAGATGCTATAAAAAGAATGCAACATGGTAAGTTTTATTTTTTAAAAACTGACACATGATTCCATATTTCTGATTTTTATTTATCGAAATTAAACTAGAATTCATCAACATTAATAAAATGGAAAAGTTTACAAATATATCACAAATTGTATCAATTTCTTTAAATTTGGCTATAGTTCTGTTATGGCCAATTTGAATATTGGAGATCCTAGACTAGAAATTTCATGGTAATTTTCACGCTAAGGTTTTGATAATGGTATAAGTGAGAATCAACTATTACTATAAATTAAACTACTAAGTTTGAAGGAAAAATTAAAGTATCATAAATTAGAATATAAAATTAATTAGTGTTTGAAACCGAAATCCATATTGATCTGGATTAAAAAGATTTTATTGACAACACAAAAAAACATTATATTATCACATGAAATTATGACAACTAATATTAATAAAAGCTTCATTTATTATAAATTATGGAATTTGTTATTTCAGAAATGCTCATGGAAGAGTTTCGGGCTGCTCATAGAAAAATGTTTGGTCAACAGTCTGTTTTAGAAACGGAAGAAAATGTAAGTAAAATTCCATTTTTATTTGAATTTAATATAATTTATTTTCATATTAATTATATTCATATTCATATTAATTATAAATTTAATTTCATTATTGAATTTATCATATCTCTAGTCTAATATTATTCCTTAATTTACTATGAAATACATTATGCATGCAATAAAACCTAATTTTTTGACTAATACTTGAATAACATTGTATTCTTCTAGCTATATTTTGAAATTTATTTAAAATAATTTACCAATATCATTGCTTTATGTAGTCACATCTCATTTAAAAAAATTTAATAAAGTTATAAATACTATATATAAAACTTTATATTTTCATTAAAACTGATTTTTTGAAGTTTCTAATATATCTGGTAACCATTCAAAATCTTTATTCTCGGATAACTTTTTCTAATGTTTTAATTTATTTAACTATTTCTAAATAAGCAAGTTCATTTTTGAAACATGTTGAACATGGATAAATATATTGATTGATTAATTGGCTACTGTGGCATGTAACAGATTTAATTAAAAAGGTTTTCTTACACGAGCTTTTGCCAACTCTTTTGGAGAAGCCATAACACATTTTCGCGAAAGTGAAACAAGAATATCCAAAATGATTTCAACCAGAGAAGCCTTTTACTTTCAAAGAGGAATTTCCATATCTTGGGATACCCAAAAGCTAAATTTTTAAAAGTAACTTTTTTGCAAATGCAAGAAAAATTATATTTTATTTTTCTCTAAGACGGGAGCCTATGCATAGACATAGTTTACCTGGGCACTACTTCTCCAAATTTCTTTTATCACAAAGTCCAACAAAATCAGATTCAGGTCCTCTTACAAATTCATCAAAATCAGTTATAAATATCATAATAACAAAAGTTTTTATACATTTCACGGTCATAAAACTTCAGCTTTCAATCACAAATTCATTTCCATTACTATTGATTTGCAAATGGGATTCTTTGAAAATATTTATGTACCTTCCGCAATTATATAACCTGTATTAAATATTTTTGTAGGCAATCTTAATCAAACGGTATGCTGCCGAACAGTTCGATTTATGAGGTTAAAGTACGATGATTTGATTTCATAATTTCATGGAATGGATTGTTCTGAAATTCCACATGTCAGTTTCAAGTGCATTCAGAACATTCATTTTGTGAATTCTAAAAGAATATGAGTGGTTGGTTTACTGTTATAAGTAAATTAAATACCATAAACCGGAAATTTTCCAGTAAAAAATTGAAGTTTGAAAATGTTTTTCTTTGATTCCAAAAAATAAGCAAGTTAAGAACCTCGTTTTCAAAAGATAAGATAAAGATTGATAAAATGTTGCGTGGATTATTTTGTTACTTATTTTTTTCTAAATGCTCTTTTATTTAATAAAAAAGAATTGACTTTTCCTCATAATCCTTTGTTCTCATCAAACGCACTTTATTTCCAGGAGAAAGAGAAAGAGGAAGCAGACAGTTGTGATTCCAGGATGATAACCAAGGGCAAGGCCAAACCACCTCCTCCTCCACCAAAAACAATTGAAAATAATAACAAAGAGTGCCAAAAGGTAAAAAATAGAATAAGTAATCACAGAAGCTTAAGCAAACTGAAGCAAAAATTCTTACATTTCGGCAAATCACATAAAACAGACGAAAGGTTTCATAAATTCTATTGATTTTTCTACATGCTAAGTGCCTGGGGAATTTATTTTCACTCCAAGGAAAATCTGTTTAGTACTGGATCGGCCTAATCATGTTTAAAAGACATTAATTCTAAATTTGATGAAAAAGATTGGTGACGGTAAATTTTAAATTGAGGAAAAAATAAGTGAATAATTTTATACTCCTTTATGTCTGAACTTGTAAATAGCAAATAAATCGATTCCTATTTATACCTCCAAAAGATTAAATAAAATATCTTTTACAAAAAATTTTTGAAAAAAAAAAAAAGCATAAAAGAGGCAAAACAACAACAAGAATTGGGTCTATGAAATCACAAATATTCCACTTTAGCCTAGGAACAGATCAGTTGCCATTTTTCGCCTTGCTGCTAGCTACGATTGTCTCTCTAATCTCTATTGTATAAAAATGCTGTCAAGTACGATATAGTTACAAGAGGAAGTGGACGTGAATCATTTGAGTCGTTTCCCTGCACTGAGCTCGGAACACTTGTGCGAAAATTACTGGAGAGCTCAAATTAAGAAGAACGATTTATTGATTACCTTTGTGTTCTTTGTCCTAATTTTAATGTTTGTTTTCTGACTACAGTTGTCTTCTAAGCTGCCATTAGAAATAAAAATGCCTGACTTCGTTATTTCTTGCTTAACTGTCCTCCCGGAACATCTTTTTAACTGCCCGGCCATCATAAGAAGTTTACAGGCTATTGACGAATTTTCCTTTCAGAGAAAGCTCTATAATGATAAAATTGTGAGCATTGCCAAGGCCGTGATTTCGGCACATGGAATGATTTGAGTTGACTTCAAATGGACACGACACCGAACCAACAGTCATTTGTGGGAGGACTGATAAATTTACATGCAAGTACGATTTGTGACACAAAATATACTAGTCTGCCTTGTACAAAAACCAAAATGGAAAGTTTCTATAAATAATTTTTACAGTTTTTTAAAGGATGAAATGCCGATTTTTTTATTAATATACTAATATAAGAAAGAAGCAAACATTTTGATTCTTGAGATCCGCTTGTAAGTCTTCGTCGATAATAGGACAAATAGCACAATGACAGATGTACAACCACAGAAGAATAACGAAGAAAACACCCAGGGCCATGGTGGGAATCGAACCCACACTCCTACGCTCTCAAGCGATTAGCGGTGATGCTTTAGACCACTCAGCCACGGAGCGCCCTAGAATTTACTGCATAATTTTTATATGTTTCCATCCCTGTGGCGTAATAAAAACCAGGTTGCCTGATACATAAGAAAATCCGCCAAAAAATCGCCTAACTCAGAATTTGGCATCCTGGATTATACGGCACACCTGTGCCCAATTTTCATTAGAAAATTAATAATTTTTTCACAATTTACCAAACTTTTAATCATTTTAGAAATTAAATTTGTTGCCATAAGATATGTAATTTCTTTTCCATTAATCCTTATATTTGTTGATATGCTTGATACTAGTTGCTTATTCAAGTTATGTTTTATGAAAAATCTTACTATATTAGATATGATTAGGAAACAATTTCTTGAAAGCTTCGGTTATTTCTACAATATGTGACGAAATTTAGAAAATAATTTTCACAATAAGTGCCATTAAGTTAAGGCACTATGACGATGATATGTGAAACATTCATGACGATTAGAACATTCTGTGAAATTCTAATGCTTTTAAACGCATTTAGAGGGTAGTGATAACCACATGCATAATGAATAGGAAAAAGAAATTTTATCACTAATTTCTTGGGCAAAATTAGCATTTGTATGCTGCTTTCGGTTAAGAAAATTAGTTTTATACCTTTTATAAGAAAAAGAAATGGCTATAAGTATTATCTAACATCGAACTTATATCCTACTCTACTGTAATTATAGTTTCTCATATGTCAGTATTTCTCTTCAGATTAGTCAAAATACCATGACCATAAGCAGATCATGAAATCGATGGTTTCATGGCAGTCTTATAAAAAGCCGTTACGGGATCTGCATGGAATCCTCATCGTAATAGCCGAGAAGAATCTGTGTAGCATTCAATAATCATACAGCCAGATCATAAATACTTAGTCAAGAGATAAAATTGTTTTCAAGGAAATAAATGCTTTCATTAACAGTATGATTGTTTCTGGATGAATGGATTGTCATGGCTTTCATACTGCATCCCATTCAGGGGCGTCCTCAATGATCTGATCTATGAACTTAATGACGTTCCGTTGTCTATTTAGATAAACTCCGGTTCCAGTTACAACCTTAGGAATAGCGGAATCATGGAAAACGTATACTGCCAGAATACATTTATTATCTCCATGCTGGACTTCGCCTAAAGTGTTGGTGTGGAGTGTCATTGGATCCATGCTTCACGCACCCCTTGTTCCCAATGCTTATATTTGAATATCAGCCTTACATTTTTAATATGCCAGCGTGATGGTTCAGCTCTATCTTTCAGGCCTCATAACCCTACGTTACAGATAGAAAAAAAAACGAACTCATATTGCTCTAAGGACCTTCCTTAAAGCAGAATATATAGCATACAATGCTTGAAGTCACTAATACTGTGCTATTTGCCACTCACAATGGTTGATAAAATACAACCTTTTAGTGAAGCTGCATGAATTGCTGTATATGCACTTGACATCTAATTTCTGTTCAATTTCATGCCTATCTGAGAAGATGACTGTATGGTTGCTAATTTTTATAGAATTTATAACTCCAATTTTCAGGAAAATTGAATTCGTTCTTCCCATTATTATACACATGTTCCAATAAATATCATTCTATTATTTGCATTTATTATTGTGCAGCAATTTTAGTTTAGTTTTATTAGTCTATCTTTCATATGTTTTTG
Organism: Latrodectus hesperus; assembly: GCA_037975125.1. NCBI lineage: Eukaryota > Metazoa > Arthropoda > Arachnida > Araneae > Theridiidae > Latrodectus > Latrodectus hesperus. Next base: position 83,744,946 of record CM075850.1, read on the forward strand.
TGTAGGTAGTGGTATGACACTCATCAAAATAATTTCTCTTTCAGATTACAGTCAATGGTCAAGTTCCAGTCTTACAAGCCCAGACGGTGTCCAAATTCGAGAAAGCAGTCAGCGTGCAAGAGAAGCCAGCGGAGAAGGAAACCGTGAAACCTCCGACTCCGACCAACGGCTTCAGAGTCACCATCAGCGACAAATCTCGACAATTTGAGAACGGCAACTCTAGTGCCACCACTAAAACGAAGACCACGACCCTGGTGGAAGTCACTCCATGGTCTACTAGGCTCTAACTAGTTCCGTCCAAGAGTTAACGTGCAATACATTATGCTCAACAAATAGCTTAATATTTCGAATCAACTACAATTTTATACTTGAATGGCGAACAAAGGGCCTGTAATATCTCGAAATATTAATTCAGGAATTATAATATGTATTCGAATGATTAATTTAGTTTTCGTATGTGTATCGTATATCTATTGCAGTATATTAAATATTTCATGCGTTCGGTCGGGCATCTATCAAAGTTTCGCCACTGTAAGCGATTGGGATTATCCAAAAATTTATGAATCCTTTTTTAATTTTTTTTTATCTTTAAATAAAAATAAAATATTTCTTTTTATTAAAATCTACCTCAATGGGCAAATTTAAAGGCGATGTTTTTTATTAGATGAAATAAATTTCAAATAATTTTCAATTTTTGAATAAAAACAATACAAATGAATTTTCAAAAGAAATTCTAAGAAAAATTTCTGTCTAATGGCTATTTTGTTTTCTTCTCAAAATACTTTTTTTTTCATAAGAATCTTCAAGTTCTGATGCGATTTAGCGCATATGAATAATAGTTTTGTATATATTATGTGTATGTTTGCCTGACTAGTTTGGCGTGCTTCATATTTGTGAGTCTTTATTCTTTGTAAAAAGATATCTTTTTCATCTGATATTAAAGGACAAAAGTCATTTCTGATAGCTTGATAATTGACATCATATTTAGCAAAGAAGAAGAAACGGTTCAAAATTTTTCACCGAGGGGTATGGTTCATAAATTCATTTTCACATGAGTCGAATATGTCTATCATAAAAACAGAACACTTTCAAATCATCTACTATTGAATTGTTTGGTTGAAGGAAACTCACTTCAAACAAGATGTTAATAAACAAATTTGTCATTTAATACTGATTTATCAAATGTATGACCCTTTTATCAAATTTGATTTAATTACACAATTAAAAATTAATCCGTGGAAATTATAATTAGTATTAACAACCGATTAAATAGCTTCTAATTAGGGATTTAACATGAGTATTTTTTAAACTTTGTTGAATATTTTTTTCAAATGACAATTTACGTTATTCACAATAGACTGGACTGATTTTAAATTAATATGCACAATAATTATGCTAACCTTAATTTCATATTAAACTTTATGATTCGATTTTTTATTTTTACAAAAGACATTTAAGTGTTCAAATAATTGCAGATGATCCGAAACAACCTTCAACAGTAATAATTGTTTTTTATTTTTTAAGGTGCAAAAAATTTTTATTCTGAAGTTCTGTGTTTTTACAAAAAATTAGTTTTTTGTACCTAGAGCCTTAACTAAGAGCGTAAGCATTTCTGTATTGTTTAATTTTTTAAAACATGGTATTGTGACAAAACATCCCCTGTGCACCAAAAAGAGGAGAATCATTGTTAATTGAAACAGAATATAATGATGAAATATAATTAGATCATAAAAAATGAGCTTGTTCACACATACACAAATGAGCTTGACGTCACATATCCAAACATCACAGGTATGTGTTGACTTGTCGGTATATTATGATTAACTATCCAAAGAAGCTAATGCTTATAATCATAAAAGTCTTAATACAGAGGCACCATCTAGTAGCCAGAATAAAGCTACAAAAATCTCTCATAAAAATTAATTGTTAGGTTAATTGCTTCCTTCACACACAACATATAAATTTGATAAAATGTATTTTCTAATAATGTTAAATAGTGAATTGATAGACGAATTTATAAATATAATGAAAACTATAATATTATATATTTCATTACCCATATGAATGTTTGCTACAATAAGAATTATTCATAAAAACTGTTTTTTCATCATGTGCTTTTGATATTGTTGTGTATGTCTGTACTTAAGGTAGGATTAATTGTTACTTGTATCAAAGAGAAAAAACTTTGAGTATGTACTTTATGATTTTTATGAATAAATTGAAGATGTACTTTGGTGCCTTGTCTCATTCCTGTTATTATGTATAAACAAAAACAACATTCATCCATGTTCAAGATTCGCTTATAAGTCAGGATTTAAAAATCTTCCACGACTGTTGGAAATTCTTGGTCTGGAGATAATCAACCATCGCCAGCGATTCAACTCGCTGGCGATATCAAATACTGCTTGTCGTGCGCGATTTAAAAGTTTTTGTTCACTTCTCTAAGCAAAATAATTACCGATGGTAAAAAACAATCATCTTCATGCTTGTTTTAAACATTTATTGATTAAAAATTAAGAGAAATCTAAACTTTAATACCATTTCGTTATTATCAATTGAGGAAGAAAGAAGTTTCTTATAGGAAAAAGAATGTAAAATATTCTTCCAGACAGGCGGTAACTTTAATCAATACTTGATAAGTAATTTATGAATTTGTAGAGTTCCTAATTTTTAGCAGAAATTTCCAACGAGATCCAAAAGGATTCCTTGAGGGTCAATTAAAGCTTAAATAGGATTCATTGGATATTGATGATAGATTTTAAAATATAAAAATATTCCAAAATATTATGAAATTATATTCAGTATTTTTCAATTACACAAATATATTAATTCCGATATTTGGAAACATTATAAATGAATGTCGCTTTGTAAATAACAAATCAATTTTGCTTATAACAAAGGTAACAGTAAAAACATTTAACTAAACCTAGAAGTTTAAAGTATATTGAAGAAATTTTAAGACTATTCAAAGTGTTGCTTTTCTTTGCATGTAAGGATTACAGACACACAGTTTTTAAAATTAAATACTCAGATTATTTTTTTCTCGAAACCAATGAATAAAATGAATCTATAACATCACATATTTTGGAATTTAAATGATTCCCATGTGAATTTTCTAATCGATTAAAAATATCCTAAAATCACACACAAATGTTAAAAGCGCTAATTATATAAACACATTTACAGGTGAATAGAATAGAGGTTATATCATTTTCTTGCACTCCTGTTCAAGAAACTCATGAGTTAAACTTGCTGAGTGAGTATATGCTCTGTCATGGTAGAGAATAAATTCTCTAAATTTCATTCATTGAGATACTGCTTCAAAAATATAGTAGTGCAACATTAAACGTGGGTGTTTTCCGAACTTTAGCCTCGATGGTTTGGCTATTTCAATACTTCTTAAGAATGCGGCTATTCCAATACTTCTTGAGAATGGGGCTATTTCAATACTTCATAAAAGAATACGGCTGTTCCGATACTTTTTAGGAATGCAGCTATTCCAATACTTCTTAAGAATGCTTTACTTATACCATAGTCTTTTCTCTGTGTTTGGCACATTCTTGATGTGTTATGTCATCAGAAAATGGAGTAACTTCTGAATGATACATCGCTTTGTTTACTGATCGCTCCTTCGGTCTTCATTTTATGACAGCTACTTCTTATTGTTGCTATCATCGATTCCGCAGAGGACGTCCGCATTGTTTGGTTGATGTGCTTTTGGACTTGCGGCCACAAAGTTTCTGTGCCCAAGACCTTGTAAGTTAAATAACGTTGCTTTTTTATTGTTTCATGGTAATGATAGAGGAATATATATTTCGCCTTTGTTGCATTAATTATCATTCACAATAATAAAAAGTGCGTTATTAGATTTAAACACGTTAAAAGTTTTAAATGAAAAGCAAGTTGAAAGACTGTTTCTCTTGAATAACAGCAGCATTTAATAGGTATACTTTTTTCATTGGCTTTCTCTACGAAACCACGCAGTGGACAAGCTAATGGGCTACAGCTTTGTAAAACATCAGCAGCCACCAAATAAGTTGCCTTGCGGGAGGTCTCTTCACATGTTGCCAGAGAGGAAGCCTGTAAACCAACAAACACCTCCGGTATCAAATGTGCATGCAGAAGAGCAGTGTGCATTTCCCACTGTTCAACAGGTGCTGAAATCATATTTGGACTCCTTCACACAGAAAGAGAGATTTGTGTGATTCTAACACCTGAACAGTGTCATCGCTGAAATGGTATATCTTAACCACTGCAACAGCAACTTTTAATAAAAATTAAACGTTACATAAGTTATTGTTAAATCGGATGCAAAAGATACTGGGCCGAAGTTTTATGAAATAAATATTCCATAATTTAAATACTTACTGAAATAGTTATACTATGCTTTCATAAATTTTAATATTTTATGCATGCCCTCCTTAAAAGAGAAGGGAATAAATGGAAATATATCTCGCATAATTATAATGGGGGACGGTCATATATTTGCTTATTTTCGTTTACCTAATGACAGACAGAGGGAGGGTGAATTAGCTTAAAAAGAAACAAATAGGTGGGCTTAAGAAATATGTAAATGGCCATAATAAAAATATATCTTTTTAATTTTTTATAATGAAAGCTTTTATAAGTTTTGGTAAACTCTAATTTATATATTTGTAAGTATTTTATGTATTTATTTAAAGACGGTATTTAAAAATAAACTTAATATTTTTCGACTAAGTATTAAATAATTTTTTTAATAACGGTGTTCATTCATATTTATGTTATCATACATGTTCATTCTGTCATCAAGTGCAAGAATATTTACTTATTCCTAACTGTAATCAAGATGACACACAAAAATAGAAATGAATAAACTAATTAAAATTTATATTTTTAAAAATATTAACATATCATAGATATTTTTTTAAAAAAATATTTATGAAATATAACAATGCAAAGATTGGAAAAAATTTGACCAGACAGTAAAATATCATCTTTGAAACCGTCGAAGCTTTTAACTTCTCATATAAGGTCTAATAAATTAAATACGTGTAATATGAGTAATTAATTCAGTAACTCGCCAATGTGGCCACGATTGACATTTTTAAAATTCTGCTAGAAAGTTAAAACAAAATGTTCCGAATTACACACGATGACTCGTAAATTAGGATCACTAAAATAGAATTCTGTTGAATACCCTTAGCATTCATTAGCTTACTGTGTATTAAAAAAAATCCAGGTTGTCATAAAATGGTAAAATCCTCCAGAGAATTTTGTCAAATGTAAAAATGAGCCAAAAGGATTACGGCATGTTTGCTCGCTGAGAACATATTTTAATAAATCTTTTAGTCAATAGATGTCAGCACTATAATTTCCAGCTTCTGCTTTGCTTCATTGTTCAATGTTTACTTTTTAGCAAGAATTTCCAATTTTAATGTACCATGTATTTTTTTTTTTTTGCAAAAAACTGAGAAATTCAATAGCAGTTAAACATTAATATTTACTTATTTTTGCTTTATATATCTTGTTATCAAGCAGAAAATTTTTTCAAAATAAGTTATTTTCATGGGTTTGAAAAGCTTAAATGAAATGAATTTCCAAAAAAAATAATTTCCAAAAAAAGAAATTTATCGTGTGAAATAGAAATAGAAAACCAATATTTTTTCTGTTTGATAATTCAACTTTTTATTTGTTTATTCATTCTATTTTTTCATTTTAACTTCATTTTTCTCACTAGGAAAGTATGAAATACTACAAATTACTTTTTTAAACTGTTATTTATTTGGTGTTTGAAAATTGTGTTTAGATGAGCATTTTTTAAATTACTTTAGATACAAACACTTGAAATAAACTTTTTATTTTTAGTTTTGAAACATAGTGAGGAGTGTGAGCAATTGTTTATTATAAAAAATTAATCGTAAGAAATGTAATTAATTTATAATTTATGAAGTCTTTGAAGAAAAAAAAACTAATTTAAGCGCAATATTTTAGATGAATAACAACATTGTAACTCCAAAAATATAAGAAACTAATCAGATTAATTTTATATCGTATTTCATTTTCTCTTTTAAGTTCCGTAGTAGCTGAAAAAATATAAATGTGACAAATAATGGAAAAATTTCTATGTACATCTATGTTTAGGAAACAGCCACAAAATGAACAACAAACATTCGTTTTACTACTCTAAATGCTTTATTTTTTAAAAGCGACAATTTGAACAAATAAATATTCCCACTGGTGTTTTGACTGAATTGTTGTAAAATGAAATATATCGAACACGAAAGTTTGGCAATTAGATACTTTTACTTCTAGAAGAAGACGATAACTAAAGACGGAAAACGTAGTGGTGATTGTTTATATGTTTTTATACGTCCCATCAGACTTTTTGAAACCCACAAAAATTGAATGCATAAATAGAATTTTTTTTTACCCCAAGTCTATATTCATGAGCAATTGTAATTTATTTTTCTCTTCATTTAAATATACAAACGATTAATACTTATTCATCAATGATTACTGGGTACGTTCACAAGATGACTCGTAACTTATGTTTATTTTCAATTTCCCTCTAGAAAGTAAGCAGACATTTCCGTCGGCGAGGATCCAATGACGTCATGTGCAAATATGTAATTATTAATGAAGAAATAATATTATTTTAAATTTTTGGAGTAAAGGAAGTTGTGTCACAAGAATTATCTCCGAATTCATGTGTCTCTATATTAAGTCCCGTCAGATCCTGATATTTATTATTTGATATAGTTTGGATATCTTTTGTTAAATTAAAAATATGTGATAACATCGATTTTAATATTTTTATGGAATTATGTTTCTGCTGTAATAGCAAAAAAAAATATTAATACATTACAGACGGCCATTTCTATATACCGCTGAAAAATATATCGAATCTCAATTGCAACGATAATATCTTATCGTATGTTTTCATTAAGATATTAAAAATTTTGTAAATTAAAAACTATAATATTCCGACATTTAAAATATAAGTATTTTGACTGTTTTCAAAAATAAGAAATTTAAAAAAAGCAAATTTTGAATTCAAGTTTATTTTTGACAGAAATAACAAAAAAATTGAAGTAAAGGAAAAGAAGAAAAGTAATTTGAAAACAAATTTCATACTGATCCGTAAAATAAATTTTTGTTGTAATAAATTTTAAAAACTACATGTAATAAATTATAAATATGGTAGAGTTGAATTTTTGTTTACATTTTTCATGGTGATAATAAAAACAGTTATTAAATTTGAAGAAACACCGCTGCATTTTAATATTTAAATCCGTTCATGTGTACATTAAATTTATCAGTTGAGAATCTGAACCAAGTAAACGAATAAAATTTCAACTCTTATAAGATTTATAGATGGCAGCACCATTTTTAACATCTCTGAAATTCGTTATCAAAAACCTGAAATGATTTGATTCAATTTTCTTAAAGGGGCTTAAAACCCGGATTAAAATCAAAATATACTGTCTATAATTTTTAAAAAAATTTTTACCATAAAAGAGTATAAAAATTGAATCAAACGTTTACCCAACTTAATTTTCATAATTCTCCAAGGGAAAAAACCACTCCAACGAGAAAAGTAATTTTTTTACTACTTTCTAAAAAGCCTTATATATATATATATATATATATATATATATATATATATATATATATATATATATATATATATATATATATATATATATATATATGTATGTATGTATGTATGTATGTATGTATGTATGTATGTATGTATGTATGTATGTATGTGTGTGTAAACAAACTTCGTAAAACAAAATCCATGTTTACAGCAAAATTAAAAGGTTTTCCATCCATCTTACCACAAAAACATGAGAGTTTTTGTGGTAAGAGGTAAGATGGATGGTTCCATCATGAATATCCTAAATTAAACTAAGTAAGCAAATCTGAAATTTTGCTGTGTTAACAATTTAAACTTAAAGTTTCGGTTTGAAATGGAATAAGCAATTTTAATATCTTTCTAACATTGATACATTGCAAAATAAGATTAAAATACCTTTAAAGTTTTAATTTTCAGCAAATATATTTACAATTTTTTAAATTAAAAGAATAGAGTTAAAGTTCTATAAATTCTAGAGTACCTTTATTTTGAAGAATTGCATAAACTAGAAATTTTTTTAAAGATTCTAGAGCTTGGAGTTGACCTAATTTCAAAATTTCGCTTTTATCAGGCAATTTTGACCGCTTGACAAAAATATACCAAATATATCATGAAATACGCTTGTCATTTTTATACCCCTTTCATATTTTTAATAAAATAGTATGAAATTTTTGTGTTTCTATTTGCATATTCCCTACACTTTAATATGTTACTTTTCAAAATACATAATTTTCTCGGTTAAAGTGAGATAAACAATATTCACTACGATGAAATTCTAAATTTTCCTGAGATCCTAAAAGGTAATCATTAAAAAAAAAAAATCAAAGTGGTATAGTTTTTCAAATCAAATTCCTCATTTCGACGTTATGAGGCTTATAATGAATGATTTATTTTAGCAGTTCTCAGCGTGAAATATAAGCACGATAAACTGCTTACATAATCGAGCCACTACATGCCACGCCTCTTATCTGCAGTTGATGATGACATTGGGACAAGACCCATTAAATTACATGAACCTAAGCGTCGTCGCCCAGGACAAAAACTTGTTTGGGCCTCTCTGCTTCACAACAACAAACTTTCTATTTGATTTGGCAAATAATTCTATTCGATTGACAGGTAAAAGAAATCTTCTATTTGATTTAGAGGTCCCCCCTTATGTGGGGGCCCGGGGCAACTACTCCATATACCCCTGTCTTAGTCAGCCTCTGGTCGTCGCGTCTATATGTAGCAAGAATTTATAACTGAACTACTCATTTGAATTATTACAATATTCTAGGAATTTAGTTTTATGATTTATAAGTACTTTTTTAATATTGCTTATATTGCTTTAAAATCTTTATAAGAATTTTAATTATATCATTAAATTCATTTTTCTTGCTTTTCATACAATGAACCAATACATAATTTGAAGCCACATCCTTAGCCAATGAGCGTACAGTATCACATAAATATTCTCTCAATGTATTTAGTTTGGTTGAAGTGTCACTCAGCGCGGTCAATCTTTGAGTTCAATTCTTTTTCTTCTGAAACTAAGCGTTACCAGAAAATTACGACCACTGCAAATGGCCATCTTGTCAAGGTGGTAATCGAACCAACTAAATGTTGAACTGAAGTTAGAGCCCCAACTATTAAGCAACCACTTGGACTTGTTAACAGCTGAATTACATAAAGTAATCATTTAAAAAAGTAAATGTTAAAAATAATTTTTTAAAAGGAATTTCTTAAAAAATTCATTTTGAAATGTAATGAATAAATCACATGATGCTCTCCATTGTGTTTAGCTTTGCTTGGAAAAATATTATTTCCAGGCAAAGCCAATCGCAGTGAAGAACATTGTGATTGGCTATAACATATTACACAACTGAATATCTTTCAAGTAGTATTATTCAGCTGTGAAAAGGTTATGAAGGATATGGCTGTTGAAAATGTCAATTTACATCATGTAATTTAGCCAATGATTACAAAAGCTGCTTAAATAAATTCAGAATCTTTTAGAAAATTCGATAAAAAAAATTGATCTAATATTAAAATTAAGACAAAACTGAAAATCGTTGCATATATAATTTGAGTAAATAGTGATCTCATTAGGCAAAGTACTGTATTGCTAGTTTTAACCTAGATTATTCTCAAATATCATTTATGTGTAAAATTCATATTCGATGAGTAGATTTCATTTGTTTTTTTCAAATTTGGAAGAAAAATAAGGTATTAAAATTATTAATATCGATTAGAAACGTTGATATAGATTGTTGGAATCGCTTTTCATTAGGTAGTTCCTTGACGAACAATACAATATCTGAAAAAAAGAAAAGAAAAATATATTTACGAACACTCTAATTCTGCGAACATCAATACATCTATGAAATTCAATGCTTTTTAGACAGGAACACGAATATTGTGTTTCGTATAATTCACTTAATACCAATTGTATACAGTATTAAAAGAATTAAACGCACTGCTAGAAATACGCTTAGATTGCATAGATATTTAAATAATTTGCATTTTTTCAGTCCAATTCAGTAAGAACATCTATGAATAATGAGTTTATCTACGAACAATCAATCATATAGTTTAATGATCACAGTTAAATAAAATCTTTTAAAATTTATTTACGAACAATGAATTTATCTACTAACAATTATTTAATTTGATGACCATAATTAAGGTCTCTTAAAATTTATCTACCAACAATTATTTAATTTGATGATCATAACTAAATTAAGGTCTCTTAAAATTTATCTACCAACAATTATTTAGTTTGATGAATCTGCTAGAATAAAATTGCTAAAAATTTATCTACGAACAATCAATTATGTGATTTGATATTATCACAAATAGAATAAGGTCCTTTAAGATTTTAACCAAAATTTTGATTGATACCAAATGCATACATTGTTAAGACAGTTAAACATATTGATAAATTAGATAATATTCAGAACACACAAATTAGAGGTTCTTAAAATTAATTAGAATTTCCACAACCTTAATAATGGTAGAACCCAACTCAGGGTTACAGAGAAGCCTGCTGTTGTAACAACAACCTTAATAATAATATTTAGAACGTGCTCGTAAGGTTATATATAATATACACACAATCGAGTTAAATATCTATGGGACACTTAAAAAATTGATATTTCCATGAGCAATACAATAAGAACATTATGGATATATATCAATATCTACGAATAATCAATAGAATGTTGATCTTGACTCAAATATTATTTTATTGAGCAGAAAATTAGATTAGTATCGTGTGCATACATTACTAAAAGACAATTAAATGAATAGAATACATAGCTCAATAATTAGAATTTCTTCATGAATTTATACCACAATCCAGTGCCAGTACAAACTCTACGAAAAATTTCATTGAGAGTATATGCGATCATGAATCTATCAACGAATAATCAATCGAAAAATTTGTTTTGCGATATAAATGTTTCTTAAAATGTGAATACAAAATTAAATTAATTTCAGACACCTATATTGTTAGAGTAGCTAAAGGTAACGATAAGAGAGAGAGGGAGGAACGTATATTTAAATTGCTTATATAAACTGTTAGAACACACAAATTCTCACATTTCTTTCTTTGTGTACTTGAAAATTAAATGTTCTTTTATGCATTGTCCTATATTCTCGTATCATTAATTTATGTTCTATATTCCTTCAGGCAATCAAGTATTTGCTTGCATTACTTTAAAAAAATTAAAATCCTTAAGTAAATTAATAAATGTTTTCTCCAACGAAGCAAAGTCAAATAAATTCCAAATATAAATAAAAAATCATGATGCAAACAAAATTATTAAATTCCATTTTCAAAATTGAAAATTATTTTATTGAAAGTAAACAAAATAAACAAAATTGAAATTTTTTATTTTTGTTCCAAAAAACATTTTTTTTTATTGTTTAATCTTCGTGTCACAATATTTATTGCATCACAAATTGTGAATGCATTCATTTTTTTTAAACAGAGCAGCTGCTGATCAAATGTCCAAGAAAGGAAAGGAAAAGGGCTGAAAGAAACAATTAACCACAGCGCTGGGTCAATTTGTTCCTTACTAGATACTTATCAATCTCCCCAGCGGTTACAGTGAATGACACAAGAAACAAACGATTTCTTTCATGTATCTGGGTCAACACAGGTTGCCACGCGTTCCATTCTCGCAAACTACAAGAAACCTTTGTTTGATTTAGCAGAAACAACTGTTTAACATACGAAGCATATTTAGTGGGCTGTTAGCCGAGGCTTGTCCACAGTGCTGGTCCAGCTTCTATTAATCCAAAAGGACTTTTTGTCTCTTGCAGGCCAACGCCTATAACTGAACTTCTCCAAATGCCAGGTAGGTTTCTTTAAATGGAGAAAGCTACTACAAAAGCAAAAGTAACAATGATTCCGTGCTCAAACAAAAGACATTTAGCGGTGTTTTTAACAAAAGAACCCGTAACGGTCTCCATGGTAACTTGTTGACAAGTTGCCAATTAGAGCAGGCCTAGTGGCACAACTAGGCAATATCTGGCATGCATTTACGCCTGGCTTTGTAGAGGGATTCGTTTCGAACCACGCCTTCTATTGTCGGGGTCGAGGTTAAGCCTATTAAATAGCTGAATTTTTTCTATTTGTGTTTGCTTATTTTTTAGGATTTATTGTGTGTTCTTGTTTGACACCCACATGAGTGAAGAGTGGTATTTTTTTTAATAACAATAATCTTCCGGACATTTGTGTAATTGCTTTCTTTCAAAGTGGTATTTCGACTTCTTTAATTTTTTTTTGAAAGTATTTTGCTAAAAGGACTTTAGTTACAAATAATACTATACACTATTTCCAAAGGAAAATGTCCCTAAAAGCTGCAAATTTTAATAGCTTTTTAAATGTAAGCAGTTAATTTATATACATTACTACCACCTTTATTGCAACAAATGAATAAAAGTTTTATTTTTAACATATATTTCTACTTTTTAAAATAAGTTTAAAATATGCCTGTGTTAAAAGTAAATAAATATAGATTTTTTATTCGCGGAAATGGTTGAGGAAGTAATAGAATAAGTATGTTAAAAAACATATTTAGATTTACAACGAAAAATAGCATACGTTTTGTATAATCTCAACAGTATCAAGAATTTGAATAAAATTTTTCATTTCTAATAGAAAGGGTGGAAATTACGTTGTAAATGTTAATGAACTCATTGCTTATTGCACTAAAAATATAGTACTGTCTAAAAGTAAAAACATGTGAATTTATTAATCCCCAGATTAGAAAATCTTCATTTTATCTCATTTTAATGTTTTAATTTCAGCATAAAAATCTTTTTAGAAAACATTTTGCATTAAATTGAAAACATTTTTTAAGCGTTAAGCAATTTAAAATTAATTTTTTGAACATTTTTAACATTTTAGAAATAATGACTTTTAGTTTGTGCATTTTCCTTATTTATTTTACATTTTTTCTTTTTCATAAGCATTGCGCTTTTGAATTGGTTGATAAATAAAAGTATGACCTGGTTTTAAAAAAACTAAAATATACAAGTTAAATGTGATAGATAATTTTGTTGTTTTACCTCTTATCTCCCTTAAAATATTTAGTTTATTTTCTGATTAAGTTGCAATTACCCAAAAAAATATTTCTTAAATATCTCTCTATTTTCAATAAAATAATATGGAAAAATAAAAGTGTAGTGAAGTGTATCGTCGTAATCACATTTCATATTTATTTTTATATTTATGAGTGAAATTTATTCTATGTGAAATATATTTGAAAATCTGTCATACATAATCTTCCAAGTGAATTTTGCCAAAGTAGGACAGAATATATAATATCTCAAGTTCAATTCAATGTACTGTTGATCAATGAAAGTTATATCTTGAGGTATATTTATGAGATGCAAAGGCGAAAACCAGGAAAACATTCTAAACAGCCATTTTTATAGATATATATGCAAAAAAAAACGAAGCGCAATATTCATCTCTGTTGTGCAAAAAAGACTGGAATCGGGGGCTCACCGAAGTAGGACAGCGCTCTTCCGAGAGAAGTATCTCAGGTTCGATTCAAGGTATTGTTGATCAATGAAAGACAGGTATTATGCTTCTGTCTTCTGTACGCACGTCTGAGCTTCAGTGGCTCAGTAGCTTCACGCTGCTTCCCGTTAAGATCAGCAAAGTGGAGCATCATTTGCCCCGAACAGTGATTTTGTGGGTGACTCTCCCTCACCACTGGGTTGCTGGTGCTCCGTGGATTGGGGACGTGTCCACATTAATATATGACATCCAAAGTCCTTCTGCTGGTGTGGCGTGGATGTGGAGAGGAGGTTGCCATCTCAGGTATGACCTCGTCACCTGATCGTGGCTCAAAATTACAAAGAATTTGATGATAGGTGAGTATTTAAAGCTAATTAATCTAAAGTACATTCTGGGGCTCACCTGTACCGCTGTGTATGCATGTACGCACGTCTGTACGGATGAGTAGTTATCAGACTTTCGGGTTTCGACCTTTACAACACATGAGCACGGCCCACTATCCATAAAAACAGCCCCCTGAAGGCAATTTATGCAGTGCCTATAAAAATAGTTTGCAACAGCTTTGGGTCAATATTCTGTTCACTACATGGTGTTGCATCAGCATGCTTACTTGTACTCGGTCCAAGTTTTGGTTCTACCAGTTAGGTGGAAGCAGTCGGGTTTCCGTAATTTAGAAACAGGTACCAAAATTATAGACTCCAAAATACTTGACCTGCCATCCTTAGAAGTATCATTTCACTTGGAGGATATTGCGACCATTACTTATTTAACATACCGAAGCCGCCTTTAGTGAACACAGCGGACTTTCGGCTTAATTGGGATACGAACTCATTACGGTACGATTATGAGAATGACGCTCCAACCAACGAGGATAGCGCGGCCCAGTTATGTGGTATCGTAGGCTGGAACTGAACCTGCTACCTTTTCCAGTATAAAAAGTGCAGTTCCATTTTAGTGTCACGTCACATCCTAGAAAATGATGTTGACTTCCTGCTGTCTGCATGCAATCTATATACAGGTCAGTGCTTGAGTTTTTTTAAGTTTCTTTTGTTGTGTTAAGTCTCTTGAGAGGCCGAGGATACTGTAGAAAGCCATACAAGAAACTGTTAACTATTGTGAATATCAGGAATTCTCGAGCATAGCTTTTCTAAGAAAATGACAGTAGCAATTGTGAAGTATCTTTGTTTGTGTATGTGTGGTTGCTAACTTATGTTACTTACATTTCTGTAAATATTACATTTGAGCTATGGAAATAGAAAAATAAAAATAGAAGAACATGTATTATGTCAATGAATTTAGGTCATTTCTAATAATTAAAAATATCTGTCTTTTGGTAATCACACTCAATGGACTAAAACTGATAAAATATCTCAAGGACTCTTCATGACCTTGAAATAATTCACTGAAAAATATAAACGGCAGGAGAGCATTTTTTACTAAGAACTAACTAAATTTATAATAAAAAATTTTAATAACTCACATCCCGCTTATATAGAAACTTATTGGTCTGTCTGGACTTTTGAGCTTGATAAATCAATAAACTTGTCTGTACTAGTTTTATTTGATAAATGTGGCGCTGTTTTACTCGATGTAAATTTAAAAAAAATTAACCATTATAAAGGAGACAAAAAATAAATGATAAAAATATCAATCTTCATAGCTTTCTTCTGGGGCTGATGGCATTTGATCCGGATTATGGAAGCGGGGTCCGATCCAGCAAATCCTATATTAAGGCGATAACTGTCTTTAGCATTTGTTTTTAAAGTGCTTATCTTATTTTACGACAGAAAATGAAAACATGCTATTATTTTTCGTAATAAAAAACCATGACCCCATTCTTTTTGTTAACTGTTTGTAGTTCCGGTAAAATTCAAATCGATTTGACTGCTTTAGGATAATGATTTGACTGCTTTAGGAATGACTGCTTTAATGAAAAGTATACTATTTTCATCAAAAATTGCGATTCTTATATATTTTTTATATTTAGCAGCTTTAAATGTATGTCATATAACACATTCATATGTTTAATATATATATTAATATATTCTTTCCGAATCAAATACTAACTAAAAAAGAAAAAAAGGTTTTTTTTGCGTTTCCTTTCCTGCGGATTGGAAAGATTCGGGTTCAGTTCCAGCCATTAGTAAGCAATGCGGTCAAGGGTGTTGCTTTCTGTCCCCATATCTGTGAAAATGGAAGATTTTTTTATTATATCTGCTGGAAAATGTTGTAACGCTCCTTTTACAAGTCGACTTTGCTGAGTTTCCATTGATAATCGGTCGTTTTCAATTGTCGCAAAGTAAGGAGAAAGCTTGAAAATCTCCCAAATACTCTCACCTGACAGGTGAGCACGATGTAGAAAACAGATGAGCAATATTCATTTCCAGTTGCTCCACAAAGTCTGGGATCAAACTTAGGATCAAACGCCCTGAAAATCTTTTTCCTGAGGAAGGATCGGTACTATTTAGTACACAGCCTAACTGTCTAAGGCTATTGAAAAAGATTTTAATATCCTCCACGTAAATTACTTTTCTGGAGGAATTTGCCTGGTGGTCCATATTCAAGAATCGTAAACAACAAAACCCTGAAAGCTCCCATGCACAAACCACGATAAATGTGCATGCATACTTATATAAAAATGAGAGGAAGCCCTGGTCTATCCCAAATGGTTATCTCTCTCAACATCAACAGAGCGAGAGCCCAAGGCTGAACAGCGGCCTGCATTTGACGAAGCCTAACGGACTTTATTGCTAGGCAAGTTATAATTACTTTGATATTTTTCTGTCATTCTGCAGGGTAAATTTTGTCTTTAGTATTTTTCAAATGTTGATGAAAAGGAATCTCCATCCACTGGGGTCGATTCATTATGTTGTGGGATATTCCTTTTGAGAACCTCTGCTTCAATTGCGATGTGCAGTGGAAGGATGCCTACAAGCAAACTAAGAGGTGGTGGGTGTCGAGGTGGTGTGGAAACTTCTGGTAATTAGCAGCAAGAAATAAGATGTGCCTGCAGAATCCAGAAGCACAACATTCATCTCTAATGTTTTCTTCTGACAACATTCTTTTGTTACATTTTCAGAACAGCAATTCAGTCATAACTTCAACTTGGAGGTTTATTGTTTTCTTCGACCAACAGCACTTTGGAGGATGTATAGGGAATATTTCTTTCGTCCCCTCTTCGAAACATGAACAGTGACGTCTAGTGGTACGTTTTAACTATTTTAGATTTCATTAAAAACAGTACACTATTGCACATTTCTTGTCGCACTTCAAATTGTTTTGGCTAGCGATTTTTTACAACATTTACGGATAACTTGGCGACTATGAAGCTGAAACGACAGCACTCTTGGGTGCAAAGCTTACTGTACCAAAATCTGTTTTATGACCAAGGATTCTGGTTTACGAAGCACGTGTTCTGGTTTGGTAATCACTCTAACGCGAAAACTCCTTGTGTTTTGTTCAGTTAGTACTCAGTTTTATAGACCCACTGAAGAAATGAAAGGCTGAGTCGACCTTGCCCAGCCAGAGGATCGAACTTCGGAATGGAACCCTTGAATAGCGAAGTGCTCCCACTATTCCACGGAGTATGTATTATATTATATAGATTATTTTTTAATATAATAATTTATAATTTAGTTGAGAAACAATCAGCAGCAGAGTAATAAGACAATGAAAGCAAGACAGATATATTCCAAATTTTATTTATCTAAAGAAAAGATAAAATAAAAAGGGTCCCTCTTAGCATAGATGTGACCTTCACAGTGAACAACAGACATTTGTGTATTGTTTTTTATTGAAGGGGCATATATATACATATGAGAATATATATATATATATATATTTATATATATATTTATATATATATATATTTATATATATATAAATATAAATATATATATATATATATATATATATATATATATATATATATATATATATATATGTATTTATATTTATATATATATATTTATATATATATATGTATATATATATATATATATATATATATATATATATATATATATATATATATATATATATATATATATATATATATATATATATATATATATATATATATATATATATATATATATATATATATATATATATATATTTATATATATATAAATATATATATATATATATATATATATATATATATATATAAATATATATATATATATATATATATATATATATATATATATATATATATATATATATATATATATATATATATATATATATATATATATATATATATATATATATATATATATATATATATATATATATATATATATATATATATATATATATATATATATATATATATATATATATATATATATATATATATATATATATATATATATATATATATATATATATATATATTTATATATATATATTTATATATATATATATTTACATAAATATATATATATATATATATATATATATATATATATATATATATATATATATATATATATATATATATATATATATATATATATATATTTATATATATATATTTATATATATATATATATATATATATATTTATATATATATATATATATATATATATTTATATATATATATTTATATATATATATTTACATAAATATATATATATATATATATATATATATATATATATGTATGTATGTATGTATGTATGTATGTATGTATGTATGTATGTATGTATTTGTTAAGTTAAAAGCAATGACTTTTTAAAGGAATAATGATTGAATTCGGAAATTTCTTGTTTCTGCAACAACCCATCTACGAAACATGATAACGTACATCAACACAGTTTTTTTTAAATATAACCGAAAAAAACGGGGCACCTTATGAAAATTTAAATACCATCATTTTTACAAAAATGCTTTATTAGAGTAAATAACTGTTAAGACATGTTGTTTTAAAGATATTTATAATACAAAAGAAATTGAAACAGTGACGATTAACATTAAATAACAATTAACCATCGTTTAAACTATTTAAAAATTACGAGCTTCATTTCAAAAGTATTGAACTCGGATTTTAATTATTGAAAATTATTATATACATACATAAATCGAGAAAAATTAAATAATAAATATAAGGAATGCAAAGAAAGTTGTGTCTTAATGTAAGTAATATGTGATAGTTGAATATAGCATAAACTTGGTACTTTTTCCTTTCACTGGAGCAAATCTCGTCAAATTGACATTTTTAATGATAGTATATGGGGGGAATAGAAATAAAAAATCAGTAATTGTTGGTAATAACTTCTTTTACTTTGTGAGCATAAACATTTAGATATTTTCTTTTCAAACCATAAAAATTTAAAAATTAGAAAAATGTAGTATAGAAATGTGTATGCATTGATATTTTGTTTGGTGTTGTTAATAGAGTATTTTGCGATATGGATATTTTAAAGTGATAATAGGGAATAAACCCCAAACTTTCGATCAAAATATTAAAAAGCAAAATAGATTGATATGTTAAACATTAAAAAAATTGGAATTACTAAAATAAGTAATGATTCTTGGATGCTTTACTATTGATTTGGAATCAAAAATTGCAGATCCCGATATAATTAGTCTTTAGGTATAGAAAATGATGTAGATAAACTTATCAACGAAAGGAACTAGGTGTGAATCGAACCCATTAACCGTTGTGTGTGTGTGAATAAAGCCCTTAATTTTCAGCCGATACTAAGAGATCCATTAAATCACATTGGGGTGAAACTATCATTATTAAAGATAAAATTACAGTTAAAACACATAATTAAATGAAAAGGTATATGTTGGCAATAACTAAATTTCTACATTCTATTTTATTCAAATATGTCATTCGATTCTATTATATGCTTAAGGCATTTATTAATCAGTTCGAAAAAATATTTGTGACACAGATTACTTTCGTTCATTCTTTTTCCTTACATTATAACCAAGGCCAATTTTAATTTGATGAACAGAAAGAAAATTTATTTCGAGAGTGGTAAAAATAACGGCGCCATTTTTTTCTGTGAATTAAATTTAGAATACATGAATTCGAGGAAATCTTTACTTGACTGATTTTAAAAGTACCAATAAATCGTCCTCTTTAATAATTCCTATTCATCAGAGAATTTCGGTAATTTGCATTTAGAGCATAAACAATGGCGGGTAATTTGGAATACACGGCGAGATCATGAAGTTTTCGCTTCGCTTCATAAAACTGTTTCAAACTCAACGGACGTGAAACACTTTGCGTGGTTTGATGACGCACATCGGGACATGTCGCAAGATGTAGCTTATACAGAATGAAACTTTAATTAAGTAGCACATTCTCTTAAAGCAAAGTATCAAAATCGTTCTTTTCTTTATCAGCCATTTTGAAAAACTACCATTCTTCGTCAGCAGAAGAAACAATTTCAAGTGTTTAAATTGTGAAAATAGAAACAGTAACATAATAAGTACTGAATAATTTTACAACAAGAATTTTTATGAAATAAAGCATTAAATAAAGTACATAACATAATAAATAAAGCGTTAAATGTTAGATAGTTAAAAAAAGCAGGAAAATTGGAAAATTTCATTTAATAGTATCTTTTATTAAGGCTATAATCAAAATCTTCTTTCCTTTATTAGGCATTTTAAAAATCTATCCATCAATGTAAGAAACACAACAGCAAATGTTTAAATTGCAAAACATTGGAACAGTAACATAATAAATACAGAATACTTTTCTAACAAGAATTCTTATAAAACAAGAAATAAAACGTTTAATAATAAAAAAAGCAGAAAAAATTAGAAATTTAATGGCATCTTTAATTACAGCAAAATATCAAAATCGTTATCTTCTCTTTTACAGCCCTTTTGAAAAGATTTACACGCCAGTGGCAATAACACGGTCAAACGCTTAAACTTGAAATCGTAAAGAGAAAAAAGTATACAAAAAATACTCTTTTATAGTAAAAAATCTGATAAAAAAACTTTAATCAAGTAGTACCTTCAGTTAAAAAGTATATTAAGTATATACATACATACAGACACCCGCACACACATAATATATATATATATTTGTATACATTTAAAACAGTATTTCTGCCACAGACGAGTAAATTTTTCAAAATGTATGGCATTTATTTAAATATATATATATATATATATATATATATATATATATATATATATATATATATATATATATATATATATATATATATATATATATATATATATATATATATGAAACTTTACGCAAAAACCACTTTCAGCTAAAGCAACTTATTTGCCAGTTGAATAATGCTATTTCATATGTTTAAAGTCAAATCGGGATATATTAATGTAATAAATAAGTATTTTTACAGCAAAAAAATATTTTTAAAAACTTTATCAAGTAAGTTTGATATTTTGCTTAAACTAAAATTAAATATTAAATTTTTTTTTTTATCAGCCATTTTACAAAATTTATTCGCTAATGGAACAAACTTTGTTTCAGATATTTAAACTGGAGAATTGGAACATTAACGTAATAAATATATAAAAGTTTTACAGTAAAAAATTGGATAAAATAATAAACGAAAATATTGCAATACACACACAAAATTAATTAAAAAATTTATATCAAATAGCACTTTATGTTAAAGCAAAATAAAAAAGTCATTTTATCAACTGCCATTTTGAAATATTTACATGCCTATGGAAAGTTGTTTCAAATATTTAAAGGAGAAAATTTAAATACTAGCATAACAAATACAGAAAAGTTTTATGATAAAAAAATATATAAAGAAAAAAATAGAAAGTTTTATTGAAAAAATAAAATGAGAAATGCTGTTTGTTTTATATATAAAAAAGTATGTTGTTTTATTTTAACTCTGTATTTATACAAATGTTGAAAGCTGTTATTCTGATTTATTTCTCTACTGTTAATACACAACTTAAAGTTGTTAACTTATTAACAATTTCATATACTACAGACATAACTTAAAGCTTATGTATTTTAATAATTAATCAATTTAGAACAAAAAGTAAATAGGCAATTCTGTTAATATGACTATTGATTAATGTGATTAGTTTCTCTAAATTCATTTTTTCACATAAGAGTTTATTCAGGTTTTAAACTAGGATTAAATAAACTGTGAAATATGTCACCTATTTTAAGCTTATTAGGGAATTACTTGATAAAAAGTATGGGAAAGTTTCACCGTGTAGTACATAGCCTAACTCCTAAATGCCGAAGTATAAGTGTGATTTATACATCCCCCACGATTTCCGTCTAAGAGGAATTTTTCATTGAGGGCCATATTCGTGTGTTCTAAAGGAGAAAATCGGGAAAATTACTAAACATCCATTTCGACAGCTGTGCGAGTGAAAGACAGAAATTTAATAATTACTTCACATCATTCAATAGCGGTTTGACTGAAACCCAGACCTTCTAATTTCTAAAAGCATGGCCCTTCATATTGGCTACAATTAGAATAATAATATAGAACTTTGTGGGAAAAATTAAATAATGCTAAAAATAACCAAAAAATGTACTAAATTATATAAATATCACTTGACAAAATAGCTATTGACAAAATATAAAATACAAACAATAACCATTTTCATGCACAATCTTATCTATAAATACCGACTGTATAGATGAAAGAACATTTCTCATTTTCGCTTTTATTTATAAGCTGATTTTGTTTTCACAATAAATAGTATTTCACAAATATTTCTTGCTCTCTAAACTTTAATTGGTGGAAATAGCTTCAACTTCTATTTCTTATAAGGATTAACTCTCGAATTATAACTGTGGAAGTGTAGGAAATTTATAAATCGTGTTGATAAAAATATAATGAATTACCAAAACAATATAAAAAAATAATATTGCCTCAAACAACGATTCCATCGCAAAATAATTCTTGGTAGCAGCTAAATCCTGTCATCTACAGACAAAAACAGGCAGCATTGTTATTATAAGAATTTGGATTCTCTCTCTCTCTCACAGCTTAATAAAACGCTAATGTGTGATAAATATACAACACTAAAAATAATTATTCCATTATATATATATATATATATATATATATATATATATATATATATATATATATATATATATATATATATATATATATATATAGCACAAAAACAATTTCATAATTGAATAATTTAGAGTAAATACGAAAATATTTCCCCATTTGTATTAAATATTTTCCAAATTTTGATTATTAAATTCAACAAGGAATAGGATTAACATTACTGTCAATCATTTTCCGCTTAAAATTGATATGTTAGACTTCAAAATTCTCTATGCTAAGAAAATGTTACTCACGTTTCTTTCCTCATAAATTTGCCATATTATCATTAATTAATAAAAATGATATTAGTGAAAACAAATATCTCTTTATGAAATACACTACTGGCCATTAAAATTGCTACGCCAAAAAAGCGGCACACCACACACGTGAAATTTGCATGACAGGTAGAACTTGCTGTGATATGCAAATGATTAGATTTTCAGCGCAATTATACAAAGCAGGCGACAGTAGCGACATCTACAATGTGTATAAAACCAGAGATTAGACAGCAGTTTTCTCATACTCAATTTCCGTTTCAACGTTGTTTTCGGCAAAGAAAGTTGTTGTAATGCCTCGTGTAAGAAGAAGAAATGCCTATCAGCACGTGTCTGACTTTGATCGAGGAAGGATTATAGCCTACCGGGATTGCGGTTTAACGTACCGCAATATTGCTGCTCGCGTCGGTTGAGACCCCATGACTGTTAACAGAATATGGAATCAATGGGTTCAGGACAATCATACAGAACGTCATGTAGGATCTCAGCGACCCCCCCCCATGACTAACAGCAGAGAAAACAGACATCTTATCCGCATGGTCACAAGGGATCGTACAGCCACTTCACGAACCCTGAGTCGAGAAATGAAGTCCTTTGCAAGGCAACAAATTTCTGCTCGAACAGTTCGACGACAATTGCAGCAGCATGGATTGTCTGCACGGCGAACATGGCTTCGGCTACCATTGACGCTGCGTCACAGACAGGAGCGCCTTCAATGGTGTGATCAGCGACGAACCTGGACGCGAGAATGGCATCACGTCATCTTTACAGATGAATCTCGGTTCTGAATACAGGACAATGATGGCCGCATCCGTGTTTGGAGGCATCGTGGAGAACGCGCATTGCCAGCTTGCATTGGACATCACCATACTGGCCCATCTGCTGGAGTGATGGTATGGGGTGCTATTGGATACACGTCTCGATCACCTCTTGTTCGCATTACCAGCACTTTGAACAGCAACCGTTACATTTCCGATGTGTTAAAGCCCGTGGCTCTGCCCTATCTTCGAGGCCTCCCTAATGCTTTGTTTCAACAGGATAATGCACGACCGCATGTTGCCCGTACTGTTCTGAACTTTCTTGATAGAGAACAAGTTCGACTGTTACCCTGGATAGCACGTTCTCCTGATCTGTCACCAATTGAGAATGTGTGGTTAATGGTTGCCGAGCGATTGGCACGCCATCACTCACCATCCACTACTGTCGATGAACTGTGGCATAGTGTTGAAGCAGCATGGACTGAGATCCCCGTACATGCCATACAATCTCTGTTTGACTCCATGCCTAGGCGGATAAATGCTGTTATTGCAGCCAGAGGTGGCTGCTCTGGGTACTGATTTCTCAAGATCTATTCATTCTAATTTCCTGTAAATCTAATCATTTGTTTTTTCCACTATAATGTATGTGTCCAATAAAAATCGTTCTGTTATTTGCCTTCCTTCTTGGTGTAGCAATTTTAATGGCCAGTAGTGTACAATACTTTATCTGTTTCTATAAAACTTTTATGCGATTTTTAGCTTTCATTATTTTGTGATTGCAATTACACTAACCACTTTCCAATATATTTTTACAGATAGTAGACTGTATTCACATGTCGCAAAGCCAGCACTGACCGCCCCGACACACATGCTGGCAGAAGCTCAGCTCCTGTTGTTCAGCAGGAGAATTTGAGACTTTCCAATCTCAAAAAGCGCAGCTTTGCTGTTAAGCCACGGCAGGGGGTCTAAACACCTATATAAAAAAATTCCCGCAATTATCTGAACGTTTTCCCAGAAATATTCTTGAAACACCCATGACCGCGTACCTTAAGCACACGGATATAGAAATATATTAAAATTCAAAATTATTTCTGAAGCAGATAACAAAATCGAAACCTGAGAAAATCCGGGTAAATATTAAATTTTGTATGTAATAATGTACAGAAGACGCTTCATTTTATGAACTCCTAAAGACCGGTAAAATAAAAAAATAATGCATCAGATATATTAATAACAACTGTTTTTTTTTTACCAACAACTTTTACTTCATAAATAAAATTCTGTATTAGGTAAAAATAGTTAGAATGCACTGTAAGAGAAACATGCAAAATAGGATTCATACTTAAAAACTGTACTTACTTTCACAATATTGATGAAAATCAGGCAAAGACATCATTTCTCTTTTTCTACTTAAAAATGACATATTTTAAAAAACATTTATATTTTTTTCAGTGTATAAAAGCATTTTGTTGTTTTTTCTTTCAAAAAAAGTACTATAGTCTTGTTAGCATTCATGCACTTGTGTTACAGGAAGTCTTTCCATTCATTTTCTTGTTAGATATCTGAAAGCTCTTTTTCGTTCTCATTCCTTGTTTTCATCATCCTATATTTCTACCTTACATATCACACGTGAGTCTATATTCGAAAAATTCTAGAAAGAAATTTTAGGCTGCAAAGGGATTCTTTCTGTCGGATATTATCCGTTCTTTGTTCTAACATATAGGAAGAGGACAGAGTTCTCCCTTTTCTAAATCCTTTAAGTACGGGGAATACAGGAGTCGAAATTGGCCCCACAGTGTATTATTTTGTCCATCATATGACTCATATCCATGTGTCTTCGGCTATTATTGCCACTCTGTCTGGAATGCCTGTTCGCGTCGTTTCGCTGTTCCAAGGGGAACAAGTTCTCAAGTGTTATATAAAAAATCAAATAAAAAAATAAATAACTATCAGATCATAAATATGAAAAAATAAAATAACAGAAGAGAAAATTAATTTTCAGAAACGAAAGTTAGCAAAAAAGAGGTTTCTTAAAATTTTAGTTCCTAAAAGGGAGTTAAATTTGTCATTGTGTTTAAGGTGTCAGGGTAGGGACTAGCCACGAGTTCGTAAAAATGTGAGTGTTCGTAAATTAGAGATTCGTAAAAATGAACGTCTACTATATATGGATCAGAATTTCAAAGTGGAACATTTAAATTGTGACTGCTCTACTTTGCAATATTCGAATTTTTTTCATCTATCTTTTATATTAATGAAACGCTTCTCTTTTAAAAAGAAGATTAAAGACTTAAATGATAGAGTGATGAGTATTTTAAAATCCCAAATTATTGAAAAGAATATACGAGAGACAATGTTTCAGATATTCCTGTCTGTACCAAAAGCCTTGTGATTAATTGAATTTCAATTGCAGATGGAGTGGATAGTTGGACAAGGTAATCATCTGGGTTTTTGAACCAGGCTACTGCCGTCTTTGCAAAAGAGAAAAAACAGAGCATTCTTTTGTGAAGACAGCAACCGTCTGATTGGTTAAAGCATTGCTCTCATTATCGGAAAGTAGCGAGTTCGAATAACGCTTTAATCCAAGATATGTCGAAATATCTTCCAAGAAAAAATATACCTCTAAAATCGGCAGTTCGAGTACGGGGGGGATCTTCTGCTTGCTCTTTGCTTCTCAATAGAGTTCCAGGGGCTCAGTAGCTTCACGCAGCTTCCTGTTAAGATCAGCAAAATAAAGTATCATTTGCCGTAGGCAGTGATTGGGAGGTGACCACATTCCCTCTCACTGGTTGCTGGAGCTCCGTGGGTTAGGGATGTGTCCACGTCATTCTATGACGTCCAAACTCCTTCCGTTGGTGTGGCGTGGATATGGAGAGGAGGGTGCCAGCTCAGGTGTGACCTCATCAATTGACCGTGGCTCAAAATTAAGAGGCACTTGGTGATAGGTGAGTATTCCAAGCCCGTTAAACTAAAGTACATTCTGGGGCTCATCTGTACCACTGTGTACGCACGTCTCTACGGATGAGTGGTTATCAGAGTTTCGGGTTTCCACCTTTGCGACACGTGAGCACGGCCCACTATCCATAAAAACAGCTCCCTGAAGACAATTTATGCGGTGCATGTAAAAACAGGAGGGTGTCAGGTCAAGTGGGGCCTCATCACTAGACCGTTATTCAATATTACGAGGCACGTGGTAATGGGCAAGTACTACAAACCCATTAATATTGAGGTACAGTCCGTGCTCGCTTACATCAGTATATATGTATGCTTCTAAATTAAGAAGACTCCTACCCAACACCTTCCACCTTATTAATAGAGTCCACCTCTGGGCTAAGCACAGGGAAGTATGCCGGGATCAAGATACAATCTATAAATAGACAATATCATTGTATTCAATTGAAAATTCAAATGTGAGCAAAGTGTAGAATATACATGATAGAAAATGAAGTGATCTAATTGTAAGAGATTGTAACACTTACATATTTGCGCAGAAAATAAATTGGCTTAATTTGAAATGTTATCAAACTGATATATATCTGTATTCTTTCTGCAAAGTAAAGAGTATTTACACAATTATTTAGCTGATATTTGTTTTCTATAATGTTTGCTTACTAAGTAACTCTTACGATTTTCCCAAATTTAATATGAAAATTGAAAACAGTATTGGTTGAATTACCTATATGAGCTTTAATACCATTTTCAATTTTATGGAATGAAATATTTACTGTCATATCTATTAATTTCGTAATGTTAATTTAGTTAAAAGCTCTTTTTATTGCACTAGATGAGATATTTTCTAAGCTTAATGGAAATTTTATTTTGATTTAATTCATAGACTATGGCATTACTTGTCGCACTCCTCTTTCCTTTTTGTCATGGGGCTTTGTCATAAGGTAGGAAACAGGTAAAACTCTCAAGTACTTCACTTCGACGCATGTGAGTGTGGAAAGTATCAAAGCTCAAAGGAAACTGGGATCTATTGAGCCATTTCCCGCTATTCAGCAGAAGCTGGCATCGAACCTGGTACCTTCCTCTCCGAAGAGCACTATCCTATCACTTGGTCACCCAAAAACACACATACAAGCGATATGCTTCAAATTAAATATTTATGATAAAACAAAATGTATTAATTCATTAATGAAACTTTATCATTTCTCTTTCAAAGTAATCTTTTGGAACTGTACTCGATTCTAGCAATGCTCTTTGTTCGATTCTAAAAAAAAGTTATTTTGTTGAATTTTTCGGGAAACACAGCAAATTTTCATTTATTACATTAATAAATTCAAAACACAAACAAAATGAAAGTAAAAATGTATGTAAAAAATAACTAAAAGACGCTTACTGTTTCATCAGGTAAATATAGAACCTGTGGAATCGTATTTGTTAAATGTTTTATCAAAACTTACCGTTAGAGTGTGTATTATCGTGCTCGAGAATTCTTAAATTATCTCGCCATAATGCAGGTCTTTTTCTAAAATTGCTCTATTTAAACAATGCATAATATTCATTTCCTTGATAATATAATCCGTTGGAAGAATTCAATATACACAGCATCACCACAAATAAAAAGAATCAGTGAAATAAATTTAACTGATTTCTTTCCTGATTTGGAATAAGGCTTAAAAATTCGAGATAAATCTCCAATTCTTCATCCTTGTTCCAACTCAGTTTTATTCTATTGGTTGCAAAACTGAATCGTTATCAAGGGCAAATCCAGACATGTCATTGCAAAGGAATCGTTTCCGGACAAACATGTCACAAATTCGATGAATATTTTTTTAAAACCAAATTCATACTTTTAAAAATTTGAGAAGCGACGCGTGAAACATTCAAATGATCATTCAAAACAGCTTTATAAGAATCTAAATAATATGGGAACTAGTTGAACAATGTCTTTTATTATAGAAAGATAGTTACTGAGCACCAATTCTCTGCGACCTGATTGGCAGCTTGATCGTTAGTCGAAGCAGATGATCCACAAGACAGTATGTAATCTTTTGATGGATTCTTTATGCTTTTTTAAATTTATGTATCAGTCAAACTGTTATTTGTTATTGTTATTATTATCAAATTGTTATTTGTAAAAGCTTTTTGGCAGCATTTCGAACAGATTTAAAGCTGAATAGCGAATTCATGAACATAAATCTGTATGTATGTCATTCATTACATTAATGCCATGTTAAAAAATTGACGAAGTGGAAACTTTTGTTTCGTTGAATTATTTTCAGAAGTTAAAATGGAATAAATTTCTGTTGTTGAAAGGTATTTAATAATATTCGCTAAACATTTGCCAACGATATTTACTATTAACATATTTTAAATGATGCTATTTATCCAACAAGCTTATTCTTATAAAAATTTAAATATTTTTACAACAATTTTTACAATTAAAATTTATATATTGCTTTTCCTTACAGATAGTTTGGAATTTTAATAGAAAAGGATTAAAATTCATATTTAAGAGGCCCAAAATATTAAAGTTGACAAAATTCTACACACTTCAAGTTATTTGAATTCACATACCTAAATTTTTCCTTAAATATATATTCCAAAAAATAATTTACAAGCTCATATCTGTAGTACTGAAGCATAGTTTTGTGTACAAAGGATAAACAAAATTATTAATAAATTTTATATTTTATTTCAAATTTTTAATAATAATTCTTGCAACCTTCAATCATGCCTTCAGCTCAATTTTAAATTTATCATCCAGAAACTTTTAATTTACTTCGATGTGATAGAAATAAATATTTTCAAATTTGGTTTTTAAAAAGCATCAAATAATCTATTTTAACGGAGCATTCATTGGGAAATAGTGGTAGCGTTTCACGCTCCCAAGACACAGATCCGAGGCTCTATCCCCGGGTTACGCAAGATCGACTCATAGTACTAAGCATGCGTGGGAACTAAACACTGGGGGTTTCGCTTTAGGCTGACCACCTAATCGGGACAGGGCCTCTTGGTCAAGAAAACAGAGATGGGCACTGTAGGCATTGGCCCACATGGGCTGTCGTGCCACAGAATTTAGTTTAGTTTATTCATTGTGAAAACATAATAAGTTTTTCGTTCAAAAGCTGTAAAATGTGAAAACTTTTTTTGTTTGAAAACAAAGTAGTGAAAAAAAATTATGTATATTTAGCTGATGCTTGATATGTTATTAATTTTTTTAAAAAAAAAAAAAAACTCTTAAATAGATTTTACCCAATTCAAAATGCAATAAATGTTTCGTGATTATAATAAAATGCAAAAATATAAACATCTTTTAAACAATTTCAAAAAAATATTATTTAAAATTTTTTTTCCAACGGCGGGCACTTGGGTGTCGAACCCTACACCACAACAAGCACAGAAACTGCTACTCATTTGTCGTTAACCAGCGGGCACCTGTGAACCTAGTCACGGAGGCGAGTAGCGTTGCCCGCGCCATACCACCACCAGCCTGTTTACAGAGTGGGCCACATTCATACATCATCACAGAAGAAAGGACAGAGAAACACAGAGAAAGACAATAACATCCATGCCCGAACCTGGATTCGACCCCGGGGCCCACAGCTAAGGAGAACGATAACCACTCAGTCATCGGTTGGCTTATTCTTTTAAAAATCATAATATTGAAAAATGTTAAATAAGAAAATATTAATTTCTTCATTAAATATAAAATTCTTTCTTTTTTTTATAAAATTTAATTTTTTTTCACCCGTGATGTCTCATGATTAATTTTTAAATAAAAATTAATTTTTTAAATAATCACTGAAATAAAATTTTTATACTATAAGCAAAATCTATCTGAATTATGATAGAATATATTTTACTATACAATTTTTAGCTGCCTTTTAGAACTTCCCAATGAATTTCTACAACATATAATTTACTAGTTTCAATACCCAAACAAACAAATCCCCAGTTCCCCTTGTAAAGACGATGTTGACTCAATCCTGGTCTTCAGCATTGATTTCAATAGTTTCTTATAATGATGTTGATTTCCATGTTCCATGACGGCTCAATTGAATAAACGTAAGAGGAACTAGAGTAAGATATGCAATAGACGCTCGTTTTTATGAACTTTTAATTTACCATCACTCACGTTTTTACGAACTAGTAGTTAATCCCTATCCCGACACCATAGAAACAATGATAAATTAATATCCCAGTATGGGATGCGGTAGATGAGGATCTTAGCATTTTAAAAATGAAGAACTGGAAGTCTGTCGCCAAGCAAAAGCCGGCGTGGAAAAGTGTTCTAAGGAAAGTCTTGACCCACCTGGGCTTGTCGAGTCAATAGAAGAAGAACAAAAATCGAATTGTTTTACATTTCCTACTGTATGGCAACCTGAATTATATTGAAAGATATTGGTTTGCCATGCTATAGCTCAAGATTAGCTAAGCTTGTGCCAAAATATTAATCCGTTTCTTTAAAAATACAATTTTGTATGAAGTACAACTCAATTTCGTAAATTTATTTGTAGAAATAATAGTTTTATTGCAGTAACTAGACAACATTTGATCTTTAAATAAATTTAGAAGTATTAATATTAATTATTCATCTACCTATCCTTGATTTATAAAGATTGTAATATGTAACTCAAGTTTTATAATAGATAACTCAAGATTTGATTTTTCCATTTCTCATACAATACATAACTCTACCCTGTGTTTCTTACGATTCAATAAAAAGAATAACAATTTAAAAATTTTTTATTTAGTTAAAAACTTTCGTTAATTTTGGGACATTTTTTAGGAAATGAAAGAGTGAATTGCATTTGTGATCGAATGTATAGGGATTACATCAATGTATACAAATAAATACTCAGAATTATAAAGTGTACAACTTAAGCTTTCACTTACAATATTTCAGGGTTTTAAGTTGATTTCTACATACAGGGTAACAACTTCATACTGTTGACAAAATTGTACTGCTTTTGATTGGTTTAATTCATGTCCACCAATTTTTATAATAATTTCATTTGCTTAAGAGATCTTAATGTTAGTAAAACAAATATAGGTAGTTTTTATTTCCTTGTTTGAAATAATATGCCAAACCAACGACGACAAATAATTGCTTTATTTGAAGCTGGATTAAAGCAAATTCAGATTGCCAGAAAGCTGAATAACCGCAGACAAATTGTATCACTTACTATAAAACGATTCTTGGAGCTTGGCCATGACGGTAATAGACACCGAAAACCAAAAAAGGAACTGTGAATACAAATGAAATTCGCAAAATTATCAAGAAACGAAGTCTGAAATCCAAGAAACTCAATGAGAAAAATAGCTAAAGTAATAGGGGTTAATAGAGAATCAGTTAGACAAATTGCAAAAGAAGAACTTGGTCTTAAGCCATATAAACTTCGAAAAGTACAGAAACTAACTGAGCAAAATTAGCGTACACGGTTGCAAAGATGTCGAGCTCTCATTCGAAAGTCCGCAAAAGGCGTATGGAAGAATTTCATCTTCACGGACGAAAACCTTTTCAAAATTGAACTATATCCTATAATCGACAAAATGACCGTGGTAAATGACCGTTACTGGTCATCTAATCGTCCTGGAACTTCCACAAGAGTAGAATGTCGGCAAAAACCACAGTCAGTAATGGTTTGGGGAGACATTTGTGAATCTGGAAAAACTCCTTTGGTTTTCATAGATCAAGGCGTCAAAATGAACAAGACCATGTACTGCAATGAGATTTTACAGTCGGTTTTACTTTCTTGGGCCAAAAACATTTTTAAAACAGCATCTGGACACTTCATCAAGATTCTGCCCCTTCTCATAGAGCAAAAGCAACGTAAGACTGGTGACAAGCAAATCTTCCAGATTTCATACCTGTGAGAATGTGTCCCCCTATTCACCTGACTTAAACCCAATGGACTATGGTGTTTGGTCTATTCTGCAATTAAGAGTATGCTCTAAGTCACTTCAAAGTTTGGAATGCCTAAAGGCTACTCTTAAGAAGGAATGGGCTAAATTAACGCCTGATGAACTGCGCCCTATTGCAGAAAATTTTACTCGACGTTTAAGACTCTGTATCGATGCCCAAGGGGACCATTTTGAAAATACTTAAATATGTTGTGTAACAAATGATTTAAATAAAATCAGTTTTTTGAAAATAAATTCCATGATTTTAGTTTAATACAATATTTTTTGTCAACAGAATACATTTGTCACCCTGTATAACTCATTTATTAGTTTTCGTTATCACACTCAATAATTAAATTTCTGTTCATAGCAAATAAACTTTATAATTTAATTCAAACAATTCTTTTTCGAAATAGAGTTGTACATATAGTATATTTTAAAACATAAGAATTACTATTTCCAACAATTGCATCTAATGCGAACAAATGGTAACGATATATAATTTTTTTCCAGAATAATCTTAAGGCTATAATTAATTGCTATACAGCCATAATGACGTAGAAAACAATTATACTGGCTTTAATAATTAATTCAAGTCGCTGTCGTTTTTGCAATGAAATCAGTTGCCATTGTAAAACTCCAAAACAGCTAATTAGAATGAAAGTTATTCTAATTCACTTTCTTTGTTTGTTGCACTTTCTTTCATTTTCGCTGTGACAATAGCGATTGTTTCGGTCTTTACAATCTGAGTGAAGCGGAGTTTAATTATTTAAAAGAAATCGAGAAACTAAGATTCAGGTTTCTTCTGAATCTGGTATTTCCTGAATTAAAAAAAAAAATAATAATAATAATAAAAAAGAGTTATTCAATTTATTTTAAAGCAATGAACTCTCCAAATAACAGGAATTTTTCAATAATAATCAATCAATCAATTATAATCTCATATTTCACCACCAATAACCCATTTTGTAATTCAAGTGGGATGTAAATACGCTGTCACCAAAATATTCGATTTAGCATTATTATAGACACTTGGCATAAAGATTTTGTGCCAAATTTGTTTTTATGCAGAAATCATTTCGTAAAAAATTGAGTATATTTTATCAGTCAATTTTTTCAGCCTTTTAATAAAAATGTCAATAAGAAATTTTAATACATTCTTAATACGATCTTTGATTTTCCTTCTATGTCAGAGTAATATAACTAAAATATCATCAACAAGGGAGGCCAAACTCTTTAATAGACAGAGCCATTTTTCAAAATGTTAAAATTTTCGCTTGTCGCAATTAAAAACGCATTTAAAACGTATGCAATAAATGTATCAAAAATTTTCTTACAGAAATTATGTGTTTATCGTAAACATATAAAAAAAGTACAAAATATGTGTGCTGGATTTAAATCTTAAAAATTAAATACATTTACTTTACTTCTCTTGAATAATTGCTTAAAATTTGGTGAACAATAGGTAACAGCACTTCCCAATAATTCTTTGAGATGCCGGTTAGTTAATACGAATCGGTGTTTGGATTTCATGCATTTTAAAGTGGAATAAAATAATTCACATAAGTACGTTGTCCCGAATGTTCAAATAATTCGACAAGCAGCCTTTTTTTAATTCAGGATACTTTGATCCTGGTACAAATTTTCAAAATTCTGTAATCGGCGTCGATTTATATTTTAATTGTAGAGCTTGATGCTCTTGCATCGCTACTATATCTAATTCTCCAGATGGGTCACAATTATATTGGGAATGGAAAACTCACCTTGACTTATTTTAATTTTAAATGGATTCAGAAAAAAATCATGTGACAATTTAAAATATTTCAAGTCCTGAAATCTATTTTGGAATTCCGTCAATATTTTTTCTAGCTTTTTGTATAAGCTCGTTGAATTTTTCTTGTTTAATATTGGAACAAAATGTTTTAATTCGAGGAAATGACAAAGTGCTTTATTTTTAACGTCCTTTTGAAAAAGTTGTAATTTAATTTGAAAATTAAATTTATACACTGTGAGAAGTCAGATATCATTTCATCCTTCCCCTGCAATTGTAAATTCAGTGTTTGCGAATGTTCCATGGCACCAGTCAGAAACATAAGTCTTGTAAACACTCGTCATCGTCTAATTTTGAAGTGATTATTTTCTTTTCTTTTAGAAATGCAGTTATTGGGTCAAACAAATCCACAAAACAAATTTTTGAACTGTCGATATTTTTTTCCATTGGTGAGAGTATAATTTACAATGTACAACACTGTCTTGTTACAATGTGTACTGTTTACAATGTACTGTTTACAATGTGAACACTGATGTGTTCTTCATGAATTATGCAATGAATCTGTAAGAATTATAGAAATTGAGAATCATCTCTTAAAAGCTAAATGAGACCGATTTTTTACCCGACGAACTCCATCAGTTGTAATGCTTGCAAGAGGCACATCAAAAGTTATCATTATGGAATCTAATGCATTTTAAATATCGACACCGTGGGTTGTGACTCTTAAAGTTATACTAAATCTAATAATTCTTCTTTAACAACGAAAGCACATGAAACAAAAACGAATGAAAAGTGCCAGTTGCGAAAGATCTGTGATATCTGTCGATTAGTCAACAGCTAAGCTCAACCAATATAGTTCTTCAAATTATTTTTTAAATTATATTCAAGAGATGTATTTAATTGCAGCTATACATCGTTCGGATACGTGTCTCGAGAGAGGAATTTCAGAAACAACTTTGTGCAATGCAGCATTATTTGGATTTAAAACTTTAAATACATCTTCCAAGTTTTTTATTAATAAACTTTTCTTTTCCATACGGAAGTTTTGCTCGAGCAATATTCCAAGTAATAACAAAACAGACATCAGCATATTATTAGCTTGGTCATCAGAATTGACTGCTCTTTATTTAAATTTGATCATAAGGAAGAAAGTTTATCTGATCTTGATTTGGAATTTAATGGATACTGTTCAAAAAATTTAAGATGATTGGTTTCCTAATGTCGACATAAATTGCCAGCATTATAATTTTTGACCATAGAATTAAAAAGTAACACACATAATGCTTTTCCATTACTGCCAATAAAAA
The DNA here is from genome assembly GCA_037975125.1 of Latrodectus hesperus. NCBI lineage: Eukaryota > Metazoa > Arthropoda > Arachnida > Araneae > Theridiidae > Latrodectus > Latrodectus hesperus. Next base: position 83,780,593 of record CM075850.1, read on the forward strand.
AGAAATTTTCCCTCTCATTATTAAAATTTCTATTTTCTTGCTCATTTTTCTTTTTTCTTTTTGTTCTCTGTCGTCTTATTTTTAAAAGAACTGGAAATAAATAAAGAAATTGGAAATAAATAAAAACTGGAAATAAATAAATATTTTATTTATTTATTACATTACATATATTCAGACTTGTATGCTTGATTCTTGAGATCCGCTTGTAAGTCTTCGTCGATAATAGGACAAATAGCACAATGACAGATGTACAACCACAGAAGAATAACGAAGAAAACACCCAGGGCCACGGTGGGAATCGAACCCACACTCCTACGCTCTCAAGCGATTAGCGGTGATGCTTTAGACCACTCAGCCACGGAGCGCCCTAAATAAATAAAGAAATTTAGAAAATACAAATTTTGTGATAGTAAAACAATGACAACAAGTGTTACATACTACGAAACAAATTATAGTTAACTTACCAAAAATTCCAGATGATAAATTATATCTGTAGCAAGAGTGATACAAATTGTTTCCTCCAGAGCACAATGTCAACTGTCCGTTGCAATGAAAGTTTACAAATTCAAAATCGGTCTGGAGTCGGCCGATTAGGCCACTGCCTATGTTCATTCGCGAAAATTTCGATGAGTCCTATCATTCTTAACTTGGACGGAAATGAAATTTGTTACAACGTTGCACTTAGTCTTCCGTATTTGTTGTCAGTCATTTAAAAGACATTTTGAAGCACATACGGAACGATGATAATTTTTTAAAATATAACACAAAAATGAAAAGGGAACACAAATAATCCTGTTCAAAGAGACGCAGGTTGACCCCCGTGTTATATATATATAAATTATTTTCTATAATAATAATTCTAAACACGTCTTTATGACAGAAGAAAATGTTAACTTTTATTTTGATTATTCTTAAGGTGATGGTGGCAAAGCAGTCCGTACAGCTGGTGGATCGATTAACAAACAGTTCGGACTGCTAACAAATCGGACAACGAACACTTTCAGTAGGGATTTTTGTGTTCGGACAATGAACACATATTCAGATAAAGAACTAAAACGAATTCGAAGGAATTTTTCTCGGTTTTCGGAGCATAATGTGCAGGGTTGCCAATCCCAAGGAGCAAAAATCGTTTCTCATCGCTCTCGAATTCAGCTGCTTGCCTATGAAACTTCAAAGCTTTCTATATTGAAAAAAAAAACTTCTAAGTTCTATATTGGTCTTAGAAGGACACCCAAGCGAAGTTGTTAATCACTTCCGGAAAATCCTGAAAAAGAGAGAAAAGCAATGGACATGGGATTTGTTCTTTCATGCCTCATAAACAAAGAATTAAAAAAAAAACTGAATAATATGCAAGACTATCTATATCCATTATTTTTTAATGACTTTTCTAAGAAATTATACATCCCTTTTTTTAATTTAATTTTTAGGGTCCCTAGAACGAATCAACTGATTTCCCTAAAGTATTTATTAAATCAATGATCGGTTAACGAACAATTCGGATAGCAAACAATGTCTTGTAACAGATTATGTTAGTTAACCGAAAAATCGGGAGTTTGCAAGTTCAAACATAAATAGTTTTGATACATCACAGTAAACAGCCTAACTGTTGCAATACTTTTTACACATCGACAACGTATTTTTGCCTTTCTGTGCACACCCTTTAATAAATAGTGAACCGTATTTACGTATATAGAATGGAAAACTCGGAAACTTCCAAGCACCCACCACGACAGATGGGCACGCAGAAAGCAACACTCAATTCTCATATATAGTTCAGTAGAAACCCAGATAGATAAGTAAACTTTTTACAGTCCAGTTATTAGTTGACACATTCTTCCTATACAGTACTACTACACTATGTTGCTTCAATTTCCATTCATACTAGACTCTTATACGATCAACTACATATTTATACTAAAGACGCACCATAAACTACTAGCGAAAGGAAATATTCTTTTGAAATATCAATTTTAAGAATCAATCTTTTCAATTTTAATTTTAAGAGATTAAATTAAAATTTTAAATACAACCGAAAGAATTGTTCATATGTTTTCTTTAAAATTCAAACTCAAATTTTTCTGCATTATTAAAGACTAACTAAAGTTAATTTATAGGTGAACTCTTTTAACTTACACTAAATAATATGTGGTGAATTGAGCAGATTTTCACTCTCTCCTTCCATTAGACTTCATTTTTTTTTGAATTTATAGTGTAATATTGTTAGCGAGCTGTTATATACATTAAATTAAAGTACAAATTACATTTGAAATCATAAACTTCGATTCATAAAAATGGCTTTTATATTTATTTTGTTATAGGTGCTGTAATGTCTCACCATCGGCACTTCCGATTTTAAGAGCCTTTTTTTTTTTTTTTGATACGAAGACTCTCGTTGTACGCGAAGCAGGCGGGAGAGATTGTAGCGAACCCGATATGACTCCTTTGTAAATTTTGTTCTTTTTTAATTAAATGTGTATGTTTCAAAATTGGAGTCATTAGTTTGTTTCATAACAAACTTATGTTTTGGTGGCAGCGGTTTGATGCTTTTTTAATGCTTTGCATTAGCATCCACTATGGAAATTAATTATGTGCACTATAATGGATTACGTGCCAAAATGTTGGAATACAAGTAGGCCGTTTTGATCAATCTTTCTCTGGCTACGATTGAAAATAAGTAGTTTGGAATGTTATATAAATTTATAGAATATTTAGTTCCAATCTTATTTACGTAGTTTTTCATGTTATATCAATTAAATTTAATTATAAGTTTGTAAATGGTGTCTTCCATATTACAAAAGCTAATTTCTGTATTTCGTGTATTCGAATTTACAGTGTAATATTTTTTATAAGAAAAGTGTATCTTATTATAAATTTGCATTTCATAATTTTTGTGTGGTTGATGTATTTCAATTCACGTAGGAATATGTTAAAATAACTATGTTGTTATAGATTAATGTGTAAAATCGAAAGTACAGTTATATTCATAATTTTTTTGAATGTTGCACTGATATAGAAAGTAGATTTTATGAGAGTGATATATTTTAGAAAGGTGTTTTGATTTCGTTATGTGAAAACGAAAGTATATGATTACAAATAGGTTTGAATTTAAAGTAATGTGAGATTTATTGATATGTTTTTGATTTTTGTTTGCAAAGTATCAAACTGATTTATTTGATATTTAAAAACGCATATGTTTACTTTCATTGATAAAGATTTGAAAAGATATTTTCTTACTGTTTAAAATATCGTACGTTATTATCATTTTCATGTCGTGTATGATTAACTAGCTAAGTTTATTGATTTGAAATCGAAAGCTGATTTCTGGTTTAGATTAGTTAAAGCTTTTAATTTATATTGTTGCTATTACATATAAAAATATATATTGTAATGTTCTATATTTTGAATTAAAAATATGTATAATTTCATTATCTGATTTAATATAGTAGTATTTGTATAAGAATCTGATTTTATAAAATTTATACATTTTTGATTAATAATTCAATTTATCTGAGTATCAAGCATTAGCTTGGTGATAAAAAAACTTGAAATCGAGAGTAGAAGATTTAATAAACTTGTTCTTTTCAAAATATATGATTTTCTATCTATACACTATTTGTTGTATTACAATATAGTTTGTTTTCATTTAAGTTTTTTAAATGTTATGGATATGTTTTATATTAGTGGAGTGTGTTAAATAATTTCTGTAGTTATTTACGAAAGTTTGCATATAGGTGGGTGTAGTCTGTTGTTTCTCTCATTATTGCATCTCTTCTGAGATAAAGCGTTAATAAATAAGATGGCTTTTTTAGAACGGGGGAAAAAGGGAGATTTATAAGAAGTAGCTGAAGAGTTAGGGGAAATGGTTCCAGATTCTTTTAAAATTCCAGATATTTAAAAATTAATTTTAACTAGTAAAAACTTTAACGAGGAAGAAGTAAAATGTATATTAGATAGGGTAATCGAGGAAATAGTTAAAAGGGAACAGGAAGAAAAAGAGGAAAGAGTTAGGCGAGAAATACTAGAAAAAGAGGAAAGAATTAGGCGAGAAGAATTAGAAAAAGAGGAAAGAATTAGGCGAGAAGAAATAGAAAAAGAAGAAAGACGTGAAGAAAGAGAACATATTTTGGAAATGAAACGTCTGGAAATCTCTTCAAATGCTGCAATTTCAAACACAGAATCAGTTACAAATAGGACTGAATATGCTCAAAAAATTTTTCAATTAATGCAAATAACTCCAAAATTCGATGAAAGGATAGATGAGATGAGTTTATGCTTAATAAATTTTGAGCATAGAGCAGAAATGGCTCATATTCCAAAAAACGAATGGGCAGTTTATCTTCAGAGATATCTAACATGTTAGCTAGAGAACCTCCAGAAAGGGCTGATGATTACGATTACGTGAAGGAACTTATTCTTAAACGATTCAAGTTAAATAGCGAAAAATTAAGACAATTGTTAAACACCAAAAAACGTCAGAAAAATCGTGGAGAAATTATGCACAAAAATTGAATAGTTACTTTACGGAATGTCTTACAGAATTAGAAATAACGACATTTGAACAGCTTAAGGAACTAATGGTAACAGATCAATTAAAATGTCGTGTGCCAATTGAAATTAAGGAACATTTTTTGGCGGAATGTCTTTAAATAAATTCGCAATATGATCTGGCAGAGAAAATAGATGAATATGAAAGTTTAAGAGATAGTTTTAAGACGAAAGATTTTACAAAACTCGCTCGAAATAATTTTGGTTTTCCTCAACAAAATGAAAACCGTGCTTTTAAGTTTAATGAAGTAGTTCGGAATCATAAATCTCATGTTCCTAAAAGATTCGATAATAAAAATTCTAATTATTCACATGAAAAAGAATTTGAAAAACGAAAACAACTCCGATGTTATGAATGTGATTCTTATAGTCATTTGGGCTTCAGTGTGAAGAAATAAAAAAGAACTTAGAATCGGTAGCATCCAACGAAATTGCTAGAAGTACATTTAATGAGTTGATGACTCCTTACATTAGTATCGGCACTGTTAATGAAATTCAAATGCCAATCTTAAGAGATACTTTAGCAACTCTTGATTTGATTTGTGGAAAATACGTGAAACCTGATATGTTCACGAAAGAAAAGGTTTGGCTAAGAACACCTCTTGATGAAACTTTAATATGCTTACCTATTGCCGAGGTTGAAATAAATTGTGAATTAGGTCACATTTTGACAAAGGCAGCAGTTCTTCGAGATTCTTTGGATCAAGGAAGATATTTACTGGGAAACGAAACAGCCGCTTTATTTGAGGAAATTAAAAAGCATGAGGAGATGAAAATACATATGATAAATGCTATAGAAACTCGAGCTCAAAAAAGACGGAAGGAAAATAGCACGAATAAAGAGATTATTGATTCTGAAATAGAATCTTCTAGGTTTTGCTTCCAAACTAAACAAAATGAAGAACTAGAGCAAAATACAATTTTTCCACCATTATAAACCGAAGTTGAAGGGATGGATTTGATAAAGACATCTCCAGAAGAATTTGCTCGGGAACAGAAGGTGTGCGAATATTTAAAACCTCTTTTTGAGCAAGCTAAACGACAATCTTCAAAAGACAATAAATATAATATAATAAATCAATTGTTGTTTAATAATAAAATGGACAATGATGGAACTGTAAGAAGATTATTAGTTGTGCCCAAGAAGTTTCGCAATCAACTAAAAGGGATCTGCCATGAGATAACTGCAGCTCATTTAGGTATAACTAAAACAAAAGATATGCTGTGCAAAACTTTCTACTGGCCTAACTGCTTTAAAGAAATTGAAAATTTTGTTAAATCTTGTGACAAATGTCAACGAGTATGAAAGCCTCAAGATAAGAAAAGGGCTCCTTTGAAACTGGTTCCAGTAATTCCGGAAATATTTACAAGAATTAACATTGATGCATGTGGTCCTTTACCAATAACTTCCTGTGGTAACCGGTATATTATAACAGCCATTTGCATGTCATCCAAGTATCCAGATGCCATCCCAGTACCAGTTATACGTTCTACTACTGTTGATTGATGCTTTTCTTCAAATATTTAGCCGCATGGGTTTTCCTAGAGAGTTGCAAAGTGATCAAGGAACATCTTTCATGAGTGTTCTGACATCAGAATTTTTAGAAAAATTTGGAATTAAAGTAGTGCATAGTTCTGTTCAGCATCCCCAAAGCAATCCTGTAGAGAGATTGCATAGAATTTTAAAGAGAATACTGAAAATCCTTTGCTTAGAAAAGGGTACAGATTGGTAGAAGATTTTACCTCAGGCACTTTTTGCTCTTAGAACTTGCATTCATGATAGCACTGGATATTCTCCTGCAGAATTAGTCCATGGTCGGAACTTAAGAACACCCGTAACACTATTATATGAAAATCTAACTGGTAAAACCATTGAAGAATATAGTGTGATTGCTTACGTTTTTAATCTTTTAAATAGAATGAAAAGATGCCAAGAATTAGCTGTGCAAAATATGACAGATGTCTAAAGAAAAACAGAAAATTTGGTATGACCGTAAGGCTACGAAAAGAGAATTTAAAGAAAATGATCTTGTGTTACTTGTTGCACCTTCTAGATCAAACAAATTTTCTGTTCATTGGATAGGTCCAGGAAAAGTAGTAAAACGACTATCGGACACAAATTACGTAATACAATTTCCCGATAAGGAAAAATTACATGTATACCATGTAAATATGTTAAAACCGTATTTTCAGCGTCCAGAAGATGTTAATTTAATTTTTACCTCTAATTCTGATAATAAAGATATTGATTCTGAGAAAGAAGATATCCCAAGTTTTGAAATTAATTCATCTACCCTTTTAGAGACTTTTCCTGAAAGCTGTTTTAATGAAAAGTTAGAGGATGAGCAGAAGAAGCAATTGAGTAGACTTTTGATTCAATTTATTGATATTTTTTCAAATGAACCGGGTTGTACAGAACTGGCTGAACTGGACATCGAGTTAGAATCTAATAAACCTATTATAGCTAAACCATATCGAATGTCCCCACGACAGACAGAAATTCTGAAATCGGAAGTAGACAAGATGTTGAAATTGAAGGTGGTGGAACCAGGTGAATCCGATTACACATCACCTTTAATATTAGTTGAAGCTCCTGGAAAAGAACCTCGTCCGTGCATTGATTATCGCAAGTTAAATGAGGTTACCAGAACGCAATATTATCCATTACCAAATATTGAAGAGCGTGTTGAATCCGTTTCGAAAGCGAAGTTCATATCTTTATTAGACTTAACACGAGGTTATTGGCAGATACCTTTGACGTCCTAAGGCTCAAAGATATGCTGCATTTACGACGACATTTGGTGTTTATAAACCTTTGAGAATGGCATTCGGTTTGAAGAATGCCCCTTACTATTTCAGTAAGTTAATGGCTGATTTATTAAAAAATTGCGAACATTTTGCTGTGCCTTATTTAGATGACATAGCTATATATTCACTTACCTGGTCTGATCACATCCAACATCTTATAATGTGTTCTGGAGAATATTCGATTTGCGAAATTGACTGTAAAACCCCTTAAGTGCAAATTCGCTCAACTTCGTGTTAAATATTTGGGACACTTTGTAGGACAAGGTCAAAGAACACCTGGTGATATTAAAGTGAAAGCCATTACCGATTTCGAACGTCCCTCAAGCAAAACTGTAGTACGTGCTTTCATAGTTCTTGTTGGGTACTATCGCAAGTATATACCAGAATTTTCGGTAGTTGCTGCGCCTTTATCCGACCTGTTAAAAGGGAAGTCCAAGAAGGGAACTGTAATATTGAATAATAGCTGCAAAAAGGCATTCATAGAGTTAAAGAACACTTTAATAAAGAAGCCTGTGCTTTACAGTCCAGACTTTCAAAAACAATTTATCATTCAATGTGATGCCTCAAACTTAGGAATAGTTGTAGTTTTATCTCAGAGAGATCAAAATGAAAATGAACACTCTGTCCTATTTCTGAGTAAAAAATTTTCAAAATCTGAGAAAAATTATAGCACTATAGAAAAGGAATGTGCAGCAATAATTTTTGCTGTTACTAAATTAAAATATTATTTAGATGGTCAGTATAAATTTATTATCGAAACTGATCTCAACCCTTTAATTTGGTTAAAACATCATACACGATCTAATCCCAGACTTTTAAGGTGGGCTTTGGTGCTTCAAAGCCTAAATTTTGATATTGTTCACAGAAAGGGCAAATTACATCAGAATGCCGATAGTCTCAGTAGAATGCTGAATAAACAAACTTAATTATTTTCTTTTTTTTTCAGATATTAAATTAAAATGTTTTTTTATACAAATTTCAATTGTTGTTACATGTGTATATAATAAAAAAATGTTTTTTATAATAAAAATGTCTATTTGTAAATTTAGTTAGTGTTGAAGATTCTGTTGTGTTAGATAATTATTTTGTGCTATTTTGATACATTTTTATTTTATATTTAATATTATATAATTCCATATAATTTTGTGTTTCAGCCAGAGTCCGATTGATCAGGGCTATCTGTAATATTAAATTTTGCTCTTTGTTGTTTGTGTGTGTGCGTGTTTTTTTTTTCTTTTTTATTTGCAGGTTGATTTCCTTAGAATGAGAAGAAGAAAAAAAAAAAACTCCGGGGAAGGAAGGAATAATTTAGTCTGTAATGTCTCACCATCGGCACTTCCGATTTTAAGAACCCATTTTTTGGCCAAAATCATCAGGCTTCTCCTGAGCATCTTTTGGATTGCATGGGTCTCTCTAGGGAGGATCTCTTTAGCAATCCTCTTTTAGTCTTCGACTTCCTTACAGTCAACGAACTCGTGGATCTAGTCTGACTCCGTCAGACATGGAGGATAAGCAACAACAACAGAACCCATTTTTTTGTTTTGTTTTGTTTTGATACGGAGACTCTCGTTGTACGCGAAGCAGGCGGGAGAGATTGTAGCGAACCCGATATGACTCCTTTGAAAATTTTGTTCTTTTTTAATTAAATGTGTATGTTTCAAAATTGGAGTCATTAGTTTGTTTCATAACAGTGCATTATAATTGGTGATGTTTCAAATTATTATTTTTCAAGATACAAAAAAAAAGAAAACATTTGTGTGGGAAGGTGATGGAATATAAGTTAGAACAACACAAATGATTATAACTTATGTAATAAAAGGGTTTTAATAATTTTATATCTTTGCAAATGAGGTAAAATTGTTATATAAATAGTTATTTCAATAAACTTATTAAATCACTGTCCAAAAATTTAAGAAACATTAATTTTTATTTGACATTGATTTGATTTGTGGCTATGGTAATCTCTCTCTCTCTTTCTCTGGTTGCGAAAATCATTCTGTTTATCGGTTGGTTTCGAGTTTCATATCCTAACCAACTGATGATCCGTCGTTTTCAGTAATAGTAGATGGGGCACGTAAAATAGGTCGTGGTTAAAATCTTCTCAACGTGAAATACCTCTAGGGGTGACAAGCCAAATCTAAATTTCTTTTGCGGGGTCCTTCCTTTTAAATTACAAAGACCCACCCACCTTTGGGAATACGATGGTATTCCCATTGGTTGCCCCACTGTATAAAATGCCATCAATTCTATTCGTTGTAGTGGAAAAAGGTGAACTATTTCTAGTGGGTTGACGTTGGAAAATAAATCATCCTAGACTTGGTTTGTTTATCACTCAACGATCATTTTTCCCCTCCAAGGCTAATTATACCCCAGGACCAACATTTTAAAGTAGATTCTGAGCCACTACAAACATTTAATGGCGACAGATCTGATTCCTTCATTTCGAATTAATTACCGTAAGCGATCAGGTGAATCCAAGTGGGATCCAACCAAATAAGTCCAAAATTGCACAAATTAACATTATTACGCGATTTTTGAGAGAATTTTAACTATAATTATTAAATAATTTTTGAAATGATTGTGTTACGAAAAATCTTTGATGCACTAAGTCGACAAGATTGTATAAAAATATTGTAATTTCTCCATAAAATGTTTCTGTAATAGCACATATTTGATCTAAAAGACCAATGTATCTGATGACATTGAAAATGTCAATCGTATTTTTTTTAAATCAAATGTCTAGAATGACTTAATTTGCAAGCATTTTGTACGCAGATTTGTATCTAATTAATTCTTCTCTTTTTTTTATTGACCATAGCCTGCCACACAATATCTCTCACATTTCTGTTCCTGACTTTCATTTTAAGACCTTTAAGGGTAAGGTCATTCAAGACATCACCAAGCCATTTTTTCTTTTTCCTTAATCATCCCAAGTCGTCGATCCTATGTCCATCCAGAATTGATTTGCACAGCTTTCAAAGCTCGTAGTTTTTACTATGTAAGGAAGTTATCCTCATGCTTAATCCCCAACCTGGACGAATAGACCTCTTTATCATAAGCTACAGGAGGCAGGGGTGCCCAGTTATATCCCCCAGATGTGGGTGTCCTGTTTAGTCCTCTCTTACGACAAAGACTACATTGACACTATTCTTTCGCACCCGGTCACCACACCGGGTGATCTAATTAATCAAATTAAATTTGTGTGAATGTGCTTAATTTCATACCTAACATTGTCATCCTAATTACGAATATAAAAATGTAATCTGGGTATAAAAAATACTTTACTGGAAACTTATAAAATCTAAATCATCTGTCAGGGTATAATCCTCAAATTACCGCCAGGGCCAAATCTTGAGCGGAAGTCGATAAGATCGCCAGGATTTTATTTTTTATTTGCCGCTCAATAATTATTTTTGACGGTGCTAATTAGATCGGGGCCTAGCCTACAGTTCAAAGTAGTTTTTGGACCACTACAGACATCCAAACTCAAGTTGGAGTTCGTACCCATGAAATGTTGAACCGAAAACCATAGAGCTAATTGTTCGGTTGCCAGTTATGTAGTCCGCCAGGAGATAGACAACAGAGGAAGAAATTCTAAAACGATTAGTGGTTTTTCATTTAAAATATCTGAAGCCTTAATAATAGAATTTAAGTGTCATCTACGTTTCCCCCCCACACACACACAAAATATGTGATAAGAGCACTAATTATTGCAGATATGCAAACTGAATGGTAACAAAGACCATTGAGGAAATGGATAATGGGTAAGATAGAGTTTAGACAAAATAGAAATAGAGAAAATGGATCATGAGAAAATAGAATTAGTTAATCGCCATCTGGTACAATTTGTGCACTAGAATTCTATGGACCTCATAGCAATTTATTGTCGTAAAATGCTGTAGTTTTCCTATAAAATTTACTCCCTCGAAAAATTCAGCGAAATGAAAGAAAATATAAACCTTAAATTAAGGTAAAAATGACAAAATTTTCAGATTTAGCACGACATGATAAATTTCTCGATTTTGACTACAAAGTTGTCGATAGAGTACAGAAGCTTAAAAGAGAGTTCTTCAGAGAATATTTCGAGATTTCTCTAAAATCCCTAGAATGTAGAATAAATCTGTCTAATCAACAAGAAGGAATCACAACATAACTTAAGTTAGTCTTCAACACTTTCCTTGAGAAATTATCAGAGTATTGACAGAACTTAAATGTAATGCGATATTGGAAACAAAGATATGATCCGCTTTCCTGTAAGAGCTTAATCTTTAACTGTCTAATGAGATTTAAGCATTTCTACGAATTAACACTTCTCCATGGACTCACTTCTTAACAAAAAGTTTAGATAAAATTTGAAGCATTAATTGTGTGTTGGAGAGCCGAGGAAACATTGTAAATTTAGAATAAAATCACATAATTCAGCAGATGTAATTCGGTTTAAAACAAAATAATAACAGAAGTATACAAATTCATAAAAAAATATTATCTCTTTAATAATTAGATACTTGTATATGACGTCATTGGATCCTCGCGGACGAAATTGTCTACTTACTTTCTAGAGAGAAATTGAAAATAACATGAATTATACGAATTATCTTGTGAAATTTACACACAAATCATTGATGAATTATTATTAATCGTTTGTTTGCATACTGAAACGAAAAAAAAAAAAAAAAAAAACAGAAATTAGAATTACATGAGTATAGACTTGTGATATTAAAAACATTTCTACTTATGCATAAAAGTTTCGGGTGTCTCACAAGGTTTACTGGAACGTATAGAAAACATATGAACTATTGACACGTTTTTCATCCTTAGTTGTCCTCTTCTTCTCGAAGTGAAATTATTTATATGCCAAGCACTTTCCAGGGGTAGTGAAATCATGTTTCAGCATGCATGCGCTTATGTCCATTGAATTTTCCCAGAATTATATAGAGATTTCTTGAAAAATTCAATGAACGTAAACATTATGCATGCTGAAGTTTCGCGTGATTTCACTAACATTGAAAAGGATTAATTGCACTGATTCAATATAATGTGTAACTTTATATAATATGCAACTTTATATTATATAATTTAATATAATGTAAAAAAAGCTTAAGTTAGTTCAGTTACTTCAACTTTGATTTTCTCCAATTTATAAGGAATAACTTATTATTCACATTAGTTATTGCTGATCCACATCTTAAAAATGAATCAATGCTTTGATGCAATTATGATTAAAAAAAGTTCCGAATTCGAACTTTCAGCTTTTAAAACTGTGACTGAGCACCTTATGAACTGCTTATTGGTTATTGACGATAATCGCTGCAATGATTATAATTCCTTGTATGAACATTTTTTCAGCAGTTAGGAGATACGAGCAGCGATTATCCGTTGCCAAATTAACCATTATATTCTCCTAACCGTTATTTTGTAAATACTATCTATAAACGGCTTCTTTATAAATGGTAACATGGTAAAAGTATAAAAAGTGTATTGAAATCAAGACAATGAATCAACATTATAGTCATGAATGAAAAAAAAACCAAATATTGAAAAGTTTAGATTTTATCGACACCAAAAATTTCACCATAAACAATAAATCACCAAATAAATGTTGATTTTTGACGAGAAAATTTAATCACGGTGCATAAGGCTTACTTTTTAATTAACAAAACTTGTATAACTCGAATTTGAGTTATTTAAGCTTCCATATAAATATTAGATGTATGAAATATGCACTTTTACCCACACATATCGTTGAGGCTAATTTTTTTTTAAATTTCAGCAAGAAATCAAAAAATAAATTTATTTAATAACTGTAAGAATTTGAAATAGTTTTCGGCATGGTTAGAATCACGTGCGTATTTAAATATTTAGCCACTTCCATTATCAAAAAAAACAATCAAATTATTTATCGATTTTATTAGAATTTATTCTATTTGTTCTATTTTGTAAGAAATTTTATGGGAAAAATCACTTCTTTTGTCTACTTTCAAATACTTCTACTTTTTTGAATAAAAATAATTATTTTTATTGAGAATTCTCCAATTTTGTGTTTAGAATTTTTATTTTTATTTTATTAACTAAAAAGTATACATAATATTGTAGCCCTGAAAAATGATTTGTTTTATTTTATATTTGAAAAATAAAGTTTGAGATATATATATATATATATATATATATATATATATATATACAGAGAGAGAGAGAGAGAGAGAATTCTCTATTTAAAAGGCATTCATTTTTTAAGTAGAAATTAAATAGAATTCTAACTAAGAACACACATTTATTTGGATTATATATATATAAGTTATTTTATATACTTTATAAAATTCCATGTAGTTCGTTTCTTTTTTGTAGCACGTTTTCATTCATTTCTATTTACTTATAATACTTTTTAAAATAACTTAATTAACTTTTAACATGATTTTTCCTTAGTGAGTCGTTAGGGTAACGGCTTAAAAATATCATTTTTTCCTGATTTCTTACAGGGTTACTAATTCTTAAAATAGTCAATTTACCCTATAGAGTAGACTAACGAAATCCCGACGTCTACATCACCCTCAACTTGACTGAAAAAAGTTGCCAAACGTCGCCATCGTAACCGTAGTGTTCATTTTTAACAAAATATAAACTTACATTTTTAAGTTTCTTTTTTAAACAAAGTTCAATTTTTACTTTACTTAATTTGATGCCGCATCCATTCAGAGAACCTTATTTAACTTGCAATTTGATAGGTGGCGCTACGTAAGATTACTTATCTTGGTAGGTGGCGAAACACTTCGCAGAATTATTATTATAATAAATTGAAATCAGCAATTTCCATTTCAATTTCATATCTGCAGAAACGAATTTTTCTATTACTAACAATTTTAATAATCTTTAGAAAGCAGGAAGTAAATTATTGTCATCAGAGAGAGTAAAAAATGCATGATTGCATCATTATATATAATAATTATATGAACAAAATATTATTTTTCCTCTTCGGATTTATAAAATAATAAATGAATAACTTTAGTTATTTATTTCATTGTAATTTAAATTCTATTATTCATTTTTTTAAAAAATATTCCTAGTTATGATATTTATTGTGAAGTTATCGTTTTATTTTATTTTGAAGGGCAGCAGATGAAAAACATGATACGCTCAATCACTTTGTTAATGCGCACACGTTTTGAACTTCATTGGAAGCAGCGATGCAGGAAAAGAACAAAAACGGGATGGATTTCATATAATAGCCATCATGGCGTGATTTACGTCGAGTTAGAATCGTATTTCGGTTTTATTTGACCACATTTAACGGATCAACGACCGATAAAATAAAAAGGCATGACGAACTAACGCACCAAACGATATTTTTAGAGAATGCAAAAAATGATTTTTTTCTTAATTCTATTTATAAATGCACTCATTTATTGCTTATCAGTCTGTTTTTAAATTATGAAAACGCTAATGGAACATCACAAAAATAAAGTATGATTTTGGTATTTTGATTCAACAAGTAGTTTCAAGATTAGCGAAGTATTTGACATTCTTTTTCAAGATTCATTTTATGAGAAGGAGTAAGAAATATGGAATATTTTTACATTTTGATGATAACTTTTTTTAAAATTTTTAATTTTTATTTCATGATAAAAATGTCTTGGAATTTAGAATTCGAACTAAATTAAGAATCGAATGTCAGTGATTCTTAAAATTTTTAAACGCTGCATTGATTTTCATATATTTTTCCAACATTAAATTTTCGGAACTTTTAATTTTTATATCTATAATTCGTAACATATAGCCACAAATTTTTTAATGTATACAAAGTGACTGACAAAAATATTAATTGTATCATCTTCCCTAGAGAAAATTCTGTACGAAATCCACTATTTGATCATAATGACATCCATTATTCGCATAAACTTGATGAGAATTATCATCATCATCAACTTATCATTATGAAGAAATTTTGAATGAAATCTTCATTATAAATTAATCAAGATAACCATTACAGCTAGTAATAAATGTGTACTACAAATGGCAAATTATAGCATGATTCTCATAGTTCCAATATATGATGTATGCTTAATAGTGAAAAAAATTACTATTTCACTATTCGTACTATTTTTTTCACTAATTGACTTTAATATTCTAAATTCAAGTGGTAAATTTTAAAATTTTCTTCACAGTATAAAGTAACATTGCTTTCATTTGGCATTTATTCAAGTTGTTACTCTTTCATATATTTATTTTTAAAATGATAAAATCAATAATTTAGAATGAATGTTCATTCTTTAAATTGTGCGGGAAGCTTCATTTACACACAAATGACCAAGAAAACGCAATTCGAAATCTTAATCGTGCAAACCTTTTTCTAGAAAATGTCAGTTTTAATCATGTGCATAACAAATATATGATTTTGAATTTGATTATTTCCGTTATATATTTAGTTACATTTTTCTAGGAGTTTCGCAGCTATCTGGAAAGAATTTAAATATTTCCAATAAATCCATTGCTCCATCAATACCATTCAAAGCCATAACGGATGCATGAATTTCACTTCATCTAAGACATCGTTTTAAGTCTTAATTAGGAAAACAAAGCGGACGAAGCTTGGATTGCAAATTGGGGCTAAGCAGATCATTCCAAGAGGTAATTTACATTCCTTCAAGGCATTTCTCCTCAACACAGCACCTCTTTTCCATGACAACCTGTAGCAGTTGGCAGTGCTAGGGGAAGAAAAAAGAAGAAAAGTTTCCCATTTGCAGATGGCATCGGGAAAATCAGTCTGCATGACGTCACCTGCGAGATCGCTATCACCACAGAAGGAGATGGCAATACGATGTGGTGTAGGTGTACAGAGCTTTTCTCTCTACCCCGAGCACCCCATTGCCACCGAAGAGATGTAAATAAAGGGGAACAAAAGAGTGCCGCCACAATGGGGTGCGGAACAAAGGGGCTTTTGTGTCCGCACCCCAGCGAACAATGGGGCGGCGCCGCCATCACTCCCTTCTGCTGAGGGCTTAGCGCGGTGGGCCGGGGCTCCTCTTGCGACTGGAATTACGGTGGAGCTGATTCCGGTCTGTGAGAGTCCAGGGTATCGAGGGATTCCTGTTCCCAGGAGATTCTTCCTGTGTTTCGGAGTCTGAAGGCATGCATTGAAAACATCTGTGTCTGGGGTGCATTGTATGCAGGCCTAAAGGAATGAATGCATGACATGCATGTCTGTGAAACCACAGATGGATTTGAATGTACGCACACATTTAGAACCTGCATGAGATCTTGGTAATTGGGTAATTAAAAAGCTTTTGAAACCATAGAAATTTTATTATAATTTATGAAAGAATGAAAATAAAAAAATGAGAATTTCTTAAAAAATTAACTCCTTAATTAAACTACGCTACTCAAACTCGGCTATTCAGAATACACAGTAAAACTGTATACATTATATGGATATCTAGATAACTATCTTATAAAAGACATATAGGTCTTCTTCCATCGATGGCTTGTGTCACTCTTGAAAGTATCGTAATCATGTGGGATTAGAAAACTCCAGAAGACGGATTGAAATAAATGATGTTAAGCACATATAATTGCATATTTCTTGGGAATTAATCCTGACATCATTTATAAAATCTGAAAATGTTTGATATTTCTTATGAGAAAATATTAATTTAAATCCATTCAGAGACATTTGAAGACAGGAGGCATTTGATATAACAATTTATTGGCTTATTATTTTTCATATGATGTTGAAAGCCCGATTTAGAATGAACTGTATATATATATATATATATATATATATATATATATATATATATATATATATATATATATATATATATATATATATATATATTATATATATATATAGCACATGGGCTAGCTTTTTATGATTTATGTGTTAGATATAGGTTTCTGTTCACAGAGTGTCATAAAATTTATTGCATTCCTGCATATATAACAAAGCTAATTGAAAGGAAATTCTCAGGGCAACTTCCCAAGTGACATCAAATTTTAAAATATTTAAAATATATATAAATTTAACTTCAAATAATAAGAATTCAATCATCTAAAGCTGACTCATAGAAGGGAAAAAAATCAGATAGAGACTTCATGGAAAATGTCAATGAGTTGAGAATATCAACATATCATGAATTCATTTATCTAAAGCTAATTCACAGAGGGGAACAAAAATCAGATTGAAACTTCATGTGAAAAATGTCAGTAAGTTGAGAAAATCAATATCAACAAATTAATAATGTCAACAAGTGGAATATAACACCCAAAGGCTATTCAAAACAGTATTTAAGACATTGTGGGACATGTCTATTTATTATATTTAAAATTTTTATTTTATTATGATATATTTAAATTTAGGATGTTCTAGAACGCATTGAAGATTGTTTAGATTAGAGAAACACATTGAGTAGCTTCAAATGCTTTTGTTCAGTGATCTGCTCAGATTATCTATTGAAATTGAGTTCTCTCCTCTTACTTATTTTATGAGAATATCAGCTTATTTTAAAGACGATAAGCGATTTTCTGAGATAATTCTGCTAGAAAAAAATTGACTGATGATTTAGGGTAAAAAAATCCCATGATAAGTTGCTCATAAAAATGCAGGAATGCTTCCTGTTTAGTGTAAGAGTTGTATCTATTTCCTGCTGAAATCGTATATTTCGGAGTCAATATTCGCAATAACTACCTAAAACCAATCGTCCAAAACCCAAAAACAACTTTATAAATTCAATATTTAGTAACAAAATTCAATTAGAAAACACAAATGCCAGTTTGTACAAGTGACCGTATGAAAAAACCCATCATGGGGATTTAACTGTCAAAAGTCATCTAACAAAAAAAAACTACTTATTATAATGGTTTTTTATTTGAGGTATTTATTTAATGAGAATTTGTAGAATAAAAAAGTTCTTAACGCTTAAATATAATAAAGAAACTTATAAAAGAGTTTCTGAAAATTCATGAGAATGTTTTTTCTTAAATTTTCAATATTAACTTAAATGCAATCTAGATTAATGTTCGATTCAAAGTTTGCAACTAGGGAAGACCATTACATTATCATTGAACGTGAGTTTCTCTATCAATGACAATACATTATCGATTACGGGTGCTAATTAAAATCGCCATCATAAAATTATACTGATACAGTAAAAACATCAATCATAGGGAATATTACACATCGATTAAGATTTCATTACTGGCAACAGTTAGTCATTCTCAAGACAATTTTTAAAACAGAATTTGAAAGGAAGAGTTATTGATCCATAACCAGGCATCGAATTTAAAATCAGATCAACCTGAATGGTAAACTAGGTACTCGAAATTTATTTCGTCATATTAGTGACTTGTTCTATATAATACACATAATTTTCTTATAAACAGCAAGATTTATTTAACACCTTTCTGTGATGTCTTTTTTCAAAAATAGGAAAAAAAAAGAAAAGATAAGAAAAATATATAATTTGTGCTTTTTTTGAGATAAAAGTTTTTACTAAAATCATAATAATATTATTGATAGTTTTGTTTTGTGTGGAAATCTAAATGAATGTTTTTAGAATAAAAAATGTAGAGTAATTAAAAAATTTATTCAAATACTTCAAATTCATCTATAGTAAAAATATCTTTTTCTTAATAGTATTTGAAAAAAAATTATTGGAATTGATCTTTCTTTTCATTTTATAAAAAATTCTGTTTAAAAATCAAGGAATTTTTTTAATAAAAAAGCTAAAGTAAATTTTTAACTTTCCATAGCATAAACTTTTTAGTATTAGAAAATATATGCATATGTGGATTTTTAATAATTTTACGATAAGTTTTGAAGAATATTAAATATAAAAAATGGAATAAAAATATTTAGAATTAATAAAATGAAAGATGCGATTTTTTTTTCTGATTGAAAATAAAAGTAAAAGTTGGAAAGGGAAAATATTAAAAAAATGCAGCACTTTTTCTCTCCCTGGTTTTCTAGAGCACTCAATTTTTCGCGGTTCTACGAGCAATTACATCCATTCAAACCACAATCATCATTGTGTGTGGCGCCCCCTCTAGGCGGTTTTTCTAAATGCTCTGCTGCTCATGAAACCCACGTGAGAATGCAGTCAAACGATCGCGCCACATTCGACGGTGAGTTATAGCGTTTCCTACGGCAGAAGATATCGGCATGTTTTGTGTTTGTTTACATCGAAGTGACAGCGCGATATTTAAAAACAGTGCTTGGATTTAGTGATTCGTTTCAATTGAAAGAATCATTATGCTTTGAAACTTATCTATAATAATAATTTCCCCGCAACAAACGATAAGACAAATTCGAAACAAAATATTTTTTAAACTTACACGTCTGATTATTGTGACAATTTCTTTGAATTTATGTAGTAAGACATCTAACTGTGCTGGGCCATAAGGAAATCAAAAATAATTTCTTTAAGTTCTAAAATATGATTTGATAGTTCCAGGAACATTGTGTTCCATTTCCATTAATTTTATAATTGTGAATTGTATTTCGCGATTGATATTTTCACTCAAAAAGTCATTTGACTTTACACGAACTATTTAAATCTTTTAGCTACTTAAAAAAAAAAAAAAAAAAAAAACTCTTTGTGTAATAAATTCTACTCCCTGAAAAAATAATTTCTGATGCATTTCCAATATAATTTTGAAAATTGATTTCGTTTTGTCAGGGAAATATACAACTGCTGTAAACCAACAATTATAATTTGCTAAACTCCTCTTACGTAAGTGTAACTGATTTTGTGAGCTTTTTAGTTATATCATCAATTTATATTTGGATACTTGAAACTTTTCTGGAAAGAACAAATTACATTTCTAAAGAATATACAGGTAAGTGCTATTTTTTAAATTTATTTATGAAACTAAAATTTTTTGTATTACACGCAATAGCAAAACAAATTTTAACGAAATAGTGAAATCGAAACTAATATTATAATGCATATAGTTTTGTCAGAAATGTTTATAACTATTAATCTTAATTCTAACTAATAAAAAACATTACATTTGATTAGAAATTTGACAATGAGTATATTACGTATTTAAATAATTAGTTTTTCAATTAATTATGAATTTTAATTGCTTAATTCAGTAGTATATGTGATGCAAATACAAATATAGACTATTTGATATTTTGCTTTAAATAATGGATTATACAAATAAAGGATATTTATTTAAATTAACAATGGACTCACATTGTTAATTATGAGTTTTGACAATGAGGGTATTATTTATTTAAATAATTAATTTCATCAATCAAATATGAATTTTAAACCATGTACTAACTATTTAGTTGAGTAGTGTATGTGATGCAAATACAGCTATAGACTATTTGATATTTTACTATAAATAAGGAATAATACATAAGTATTCATAAAGAACAAATTATTTATCATTTTAAATGACTACTGTTTTCAATTTTACAGTTAGAAACGTCATTTAATATATCAGTTTTTAATTAATGTGTATTCTAATAATATGTTATAATAAATCAGATAATTATTTAGGAATTTTTAAATGTATGTTTGTTGATTTATCTAAAATTAAAACTTCTGTTGACAAAAATGTTTCAGAGATGTTCAGAATTTCCTATCTGTTTCCTAAGTGTGAATTATTAAAATGAAAATATTAAAAAACAACAATCATTTAAAATATAATTGTTATTAGAGATATTAGTTACTTAAAATTTATTAAATAAAATAATGTAGATAGTTAAAATAAGGTTAAATATCGAAAGTAAAAATTGTGGAAGTATATCGAAATATCAGATGAAAATTATTTAGAAAATTAAAATACAATAAATAATATAAAATATATTATTATTTAGTTGTTGAGCTACAAATTTATCTCATTTTTAATAATTATTTTGAATTCTGAACAAATGAATCCAAAATATTGTTAAAAAATGGTAAATATAAAAAGATAATGATATTAACTTGCAAACTATATTTCATAATTAATTGTAAAATCCTAAAATTGCTTTGCAAAACATAATTTTGAAAATTTTCTTCAGTTCTAATATATGATCCTTAATTGGATATGTTAATATCAATATTAATTGAAGTTATTACTATCGATAAATAAGAAATTACGATTTTCTAATCATTTTTTTCACTTGTTAATACCACTTTTACCTATTAGGAGTGTTTTTTTTTTCTTTTCAAAATTCGGGTTTATACATGTGAATATTTTATCCACCTTTAAATTAATCAAATTATAATAAATTCTGCCCCTATAATCATAGTTAGAAAATTTTTCATTGTAAAATTCGGAAAACAAAATCGAAACATTCATTAAATTAATCATTTTTAGTTTAAAAGATATTTTAATAATTGATTCTGCTATGATGTAAGTTTATGTAAAAATTTTTCTGGAAAATTCTTTCAGATTTTCATTTTTTTAAGAGTTATTTTTTTATCTGAATCTTTAAGTTTAATTAAATGAAGGATCTTTTCCTCTTCAATTTTATTTACCAATGGGAATTGTTTGTTAAAACATTAACTATTGTTATATCTATTTATTATTTCGCGAAATAAGTTAAATTTCCATTGTTGATTGTTTTGTGCCCATTTGTTTTTAAATGAAAACTACATATTTTAATTTATTTTTTGCAATGATTTTTCTTTTGAAACGACTAGAACATGATATTACTTTATTTTACTTTTTAAATAAATGCTTTTACTAACTCTTTTACTTAGTTTTGTTTATCAACTTTTAAACAGTATCACCAATCTATTTTACTTATTAATAAAGCATAAGTCTAAGTAACTTGTGTTCTAAAAAACAATCTAAAAAAAAACTTTTATTATCAATCCTATTGAAAACTCTATTATATTCTTTTATTGCCAACATGTAAAAACTTAATGAATTTGAAAAATGACTTTTCTTTTATTTTTCTTAATCTCTTCAACAAGGAAGTCTAACTCTTAGCTGTAAGATCAAGAACTTTAACTTTTAAATTTTTTTAAAGGAAGACACATTTATGTCTAAACGTGATTTCAACAATAAAAATACTCATTTAAACAATGCAAATGTTGTCATTTTTATTTTTACTGAGTAAGTTTTTTACCTTAGTAAAGCAATTGGGTTTTTTGTTGAATTTGCAACAGATTAAACAAATAGAAAAACATATCAGAAAATTGTTTATGCCTCTCAAAATTAAAGAACATTGATAGAATAGTTCAAATAAAATTCATTAAGTATTTTATTGATAATATGGACAGTTTAAATTTTTGAATGAATACTACCTAAATGCCAAGTCTTAAAATCCTTATATTCAGCTAAAAATGCTTATTTATCAGTTGCTAATGATTTTCAGTAATCATTAAGGGATCGTCGTCTGCTAAAAGGGACTAAAGTAACCAACAAACCAATATGAGCGTTATGAAATGGGGATTAATGTTAGTAAATAGTTTTGATTTTATTAGTTTAAAATATTTTTCTGCGATTCTTAGAAGCTAGACTTTTAAACTTAGTAAATTTCATTACAAATGTTTTATAATTTTTGTTAGATGTTTCATATATGACTAAGAAATATAATATAATTTTATTGTAAGCTTATAGATAAGCATATTATAAGGGCTTGAAAAGTGAAAGAATTTGTTAAATTATCTTGTGAATTTATTGATATATATTCCTACATTTTCTTATATAAGGGAGAGTGTAAAAATTAACTTTATTTAGCAGTTATGAACTAATGAGAAACATATTTTCTATAAAAATATGGCCAAATAATATTCTGTATTACGTAATTGATCAAAGTAGATGAGTGAATTTATATATTAATTTAATAAACTAAAATTTTTATTTATTTTATGAGATTTTTGAAGAAGTTTTTACTGTCTTAATAAAATTTATCAATAGATCTGAAAATTGCTATCACTATTTCTAACAAGCTTAAGTAATAGATAATGTTTTGCAAATGCATGTGTATAATATTTCCATTGGGAAAATAACATTTATTTAAATAATATATATTATTCAAATAAAAAAAACGAATTTGAATAAAAAATCTTGTGATTTTTATTATAATGTATTATTTCTTATTAAATACCATCGTGATTATTATAGCTGTAATTACATACAATTATTTAAAATATATAAAAAGTCATCTCTGGTTAGGAAAAGGCTGTATTTGATAATAATTATTGTGTAAAATTTTGTATATCACGTATTTTGACTATGACACTAACAGCACATACAGCAATTGCTCAGGACTTTTTTTTATGTTTTTAATAGAACAGATTTAAAAAAAAAATTCTCATTTTTACAATGTGAAATTATTATGGAAATTTTATTTAAAAAGAAAATATAAAAAATTTTAAAATACGAAAACTTCAATTTAGATAAGAAAAATGGGCAACCACACAATGATAAACAAACATTTTCAAAATATGTTTCATATATTTTATATATCTATTAAAATATTTAAATTCAAAGTCATTAAATATTTCTGTTGTTGGTTTTCCATAAATTTTATTTTGCGATTAACATTATTTTATGAGCATATGATTCGCCTTGGCTACCGTAAAATGAATGTTTGATAGATTGAGGTACTAAAAACAAACTCACATGAACGGAAGTACTGATTAAAGCTATCTGTATTTTATTTGTTTTATTGCTGAACAGATACAGAAAATGTATGTTTGTACTCTGTTTTGAATTACTTTCGTGATTTAATCCTTTATCAATAAACTGATTTTCAATTTTTCTTGAGGAAACGGACACAGGGTAAAAATATCCAATTTCTTGAGCATGCGCATCACCTCTTTTAGGCACATTGTCCATCATTGCAGAAAACATTAACAAAATACAATCTTATGACTCAATATAAAAAAGCCAAGACCGCAAATAACTATCAAAGAACTTTACTCCTTATTAATGTGGTATTTGATATTATAACATGATTAAAACATTATTGGAATGCGTTAAATGCATTATACGTTTTATTTGAATTGTAATCCGAAATATATTTTATTCCTAAAAATGTCCGATCCTAAATATGCTTTTATAAAGGATACTTATGAGACTATGTCTTGAAATTAATAGATGGGTTACATTAATTACTTCTAAGACTTATTGGGAACATTTTCTAAATAAATCTTCGTTTAAATGTTTTTTTAAATTAATTCCTTTTTTGAGATTAGAAATTTGTACAGTTTTAATTTCTTTCAGTAAAATTTAAACATTTATAAATACCAAAAAATTAAAGAACCTTAGTCAAACGGTGTTTATGAGACAAAATTTATATTAATTTACTTCAAGATTCATTGCGGACAATTTTGAAGTAAAATTGGCTAAACGTGTATAGGATGTTTTTCTTTGGTCTTAGCTTTTAGTAAAGTGGTGCATTTACAAATAACACTCGAATTAATTCGATCATAAATATGTTTTCGTCAAATGGTATTTATGATAACAAAGATAGATAGAGGGTTACATTAATTAAAATCTGATTATTCAAAATTTATATATATATTCATTCTATCCCCTCTCATATTGTCGCTCTTCTTAATATGTCTTATCAATATTATATCAAAGTTTTTAAATTTTTTAAAATATAAAACTTTTTTTATATTATATTTTTGAGAAATTTTAGAAAAAAGATATATTTGTCAAAATTATAGAAAATATTTAATGGTAATTTTACATTTGATTAAAAAATATTGCTTTAATTAAATAGTGCAACATTTTGAAATGAGTGCAATTTTTTTTCTCATATTTTAAGTACAGATGATATGTGTGTGCTCTCAAATCTTAAATCAAATCAATCAGAATGATTAGTATCATAAAATGATTTCGAAATAAAGTTTCGAAAATTTTCATTATTTGTTTTTCTTTATTCGAAGATATACAACTGAAAAATATTTTTTTCAAATACGAAGTCAAAATAATTTAACTAGAAAAATTACCTTTTACAAAAAATAATTATGATAAATAAATATATCAATCAAAATTAATTGTTAAAATAATGTGTTTCATATGCTTTTATTCGGAAATCAATCCATAAAATCAGAATTCAAAATGGCTGTATTACAAATTGCACACGCTGTGGTAGACAATAATTTTCATATGGTATAGCTATTCTGCTAAACACTCATGTCCTGT
Source organism: Latrodectus hesperus (assembly GCA_037975125.1). Taxonomy (NCBI): domain Eukaryota; kingdom Metazoa; phylum Arthropoda; class Arachnida; order Araneae; family Theridiidae; genus Latrodectus; species Latrodectus hesperus. Next base: position 83,806,045 of record CM075850.1, read on the forward strand.
TAGGAATCTATTTCCTGTTCCCTGAAATCTGTGAAAATCTGCCGCTGCCTATTTTCTAACATGTTACTAAAAGACATTATTATGCATATTTTGTTAAAATAATGAATTGGAAGCTTAATGTTCTAATAATGATTGTTCGTCTAATACTAATGTAATCGTACTGGATTTGAATTATAATATACTCATATAAAATATTACTTTAAATTTATGTGTAGTTGAAAGTTCGAAACGCTTTTATGGATATAAAGATTAAAAACTATGATGATGAGTACTCGTTTTTAATTTTTTTTTATTTGTATTTTCTAAGTTCCTTATGAGTTCTTTGCCTTTGATTGCTTTTTCTTCGAAAATTATATCGTTAATTTTATTAAAGATAGTTTCAAAGAATATTTTCAGCAATAATATTTTACTTGATGAGATCAATTATTACGAAAAGTTAAGATTCATCCGGTTTTATTTTCGATGGTTTTGATAAAATTAAGACATTTAAAGCCTTGCTAAATGAAATGAAAAGCAAATTATTGCCCTAAAACATATCCACACATAGAAATTTGCACAAATGATTTTAACATATTTTTATGTCTGTAGAAATGATATTTTTTAATATAATATAAAATTTATGATTAAAAATGTGCAGACTTGGAAAACTCCATTTACCATTGTGAAATGATTTTGAATAAACTTTAAAAAAAACAATTATGCTTATACTTTTTGGAAAAAAATTTGAAAACTTTAAAAAAAAATTATAACCGGAAACGAAACATATTTCGCAACATGGTAAAGAAAAAACTGAATGAATTGCTGGAGGGGGGTGGAACGAGTATTGAGTAAACTGAAATGCTGGATTTGTCCTCAACATGTCAATTTGAATGTTAAAGGGGAAAAAATTTCATCTAGTATCAAAAGAACGGAATGCTGGGAAAATGAAATTTAATAGAGACTCTAAAGAATCCACGAAATAATTAATTTCTCAAGAAGTCATCCTTACATATGCCACACGTAAAGATGACTTTTATTATTTGACAACTAGATATTCTTGAATAATACGAAGGAAAGACGTTAATTTTTGTAGATAAAATCAGAAATAATAAAATATATAAAAAAATGCTTCAAAACTTAAACGACATCAAAAATTTTCTCAAAGAGAATTCACTTGTCCTAATGCTCATTTACGAACAATTAACTCTATATGCTGTTCTGAACAATTATCAGTGGAATGGGTAAGATACGATTTACTGATTGAAGAATATTTAGTAGAATTTTTCCCTTTATCAGTGGAGATGTTGCAAAGTTGACTGTCACTCATGTTGTCAGGGAAGGGCTTAAGAGGGAATCCTCTGCTTGAGTAATTATCTGGAGGTAAACAGAATTGGTCTTGTCTGGTTGATTTCGGAACACACACGTGTTTGCAATTCGTTTAATCCCTAAATGCTGCCTTGGTTCCGAAAAAGTCATCAAACGATGCCAGCCTAACAGCAAAAGTGGATCTGTTTTTCACTGAAGGCACTTTTTTTTAAACCGAGGAAGCAGATGCAGCTGAGAATGTGTTGAATGAATGTCACTCCATTGAAAAGGAATGCCAATTGAAAGTTAATTTTTACCTATCAGTTTTCTGTTTTAACTGAATATCTGAGAGGATACAGCGTGTTCTTTTACAAACATTATTTCAATGAGAGTTGAATGGTATTTTTGACATTGCCTGTTTAAAATTGATTTAAACTGTCCTAAGCTAAAATTGGCTTAAGATAGTCAAAATTTTTAAATAGTCTTGAATAAACTTAGAACTAGAAAAATATTTATGTGAAATTAAAAATGATTTAAACTGTCATAAACTGAAATTGACTTAAGATAGCTAAAAAATTGTTTATTAGTTTTAAATAAATTTTGAACAAGAAAAATCTTTGTGTGATATTATTTTAGTTTCATTCATTCAATTGTGAAGAAATTCTTAAGCAACATTTTTAAAAACGTTATATCTGAAGCGTTGATTTCCTATGAGTTCCATTTAGAAGTAAAAATACATAAAACGACTTAATTAGAAGCTTAGAAGAATATCTGTAGAAAAATATTTATTTAAATTTTGTGAAATAAAACATTGAAAAGAATGTTTATAAATACTAATTTTATATCAAGAATAAAATTTTCGCTCACATAGGAGAATAGCCTTTTAATTAAGTTTTTGTAGTATATTCCTCTCAATCAACAATTCTATAACAGAGATATCTAAATTAGTTCAGTAAAAAAAATGATCAGAAAATTTATCTGATTTTTCTGATATTTACTTTACTAAATATTTAATATAGTAAATATCTTCTTTACTTAATTGTAATATTATTGTGGTCATTATCGTGGATGTAAACTGTTCTAAACTAAATTTTCATTATGTTGTTAATATTAGCCCCCATCTGTCAACAATTGCAACAAATGAGTATTATGCATCTTTTGTAAAATATTATATAAAGAAAAAGAGTGATCTAAAACTATTGAATTTACAGTTACTATTACGTTATTATCATGTGTGCATAATGTTTTAAATACCTGTTCATAGAGTTATAAAAAAGGAGTTCTTTCATTTTAACAATTCCAACAAGTTATGTTTGTAGTAGATGTGTAAAGTAAAGTATATAATTGAACATTTTTTATCTAAAAATACTAAAATCAGCTAAAAATTACATTCAACTTAAATTAATATCATTATTTAAACTTGTTTAAAATCTAAATATAAATTAATAAAGTATTTAAAAAATTTAAACTATCATTGAATATTACGTTATCAAAATAAGATGCTTTGAGTAAAATTTTTATGTGTTTTGGAAAAGGGCTATATCAATCATATTGACCAATAATCAACAATCAAATGTTAAAATCCAGATTGTTCAAAGAGCATTGTCAAAATCCAACGCCAACTTATTTATTTTCCCAAATCACCATCACACTTTTTTCGGTATCTGTAAACTTGTTCACGCCACTTTTATTGTTGCGGAGAACATGTTTTATTTTTGCCATTTTTGTGCCGCTTTTGTTAAATACAAATGTCACTATACATGTCGGATACTCAAGAATGGACTTTTTTTCAGGACAGCCTTTTAGCTTTTTAGGTAACTATAGAAACGAATACATTGTTGGATTACTGTAACAATGCCACGATGAAAAGACTTTCTGCACAGACTTCGTAACGTGTAACTGCTATTGCCATTTACAAAAGAGGTTTTGTTAACAGTAACTTTTTTGCAGGTTTCCTACAAAGATTTTACATAATTGAAGTTTTCTAAATGTAAGGGATCATATTTTATTACTTAATTTTATCTGACAAAACATTGATTTGATCCAATATATATATATATATATATATATATATATATATATATATATATATATATATATATATATATATATATATATATATATATATATATGCATAAAGGTTATTATTCGATTATTTCAATTGCTCAATTTAAGAAATTAATTTTCAAATAGTTGGAAACATTAAAGTAATTGAAATTAAAATGACTGAATTTCATTTAATATTATTATTATATGATAAAATATTTTATCGTAAAAAGGTCTTTTTTGTAGCAAAATTTACAAACCTTGATTTTAAATGCTTTAAATCATTAATAATTACTCACGTGACGTACACGCGCATTTTCGAAATCCTAAATTTTATAGTAAATGAGTCAGTTTTTGATTAGATTGGAATGTTAATTTTTGGCAATGAATAACAATTGAAGTATGTGACAAAAAGAAACTTAAAATGAAAATCATGTTTATTTCATATAGAAACTTAAAGTTAAGTATAAAGAATTAAGTATTAAAGTATAATGTTATGTATCAAATAAATTTAATTTGTTCTACGTTTTTATTTTTTGGGAATATTTAAAACTCCCTCGTTGAAATTTGTAACAATTTATTTTTAAATTTTTCATTTCTAGCGCTTTTGATATTCTATTGTTTACTGTGATATGATATAAAGATTCGATGACAGCACATTTTGTATCTGACTGGTTACTTTGAATGGTTATACGCTTAAGTTATAGAAACATCGTGTAAACTGATTATTTTTTTATATGTTGCTGACCGGAAGAGATTGCCTGATTTATCAATTATAATAAATTCACTACAAAAAATTTCATTTGAATAATACTGATAACGAAAAAGTTATTATTGTATTTTATTGCAATAATATGACGTAATTCCCTGCAAGAAGTGTAATAAAAAATTATAATCTATTAATGATACAATAGCGTCTCGCTAGTGACAAATTGCAAGTATCTAAAAATAAAGCCTGCAATTTAAAACGGCAATTGGTATCAAAAATAAGATTTAGTTGGTGAGCTTGTATTGGCGAGTTAGTTGTCACGCCTCATATAAATTGATAAATACTAGAAGTCATTTAACTTAATGACAGAAATGATTTAAGCAGAAACTATGATAACTAATCAGTGAATATTAGACAAAAATAGTTAATAAATTTGACTTCAAAGGTAGCAAATATAATTTAACTTTCAATAAATTTATGGCACAGATTCCGTATAATCTAGAATTCCAAGTTCTGAATTTTTTTGGCGATGAAGAAATATTGTCAAGCTGACGTAAATACTTGGGTTGCCAAAATAGAATTTTCTGCGTAATTTTTATATGTCTCTATATTTTTGTTGTAATTAAAACCAGGTTGCCAGATACATAAGAAAATCCGCCAAAAATTAGCAAACTTAGAATTTGGCATCCTGTAATATACGGCATCTGTGCCAAATTTATAATCTATATTACATTAAGATATAAATTTATTTATTAACATAGTTGAAATATCGATATTTTATTTTGACTTTCCAAATTTGTTTATTTAATGCACTCATTATTTAATTTATGCAGTCTTGAATAATATTTATATATTTTACATTATATAATAGAAATATATTTTTTATCATATATTATCTTTTAATAAATGTTTTACTTTTCAGAAATAGGTAATATGTCTATTGAATTGAAATAAAATAGTCACTTTGTGATAAAAACTATTCTTGAATTATTAGATATCATATGTGTTATTATCTAAGATCAATTCATGTTTTATTATTTGATAAATTGGAGAAATAGCAATCAAAATAAAGATTGAATTTTGATTTAATTTTTATTCTTAATTTCAACTGCTATCGCTTAAAAAATATTTTTTCCTTTCCAGCCATTATATCACATTCGATAACGTTTTCATGTACCATACTTCATCTAATCAGAAAAATAACTTATTCATTAATGGATTTCAATTTAATAATTGTAATGATTTTAATTAAATGATAATTAATTCACAAAAACGAAACAAATAAATTGCGTAAATGTTGTTCCATATTTCCGCCTGTCTCTACTGAACTGAAAATGGCTCTCTGAAACCAATTTTCCTTTCATTTAAAACTGACAACTAAATAATTAGCAAAGCGTTTTGTGAATAAAAAAACAATCAGTTCGAAGTATTTATTTTTCATTTCCTGCGAAATTTAAGTGTATGAAAAGGTTCATTTATTATAATGTACTCATAGTGATATGAGTCTTATGTTAGTCTATTTCATTGAAATTGAAATTAAATTGAAATTATGTTAATAGTTAGGCTATTTTGAACTATACTATGCTTATAATGTTTCTCAAAAATAGATCATATGGCTGTTTGTAAAAGTGAACATACGACAAAATTTTCTAGCATTAAATTTAAAAGTAAAATGGCAGAGTACACAAATCGGAATTATTATATATTTCGTATAACTTTCGTGACTTATTTCTTGTGATGCCAATATTAACCTTCATTTGGCAATTAATTGTTTCGTGAATTTATTTGTTGGCCGGAAAAATATCGTCAAATTTGATCATATTTGGCTATTTTTCGCTCTTGGTGAGCTGTGACTGCAATGTTTACTTTAGCCATTGTTGTGAATATCGTTTTAAGTTTAACGAAAGAGTAATTATCTTAATACGAAATTGTAATCTTGAAAATGTGACAAAATTTGTGAATACTATTTACTTAATTTTTATATTATATTTTAAATTTTTTTTTTTGCGGTTTTTATTTATTTATTTTTTTTTGTTTTGTGTTTTTCCTCGCATTTTAATCATGGTCATTTTTACTCTTTTTACACACACATGTATCCTAATTGCTTCTTATTATGTTTGTACTTAATATATTCTTTTCTTTAATCTCAAGGACAAGAATATACATCCTTAATTTTTGAAAATAAATTTAAAGCTTAATTAAGCAAAATATAATTTGATCAATTTAAGAATTAATAAAAAATGATTATAAAATTTTTCCATTTTTTCTTAAATGATCTTTTATGATTAGATCGGTATTTCTAGTTTGGATAATAAAATAACCAAAATTCAGGTGTCTTTGAAAAATTTTTTACTACTATATATATATATATATATATATATATATATATATATATATATATATATATATATATATATATATATATATATATATATATATATATATTCAAATGTAATTATAGACGTTAAATTTCATTGTATATTTATTTTGTTTCTACGTGTAAAATGATTTATGTTAACCGATATTCAGCTTGGTAGCCAGATAAAGTTATCTCAATTTTTAATTTTTTATTCCGTAGTTTTTATTTCTAATAATAATTATTATTAAAAATTATTATTATTACTATTAAAATTGTACTAGTATTACAAATAATAATAATAATAATTTGTATAATAATTAAAGAGAATAATAATAATTTATCTTTCGATATTTTTCCTCATTCTCTATATTACTTGAATACAATTTTTAAATAAAACTTATAACGAATTAAAATGTTAAAAAAACTTTTCATTTCTTCAAAAAATAAATTTTTACTTTAAATTTAAAAATAACATATATTTAAAAAGAAGATAAACACATCTTATATAATTTTGGCGTATAAGATAACAAGACTTAATAAACATAGATGCTATATTGTTTTTAAAAATAATACAGATATATTTCCTGTAATAATATAAAGAGAGTTATTTCACCTTTATTTATAGAATTTTCGATTCGAAAAAAGCGTTAAAATTATATATCACACTTGCCATTTTGATCTTCAAATTTGGTCTGCAAAAATACAATACATTTATATTTTTTGCATAAGTATATCCTAATTATTATTATAAATTCCTGACTAATACTAACAAAATATCGATAGATTCTCGGAAAATTATTATAGTGTTGCTTTCAGCGAATTCTTTAGTTTTATTTTATGTTAAAAAACTATTTTTAACAAATTTGCTTAGCAAAAAATTCACTTAGAATTATTTAGAAAATTATTCAGATCCGTAATGTAGCTGAGTATGACTGAAGAATTATTTTTTCATTTGGCTTTTAGAAATGGTTGCACTCAGATTTAATAGTATGTAATTCTGTCAATGTCATAACAATTCAACAGAAAATATTCTACTTTGTTTAAAATGCCAAAATAAAAAAAAAATCTACATTTCACATGTTTTTTAATTAAATAATTTTTGAGAAAAATATTTTTATTTTCGTGAATACTGCTTAAAGTTGTATTTATAAAATATTCTTAACAGAAGATTCTTTAATCATAGAATATTTCGTGATATTAAGCATAAAAACTGTATAATAAGTTCTGTTTTTAACAATCTATTTTGTTCTGCGATAGAAACAATTATTCTTAGTTTTTTTTTAAATTATCGCATTTAATTATATATGTATATATATTTTAGAAACAAAAGATACTAAAATGATGAACTAATGTTTTAATCTCTTAATCTAAAATTTTCTTTTGAGATTAATAATTTCATCACATCAAGCATGTACTGTGCCGTTACTGATTGAAAGATACTGGAGAAGTCAAGTTTTATATCGTCTGCTCTTTTTGACATCGAAATTTTCGATATCAATGGACAACTATATAAATTTGATTCTTTCCGCGCAACCATATTCTATCACATGGCATACTTTTTATCTTATTTTTATGTCAGTCAGACGATATTCTTTCACATTATTATTTTTCTATTTTGATTTATCAATTGCGTTGTTATTTTGTCAATTCACTTTTTCTCCTATTTTTATATATTTTAGCTACAGTGATTTTTTATCTTATCACTTCTTATCCTATATTTCTATATTAGTTACGATAATATTTTAACACATTACTTTATATATTATTTTTTGTATTAATTACACTAAATTTTATCTTTAATATCTTATATTTCAGATTTACAACACTATTTCATCGTAATACTAGTTATTCTATTTTTATAGTATCAATTATAGTGATATATATATATATATATATATATATATATATATATATATATATATATATATATATATTTATATATTCTATCCTTTAAAGTTTCAACATATTTTTGTATATCTTGCAGAAATATTCTATACCATTATTTTTCATCCTAAAAATAATTTTTGATAAAAATTTTAAAACTTTATAAATTATTTACGTATAAAAACTCAATTTCAATTAATATTAAATTTATTTGTCTTTATCTTAAAAACACAGAATCTATTATCCACTGCTTGTAAATTGCTGCTTGGATTTAATTCCATATTCTGTGTTAAAAAAAATATTAAAAAAGTAGTTTCTTCACTGTGTAAAACAAAATGAGTTTTAACGTTATATAAAAAACTTTGTCAAATAAACAAAAAATTCGAATAAAACGTTCAGCCAAATTGTGGAATTAAATTAGTATAAATGAAAAAGAAATATCGTGACAAAAAATCGTTACATTTTTGTTGACTTGAGCTCACAGCTACGATAATATTTCAACTGTTGCTTCTCGCGTAATTCACTTGAGACAGATGTACGTATGTTTATAAAAACATCAAAGCTATTAGGATTTTCACATAATTATTTTCATTTATATATTTTAATTTATGTAAAATACTTTAATATTTTTTAAATAAAATATTATTTACTAAAAGATTAAGAGCACTTAATATATATATATATATATATATATATATATATATATATATATATATATATATATATATCGCTTTTTATATCCTATACTTAGCACTTTTTTATTGTGTATATAATCCCTTTTAACAAATGTATGAGTTCAAACTGATCGATGATATCATCTCATGCCACTATTTTCAACGAATGAGTGCCCAGTATTCTGTACCTTCAGAGGGGGTTAAGTTTTCTCGGGGCTTTTTTGGTTGAGTTCTCCTACCGACTAGATGTGCTACAGATGTCATAGTTGATCTTCAACAATAAAACTGTTTCTGAAATTTACTTTTGAAAATCTGCCTCTTCAATAACTTCTCTTAATAACATTTTCACCGAGACAAGGAAGTAACTAAGTAATGCAGGGCATTATACATACATACATATATATATATATATATATATATATATATATATATATATATATATATATATATATATATATATATATATACATCCACAGCAACCTTTAGTTATTTTGCTGCTCTAAGTGATGAATTATGGTTCAAATCTCGGTGAAACATAGATTTCGATAACTTTTCTCAGACCCATCGCCTCTGAAAATGATCTTTGGATGGCTACTCAAGATTTCGTTTTAAAACATCAGATTTTGAATCCAATTTTGCAATTCTAATGTGATATCAAGGAAAGAACTAAAGTCTTAAGATCTTAATGTCCTTTTCCTCGTCAATTGAATACTTTAAAACTGGCACTTCGTAGATATCTCCCCTCTTCGCTGCTTCTGTTTAAGGTCATCTGCAATCCTTTGTTTGTGAGCTTCACAAGTACCCCGTAAGAGTCTCTTTCAGCTGCATAGGAAAATAGGGCCTGAGTCATTCAGTATGAGCACAAGAACACCGAAAGATAGGCAGAGGAGGTCCTGCAGCTACATCTTCCTTCTTCTTTCTTTGAGTGGACGTCATCTAACAAAAAGGAAAACTCACTTATGCTGCTGCTATGAATAATTGCCGATGGAAACTCGTTGAATTATCCTCCTTTCAGTTTGATTTGCCGCCTCCCCCCTCTTTTATATCACAATTAGTGAAGAAGTAAATAATCATTTCTTCTTCTGCCCCAAGTCACTGATTGCTCGGTACGAGGAGGAAAGAACTTGCGCGAGAACAGGTGTTCCGATAAGTTAAGATAGGAGGTAGTCCTTGTGCATCCATAGTTTCCGCATTTTTTTTTTTCTTTCGACAAACGATTATATTTCGAGGCGCCGGAAGTTGAATTGTTTGGGAAAAGTCCTTGTCTTTTAGTTTTGATTTGTTGCTATTGTATTTGTTTGTTTTTTTTAAAAAAAAATTTACTGAGAAGTGGAAATTTAAATTGAAAATTTTCTCTACTCCGTAAATATTAAAGTCGTAAGTCTTGTTTTTGTTCTGATTAAAATTTACAGTAAAGAAGTTAATGAAGTTTTTTAAAATGCTAATGAGGTAGTTGAATTCGAATTTTTACCTTCAGTTTATAGCATTTTAATTATCATGAAGTGATTGTTGTCATTGCACCAGCATACTTGCCTGTACCTAGCTCAAAGTTTGGCTCTACCAGTTAGTGGAAGCAGCCTGGTGAGAGTGTTCCTAATGTAGTAGAAGGGACCAAGCAGAAGACCCCTGAATACTTGACCTGCCACTTCCAGAGCTATCATTTCACTTGGAGGACATTGCGACCACCAAGTGGTGAATATTTTACCCATGAATCATTTGCTTTGACACCGCATGACGCGCGTTTGTGGAATTGCTAACGGCCTAAGGCTGTTGTAAAATATTTCAGTGACCATCGCATCATTGATTTCCGGGAGTACTTATCATAAGGAGTGGGCCGTATTCACTTTTCACAAAGTAGTAAGCCCAGAAAACTCCCTATCTCCCACCCCGACATATCTGCTCTTAGCAAGCAGAAATGTAACATTGTTCAACTGTCGATGGGATCGAGGCTGCCACCTTTCGCTCTAAGGAGTGGTGCCCTACCACCAGGCCGCTGTGACCTCAGATCAATTGCTTTGCACATTACAATGTTGTTTATTTCATGAAATTATAATATATTCTTCTTATGTATCCAGTTTGGCATCCAATTTGGCTAAACATATGACATTTGTCACCAAACGATATTGCTAATAGTCGTTTCTCTTAGTTTTGATGCTGTTGTAAATGAGTCGACTGACTTTAAATAATAATCTTTAATAAAAGGATGCGTGATAATACACGAAATGGAAAATGCTTCTCGTGGAAAAGTCGAGCAGTTTCACAGTTAAGAGGTGAGTGCTGAGACTTTAGTAACAACAGATTTATCCGAGATTCAGGTGCAAAATATAAAACTTCCTTGATATCTTCAATACACAACTTGAATTAGCTAAATAAAAAATACTACTATTTATACTGGATACTTCAAGAAATTTTTTGTTACTTTTCCAAACTTCGGAATAATTTAAAAAAATTTTATTTTTTAAAATTAAAAAAATAGTTTTTACTCACACAATAATTCTTATTTTCATTTATAAACTTACTAGCACTTCTCGATGCCATAGTAAGTGCCAGTCCATAATTCCGACTTCCCTAAGAACTGTTGAAAAATATCCCTACAAGGGATAAGTAGCGCAAGGGACATTAACCAAGGAATGCCTTGTGACATCCAGAACATCCGTATTTGATTGTCGCACTTTATGTCTTTTCAGGAAGTGCTTAGGAAGGTTAGGGTGCTCTTAGTACTATGTTTTTTTAAGGCATTCGAGATTGCGCGATCTGTTAAAAAAAAGCATCCTCAGAAGGTTATTTTATATTTTTTTATACCAGCCTCTTATAAACATTCTGAAAACGTCTTTTGAGTTATATTCAAAACTGAAAAAAGACGTGTCTTATATTTTACTTTATAAGGTAAATAATCTTGTACTCTATTGTTTTTCAAAATTATAAAACTGTGAAGATTTTAAAAATGGCTTTACATGTGTGGAAGTCTGGACATTTTGCGCTTGTTAAAGAAGATTAAATGTATCTTCCATTTCGTCATAATGAAGCAAAGGTATTTACATATATACACCGATTTAAAGATATTTTTTCGGAAAAAATTCGACTCTAACCGTTTTGTTCTTTTTTAAATGCTTATGTATTGTCTGTAATGGCTCTAATTTATATCGCTTAAAAGAAGAGTCTTTATTTTCAATTCCTACTTTTAGTTCACACTCTTCCTATACATATTTATATATTTTGCTCAAATTTTCAATCGTTAAAAAAATACTTTCTATTCATCCACTGCAGTTCAAATACATTTTATTAAACTTGTAGTGGATGACACTTGATGTTAATAGTTTTTTCAAATATTAACCCATTAATTAAATTTAATAAATTAATTTTAGTTTTATATGAGAAAACTAATTTTAATTTTTTTATATTATCAACATCGGTTTCATAAATTAAAAACCGAAGAAAATAGAAAGTGAATAAATAGGAAGAAACAAAAGTACTAGTCCAATACCGTACATAGAAAGGTATGAAAAATTCCAAGGAAATTTGCTTTCTATTTTGACACTTAATATTGTGATTCTGTGATATGTGCATACATATTTATATTAATGATAAATATTTAATAAAAAGTAACTAAAATAAAATTTTTAGTTATTGACCTAAGTAGGAATTGACTTGAAGAAAAATTTTTTATATTACTTGCTTAAAACTATTTCAGAAAAAAAATTAATATAATATTCTTAGTTTAATGTAATTGATTAGTTTTAGAAATAATACGTATTTAAAACCATAAATATTAATAATAAATCTTATTAAAGAAGATATTAATGAGAGCATTTCTTTAATTTGTATGTCAAGATTAATAATTTTGTTGTTTTTGTCCAAATTCTAATTTTTTAATTATTAAAAGTAATCTAAATGTCTTTACACTAATAGTTAATATGAAAAACCTTTTGAAAATAGATAATTGTGGCATGCTAGTTTAAAACAAACAAATTATATTGGTTTATTACATTAAAAGATAAGACTAAATTACAATTTCATATAATAAAAAATACATTTCATATTTTCCAAAAGTATAACGACAAAAATTTAAGTATTTGAATAATGATATAATGTAATTTGATAAGAGAATTTCTTTCAAAAGTTTCTAAAGTGTTGTTGAATTTCTAAATTCCAAATCCCATTCTAAGCTTTAATTAATAATAATAATAATAATAATAATAATAATAATATATATATATATATATATATATATATATATATATATATATATATATATATATATATATATATATATATATATATATATATATATATATATATATATATATATATATATTTATGAATTATAATTATAATTTTATATAATTTGAGAAGAAGGTAAAAATCACAAAAAAAAATAATAGTCTCATTAATGGAAATTATTACCACTTGAATTTTTTTAATACAATAGAAAAACTAATTTTTCGTAACAGTTGTAAAATGATGCAACAGTTATAATAAAAAGCAATTAAGCGAAAGAATAATATTTTTCCTTTAAGTTAGAAATTAGACAATACAGATTTGCGACCGATTCTACACAAATATTTATTTTCTTAATATTGCATTTTTTGCAGCATTCTCATTTTCCAATTAGTCTTAAAATTTAAAAACTGAAAACTCATTATTGGCCGAAAATTGGGCTGGTTAATTAATTATTTATATAAAAATTGAACTTTCTGTAAAAAATAGTTTGTGTAAGAAAATTACAAATGGAAAAAAATTTGTTTGCAGTATATTCTTTAAAAAAGCACATCATACAAACAAATGCGCAACTATTAACCCATTTCCAATATTCCTTCATGCTTTCAAAAAATCGCTTGCTTTTGGATTTTTAACAATATTTTTCATCACTAATAAAAGAAATAAATTGTGTCATAGCAATATATCTAGCCATTGGACAAATATCTGTAAACAAACACGTAATAAAGTTACTTCATTCCAAGAGCCATAACTCACGTCAATAAAATTAGAACAAAACAGAGCGTTACTCCACACAGAGAGCTATCATTATATTATAAAAGCAATAACTTGACGGTTAAAAGGATAGTTTCATCGGCCATTTAGGAGGATATTCAACACATTATTTCTTTTGTTTCAGTTGGCATCGAGGGTAATATGACTCGAAACTTGTTCGAAGCTGACGATATCGTTTGCTGTTTGGAAACGTCTTCATCGCGGCTATGGAACGGTTAGTTTTTAATTCATTCTAATCGTGCATCGGGTTTACAAATGAGGCGAGTAATGAATGTTATCATAGGATGGTACTTATTCACTTCAGTTCATCGTGATTTTATTTTTATTAGGGGTCAAAATATGTGGAGGAAAAGTGCTGTTTACTATGATGGAAAAGCTTCCATGACTGTTGAAGGGAACAAGTCTGGCAGCTTTTGGAAAGCAGAACTTTAACCTGGAACACCGTGACTGTACTGTATAATTCAATTGAAGAAATCTATATGTGCTCAGGAAATTATAGACCACAAGAGCAATTTATATTAAGGAATAATGCATTCATACAAATAAATGCAACCTGTTTCTGCACAAACAAATCTCATTTAGAACTAAACTGAAGTTCAAAATCAAAAACATAAAGTGGACCAATTTTAAAAAGCTAATCAAAATTTGGTGGTATTATTTATAAACATAACTAAAAGCGAATAAAATTATTTTAAAGGATGATTTACTTTCTGTTGTCAGATGATAGGAAAATAATTACCTGGAATCATTTTTAAAAAATGAAAAATCTATTTCTGATAATTTGTCTTATAAATTATTTCTTGACTTCACAGGCTAATTACATACATGTGTATGTATAGATAGGGAGCGAAATAAACTAAAAATTGCAACTTTTGTTCATCGATCTTTAAATTGTGTACCACATTTAACAAACACATTGGTTGCCAATCACTAGAGTTAAATTGATAGTTATTAGATTCACGTGGATGTAGATTGTACTCAGATGCCAACATACTTATTGTAGAATATATGATTTAAAAATAGCAGTAAAAGATAATTAGATGAAACTTTAATACTATTTAACCTTTTCATTATTCAATGCTTATATCAGCAGAAATACTCTGCGTGCAATGCCAAGTGTCAACTGGTGAAAGAATGAAGAATAAAGGATTTTCCCGCGCCAGCTTGTGATTGGCTTTATGTTGATAACACCGCGTCAGGTACTGGCAAATGATTGGCAGTCGATTTAATTGCTACAAATGCTTTCATTCATTACTAATAATTATGTTATTTGTATTATAATTTAATATTTATTAATTCAGTGAACTACACAGTAAACGTTGGGCCGCGGAGGCCCGGTTGATTAGGACATCGTTCTCAGTAAGGAAAAGTAGTGAGTTCGAATCTCAGCTTAACCGAAGATCCGTTGTTTTCAACTAAAGGTGCCTGAGTAGTTCTTAGTCACAATGTCCTCCAAGTGGAATGATATCTTTGTGGATGGCTGGTCAAGTGTTAAGGAGGTCTTCTTGCTTGATCCCTGCTTCTATATTACGAAGACTCCAAACGAATTGCTTCCTCTAACTGGTATAGTCCATCTCAGGGCTCGGTACAGCGAAGTCTGCTGGTGCAACAGCACAATAAACGAACAATATGCGTATATTATGTCAAAAATGTGTTTTATTGCTAAAAATGTATTTTATTTAACTTTTGGCATGATTTAATATTCAAATTTTCAGTCACTAAATACAAATATACAGTTAAAAAATTTTAATAATTTTATGCATAACTGTGTTTTTTTCTTATTTTTTTTATAACCTGAAACAATTTATTTAAAAAATTATAATAAATTAATTAACAGGATAGAAATATAAAATTATTAAATAACATTAATTATATAAATAATATATATCATCGGAAATATAGTTTTGTGACTTCAAAAGCTAACCGCATGTAGCTACGGGGTAATACGATATATTCCATTTTTAGATTTTGCTATTAAGTTATCGAATTCTTTCAAATAGCTTCAGAGCTCTTGTAAAACCGAAATTAATACAAATGAAACCAGCTTTTTTGTAACAGTGCCTCAAATCATTAACGGATGCCGCGAGATTTATACGCCGTCAGATGTATTTTTCAAGTGAGCTCTGTGACAAAGGAAAACCGTGAAAATTGGGAAAATTCACTTGCCGCCACTGCCAGTGGTGTAACGAGATTTATACACCCACGTCTGCTATATTTTTAAGTACGCTCTATAGCACTAAGAAAAGAAAAAAAACTTGAAAAATGGGGAAAATCCACTTGTCGCCGCTACTAGTGATCACAATGGGGCTCACGGATATGTGACAAAAATTCCCGATCAATTGACTGGCCCAGATGCATAAATACATACAAATACAAATCGGGGATCATTGGTGAGCGTAAGCCAGCACCTCGCGAAAATGGACTCCTGAGCGGGAATTCTTTTCTGCGAGAATGGATCGGAGAGAAGAGCGCACACAACAGCCCCTTTTGTCATCGCTGCATTGAAGAGTTGTGGGGACGGGACGCCCAATTACGCATCTCATGGGGTATGGCGAAGATCTCTCTCCTCCCTATCAGGACCATCCATCTCCAGAAGATCGGCAAGCTCGCATCGAACAACAAAGAACCCCACAATGCTGTTAATAAAATGCCCGCAGTCTCGAATTACTTTGGAGACGGATAGAATACATTGTAGAAAAACTTCCGGTGGGGAGGAAAAAAGAAAGAAATGAAAGATTCTTAATCTTTATGTATCAGTTAAAATGGGAAATAAGACTTGCTTTTCCTTAGAATAACTTATTAAATGAAAAATAAATGAATCTTACCCCAAATTTTTCAGGTATTATTTATATTGTATATGTGGAATAATAGATTTATCAATAAAAATATCAGAGTTTTACGGAATAATGATTTTGCAGTTCATACCAGTCGACAGTGAACATAAGTAAAAAAGAATTTTTATCTTATATTTTCATATTTATATCATATAATTCTAAACACATAATCATATAATGTAGCTTTAATCATATATTCTATAATCATATATTCTTTCCAGTTTAAATCTTTACATTTTAGTGACTAAACACTTGTTTTATTATTGATGTTTATCTTAATCTATACCCGTGGAATTATTTGCAATTCCAATCTATAAGAAACTGCATGGTTTCTTTACTGCATTCATAAACAGTAAAGCGAAAACAAAACATGATTTAAGCAACAAACTCATAAACACAAATGAAAGAATTGTTGTTTTTTCTAGATATTCCGGAAATTAATTTTCTGTGCATGATGACTTTTTTTTCCGCAATGAAAATGAGATAAGCTTTCGGATTTGCAAAGCATAATATTACCATATTTGCATAATATTAAGCAATCGTTATTTAACGAAGATCGTTATTACTTTGAAATACATGACTCATACAGAGAAAAAAATGGTAAAGGTACACAGTATCTCGTTTAGAAACAAATAAATCTAAGAACACGAATTTGTTTTAACCCGTCGTTTGATAAATGATATTTTGAAGCAATCGAGCGTTATAAATGTCAACCCAGTCTTAAAAAAACGAAATGTCTTTTTATGATTTCATATCTAAAAATTCAAACGATTTCATAACAATGAACATTTTATCAAGGAAATATGGAAAGATTGTTCGCACAAGCGAATAATTTATGCATAATTTGTTAAAAGGTTTTTATAATCGAGACTATATGTAAATTATCTTTTTATCTTTTTTATTAGAAAGTTAAACTGAAAAATATATTTGTAAATAATCCATGTAAGCATTTATACAAATTTTACATTTGATTAATTTATTAACATTTTTGTGTATAACTTACTTATATCGTAATCGCGTATCATAATGTTTTTAAAAATCGTAATTTCTGATGAAATGCTTTAATCATGTCTTATTATGCATGGCATATCAATTGAGAAAAATTCTTAAATTAAAAACATAACTCCAATTTAAATTAAAAGAGAAATGTTGAAGTTTTACATTCATCAAAACACTTATATTTATTTATTCACGGCAAATATAGCTGTTATTCAAAGATATAATAGCTATGAATCATTAAATTGTACAAAACAAAAGAGAGAAAATGAAAATTTACATCAGATAACAAAAATAATTTAATTGCTAAGCGTTCAAAATCATATTTTCCCTTATCTGAATAAACAAATTTAAGAAATTCTGGCTTAGAATGTAAAATAATCCAAACATGTAAATTCGTTGAAAATCTACAGTACTTTAAGTAATTTTCTCACTTCTTAAAATATATACCCATTTTTGCATTTTACACAGTAGAAACTATTTTATTTTAAGTGCAACGTAATTTTCTCATTTCCGTAGAGACACTGTGCTTCTAAAATATTTAAACACGTAAACGCCACCGCGTTTTTTCCGGAAATACTGGTGGTTTTAACGTTGTCGGAAGAGATTTATCAGTAACTCAGATATACGAGGGAGGAAGTCTTGAAGCTAACATAGTATTCCCAATTATACGAATTCCGTCTACCCCAATTGCTGATTATCCGTATCACATTCAGAATTTCAAAAAATTAAAGGGTGAAGAAGAGATGGAAAGGCAGAAAATAAAAAAAAAAAAAACTCAAGAAAAAGAAAGGTAAGAAAAGAAAAAATTATATATGAGAATGACATGTCACTTTAGGAATTCAAAGATACTTATTCGATAATTGTTGGATGTTCAGAAGTTAGTGCTGAAAATACAGAAAAATTGATTATGAATCACACAGGATGAGTTTCAATTTGCAAATAATGGTCAACTTATTGAAAGTGTCGGGGAAGAAGATGACCTTAATGTCCAAGTTGAAGCAGACACTGGACCATCCACTAGTGAAGCACTTGCTGGCTTTGAAACAGCTTCGAATAGAAGTGGATGGAGCTTCAGTCCGAATGGGACCACATGCAAATTCTCCCTGTCACGTGGATGGGGGGGGGGCTTGGCTGCCCGAAAACGGATGAAGGAAGTGAAACAGCTTACTCTCTGATTGCTTGCTGAACAGATGTTTCATTTACAGCAGTGTACATGAATACTGTATTAATGTACAACACTCTTAAGTACCTTAACATGTAAAAGTGTGTAGACTTTTCATTTAATTTATTAAAAGTTATTTTTATCTAAGACTATGTAGTTTTTCTCTCATTTAATTAATTAAAATAGACTCTTTTTCAAAAAAGAAATCCAATTAACCGAATTTTTGATTATTCGAATGGGGTCGATCCCAATTAATTCGTGTAATTGGACTTCTATCGCCTATTAAGACCGCACTCACGAGAATGACACTTTTTTGAACAAGGCAGTTGAAAGAAGTGTCTCGTAACCGTGAGATAATGAATGGGTATCGACGTCACGTAATGCTCAGTTTAACGGCCAAAGACCGTTGTGAACCACGTAAATTACCTTCGAAAGGGACTTTTCTCAGATAGTGGACCGTATTTACGTATTCCTAGGGAGGAAAATCCCAAGCAATTACCCCGACAAACATGCATACAGAAATGCAACATCCAGCTCCCGCTATTTAACAGTGGTTTTGATCGAACCCGAGATATTATACTCCGAAAAGCGTTAGGGCCACGGAGAGTCTTTGAGGTAATGGACTCTATATCTGACTCAACTGGATATCTATCGTGTTCACTAATGTCAACTGGACCACTATAAAATAGATCATTCTCGCAATCTTCATATCGCTGGTAAGGATGTAGGAAAGAGAGTTCCAGCTCAGGTATCGACCTCGTCACTAGACCTTGATTCAAGAAGAGATAATTAACTGTGCATTTTTACTTCCCTATCAGTAGAAATAGGCCACCGGAAACAAACTGCAAAATATTGCTAGTTATTTCGTTATCTGCATCGAACCCTATTCGAGTTTTTCTGATTCCAGTTTGTTTGTTTTCTTTTTAAAAAAATTTCTTTTTACTCTCTCAGTATTTTAATGTGTAAATTTTGTTACTCGCCGTGTTTAACTCTAAAGTGACTAGCATTTCTATGAACATAGTCAAACTAAGGAGCAAACGAATCACATTTTATTCCCGACAGTCCATGGTTTTCTAATGACATGTCTGTTGTTTTTTTACGGTCGTGAGTTCGAACCTTATGAGAAGAGTAAAGATTTGGAAGGATTAATTTCGTCTGTAATTCCTAGACGTATCTTATGATTCCTTCTTAGATCATTTTTAGTATTCTAATGTGCAATGTCATTCTCCATTCAAGCGCTTATAAAATTGTAAATAAAATCATAACACATAAATTGTAATGTGATTGTCCTCAATCTTTTTCTCACGCTCATCAATTAGCAATTTTCACAGTGAATTTTTTCGTAATTATTACATGTTACGCCATGATATTATATATATACTATATATATTGAAAAGCCATCGTTCTAATGGCATGTTCGTTATTTGTCACACCAAAAGATTGTTATGCTAAGAGGGTCTATCCACGATATAAAAGTTATAAGGCGCCCTATGTCCTTAAGCAAATGAAGCATGGAGAAAAGAATGCCATCTCAGCTATTGTCCTGGTCACTTGGACGTGATTCAATTTTTCGAAATTATTAATGTGTCTAGTGGCTTCGGTCAGCAGAAATAGGGGAGCAGAGACATTGGCAGCATAGTTTAGGTATTCCAATAACCTAAACTATAATAAATGAAATAGAAGTGACTTAAGTCTTTAATCCTTAAGTTAATATTTAATGTCTGAAAATGTGTTCTAAATTTTTGACACGTTTTGTGAAAAAAACTCAATCTTACTCAATGCGAGCTATAAGTCTACGAGCATAAATCTCCAAAACTGTTTCTGTCATATTACTACTACTACTACTATGAAATAATATTGTTGTGAATATTTTTAATACTACGCATTAGATACATAAACAACATTTTTCATTTTGTGAGTAAATTTTTCAGCAGAAATCATAAGCTGTTATTAAAGTGCTATAGAATCTCATTTTTGATCAAATAAAGCTGTTATTATTCCAAAAAACTTAAATACCAACATATTCCTTTTAGTTAAAAATTATATCATGATTTAATGTAAAAACTCTTTTAGCCAAAGATTGCTTATATAAGTAAAATTTAAAAACCATTTAATCGATTATATAGAAAAACCCATGGAAAGAAATTGCTTTCAAAAGTATTAGCAATTACTCCTATATATTTTAAAATATTAAAAGATTTATAAACGAACACACATAATCTTATGTGCTTCAGAAGCTAATTTGAAGTTTCAAATATCGAAAACTTAATTTTACTTCCAACTTCGAATGTGGTGCCTTTTCAGTGATCAAATGTTTATCTTGTTTAAAAATGAGTTGCCAAGATTTAAAGTAAAAAATAAAGATTACAATTATACAATATAGTAATGGAAGTTTTTTTAAAAAAAAGATAAAAAAAAGGGTAGGGAAAATCGAGACGTTACTCATTTCTACAGTAAACATACGATTTGGGTGGTCAGATGTACACTCCCGAAGACAAAACAATCAAAAAACAAACAAGAAAAAGAACCTTTTAGATACACATAGTTGCGAACTTAGGGTTATAATTATACATACAACAGACGAAACTTGCTAAAATTTAGAAAACTTTTTTTTTTCGTTTTTCGATGGATTTTTGTTTTTCTCTTCTGGTTAGATCGCGTTATTTATTTTGAACGCGATCTTTCTGCAGGAGCTTTTGTCTGTCAATTGCAAAGCAATAGAGAGAGCCACAACAATTATTTCCACAGTCCCAACAATGCCGAAAGCCAACTAAAAGCCTGCCTTTTGTTTGCTTTTTTTCGTTTTCTGAGAGCGCTCAGAACATTTCCCCATAAACAGACGCTGTTCCTTTGTTGCTTTTTCATTGTTTTCCAATTCCTCCTTTGTCGTGGGTGGAACAAAAGATTCGATTGGGGCGAAAGAAAAAAAAAGAGAGAGAACCAACAAAACTTCTCCACTTGTCCAAGGTTAGATAGGAAAGAACTTGTGTAATATGTTTCCAGCCCGAATCTTTGAGTGTGTCCTTGACTTATGATGTAAGCAGAGTCAATTTTTGATTGACGATTAGCAACTTTTGCATTCTTTTGTGCGGGGTTGATGAAAACAACTATTTGTTCGACGATGAAACGGCAGACATGTTTGCGAATGCCTTCTTTTGATCGCCTGGATGGGAAAATGGCGAATTATGAGATCATGGCTTTTCTTAATAAAGGAATCGCGCCATTGTCATGAGGGCTTCTTAGTGATATACGCTTTTCAATTGATTACTAAAGTCATTTGCTGATAACACAAGCGTGTGAAAAATTCTTAATTCTTGTTTGCTTTTCGTTTGTTTTAGACAACTGCTGATGTTAGATTGTTTTACGATGCGTTTATACTTCAAAAGTTACTTTATGCCACTATACCTAGCTTCAAAACAGGATTAAAAAGGTCATAATACTGTGAATCTTATAAATAGGAAGCGTATAACATGGTAAAATAAATAGAATTTATAATTTTATATAATATTTTTTGTTAAATGAAATTTGTATTTTTATTTCAGTTTATTCTTTTTATGTTTATTTACTTATTAAATTTTATTTAAATAAATAAAAGAGTTCATTCTATAATATAAAAATAATTTATTGTATTTATTATATAATATATATTGAATCAAATTATATTATCATAATAATCATTAAATAAAAATACTTTTTTCGGCTACTGCTGCACGAATGAAAATGTATTAAATCGCCAACATGTAAGGAAACACTTTGTTTTTAACCATAGTGCTTCTACATAAATAAATAAAGTAATAAAAACATTTGTATACAAAAAATAATACGGAAAAAATAGGCGAATTATCTAACAAAAATATTTGTGGCGCTACTGAAATATACCAAATCTTGGAGTTTGCGCATTCCGAACACTTCGTTTGTTTTTATCCACATTACGCATACATATGACAATGTGTAGTTAAAAAAAATAATAAAATAAATCATTCAAAAATTATGTGTAAAATGTGTGAATGAAATTAATTTTTTATTGATTATTTTACACAATGGAAGATTTAGTTTGTGTACTCGCTAAACTTTCACTCAAATGTATTAAAAAAACCAAGTCAAACCAAAAGGAAAAGGAAAAGCTCTAAACAACTCGGTTTTTTGTGAACAATAGAAAACTGATACAAAATATGTAGTTGTTACTTTGATTAATCATTTGCACTTCGTTAAACAAGAGTTGTTCTAATCTAATAATTATTTTCCTGCTTTTGCACCAATGAAGTGATAAACATTTGGCACCTACATACCGCAGATTTGAATGCGATTTGTTTGACTGCCAGTAATTATTTTATTTAGATTCTTTATTTAAATAGCTTTTTTTGTTGTTAAAATAATGAATTCAGTGTTTATGTTTAGTTATTTTATTTGTGCCACAGTGTTTTTTTAACCGTGTGTTCCTAAACGCTTTTATTTTGGCATTTTTTTAAATAACTTTTTGTTTTATTTTCATTAAATATACTCCGAAATGAAACATTACATGATTTGTTCTCATTTTGGCGAAATTTTTGCTAGTTTTACTAGTTGACAGGATTTTACACACATAACCAGACAAAAAAAGTGCATATGAATAATTTTTGTTGAAACAATATGAAAGATCTTCTGAATAATCATAGCATATCTTCACTGATTACGAGCATGTAATCAGTGATTTCACCGATACTGATTACATTTAGCCATAGATTCCATCCAATATGATTGCAATTTTATGAATCGTTTGCATACAAATAATCATAAAGAGGCAATAGAGTTAATTCAAGAATACTATGCAAATCATAGTATTCATCAATAGAACATTTTCGGTACTCATTGAAGAATTTGTTTTTACCCTTAGCATACAGCACAGTTTTTGTACAAGTAGCATAAAAGATTCTAATTTTCATATGGATTGTTTGAACATAAACTTTTTGCTTTTGCTCTTAGATTGCACTTGATATGATTGGAATTTTATAAATCGCTTGCACACAAGTAATCGTATATAAAATGGCAATGGTTAGTTTAACAGTACAAGGTAAATAATAATATAAATGGAACATTTTCGCGTGACTCGTTCAGGGATCAGTTTTTTATTTAAAAGTTATTCTAGAAATATGCAGTTTTTGTAATAAACAGCAAAGGGTATTTTATACAGAATTCTAAAAAGGTTTTATTGATTACGATTGTCTTATTTTAACCATTGATAGTATTCGATAAGAAAGGAATTTTGTAAAACGTTTTCATACAAATAATGAGATGGAGAAATAAAATGGCAGTTGATCAATTTAAAAATATAAGGGAAATTATACTATCACGGTTAAAAATAAACCCATGTGTGCTTAGAAAAAAAAATTATTATGATTTCAGGAATTTGCGAGTAAAATTGCACAGGTGTGTGACCTTGTTTTGAATGTCGATTGAATTAAATTTCCAATCATGCAAGGGAATTTTGAACCGATTGGTGGAAAATATTTCACTCTGCTGCCAAGGTTACAGATTACAGTAACAAATGGCTGACTGCATATTTGTTTCTGATTATTCTACTATAAAAAATTTTTCTTTAGAAGAAGAATCCTGTAATTTTTATAATACCATTAAAACTATTTTGTAAAGTAGTTCTTAACTAATATATGTAATTTAAAATCCATTTTAAAATTTAAATTTTTTATTGCTGAAATAGTATGTAAAATTTACGATTAAGCTATCAATCTCTATTAAATCTTATTTTAAAAGCTAACCGATCCTTATTTACATCACTTTATTAAAGAAGTTCTTTCTTATGTATGCAGACTTCTGTAGTGTTGGTTTTTCTGATGAGAAAATTAGCTCTACAGGTGCGTTATTTGTTTCTTTTGTTTCATAGTAAACATTTCAACATGCTTATATTATTTTTATTGCGTCAACATTGTCTATCTTGTACTGCTACAGATATTTGTCATCCACTTTGTTAAAAAGAGCTCAGACTTTGTAAACAAATAAATATACTTTCTTTTAAATTACTATATGCTTTAAGGATTGTAACAATGTGTATGAGGAAAATATCTCCTTCTCGTGATTAGGAGTTGGGATGCTTGATACCTTAATATGACCATCGTACAGCAAGGCCTATGCATGTAAGTTCAAAAAGCTGTCTTATGTCCTTACAAGACATAAGACAGCTTTTTGAACTTACATGCACTTGTGTGGAGATAAAAATGTCAGCTCAGTTGTCGACCTCTACCTAGTATTTAGCGGAGTTTCATATTTACGAAGCTATTTTCAATGTTTAACAAATTCGGTTGCCCGAAACAGACATCTGGAAAAGAATTCTTTAACCTACCCTGCGAAAATATTTGTAATCGCTGTCTCTAATTTTTGTTGAAAATTCTTGAAATTAATTCATAATATGACGTTTTTGCATTAGTATAAGTGAACAAATAATGCTTGATTTGAACTTGAAAAATATTTACATTTATTATGTAGTTTTTAATTTCCATAAATAGCTTGTGTCTTCTCTTGGGTAAGCTTGGCTGCTTTCATTGAACGAAACCATTAAACGATGTCAACCGCTTTATAATAAGAACGCACGATCAAGTGACGATATCCACACCCGAGCTGGCAATCTTTTTTATCTACGTCAAGTTTCACCAGTGAAGGCCCATGGAAACTTTTAATGTGCTTATGACCCTCCCCTCATAACGTATCGGCTGTGTTACGTATTAAACCCGCTTCATTCCGAGCATAAGACAATGACACTTTTTTCTTACCAAAATACTGAGGACAATTATTTAGAATTTATTTGCAGGTTTCATTTCATTTTTTATGCATTTTTTATTTCATTTTTTATACATTTTTTATGCATTTTTTCATTTTTATGCATATTATTTATGTTTTTATATTACGTATTTATATATACAGTGTTTATTTTTATGTTAATCTTTTATATGATTAAACTCTATTCAAGATTATTTTTGTTATTTAATGCGTATGTTCATTGATGCGTAAGCGTTTAATTTTATGCATAAATGATTGCATATAAATCAATTTCCAATACTGAAACTGTGTTCAGTAACATACGCATCAGGAAAAACGAAACAAAGCTTGCAGTTTTTTGTTTTATTTTTACGGGATTTTCATCAAAGATTCGAAAGATTTAATGATTCGCTTAAGATTCCTGCCTTTAACTTCTAATTCCAACTGCCAAAGAGAGAAAGAGAGAGAGAGGGAAAAAATGCTAAGCATTCGAACAATATTACATAACATCATCTACCCAATTCCGACATGTTGAGAAACATTTCTGCCCCAGATAATCATGAGGATTGTGACACAACACGCGCGTCTTCCTAAAAAAATCGTTTTCTTCTAATCCCTTCGAAAATCCCCCTCTCGACACTCCGACGTCACGCGCCGCCTCTCACGACTCACGCGGAAACGCTTATCGAACGCCGATGCGCAGCACTTTCTTCATTAGACAAGCTCTACTTAAAATTCATTTTTATTCTCAAAACTCGAAAACAAATATCGCGGGGGAGGGGAGAAGAAAATTATTTTTACTTCCACCGAAAATTCGGATTTTACGTTCCGTCACGCTTTGTTTTTGCTTTGGCGCCGACACATAAAACTTTTCCACAGATTTCTGTTCGTTAAAAAAGAAGATTTATAGTTATTTAGGGTATGGGAAAATAGTCATAATCAACGTGTGAGTTTAAATAACATTCTATTTATTGTTCTATTTATCGATTCCAGAATCTCGATACAAAATTTTGAAGAACTATTTATCCTTGCCAGTTGGCAACGTACGCTCTTCACGCATGAATGGGGACAGCAAAGGGGTTGTTTAGTTTTTGTCGGTGCAGAATTTCTTGAACAAAAAGAAAAATGCTATAATAGAACTTTTCTAGGTATAGGATATCTTAAATAAAAAAATGTTCTTCATAATAGCAGAGAAAGGTGTTATTAAACTTATTTTTTATTGTTTTGGAAACTTCTCATTAAAAATCAAACTTCTCCAAAAAAAATAAATAAATAAATAAATGTTTGTAAAATACATATGTGGAAAATTCATATAATATAAATTATATAAATTATTATACTTAATAAAATGAATTTTAGATTATTAATAATTTTATGAAGATAATTTTCAGCTTGGGTATTTATATTAATATGGCTTGAAAATTATAGTTTTTATATTACAATAATCAAACATTGTCAACAGATAATTTCGTAAATTATAGAAATTTTCATTATAGGTAATATATATATTGTTTCTTATAAACTTTTATATACAATTTGTTATTTTTCAGAGAAAGTACTATATAAAAATAGGCCGGATACATTTTTAAAATAAATTTGGTTTAAAATAAATGCAAATATCTTGTTAACTTATTGAATATAATTATGTTTGTCTCTAATTTAATTCAATCAAAAAAGTTATTTATTGTTATATGGCTATAAAAATTTTTCAAAAAATGGCTGTGATATTTTAAATAGTAGAATATATATATATACAACAATCAATTACTAACTAAAAATATTCTAAAATATGCTTTTCATTGTTTAAAAATATCTTATTAAAAATATAGTCTTCACATGTTTGCAATATTGATACATATAACTGCACTATATAAATGAAAATTTCGCCTAGTAATTAAGTGTAATTTAATGAAACTTGTATAATTTTTAAATGTTAATTTTGTTACAGTGAATTTTTTATAAACATGTATCAAATATTTAAAAATCTATATGTAATTACAAAATAATATTTCGCTTCATTTCATACATTTTACTTTTGATAAAATAAAAATTTTTTTTATCCAATGGCGGGCACACAAAGGTGACTGGACCCTATGCCACTACAAGGCCAGAAACTGCTACTCATTTATCGTTACCCAGCGAACATCTGTGAGCCAAATCACGGAGGCGAGTAGCGTTACCCGCGCCATACCACCACAAACCCGTTTATAGGGCGGCCACATTCATACAACATCATAGAAGAAAGGACAGAGAGAACAGAGAAAGAAAGAAACATCCATGCCCGAACCAGGATTCGAACCCGGGACCAACAGCTCAAGAGTCAGAAACGCTAACCGCTCAGCTAATCGGTCGGCACGAAATAAAATATTCAACTATTGAATTCTTTATAAAAGCAGGTTCTATTGTGTTACCTTGAAGTAAATGTAATAAGCGAATAAAATATTGTCGAGCAAAAGTCTAATCAATGACCTATTTATATCTTTGTTTAACCCATTTAAATTAGTCACTGTTATAGTATTTAGAATTAAAGGAAACTTTGTATAATTTTATATTTTTATTTCCATGTTAACAGTTTGTGATCTCATTAAGATGTGAACAGCTGTAAGTTACTCACATCAAAATAAATGCACCATTCGTTTTAAGTATATATTCTTTTAGCGGAACGTTCAAAGAGATTTTTTCAACCATTCTCTTCATTCTCCTGATTTAACCTCTGCAAACTATTTTTTTTTATTCAGAAAATAAAAAAACTTTTCTCAGAGATTATCATTTTCATAACATTAAAAAATACTTTAAGAAACCTAATCGTTGGCATCAATTGGAAATAAAACTTCAAATCCACGAACCCAACGTATTCTGTTACAAATCAGGCTATTAAAACTAAAAGGTTAAAAATTTTCTTCGCATTCGATGAATCTTAAAAATAGGATAACAATAATTATTTTATTGGCATCTAACAAATCAATAATTTTAAATATAATATAAACATACAATTTGCTGAATTTAATTAATTTTATTTCCATAATTCACACAAAATCTTATTTTAATTTTGCAGTTTTATTAATAATAATCATTAATACAAAGCATTTATTTAATATCATCTCTAGCGAATTAAGCGAGACCTACGATTTAAAGTGGATTTCGAACGACTACTGCAGGCTGGAACTCACGAAATGTTGAAACGAAGGCTAGAGCACTAACCTTTCGGCTGCCAGATCAGTTAATGGCTAATAAGACCAAAACCTGCCGTTTAAAATGGATACCGAACCATTCGAAATCAATCGTTTGTTGTTAATCGAACCCACGCGAACTATTGTTAGCACACAACATTGTTAGCAATCATTTTTTATTGCAAAGCATCTTTGGGACCTTTAAATTTCGTTATGAATATGCTTCATTAGCATTTTAACTTCATTACACCTCATTGGCAATTTAACAAATTAAACTTCAGTTAATTTATTTTGCAATCATTGCTTTTGCCTTGAAAAGTGTGTCATTTAGAATCCAGGCTGATATGTAGAATACTGATAAACTTTTTTAGCACTCACTGCTCGTTTGAATATTTGTTTGAATACTCGTTTGCTGGCGTATTATAAATTATTTTTTTTAATTATCCATGAATTAAAAATCCATGAATCATAATAAAATCCATGAATAATTTAAATTTACTTATCAACTAGTAAAGTGCATCGTTTCAGTTCTAATAATTTAAATATAAATCTGTTTAAACTCTCTAGTTAATTTATAAATATATTTTCTAATTAATATATAATAAATTGTTTGAATTCTACATTATATTATCTTACGTTAAGTGAATAATCCAGTTAATCAAAAATATTCAAAAACATACTTAAGAATATAAATTTGCATCCGAAAATAATATTTTTATCCTTAATAAATTTAGGATGATGAATTCTGTAGAAAATAAGCGTCTATAGTGAATTATGAAGTAAAAGTCTTCTGTTAAATATTTCGATTTCTTCACAAATAAAAAAAGCAATTCTTCCAAATTTGCTCACACGTAAATTCAACGAATTAAAAGATAAAATATGACATTTATTGGAAAATATTTAAATCTATAATTAATGGAGTTTTTAATACCTTTTATATTCTCATAATTATCATTTTCTCTCTTGCTTAATTAAGCTGGGAATTTGCAAACGATAACTCAGTATCAAAACGATTTAATACAGGACCTAATTTAATGGTTGATATAACTCAAGGAAATCTGCAAAAGATCATTGGTCAAAGTGGTCAGTGAGGATTGCCAGATTCATTACACGTGATTACGGTCGATCACTGTTACCGACTTTCTCGCTTAATGAACGGGTATTTTCTCCTCAATGGACCTAAGAATTCGTTTGCCAAAGATGGAACTAAGCTACCCGCAGTTGCTTGCCTTTGTTTTAATTGCCCCTTAACGAAACGTAATTGCGTTACAGTGGAGTAGTTCCCCGTAATCCGGATTGAGAGTTCGCAAACGAAATCCCCCCGCAAAAGCTGGCTTAGCCGGCGGTAAGTAGCGCATTCCTGACTTCCCCCTCTTGTCTTTTTTCCCTTCGATTTGTTTACCAATCAGTCCAATTATATGAGCGAGTGAATCGTTCTAAAGCATGACTTGATCTGACATTAAATACCCACATCGCAGGAAAATATCGGGATTGAAATCAAATAATTAGCGAAATTTATTTCAAAAAATGAGTTTTGGATGATTCTGTTGGCGGCAACCCATTTCCATGATATTTTATTATAATAAATCTAGCTCAAAATTGAGATTAGTTGATACTTGCGTTATTGCCATCAGTGAGATGAAAAGGATTGTTGTAGAAACTCTGATTTTAGGGAATAAATATGAAACAATTGGCAGATTAAGTGTCTTAGAAAGATCTTGTGACACCAAGATAAAAGAAACTCATATTTCACCAAGGTGAAATACTTACCAATTTAAGGAAGACCACAGTTTAAGGATTTTGGCATCGCCATGAAGATGGCATACTCTAGGTTTGAGTGGCCATCCTCGTGACTTTAAATTTGATGGCAAATGTATACTCTATCCTACTTATTATCAATGCGGTATCGACCTGGCTAACCTCCAACACCTTTTCTTGTGTCTGGGATTTACTGAGGAGGATTTCCTTGGGAATCTTCTGCTGTTTCTTGATTTTGTGAGGATTGAGGGGCTCGTAGATCTGGTCTAGCAATGCTACACCAGATGGGATCAGAAACAACAAATAATATATTATTTGATACATTTATATGTCCAAGAAAAAGTAAGTTTTTATCCAATTTTAACGAAATTTTAAGCTGATTTATTTCTTGAAATTGATATCTTTAGCTCATAGTAATGCTCAGAGCTTAAGTTTGTTAGTTTCCAAAGCAAAAGCTTCCATTACAATAAATATCCTATGGATCAAAAGGGAGGACAAAATGAATTATCATTTCTTACGGCTCCATTGGTTGCTTCACCGAATGACATCAGTTCTTGAACGATAATTGGTAATTCATTAATATAGAAAAAAAGTAGCTTTTAACAAATTTGGGATCTTCTTAGGATTGCTGGGAGTAAAATTTTAGTATCGCCACCGCAGAGAATATTATAATATTATAATGTGTTCGTCATATATTTGATGTTATTATTTTAGGAATAAAATTAATTGGTAATATAACAATATTTCTGCTTATATATTTTCATATTGTTATTTAAAAAAAATAGATAAAACCTACTAGCGATATCATTTACCATCGTTCTATCGCATTATTTTATAAACTATAATAAAAACCAGTGTGATTGTGAATCTACCTTTTTAATATTTAATTTTAAATTAATTTTTCACTAAAGTAGTAAACTACTTATCGAAACCATCTTCCTAAACTATGAAACAGTGAGGTATTAATTTTTTAATGCTATTAATAGGCTGAATGTATGTACTTCAAGTATAGAATTTTAGATAAAGGGATAAAACTAATAGCAAAAATAATTACATAAATAAAAATACTGTAAAATGTGGAATCAACTACAAAAAAATAGAACTATAAAAATGAAAACTTGAATTAAATGCTTTTAGAATTGAACAAAATGTTACGTTCAAAATAGAATGAAAAACTCATTTATTTGGCTCATTAAGTTCACTATTTTTTTCATAGCATGACTTGCTGCTACTCTTAATTTTCATGAAATATGTCATTAAAGATTGTTTTCTAATTTGAATGTTTTTTACTCATTGTGCAGATTTTCATGTCTTATTCCTTGATATTCTTTCTTATTATCTATGGCTTGGTTTATATATTATAATTTTGAAATAAAATATATTCTGCATAGTTATATCAATTTGTGGAACTTTATTAAACAAAATATATTGCGACACCAGTGTCATTTTAGCTCTACTTTAGTATAAAATTAATGCACTATTCCTTATAAAATAATAATCTGTGCATCAAAATACCAGTTGTTATACTGAACCAAAAGTGAAGTATCTCTTATTTCTTCCAGATTTAATGAAAATTCCCTTCATAAAGTTTAAAAATTGCTGTTTATCATTTCTGTGTTGCGTTAGAATTCTTGGTAAACCTTAAGCTCAAGATCGATCAATGTGTTACGCTAATATAAAAAAAATCCCTACTTAAGTTTTCTATGGTACCAGTTGTTGATATGTTCAAAAGCGGCATAGGCTAAATATCTCATAATTTATTGGACTTTACCAAAGTTAGTGGCAACAGTTGAGTGATTGCAAGCGACTCTTCTTAAGGAGATTGTGTGCGCGAGTGAGGTGAAGCATGCTTAGCTGGGTTAATTGGGGTTGTCATTTGTCACAACTGGTAAAAGCAGAATTTCGCAGCTCTTTACTTGCAATGTCGAGCCATAGATGAGGAACATGATTTTAAAATAAAGATCCAACCAATGAAAAGTTTACATAATTATAATTTGGATATAAGAATGATGTATTGTGAGAGATTTTGGACTTTCAATTCTCACTAAAACACCGTCAACAAAAATTGCATTTTCTCTTTATTGAATAAAATTTGTCAATTTTAAGCATTCTACAGTAGAAAGATCGCAAAATAATAAAAACATCGCTAACTTTTAAATTCTGTTGTTTTTTTCTATTTTCTGCAAGAAATTTATTTATTCCAATGAAATATACATTATATAATTTATTAGTGCGATATAATTTATAATTAAAAATTATTCTAAGTGAATATAGTCGAAAAATGTTACTATGTTTTATCTTATTTCAACTAGTGAATCGAAAGGATTGCTATTAGTCAGTAGAAATTACTTAATTTTTTCGGATTGATATATTTTGGATTTTAATCTAATGTGATGGTTTAACGCATGCGCTATGAGTAGTTTTAGAGCATTTAAGTTAATGTAGTTGCAATTTCTTTTTCCTTTCCCACAGTTCTGGTCAGATTACGTTATGAAATTCTATAATTATAATTAATTTTTAAAGTTTTTTTTCTGAGAATTCGTCATATTGTTTTCCTCTTTTGTTACATTTCTATTAAATTCTCAAATATTAATTAAATTTTATTATTGTTGCAATCAATTGCAAAAATGGAACATTTAGAAAAAAATTCGGTAATCCACAAAACAGTACTTACGTTATAAACTGGAACATGTTACACATCTAAAGAAAGAACTAATGGTTACATTTATACACATTATACAAAATTTTTGAATTCTTCAAATTGATTCCTTATTATAATATGGTACATTACTTAAAAAATTTAGCTCAGATTTCACTGTGATATAGAATTATAAATATGTATTCCATAAAATAAAATTAATTTCAGAGCAAAGTATATCATTGTGGATAACTGTAACTAGTAAATTATATCGGCTTCACTGAATTCTTGTTTTGTTCTCTATAATTTCATTCTACTTCAGTGAAAATACTTTCATGCTGGAAATAAGTAGTTAAGTAATCTAAGTATAAGATTTACCATAATTATCATTAAATCACTTGCAAATTACAAAGGGATAATTAACTTAAAAGGTAGATTAATTTCCTTCCACGCACTAATAATTAGTTAATGAACATTGTTTGCTAATATCCTTTGTTTTCATTTTATTCTTTTTTTTTTAACTTTGAAAATTATTAATGTAATATTTATATCTATTTCGCAATCACGAAATTCTCTTTATCTACGATCTTTTTTTTAACTAACTAATTAGTGAGTTTAACTAACAGTTTTAAAACGATATTCGAAAAATAAAACAATTCTGCGTGTTAAGCAATCAATGTTATCAATGTCATAACCATTTAGTAAATGTTTCATTTTATCACGTGTTAATGAAAATAGAATGATTATCGTTTTATTAATTATGATTAGCTTTGCAATCAAAAATCTTATTTACAAAACAACTTTCTAAAAAATGAAAATCGTTTTCTAAAAAAGTAGCTTACTTATATTTTGCTCTATTCTTTTCATTTTAGTGTTTAGTTCTAAACATTTCGGTTCACTGGATTTGTTTATAAATTATTCTTGATATCTTGATCTCGCTACCAGCTTATATATTGGTAAATAACAGAATATCTAGTGCATATTTAAAGGTAGATGATATTTTTACTGAGCTGTGAGATGAGCCAAATAAGCAGACGAAAAAAATTTATTATTAATAACAAATCTTTTTAGAAATTATTAAGTTGAACACAGTGAGAGAAATTGTTTTTAAAAAGTAGTTAAAAATGTACATTATTTAATAATACTGTATTGAAAGAAAAAATATTAGACATAAATTTGGTGTTAAAATTTACTGATTGAACCCTTTTCTAATTAAGAATTTTGTCTATAAAAGTTTATACATAAAATATTGGAAACAATTTTGAAATACTAGAGGAAATATCTCACTTCGACACAAGAAAGCGCATATTCAATCCTCTCTCAGCTTGTAATTTATTTTCGTTCTACTGCCTTGAAGGAGAATGGAAAAAACATCGTTATTTTTTATTTCACTTCAACCCTTTTTACAAGACTATAAGAGGTGGTAACAACAATTAGCTAATTGTAAAGAAGATCAATTTATTGCTATTTTTCTTTCAAAATCCATTTCGAGTAAAGTGTGTCGAGTGCTGTTCAAATCTAAAAAACTACTCCAGTCGAACGTTGATTTGATTTACTTAAGTGATAAAAAGGCGAAGTGCTGGAGGTCGAGTTAAAATCGTGATTTTGGAATTCTCGATGGGCGATGAAATTGTTGTATTGAGTAATCTGTCTTTAAACGTGGCAGTCTCGTTTATCAAGCAAAGTCATTGGTTGAGGGCGAAAGAGAGAAGGAATAATCGAATTCTATTGTTTGGATTAGGTCGAAAAAAATTCGAGTTAGTCTGTCAGCAAGTTATGGAAAACCTTCAACAAGCGATCTAAACTGTAAAGACTTCAATGTTACACGTTTCTCAATATGATGTATATGCAAGTCTGAAAATTAAAAAAATTGTATTTCCACTCGGTGATCCATCAAAATAATGACCTGATACTTGACGAATGTTTGATACTTTGGAAAATTGAGTTTCGAAAAATTCCATTGTTATCTGTCCTTTTCATTTTAATTGGGAAAGTGCTTTTTTCCTATTTAAAAAGCTTATTACTTAACTGATTGCAAAATATGCTTGAACCAATTTTAAAAAAAATCAGTTAATTATAAACTTCGGCTGGAGTATTCACAACTACTAACTGGGAAAAGTCTGGTTATGAACCAAAATATGTACTTGCTTTTAATTCGTCTCAGTTTATTTGCATGCATATATTCTGTTAATCTTAAGTATTGGCCAACAAGATCAAGACTAATGGCTTTAGAAGCCAAATGTATACAATAAAATAAACAATTTTGTGGACATTAAAACAAAAGAATGATCACATTAGAAAACGTTAATTGCCTTGTTGAAGATTTAATTTTTTTCAATGTCATTCGATTCAAGTGTGACATCGTTCCTCGAAGCTCATTTCAAGAACAAAGACCCTATGGCTCTTTCTTTTTTAAATTTGTTAAATATACGTAATGGCTAAAGCTAACGAAAAATGTATATCTATGGCATCAAATCTCTCCTTCTTTAATTAAATTTAGCAGTTTTTTCCTTTTTAAAGATAATATATATATTTTTAAAATTTTTGAAATTATTATTTTAAGAAGTATTGTTTACCCCTTCGAAGCGAACGTATTTTCGCTTTTCCCAATACACCTCTTATCAAATATGTGTTGGAACAAAGAAGAAAGAAATACCTATTTAATATCTAGTAACTTCGTATTTTCTCGAAAGTTATATTCCTATTTTACACTGAAAGCTACTTGTACGCCATGCTAGTGGTATATGTATAATCTAAATTGGAAGGATGAGCCATTTTTGAAAAATAATATCGGTTAAAATGTGTTTGTAATAATTTGAGATTAGCTTCTGTTTGTCTGTATTCATTTTTTTAAGTGTAAAATTTAGTAGCTTAAAAGTTTTTTTTTTTTTGGTTTAATACAATGAAGAAAATTAGTGAAAACCAAAATTAAAAATAATCAGGAAATTTGCATTAATATTTGATTTCACACTATGAATTGTAAGACGGTTCAGGGAAAAAGGAAAATATAACGAAATAATTAGAATGTGTTTTTTACAGAACAATTATATTAATGCAATTGTGATAAAAATATTTTTTTCTTTTTAAATCAAAAATTTTGTGTGCTATTTTTCTTTTCTATTACTGATAATGACTTCGAATATTTCGCATTTTTCTAGTCTGTTATATAATCTTGAATTTGTTTTGATTTTTTAAAATAAATTTTTTTAACGATATAAGCAGTTTTATAAGATTTCTTCCAGGTATTTCATTTTCCAACCTATTTTATTTCCTTTTAATTAATACAACTAAAATCCATTTAATATTTCTAAATTACTTTAAAAATCACTTACAAGATTTCGATATTACTAATCAGATTACTTTTGAGGATATTTTCATGTGTCGGAAATAGTTGTAATTATTTTAAAAGAATATATAAATAAAAAAGCTATATGCTGAAAAAATATAAATGCTATGAATTACTGTTCTAATTGTTTACGATTCATCAAATAATTTGTTCCAGATTTTATTGTCTGCTTTGAAAAAGTAATAATAAAAAAAGCACGATTTAGTACATAAATAAGAGTACTTCTATAAGATTTTTCTTTGAATGCTTATTTTATTTAAACTTATATTTTTTATTTCGTTTCAATTAAGAATTTAGATCTCCCGAACGATAAATTTTTTTACTGTTTCTGATTTATTAAAAAAACAATTTAGGATTTGGTATGGATCAAATTATTTTTTGTATTATATTCTTGCATATTGAGAATAATTATTTTAAAAGCTAATATCAATAAAAAGTTATTTGCTTAAAAAATGCTGTTCTAATTTATGATTACTCAAATAATTTGTTCCAAATTTTATCGTCTGCTTTTAAAAAATAATTATGAAATCACTATTTATTTGTACGATTTCGAATTGTTGGCAACGACAATTTTAAGATTAAAAATTTCTCACAAAAACTATTTTCGAGCCACTCCACAAACACAGATAATTAATTATTCAAATCCAGTGTTAAGCATTTTGTTTTTCTTATCTTAAGCCTCGTATTTCTGATAAGAGATCAGAATGATACTTTCTTTCCTATTATATTCGGAAGCGTTCCAAAAATGTATTCCAAGCTTATCGTCTGCCTATCTGGTGCGCATGTCACGCCCCAGATGGCGGCCTTTCGCTGCACAATCACGCAACTTTGCAGTCACAACCTGATGATTCACTACCTGTTGATCCGCGAAACTCGCAGTATACAAAAGGATCAGGGGAGCGGGATTTTATTTTTATTTTTAAAAACTCTCCTGTTTATGACTTTACGATATATATTTTTTCTTACTATTCTTATTTCGTTCGCCATACTCGTGATTTGTTAGTGTGTTTGTGTTCAGCGGTGAGAAGCTGAGCGTGCAAATGAGGTCGTCGCAACACAGCCGATTATTTTTCAAGAGCACCCTGTAAAGTATCTATATCGTTTAGCTGCTTGAATGGAATTTTACTTTTGGAGAGCAACGAAATAAATATTTTCCCTTATAATTTTTTTTCCTTTTTTTAAATAGGTTTCAAGGCATCTCCAGAAGCAAATTTAATCCGCCGAA
The DNA here is from genome assembly GCA_037975125.1 of Latrodectus hesperus. Lineage (NCBI taxonomy): Eukaryota > Metazoa > Arthropoda > Arachnida > Araneae > Theridiidae > Latrodectus > Latrodectus hesperus. Next base: position 83,843,872 of record CM075850.1, read on the forward strand.
TATCATGAGTGATTGACTCCAGTCAATCTTTGAAATAAATTTTAAAAATTGGATCGTTTCTTTTACACCATCTTGATTTTAAATTTAACCTAGAAAAAATAACTTCAAAAATGGCGCATTTGAATTTTCCAGAACACCATTCGTATCAAGATATAATAAAACCGCCAATCTTATTGTTTCTTGTATTGTTCCTGCTTTGTTTAATAGTTATCGTTCTGTCCTACAATTTAAGAGGTTGTATCTTCGATTCTTTAGTTGGAAATGTTTTTTTTAAATAATGGTTCAGAATTTATTTTAAATGGATTAAATTAGCCCTTCAGATTTTAATGTGATCATTGAATTACAAACCAATTAACTTATTCTTTGCTTAAACCATGACAACTTTTTTATAGGAATATTGACTATGATTGACACCACATTTGATGTTAATATTCTTGAAAAAATATAAGATTAAAACCGAAAATCATTTAGAAGGAAAATAGATAAAATAAAATATTTAATGTTGGTTCTAATTTTCATCGAAATTAATATATCAAAACATATAGTTTTAATCTCATCGTGTCCTTATAATAAAATGTCAGTTTTCAGAGCGAAAGGCTCCAGGTTTGATCTAAAGTACTGTTGCGCAGCATATTGCGTTTCAGCCTTCTGTTTGCGCATCCGGTGGGTGCTCGGGAGTTTTCCGGATTCTTCTCCTTGCGGCACGTGAATATGGCTCTTTATCTATAAAAGTCCTCTAGGAAGATAGTTTTTTTTTGTATTTCATTCTAGCAAAATGAATTTCTAAATATATTTTTAAGTTGAATGTTTTTTTTTGCAGAAAATAATTCTAACAATTAATTTTAATATTATTAGATGATATATTCAGTTCTTAATGCACGCTCACACAACCAAAGACCACTATAGTTAATAAATGACTGCCTTCACATTAGTTCGAAGAAAAAAAATTTTTTTGTTTTAAGGCAACTTTATGTGCACAATTATCTGCTCAATACACATACAAAGAATGAATAATAGTCTTCGATAATTGTATGCAAAGAAAATAGTTTAGAAATTCCGTTTCAACATATTAAATCATTTAATTAAATGTTCTTTTCAGTATAGTAACATGCAATTGAAAGAGAGAATTTATTATGCATTACATGCTTTTGATGAAGTGGTAATTAACATAATCATAACATAATATGCTTTATTCAAGCAGTAATTGACCCCGATATGATGGTCAAAGGTCTATCGTATATGCATAATGCAGTCCAAAATGGTATTTTGAATGTGGAATTCTACTTCCAAATTGATTATCTGTAGAAAATGTAGATTTATTTTTATTAGCATAACAAAATTCAATGCAGATTATAAAAACCTTTGAATATAGAATCCGGGGTAAAATTTTATCGATTCGAAATCATTAATGGAATTAAAACAGATTTTTACACAAAAATTCAACTTTGAATTTTGGCACAGAGTTTCATGAAAATGACTTCAAAGATCTGTTCATTTATTCGATAATTTTATTGAGAAATCATTGATTATGGTTTCCATATGAAATTCTTAATGAGAGGAAAAAATTCGGTTTCAGAACTTTAACAATAGATGTTACAGAATTGAGTTTGCAGACCTGTCGCATTTGTTACAGAACTCAGGTTGTGGTGGCCTGGTTGGTTAGGACGTCCGTTCTCCTGATCGGAAGGTAGTGAGTTCGAATCCCAACGCAATGGAAGATCCGTCATGTTCGCTAATGGCGACTGAGGTGCGTTAAATAAATGGTCATCCTGGTTAAATAAGTGGTCAATGTCCTCCATGTAAAATGATACCTCTGGGAGCATCAGTCCAAATCTGTGGGTCTTCTGCTTGTCCCCTGCTTCTAAATTAAGAAGACCCACTTTCGGGGTTCCGACAATACGCTTATTGCATCCTCTATGTAAGAAGACATCCTTTCCGCCCCTTTAGTGTCGAAAGGTGGAAATCTTAGTAGCCGGGGATTATATTACAAAACTGTTACATAATTAATAATGTGTCCAAAATAAAAAGGTTTGGCTGTTCAATCCATTGAGACAACTCAAAGATTTACACAAAAAAAATTGTTTCGTAGTCGTTGGAAAAAAGTTTAATAAAATGACTTTGGAAATGGATTCTTATTCAATACAGTATCGCGATACGGTATATTCTAATTGTTTAACTTTGTTAGTTCATATTTCCGAATAAAATCACCCATTGAAAGAAATTCTTCCTTCAAAAAAATTTAATTTTCAATTTTTTCTCTGCTGTATTCACTTAAATTTGCTTAAAATATTATCCCCATTATGATGTAGAAGGGGTTACCAACTTAAAGTTAATTTATTAATTCAGCAGTATAGAAACAATTTGTTTTGGCTAAGCGAAATGTTTTGGGGTTTTAAACTCGTGAATAAAAAGATAGAGAAAACAACAGAAAGAGCTTTATTAAAGAGAGGAAGATTAATTCTCAAAACCATCTCACAGTAAACTTCATCGGAACCAATATGAAGTTATTCTCCTTCTGTGTGAAATCTATTTAGTTGTTTCAGTTTCTTAAATTTGGTGCTTTGGACTTGCATATAAAATTACTGAACCTTCTTGTAGAATGCTTGTTTTTCAAGTTCTCGCAGTCGGATTCACTGAAATTAAAATTTTCGTTTGGTAAGAAAAATTCAATATGATATTCCAAGAACGAAACTAATTTATGACACGACAGCCCATATGTGAGCCAAGGCTTATAATGCCCGTATTTTTTTCTAATCGAAGGCCCTTGGGTGCAAAGCATATGCTCGATTAAGTACTCAACCTAGCGCGAAACCGCTAGTGTTTAGTTCCCAAGCATGCTTACTACTCAGTTTGTCGACCCAATAAAGGGATGAAAGGCTGAATCGATCTTGCCCATACTGAGGATCGAACTTGTGCTTTGTTTGGGAATGCGAAGCGATACCATCCAGCATTTGGATAGCTCTACAGGGGATGAAAGTGATGACACCTTATATAGGAGAGGACCCATTCAGTGTGCCATCGCAGCCCCGAATGAAAGTGGGTCTTCGTAATTGAGAAGCAAAGGCCACGCTCTTGCCCTGCTGCCCCCAGAGGTATCATTTCACATGGAGGATATTGCGACCACCACATATTTAACGTGACATACTTAACGACAGATCTTCGATTGAATCATAGATTCGAACTCACTATCTTCCGATAACGAGAACGAATGCTCTAAGCAACAGGCTTCCGTGGCCTTCTAAGTACAAAACGATGACTCATGTAATTAAAATACTTGAATAAAATTGGAATATTGGAAATTAGAATAAATACATAATTGGTTCATGGCGCTCTCAGTACTGTCTCTATAAAAGTATTTAGTTCCATTGCTTTCAAATTGAATTTTTTAAAATAATTTTTCTGAATTCATTCGTTATAAATTGAGAAGATAATAATAAGAATCTCTCTCTCTTTATGTATCGTAGTCATATAAAGATTTTATGAACAAATTAATTCCCCGGATATTCGAGGTTTATTAAATAACTCTATTTTATAAAACATTCAGATTATATATTAATTTGTTTTTTCTAAATAAAAATCGTTTTTCGTCTCCAGGAGTATGAATAACTTGATCCATTTTTGGCGATAATTTTCAGAATTGTATTGAATTAAATCATCCATTTATCAATGGATTTGCTGTGTAAACAATATGGTAAGCTTGTTATATTAATTAGGATTAACACCTTAGTGTCAGAAAAAAATACGTCAATAATTTTATTTTTTATCAGAATCTAGTTTGGAAAACATCTTTTGTTCTTATTTCAGTGTGATCAGAATGAGAAATTCGTATCATATTGCCTCAAATTTTTCAAAGTTATTTTTCTGATTATTCCTTAAATGTTAGACAATAAAATAGAAAAAAAATTCTATTTTTACATATTTTTAAAAGATATGGATAAAATATAGTGTTTTTTTTTCTTAAACATTTTCTTAATTTTTATATATTTTTAATCAATAATTTTGCAACTTTGAAGAAGACGAATCTGTAAATATATTCTCAGAATGTTACATTAATTATTTTTACATTTCCATCAACATCAAACTTTTTTCTTTGAATTGGTTTTCATATTATGTTATTTTATTAAAGTGTTTACCGTCTAATTTATTATCATTAATTACTTCGTAAAATGTAGCTTTTTTTAAAAAAATTGTTTTATAAAATTGTGTTTCAGCTTTCTAAGTGGACTCCCTCTAATCTATATTATTCTCGTCTTACGAAAGAAATCTCATATGCCATCGTAAAATGAAATGAATTTTCTTCATTTATAAATCTATAGTTTATATATGACAAATATGATGAAAGAGGATGCATTATGATATTTTTATGATAAATTTTGCAAACAGTACCTGAAGGCATTTGATCACACAGTTGTTTAATAAAATATATAAAAAATATCGGAGTAATTTTTTCATAAAGCCGAAATATTATGATAGAATAAGTTTGGTAAACTTTTTGAAAGTTATGCAATAGATGCTTTTTATCAATGAGTGCTGTGATTAGACATTTTCATAAAAAATTAATGTATTCTTTGAATTTGTTTGTCTACTTATTCATGTTTTAGACTACTGCAAGATAGCTATGTTTATTTCATGCATGGCAGCGTTGTACTGCCATCCAGACATTTAGTATGTAATTCCAAAGCACAAGTCCGCATTGTGCTGTTGTGGGTGGCTTCAAATTGATCCTTTAGTAGTATCCTGTATTTTAACCCAAACCATCACCAGTGACATATTCTGCTGCTTTAGTATTATGTTAAGACAAAAATGATTTTGAAGTTACTTGAAGGATTTCTCCTAACTTTTTCCGATTCAAGAAAATATAGGGAATTCCGTTTTAAGAAAGGGCCTAGAGTGTTTACAAATCGACGAAATTGCTTACGTGGCATAAGGTGAAAGTGGAAGAAATAAATTCCATCTCGGTCTTTTTGTTCGACTCGAATGGTGATCGTAGCTGGGGAAAGAGGAAAAAAAAGGAACGAGAGTCACATCGTGCGCTGGGGATGGCCCCGGCGCTATTTCTCCTCTCGCATTGTTTCTGCTCGCTTCGTGCCTCCAGGATCCCAGACGAGTATTGTGTGAAAACACGGCAAGGTCTCGACCCGGGTCTCCCGTCTCTGACCCGACCAGCTGCAGTCCGGCAACGCAGCGTCACGTGGTGGCATGCCCCTGCCTCCGCCATAAATCACGAGGATGGGGGCGTCTGGCCGCGGTGGAGGCACAAAAAAAGAAAGCCACAAGTGTTTTTTTTATTTATTTATTCCATATATTTACCGAAGACTATCACGTCTTCTGAAGAGGATGGTTTCGACTCTTTACAAAATCAGGGTTTTGACCTCTGTTCCATTGTGGAATGGTGTATGATTATTATTGTCTGACATCATGCAGGGGGTAGGTGGGAGGCAGGGGCGTGCGCTACCCCCACCAACACACAACAAGCGGGAGACTTAATTATGAAAATTGCGCTTTTCTTCACCCGTCGGGTCTCGTTGTGTGCGAATCACGTATTTCTGGCGATTGTGGGAGAATAAAAAGTTAATTGATAACTGACTCTTTTATCTTATTTATATTTATTTTCCATTTGAGGTTTTTTATTATAATTATTTGAGGATGCTTTATTGACATGGCGATCTTTCTCTCTCGCTGACCTCCCTCCATCTTGGCGATTGCCGCCAATCTTGCATCCGCAATCGGTCCTTGTGTTTTTTCGCCAAATGAACCCTTTGTGCGAACATTTTTTATTTCCAGTGACCCCTTTTGGGTTGAAGTCAATAAATCTGTCAAAACTTGATTCCCTCATCAGAAAAAAATAGAAAATGCCAGATGATAGTTTGTGGCGGCCAGTTCCTTTCCATTGTTATTGAAATGAGAATTCCTTGCAACATTTGTTAGTGGTTTGTTTAAAAAAACCATTGAAATTAAAAGAATAATTAGTTTTCTGAGGTTTACATGTATTTATTAAGAGGAAAGTTGTTACATTGTCAAAATCACACCACTCTTCGATAAGCTACACTTTTGATATATTTGACCTTTCTCCTTACGTTTTATGTATAAAATGTTTCCCTATAAACCTAACGAAAGTTATTTTAAATCAAACTAAATCTATTTATTCTATTAGATTCTTATTCAGCCTGTCTTACTCTATGCAAGGTAAGCACATATGGACCCTTCTCATACAAATGTTCAATATACTTTGAGTATATTAGAAAGTAAATTCCTCAAAGCTATATATATCTCTGGTCCAATACGAGAGAGAGGATGTTGATGAATTCGATACAACTTTGTGTCACGCCTACTCCGAGGGTAGTCACAGATAACGCTGATCATCCGGAGTAATAGGTTAAGATGGCTTGGACATCTCTGGAGAAGATAAGAAAACAATGCATTTAAAATCACCGCTTTTAAAAATCGTATGGGATCTCGGAGCATGTCGAGTTTGTGAAGAAAAAAGCAGTTTATTCAGTTGAAATCTTAGAAACAGCTCCTGGTAAACAGATATTCTTTGGAAAATATTTAGAGATAGTTTTAAATGATTTAAAGATGCGCGATTAAGGAATGAAATTTACGTGAAGAAAATTACCAGATTCTGAATCTACTGGGAATGTGCAATTAATATGGAAACCAGTATGTAAAAAAAACATATTAATAAATATTTAAAAGAATATTGCAAGTTTTTAAAATACGCGAAAATTTAGGACTACTTAAAACTAGTTGAACAGTGTCTGGGATCGAAAACATGATCTTGTATTTTGAAGAGCGTTCACTAAGACATTTTAAAAATACTTTCAAATCTTAACATCATTTTATAATCATCCGAATATGAGTCTAGGAGTATTTCAGTTTAAGACTTGAGTCTTAATAAATGTACTAATCAAGAATTCATCCTTTCATCCCTTCAGCGGGTCGATAAACTGAGTATCAAGCATGTTTGGGAACTAAACACTGGGGGTCTCACGTTAGGCTCACCACCTAACTGGGACATATGCTTCGCACTCTAGGGCCCTCGGTGATGAAAACAGTAATGAGCACTGCAGGCCTTGACTCACATGGGCTATCGTGCCTTGGAATTTGGCTTAGTTTAATAGTCAAGAATCGATTCTATCTTAAAAAAAACGTACAATATCAAGTTATAAAAGTGACATTGCCATAATGGTGTTAAAAAGGTAAAAGTTATTGAAAATGACGTGGCATGTATTTTAATTGAACTAACAATAACTTATAGAATGTTATTTTTTGGACATCTTTTTATTAATTATGCTACATAAAAGCGTTTTATTATCTTTTCATTAATATATTTTTGTGATTTTGCAGATATTTGCTTAACTATTTATTGTAGACGGTGAAGCAATTAATTATTCATAAAAAGATCAAATTTTAATCATATGAAAATCAATAGTGATTAATTCTGAATCTCCCACAGACCTCTACATCACGAGATGCTGAGAAAGACTCTTCGACAATACGTAATAGAGAATATAGCACCTGAGAAAAACCTGGAAACCAGTTATTTTTTGAAAGTATGTACGTTGTTGGGTTCACCAGGGCCAAATCGCTTTCAGAGCAAAAGGTCGCGGTTTTGATCCCAGCTACTGTTGAGAAACGCAAAATTGATGTTGCCCTTCTGCGTGCTCGACTGTTGGCGGATGTGCAGATGTATTCCGGATTTTCTCCCTTGAAATAGTGAATAAGCTCCACTGTCTACGAAAAGTCCACTTAGAGGGCAAATTACTGAGTGGGCATTGAAATGCCCTACAACAAACCTAGCCCGTTTGGCTTATCCGCTAAGCCTCATCGTATATCCTCCACATATTGTCCAGATGGATTTTCATTGGCAGTATTCACGTAAGAGAAGAAATATAGTGAATTTTCAAGCATGTGCCTTAAAAATTAAGCCCTAAAAAAAACAGGAATTATGCCTTTTATGTTCAACAGTGAGTGAAATCGAATTTGAATCTTTCTACTAGTATTCAATGCGTTAGGGCAGGAAGAATCAATCAATCAATCTCATGGCTCCTATTACTGAATCAATCTATAATTGTGTGTCACATGAAGTGTTTCCCTAACTGTAAAAATTCAGCTTTTAGTTTCTTTCTGCTTGGTGAACTCTCACCAACCCATTCGCAGGGTTCCCTTTTCGAATACCAAAGATGAAACGATTAGTTATTCATAACCAATGTATAATACTTATGATTATGTTGGTTTGTTTGTTTGTTTGTCGCTCAACGGTCATTTTTTGCACACGAGGGCTAATTAGACCGGGACTATGATTATGTTGGAGAGTTCACCCTATTATTTTTCTCTCCTCAGAATTGCTGTGAAATTTATCGCCATTAACCAATTAGTTATTTCTAGTGCAACATTAATATACAATATATATATAGTAAAATTTTAATAACATCAATAAATAAAAATCAAGGTAATTTACATTTTGTGAAAACTTTCAATTCTAATTTGAAAACATAGACGGTTATACATTAAAATTTTGTATGATTGTTCGCTCTCTCTTTTAAGAATTTTTTTTATCAAATTATTCTAATAAATATTTTCATGTTAGGGTGATAAAACTGCATTTGCTCGCCCATTATGTGGACGTTAAATAAAAATGATCTAAAACAGAAAAATAATGATTAATATTAAATATATCGTTTGTGATTAATAAAAACCCAATTGGAATGTAAGCATACAATACTTTTAAAATAGAGTTAAAACAGCTAAATAAGTGAGTGGTCATCGTTTTGATATTCTGATCTAATATTCGTACGTCTCATTGCCGAACTGGCAGCCGCTTTTTCCTTCATTTTAACAGTTTGTGAGTTTGAATCCAACGGTGGGCATGGATGCAGTGGCACGGAACCCATTTTAAACTGATGGTCCCAGTCCAATTATCCTCGTGAGCAAAATATGACCGTTGAGTGACATACAACCCAAACCTAACTCCCGTTTGAGTAAGATGTAGGATATTTGCAGAGTAGTTCGCAATCTACTTTATACAGTAAATGTTTGTCCAATGAAGATGTATATGCAAAGAGTGACCCTAGAGCGAAAAATCAAACTAACGATAAAATGTAAATGCACAGAGAATCAAACCCATGAAACACTGAGTTAAAAACGATTAACCATTCATAGGAACTGAGAAGAGTAAAAAAATCTTGATTTTATTTAAACACGAGTGTTCTTAAACGTCCGCGGAATGTAGAATTTTTATCGTAACTCTCAACATTGCCACAACAGGAGCGTTGCAAACAATAACCACGACATTGAAACAGTTATAAATAGCAGAAAACAAGATGCTATCAGTGGGTGTCCGATGCGGAGCAAAATCTCGGATCTGGTTGGATACTTATCCCTCGGAAATATGTCGTCATTCCCTTTCTTCGCGGCTCACCTTTGGCCGCCGGTCGGCTTTCATCCTCTTCTTCTTCATCGCTTGCCCTCTGCGCCCCGTCTAAACGGCATCCCTTTGTTGGATTAGAGCAGGGATCATCATTTGCATGCGGAGCGTCGACTCCGCCGCAGATTCTTCTCTTTTGTGAAACCTCGCCAAGAGTTTCACCTTTTGTTCGGCTTGGCGAATTTATATGCACCGGGCGGTGGAATAATTATAAAAATGCGCGATTCGGCACTTCCTGGCGTCACACGGCGAGAGGGATCAATGAGAAGTGTGTGCGCTGTAGATGACTTATATGTATTTTAATTATTGCATATATATCACTAAGGTTGAAGAACATTTTTATTTTGTCAGTAAAAATTCTATCTGTTAAATTAAATTGCCTATTAAACAAGGCTTTCCGAATGCTATATTGAATTAATTATTCGAAATAATTACTAAAATAAATTTTTTTTTCTGAATTTCAACCTCAAGCAGATTTTGTCTTTAGAATCTTGAATCTCTTATCCGCATATTTTAAAAACAATATATAAAACTGCTTAGAAGGCCGAAGTGTCTTAAATAGGATGGCCATCATTCTCGTTTATGGGAAGTGATGGGTTCTATACCTGACCCAGCAGAAAATCCATAGTGTTCACTAGTGGAGAATAGGATATAAGTAGTGGTTGCTATGTCCATCAGCTGGTGTGGCGAGGAGGGTGTAAAATCAAATGTGCGTCCAGTCTGCTTGCGGGTGTGAGGGGCCGTTGGTCAAGAAAGTGGTTGCTTTCATATTGTAGGCAGCATACCACATTCAGTGGAAGGCTTTGTGCTAAGAAACTCTGTGCTTGCTTAAAATTCATAATATTTTTTAAATTCCTCTATAAGTTTAGTACGGAAGTTTTAGGGAAAAGTCGCCCTGTCAAGGTCTTAAATATTACTTTAAAATACGAGACACTAACACAACATATTTAAAGTAAATTTAAATAGAGGTGCTATATAAAATGCATCTGATGTTTATTAAATTTTTAAATATCTGTAATGGTCTCATGAGAAAGTGCTACGTTACGTGCCCACTCTATTGCCTATTTTAAATTTAATTCGAAAATATAAAGAATGATGACCCCGGTGGTCTTGTGGGGAAGGCGTAGCTCCATTGTATAAGAAGTAGCTGGGTTTGCTACCCACACTGCCGATGACCCTAGTGCTGAGAAAATCTATGGCAGTTAAAAACTCTGCTTAGTCCATTGGTCCGTTGGTGGTGTGTGGCATGGAAAGAAGATTGCAAACTTAAAGTGTCCACTTCGTCATTTGTCTGGGTTTCAGAATAACAAAGAGATTGGTATATTTAGCGGCTTTAAGTCGACCGAAACAGGCTGTCGTAAAGGTATTTTAATTACCTAACCGAAAATGTAAAGAAATATTTAATGACTTCAGTTTTATAACTATTGTAGATTTTATTTACTGCAAATGGAAAAGACTCAGAGTCATGCATTTTACGTATCATGTAGACGTAATAGCAGTGTAATCAGTTTTAGGGTTGAATCATCCATGATTGATCCATTGAATATGAAAATTGATTCTTCTATAAAAAAGAGTTTATGTTAATATTTGTTTAAAGGATTATTGGAAAAAATAAAGTAATTTATAATTAAATATAAAAATTAAGTAAAAATATCTAATTTTTATATTTAACTGATATAATTTACAGTAATTATTATTAATATTAAGGAAAATTATTCATTATTTTATTATATTAATCAGAATTTAATGTTATTAATAAACATTACTTATATTAAAATCTAAAATTACAATCATATATAGTAGATTTGAATGAATTTTTACTTATAAAATAAATGATTGGGTATTGACATTTTTTTGAGCTTCAATTTGTTTTTATTATTTAAAAATTGTGGATTATCATATCTAAATACTTGCTTAAAGTGTATATCAAATTATATTTATTTATTTGCAGTCATTTACACTGTTAAAATGAATTAATTACATTGAAAGAAGTAAAACATTAAATATAATTGCTAATCTGATGTGATTAAGAGAATATAGAGAGTGTGTCCTTTATTGCTTCTTAGAGATACTATTCTTATAACATTAAAGTAACAAGCGAGATTTTTTTGAGCTTGAATTTGTATTTATTATTTAAAAGTTGTGGATTAAAACGTGTAAATACTTGCTTAAAGTGTATATAAAATTATATTTATTTATTTTCAGTCATTTACACTGTTAAATTACTTCGAGAAAAGCAAAGCATTGAATATAATTGCTAATCTGTAAAAGATTATTTTCTTACAAAAAAGCGATTAAAAAAATAGAAAGTGTCTTTTTATTGCTTCTTAAATACTATTTTTATAACATTAAAAATACAAGAGAGGTCCTTTGGAATTTGATGACTGTAGACACACTAAACATTTAATTTCACAATTTTTCTTTTGAACATTTTAAGAAATTTATAAGAATGAATTAATATTTTTATATATAGCAACGTGAATGCCTATTTTGAAACGAATATTATTTTAATTGTAAAATAAACGGTACAGTATAATCTACCTAAATATAACTATCTTATCTATTTATCTATATTTATATATAGGTAGATAGATATGATTAAATATAATTGCTTAAGTAAATAATAACTATTATAATTACTTGAATGTATATGATTGAAAAAGTAACTCAAAGTAAAATAAATTTTTAACGAGAGTCTTCGTTAATTATATATTTATAATGAAATTCAAACAATTAAATTCTAGTCTTTCATTCATAAAAATTTTTAATTATTTTTTGCTCTGTCCAAATTTCTAAATAATGCATTTATATTTAATATTTTAAACAGGCAATGCACGTATTGCTTTTCTTGTAGTGACAACAACCTATTCAATCAGAAATTTTATTTTAACTGTCATAATTGGAGAGATAAATGTTCACAAAACATAATTTTCAATACATCATTAGGAAAAATACACCATTCAAGATATATTTATGCCATTTTGTTTGCCTGATCCGAAATCAATTAAATCTGTAATTGTTTTCCTTCCACAGGAACGAATGCTACCGAATGTCCTTCTTAATCACAATGGTTAGTTAACAGAAAAGAACGAAGAATTGGCTGCCCCATATTTTGTTTTTGGTGACCATGGATATTTCTAATGATATCTCATAATGAGAAACTAAGCAATCTTGCAGAAACTATAGCCATACATTACATAGTAAATACAACTTCTAAGTTTGAGGCATGCTCATTTTCGAATTCTGGAATATGATTGTTCCATAATACAATCGTTTTGATGCGAAATTAATTTCAATATATATAATCAACAACTATCAAAAGTGACTTTTAACCGTCATTATTAAAAGATACCATATTTTGCTTATGTATCTTTAACGAATGATCCAAGAGAATTAATATACGTTGGACGTTTGCTTTGTTTTAGGAAAAAGGTGATTTCGTTGAAAAACAATATTATATTATTTATATGATATGATATGAGCTCGTGAGATGAGAGCACATGTATAAATCAGCTAAAATCAAATCGAATAATGTTTGGGACGCTTAAAATCCCCTTAAATATGGATTTACCTATTGTTCTTATGTATTTTCGATCGGCGGTGTATTGGAAAAAGTCTAAACACGTTCGCGGCTGTAAGAAAAAACTTTTTTTTTTTTTAATAAAAAATTACTTTCCTCGGGTTGGCCACGGTCGACACAGCCCTTCAATGGCTCGGTAAAATTGAGTTCCTAGCATGCTCGAGAACTAAAAACTGAAGGTTTCGCGTTAGGCTGTCTATTTAACTGGGACATTTGTTTCTCAACCGCAGGCCCTCGGGCAAAGAAACAGATCACAGTAGATCTTGGCCCCCTACTGTTGTGTCACCCTGTTTAGTTTTAGATTAATATTTGTTTCAGTATATATGTGTATCAAATATTTAAAATAGGTTACTTATGTTTAAAGATACATTAGAATTATTTTCTATGTGTGATAACTTTGTAAGAAAATTGCCTCGCTTTTAATTAAATAAATAATATTTTTATTTTTTTAATATTATTTAACACACTTTTTGTTTTTTGATTTTATTTCGTTAATTTTGTATTTTTTAATCTCTGACAAGAACAATATAACAGCATTTGCAATAATTTTTTTATTATTATATCCGAATCATGTTTCTTTGAAAATATTTTAGGGAAAATATAAATGTCTTATTTAAGTATTATATGCCAAAAATAAATAAATAAAATTCCAGCAGTCATAAGAATGAAGGAAATTTTTAAATTTTGAGATGCTGTTGTGGTATGATCAGTTGACTTCAAGACATGTAAATAACTCTAATATCAGCAGACTCCCATGATAATAATGAATTTAGAGAAAAGAAGGTTCGTGCAATACGTGTAACCTCAAATACTTCAAAAACGTGTAACAGCGATAGTTTCCAGAATTCTTTTTTGCCTATTAATATTTGTGGGGATGTTCATCTATTTTTTTACTCATAACTCGAGGCTACGAAAATCTCATTCATGAAGAAGTAGATACCATTCTGTCTTCTTTGTACCCAGTCATACCGTTGTATAAAGAGGATTTATCTTCGTAGTGCTCAAGTCCTTCCTTAGCTTTGGTATAATGTAAGAGTATGAGGAATATGTCAGATCAAGTGTCGAATTCGTCACTTGACACTTCTATACAATTACAAAATCTTTCGTTGCTTATCTTAGTTAGATAAATTTGCCAAATGATACCGTTTAGAATCCTTCCACATCGCTATGAATGTATATGAAACACAACAGCCATTGTTGTTGCTATTGTACTAGCATACTTCCCTGTACCGAGCCCAGAGTTAGGTTCTGATAGGTATGACTTTTCGTAATTTAAATGTAGCGACCAGCTAGAAGACACCTGCATACTTGACCTACCACCCCCAAAATATCATTTCACTTGGAGGACATTGCGACCACAACGTGTTTAACGTGTCCCAGTTGCCTTAAGTTGTTGTTGAACCAGCATACCTCACTATAGTATAGTCGGAGCTGGGCTCTACCAGTTAGTAGAGGTACCCGCATGGGAATCTTCATAATTTAGAAGCAGAGATCAAGCAGAATATCCCCTAATACGTGACCTGCCACCTTTTGAGGTATCATTTCACTTGGGGGACATTGCGACCACGACCTATTTAATATGCTCTAGCCGTCCTTAATGAACACAATAGTAATGATTTAGGAAGATGTCTGAATAAATACTCACAGAATGTTAAATTTTATTTTGAGACAAATGGGACATGTTGGAGCACACACACAACGTCTTCCAAGTTAAACAATGCCTCTAAGGGTGGTAGGTCAAGTATGGAGGCTTTCTGCTTCTAAATTACGAAGACTCCCCGTCCTGGCTGCTTCCCTTCAACTGGTGGAGTCCAACTCAGAGATAAGTATGGAGAAGTATGCTGAGGCAACAATAATGAACGTCAGACTTCGATACAGCGAAATGAGGGGCAATCACTAATCACATACGTTATCAGCGGTTAAGATGTACTTCATGGTATTAGATAATTATTTCTGTTTCTATTTTAATCAGTTTATTGACGTTCATAGTTTTAAAAAATGCAAAATATAAACTTACAACTGGAAGCAGTTGAAATTTTTTATGCTGTTATATTTTGATATAATGATTCTTTTTCATTATATTTTTTAGGCTTATAATTACTATCTCGGTATATTGGATTATGCTCATAGTTTTTTTCCACAATTAGAAGAGTAAAAAATACTACTTTATGATCAGTATTAGTTTCTTATGTTACTATCGCAATGAAATTTACAGTAGAATTATTTTTTTTTCTGTTATTTCTTAGACTATTAAAATTTACTTTACTGAAAAAAATTTTAAAATAAAATACATTTTATATGTGTCAATTTAAACTCAACAACTATTAAAATTTTATGAGCTAACCAAAAAAGATTAATTAAAAAAATAATATAATTCAAGGTTGTAAACTTAATATAAATTTATAAATTTTTTATAAAAATTAATGATGTAAGGACTTAATTAAGGAGTACTCAAACGCTTTTAATTAATGGAGTGCAAAAATGTCAGGTTAGTGACTTCTTAGATTTTGAGCTGATTTTTTTTTTCACATGCTGAACTCAGGTCTCTTGAATTCATGAGAGAAAGGCTTTTTAATTATTCAAAATAAATCAGTTCTACAAGGATGTAATTTAACATGCATCTTCTGTTTGATTTATTTAATACTTCTGAGGGCTTCCATTAATCAAAACCTATATTGATCTAACTCGCAGGCCATAATTTAAGCCGTAGCATCTTCCTTCATTGGCGTCGTTGTTTGATCCGCACGGTTTTCTGCTCGCCAAAAAGCAACAAAAACAACGGACATATTCGTCCGTCAGACCAAAAAAGTGATGGATGAAGCGCCAATTTTGCATGACTTTCAAATATAATGTTTTCTTTCTTTAACTTGACCTCCTCATTCGAAAACTGTTTTTTCTCGGCTGTTTCCCATGATTTTCTTTTCTTCTACCCGAGTTGCCGATGGTGGCCCATAATAAGCGCCCCAAACAACAATCAGGTGGCAAAAGTCGCCAACCTCGAAATTGTTCGGTTTTTCGCGTCGGTAAATCTTAATCGATGGATGTGTGCCTTTTAAGGAGTCAAGGAACTTGTTTGGTCTTTTGATTCATGTCCATCTTGGAAAGGAAGTTTTTCCTACCGTCTTTTCGATTTCCTTGACGAGCACCCCCACGTGACCAGGCACTCACAAACTATCAACATTCCTCAACATCAGTGTCGGGTGCAAAGATCATATTTCGTAGACATGTAGCAGAGAAGCGAGTTGAAACAAAGCTGTGTCCATCAATTACCAATCAACTTTCGTCACGTGTTTTCATTGGAGTTCTTTGAAATTTCACTCTTTTCATATCTGGTTAGTATTTTAATTCACCATAAGTTGCACTTTTTTATTTCAACAACTCATATTAATTTTGTTTTAACAAATTGTCTGAGTATCTTAATAATGCATTAAATTAGATAATAATAACATCAATGTAGAAGCACTTAGACTTCTCCTTTTTCTGATTATATTTGTAATTTCATAAAAAATAAAATAAAATAAAAAGATGAAATGATTTTAAGGAATAAACAAAAAAGTTTCAACATTTTGAAACTTTGTTCTTGTTTTAATATACATACATATTATTGTGATAATTTGATTGCCATTTGGTTTTCTTTGTCTAATGGGTTTCAATTCAAATTTGGTGACTAGGGTTTGAATTTAAATTGACATCAGTCTTAAATGTTGTCGTTCGGCTCTTTTTTATGAATTCATAACAGATTATCTATATATAGCCCTTTATATAACAATAATACAAAGTCACATATTCATTTATAAAATGTATTTTTATACCCTAAACAAAAAACTCAACACCGAAAACTTTTGAGAGGCATATTTGATATCAATAATTTAATTTGCATTTATGAAGTAATTTTCATAGATAATAGGCCCTATTCACGAGTTAAGTAAGGTTAAGGAAGGAACCTTACTTAAAGGTTGTAAGGTTGGGAAGCCTGAAAACTTCGATCCACCAAAACAAGAGGTTCTTGCTAAAAGCAGCCGCACAATATCCATCTCTAGTTGTTCATTGGTAGCTGAGATCGAAAACGTGACATTTTATTTTGAAAAGTGCTATTCTACTTATAAAATATTTTGCTGACATTCACTTTTAAGAGTTGGAATAATTTAGCTGATACAAGAGCCTTTTTGTGATGGAGGAGCACAAATGACAATCATGGCTTCTCCAAAAGGTTATATGAAGAGTACGCCTATGCATATAACCTCGCCATGCTGTAATATGCCTCCACTGATGAGATGGGATAGTTTGAAGGGAGATCAGGGATTTTCCTTGTGTTTTATGTAAGATTCAAAATGATTTCTGAAAGACAGCCAGTACACACTGTATAATAACAAGGTTAGCTCCGGCCAAATAGTCTGGTAAGTGATGGTTGTTATAGTAACAAGAGATAACAATTTCGAATGAGAGTTAACATGACGGCATATAAGGCAGTACCTCATATTGGTCTCAAAGCATTCAGTAAAGTTGGTGCTTTTCTTCCACCTCATCTTGTGGAAAATGGAATGTGTCTTGTTTCCACGGCAACAGATAAACAGAGACAAATTGGCGGGAGATATTTTTCATGGTAGACAGACTTTAATAATTAAAAAGACATGCCGATTCGCAACACGGAATGAGGTCTCTCGTCTAAGTCAACTTAAAATGAATTGAGTGATGTGTTTAGCTTTTGAAATTACTTTTTAGTTGCGAAGTTATTAAATATTTAATTCGGGACTTTCTCTATCACGATTCTATGGTCCATATTGGTGGTATAATGGGGAAGTTATAAAAACACATTCTGCAGAGAAAATTAACAGTATTTTTTCAAAAAGTGAAAAAAATGTTCCAAATATCGATATATTTTTAAGAAAAATTATGTGGAAATGTAGAAAGAAAGGAAAATCCAATGCCTTATGTATTTTTCTCGGCTCCAAACGGCTGCCGTATAGTTGACAATTTTAAAACGTTGAGAAAACTATATTTTAACTATATGTCAATTACATATAATTAATATAATTCTTTTATAAGTCAGAATTATATTTCAGCGTTAGGAATACTATGCCTTACGCTGACTGCAACATCTAATAGAAATTTTACACTAAGTTCAAGTCAATTTTTATCACAGCTTACATTAATGACAAAAGCTAAAATAAACATACAACTTAAATTAGCGAAAATTAAGAATCTGGTATAAATTTTCTTAAATTCCATGCAAACTTTCTCAATTCAGATCCCGACAAAAATTTCGCGTGCAAACAAAATAAAGAATTTATTGATATCGATTAAAGAACATCCTCTTATCAACTTCATTGTTATTGCTTGAGTGAAGAACTTGTGGCAACTGAAATGAAGTCATCATCGATATCTAAAGAATTCCTTAAAAGGAATCTACAATTTTCTTTAACCGATAACTAAGACTAATAACATGATAACCATTTAAAGAGAACTTTTTTATTCACGAAATTTTATCACCTACTTTAAATTTTCTTGTCCAAAGTTGTGAAAAGAAAGGGGAAAAAGAAATTCAATCTAATTTTGAAGGTGGCATTATACGTGCTTTATTGTCCTGGCCATTCTACCTCAATTGAAACGTCGTTTTTTGTTCTGCATTTCAAATAACCGCTGTATCCCCCCTCTCCTCCCTGAAAACAGTTGGAAGTCACATAATTAAGAATGATGCGGTCACTTCTCTTTGGTGTATAGCAGCATAATCACTTCCTCTCTGAATTTATTTGAAAAAATGAAAAATTTTCAATTACGGTGGGTGTTTTTAAAACGAGCTGCCAAAGCACTGTAATTTCAAAAGCTTCACGAATTTCTGCCGAGGAGCTTTGAAGTTGGTGTTTTTTCTTTCTTTCTTCTTTCTTATTTGCTAATGCAAGTACCGGATTGAGAGTGTCTGAAAATAGGTTCTTCTGTTCATTGTCAGGTAAACCACACAGTGTGGGGTTATATGTTAATTAGAAATCTTGATTGAGTATTTGCGCAAAGTAGTTCCGTCTGCACCGCTTGAGGGGTTGTCCCGCTCAATTAGATTTTGATTATACACTTTTAGTGGATTTTAAGACTTGATTTTATTCTCGGAGTGCATAATACTGTCAGATGCAATTTCTTTTCCCAACTCCTTATGGTAATGAATTTCTTTTTTAAACAAATGTTGAGATTTTTAATTTATTTAAAAGTATATTTTTACTTATCATTCAATGCACATTAAACGATTATTCTGCCGAAATAAGTGAATTATTTATATTATATGACATAATATCATTAACTTTTTGTGATAGAATGTCATAACAATAAGATTCAATGTAATAATAATTCACTTATACTAAAACTAAAAACCTAATTCTTTGACACAACCACCCATATATATGTGTGGGGGTCAAGGCCTACAGTATCCATACCTGTTTTCGTAACCGAGGAGCCTGGGGTGCAAAGCATACGTCCTAGTTAGGGGATCAGCCCTACACTAAGCCCCAGTATTTAGTTCCCAAGCATAGTTGGTACTCAATTCTTATCGACCCAGTGAAGGGATGAAAGAGTGAGTCAACTTTGCTCAGCTCGAAGACAGAACATCGGATCTGTGGCTTGGGAACGTTAAGCACTAGCACCACGCTACCGGGCTTCATTTACGTTATAATAATAATAACGAGTAACAGTGCTGAGAGAGAGAAAGATCACCGCATATCATAAACTGAAATTCGCTATTTTTTATTTTATTAGTGAACTTTGACGCGCAACTCAGTACACAGCTTAACGTCTTAAATCTATGGCAAAACATTTTAACAACCATTTCCTTATTTTCTTTCTGGTAGGATTTTTCATAAAAAGTAGAACCTTTCACGTATATTAAATGAGGAAACACGCCAAATTCCAACAGAAGCGCCACATTTCTCTCCTTTCTTTTGTCGAGCTGGTAGCCGAGTGTTTAGCGCTCTTTCTACGGTTCAATTGTTTGTGGATTGGAATTCCACATTGGGATTGGGTGTTTGTAGTGGTTGGAAATTCACTTTAAGCCATAAATTCCGGTTTAGTTAGTCTTCGTGAGCAAAAAATGATCGTTGAGCGACAGAAACCAAAATTTCCACTCCTTGTTCCTATGATCGAACTCGAGATCTTCCGCACCGACGAATATTATCATATAATTAGCCCATGGTGAGCCTCGTTATTTGATTCAGAAATTACTTGTAAAAATCGGTAATTAGTAGAGGAGATCTGAGAGGAATTTGGTTGTTAGTGAGATAATTAAACTGAAGTGACGGGCATGTTGAGTTCACTGTAATCGGGTGGTAGGATCCCATTCTTCCATATAGAGGACCCCCGGTTCAATCCCAGCAGTTGTTAAACAATGTAAATTTAAAGTTGCTGTTTTGTGTTCTGTATCTGGATGTAATTAGGTGGATACTTTGAAGCTTTTAAGGTTTATTCCCCTTACGACAGGTAAATACGGCGGCAAATTTTTAAAGATTATAGATAATGAAATACCCTTGATAAGCTTCCAACATTTAAAGTCTATCCTACGTTGTACCACATAATGGATTCATTCGTATGGTGTCTGAATAATGACGTAATTTTGTTTTTGGAAGTTTATAATTAATATACTAAATTATTCATATATATTTTATCAAACTGGATAATAAATTCGCTGATATTTAGATAAACTGAAAGACAAATATAAAGCCCGGTGGCATAGTGGCAGCATTTCACGCTCCCATGACACAGGTCCGAGGTTCGATCCTCGGGCTGGGCAAGGTTGACTCATCCTTTCATCCTTTCAGTGGGTCGATAAACTGAGTACCAAGCGTGCTTGGGAACTAAACATTGGGGGACTTACGTTAGGCTGACCACCTAACTGGGACATATACTTCGCACCCCAGGGCCATCGGTCATGAAAACAGTTATGGGCACTGTAGGCCTTGGCCCACATGGGCTGTCGTGCCATGGAGTTTAGTTTTTTAGAAAGACAAATATTGGAATAACGACTTAATAAAGTGTTTAAATTTCTGGGTTAAAATTACAGTCTAACTTATGATCTTGTAAAAATGGAAAACTAAAATGAAATGAAACATACATAAACATGAAAACAGTTGGTGGTTCCAAGTTAAGAACGAATGTTTTAATGAAAGTTTTGAAAAGTTTGGTATAAATGTGTGAATTTAACTGTGATGAACAAAAAAATGAATCATGTCAGTTTTTATTTTTAAAGTTACATAACTTTACTGAAAAAAATGATTAATCTAATCTGATATTCTTTGTCCAACACTATAATAGCTCTCATCAATTTTTCTGTGCCTGAACATCCTTAGCTCCCATTTGAAATGGACAGCTGTTGTTATTATATCTACCGCCACTACCCAGACTACTATACTACGTTACTATCCAAACTAGCAGCTATTTTTATTGCGGAAGAGTAACAACGCGCGCGCGCATTAATCAATTCGTAACTTTATAGAAATCAGTAATGTACTTTTCATACTTGGTGACTATAGGGTTAGCAAGAAACAATTTTCTCCCTTCAGATGGCCCCAGAATGCGTCCTGCTAATCCAAATGAGATAAAATTTGAACTGCAGAAATTCAAATAATGCACTTTCCACTTATTCAATAAAATAAATTAGTACCAAAATCCACCGATAATTGTCGTTGTTATATACATTAACATATTAACTATGCGTTGTATATGTTAAATATTATACATAAAAATGCATGAAAATTGCTCAGTATGTCCTCTTTCATATTCAATTTGTGCTCTAATCTCGCTTCCGTTTTTAGAATATGAATATATGTGCAAAATATGGCTCAGAATGCTGTCTCTTAGATCTGGCACTGATAAGGGCCTTTTACTTTTGTTGTTGTTCCTGATTCCTAATTGGCATGACAAAATCAAACCAATTCCATGAGTCAAAAATATTCCAGAAGAATAAAAAAATCAAGAGGTTTGGAGTACACCTGGTTCACACACACAATTTAAAATCTATGCAATTTAAAATATGCTCATGGGAATCCTCAACAGATGGTTTTTCAGACTAAGTGCAGATCTTGAAATCTTTTTGTCCCTGCTCAAAAGAGAGAGAGAGAGACCTCAAGTGTGCACTGGCAAGTCGCGAGAGGCAAGTCTGCTGCTCTCGATAAAGATAGCAGCACCAGGGCTCTTAAAGGCATCTTATACTTTACGTCACCAGTGGGAAATACATTGGAATGCAAATGGAAGAAATCTGAATTTAAAATGTTTAATAACTTTTCCACTTAAAAAGAATTCAAGCGTTTCACATATTTGTTTTAACTGATGTATACCTCATTTCGTCGTGCAAAACAAAGTTTTAAACAAAGCTCAGTGAACGATAAATATCATTAAAAATAGCAAAAGGAAAGTAAATATTAAATTCGTGAGAGCTAGGCACAGTTTTTTTCACTCGATCAAAGCTTCTACGGAGATGAATGCTGCCGATTTTAGTCTTTTAGTTGTTTTTAATTTTCTTTTCATGTTTCCTAAAAGTCGATTTTTCATGTAAACGTTTCACTTTAGCGGATTACATAGAGAAAATTCATTGGTTTTTAACATTGTTTTTTGTATAACACGTATAAAATAATTTTTAAAAAAGCCAAGTAATTTAGAAGTATTTCATTTTTGAATTTTATTTTTTAAAAAATTTCTTGGAATGAAAAATAGAATTTAACTGTACACTTTTAAAATTAAATTATATTTGTTAATTAAAAATTATTTCAATTTAATTTATATAAACAGCTTATACACACACAATGATTAAAAAATTAGTTTTTTTATAAAAAAAATATGTTGACTGTCATAGTGGGATAATATCATTAGAGACCAAAAACATTAAAAATTAAAATGTGTGATTTTAAAGTAAATGATTAAAACAATTCTAAAATGCCTTCATATTTTTGGAGAAGACATTTTGAAATAGAAGGTTTGGTGTAGAATTGTACTCCTTGGTTTAACAAAAAATTTGTTGATAAAATTTAAATAATTTTAGTTTAGCTTTCGTGTAGGAGCCATCTTGGCGTCAAAAAATCAAGGGCACCCGATTGTAAGCTTTTACCGAAATAGAAAGACCGATTAATCATAGAAATAGCTGATTTATATGAATTTCAATTAGATTCGTGCTCAATCTTTATTTGTTATATTAAATTAACAAATGTTCACCAAATAGCAATTTATTTTTCATTTTGTTCATTTCCGCTTTCCAATCCTTAATATGGTTCGACGACTTCTTCCTGTATCACCTGTTTTCTGCAGACCACACACCTTGGGTGGTTCATTCAGCGATTCTTATTTTCCTAGAATCCTACAATGTTTAGACTAAAAAAAAATAGATTTTGCCAACTCCCTTTCACAAAAAGAAAACAATTACAATCTAACGCTTTTAACAGTATCGAAAAGCTATTTACTACGTAATCCACAGAAAATTGATATCTTTTGTGCTCTTTCCACGGACTTCACTCAAATTAAAAACCCCACAAAAACCTAAAAATAGGCGTGTGTATTCGTCCATTTTCTATTATGCCTTACGTCACTCAGAAGATTGACAGAGTGTTCCTTGTCCAGCTTTTGATTCGTAGGTGTCTCCGGGTTGAGAACTGTAACAACCCAATCTGTCTTTGTTTTGGGTGGGAACGGCGGTTACTCTGAAAGTTCAGGTGTTCGTCGAAAAACAAGGAATCACTTGCTGACATGATTAAGAAGAATTGATGTTCTACTTGCCTTTCTTCTTTGGATTCATTCAAGAGAAAGTGACAAACTGTTTGCGTTTTTTGTGTTGTAGCTAATAAACGTTATTTATTTCGTTTTGAGGGTGACTTTTTCATGAAAGTTTAATGTAAATGATAAGAGCAAGATCATGTTTGTACGGGGTATGGCGTTACTTTACTGTAGTTTTTGATTTTACTTGAATATAAGTTAATATTTTGAAGAAAAGATATTCAGATTTTATGAAAATTTTAAAATTTTATACTGTGTAAAATATAAAATTTTAATTTAAAATTCTAGTGGAGAGCAACACCACTAATTTATGATCCCTAACAGTTAGAAGTGTAACGGATATTAAAATCAATTCCTTGGTCAAATTTAGTTTTATGCTTATTGAAAGTGAGACACCAAGAATGTAAGAAGTAATTCACTTATTGGGGAGTTGCATCTATCTAAGTATTTGACCTGGTTAAAATTTTACCTATATTTAAATTATTATTTGGTCACATTTTGCAAGCAAATGCTTCGTTGTAAATTAGGAATTCTTAATACTTTTTTTTTGTTTGACGCATTTTAATTTTTTTTTCATAAATACCACCATATTTTCTGTATAACATACAACCTATGATATATATTTTATTATATAAATAATTGCACATAAATGCAGCAATTCGATTAAGAATACAAAAAAAAAAAATTACATTTATAATTATTTGTATTTTCTAAATGTATAATAGATCCTCATAAACTTTTGGAACACTACAGCCCTTTTTTACTCTCACTTAAACACTTTAGAGTCTACTAGAACTATTCGGGGATCCTTAATTTAAATAATTATTTATAAGAAAGCAGTAAAAGTATAGTTTAAGAGTTGCTGTTCTAATATTAATTTCCAGAGTTGTAATTCAAGTTAATGAATCTAAAACAGAATTGACTGCACCATAATTAATTTTTTCCACGAATGGCATAAACGATCCTGAACAGTTATCTCTCAAGTATATCTCGGGAACAACAACTGGTGCGAAATTTAAATGAAAAAATATTTAGTTAATTTACAGTCGTTTATTTATTAGGTCCCTTTTAAATAAACTTCTCTAAATTATCTAAATAGTTAATATTTTTGCTATTTTTTTTATTTCGGATAGGTTCTTTTAATTTTTTAAATATTTTTACGTTTCAATTCGTAATGTTATGTTACTAATTCCATACTGTCTATCAAACCTAGACAATCTCCATAAATCCAAAAATCTATAAAAAAATCTAAAAACAATAAAGGATTCTGCTGCAACTCATCCTTTTTCAAAACCACGCCAACTAAAATATCCGCCACTTTGTCAGTCCCATACCAATGGTGCCCATGGAATATTTTCTGTCCCAACTTCAAAGTGAGTATTCTGATATGGCTATTTATGAAGCGCGAAAAAGCCATTTTCTATGCGAAAACCGAAAACAACCGCCCGAGCTTCTTCCAACATATCACTAGTGCTTGTGAGGAATCCTTCGAAATCGGTTTAAATTCATCTTCCCTAGAGAAAAGATATCGCTATATGCTCAGTAGCAGTCCTGGCCAGGTAGTTGGCACTTTCATTTCCGTCCACCCCAACATGAGATGGTATCCATTGAAAATGGATAAAAAGACCAGAAGAAGGCCAGACGAGAAAATCTAAAATGGCCAGGCTTGTCTGCAATTCAACTGCACGTGTTGTATTGAAACACGACTCCTAGCCTCTAGACATCATGTAGTTAATTGTCTTTCTATTTGTCACGCGTGTTGTAAGTCGTTCCTGCTAGCTGTAATCTCTGATCTAAAATCTGAACAAAATTCGGGATTCCTTAATTTAAATTCCACAAAACTAGAGCAAGTTGAGATGTATACTCTACTGCCAGAAATTCCCTCATCATATCTGTTGCCATCAGTGTTTGTCTTATAGAAAATTGTGGGATCCCGTTTATAATCTCTCTCCGCCCTAGCTAATTGGGTGATGAGAGCCGAATTCTCATCAATTCTTCAGTAAATTAAATGTATTTTTTGAGGGGAAAATATTGCTTAAAGAGAATCTAAAATAGGTTTTGTTCACGTGGAGCACCTATTAACTATGAACAGACTTGAGTTTTAACTATATAAATAAATATTATTTCTATTTGTCCGCCAAAAACTTTTCAGAATTGATTTGAGAATGGTTGGACGGAATTTATTTTTCCAAATTACAATTTTCACCTGAAAACTAGGTGCACATTTTGCATTGGAAACCATGATTCGTGATACCTGTCAGGGTTAACTGGCATTTTTTTTACTATTTATAATATTCTGTGTGATAGAATTAATATTTTCCCTTTCTATTTATATTTATTAGATACCTACAAAAATATTTTCTCATTGAATTACATATGATAAAATCTACCTCCAAATTTCCCATAAAGTTGCAAGATTTAATTCCGAAATTTTATTTATTTAGTTAGTTTTCGCTATTGCTTCCTGTAAATAACCTTAAGCGTAATTTTATCTATCAGGAAATGGCTTAACCACATCCGGCTGCACAGAAGGATTTAGCAAAAAGTATATAAATATCGAGAAAGATAGAAGAAACAGGGGCAACTTTTCGTGAGCTTAAAAAAAGCTCCGAAAACAATCATCACGAACCAAATCTAGAAAACTTGATGAAGATCTTTCCTTCTATCGGTATGTGAATAATTTTTAAAATCGCTGCTCGTAAATTACCCTTTCATAAATAGTTGATGGTGGGCGTTCCTTTGTCTTTGTTAAATAAACAAGGGCAAAATTGTTCTGACGGAGAATAACGAAGCTATAAAAGTCATTTTGATTCCAAACCAAACGATAAACAACGTAACTACGCTTTGTTCTAAGTCTCTTTTTTGTTCTTTTGGTGCACTCTTTGAAAACGATTATGCATTTTTTCTACCAATTATATAAGGAAAATGTTGTGAATTTTCCACTGTTGAAGTTTGTTTTGAAATGCTAAATACCAGACAGCGTAATTAGTTGGAAAATTTTTAAGAAGGAAATTCTATTCCTAGGGACTTTTCTTTGACTTTTTACAACAGTTCTAAAATATTCTCTTTTTTGAGTACTTTAATTATATGAAAATTTTATAAAAACACAAACAAAAATGTACAAAATTTCTCCCTAATTAAGAATTAGACTGCAATAATAATGTTGTTTTTTGTGTAATATCTATATTTTGATCTTTATTTTTGTATTTAATTTTAAGATAATTTTAGAATCTGAATTCCAAGAATATAATAATGTGGCTATTTATGGATCAATGAAAACTATTTCTTTTTTGAAAACGCCTTTATATTATCTTAAATATTTCGATTTAGATGCACTATTTACTGAAATATGAATAGTAATTTTTATGGTTGTATTGACTTCATTATTGTCTAGTTTATTTAGAGATTTCTAATACTTTTATTTTCTGTCTAATGACATAAAAGCAATGGCAAAAATATATTTAAATATTAGCAATGGTCATATAATTTTCAACACGAACACATTTGATGACTTTTAACAGTAGTTTTCTTACTGTAGAAAGGCATTAGCAAATAAATCCATGCAGGTGTTTTTGGACTTATATAAAAGCATCAATATTTAATAATAAGTACTCTATAATGACAGCATAAGCGCGTGAAATGACATTATGTTCTGGAAAACTTTCCCGCCTTTTTATTTTCAGAACCTTTTTCTTTCGAGCTCATTATCATTACGTTCTTTAGCTCGAAGTGCTAAGTATCTCTTAATATTTTTTCCCCTTCTTGCGTTGAACAAACTGTTTCCGATGTTAGAACACTTGTTCTGGCGGTTACAGACAAGGTTCCAGTACACAAAGAAGGGACCGACGAGTAAATGATAATGCGAAATCAATAGCATGAATCACAAGTCCAGCTGGTAATGTCAATAGTTAGACCAAACTCTTTTCAAAAGAATTTGAAGGCGAAATGGCGCATACGTCTAACTGTTCCTGTTCTGGATCGAAGAACAGATTGGAAGACCTATGTTGTTCTAGGTGGTTTAATACGTCATTCCTAAGTGATATATAATAGCAGTCATAATGCCGATGTGATTGAAGTTCTTGCCTTCCTAACATTGCCTTCTGCTATTGCGGAATATAGTCATTCTATTTTTAGCTGAAACAGATTAACATTACTTGAAATTATTAGTTAGTTTTCTATTTAAATGTATGCAATTCTCATCTGAAAATAGATATTTGGTGGCCAATTTAAGCTGTATGGTAGAGGCGTGTCTATGTTAGATGGTACATTTTTGATAATTCTGTGCTGTAATGTCTATTTTATGGTGTAATGTCTATTTTACATGTGGCACTTATGATTTTAATGTTTTAATGACTCATCATAGTACCTACCAGGCAGACATTTTATCATATAGTTATTCCAAATTGAAAACCAATTATAAGACGCTTTGAATAATTTAAAATTAGAACGTCGTAAATAAACTAGCGTTTCAGAACATCATGGTGTCGCAGGAATCAGTTTCGAAGAATTACTTCAATCATACATTAATTTTTAAATTTTATTTTTATAAATAATATTAGTACAGATAAAAATGCTGTCACATTATAATATAATCATTTAAACGTGTAAAGGCCATTATGAATATTTCACAAAGCAATACACCTAGTCTAGAATTGATTGTTTTTCTGAGAATCTCCCCATGAAAAATCCCAGAATCGTTTTAGATAGAATTTTGCGAACTACTGTAATTCTTTTGCTGTTGTCATTTAATTTTATCTTATATACGTAATGCTGGATCATTCGAAAACATTTCGTTACACTTAAGTATCAGTTTGCGTCAAACGGACTTGTATCAGAAAATACGTATCAAACAAATGCTGAAAATATAAGTTTATGTCAAAAAACCATGCTTTTTTTAACCACTGATATATCAAATTCCACTCTATTCAAATTATAGTTTATTAATAATGATTCACATGAGGTAACTAAATAGGACTCCAAAATAATATGGTTATTAATCCAAAGCAACATAATGATTCTTAATTCCACTGCAACATAAATTTTCACAAAAATATTCTAAAACACAGTAGACCCTCGTTATCACAAACCTCTAATTTACGAACACTCACATTTTTACGGTATATTTACTGGTCGCTACTACGAGTCTACTGTAGTAAAGCCTGAATTTATAACAGACTGGCATTAGTAATTGTATTAAAAGCATTGCGTTACATTAAATTGTTACATACGATACTTTTATTTTAATGAATACATTTAAACTATAAATCAATAAATAAATTATCCATAAATAAATAAATGAAATATTTCGATTGTTGATTTTTTATGTACAAAATATTGAAGTTTTCTTTAGGTTTTTCAACTAAAAAAAAAAAAATATATATATATATATATATATATATATATATATATATATATATATATATATATATATATATATATAAAGATATTGCTATAGGCTTTTTTTTTTTTTTAAAAATCAACATACTTGAAATGTTATTTCTATTTCAATTATTTATTTATGTTTTGAATTTTTATCACGACTCTAAAACATTCCTTTTTTTTATTCATTCGCATACTTCAATTCCTTTTTTTTTATTCATTCGCATACTTCAAACACATGAATTCTTTTTTCCATAATATAATAGAACTTCTCCTTAGAACAAAGTCTCTTGGATAGGGTGGTTAGTGGGGGAGATCATTCCCCCCAAAAAAGGAGGGGAGGCCAACATGCGGTTGATCCCTGGGGTTAAGTGCCTTTCTGGCTACATTGTTAAATATCGTCACGCTTTCGCATTGTTATGTGGGCGTTTGTGACCCCGGTGGGGTCGCGCGTCGACTATGTACTCCCTTCGTGTTATAGGGAGGGGGCGAATCCCCGAAATTTAGCATTTTATTATGCTGGAAGCTTTAAGATGGGAGGGAGGGGATTAGAAGCCCAACATGAGGTCACAATGGCTATGAAGCTGTGTGTGGTAATTTTGATATTTGTCCGGAGAGGAGGAGTTCATGTCGAACAATGTTTGAATCCAGAAAGTTGGCATGACTAAGATTTACTCTAAACATTGAACTTTTGAAGTGCTCATGAATACACAGGATTCCTGTTATGCGTTATGACGGATGGTGAAATAAAAATTT
Organism: Latrodectus hesperus; assembly: GCA_037975125.1. Taxonomy (NCBI): domain Eukaryota; kingdom Metazoa; phylum Arthropoda; class Arachnida; order Araneae; family Theridiidae; genus Latrodectus; species Latrodectus hesperus. Next base: position 83,873,751 of record CM075850.1, read on the forward strand.
TGTGAAAGAATTTGCATCTGTTTTTGGCTGCTTTTCTCGAGGCGAATCTTATTAACCGATACATTTTTGGAATGAATAGGTTTAGGTTTTTATTTTAATAATTCGAGTTTGTGAGATATAATGTATATTGCGCAGTATAAAAAATAGTATAATATTTTTATTCGAACTTTTATTCATTCATAATTCATAATTTATTTGTTTTTGTGCTCAAATGTATTTTGTTTGTTTAATTATTTTTCTACGCTATTTTAAAATATATACTCGTTTAAATTTCACACGAGAGCAAATTTTCTCCCCTTCAATAACATTTACTGACACGAAACAGATAGCATAACAGCCGAAAACTATCGCAAAGTATTTGAACACCTATAGGGGATTAATTTCTGAAAGGAATTTTCTTAAATTGTGATCATTAACTGTCTACAAGAATTTTAATCTAAAAATCCCAAAGTACTGAAATAAAACCCTAGTTCCCTAAGATTAATCCAAAGAAAAAAACCCTAAAACTCTCTTAGTACTCTCACCAACAGCGTGCATTTAGAAAGTAGGTGTAAAATGCCCTCTCCTGTGGCTCAACTGTTGCAAGTTTCCAGATTCTTCCTTCTCAAAAAAAAAAAAAAAAAAAAAAAAAAAAACCATTTACCATTAGGGCACTGTTATCCTAATTTGCATTGCACTTTGGATTCGCATAGGGGAGAGCGTAACAATTTAAGGCATATTAATACCCACAAAGTAAATGTATATTGTCTTCCAAGACATAGTTCGCGTGGGTGGTATTCACGTATCGCAAGGGAGGAAGCATCGAAAATGCCCATACATTTGTTCAACATAAGTGTATATGGAAGGCAGAAATGCAATAGCCATATTCTGTTGTTCAGTAGTGGCTGCAATGAAGCATGTGATTTTTTTTTATCCAAACAGCGCATTATACTTATTTTAATGACTACCACAATACTAATAATTCAAATTACTGAAGAGGCTTACCTATAGTCCTTCCATCATATTCGGTATAACTTGCTTAACTTGTCATGAAGAAATTTGAAATGTGTATTACTGCACTGTTCAAAAATATCGAATGAATTCACATGGATAGGAAAGAATTTTCACACACCTTTACTTAATTTAAGCAAAAATTTCGTAAAAGAATTGGATTTCACTTTTTAAATATCGCATTGAAATCGAATTGAATCAGTATCGGGTATCTTTAATTTTTTATGGTAAGTACAAAAATTATTACTCCGAAGTCATACACGAAAAAGAAAAAATGAGGGTCATCAAGTGCTGGGAAAAAAACATTCTATCTTTTTCAGAATAAACTTTCAATTTTTAATATAAATATAGTGCATTGCAGCTGTAGTAATACAATAAGCGGAGTACAACCTTTAGACATTTAATGAGCCAGAACTAAATCCCCTTTTGCATTCACTGTCTACGAAGCTTCGTTTGTAAATTTTATTATTTGCATTTATTTTTCATTAATGGAAACATTTATTGTTAGGAAAATGCGGGATATTGCCTGTGTGTATATATGTAAATATATTACCATCCAGTGGGAAAAAATTTGTGGGCTCATTTTATAGTTAAAATAATGGAACAAAATACTTGAAAGGCAGAAGAATTTCTTCAGATGGACAAAGGCGCTACACCAGACTTTGTCCTCACTGCCCGGATAACACCCAACTGTTTCCTCAACACATCTTTAGCTGTTCGGCAATGCTGGCCAAACTTTTTAACATCAGCATAGAGGATCCTGTGGAGTTTTTTTATAGATAAAGCTGTAGCGATCGCCAGATCTCCAGGACAATCTTCGTCAACTTCGAGGACATTTAGGGTTTTTGCACGCACTCCATGGACACGACATCATCATTATCATCAAATAATGGAATCTTTTTTATGAAAATATGTCTAAAAGGGAATAAATATAAATAAATTGTAGGGAATATGATATATGTGACAGTAGACCCATATTTAATGTTCAATAGCCTGGCAGCTTGTTCTAGACACATGTACAATAAATGCATATTGATTGCTAACTCTTAATTCTGGTTATAGATGAAGGCTCACCAACATAAAACATCGTGCAGTTTTTAGCCACAATCAAGTGATGAGGTCTGAGCATGAGCTAGTACCTTTCTCACAACACCAAACCACCGATAGTGCATGATTTTTAAATGTATCAAGGGAAACTAAATAGAATGAATTCCTCAACCAGTTATGACTGGTGTGGTGACAGGCAACCAGGAGGTGTTGTCACCTTTAAGGGTAATCACGTGCAGTAGACAGCATTATCAAGATTTATAAGTGGACACCTAAAATGTCTTCGAATTGTTCAAGGAAACAAGATCTTCCCCATGTTTAGAAAATGCGACATCACGTCTTTTAGCCTTGATCATTTTCTTTCCTGCTTAGGACTTGGAAAAGAGGACTCGTTTCTAAGTTCTTTTCTTGTTTTGGACATTTTATCAGTTCATGGTTTCATGGATCTGGTTTACCTTATTGGCTAACCAGATAAGATAAGAAACAAAGCAAGAAAATCACAAAAAATTCTTATTTTTCTATTTTAGAAGCATGTTCTTATATTTCATTCTTAGATTTTAATCCAAATGTTATTTTATCCATTCAAGGTATGAAATTAGGAATTAAAATTATTTTAATTATAACTTCAACTTACTGAGAAATGTTATTCTATTCTCAGATGAAAAACATCTGGGAAAGGAAGTGGTTTCGCATTAAAACTGACCTAACTACATTGAAATTTAAATGCATTTTAACGTGTGGGAATTAAATCCATTAAAAAAGTAGTTAAGCAATCGTCTCTCATGTAGATAATTCAGAAGTAGGTGTCTAAATGTATGGGTTAGGCTCGTTAAGTGCTTCCATGGGAGTTCTCGCATAACAAGAGTTTGCGGCACTCAACTTGAAGTTCGCCCATTAACATAAAAGAAAAAACCCAATAATATTTTCGGTTGTGAACTAACAATCTGTGTCATTGTTATGTTATCCATTTCTTTGCAATTCTTGTTAGCACTTGAAGGAAAAATATGCTTCAAATCTTATTTTCTTGAATATTTTAACACAAGAATAGTAAAATGACAAAAAAATTTATATGAAAATTATGCTCAACGAAAAATATATATACGAGAGTACAATTTTAAATTTCATTACTTTATTGAGGAAAGAAAGTTTTGTTTAAGATTAGGTAAAAGTGATTTGTTGTTTTGTCACACAGTAAATACATTGCGCTACTATAGGATTTTAAAAGTTAAATTTTGTGTTAAATTTAAAATTGTAAGTGTTAAATTAAGATTTTAAAATGTACAATAAAATAAAATTGAGTTATTAAACTGTGTGTATGATTGTGAAAAAAAATTGTTTTAAAAAAAGAAAAAAAAATGAATATATATATATATATATATATATATATATATATATATATATATATATATATATATATATATATATAATATTACTAAACGCGGTTTAAATCTCAATAAAATATATTTTATATGAATTAGCAATGGGCTTTATAAATTGAAGAAGTTCCCTTAAGTGAAGAAAGCCTTTCTGTATAATAATCATAAATGCACCATTATTCCTACCATGAAGGTTAGTTATTGCGATACATTTTCAGATGCCTAATTGTGCCGAATGAAACTACAAACTTTAGTTAACCACTTCTTAGTTTTAAACCGCGATAAATGATGAGGTTAACACCTGAGCTAGTGTACTCCTTTTCATGTCTCACCTGCGGAGGAACAATGGATACTATAGAAATTCTAATGTACAAAGGCCATATCACTACAATTATCTTATGTTGTATCAGATATCATGTCCAGTATTATTCCCTTATTTGCTGGACTTTGCTTATAATTATTCGTAAAAGGTCTAGTACTTGGTATTTTTGATCTACTATAAGCTATGTCTGCGATCAAATTATCTTTAATTAGAACTCTTATCTGAAAAATTTAATGATGATGTAATTATCTTACTACAACTAAAGAAATGAAACATCTCTTTCTCTAATCACTGAGACTAAGAAAAACTATACCCTTAGCTGTATACATCTATTTGCAGGGAATTATTATGTTTCAACAACCGTTAAAAAAAGCTCTTTTCTTACTACAACGGGGAAGCATTGACTTATGGGAAGTCGTTCATCGTTCGGAACAAATTACACCATTCCTCTGCGGAGGCGTGTAATTTTGTTTTTAACGCGTACGGGGGGAATAAACACCTGTCTCTCTCTTACAACTCAACCCGGCTCGCTTTGAAACATGCTGGAATGAAAAGGATACGCGCGTTTGTTGTTCTTTCGCCTTTTATCTTTCCTTTTGTTCCCGCCACAGCTATAAAACTCAGATTGTGCATAATTAAATCTTGCATTTCCCATTCTGCGCGGCAGCGGTCAAGGTTCCAGCACTCGCGGTCACCACTTCCAGCTTTGTAAGCTTTTATAAACTTTCTTTTTTTTTTCCTGTGAGAGACGATGAAAAGGAACACACGATCTCCCACCCTCATCGTTTCAGGATATGGTACAGGACACAATGAAATATTGCAATGGTTCAAAAAAGGGCGCACCCACCCCATACGGGCTCCCACAATGGGATAGCTTACCTTTTTCGACGCCCTGTGTCACTGTCTAGAGAAAGTGTGGAAGATACGTCTTCCGAACGGAAAAAGTTGGATGTTTTTGTTCCTCTTTTATTATTCCGGAGCGGAACTGAATGGAAATTAAATTATGGACAAATTCATTTATTTCTTACATGAAAGAATGAAGAATGCTTTTAAATGCTGGCTTTCTGTTTTTGCCGATTAATTAGAATACCTCTATTGGTGAGCATGTTTTGCATTTGAAAAATAATACTCATACTGACAAAAAGTCCTTACAAAATATTTTTAAATTTATAAAAATAAAGTACCTTGGTAGCCTGGTGGGGAAAGGTGGTATTATCATATCTTGGAGGCCTCAGATTCGATACTGTTTAACACAAGATTAGCTCTCGCTAGGTAGTCTGGTTAGTGGAGAGTACTGTAGTTATGAGAGCTGTCCATTTCACATAGGAGTTAAGGGTGTTAGGAACTGGCGGTATTTAGAATATAGTACCTGATATTATTCTTAAGACTTCCACTTTTACGGAATGGACGTGGAGAGAAGGATGCTTAATACGAATTATATTATAAATTTAATTCTAAATACGAGGTTCTAATACGAGGCGCTGGGTATAAGACAACTATTCTAAACTCATTAATCTTAAGATACAATAAGATATTTCAAAGAAATTACTATAATAAATTTCCTCTTCAATGATATAATTTATTTAATGCAGTTAAATCTAAAAATATACTTTGCATTCATTTTGTTGGTTCTTCAATTAGATAAACTAATCGTAGCTGTTGATTTTACTGCATCTAATTAATTGTATAAGATGAGGATAACTAAAAATTGCTGAAGATTTTGGTGCAAGAAAAATAAATAAGTGAATCATTCTCGAAAATGCCAGTTTTATTTTAGAATATACAATACTGGAAGTTGTAATTTATTTAATGTTACGCTAATATGTTGCACGATTTGAACTATAAAATAACATATTTTTATGTTTCTATTAACACAATTAAAAAAGAAACCAATTTTTAAAAATCGCAAATACTGAATTCCACTATTTTTTACTTCATTTATTATTCGTGTTCTTTGTAGTCAGATTCTATCTGATAGGGAAAAAACTCTCATGTCACTGAAATTACTGACTAAGTTATCATTTCCAGAAGATAGTGGTTGTGGTACTTTATGAAAGAGGATCTATTACTAACACTTTTTAGTTTTTAAAAAGATGCAAGTGTTTTCAAGAGTTTTAAACAACGATTATGGTACAAACTTATACATTTTACTTAAATGAATAATTAAAAGAACCTTTTTTGTAGCCTTATAAGAAAAATTAAAGTTTTAAGTGACTAATTAAACAAAAAGATACGTGAATTTGAAATTAATCTTTAAGCTGTAAAGCAGAATTCGATATTCGAATAAAAATTAACAGTTTTATGTTTTTTGTTCCTCATTCGAATTTAATAGTTCGAAATCAAAAACAAATATTAGTCCAACTTTTCTTCGAAATCACGTAAATGTCTTTATAATTCATTTCGTCACAGATTACAACCTTTTTTATTGATATATTTCATTAAAAGATATGATTATAAGCATCTAATATCAATGTTTATCTAAATGCAATGGATGAAATCAAAAGGGAAAAAAAAGGATTATCAACCAGCTTGCGAAAGGAAGAAACACACAAAATATGTCTTTTCTACTTAAATAAACAGCTTCCGCATTCTCTGAATCAGTTCGATTCTTTCCTAAACTATCAAACTCATGGGGAGTAAATCACCAGAATTTCGCAGTAACATTATTTTTTTCTTTTATTTCCTGGAAGGAATAGAAACAAAATCTCCCCCCTGTCACCTGCAGAAGGTCAAGAAGATTAGAATCATTGTCGGACACCAGAGTGCAGAGATCTTTTTCTCGCCCTGTCACCCGCCACCCCTTCGCCAACAAATATTGAAAGGAATTTATGCCACATGCAACATATAAACTCATCATACTTGGCGAGATATTAGATAAAGGCCGGATTTCTTGACAACGGTGACATTTCAGCCCACCCTTCTAGAATCCCCGAAGCAGGGCCCCACTGACGTATTTGTGATTTTCCTTTTAACTTCCCTCCAGACACAAGTTGACTTGAGCCTGATGGACAGAGAGCTTTTTCTTCTGACCAAAGAGACCAGTTTGAGGATTAGGAAGTTAGAACCCCATGCTTACGAGAAGGAATCGTTAGGAATATTTGTCTTTAGCCACATTGCTTTAGAAATATTCATGAGAAAAAGGTTAAAGATGTTTGTCTTGGTTAAAGATGTTTTTTTCTTGGGGTTCTTACAACATTCTTTGCATAAATACAATCATAATGAAACGATTTTTACTGTAAAAAGAATTATGTCAATCGCTTACTCTTATTCGTTAACGATTGTAAATTAAAAGCTATTAAAAATTCATTTAGCAACAAAATGAAGTTGAATAAGAATATTAATAACAGAAAAGTTGACGATTTTATTCCTTCTCTTGACTTTTACAACATTCTTAGAATAAACGCAATCATATAACGATTATAAATTTAAAACGTATTAAAATTTGTTTTGCATTATTAAACTGAAAATTAGAATGTAAAATAATTATTACACATCGGAAATATTAAAAATGTTTCGTTTTTTACTTGCTGTTACCTTATTCTTGCAACAAACACAATTATTTTACTTTATTTTATTTTATAATATTTTATTATATTAATAGTATTATTTTATTATATAATAATTAAACTATTTTATTTAATAAATAAAAAATATTTATTTAAAAAAATTTAAAACCTTTTAAAGATTAGAATTAAGGAAGCTAAAATATTATTAAGATTATTCTAGGGAGAATAAGATTAGAGATATTTTCCTTTTTTTCTTTTATAATATTTTGAGTATAAATGCAAACATACGGTAACACAATTCTAACATGAAAAGAAATTTATAAATCTTATTCTGAAACGATTGATTGTAAGTTAAAAACTATTAAAATTTATCCAGTATCAGAATGAAAATTCGAAAGTTAAAAATTTTTTCATAAGAAAATATTAAAGTTATTGTGTTCCTTTTCTCTTGATATTTACAATTTAAGAATAAATTCATAAACATTCTATATCGATTTAAATTTTAATATTGTGGTAAATCTTATTCGCAAACGATTATAATTAAAAACTATAAAAAATTTATTTTATATCAAATTGAAAACTGGAAAGCTTAAAGATTATTCATTGGAAAAGATTAAAGTTATTATGAATCTTTTCTCGTAACTTCTCTAATACCTCTAAAATAAAAACAATAATATATAATATAATTAAAATTTAAAGAAATATTTTAATCATTAAACTATATTAGAAATTAAAAACATATCTGGCAACAAAATAAAATGAGTAAAAGATAAGTCATTGTTTATCGTCGTACGACCTCCTGATTTTTTGTGGAAAGAATACATTAGCTCCAGTAAAGTAACTATTATATGTAAATTATTTTAGGATAAATTTTATAATGCATGTAAAAATAATGACGTGTTAAATAATTTTTATAAATTGTTTAAGAATTCCAATTTACTCAGTAGTACATTATAATAATTTAAGAATTATTATTCTCTTTAGTAATTTTTCTCTTTCTTAAAATTTTATTTTTAATGTGATAGTGAAAAGAATTTACACTGTGTTTGTGCAAAATTAAGATGATATATGGTTTTGTAAACTTTCATTTTTAAATTTTTGCAATGTTGCTTATTGTTTCTATTTTATAAATTTGATTTTCTTTTTCTGAAAGCGATATTTCGATCGATTTAGTAAAAATTTGATGTACATCGCTAAAATAAACGAATGGAATTTTTTAGAAATACTTCAGGAATTTACGGTTATGAGTGGAAGTTAATGCTAAATAAAAACACAATTATTTCTTTTACAAACTTGATTTACTTAATTTAGGTTAAAACCGAATGCTAATCATTACAAATTATGATTTTTATGTCTCAGAAATTAGAACTGTTAAAATGTAGATTTTGAGAAATTCCAAAAGAAAGAGGTAGATCTGTATCCGTAAGAAAAAGATATTTTTTCTCATTTTTTTGCTAAATAATTACTTTAAAATTTAAAATAGAATGATAGAGATCAATTTATAAAATTGCAAATGTTTATAAATTAAAAGTTCGTAAGAGCGAACATTTACTGAGCAATCTTTTAATAAACACTGCAAATACATATTACTTATTCATTTTGCTCTTATTTAAATTCTCACTCTTATGCAATGCAATTTTTAATTCATAAGATAATCGTAACACCTATATAATAGGTTGAATCAAATCTAAAAACCCAATTGAAAATTAATTTGTTAATTAAACAATTCTAAACACTATTTTTAATTAAAATTTTCATTTAAACGATTAAATAAAGGCTGTAAATACAAATGTAGAATCAATGCAGATATACTGTATTTTTGCGCTAAGGAAATTTGTCGCCATATTTATACTAATTTACTAGTTTTTTCCCTCCAAACGCATTGTGCAATGCCACTTCACTGAAAAAATGTTATGCATAGTGCATAATGCAAGAAGTTTGTTTCTAGAAAATAGCATTAATATCATTAACATTGTTTCCTTATGCAATTATTTTTAACAAATCCGACAAAATGCTTGCATTATAACTGAACAAAAATGTACTTACCATGGAAACGTAACTAATTAATATTTAACTATTAATGTTTACAAAATCGTTCTAACTTGTTGGAATCTTATCATTCATTCTAAACTTATTTACTAATAATTTTAATATTTATCATTAGATTTATGTATATTACTTTTCCACCTGTTGTGAATTTTTGGCGATGACTTCGTAACCATATTTGTTGATTATAAAATTACTTTCAACCAAAGCTATAGCTCAATGAAAATAAATTACACATTTGTATTTCAATAAAACTAATTTCATTAATTAAAGTATGATATTCTAATCAAGAATTCAAAAAATAAGAAATAGAAGAAAAAATTTCCGAACTCAAGATTTTGCATTTACGATTTGAGTATCATATTTTTTGTTATCTCCATAAGCTATATCAAATGCATTCTGTTTCATTAAATCACCACAAAAAATTCAATATGGGAATTGTATTCATTAATGTCAATAAAATATTTGAATTTGAATTTCCTGTAAATGTTTCATTGATATTAAAATTTTTTGTATAGTTAAAAGTTTCATTGATGATAGAATATTTTCTAAATTTAACTATTTCTTTCGTATTAAAATGTTTTCTAAAGTTAAATGTTTCATTAGTAATAAAATTATTTTAAAGTTAAATGTTTCGAGGAATATTTAAGCAATCTTTGAAGAGAGCTCTTGTTTCTTTAAATGACTAATTTTATTGGATTATATATTTCAACAGAACATTTTCCCTCTTTTAAATCGGCGCCTCAACTATTCCCCGTAAGGAGTGAAAGGCATTCATCCAGTGAATATGCCGACTTAAGGAGAGCGGTCAGCACTTTTCGACTTTGACAAGATTTCGACAAGGCATTCACCGAATTCTTTCGCCTTGAAGGCATTAAGAAGGCATAAATTAACCCTCCCCCGAACTTCTCAAATAGTTCCCCTTTTCTCTCCCATTAAAGTCACCCTCATAAAATGTCCTTTATGGAAAATTAAGGGCTGTCTAACGTCGCCCCTCAAATTAATGGAAAACATGGTAATTCTTCTGTTTATAGGGCAGGTCCGATGGTCTATTATTCCCTACGCGGCATTGTTTAGGGATTAGAAGGCGAAAGACGAGTCCTTTGTTTGCCAGCCGCTGCATTCAAAAGGGGATTCCTAAAGCCTTTCCTGTTTTAATATTTCCCTATGATAATCCCTACCCAGCCGTTGCTTAATCTGACGGATTAGACTTTCCGAGATTTTATTTTCGATAGGTCTCCGATTGCAACACTGAATGGGATAATTAGACAGAGAACAAGGGATAAGGTTTCGGCACCTTTCACGGGAATTAAGGAAACTGAGAGGGAAAATTCCTACGATTTTCTTACCCCCTTTTTAAAATAAAAAAATTTATCTCCTTAAAAAGGAAATGTAATTTCTAAGTTACAATATACCTTGTACATTTTTCTAATGTCTTCCTTGAAATAGATACATTTGGATTTCATCCAATTTTTCCATTGAAAAGTCAGGAGTATAATTATTTAGTTGAGAAATTACGTATATTTTTCTTTCGCTAATGATTTTTATCCATTTATTTATTGAAATTTTATTAAATAAATTGTGAATAGATGTATTCTGAAACTATTTCAAAAAATTATTTTAATTTTATTTTTTTTTAAATCATAAGAATGGTGATATTAAAATTTTTTAACAATGAAATTAGAATCATTTTTAGAAATGTCTGAAAAAGTAACGATTTCTGAGAATTATCACACATAGAATGATGACAATGAAATAAAAAAGTGATACATTATTAAATATTCCTCAAATGTGATGAAATACACATTTTTTGAAATAATCTCGATGGAAATAATTTTGGTTATATTTAGTGAAGCTGACATTTTCTGTGAATAATATTGCTAAGAATAATTCAGTGAAAGGACTAAGTGACACATTATTACTCGACCTTCCACGAGTAATGGAAAGTAATATGGAAAAGTAACACACTTCTTGAAATTACCACAAGTTCAACCCTTTGATTTTGGGTGACATAAAAGGGTGAAGTCTTTCCTTGAATACGCAGAGAATGACATCAATAAAATGAAAGTAGGTCACACTATTATCAAGTATTCAAAAAGTAATATCGAAATTGAAATGAAAAAGTAATATATCGCTTAGAATTACTGTGCAGGAATGAAAATAGTGAAATTAAAATGTGACACACCATTATAAACTATTTTACTCGCAGTGATGAAAGTGAAATGAAAAAGTAACTCAATTCTTAAAATTATTTTTAATGGGAATGGTTGTAAGGAAATAGCGTTAATTATTGGGCCGAGGATGGCAGAATTGAAGGCTGATCACCAAAATTATCACGTAATTATCAATCTGCAAATAACCCAGTTAAGGTAATAAATGACACATTAACATGAATTAAAACATCAACTAATAAAAGGGTAACTCACTTCTATGTAATTGTGACAGAGGAAAAATCAATGCTTGAAACTACTAGAAAATCTAGTCACCATATTATTTTGAATATTCGTTGTTCAATAAATTTAAAAATTGCCCTAAAAATATAGCACCAAGATTATTTTAAAAGAATGATTTCACACATTTTACTTATGCAAATGAATGAAAGAGCAATGCATGTGGGCTACTGTCAATGGAAAATCCTCCCTTGTGACAATTGACATAATGGATATTAAAATTCCTTAGAACAGCTTTAAGCCAGTAGGTTGTCCACTAAGCAACATCAAAACGCTTAAAATAAAAAATATATTTTCTACGTATTTAAAATAATTATTTTTTATATATATATATATATATATATATATATATATATATATATATATATATATATATATATATATATATATATATATATATATATATATATATATATATATATATATATATATAAGATTAATGTATTTAAATATTAAGTAGAGCAATAAGAAATAAATAAGTATTGATATAATGTTTGGAAGGTAGTGGTTTCTCCAGATAATACTCTGTTTGCACAGCACTTTTTTTTAAAATCTATTTAAATTTAAATCTAATTTAATTTAGACTCCCACACTGTAAACAACGTTCGCACAACCTTCATTCAAAACTGATTTAAAAAATATTGGTTTTTGTTCTAAAGCTAATTTTTTTTTGTTCATTTATAAATTATAAGAAATTTTTGAATTTTTTTATAGTTGAGTATGTTTTGCAGACCAAAAATGATTTTAGTTTAGATTGTTATGTTTCAAATAATTATAAAACGAAAGAGTGACGTTGACGAATTTATTTCTTCTCAAATTTCCAAAAAAACTTTTTTTTGCTTAGTTAATGCTTTTATGAATAATTTTGCGTCATTATTTTTTCAAATTTTGTTTCTCTTATATTTATATTGATCGGTTGCGCAGGTATTTCAACAAACACTGACAATATCAGAAAATAAAATGACGCTAAATCAATTAAAACTTTTTTTTAAATCAAGTTGCCAAACTCATTTAAAATAAATCAGCTTCGACTTACTTCTATCAAAAATTGCCATCGCAAAAAATTCAATTTGAGTTTTAAACGCGTTTGGAAAAGTGCAGTAGAAACGGGGTATTACAAACCCAATCGAACACCATAGTACTGAGAAGTTCTGTGCATATTTAATACTTTAGAATCTATTATTTCTTCTTTTGTATAACGCAGACGTTGTTGAAATATTCACAAGCTCAAATATCGAAATCTTTACCATGGTTCAAAATTACTTGATGGTTCTAGTGATTATTTGATGGTTACTCGAGCACATTCATAAGCCCTTATAAACTATTAATATGTCTAAAACCTATTCTTATTAATGAAAATTGCTTTCGTTTTAATGAATTAATTATAAGAATCAAGGAAAAGTGTGATTTAGTGAGCTTGAATTGATACGTCGAATAATCTTCACCATAAGGTATTTTCACTTACCAAAGTCGTCAATAAATATTTAAGTTGCATTAAAAATTAAACTCGCAAATAATATTTTCCAAACGGCTGTGGAAATTAAGAAACTTATTTTGGTTTTTCGTATAGTTTAATCTCAAAATAAGCAGAAATGTAATTCTGAAATTTTTATGTTTAAAAATTTTATCGGAAACTTGTTGCTAGAAGTGCATATCTACGAATGACATTGAAGTAGATTTTCAAAACCACACACATAATTGGTAAAAGTAAATAAACATTTCATTGAAAATGACACTGTTATTTCATATTTTAATATAGGAAAAATGTGAATCAAAATTCATTTTTCATGTTTAAAAAATAAAAAAGCAGATGGAAAATAATTTTCTGAAAAATTCCTATTACATATTCGTTTCAATGAAAATTTCATTTAGCAAAAGTTGTTACAACAAAATTGAAATGATATTAGTTAAAATAAGAACATCAATTTAGTTTTTCGAAAGGTTCGTTATACTCAGATATTTTCGTTCATGCAAATTTCTCTCTTATAGAAAAAATTTATATAACACGTTATATGTACAGGGTGATTATAAAAAAACTTTGCCAACATCTGCACTTCTAGCGTTTATTCTATTTAACCGATCAAGATGATACTTCAAATATAGTTCTTTTGAGATATGCGCTCGAGATTCTGTGAATGGCAACACAGTGGCCCTCGCGGTTACAGTTATAGTGACAGAAACTCGAAATTTTCGAATGGCAACGCCTACTTTTTACCATCGCAAAATGTTCAGCACATGCGAAAACCCTAAATAGCGTTGAAACGGTACCGATATGTCCGAAAACCGACGTGTTATACACATACAAACAGTTCTTCAAGGCGCACGGAGGAATAATGCATACGACAGAGACAAGACACTGCTCAATGATGAGAAACCATAGAGAAAAAAATATCTTTATTAATTTCAAACATTTTCCACATGAGTGCCATCACAGGCAATTACGCATTGCATGCGGGAGACGGTGGACAATGTCGCTGCACGCAACATGGCACGAGGGATGTTTCCAATCTCACGCCGTATAGAATCCTTTAAGTCCGACAATGTTTGAGGATTGCACAGATAAACTCTAGATTTGAGGTAGCCCCAAAACCAGAAATCCATAGGCGTCAGATCTGGGGATCGCGCAGGCCACGGAAAAGGATAATAGCGTGAGATGATGCGATCACCAAAATGCTGATCCAGGAGCCTTTAACTGACCTCGCTATATGTGGAGGTGCGCCATCTTGCATCCAAACAATGTCATTGAGTGCATTCAGCCGACGCAACTCCGGTAAGACATAATTTTTCAGCATGGCTGCATACCGAGGGCCCGTTACAGAACATGTTGCAGGGCCAGTCGGGGTCGTTTCCTCAAAGAAGAACGGGCCCAGAACAAATGTAGCTGTAATGCCGCAACACGCAGTCACTTTGGCGTCAAATAATGGTACTGGCGCCACAGCATGAGGATTCGTCTCTCCCCAGTGCACACAATTCTTTGTGTTAATGCTGCCATTTAAGGTGAAATGCGCCTCGTCCGTCCATAGTATGCGAAGTGGCCAGTCGTTATCCGCATCATATCGTAACAAAAATGCATTTGCGAAGTCCAGACGTTGTTGTGGGTCACCCGGCTCCAACATCTGGACGCGCTGGAACCGATAGGGAAACATGTGAAGTACCGAGCGCAAGAGCTTGCGGACCGTTGAGTTCGGAATATCCAACACGCGCGCTATGCCTCTTGCGGTTTCTGTGTGTCCTGCAGTCACTGTATGGTGCACTTCCATGGCAACGTCCTCAGAAACAGTTGGCCGTCCGGAGCGCTGTTTGTCACAGGTGCAGCCTGTATCTTCGAATTTCCGAACTAAATCACGCAGAGCTTGCAGAGTACATGGGCCGCGTCGTTGTCGATGATTGCGGCAATACACACGCAAGGCTTCAGCAGCGTTCATCCCATTTTGGTAATAGAGTTTGATCAATTCACCGCGAACTTTCCTAGGAAGACTCATATCGTCGGCATGTGCGAGTTCCCGAATGACGACTTCGCATACCCGCTTGGTATTTTATAGGTTTCCTCCGCTGAATATCTGGCGACCGGCGTTCTGTGATTGGTTTCTTGACTCTGTCACATGCAAATTTATTGCGTGCGCCCAGATCGTGTTTTATTGGCCGGTTTTCAGAACTCTTTTTTGTGTTTGCAGAACACGTCCGTTTTTAGACATATCGGTACCGTTTCAACGCTATTTAGGGTTTTCGCATGTGCTGAACATTTTGCGATGGTAAAAAGTAGACGTTGCCATTCGAAAATTTCGAGTTTCTGTCACTATAACTGTAACCGCGAGGGCCACTGTGTTGCCATTCACAGAATCTCGAGCGCATATCTCAAAAGAACTATATTTGAAGTATCATCTTGATCGGTTAAATAGAATGGACGCTAGAAGTGCAGATGTTGGCAAAGTTTTTTTACAATCACCCTGTATATATATATATATATATATATATATATGAAGCGGAACCAATGATGTACTTTTATTGAGGACTGATTGTTATATATGAAATTAGTACTCAGAAATACATTTTTTTATATTTATTTATCTGTAACCCAAAATGAATACCTTCTAAAAAGAAAAAATAATATTAGGAATAGAAAACGAGAGACTTTCCCCCTCGGTGACCGTATTTTTTTATTAGAAACATATATATATATATATATATATATATATATATATATATATATATATATATATATATATATATATATATATATATATATATATATATACACACACACACACATATATGTGTGTGTGTGATTTCTTTTACTTCTTATATTAAGAAGATGGTGACTAATTTATATCTAAGAAGTTATTGTATTTATATTAAGCTCATTGTACTTTATTTACTATTTCATCATTCAGGGATTGATACTGTTGATCCGAAATGATTCCCAAATATTTTCAAAATTTCTTTGATCCCCGGAAGATACTAATTTTACATTTTTGGATTATCAGAAAACACATTACTATTTTATAGAAATTCATGAAATTAAGGATTTACAATTTTTGAAAAATTAAATTGGGTTCTATCAGTGATTTATCGACTTCCAGGAAGGAAATTTATAAATAAACCTATATCGAATAAATCAGTTTATATTTATTATACAAAATATCATTTTCAATTCCCAAATTCATCAATAAATATTTAAATTGCATTCAGAAGATAATCTTCAATTCAAGATTGAATTAACATTTTAAAGAAAATTAGAATGAAAAAATACTGTTTCCTCTCCTAAATCTATAGAAGATGATTACTAACAGTATCCTCTATTCATTATCGAGACATTTTCTGATTGTAAATTATTCGAAATTTAAATATTAGATTGGAAAAATAAATTTGTAATTTAAAATTTACATTTCCATTAAATCACAACAAAAATTTTGTTCATTTTTTTCCCTCCTTTGCAAATATTTTTATCGAAATTTAAATAAAGTTTATTAAATACAAAAATTTTTTTACTGGGATTTGTATGAAACCGGATTTTTATCGTAACGACATTTAATAAAAAAAATCTAACAATAAGAATATGTAAATCATAAAAAAATAATTTTTATAATAATAAAAATTTTGTTTCTATTTTCATGGAATGTAGAAAACATATTATTTATTACATAAACTTTATTAGCGTATAAAGACAGCAGTGATCAAATTTAAGAAATTACAACAACTGTCCCACGATATCAATGGGCGAAGAGAATATCATAAATCACGAAAATAGTTATGATGCTTAAAACATTCGGTTTAAGTTACCATTAATCACTGATTAAAATACCCTTTCCTAATTTTTCAAGAGAGAGGATAAAACACATTACCCCTACCCACCGTCTACCACCCTTCTTCCTTTGTCGGAACTTTCGCTGCAACAAACTCTTCTCTGAGACCATGGCCTTTGCTATTGTTTCTACTGTCGGCCATTATTATTGTGGCCAACAATGGGTCCGATTTCCATTTAGCGAATCGGGTCACTCAGAGAAGAATATCGTCCCGGTCCGCAGGGACAAAAGGGTCCCCACGGCCAGCCAGTCCCCCAACAACAATAGGCTCTGGAGAAAATAAAAGCAGCACCCCATACCCTGACAATACCAACAGGATGCCACTCGTTGAAAACTCAAATATACGCCGGGACAAAGGACCGGAATCCTAGCCTTCTAGTTCGCTGTCCTAGTGTTTCTGTTCATTGTCTTTCGTAGGGAAAACCCATTGTGAGGCAGCATCCCTATTTTTCCCTGCCACCCGACGGGAAAATTTCCTTGCCATTGTTTCGTCGCCAATGAGATGGTTTTGGCGAGGGTAAGGATAGAAAGGAGGGGGTACTTTTTCAATTGAAATGGAACTCAATCCTTGATTTTTAAATCGGGAATCCTCTTTCCGTCTTATTATTGTGTTCAAGCAATTAAGGTCTAAAAAGAGATGGATCGGATTGGTTCTCATTTCCCATTTAAATCATTGTTTGCAATTCGTTTTAGTATTTTTATGCAGCCAGGAAAATTAATTGTAAATGAAGCTTAATTCATTTTCTGGAAAATGTTCAGGAAGGTGATGAATCTTTTTTTTTTCCTTCTTTGTTAATTTGTTTCCATTTTTAACTACAACTTACATCTTTCAAGAACACGTGGAAAATATTATTTAATTTTATTTAGAAGCTCAAATAACGGTTCTTTTAAAGGAGTCATTTTGATTTATTCTTTTCGGCAATACTTAAAATTATTTTTACGTAATCGACCATGTGACAATACTTCAAGTTAATTTACCAATACTCACAAAGTTAATTTAATAACAATTTAGCTGACCATCATTTGCAATTTGGTGTCCAGTGTTTCTCTAACTCCTAATCCATTCTATCTTCAGCACTAACTTTTAAATATCCAAGAATTTTTAAAGTAATGCTTCTGAATTTCTCAAGTTGACATGTCATTCTTATATTTTCCCTTCTCTTACCTTTCCTTTCTTGAACTTTTCCTTTTTATAATTTTTATCCTCTGCTTCAATCTAATTTATTTTTCTGAAATTCTGAAAGCGATTCGTTTAATCAGATATTCGGATAGATGAAATTCGAATAATTGTAGTTGTACTGTAGTCACTACAAGAAAACAAATATGAGATATATGTCATAGGAAGATTTTAGATGACAGAATTATTTTATTATTCAATTATATTTTTCTGCGCGTGTGCACGCACACACACACACATTACTTTAAAATAATACATTCATTTCGCGTATCTTATACAAATTATAAAGTCATTAACATACCTCTGTATTGTAACATATTACTCAATTTCTGACTGCTGTTTACATTGTCTTCACACTGACTGTAATTCTATTCTGTGTTTCTTTTTTCTATTTTTGCTTTATATTTATTAATTTATTATTTACAAATGCCTGTCGTTAGACAACGGGCTCTCCAATATCTTGCAACAACTCTCCTAGAAAAAACAGATAGCGCAGAGCACTCGTCCCTATGTGAAGCAGTCATAACATGTCCAGGCATACAAAGAGAACACGCAGGGGAGTCCGCAGTGTTAAAACGGAAGAGATGGGCACGGAGACAGTCGTGACCAGTCATTTTTGCTTTATATCATATGAGATAACGACAATTTCGTAATTATATTTATTGTTGTATGTTCCAGTGGCTTAGTAGCTTCACGCCACT
Source organism: Latrodectus hesperus (assembly GCA_037975125.1). Classification (NCBI taxonomy): domain Eukaryota; kingdom Metazoa; phylum Arthropoda; class Arachnida; order Araneae; family Theridiidae; genus Latrodectus; species Latrodectus hesperus. Next base: position 83,892,669 of record CM075850.1, read on the forward strand.
TCCCGTTAAAATCAGCAAAGTGAAGCATGGTTTTGCTGCGGGCAGAGTTTAAGAGGGTGATCACATTCTCCCTCACTAGTTTGCTTGAGTTCCGTGGGAAAAACTCCAAACTTAGAATGTCCCACTACCTACGATAAGTCCTACCGAAAGGCTATACTGTGGATCTATAAGTACTCTTTAATGGTTTTCATCTGACTCAGTGTAACCTGTTGTGTGAGTACTGGGAGGGGGTCTTCGGCCTACCTGTCTGCTTCCACCGAACTGGTAGAGCCCGCAGGGAAGCATGCTAGTGTTCTCGTACTGCCATTGCTGAACAATGATGAATCGATGTTGCTTTTCTGCCGCTGCATGTTCTTATGTTGGTGTAAGTGCATGGGAGTTTTCCGGGTTTGTACCCTTGTGACATGTATTAATGTTTCTCTGTCTATAAAAAAGAAACTAGGTGTGCTTTCCGGTATTGGGTTATTATCTTATATTTCGAACTCAGCTAGCAATTTTTGCATTTACAGTAAGATCTTCCACGATAGCATTTCGGTTACTTAAGCAACATTGCTTTAATTATTGTTTATCAGCTTATACTTCCAGATAAAAGTTATACCATCCATTGATTAATATATACTTAACATTGCAATGTATTTTTAAATCTATTTTTTATTTAAAATGTGTCATTTGATATGTTCTTCGCCAGTCATAATATCCTGATGTTAAACTTCACTGTTAAACTTTCTTGAAGTGTATATATATGACTCTTTCCTCTTTTTACTTATATACGTTTTTATTTTTGCGTTTATTATTTATATTTACATTCGTATATGCATACGCCTATATATATATATATATATTTACAGACAAATGTAGAAACTTATGTATACAATTTGTAATATTAATATATCAAATTTTTATTTTGAGCTCCAGTATAAATTAATTTGCGAATTTTAAAACAAAAAATTAGTTATATTTATTAATTTGGAGTTAAATTATTTTTTAATTTATATGTAATTTAAACACAATATTTTAATTCAAAATTAACTATTATCAAAATATTTTTTTATTTTAATATCAATCAGATAATACTTAAATTTATCTGAAATATTTATTATTATCTGAATACTTCTCAAAATTTAAGTATTTAAATTATAAATATTTTATTTTTTGTTTTCTTTGTTAAGTGCAAGTTATCTAAATCGTCTGCATTCCTAGAGCAGATAAAAATGGCGTTTGGAATTTACGGAATACTAAAATTCATGATTTCAGACAGCACACTCCCCCAAAAAAATAAATGGGGAGGGGGGAAGCAACAACTTTGTATTTTTTACGTCACGGTTTCTTTTGTGCGCGTGCCAGCTTTATTTTATATTTTATTTCCAAAGAGAGCATAACAGGCGAAAAGCGTGCCTACCAAATCAAAGGCCCGTCAGTGGTAGAGAGTGGGTCCGGCCAACAATAGGCTGGCAGAATACGTTGTTGCCGGACTATTGTCCGGTTTCTTTTGTGTTCCGAGCTGGATAGCAATGTGTTCCTTTTCATTTATTTACTTTTCTCTCTCTCGTCTTATTTCGCTTCTTTTATCATTTACAGTTTGTTACTTCTTACTCATTCATGGCAGCCGTGGAAGGGGGGAGTGGAGGGGGTGCCAGGCGGAAATCTTATCGAGCTCCGGTACTAATGGAAAGTTCGTCATTGTCTATTTGTTTATCTGTCGTTTTTTTATTTCTATTTGCCTCATCGCGTGTGGCATTCTTATTCATCTTTTCTTTTAGAATTTAGGGAAAATAAAAATGGCCAGCCGTGTTTTTAACTGTTGCTACTTTGGCGAACTATTTGCATGGTTGGGAAAATCTCTGGCAATGAATTGAACTTTTTTTGTAGCTGTATTTGGGCGAAATAATTTGTAACTGTAAAAAAACATATTCATTTTCTTAAACATGTTAAATTTCTTGGAAGATATTATTGCTAGTTTATATATATATATATATATATATATATATATATATATATATATATATAAATTTAATAATTCTTATTTGTTATAGATCATTTCATGATAAAAATTAAATAAATTACTTGTGATTAATGTTATAAACAAAGAAAGTGTAAGAGAAACAGACAAAAAAATTTATAATGACTCAACAAAAACAGCAAAAATCTAGACAATAAAAAAATGATAAACTCATAGAAAAATACTAATGGATTTCATGAAAATTTAAAGATGGGAATATTCGATAAGAATATCGTAGAATTTGAGGAGAACTAAGGTGAATGTAGAAAGAATATAGATATTAATAAAATATTGACTGTAAAAAAGATTATACAAATTGACATTAAAACGAAGAAATGATCATAAGAATAAAGAAAACCATGACTAGTGATGAATCACAGTTACATAAATATAGAAAAAGGTACCATAAAACTCATGGTGATATTTATATATTTTATATTCAAAATATTTATTACTGCACATCTATCAAAATATTAGAATAGTAACCATGAGACATCTATTTCGTACATATTGTAATTCTAAACGTCCAACTGTACTGATTCTGGCCATTATAATTTGCTTTCTCCGCGGAAGATTCGGTCTTAGACGAACGGATGAGGGTTTGAATATTTGGAATGATTTTCTCTTCAAATAAAAACACGTAAATTATTGTATCCTTAGATAAACTGGAACTTATTTTAAAGAGCGTCTGGCTTCAATCACTTTGCATGCAATCTTGACATTCTACAGCTCAACTCCTTTCAGCAAAACTAGATCTTGAGTTCAAAGTAATACACCTATTGACCTATGTACGCTGAATATAACTCAATGAAAAATTTTGAGCTGTTTCGCTTCATACACTCCATTTCTCACTGCCAAATGAAACTGCTTGTTTGCCTCGAGAATAACTTTCCATTTCAACAGGATGAGCCAGAGAAAATGCAACAACTTAAGCATTGAATAATTGGAGAATAACTCACACGCATGAGGTACAATCTCTCTCTCTTGCTTAAATACCGCTAATTCATAGCATCTTTAACCTCCATTTGAAATGGACAGCTCTTGTTACTATAGCAATCATCACTAACCAGACAACTTGGCGAGAGGTATGCCCATGGTAGATAGACATTAGCTATCTTGTTCTGTCGAACTGAAAATTAATTGTTCTATCGAACTTAACGACAAATTCCATTCGTGGTAGCATATTAGCAATTTTTTTCTAATATCATTTATATTTTTCGAATACAAACTCAAAACTTTGAAATTACCCTCATTGCAAGTCCAGGTTTGCTCGTAGCATAACTGTATTTGTCAAGATTCAAATTTTTAATTGATTCCTAAAAGTCATGAATTCAAGTAAATCCCTTTGTAATATTATTTTTAAATCATATTTTAGTGAAAAGTAAGTAATTTCATTTTACAAATAAAATGATAAAGCAAAAAACATAATATTAAATCGTAATTCATTTAAAAATAATTAGAAAAGCTATTTCTCATAATATCCTTTAGGCTGTTTTATTTAGATATTAGTTAAATTTGAATTTTGCATTACACATTTACTTTTATTCTCAAATATTTTGACTTCAAAGTTGAAAGCAATATTTAGTCTCACAGAAAACTTCTATTTAAATAATTAAAGAATGTCATCTATGTCATATATATATAACCCAAGAACGTTAGTAGCGTGCTTAATTTTGATTAGGCTTATTAAAATCATGTTTCAACAAAGTCATATATGGAGGAGGTAGTGTGCAGCTTATGTTGGACCGAGGTCCGAAGCACCCATAGACAAGTCCAAAGATAGAAGTCTGTCTATGCTTCATTGCCTGCAGATCTTAGCTGAGAAGAATGGAATCGTTTGAACGTGGTACAAAAAATAATCCTACTTGTTAAAATTGCTGTAACCATCCAGCCTCACCGAAACATTTTCCGGATTGGGTTTGACTTTCTGAGGAGGATTTATCCACAGATCCTCTGCTAGTCATCGACTTTCTGACTGTCAACAATTTATTGGAGTGACCTGACAAATGTCAGATCTTTAAAGAGGATAAGCCACAACAGCAACAAAATCATGTTTCTTTAATCTGTAGTCATTGTACCTAATTGCGTGGTGACAGTATTGTTTTCTTTTAATATTTAAATTGCAGTGAATTCTGATTTCTTTGCAAAAAGGCATTACCTCGATTTAGTAATTTAAAACAATCATTATATAGTTGTTTATATTTATTACTCTAAATGAGAAAAATATTTATGCTTTATTATTTTGAATGATAAGGATGTTTTGAGGTCGTTGTTGAACATTTTTTTATTCAAATCTGTTGCATTCATAGCAAACATACATCAATTTTTCGGCGGAAATTTTTTACAGTGTTTGGAGGAATTTGGAGAAAGATAGATTTGTAAAATTACAAGCATTTACTTTTTGAAAATAATTTCCTTTTACTGTTTGATAAAGAGAACTATTTGTCACGCTTTTACTTTATGAAAGCAGTTTGGAATATTCGAAATTTCTTCTTTTGTAATATTATTTACTGTCATTGATAGGTCGTTCCGGTACTATTCTGAAAAGCCTTACAACATCTTCTAAATACAGTATCACCTTTCATGTGGCTCTCTGTAAGCATTTACATTGTTAGTTGTGAAATGTATTAAAAAAATTGTCATTTTAATAATAGTTGATTTGAATTAAATAAAACGCATTAATATAATGGAACGATTAATAAAAAGTGATGATAATTTTACTAATGTAAGACTTGCGATATATTTATGGTGCATAATATACACAATATGAGGTGATACTTATACAACTATAATCGGGATTTTTTGAACCAATCTGTTACTAGGAGGCATACGTATAAAGTTTATATTTCATAACAAATATCAAGCTTCAAAAACTTGATATTAGTGAAGGGCTTTGTTTATGAAATTATCCTTATTTCCTAATATAAGCAAAATAACCAAACACTTTTAAATGAAAAATATGTTGTAATATTTGAAGGTTACTTGAAGTTACGTACCAGTTTTTTCCCATTGCAATGTTTATTTAATCCATTGATTTTTTTCCCATATTTTTAAAACAATATCTATTCTTTTTACGACGATTTTAATATATTTCCTTTCGATTACTTTCTTTGAAACCTGTCAACTTCAAACATTTTCTCCAATCAATACCCAATAAACATTTTTTTTTCTAGCTTCAAACTCGTTTTTCAAGACAAGTTAAATGCCTAAATGAGGAAATTACATGACGAAAAGTACTGCTTTTTCCCTAAATTATTCCCTACACCTCATAGAGTGATATGTCATCACAGGTTTCAAGGATTTGTCTTGCTTTCGGGCAGTATTGTAGTGTCTTTGTTATTGTGCGACTGAACCTTTTGTCTACTGTAGCGGTTACAGTGACAAAAGCCCCCAGGATAATAGGAGACCCCATTTGTGTAGTTTGGCAGCACTTATGCGGAGTCCGTACTTCCGTCTAATTGGTTGCCGAAGACAATGAAAAGACTTTTGCAACAGCATTTAGGTGTTTTTACACGGATGGTGTCTGTCAAAGTGGATAATATTTTTTCTATTAAGTGTTTTATTTATAAGTGACACAATTTCACGATAAGTGCAATTTTTTCTGTTGTTTTTGTTCAAGTCCGCAGGAGACAACGCTTCTTATTGTTTAACTGTTAGTATTTGCGAAAATGATTTTTGGTGCGCTGGTTGTATGACTAGAAAAAAAATGAAACATTCTGAAGGGCTGTCAGCTGACATGAAAAGATATTTTTCATTTAACCTACAAGGGAAATACGCAATTCAATTTATGTGCCATAAATTTCCGTATAAATTTAAAATGGTGATAACTTCTATGTTATTTTAATGGATTAAATTCAATATCGATAGATCATTATCGCCTGGATACATACTCAACCGAATTTACCAAAGAATTTCCCAAAGAAAATATCACAATAAAGCTTTAAATACATATTTTTGTTTATTGCGATTATTTCATACATCTAATGAAGCTACTATCAACGCCAAAGGTGGCTTGGTATCGAAAGGCATCGCTCTCGTAACTGGGAAGCAGTGGGTTCTATACTTGACGCAGCTGAATGTCCGTCGTGCTCAGTAATGGTACTTGAGGCATGTAAAACAAATCTTAATGAGTTTCCATTTGTGTAGCGTGATGTAGAAACGAAGTTGCCAGTGACCGTGGTGTCATTGACTGATCTTCGTCAATTGACAGTGGTTAAAAATCACGTCGCAATCAAGCTTTGTTTGGCGGCATTTTTAGTCGGGAGGAATGGATAGCTGGAAACTTACTGGAAATAATCACGCTATTGCTTGATAGACTTATCAGATAACTTAAATCGTATAATATAATATACATAGGCTGTGCACGCGAATCCTGGACTGTACCCAAGGTCACACCTGTGCTGGCACCCTTCTCTAGTTGTATAGATATTACAATTATGTTATTTTTGGAATCACGCTTCCCCAGAGCTAGGGCTGTTTCATCATAGCGAAAGATCCAGGTTTGATCCCTGCTTTCATAAACAATAGGAGGTGGATGTTTCCCTTCTATTTTCCTCTTCTATCGGGTGAGGGGAGTGTTTGGAGTTTTCTGGTTTTCCTCCCTTATGGACACTGTTACAAAAAATCCTCCCGGAAAGCAGACATTCGAAAATGCTTCATAACAGCCTTAGGCCATTAGCTCGTTCTCCTCTTTTATCTCTTGCCTTCGATTCAACAGTCCATGGATTTGGATGTTTGTAGTGGCTCGGAATCCACTTCAAACTGTAGGTTCCTTTCTTATCAGCCCTCGTGCACGAAAATTAACCTTTGAGTGACAAATGAACCAAACCAAACCTACGTAGTGCAAATTATGCTATTTTTTAAAAATGAATTTAGATTATGATGTTAACTTGTTAAATAATTCTTGAATATTTACTTTGAACTATATCTGTTATCCATTTTTTAATGTAGTTTATGCCAGTTAAAGAATTTAGCGCTGTTAAAGTCATCGGGGAAAAAATAAGGATTGGCTAAAAATAACATGATCTTGTGTGTGTTTGAGTATAAAAATAATGAATGAAATTAGTAGACTTCCTCTGTTTGCATTTGTGGAACTACGTATATTATTTTATTCAGAATAATAAAAAAAAGTGGTAAAGACTAGTCAAGTACTATATTTTTTTGGTGAATGAAATGAGGAGAAATATTTTTATTTCCTTCGGGAAAAAAGAATATGCCTCCCATAAAGAAGGTACGTAAAATGAATGGAAACCACCTCCCGCCCCCCCGTGTTTATATGTCCTTTAATGTTGACAAAGGCGACTGCAGAAGGCTTGTGGCTTTTTTAGAGACCGGAGTAAAAATGAGCGGCATTCAGGGACTAAATATCACACATGCCGAGAAACGCCAAAGAAGGGATGGAGTTGACAAAAGGAAAAGCAAGAAAAAAGAAAACAACGTTTTCTAGTTTCTGTAAAAGAAATCTCAAAGAAACACAAGGTGATGTTCCAACTGCGGGTATAGTGGTGGCGGCGGCGGTATTTTCATGCCCCACGCATGAAAATAGTTTCAACTCGACAATGTCCAGGGCAAAACAAGATTTCAGATTTTTTTCCCAATTTTTTTTGATGTTATTCTTTTAAGGATTTTTCTCGAAGTCGACTTTAGGATTGAATTTATATATATATATATATTTTCACCAATTCCTGTTCTTTTTTTTATTTTGGCGGTAACTCTTTTGTTGGACCTTTTCAACACCTTTTGTTGTCTGAAATGTTGTTTTTTTTCCACCAGGCCCGCTTTTGTAATGGACATTTCCCTTTGTTGGAGCTCCCTGAAATGCTCGTTCCTCTATTTCGGAACCATTAAGAGAGTTCTGTAGCAGACCCATGCCAACACACGCTTCTTTTCAGAAAAAGAGTAGAACCAAAAACTCTTTTTCGGAGTTCCTTTCTTTACACGTTTATTTAGCTCTCGCTTTTTTTTCATTCGGGAAGAGCTGTTATTTGAGATTTGAATTCTTTATAATGAAAGCGTGCTGAGAACGTTTCCTTTTGAGTGGTGTTGGGGAGCGCAGATAAATCATTCCGAATAATGCAATCCGTGTTCCTCATTCATCGGAAATCACTTCGTAACCCATTGTCCTTGAGGAATAAAGTATCAAACCACGAAACATGATAGTAAACTATCGTGCTGATATGGAAGCGATTATATGTGATAATAAAGTTACTTATAATAAATAAATTTACAAATTTATGTACGAGTTAATTATAGATGTATCAAATATAAAATGATATATTTTCGTTTATTTTTCAAAAGTGCCAATAAAATTACGCAAACCTATAGTAATAATAATGCAATCAAAGAAAAAACATAATTTATGAAATTCTGAAAGTTTAAATAAATATAATAATAATAATGCTAATAACGATTTATAAGTGAGGTGATAAATTAACATAATTGCAACTTTTAAAAATTTATAAATATGAAAAGTTTAATTTATCGCTAGGAAATTTGTAAATATGATTTTATAATTTATAAAAACAAATAGCAATTTTATATATGGTGTATTGCTAAATTATTACTGTAAAATCCATATAATAAAAATTGTTCCTGAATTAAAAAAGAAAAAATATAAATTTATAGAATGATTTAAATGTATATCATCATGATTTATATAAAAAATAGTGATGAAATATCTTACTTGCAGGTTAACAATTGTATAAATTTTATATGCTATTATAGTTTTGTTCATACTTAATTTATGTGAATGCAAATCTGATTTATTTCAGTAAAACTTTCTTTTTTAAGGTATATATTTGAAATAAAAATTTTTAATGGCGGGCAGTGGGGGACTAACCCTTCGTCACAATGCCCGTAACTACTATTCATATATCCTTACCCGGTGGGAACCTGTGAACAAAGTCACAGAGGTGAATAGTATTACCCACGGAACATTCGGAAGTACAAGGAAGCATAGGGAGACAATGGAACGTTCATTCATGAACCGGGATTCGAACCCGGGACCAACAGTTTAGGAAGCTAACCACTCAACCGGCAATTTTTGTTTTGGTTTTATTTCCCTTGTAAATTGATACTGATTACTAAAGAGTAATATAAATTTTCTTTTAGATAATTTGTTCTGAATCAGCAAACTTAATTTAACTGTTAAATGGTAATATTTATATTACAGCAAAATTGATGGCATATCCTTTCACTGATTAAATTTATAAAACAATATTAGGGATCAATAATATGACTATGTAACTAAACAATGCATTTGATGAAATTGCAAAAGTGATAACAGCTTGATAAATAAAATTATTTAGATCTTTTTTGTGTTAAATGGTTTTTTTCTTGCATAGGAGTGACACTCTACTGAGACTTTCAGATGAAAGCTACCGATTTCTATACTTAAGGCGAGATTAGAATCCATCAGCTGTTGAACTGGGGCCCCGAGTATTAAAATTCCGAGGATAACAGCTCGTGCCATTTAGATAAGGAGCCACAAAATAATTATAATTCACAACTATATATAATTATATATGAAATGGATCTTTTTTTTTATTGTTTAACTCATTTATATTTTGCAAACAATAATAGCGGCAAAATTTTACTGCGAGAAGAATTTGTCAAAATAAGGAAATAACGAAATATTAACACATTTCTTTTTGAATGAATATAAAAAATTATATGACGATGATATATTTATGAAACAATCCTAAATTTGATGACAAAATGGCATTAAGTATTTGGCTTAAGCATTTATAAACTCATTTAAATGTTATTGTTTGATGATTATTCATGTTTATTTTTTTAAATAGAATGTGTCTCATTTTCGTAGTTTTTTTAAATCAAAATCAATTAAATGTAAGTAGATTAATAATGAATCCTCAACGTTTTTCTTTGCTATTTTAAATGTTTAGTCAAAGATTAAAGTATTATTTTTTAGGATTTAATGTATATATTTTTATTTTAGAAAAATACTGCGTAAATTCTTAGCTTTAGGTTACTAAAATACTCTGGTTAATGAATAAATATAAATTGGTGATTTAATAGGTAAATATATAACTTATAATAATAATGATAATAATAAATATATAATGTCGTAAAATATAAATATATTAGTTTATCATGCCAGGGGCGCGTCCTAAAATACTGATAAATAAAAATCAGGGGCTCCTGATTTTTTATTTATCAGTATTTCATGTAAAATCATTAAAACTTGAAAGTGATATTGCTTATATTAATTATAGAAATTATATGACAACCCCCAAAGAAAAACATTTTTAATAGATTTTCCCCTTTTTTATAAGAAAAAAGCGGAGAATATCAAGAATATCTTAAATTAAAAAATCCAAACTTAATTACTTTTTGCCTTTATCAATTTTATTTAGGGCAAAAAGTTAAAAAAAAAATAAAAATGGGATTCAATGCTTTACTTTTAAGCACTTAACGTAATCAAGCTTACTTCTATGTGTGTGTGTTTCCTAAAATATTCTCCGTATTCCTAACCTGTTCAAGTTCATCCAATCATTCATCCTTAGTTGACAAATGAAAAATTTTATGCTTAAAAGATTTTGAGAATTTGCTACTGTAAATGTTGCTTTCCTGCCTGAATATATTGACCGAGGGAAAAATGCATAGCATACAAGGTTAGGGAAAAAGTCTGATGCTTTTTTTCGATTTGTGGATAATTTTGATTTATTTTTAAAATTACTTACCCTCTATTCCTATAATGTATATTTATATATTATATTTATATGTTCAACATTTTAACAAAGATGCTCTTTTTTTGCAGGTATGTGAAGCATTCTCAAAAGTATTACATCAAAATCGTATGTATTATATTTATTATAAAGATTTTTTTATAATTTATTATTAAGATATTTCTACAACTATTTAAGAACTATTGTAAATGATTTAAAATTAAAGTGAATATTTCTTTAAAATTTACATATTATGTAAATATAAAAATTATTTTACGCACTATCGTATGCTAAGAAATGAAATTAAAGTTAATTATTTGTAAATGGTTATTGTATATGCTTAAATTCCTTGAATTAAAACAGTAAAGAATAAAATCTTTATATGAAATCTACTATTCAAGTTAATTATTTTAATTAATAAGTATATCTGATAACTATTTACTTAAATGTGAAAGCTTTACTGATACAAAGTTATTTAAATTGAATTCCCCATAAAATTATGAGCTTTAAGTACTTAAATAAATTATTAAGATTATTTAAAATTGAAATGTATCTATAACATTGCTCTCATGATGATAAACTGGTACTCTGACTAAAAATCGTCTGCACAAAAAGTAATTTAAAATATACGTATTCAAAATATCGTCTTCTAATGTTTTTTGGAAAAGTTTTAGATTTTTACTGAAAATAGAAGAGCTTTTTATATTTATTAATTAAAAAACCTTGATTATGTTAAAATATTTAATTTTTAATTATTTCATGAAATAGTTAATTTAATCAAAGGAAGAATGTGTATTAGATCTTAGTTATTTTAATGAAATATCTACTAAAGCTTGTGTACTATTACCAAATGGCTACGATGGATGTTTTTAATTGGTTTAAATGTATTCAAATTATTAAAAGTATTCAATTATTATGCCATAGGTTATACGGAAAATCTTATACATAAATTAGTGAGACACTATTCTATCACAAGCTAAACAGTTGATTTCTTAAATTCGTAATCACCATTAGTGATTAGACTTTAATTTTGTTTAATCAGTAAATGATTTTCATTTTTACATTCTAACTTTTATTTCTAATAGTTCCATAAATGCATTATATATATCATCATTTAACATTTTTCATGTCGCTATTCTTCAATTTCCGACAAAATATTTAATTTATATATAGTTTCACAAGTTTTGTAAATGTTTAGTGTGTCACCAGTTGATTTTTCAATACTCCATCCATTGAGTGTAATACTTTTCCGGTTATAATATTTTTCTCAAAAGGTTCCATAAATACTTTATATATCACCCATACACTTTTTCTAATAGCTGTCCGCTTAGTTATGTCCATGATTTTAATCAGTGTGTGAGCACACAAATTCCAAAAATATGGAAATTTCAGGATAATATTATCCATCAACTTATGGCAGAACATTATAAACTAATAGAAGTTCCCAAGTTAAGTCACACAGTTGACTTTCTTTTATTACAATACGTTAAATTTTGGTAAGCAATTTAAAATTTAATTAGTCTCAGAAGTTACGTTAATGTTACCTGTTGAATTCTTATTAGCGAAAATTAAATTTTATCTTGTTATCCAACTTTAAAAACTAATTTGCAACCAAAAAGTCAACAAATAATTAATATGTCAGCATTTTACCTTTTCATCACATGTTGTCTCTCAATTTTCGGAAAAACATTTAATCATCACAATTACTCCAGTTCTTTTAACTTTTAATATATCATAAGCTCATTTTTCAAATGACCTCTAAATTTTGCCCAACATTTTAACCAATATAGTTGTAGACAGACCTTCTATAAATACTTGATATTTTAGCATTTAAATTTTTTGGACGACAATTTTAGGCAAATAACTTAATGGATACAATTGTATGAACTCAATAAATACTCGATACATCACATTCTTGACTTTTTCTTATTGCTATTCGTTATAATTTTGCTTGTTTTGACCAACATTTTAACTAATCTTGTTAAGGCGTTTCATAAATGCCTGATACACTAGCATTTAATTTTTTCATGATGTTGCACAATTTTGGGCAAATATTTGGATTGATACAATTCTAGGAATTCCATAAATACTTGATGAATCTTATTGCCTTTGACCTTTTCTTATTGCTGATTATTAAATTTGGTAAGCAGTTTTACTAATATTGCTCCAAACATATTTGATTGTATGAGCATTTAATTTTTCCTGATGTTGTCCACTAGTTTTCTGTCTATAATTATTCTAAAATACCTGAAAAAGGTCCATCAATTCTTGATCATTATTTTTTCTTATTTTGTCTGTTTGAGGAAGAAAAAAAATTAATGTGGCGCTATTTGCTTTTATACAAGTAATTAAAATGTCCATTTACCGGTTCTAATAATTAATTATCGATTTGTTTTCACTTGTTTGGCTCAATTATTATTTAATAAAAAATATTCTTTCAATATCTCCAATTATTTTACAAAAACGACGTAAAACATGAATCGAGTATTGGAAAAATATCGTAGAATCTGTTTTGTAACCTAAAGATATTAATTTGGAATATGACTATATTGGCCAAAAAAATTATATTTTTTAACTGTATAAAATATATCGTGTTCACAGTACATTAAAATAATAATTCAGAAACCATAACACAAACATTTAATATTTTTTTAAAAATATATAGGATACAAGCATTTTTAAATTTAGTTGAATCTTTCACTTTATTTTGGATAATAATAGAAGTAATTATCATGTGACTAAAAACATTTTAGCAGTGCCATAAAATTGTTTAGTATGAATGCATAATTGCTTAAAAAACAGATTTATTTAATGCGTTATCAAAATTTCTATGTAATGTATCAGGTGTAAAAGTCTCAGATATTTTTAGCACTTTTAATCCTTTAAATTGCAAATTTAACACCAAGAATTGAAAACTGAAGAAATGTTCCCTAAATCCTACCCACAATTTAATTGGAATTTGAATGGGAGTAAAACACTATTGAAGAAGTTTACAATTCTTCAGCAAATGATTAGTGCTATTTTTTGATAAATAAATTAAAATTAATAATCAATTTAAATGCATATATAAAAAATGTATGTTTTCGCATCGATTATATATTTATTTAGCATTTAATCGTTTTAGCTTTTTTCTTACCGTCATCAAGTGTAAAAATATTGTTTATGAGATCGCTTTCATTGCGATAGACAAGAAAATAATGAGGTTTTAATGGCGCGCGCGCAAAAAATATTTTAAACCCGAATATTATAACAATACGGGTTATGAAAATAGATGAAGCGTAAAATTATGGGTCTAAAAACCATGGTTGAAGCTTGAAAATGAAACATTTCTAGTGAGGAATAACTATGAAGTCAAAAACAAAAGAATTTTTACGCTTTGCTAAACATTCTTTTCGTATTTTAATAATAACACAGTAGAAATATTCATCGTTTTTTGTTATTCATTCTGCAATAACATATTATTTTGTTAATAGCTATGGTATTTGCTTATCTGTTTATCAGGTATTCAGAAGCAAAAAAATTGCATTAATTTTTCGCAATTTTCGGGATTTATTGAAATTCCCAGAATTAAATCCTATTTTTATGGAATCTGCTAACTCTTAACTAATGATAACGAACCCTAATGCTGAAAATTGGTTACGATTTAAATATTCATACAATATTTTTTTCGTGATATTATGCCTTCTTGAGAAATAATTAAATCCTTTTGCTTATCGACGATTCATTTTTTCTGGATTAGCTACTATTTGATTTACAAATAGGTTGCAAAATTTAGATCCTTGGTAAATAAAAATTAAATGATTCTAAATTGAAAACATTTTTCTGTATGAATAATTTGCTTGTTCTTACATCAGAGCTTGAAATAGTTTTTAAGCTTAATTTTAAATCATAAGTATTGTGTGCTTAGTGAATTGTTTGGTAAACTATTTTGAATTTTGCAGAACAATAATATAAAAATGTGAATAAATTGAATATTGCGTGAAGGGAAATATCTATAATATTAGCAAAAAAAAAAAAAAAAAATTCGTCTTTCATAGGATTCTAATTTTCTGTAGCTGATGTAGTATGGACTGGAGTTCAGGTGTCGAACTTATCTGCAGCCGTAGCTCAAAATTACTAAGTGGGTGACAGTGTTTAGCAATTTTGACAGAAATAGACAGTCAGAAATGTACTGCAATTATCTGACCTAGTCTGGAATTTTTTTCTTTATGAATTTTAAAGAAAATTAATTTAAATTAATTTATATATCAAACTTTTTCTGATCATTTTAGAACTTCAGATTTTAAATAAGTCGCTCTTGCATTAAAATATTCTTTATATTTCTTTTACATTATCGTTTGCTATGAAATATTTTACAGATAATAATACGAACCCTTTTGTAATTCTGTAATAATTCTGTAACCTGGAATTATTATTTTCTTTTTGCATCATCAGCTCCAAAGTAATTAATTTAAAAAAATTTTATCTATCAGACTTTTTCAGAATATTTTAGAAGTTCACATTTTAAATAAATCACTTGCATTGTATAAAATATTCTTCCTATTTCTTTTACATGATCGTTTGCTATAGAATATTTTATAGATAAGAATGCTGCTCGTATCTGTTCTTAGAACGGTTAATGCCGATTTCATAGTATACATGAAAGAAATAATATTTGAAATAAGTTCATTCTAATTTTCGAACCAAATGAAAAATCTAGTTGTTACCTTCGCTGTTTTCCGCTTTCGCACCTTTAACTTTCGGGATCATTTTTCATTTCCTATCTCGCAGTATGGTGCATTTCGAATGGTGATAACATAATAAACCGTTTTGTTTCCATTCACCTCTTTAAAATCCGAGCCTTTACTTTCGTTCCTTTCATTTTTCATACCATCAAAATGCTTTTCTGCGGAGAAAAAAGGAAGGAAAGCGATGCTGCGAGAAAGGTCTTCATTTTCGCAGACGATTCTTAATTGTTGGAGAGGTGTTGGTCCTCCATATTAATGACGACTTATGACCCTAACTTATCGTTTGCTATTTGGTGTGTGAAATGGGCTGTTCTATTTCGTTTGTGGACATTGCGTCAGCGTACATATTTTTTTTTAAACTTCACGGTTAAAAGTGCAATGAAGCTCTATACAATTGCAAAATAAGATGAATAGTACTTTGAATTTCGACTAAATGGTTTATTTTGAACTTTCTCAACATTTGGCAATTGTTCTTTTGCATAAATAGACTTTTTCCTTATTGTTATAATCTTTTCTATGAATTTTAAATGATTTATTCAGTCAAAACTTAGCATATTTTCCATCTTAAAAACTTACTTTTATTATTCCGCTGATATCTTAAATCGATTTCTATGAATATGATATTCATTAGATTTGAGAATAATTTTTTGTCACGGAAATTAAATTAATTGATTTTGTATTTGATTTTAAGAAAATTAATTGTTACACGTAATTACAATTTTATTTAGGAAACGCATAACAATGCATATAAAATAAATGTTTAAATTTAAAGATTAAATTCGTGCTTGAGAATAGCTCTTCTTTTATAAATATCTTCTCCGCTTGTTAATCATCGTCTAAAATTTTTTAATCGACATCTATTGCGGATTTTAAAAGGCAGTATTCACATTATACAGTTATAGAGAACAAATTCAAAATTTTACCAAATACACATTAAGATCCTGCCTGCAAAGCAAACCATTTGGCGATGGTTTTTAAAGTCACAGCTGGATCCAGACAGAAAAATGCCAACTCTTGATGTTGCCACTTATCATTCTGGGATTTCTTGGAAAACAATTCATCTCTCTGTCTTTCATCCCTAGTGATGATCCCGTTCTGGAGTAATAGTTCTTTAATTTTAATAAGAGGTAGAGAGAGAGAGAGAAGTTCTCCATAAATCTGAGTTAAAATTGTCAGTATATGCAAGATCGAAATAGTGCTAAATGTTGCAAAATTTTATTTTTTTTATCGTCAAAAATAAGCTGCTGTTTCAGATGTAATTTAACGTTATGTGTAATTTATAATTCCTCACCAGCACTATAACCTGTAACAGGCCAATGCTGTCGCACCAATTCTTCCCTACCTTGCCCAATCCTAAAACAGACGCTTTCAATCAATTCATTCCTATTGTTTTTAGGCTCTTTTCGACTTCAATCATAATCTGTTTAGGGGACTTCCTCTTCGTCGTTTTGTCACCAAAATTGAAAAGACGACTTTTTCGGTGATGGAAAGTTGGTAGTGAAAGGGAAAAAATCATTAATATTTGCATAAATGCTTCATAAACTGTATAAACATGCATAAATGAAGAAAATATTTTCGTTGTGGCAGACACTAAAAAGTTGGAATTTTGCTCATGCAATTTTCTTCTGAGTTAAGAGTGTATTTAAATATTTCACTACATCATAAGAACTAGAAGGTACAATGTTAAATTCAGCGTCATCTACGATTGCAGTTTACAAATCATCACTTTGGGATATTTTTGATATTTATACTATTAAATGAATACTTTTTTCATATTAAGATTGATGTGAGTCCTCGTTATTTTTGATTTACAATATTATAGTTTGATGAATAAAAAGAAGTTATTTTGTAATACAGTTAGATATTCGAAAAAATTATATTTTTTCGTTTTAAATATATCTGTAATATACTATTTGAAAACACTTTCTTCTGCACATTCTTTGATGAAAACACACACGATCAATTTTTTGTCATATTTATATCCGCTGTTTTAAAATGTTATAAAACAATGTTTTTCGTTTTATCGATCCATTGTATTTTCTTAAGAATTGAGTGAATTTTATGTGATTTATTCTAATTTTGCAAACTATTGATGATAGTTGTTGGAAAATACTATTTTGGCTACTTTTGTTGCTGTCATTCAGAAAGAGCCAACTTTCACCCATTGACGTTTGTGGCCAAATTTTTATTAGTAAGATCTTCTCAGTTCGAGTAAAAAAATTGCATAAAAGTCGCCACTTTGATGTAATTGCCTTAATTAAACACTTTTATCCACATTTTTTATTCACTACTGCTGTTACGATGGTATCAATACGTTAGGAATTCTTCGATAGCGTCCGTTCTTGATGTCGTTATTAGATTCAGAGAAGAGCCAAATTTTTCAGATGGATCAATAGTGCCGGTAATTCCCAGTCAATTGGTAGCCATTTTTGGCTATTTGTCGCCAAATATGGTATTAGCTTTTTTTAAAACGATTGAACTAAATGTGCGATGTACAACTATTCTCAGAAATAGGACTGTTCACTCATTAATCTCTTCCACCACTGCTTTTGTGAACATTTTTGTGAAAGAAATGCAAAGTTAAGAAAATAATAATAATTAAAGCACATCAGTTATTCTAAAAAGTAATAACGATTTCACGCGAGAGAAATCACTCAAATTGTTGACGAATATTAAGTTAGAACTCTGGCCTACTAAATAGGGACTCCTTGCATATAAAAGGAAGTGTCATTTGCATAGGTGACTTACGGGTCTTCGAATCAAGGTCAGCAAAATAGTAAAAAGGATTCTTTTCATTAACTACGTAAAATTCACTTAACCCCTTATAAAGTTAATATACAAGGAAAAGCGAGTTGATTATATAATTGCTCGGAATATTTATTTTTTATGAATATTAACTGCAGTTAACAATTTTAAAATGATTGTTTTTAATAATGATTTTCCATTGTCAGCTTTGATTAATAATATGCTCTTGGAGATGTTTTCTTATTCTTGCGCAAATACTTATTTATGATTATTACAATATAATTGCTCAAGAGGAAAAATTATATAATTATTTCCAGCATTTACGAAACTTTTATTCCTTATTTTAATAATAATTATAGATACAATTTATATTCTTTATTGATAATTCATACTGTACTTTTTATATTAATTTAATGATAGTTTTAGACATTTAGCTGGATAAAATATTTGTAGGTTGAAATGATTTTGCGCTTACAATTAAAGGTACATTCTTTTATGTTTTTAATGATTTAGAATTGCTAAAGATTTCTAGTTTAAAAGTTCAATTTTTAATTTTTTTATAATATATGATTTTTACTAAAATTGAATCTGTATGAACAAAAGCAATTCAGATGTTTGTAGTTTTATAAGAAATTGTACGATCAGAAAATGAGCAAAACAAAATTTTTTAAAAAATTTTATTATTTTTCATCTTTTTAAAATGAAATTCTTATAATAATTTCTTATAAAATTTATAATATTAATTTTTACATTAAAAAATTCTGTCATAAGTGAATAATGAAAATTTTATCTCTTTTTAAAATTGTTTTTTTAAAAAAAACGAAAGTAATTACTTTTGAAAAATTGCTCTTTTTCCGACATCAAAAATACTTCCGGCGTTTTTCTCTTTACAAATTGACGAATTATTTATTTTTTTATTTGTCAACAAGAGTTTGAACACTTGTTGCATAGCCTCAAGTTCTCTTTAGAATAAATTTGACAGACTTCTGAGAGGGATTTGTTTCGTCTGTTAAGAGAAGTATCCCCTGATATCGAACTTATTTTTTAAAAATACAAATTGATGCGTATGTATAATTTATGCTTTCATGTTTATAATTAAATTTAATTAATTAAAATATTATTTTATTTTTAAATTTAATTGAGAGAATTCTAATTATAATTAATTAGAATAATTAGCGAATAAGTGCTTAAATGCGCCAAATTTGGAAGTTATTTTACATAACTTATTACTCTTCCCAACACCCTAAACTTTTTAAATGATTATAAATAATTGATATATAATTGTATACCTTATTGAATTTTCAGCGTGTGTTCGTTATATTATTTACATTTAATAAGCTTTTCGAAAAAGTTGTGGAAAACTTTTTATTAGATTCGTAATACCCGAATTTTGTTTGAAACATAAAAGCTTGCTTATTTGGATATCACATACAAGAAATTCTGATGAAACATCTCACAAAATTAAACTTATTACAAATTCCACTTGAATGATCACCATCATGCCTTTATGGTAGCTTTATGGTATTCCGAATGGAAGTTATTGGATTCGATTCTATCTCTACCACTCTAGGAGAATGGGAGATGGGTGTTACCGTTACTTGTTGTGCACCTTCAGTGGTGGGTGCTTGAGAATTTTCCTTACTAAACAAGACTACCGTTCCCTGTTCGTGAAAAGTTATCCTAGAAGATAACATGTGGCAGATATTTTATGGCGGTGATTACAATGGAATCGATTATTGGACAATCCGCTGCATGGTTTAGTCATTGAATAGTTTTAATGAAATATGATATAAATATGTGAATGCTGAACAGGTAACTGTATGTACAGAAGTTCTCGTTGCCCCTCTAATTATATTGTCTAACAAAGATATATTATGGCAATGAAGTCCCCAAAGTCGTGACTACAGAGGGTATTAACACATTTTAAGAACGATTTCGATTAAGAATTTTAAAAAAGTAAATGTTTTAGAACAAAAATGTTTTTCAACAGCTTATTATTTGAAATGAGAAATATCGTCTGCTACGTTTAAAATTTATCGTTCTTTCAAAATGTCGCATGTAAACAAGCTGTGGATTGAGGGATATGTTTTTGCGCTTTCGAAGAGAAATATTCTTATTCCAGGATTCAAAAATGTTGCGAAATGCATGGTATTAAAATTTCTAACTGCAAAATAAGCAACATTATTAATCGGACAGGTAAAAACCGTCAATCATTATTTCTATATGGAAAAAATACTCCAAACGAATATCCGAAAAAAGTAAATACTGTTTCAAATGTTTCTAAAGTGAAATGAGAAAAAATTTACAAACTTGGCTCCGTCAATGTAAAGAAAGTTTCGGTAAGGGGTTTATGATAGTCGCAGGTTTCTCCTACAATGGGAAATTAAAAATAAAAAGAGTAGGAAAAAATGTTAAAATCAACTCATCATACTATCAGGAGAAGATTTTGCGTCCAATATTTACAGAAGAAATTCCACTTCTTTATCCCAAAGTCTTTCAAAGAGGGAAACTTCATCAAGACAAAGCTACAAGTCATACTTCGAAAACTACCACTGCATTCCTTGAAGAAATGAAGACTAATACAGGTATTGCATGTATACCATTTCAACATATTCCTGTGAAGTCCCATGACGTTTCAACTATGGACTATTGTGCCTTTGGTCTGTTAAAAAGAGCTCTTTCTAAGCGCAAACCCACCACGATAGATGGACTTTTGAAAGTAGTAGAAGAGGAATGGAAAGCAATACCCCTGTAAATTTTACGAAAAGCTCTTTTATCATGGAAATCACGATGCAGACTTATAGTCCAGAAAAAAGGCTATCAGATCGAACATTTAAAAAAATAGTCTTTAAATTTTAAATATTAATTAAATGGCCCCGAAGTCGTTCTAAAATGTGTAAATACCCTCTGAATTTTCATATTTTTAAAAGTATATAAACTACAGAAATGAATTCTTCAAATAGATAGTCTTACAAAGTAAACTAACCCAGTTTCTTCATACGGCGATGTACCATGTTATTAATTTCTATAGTAATTCTGTTATACAAAAATATTTGAACTATTGGGAATTTCAAAACTTTTTTTTATTCCGTAATGTTATTTTAACAAATACATAAGGATTTATTCTTCCGTAAATCTAATCAAGCTTTCTTTATTTTTGATAATTTAATGCTTTCAATCCATGATTATATGAAGAACAAACAAATGTGAAAAGAAAATAATTATATTCTTTTAAACATCTTACGAAATAGGTTTCGAATTTAAGAGACAGCAAGAAGTTCTTCTATTGTAAGTCGTCATTAAACATCCTAATCTGATAACTTTTTTTTGGCGACTCTTTTGTTCGAAGTCTTTTTCACTATGGAATATCAAAGACTAAAGCGATCTCTTCAAGAAAGAAATCTTTAGATCCAGAAAAATGAAACTTCACATAAATAAACTTGAAAGAGAATTTTTTTATGTCCATATTTAGAAAAAAAATTAAGAATTCTAAAACCTCCACTTCAAAATGGAACACATTTATTTTCCACACGTATTGAGGACTTACCCACAGTTTTCGAACTTATTTGACAAAGAACAGTGGGGAGGGGAAAAAATTCTCTTAAAAACTTCATCGCTGCCAGAAAGGTCACTGGAATAAAGACTCGAACAATGTTGCCAAAAACGTAAGATGAAAGGATTCGGGAAAACGCTAAGAGAAAAGGAACTTTTAAAGGAATGAGAGGCAAACATTTGAATAGTAGAAAGAAAAGCCGTTTTCGAGTGTGCAGTAACGGGTAGGTAAGGGGTGTGAAAGACAATGGGACTTACTTTTCTTCAACTCTCCCGTTCCTTTTGATACCTGTAATCAATAACGAATAAAATAATAGTAGGGATAAATGAGCGCAGGGGATGGTGTGTGGGAGATTTGTTAAAAAAAAAAATACTCAGACGACGGTAAAAAGCCGCAGAAACCTCCGAAATATACATACACAAAAAAATGTTGCAATTCAAAATCAAAAGAGTGGCTAAGAAGATATAGACACAGAGAGGGGGTAAGAGAAATAATAATAAAAAAACTATATAAATAAATATATACTAGAAATAAGCTCATTCAGTTTTTGAAGGGAACAAAAACACCAAAGTTCTAACAAAAGCAATGGTTTTGTCCGCAGAATAGGACGGTTGCAGTGAATGATAAAAAAAAAAAAAAAAAAACAGAATAAATAAAATAGCAAAAAGAAGGAAAAAAAACAATCTGGCATCAAAAGATTTTGACGAACGAAAAGGCGGTATTTTTCATTCGAAGTCTCACTCCCCCCTTTCAGGCTACCTCCCCGACACCCCAATTCCATTTCGTGGGTGGGAAATAGGGGAGGGGGTGTTCGACCACGGAATTCTCGGTCCCATTGTACTCCAGCCCCCCATTGCATTGTCCAGGCTTTGCAGACGATCATTTCCCTGGGCAGGGCATTGTTTGGCCCGACTTCCAACAACAAGCGACGGACGAACGGACGGACGGCGACAAAAGGCCACCCGTACCTTTTTTATTTTATTTTATTTTTACTTATAGATATATCTTTTTCTTTCTTCTTTTTCCATTTCCAACAGTTAATGTATGATTTTTTTATTTATTTTTTATCATCGAAAAATCTCCGCATTTTGTTGCCTTGGTTGATGCTGCATGGCTGAGTTGAAACATTTTATTCTTATTTTTCACCCACCACCCCCGCAAACCTATCATCGTAACTCTCCAATTCCTTTTAGGTCCCACTTCCATCACTTTTCCCGAATTTTTTTCTCTCAAATAAAGGAAAAATAAATATATCGAACAATGTAAATTTTTATTCACCTGCTTCTAATAATGGCTTGTCAGGTGTGCGTATGTGTGCCTCTAATGAATGTGATCGTCCATGTAATGACAATTGTAAAGTACGCCGCATATCACATTTCACGCTTAAAAATAAAAAATTAAAAAACTATTAAACACACACCATTACAAAAATTTTTTTAATTTCATCATAATATAATCAGACTTCATTTCGAGGGTTTTTTTAAGTCTAATTTTTTAAGAATTAAATTTATGTGACATGAATAATTTGAAAATTGAAAATTCTCTATTAATGCTATATTCTAATTGAAAGTTTTCTAATAAATATTTCACCCTCTGTAACACGCAAATTCTTAAAAATCTATATTGTTTGCATTTTTAATTTCCTTCTTGATACTTTTGTAATCACTTACCTCTTGCGATCATTTTAATATTCTTCGTTTGTAGAAGCTGCTGTATTTTCTCATCATGTTAGGATCTTATGACCTTAAATTTATTTCATAGATTTTTAAGGCGTAATAAAATTAGAATCATGCATATTAATTAAAATCCTTATTTGTGTGTCTGCCGAATATTTGCCTGCAGTGAATTGAGAATGGTTGTATAGAATGGAATGAAACTTATTTTAGCCACTCACTTGAAATTTTCATTGCAGTGCTCTTAAAATTACTACAAATGACATGAATAAAGTCGCGACTTCAGTATGTATGGCATGAAAGTAAAAATTTGTATGGTATCATCTCTTCACCTTTCTTTTTATATTATTTATAATTAAAATTTTTTTTAAAGATTGCGACATATTTTCTTTTCATATTCCCCCCTTAAAAAAAGTGTTGTTTTCGCATCTGCAGCGAATGTGCTTACGCCTTTTCCTATGTACAACCGGTAGAAAAAGGAATTTCATTGGAATGTGGCTGAAAGAAGTCCCACTTTTAATATTTAATAACGTTGTCATTTAAAAGAATTTTTAAGAGTTTCACGCTTTAATCGGTTTGCTTCCAAGTGCAAGATCTCATTTCGTGGGGCAATACAGTATTTTGGACAAAGTGAAGTAAATACAACTTAAAAATTAATTAAATGCCATTATTATTCCAAATCCCAATCGAAACCTACTGACAAGCTACTAATTTCAGATTGGTTTGTCGCTCAACGATCCCTTTTTATTTACGAGGGCTAATCAAGACAGAGTCAATGAAAGGAGTCTAAACAAAGCAATTCATGATTTGATCTGTTGCAACTGGACACAAGAAAAAATGCCCACTGAGTGGGAAGAAGCTTCTGTCTGTCCTATTCACAAAAAAGGTGACAAATTGGAATGCAACAACTATAGAGGAATATCCTTGCTTAACACGGCTTACAAAATCTTCTCCCTTATTCTATTCAGTCGGCTAACATACTACACTTCCAATATTATTGGAAATTACCAGTGTGGATTTAAGAGGGGAAGAACAACGACCGACCAACTACACACTATAAGGCAGATCCTGGAAAAACCAAGGAATATAATATTGATACGTACCATCTTTTTATCGATTTTAAAGCTGCCTATGATAGTGTTTTTCGAGACAAATTATTAGAAGCAATGCTAGAATTTGACATCTCAATGAAGCTGGTTAGCCTTACCAGGATGACTCTAAAAAGAGTCTCCTGTAGAGTAAAAATCTTGTCAAGTCTCTCGGAGCCTTTCTTTACTGAAAAGGCCTTAGACAGGGAGATTCCCTGTCCTGTCTATTGTTTAACATTGCTTTGGAGAAGGCTTTCAGAGACTTTGGTATAAAGACCAGTGGTACTATCCTACATAGAACAATTCAACTTCTTGCCTTTGCCGATGAC
This sequence comes from Latrodectus hesperus, assembly GCA_037975125.1. Taxonomy (NCBI): domain Eukaryota; kingdom Metazoa; phylum Arthropoda; class Arachnida; order Araneae; family Theridiidae; genus Latrodectus; species Latrodectus hesperus. The sequence goes on from CM075850.1 coordinate 83,917,470, forward strand.
ACTGATATCATAGGAAGATCAAAGAGATCTATCATTGAGGCTTTTGTAGCGCTTGAGAATGCGGCAAAGGAAATGGGACTTATTATTAATGCACACAAAACAAAATTTCTGATTGCAACAAATAAAACTTTTGACCCAACTTCTTTGAGGATAGGTGATTATTCTTTTGATTCGGTAAAATAGTTTAGTTACTTAGGAACTTTGATCTCATGTAACAATGATTTAAAAATCGAAATTAATAATAGAATCTTTCTTGCTAATAGATGCTTTTATGGCCTCAGAAGCCAATTCAAATCTGGGTTAATTTCTATAAATACAAAATTGAACCTATATAAAACCCTAATCAGGCCAATTGTTCTGTATGGTAGTGAATGCTGGACCCTCATTAAGACAGAGGAGGTAAAGCTATTGATCTTCGAAAGAAATATTTTGAGGAAGATTTTTGGACCCATCCAAGTGAATAATGAGTGGAGGATTTTATTCAATCATGAAATCAATAGAAAATATAGCAAATACGGTGGGACCGATATTGTAAGAACTATAAAGGCATCATGAATAAGGTGGTTGGGCCACCTGTACAGATGCACCGATGCTTTTCCCACCAAAAAAGTGACATTCTCAAAAATCGAAAGGATTCGTCGTAGAGGACGACCACCTACTGGACGATGTGTCTGGACGATGTTGAAAAAGACCTCAAAATAATGGGAGTCAACCGATGGAGGGCTGTTGCGGCTAATAGAGTCAGCTGGAAGAAGATCAGCGAGTCAGCCTTGGCCTGCAATAGTCTGAGCTTGTGAAGAAGAAGAAGACCCGAGTCCTACATTTTAAAGTGGTTTCCGAACCACTACACACACATCCAAGTATGAAGTCTGATTCAAACCCACCAGTTAATGAATTGAAAACCATAGCGTTAATCTTCCAGCAGCCATCTCTGCGCTTCTAGTTTCACGTTGTTGTTGTTACTTATGACACTTGGACAAGCTAAACTTGCTATGTAGTTAACTCTGTTAATTTAAGTTAATAAAGTGCGTCTTTCGTTTAACCAGAGCATCACGAAGGTGAAAGTATGGCATTGTTCTGAACGCTTCCGATAGATTGCACCACCAGAGGATCCACTCCCTCAATTTTGACACGGATCTGAAGACGCAGGAAATTTTTTAAAGACCAGGACTTTTGATTCCACATATTTAACGAGCACGTATATCGCATGTACTCGGTGGATCTTAGGCGGTATTGGGAATTGGAACCCGCCCTTCCAAACGATAGGCCGATGCTCTAACCACTAGGTACCACGGCTTTCCTTTAGTTTCATTATAATCATTGAGAATATTTTATCTGAAAATCAAACATATTAATAATTTTTTTTCGTGTGAACTAATTTTCAAGTGTAGAATTGCATGAAAATTTGTGTGCCGATTAAATTAGGCTTACACCAAGAAATAATGAACAAAAACTAATTAGAAGTAATTGAATATCTAAAACTCTTTTTTATCAGACCATTACAATCAAACATTCTTTGATGGGAATCGTTCCTATGAAATGTTGAGCTCCATGAAGTCAACCACACCAGTAGAGCAAGAAAAAGTTACATTGAAAAGAACAGCAAGAAAAAATTTTTCGGAGAAATTTGTTTTCACTCTTCTTTGTAAATTTCATACATAAGGCTGAATATTTTTAACTTTTCCTAGAAATTTAACTTATTATATAATTATAATTTAGAAAATCAGTCTTATAAAAATTAATGTCAATGAAATAAGCACCAGTATTAAAATAATTTTTAAGAAAATTAAACGTGATATAAACTAATAAATTAGAGTAAAAGTAAATGTATTTTGATTTTAAAATTTCCAACAATTATAAAAAGAAAAAAAGTAGTGAAGTGATTTCTCATGAGATAAGATCTAAGTTTGGTTTCTTTTAATTAAGAAGAAAAGAAACCATTAGCAATAGTTCTTAAGCCTTACCCATTTTTATATATTAAATTATATGAACGAAATTGTAATATTAATCTATTGTATTGGTTTCTGATATTATGAATAAAATTATAAGTATGAATTTATTGATGAATTAATATTATATATTTGAACAACAGTGTGCCGCAAAAACGCCTTACTTAAATTTTTTATAAATTTAAAATATGTTATAAAATCTTAAAAAATGCTTATTTGAAAATTAGATATTAATATTGCATCTATTAATGCTTTAATAAAAAAAACTTTAATAATGGAATGAAACCAATATTTAACTGAACAAATTAAGTTGGTTTTAAATAAAAAAATTATTTATCCAAATTATTAATCCTCTGTGATTTATTATATTTTGATTTTTTTATTTTTAAATAAAATGCATAGAATATATATATATGTAATATTATTTCTGTTATTTTACAATTTTATAGTATAATTTATGATCGAAGATTCGCTTGATTTTAGCATTACTGAGGATGAATTATTAATTGATAATGAATCACTGCAAATGTTTCGAAAAAAGTGTTATCAGTGATTGTAGCAAAGAAAAAATTTTAAAAAAAATTTTAAATGCTGTAAAATTAGAATTTATTTTTAAATTGTGGAATTTTCATGACGTATGGATATTAGGATTTAGATGCTACATATAAATGTTATTTCGAACTTAAATCTTCATAAAAAAATTCCATACAAGATTTTTTGCATATTGTTAAATCTGCACAAAAAACGTTACATAAATATCGTAAAAACATAATTCAGCAACTACTCTTATACTTTCTGTGAAAGCCAACTAAAAAATTTGAATTCTGGTTGAAAAATCAAAAGTAACATTTAATTATTAGTAATAAAATTATTTCTAATGTATTAGATCCTTTAACATGAATGACTTATTATATAGAAGTTAAATTAACTGTAATAATCTACATTTATTCTTAAAAGCAATCAGTATTTGAAAATAATGAAATACTAAAATAGTATTTGAAAATAATTTTATTAGTGACTGCTCTTAATGTTTTTGAATTGAACTATACAGTTTTTATCTATTAATATCAAAAATTACGTTATTAAAATAATACATTTATGATCTTATCTATGATGGCATTTGTTTGTATGCATAGTTTAATCATTCATGCTCATAGTTGAATCTAGTGTACATTGTTTCAAAATAACTGAGAATGTATTGAAAATATTGAGCGGAACTATCAACTTTTACTCCTAAAAACTTTCTTTAGACATATGTAAATTTTTACTAATTTTAAAGCCAATAAATAAATGGAAAGTACGTATACAGCATAACAGGCTAGCGTATTTTGAAATGAAGAAATGTCTCCCAATTGAAAGCATGGTTTCACAAATTTAGTTCCATTGTTTCAAAGAAAAGAGTTTAAAAGTCCTTTGTAATTTCGTAGTTTTGAGTACTCACTACATTAAGAAAGATCAAAGTTTTCCTTTAATTTTTACCTTTGAAATCTTTGTGTTCTTTTTGCCTAAAACTATATAACTGTATTGAATGACAATTCAATCTAAGTGACTCAATATTCGTATAATTTAACTATATTTTTACCCAACTGAATCACCTGTGAACGTTAGGAAAAACTATGAGAAAATGCTGTTTAAATAGCAATTTTATGTTAAACCACTAACGCTATCATTAAATACTCATGCAGTTTCGAAGAAGATGTCACTATGTCATTTACCATCTAAATAAAATATAATGAATTCTTTTTGGTATCTTTTACCCAATTGATACCATTTGGAAGGATGATGCAAAGGTTGAATAAATACCAAACTGTGTTCGCATCGTCTTTTATCACGTTTACAGCTATGAGCTTGTTCTGGCGAAAGTTATGTTATAGTTATAATGTGTGATTGGCATAACATCGTGGGAACGATACACGTAACGATACGTAATTGATAGCGTAAAACATTTGACATTGTAAAAATTTTTGATAATTAGAGAGAAATTGGAATATATATCTCATTAAAAAAATGCCCAACTTCTCAAAGATTACAATATTACAATGGAAATCTCTATATGACTCGGCTTTTCATGATATCTTTCTGTTATGACCGAATAAGTATTTCCTTTTCAATTTTGTATCTGACAAATGTTTTTCAATTTCGCCCTGAACCATCAAAAATAATATAATATTCTTGAATGTTTTCTAGTAATATAAAAAGCTACGAAAAATCCGACATTATATTGCTACGTATAATTCTTGTTTCATAATTTTAACATATACTCCGAGTTTTCATCAAAACTCATCGGCAAAACTTGACTTGAAACAAATAATCTATCAATTTCTGTCATGCAAAATATTATTTATGCGCTAAAAACCATATTTTAACTGAGGGGAGGGAAACTCTAAAAAATAGTTAGGCACTTTCTCCCAAAATTTTTGCAAAAACTGTTGAACAATATCGAAACCCAATAAAATTTTCGGTAAAAACATATGAAATTGTGTTTGCTCATTTACAAAGGTCATATTACAACCTATCTCGTAGAATGACCAGTTTCAATTTTAAATCAAAATATTAGTTTCCTGTAATAAAATAACATCATTATTTTGCGCCATTGATTTTGCACACTTGTTCAACTTGTCTTATGTCAACTTGTCTTATCAAATCTCTTATGATATAGCTATAAAATCATAAGAAATTTGAATTCATTGTTTTGCTAATCGAAATTAAAGTCCATTTTCGCATAACATTGCGGCATAATTCTTATTTCAATGATTTAAATTAATTTTGTGAATAAAATTAATATAATTTGTAACTATAATCTTTAAGATCTACTTAAATGAAATCTTAAAGTGAATGCATTTTTTTTTAAATTCTCATTAAGGTTTGAAGCAACTTTTTCTTAAAGGTTAATTTTAGTTTTCTTTTATCTTGTTTTCAGAGATGCGTAAAAATAAGAAATGAGTCAAAATTTTAAACACATTTGATTATAGCGTAACTTTTGTGAAATTGATTATTTCCTGGCTAATCTTGGTGAAATTTTAACCTAACGGCTAACAGTATTTAGGACACTGTAATGCATCAATCTTAATTTAATTTGGCCATAAAGTTTATGTCCCAATGTTCTTTGATGTAAAGCAAAATCTTAGAAAAATATTCAGGGATAGAGAAAAAATATGTTTAAAAATATACAGCAGTATGGATATTTTCCTAAATTTTACTGAACATTGTAAAATAGCTGTAAATGAAAAAGTTCTGCCTATACATTCAAAATTTTGCTTCATTTCATGAATAATAACACTGAAACAAGTAGGACAGGTTTCATATATGTATATGTTCATTATTACTTGAGATATCGTTTTTAATATGGGTGAATGGTTGAGAACTTGTGAAAAATGTTCTGAGAAAATCACCTGTAAAATGACAGCGCTTTTGATGGCGACGATGTTGCCACTTCTTTCCGAATCTGGAAGCCAAATATCAGCCACCTACTTACGGCTTTTAATCAGCGCATCATACATTATATAAAAACATATAAGTTAAAATTTTAAAAAGAAGGTTTCTCTTTATCATTTTCGGTTTGAAAATGCATTTTTGAAATGCTGAATGAAATGAAATGCTCTTTTGTTTTTCAAAAGATCCTACTTCTTTTAAAATTTCTGTAACTTAAACATACAATAAAATAAACTGTTTTGTCAACTGGAAAATTTTGAGTACTGTATAAATAAATAAAAAATTGACACCTGTTGTCAAACATCAGTTGTTTAACGCAAGCTTAATGAATTAATAAGAATAAAAAAAACACACTCAAAAGATTTAAAAAAAATTTAGGAGAATTTTTTAAGATTCTTATTTAAATTCAAGAAAACTTAAGATTCGCATTTCACTTTCTAATATATAATAGAAAATTGCAAACTGTAGTCACTTATTTTTGTAGAATTTTTTTTTGTTAAATTGCTTTTATTTAAATGAATTCTGAAGTTATATAATTCTATACGAAAACTAATTCATCTAGTATTACAGTTCCATCTCAAATTAAATTTTTCAGAATCAAAATCACAATTTCCATACAGAATCATTTACATGTAAAACAAATCCGATAAGTTTTAAAATAGTTCAAATCTATGAAATATAAACATATTAATAAGTTTTCGATTTATAAGAAAAATTTCATATTCATAACAATCACTTCATATTTTTTGTTATGGTTATTTAACTATAAAAGTAGCCGAAACCACAACCTTTACAAATTCAAATGATGGAGGATAAATGAAAATTGAAGTTAAACTGATATCGCTTGCGTGATTCTTTAGATAACCATCAAAATGTTGCCAGAATATTGTAATCTAAATCGTTTGTTATTTTAAACAATACGTACGCTTTCATGCGCGAAAAGCGTTCCTTTGTATTTTTTTTATCGTTAAAGACAACATATTATCGATGAATGGATGCGAAAGTTTTTCTTTAATTTTCTATTAAACTGTATCCACAATAATTTCTGAAATAGTTGTGTGAAAAAATAATATACCAATTATTTTTTTTTAAACAGAAAATTGTAATAATGTTTATTAGAAATGGATGAATCGAGGTAGATCAGTAGCTCCATCTATTAGATGATATCGCAATCATCTTTATTTTTCGTAAACTTGGGAAGAAGTAACTAAAGGGATGGAAATGAATATGAAAAATGTTCGTATTTCGTAGATGTTTCTATTTCGTACTTTAATGAGTTATAGCTGGATCTTTTCTTTAAATTTTTTAGCATTTCAATGAATAAGTTTTTGACTCTAAATTTTTAATTATAAATTTAACAAGGTAAAAGCTATTAAAAAATAATTTTCTAATAATGTGAAAACAATAAAGAATGAAGATTTGACTACAGTTAAATTTATATGATTTGAAAAGTATAAAATAGTGTTTTTATTAGAAAAAACCATAAGCAGTTACATTTTTTTAAAACTAATTTTTTGATGTAGAGTATCTTTTAGAAGATTAAGTAGTATTTTAAGTCTTATGAATTCTAAAATATTTTGTACTTTACAAAACTTGAAATTTATATAAGGCATTGTTTTTGTTATCTACGAGTACTATTAAATAGCACCATCACTCTTAAGTAATCGAGTAATTGTTTTAATAATTAATATGCTTAAACTTAAGAAATAAGCCTTATAAGCAGGTAGGCTCTTTTAAATTGGTTATTTGAAATAGTAGATGCATTTCCATATATTAATAATAATAAAATTTAAATTAATTTTTTTAAAATGATAAATTATTTTACTTTAAAAGATGATATAACTATAACCATAACAAGGAAGAGAATTAGAAAAATTTTATTTAATTTTTTATGAAAAATCAATCTTATTTTTAATTAAAACTAACAAAAAATAATTTTTAGAAATAATAAAAGAATAATTCCAAATATAGATTAATTTTATAATCAAGCAAACAAGGATTTATTTATGAAATAAATTGTTTGTTGAAAAGAAGGCGCCTGTTAAAAGGAAATTCATTTATTTCTATTTCGAAATTTTCATTGCAGAAGATTTTTTAAGGGATTAAGGTTGCATTCTGTAAATCGTGTAGAAAAAAAGTAGGAAACGATTAAATATTTTTCATTATTGTTTTTTTATGTTTATTCGTATTATAAAATTAAAAAAGAAGCATTCAGAAAAGTATTATTTCAAAATACTTTTTTGTTTCAGTAATTAATATCTATTTTTACTATTTCCTATTATTTTCCTGTAATTTTCGCAAGTGCTTATTTAGTACTCTATTTACGTTCTATAAATAAAATGAACTAAAATATAATATTATATTCTTTTAGTTTTTATGTAAATGATGCAATTCTAAGCATCCATGTAATTAAAATATTGAGATAAGTCAACAAAACTTCAATAATCTTGACGAAGTCAATTTTTGCAAATATTCATTTCTTCTAATGTTGGTTTCATACTATTCTTAATAGTATGAAATAGTATGATTTATCAGCTCTTGCTTGCAAGGTAATCTTAGTTGTATTTTGCTAATCGTTTCATCTTTATAAAATAGTATATATTTGAAAGATAATTCCCCAAAATACTTTTTATAATATATCAGGAACAGATAAAGGATTTGTATGACAAAATATTTAGTACTTAAAAAGTTTACAAAAAAAAAAATTTTTTTTTCTTATTTTTTTTTAAATTTTCATATATATATATTTTTTTTTTTTGAGTTTCACTTATTACTTTCCATCAGCTATTTATTTAAAATGATCATTCAAAATTGCCCCTTTCATTAATTTATTAGTTAATACTGAATTGAACCGGGTTATTGTACCCGAGTTTAATTAAGTATTGACTAATGAATTAATACGGGTCATTATATATTTTCATTTGAATTAAGTAATTAATTATCACAAATTTTAACTTTAAAATTAAACCTTCTGTAATTCTCTACACGGAGTGAAAAAAATCATTTTTTTTTATGAATAAAACTTTCCTTTTTTGTGACATCTTTCTTTTCTACATAAAAAAGTAAAATAAAAAGTAAAGCGATAGATTATGTTGACCATAAAACAGTGAAAATGACAACTATTTCGGATCGTGGACGTGAAAATAGTTTTAGTTCATTGAATTGATTAAAAATGTGTAACTCTTAATGGTTAACGGTATTATTTATTGGACATTTAAGACGAGTTACTTAAGTATAAAAAAAATTTATTTGCGTATATTTTAAAATTTTATAAGCAGCCTTTTCGTGTTTATATATTATTAATTTTATTTATTTATTGCCCATCAAAAGGATTGTTTGCTGTTGAATATTTCTACAATTATGCATTGTTAAAATGCTAAACATTTTGCTATGGTAATATTAATTTATAACCAAGAAGTATAAGTTTTTCCTTGATAGTGAAAAAACATGAATGTAAATTAGATTCCCTGTATGAAAATGATGATTAAATAATAGAGAAGACCAATTTGGCACTTACACAAATAATTTTAAATTCAAATGCGATTGAATACATAAGGGATTCGATTTTCAAATATTTTACATATGAAAATTATGAGGAAAATTGCTCTCCATGCATTTGTTTAAAATATAACAATTTTAATTAAAAAAGAAAGTCATGCCTCAAAATAGGGAAAAGATATCCTTATGGAATTTTTCTTATAAAAACTGTTTACTTAAAAAAATTAAGTCCTAAAAAATATGAAATTAAAATTTTATAAAAATTCATTTCAGTAAATAAAATTTGAAATTTTTAATTAAATTGAATTTCATTTACAAGTAAAAGATGCGTCTTGTTGAAGATTTTTTATAACATGATTTTTCTTATTATTTCTATTTTCTAATTAGAGTTAGATTTTGTGAAAGAATAATCACTAATTCTTTTGAAATTCTTAGAAATATGTGTAAATATATAGAATATTGTGTCTTCAAAAGGGTTTAAGTGATATTAATAATTTTTTTTATTCTTCTATTTTAAGAGAATAATATCTTTATAAAAAATCTTAATGTTTTGTTTGTCACTCAATGCTGATCTTTTTTTAAAAAAGTAACACCACTCAACACGAGAGTTATTTGACCAGGGCTAAAATTTTAAAGTGGGCACTAAAACACGATAATCATTCATGTCTGTGGAAAGAATCAAATCCACGAACTGTTGAATTGAAAACTACAGTGAAACATATTCAGCTTATTTTATAAAACTCGTATATATTCGAATGTATAATTCCTTATTTAAATAAATGCAGAAGGATTTTTTGTAGCTGTTTAGAAATATCGATCCGACACCGATTATTTTCCAATATTTGGTGATTCGAGTATTTAAATCCTGATTTGAATAACTGCACAAAAAAATTTTTTTACCTAGTAAAACTCTATTAAAAATTCGATTATTTTATCTTCATTCAAATATTTGGGTGCGTCATTTCTAATTTGTACAATTGTATTCGAGAAAATTTGCGCGGTCAGGGATCTTGATCAAAAAAATCTGTTTTTTCCAAAATTTGGGTAATCGAACATCCTATATCAACTCTTAAATATATATATATATATATAAAAAAAAAAAAAAAAAAAAGTGGGGACAATTTGTAAATGGGTTTTTTTTTAAAATTTTTTTTTTATTTTTTTAAATACGCCATCAGGTTATAACATCTGGGAATTGGAAAATACCATCTCTTATTGAAAAAGTTGTATAGTGAAAAATTTTGACATTTTCAATTTTGCTTAAAATTATATTTTCCAGATTTCGTAAGAATATGATGATTCCTCATTCAGATGTGACATTTAATAATTTATGTTTAAATGAAGAACAAAAGAAAAGATAGGGAAAGAAAATATTCAGCCATTTATAAACTGTTCTTATGCTACTGAATTATTGAATTCTTTCATTTAAATGCAATTTATTTGTGAAGCATTCAAGCTGTTGGCTTTTCTTCGCAGCTAAAAGCTCCAGAGAAACCAATAACATTTTGCAAAATTAATTTCCACAACTTGTGTTCTTACTTTTTTTCTCTTTATGTATTCATTTCGACCATTAAAAAAAACTGCCGGACCTATAATTTAAAAATCACTGCAATTGATTCTTTTCCTATTGGTCTTCACTCCCTCCACCCTCTCCCGTGGAATCTTCTCCTCCTTCCGCGGCTCACGAAAAGCTCAAAAATCGAATTGACTTGTATTATTAACCTTTCAATAAGTGCGATTCGAAAGACGTGGACAGTGAATAAATCGAGTGGAAATCTCGCCGATGTCTTCAGAGGAGCTCACGACTCAAAAAGGGTTCTTGAAGTTGGTCAGGGGGAGGAGATTGCAACTCGTGCCTTTCTGCACCCCCCTCCTGTCCCCGGAATCACGCGTTCTTGGGGGTGGAAAAGTTACCGAAAAGCACATTATGGATTTCTGGGTAACCTGTAATTAGGCCTTTCCTTCTTGTTTTGAGGATGAGGGTTAATGGAATATGAATCATACCGTTGCAGAATGAACTAAAAAGACGATATTTTTTTTAATGTAAATTATTTAAGGTTAAAAAAGTAACCTTCAGACATTGATTAATATACGTCCTTCAAAATTTTGTTGCTAATATATATATATATATATATATATATATATATATATATATATATATATATATATAATGTTGATTATTTTAGAATTTTGTAATTGTATTTAAATTAAGTGTACTTGAATTGTTGTTAACTTAGCATAGGATTTGTCACACATTTATAAAATTCCATGCTAAAAAAGTATACAATAGAGGGCTAGAATGTCTATTACTGCGAAGATCACTATCCCACATTCATATTTAGGTTAACAATCTCTTAATAGTATAAAAATAACTATGCACAATTCCTTACTTGCATTGGTTGCATTTTATATTATCTTTATAATGAGAATAAACATTTATTTATTTGTCGTGCATGCGGAAATAAAATAACTAAATATAATTTGAGCTTGATAACTATTACATCCCTTCTGCTCTTAAATTAGTAGTTTCACAGTTGTTGTGCGAGATGAAATTTATTCTACAGTGAATTTGGAACGAAGGGTTGTAGAAGTTTTTGGATATAGGTTAGTAGGATAGTTGATATATAGAGTTATTTTAATTAAATGTGCGTCGGTTGGCCACTGTTAAAAAAAGGGTTATTGGGGAAAAAGACCCGAAATTGCATTTCAGATATGTTTTTGCAAATGCTATAGTTTTCGTTATCTGATAAAAGAAGCGAATGCTCTTTTTTTAATTTTTTCCGACAGTAATAAAAATATGTGATTAAAAAATGAGCATGAATAGGAAGGATTTGATGAAAAAAGTATGAATTATACGCTCTGCGGGTACCTGTAATTTATTTCCCCAAAACAGGCTTTTCGATTCATGGATCCTAAGGTCTAAGGCTAAACTCATTTTCCATATCAATGGCTTACAAAATAATAATGTCACTTCAATGTTGAGAACAGCACTTTTAAACATTTGGACGAATAATAAATGATTATATTGGGAATTTCAAACGACGTGCTGAAAAAATCGAACATAATTGAGATCGTTTTCTTAACGTGGACTCCGATGTACTAGTCGAGGAGTTTGAAGCATTTATTAGAAAATAATAGTTAATAAAGGATGTTGCATCTGTTTGGAAAATTATAATTTGACTATAATGCAACCTATCACTAAAACATTTTTACAAAGAACAAATATAGTGTATCAACTGTCTGATTTATTTCTAATTTTTATGTTAAAGATTGGATAATTTTTTTCCAAAATAAATTCCTGATTATATTTTTAAGAAAAATATAGAATACTTATTTATATGCCAAATTTATTACAACTTTATTAAATGTTAATCATATAAAAATATAGTTTTTTAAGCACTTTCAAATAATTTAATTACAAATTTCTTGTGTTATTAAACGTGAAATAATAACATTAAGTTAAATACTTTAAAACAATATTTTTATCTCTCGTTATAAGGATCGAATTCACTCCTTCAATTACTTTTTAAACCTCGGTTAATATTAACAATTAATCATTATGGAACAGTTGGAAAAGGATAAAAATATTGAAACTAATTTATTAGGTAATCATTGATTACCTAATAAATTAATTTCAATTATTATTGAATACAATACTGAGTTACTGCAAATGATTCATTTTATCATGATCATGAAGTTTTAGATAAATATATTTCATAAAATATTACATAAAATATAAGGAATGATAGATAGTACGTAAAACTCATTTGAAAGTATTCATGCGAAAGATGTATAATGAAGGATTCTAACGTGAATTTGAAACTAAGCATTTGTAAAAAAAAGATAAAGCAGCATCGTAGCTTTTTCTCTTACGGATGTTTAGTTAAAGCAACATCATTACTTTCTTTTGAACTCCTGTTGTAACACGATTTTTATCTATGCTGTCACATATTTCGAACTGCAAACATTCGAATATTTTCCTGCCAATGTTCACTAGCATAGAAGTGATTTTAGAATTCAGTCATTGGTGCACTCATGACTCCCCCCCCCAAAAAAAAAAGAGAATCCCTAATATTTATTAGGGCAGAGAAAACACTCGAGGAATGTTGAATTATCCTGGGTGTATCGCTAGTTTACCTGTTAGGGCTTCTTGTTCAGATGACAAGCAGTTCATAGTTGATTATTTATGTAAATTGATTTGTAATTGCTAATACATAAATCTGTACATCGAGATATATTCTATTGCTGTATAAAATTATTTTCAACTTCAGCATTAATTTAAGCTAATGAAATCTAGAATTAAAATAAATAAGTTGTCATTTGATTCATAAGTAAACTCAATAACTGACTAAGATTCATCTTCTTTCAATCGAGCCACTGAAAATATCTGCTTATCTAAATAATTTGGTATACGGAGAAAGCTAGATTTAGTGAGAAAAAAATTTATTACAGAGCTATCAACCCATCAATTAACATTCAAGCTATTAAAAGTAAGAGTAGAAAGCCTACAATTTGAGGTCATTTACTTAATTTTCTTTTTACGAATTATGTACATGTACTCATTATAACATCACACTGTATTTCTAAATTGAAACTTTTGAGAAGAACAATCTGGTGTTATTAAGATTGTGTTAGAATAGTCTAAAACTCCTGTGTCAGTCGGCCTAAATATTTTTTTTTTTAATTCTGTCGTTCAAAGAGATTTCTTGTACTGAAGAAAATGTAATATAGTATAAATTTATCCAATTTTTTCATGAAATGATAATTTCTTTTATTACTGGAATAATAGTTCAATAAGCGTTTTTGTATAGTTAAAAAAGTAAATCATATTGAATGTATTAAAATTATTTTTATATTTATCTCAGTTTGTAGTAAAGATTTGATTGTAATAAATTTACTCGTAGATATGTTTCTTGTTGGAAACGAATTTACAGTTGTACTTTTGAATTCTTGTATTGCAAATGTATTTCCAGTATTGTATAGATGAGCCACGTGACACATTAAGTACCATGGATTACTTTCAAACAATATCTCATTTATATTAATCGAAGCATTATTTTAAACACCTTTACATGTTCTTTTTATCGATCTAAAGAATTGAAATTTCGAAGAATAATTCCATTTTCAACAAAAAATTAAGTTCCAAAGAAAAAAAAGCAAAACATAAAAAATTTATAAAATTTTATGCGAGTTTTTTTTTTTCCCCATATATTTCTATGTAGTGTTTCTTTTACTGTACTCTGTCTATTTAAGCCAATTTTCTTCATAATTTAATTTACTCCCTACAGCATTTTGAGAAGTAAATTAAGCTTAAATATCATTTTATTTTAAAATTCAATTCTTTTATAAGTTTCATCATTTATATTTGCACATTCCTTTGTGTTTAAAAAAACATATGACAAATATATTTTTATACGTATTTTTCCCATCTTTTCTTGACGGATACAATATTCATGCCATTCAAATATAGCATATTTCATTACATTTCACGCGTTAAGAAAAATGATAAAAATATGTACTTATTCTTCTATGCCTTACGTTTCATTCATTTGAAACAACATAATGTAAAAACTGAATTGTATAATTTGACGAAATCTCATTCTTTTTCCTTTCTCTTGATTCAAGCTTTTCAAGAGTCTTGATGCCATTTTTTAGGAGACTTTTATGAATTTCAATCTGGAAATTTTAACTTTTTTTAATAGACAAAGTTAAATAATTTTTTTCATTGCAAATAAACTTGAAAAGTTTTATTTATATTGCTCTGTTAATATATTATTTAACAGTGCAAAAAAGAGAGTAGAAATGTTCAGACAATCTAAAGTAAGTCTTTAAAATAAATTAAAAAAATCTCTTCAGAGAAAATGCAGTTATTAACGAACCTATGCTTGAGTTATAAAACATGAAGCAAGACATAACGATAGTTTCATATATATATAATAATTTTTCGTCATTATAATCAAGAAAGAATAGAGGTTTTGTAATTAACTGTGTTGGTTCTCGAATAATACTATGGTAATTAATTTGTCCACCGCAAATAATATTTATCCATCGTAAATATATAATTATGCATCACAAAAAGTAAATCAAAGTAGCTGTAGAATGGGGGGCAAGTTCTTGGATAATCTGAATAAAATAATCCCAAATGATTCACCATAGCATAAAAGTTAGAACATGCTCTTCAGAATGGAAGATTCAATGTTCAATCCTTCTCACTGTTGACTAACGGGATTTATGTTTTCGTCTCTTGGGCAGATGCTTTAGAAACTGATGAGTGAAAAGATTTACAGTTGAAGGTCGTAATAGGTATTTGTATGTTCAAGAGTATGTTTAACAAATGCTTAAGAGTTAGTTGGTTTCAGAGATTAGAGAGAAAAAAATTGGAAAAACTCCCAAGCACCCCCTCGGAAAGAGCATACAAAAATCAGAAATGTGATATTTATCTCCCATTATTTTACAGAAGCTGCCTTCGAACCCGGGACTTCCCATTCCAATTACCTTACCATACCCTATGGGAAAAGCCGTTTAGACACCATGTCATGAGCAGTATAATAAACTGTATAAGTTATTTAAGTATCAGTTTCATATTGCCTTCTGCAAGGATTTGTCTTAAACAAAAGGCTGTATCACGTGCCATTCGGAAGAAAATCCGGAAGATTCCCAAGCACATGTCAGACAGAAGTGCATTCAGAAAAAAAAGCGTAGCATGCGTCTAATATTGTTAAAATGTTATTTAGAAATAGATCTAGAATTTTCAGTAAGGGAATTTTAAGTATTTTTTCCCTTTCGAAATGTGAATACAGTTTATTACCTGTGAAAGCGTCTTCTTGAGAGAAATTGTTTGGCTATCTCCTACATGATGACATTCTAATCTCATAACACATTATTTCAAGACATCAATTTTCGTTACTGGAATTTGCTGTAAAATTCTTTCAAAGAATATTTCTGTGGTGATAATTTTGTGAAATACGAATTATTTTGATTCACAGAAGTTATGAGCTGCACTTTAAAAAGCTCGTGAAAAATTATTTTACTTGAATATACGTTATACATATTTTTACAACCTTATTTTGAATAATAATGAAAAGCGTTTGTGTAATTTTATTAATTAAGGCTGACTTTTTTTAAAAAAAAAGAGAATATACACCCAGATTTTAACTGAATTTAAACAAAATTTTTCGCGACAAAATTTGAGTACACCCATTGTTGTCACTGTGGCACCCACCCCAAAATCTTTATCTCATGTGAAGAGGAGGGTGGCAGAAACCAAGGCATGTGTTAGAAAAAAAAATTCCCAAATAAATAAAATGATCATTTTGTTCGCTTTTTATTTCTGTCTAAAAGAAGACGCACCGCATAACAGTGACACACCCAACATGACGCAACGATGCCCATTGTCCCGAATCTTATTAGTCAATGGCCACACAATGAGTGGACGGGAAGAACATACATTGTCTTTTTTTTCACCTTCCTGCTCCCCCCTCTTCCGTGGCCAAGGTGAGGGTCTTTTGTTTTCTGCTCAGAAGTTCCTAACCTTGAGACTTGGCGGGGTTTGGGAATGTGTGGTAGGGAATTCAGCCTTGCCACTGGATGGTTGTCATTGTTGCAAGTGGTTCGCCATTGTTATAACTCCATTCTATTTGTTCTTATTTTTCTTTTCTCTGTTTTCGATACAGATTGTTTGTTGGTCGTGAAAGGATTGTCCCCTGTCACAAAACGATTTCGACCCATTGTCCTGCTTTGGCTCTAACTGGACTGTTCATGAAACAATTATGTCTTTCAAAAGGTCGGCACAGATACAGTTAATGCAGATACCGCTTTCAATGACAAATTTCTTTTATTCTAGGTGATCAATATCGTCCAGTTCTCATGGTACTACTTATTATTCTTTTCGAATTTCATAATGAGCTAAGGTAATTGTTAAGCACAAAGTTAAATGTGACTATTTGAAGTATGTATTTAATTGTTCTTATCTTAATGATAAAAAAGTTTAATTCTTTTTAACTATTCTCTATTATGCGAATGAGAATTTTAATTATTTATTATGTATGTTGTTTGATTTTCCTTGCATTAGAATTGTAGTTTTTGTTATTCGAAATATACTGTATTGGCCTTAATTCAGAATTAGCGTCATCTGTTATTTATTCACTACACTACACCGATTTTGAAGAAAAATCCAAAAGGATATATCCAGTTATTTTAAGAGAAAGGTTGGATACAGCATTATTTAACTGACGAAGTAAAATAATAAGAAGTAGAAATGGTCAATTGATTTTTATACTCGATCCTGTTTTCCTTTGAAAATAGTTTTTCTGCCACTGTAAAAATGCATTAGTGTGGTCCTATTTAAGGTGTAAATAATCATTCCTCATTTCATCCATAACAACTATTGATTGTTGAAATGATTAGAATGCAAAATATAGATTAATTTGATCTAACATAATGATTGGAGAAAAATCAATTGAAAATAGAGATGGATTTATTCATCAAATATTATTTTATTCTTTTTATATATTTTCCTTAAAAATAAATCAAAAATTTGTTCCGAAATTCTTAGCATTGCCTTCATATAAGATATGACCAAATTCGGTGAAACGAGAAGAATTGACAATATCTAAATTTAGTCTCTGGCAACCTTAGAGAAGCGAAATTAGTAGGGTTACCTATTAGGTAGACAGTCATTTGTTTAGTGATAAATTTGATCAAATAATACAGATATTTCAGGAAACTTTTCCGGTCTATTATTTAAGATTTTGGTGGCAACCGCCAGATGGATGCCAAAATTTATAGATGCCTCATAGTCTCCTAAATGAAATGAGATTAGATTGAGTATATGAGAACTATACATTGTTTTACTGTATCGCTTTGATTTTGTTGTAGCCTTAAGGCTTATAGATGCTGGTTCGTTTTATTTCTTTGTCCTACTATTGAAATAAATGAACAACTATTTATAGTTTCTCCCCATATTTTTGAACTACTGGGTATTAGAATATGATTTTCTACTGACTGCTTTCTTCTAAATTCACGAACACTATAGAACGTGACAATTATTTGGTACTGGATTATTATTCATTAAATTTACTCATTTGTTTTCGTTTTACGGTCACTAATATGAATGGTGTATACGTTGGTAAGTAAGCTATTACAAACATCCACACAAAATATGAAAATTAAACTGTTGAATAGTAAACCATGATGATAACCAGTCAGCTTATTAACAGGGATAATTTGGTGACAGAATTATTTATTTGCATTAATAGCGATATTTTACATCCAATAATTTTTTTGCCCCAAAATAAACGAAAAATATCAAATAGCATCTAAACTTTGTGTTATAGTATTGTTTAGAAAAGGTTATTTCCTTTCCTTGCTTGGAGATAGAATATTTCTGGCAACACCCAAGCAAGGTTTTCTTCCATGAGAGGAGACTATAAGTGGATAGATTTAGTTTATTAAAAAGAGAACGAGATAACTTTTGTACTCGACCACACGCACATGTATATATCTAAAACTTTTACATCCGCTCCTTCTCCCTGCAGCGTCATCTATTGGTCATTTCCCTCGCCATCCTATCCATTGAAAATCAGGTATAATGGCTGAAACTCGATACGAGTTTTGCAAACTTTCGATATCTCCTACTCACCTATAAAAGTGGAAAGTAATGTTTCAATTATTTTAAACAAGAAGGCATCCGAAACTCCAGTTCTGAAGATGGCAACTTGAGCTGCTTTGACCATACCATTTGCTTATTTTCCGCTATGTAAATTTAATCACAAAACTTTGCCGTGAAGCCAACCCCCAATTGAATTACGGGCGCGGAGGAATAAATAATGTAACATTCTTAAATGGATAAGCAGGCTGAATGGTGCGGGGGACCTATTACGCCACTTTATATGCTCTAATTGCTTCGAACAGTGGGCATATTTTTATCCGAAAACCCACAAACTCGCAGTGCCATCGAGGGTTGTGGTGGGCGAGTACCCATAACGACGCATGACACGGCAGAATAAGGTGAAACCGCACAATAGTTATCCAATTAGAGGGGGTATTCCATTCCCCGAGCGTCACTCCACATCGACTCTCCAGCTTCCCCTCGCCATAATACGTGATACTTGCTCCGTTCTCCCTTCTCCAGGGGTGCTGAGACGCAACAAAACTTCTCGATGCACGCGATGAGTGCTTTTATGCTCGGGGAACCCCCCTACCACCTTGCTGCGAGGGCTCTATTTACATAGGCTCCCCTCTCGAAGCTCTCCAAGTGCAATTGCTCCGAATAGATCTGGAGAGGATATTGTGAAACCGCACCCGATAACTTGGGGTGGAGTATTGCAGACGGACAAGAGATTCGGGGACTATGTCACGAATTATTTTACTCAACGCTGCGTTGGGATGGATGGATTGAAAATAGGTGGAAAAAGCTACCTTTTTTTCTTCCTCAACACAAATACTTTAAAACTTCATTTTTTCTTCCGTTAGTTTAACCGCAACTTTTCTCGCAAAATAAATCGTTTTCTATGAGTTATTTATATATTTACCCCGAGTTATGTATGTTGTTACATATTTAAGGAAATAATCTAAAAATGTTTTAAATTTCAAGTATGATACACACTTCTCATCAGATATGATATTCTTTAGAATTTCATGTTTTCACATTTGCTTAATCTCAAATTTCTCGCAAAATAAATCGTTTTTCCATGAAGTTGTTTTGTGTTCCCAATCAAGCATTACGTACATACCTACTAAGTTTAAAGAAGTAAAACTAAAAATCAATATGAATCAAAAGTGTTTATTAAAACAATGCTTAGCAGAAAATATCCTTCAACAAACGTTAAATTCAAACAGTTTATCGTTTTGATAATAATTTTATTCTGAAAAAGATACAGAATTCTGCTTAATTACACAAATAATTTAAAATAAATACTTTTCTACGAAACTTTTTTTTGTTTCTTCCTGATAACTGAAGTCAGAATTTAAAAAGATAGTATTAAAGCAACATGAATTTAACCGACCATTTAGTAATGTGTGTATGAGTATCGTTTGCTAATCAATCTTTATTTAATAAGTAATGCAAGTTCTGTTTAATTAAAAAAAATTTCGCGATATAAATGCTTCAATACAAAACTATCATTATTTTATTTTCTCCTAAATACAATGTATATAAAGTACCAGGATTTAAAAAATAATCAAAAAATATTTAAAATCTGAAATGTTTTTTTCTCAAATAAAGCATTAAAAGGAAAAATTTATTAGTAAACGATATTTTCAAGTAAATGATCATTTTCTGCTTTACTTGTCGTTATAATAAGTAGAATACATATTGTTTGATAACGAAAGAAATTATATTTAATGATTAATCCGCAATAGGAATAATTTTCTGTGAAGGTATTTTTTTTGTTTTGTTTTCTTTCAAGCTTTAAGAGCAAGATTATGAATTTAAAAATCATTCTGAAAATTATTAAAATCTGAAACGTTATTTAAAGAAAATTAAAGATTTAGCAAAGATTAATCTAAAATTCTCAGATTAAGTTATTAATGCTAGTGAAAGTTATTTTATTTTCAGCAACCTTAATAAGTTAATCTGGGAATGAATTAATCAGAGAATAACTTAAGGAATAATTTCAAATTCTACTTACAAAATTTTTTAATTTGCCTTCAAAAATACTTCATGTTATTCTTTTACAATCTATTTTAAATTTTTTAGCTAATTATTACATTTTTTTAGCCTTTTATTTAATATCAAAAATTTTAAAAATGCCTCGAAAGTTTTGAAAATTTAATTGTATGTGATTTAAATAATACCCAACATACCATCAAACTTTTCTTTTAATTTTCGTTATGTAGAAAGAAAATATATTTTAAGGAATTCTTTTTATCTTAGTCAAATAAAATATCGTTCAAAGAAATATTATTAGCCGCATTATGTAGATTATTTGTTATAGAGTGTTGTGTGTAATGTATAGATGGGGGGTCACTCTATTTTCTCGCATTTTTTTCTAGAAAGTTTATCAATCACATGTATGATCCTTTGATGCAAAAGATGAACTATTCAAATTGATATTGTTTCATAAATACCATATTCTCTTACTATTAGTCAATCGATATGCTTTTCTCCTATTATTGATTAATCAAACTGCTTTTCTACTACGATTATTTTACTATGTATTATAATAATAAGTTGATTTGCTTTTCTTCTTTGAAGATGCACATTTCGGATCAACTATATGCTAAATGATTACAACCTAAAGTCTTACCTTTTTTAAAAGTCGCCCATTTTCAGAAACTCACCAAGTAGAGTCACAGCGCCATTTGCATTACAATGCTCTTAAAACATTGAGTAAATAGGTAGACGCCTTCTTTTTCTATTCTTTCCTTTCCCTCCCCCCACTCTAACAAAGTCATTGTGGAACGGAATATTATTCCCTGAGGAATCCACCACAATCGTCCCCCCACCCCTTGAACATCCGCCTGCCAAGTCACGTGTTGTCGTAAAATTTTACAACGGATCATTAAAAAAAAATGTAAATATAAGACAGGGAAGGGGTAAGAAGTCGAAGCTGTGTGCTTTCACGCCCGCAAAGAATCGTAAACGGCGGACTGGCCAAACTCTTGAAAGGTGCCACAGTTGTTTTAATCTCTTATGCAGCTTGGTTAAGGCGAGAGGAAGGGCTGGTAAATATACATTTGCATTAAAGGATGTTTTTCCATAAAAGGTGAGCCTAAATTTTAGGTTCAAAGAAGGCCGTGAATTTTTTTTCTTTTATGCAGCGAGTCATTTGTAGTACTTTGTGCATTTTAATTTAATTACTGAAAATCCGGTACAAATGAAAGCAATATTCTTAGCAAAAGTTGTTTTGTTATTTTTTATATTTCTGAAAATTATTCAAGAATTTAAAAATCGAGCCATTGTTAATTGTTATAGCGTTTCGTTTCCTGAATACACTGACAAAATTTTTTTTATCCAAGATTAAAGTCTGTTTTTCATTGGTTTTGTTTCGTTTTATTCAGCTCTGCTGGAGGTAACACATGCGCCTTTTGGATTTAAAGTGAAAATCTTATAAATTTATATAAACAAGAATAAATTATATAAATAATATAATTTTTTGTATTTGCCCTTCAATGTTTAGTCCGGGTTGAGAATGGCTGAGCGCCAAAAGAATGAATCTTAAATGATGGGCAATGTTTCATTTTGAGAATAATGTTTGTGAAATAATTTACGCTGATTTTTTTCCCTTTTTTTATACACTTATTTTATTTTGATCGACTGGAAAAAAGCAATGATACAAAGGACAGAATCCTTGATTTCGGTTTAACTAAACAGGAAAAGCAAGGATGCACGAGACAGAATCCTTAATTTTGATTTGATCACTTGGAAAAAAAAATATGTGATCAAAAGATCAGAAGCCTTTTTGTGATCATAAGATCAGAAGAAAATAAAAGATCAGAAGCCTTTATTTTTTCTTTAATTTTTATCTTCGAAAGATTGTTTTGGGTTTTGGATGAATTCTTATAAATTGGGAATATATCATTTTAATGGAGAATATGCTTATATATAAATATTATTAAATTAAGTGTTCAATTAGGGAAAATGAAAATATTATAAAATTGATTTTTAATAACTATAAAGTTCCTTATATAATTGTTTAATTTTAAGGAGATGTCCCTTTTTTTAAATTTCAACTTAACTAAATAATATTCTCCTTGCGAATATTACAAAGCTTTCACTCACTAAACTTCTTTTTTTAAATAATTGAAAAAGGAGAGTTGGGTAGATATCATATTTTATACGTGGACGGAAAGCATTTTGAATCATCTCGACTAAATTGGATGAAATTTCAGTTTTGGATTATAAAGATTAAACGTTCCATTTCATTATCGATGGGAGAGATTATGCTTTCCTCTTTATTCAAACACCATGTTTCAGACTTCTTGATTCGGGTATTTTTAGGTGGAATACATTGAACTGATTTTAAAATTTATTAAATTATTATTTCTTCTGTGATACTTGAGCTTATTTGTATTTTGTGGAATCCCTTTTCCAATAAAGCTATACATATTGATTTGACCACTTGTCTATAAGCAGATAATAATCGTAACTTTATGACAGTCCGGATATAGACTCTAAAATAAGAGTATTTGTTTATGAAAGCTTTAAACCATAGTACTGCTTTAAAAATATTTAATAAATCTGTAGCTCTTTATACATAAAATTTATGTAAAATTACTTATTTTTCTCTTTCACCTAAAGATTTAAAAATGCGAATATCATGATAAAATTTCTAGACTAAAAATGTAAGGAAGCACTTAATAATTTAAAAAAAATTACTTTTCATCTTGAATTCATTCAAATAAGTTTTATCGATTCTTATCGCCGTTAACTATCATTTTAAAACAAAATATAGTACAGAAAATTTTAAATCTTACTTAAATAGCATTTAATCAACATAAAGGAAAAACTGATTATTCAGATGGAGGCGATGAAGTGTTTTAACCTTGGGGCACATCGAACACAACCATTTCCGGCGGAGTAAGAAGAAAAAAAGAAAAGAAAGAAAACGTTTAGCTACGGTTACAAGCTTGTAAAGCAATAATTGGTAGGCCCACATTTTCAATGAACACACAAACAGTGGTGTAAAGTAACCCATTGAATGAAGACTTCGCTGTTGATAGTTCCAACTGCTGATTCAGAAAACACAAAGGGTGCAAACGCGTAACGTAATCTCGGTGGTTCAGATTTCAAAGGAATCTATATTCCAATCGCAGTAATGAAATATATGAATAAAATCTGTAAAAGGCGGCGTCAGCTTTTCCGCCGAATATACTGTTTCGGTTGATAATTATTGTTTATTAGAGTAGATTAAGAGCAGAAGAATGCGGAGCTTTTCATAAAACATAGGCACGTGCTACGCAATTTTGACGATATCTGTCAAGAGTGCCTATGATAATGGATTTCACTCCCTTTTTTTCATTCAAAAGATGTTTTATGCCTATTTGTGTTTTTCGAAAAATTAATGTTCAAGAGACTGTGATTATTACAATGTTACAATCTTGAACATAAATATACTTTCAATTTACACGACATTGAGTGTTGCGGGGTAAGCCGCAATTTCGTGTATAATTCACAAAATTATAAAAAATTGGAAACAAGTCAACACAAACATATATTTAAATAATTTATACAACCACTAGGGAATATATAGATACATATTTATTACTCGAAAATAATGGAATTGTTAACTTCTTACATGTTCTCACACGTCATCTCACTTCTAAATATTTAAAAAATGTTTCTTTATCTGTCCTAATAACCTAGTGCCGCAATAATCATTTCGATTATTTATTGTTTTGAGAAGCCTTATTCTCATTTAAACTTTTCTAGAGGTTAATGCTTTATTTTTGATGTGTTTATTGAATTTTGATTGTTGCTTTGACTCTATGTGACCTTTCACATGATCGTGGTTCAAAAATTGAAAGCTGGTTAACATTGGTTATGACGTCAGTTGCTAAGAAAAGCAGTTGAAACAATCTTCATATAAAAATATATTTTATTTTTATATTATTATAAATAAAAATCTAATTATTTTTATATTTTTTATTTGTATTGAAATTATCAAATAAAAAATTACTCTTGTAACTATTCGCATTAAAAAAACTTTTATCTTATGACAGTTTAAAATCTATTTCTTTCCAATGCCACCAATTTCAGACATATAATCGATTGATTTTGCTTGTCATTTTCAAATCGAATCTGACAATAACTTTTTCTCCTGCCTTTGCGACCATTTTGTCACTCACTACATTATGAATTCATTAAATCATTTTCTAAAATATTCTTTTATTTATATTTAATGATTCAATAATATTTAATATACGATTTTTATTTAGGGTAAAGTTGCAAAAAGATGTTAAACTAACACAGCTATAGACTACATCATAAAGATAGTTTAAAAAATAATACGGATTTTGTTCCGTTCAAAATACAGCTTATTTATTCTTTGTTATTACAACATAAAATGGAATTTTTAGAATTTAATCTGATTTTTTTTTTGTTTAAAAAAAGTAACACAACTGAGAAAGAGATTTTAGAAAAGCGCTATTGTATATAAAAAGAATAAAACAGATCTTTGTCAAAAAATCATTAAAATTATAGACTCAAGTTTTCATTTTTTATCATTACTGCAATCTTTTCAGATTCTTTTTTATTCTTTAATGATCAAATTCTTGAAAAAATATACATTTAAGTCATAGACATATTCTTATATTCGTCCCAGATTTTTCCTTTCCCTTTGACTTTTCTTTTGTTAGACTTATTGAAAAGATAACTTAACCAAGAAATAACAGAAAATTTTAGCAATTTTTATGAATTATTCGCCATTTTATTCTTCAATGTAAAATAATAATGCCTTAAAAAATCGTTTTCCGACTTCTTTTCTGAATAAGTTGCCAGTTTTCACGTTAGGAATTCAACAATCTGCCAGGGACGATAAAAACTGGACGTTTCGAATTCTATATATATAAAAAAGCATAAATAAAACTCGAACTTTTCTTGGACGCGGCACGAACGTACTCAACTCATTGTCCGCAAAGAACTTCATTTCTTACTCTGTGTCCAGTTTTGAAAGACCTATTGACCGAATATTGAATATACTCTAATCCAAACGATTTTTCCGGAATAAGACCACAGAATAAAATAAAAAAAAATTATATTCCTCTCTATTCTCCATGGCATTTGTTTGCGATCGGTTTAGAAAGAAAAGTTTGAATGTGACCCTCTGTTGCCAAATCTAACTTTGAAATAATAATAATAAAAAACGTGGAATGCGAAATCTTCTAAATCCAAGCTGCAATTCTGGAGATGATTTTTCTGCATTCCATTCATCGCAGCTTTTCAAGGATTTAGAAAGGACTGGACTCTGTTCCCTTCTTCGAACAACTGGTAACCATTTTTCATGAAACGGGAGAATGAGCATTCAAAAGATTTAACAAGTTTTTAGCTTGGCAACAAAAAGTTTAAAGAATTTTATCGTCTGCGCAGTTAAATCGAATGCGTGTAACTGAAAGTTTGGAAAATATTTCAAAGGAATAATAAATATTATGTCTTGTAATGTTTTTTTTTATGGAGGATTATTAATTGATTTGAAAATCTTTGAATTTTGTATAACTTTTTAAAAGTTCTCCCTCGTGAAATAATAGGACAAGTGGAAAACGATATTTTTGTGATTTATTGTAATAAAATATTAAATAATTGTAACAACTATTGATGAAAAGAAATTTATAATTATTTCACTTCAAATTAAATATGATTTTAAAATTTCCAAAATATAGATATCTTCGAGCCGTGTATTGTAAAAGTGATGTAAGTCCATGTAAATAAAATATTAAAAGGACCGAAAAGTATTGTCATATCTGCGTATGTCGATATTTGATTGTCATTTGTCATCTCATGTCAGTTTATGATATCGTTTGCTTTCATTATGTACAAGTGCAGCTGACCTTTTTAGTTTCTGATTTCATCTTTTTTATATATCGTCTAGTGGCTCACTTCTAGGTAATTCAATTGTAAACTTTTTTTCAACTTTGGGTTGACAGGACCACTAAATACCAGAAGAGCATATCTAGTATTGTACCCTTTTTGAATATCAGGAGAGTAGTAATGTAACAATTGTGATACTTTTTGTTATACAAATGCATTTTTAGTCAATAAATGCTCAAAATGATTTTCCAGGTTTAATCCGGTACTATTGTTCTCTCTGACTCTTAACGATGTGGAAGACCAAAATCATTAGACAATGACAAGCTAAGAGCGGGAGTGAAAGCAAATACATGTCAAACAATCTAAAGAGACTACCAAATACCTTTAACCAACCTTGGTGAACTATCAAAGGACATTTACCGCAGATTGGAAAAAATAAGCAGAGCGAATGCTTGGGTTCCCTATAATTTATCTGGAGAGTAACATAGCCAAAATCGATCCATCACATGCATCATATTTCTTCAACGACACCATACTGAACCATTTTTGATCATTTGATGAATGGAGACGAAAAATGCGTCTACATGATAATCCACAACGCCAAAGGCAGTGGCTCTCTCCAAATGAATTACCACGAAGTATGCCTCATCCAGCATACATGTCCGATATCGCACCCTCAGATTTCCATTTATTCCGTTTCCTACAACATTTTCTGAATTTCAAAATATTTGAAAATTCGGATGATGTCTAAAATGACATTTTGAAATATTTTACTGAAAACCAATTGATTTTTATTGGTCCGGGAAAATTTGCACTCTAGATGGCAAAAAATTGTTGATAACGAAGGTGATTACATTATTGATTGAAAATTCAGATTTATTAAAATTTTACTCAATTTAATGTAAGAAAGCGACGTTACTTTCCTGTCCCCCTAATATAATATTTTTTAATTTATAGTTAATTAATTGTAAACTGTTTATTTATATACTTGTTAATTATTATGCATAAAAAATTCCAATTGAATAAATAAAAAAATTTAAAACATTAAAAAAATGGTCGATATAAGAAATTTCGTAATACTTCAAACGTGTTTCATTTGTACTTGGATCATTTTCAAGGCACACGTCATTTATTTAAGGTTATCAAATTATTTTAATAATTGTGAAATTCTCATGTTACTTAAAAATGTAAGAAGGAAATCTAAAAATAATAATTTTTTCCCCTGCGTAATTACTGAAGCACGAAAGATTAAAATTTATGGATTTTTAATGCTTGAGATTAGATTGATTGATGAGATAGCAATTTTCTCTCCTAACTTCCACACCACACAAGTGGAAAGACTTGTGATTATTTAACGTATTTAACATAACAATCTGTAATTGGCTTTGGTGTCAAACTAACTACCCTCCCAGATCCGGTGACAACACTTTTCCTCATCCGGCTGACCTTTTGGGGAGGTGGGTAATTGAACAAGGGAGGAATTTGACCCAGAACATTTCCTTTGACTGCAGACGACTGAATTTTAGTGTTTATGAGACACTTCAGATCAGCAAGCCACTTTGAGGTGTTTTTAAATTTTTAATTTTAATTTAAAACGCAATTAAACTCTTTGATTTATGCAAAAACTGATGTAGGATTATTGATTTAGAAGCAGTCAAATGAATTGACAACATT
Source organism: Latrodectus hesperus (assembly GCA_037975125.1). Taxonomy (NCBI): domain Eukaryota; kingdom Metazoa; phylum Arthropoda; class Arachnida; order Araneae; family Theridiidae; genus Latrodectus; species Latrodectus hesperus. The sequence continues at coordinate 83,945,490 of CM075850.1, forward strand.
TTCACCCTTCTCAAAAGATATTTTAATAATATATTAACTTATTTAGGAGTAAAGTAAATACCGTAAATTATTGTCAGAAACTTGTAAGCCAGGGAGGTGGCTAAGTTGGGCTAAGTCCTTCTCCCTAAAATGGTTTTCGATCGATGATTCCGGCTGTGGCCAATCGATCCAATAATCCGCTGGGTAAAAGACAGTTGTGTTTGCTGTCCCCAAAGGGGTAAAAACCTCTTTTATTGTTACCCTTGCAGCACCCCTCTTTCTAAGAACAGACGCTTATTAAATAATTTCCCTGATTCTATATTTACCGACAACTTTCGCCCCTGGATTAAGAGGGTGGTTGAACGGTTGTCCCCCAGCTACATCTTCATTGCTTGGCAGCATTCACCTCCTTAAACGCGTTGAACTACTGTGTTCCTTCTTCCCGTTAAATGGAAAGCTGATAAAGAATTTTCCATTTTTACGGTAGAAGAAATGCAGTAGCTATTGATTGATTGTCCTTGCTTATTGCCATCATATCACATTAAATTACATTTATATTTATTTTTTAGTGTATGTTTTGAGAGAGAAAGTTTATTTATTTATTGAAAATGGCAACCAAGCCTTTATTTTTTTGTCACACGAAGGAGCAATTAATTTATCATGGAAAATGGATATCTTTTCATGAAATAACTGCTGAAAATCTGTCAATAAAATAATCGTAATAAAAAATCCTTCTTTAAACCTAAAAAGCTTATTATAAATTTCAAAGAAATGCACTAAGTTAAAAATATCACCCAATCATCATTCAAATTGAAGTAATTATTAAAACGGAAAAAAATGCTAGTATGCTCAATATTAGTTCCAAACAGCAAAATAATTAAATATAATTATGAAACGGAAGTTGTAACTGGTTTATTTTATTCTCGTTAAACAATATTTTACCGCACACTTACAAAGATTCAGTAGCATGGTTAGTTAGAGCATCGTTCTCATTATCGGAGGGTAGTGAGTTCGTACCCCAATTCATCTGACTATCCGTCGTGTTCTTTGAAGACTAGTGGGCCATATAAAATAAGTCGTGATTGCGATTTCCTCCAAGACGAATGTTACTTCTAGGTATGACAGGTCCCCCCTGATGTTTCCATTTAGCTTGACGAGCACAACTCTGGGCTAAGTACGGGATAGTGTGCTGATGCAGCAATAATAACTGCTCGCTTTCGCAATTAATCGCTTGAAATTGTTTGCACAATATCAAACTTTAAGAAAATATAAAAAATAAATAAAATAGGAAAATTAGACGTAGCCACCATTAATTGTATAATTGTTACAAATTTAATTATTAAAAAAAGATTAATTATTAAGAAAAATAAAAAAGTTATATCATTATTTTATACGCAAAACGCATAAATGCACGTTATTGGACTTTAAATGGAAAAGATTTTAAAACGGAATTAAAAGGTGTAAACTTAGTTAACATTAGGCATACAATTGTTTCAAGTGTTTTCAGATAAGAGTAGAAAATATTTGAAGAAGAAGAAAAGGTTTGAAATAAAAATGACGAGAAGGGAACCTTACTAGAATCAGTCAATCAGTTGCTTCAAATCGTTAAACAATATAAAGCTGTAAGCAAACAGCTTTGACATCTCACAAAAAATACTGGTTTACTAGGCTCTTGTACCTAGAAACAATCATTTTCCTCCAAACGACTTCGCGATAAAACTTAGTGGATAGCAGCATAAGAAGTTATGTCCAAAATATCCCTGTTGGAAAATGGTAACAATGATTAAAGAAGTTTTCAAACTTAAAGTACTACAAATTTGGTTTGTCGCTGAATGATCATTTTTTGCTCACGAACGATTGTTTGATGGGGACCCACGGATTAAAGTGGGTTCCGAATCACTCTAGATCCAAAATGGGATTCGAACCCACTCACTGTTGAACCGTAGGTAAGAGCGCTAACCATTGGTCTGCCTGCTCGGATAAAAGGCAGCAGAAAAGAAGCAATGATCGGAAAGCCATTCGTAAACATAATAAATATCATTTGCGAAAATCCACATTAAGAAGAAAAGTGATATGCATACACAGAAATAGTATAAATTAATTTATATGCTTGAAAAATAGTAAACATTGATTATATCGATGAAATCTTCAATACATTTGTGCAAAATGAAAAGACTGATTTTCTGTGAATGACTGATTTCCTACAATTTCTTGGTGATGAGAACCTAATTAATCCTAGATTCAATATAAGATACTCGGAATGAATTAATAAACATATTTGAACGCATAAATATAATAGTTTAACAGTATTAATTTCCTTAAATAACATATTTAAAGAAAAAAAGTATCCATTTTTCTTTTCATTTTTCAAAACTGAAGGGGAAACTTCAAAACTGAAAGGGAAATAGGTGATGTGGTTGAGATCACTTTTTGCACATAATGACTATTTTAATCTATAATTTTTGAAAAATTGGATTCTAATCTTCAACAAATGACCATGATTGTGGTTGGAGACGCCTATACATGAAGCGTTGAACGAAAGACCAAAATGTAGACCATTCAATTGTCCGTTCGGCAAACTGTCGTAGATATATTGTCATATTACTGATGTTTCTGAAATATGACAGTTCTGCATGTCAGTGCGCAGCAGTGACATGTCTGGGTTCTGAAATACCAATGGTCTGACATGTATGTCAAAGTGTGATCTGAGCAACATTTTACTCTCTGTCATATCACAGCAAGTTATTCTATAAAGCTTATCAACTAATTACTCCTAGTTATATTCTTTTTCAAATTAATATTTTAAATTAACGTCTTATAAAAACAGCATTTTTTTTACGACTGAGGATTTATTTTTACCATAAGCTGGAATAACGGGAAAAATTTCGAATATACATGAATATTATATATTAATTTTAAACTTAACTCAGTGGCACGACAGCCCATATGGAAGATAAAATCTATAGTGACAATATCTGTTATCATGACAAAGGGCCCTGAGTGCGAAGCTTATGTCCTAGTTGGGTGGCCATCCTAACGCGAAACTCCCTATGTTTAGTTCCCGAGAATGCTTGGTACCCATTTTCATCGACCTTGCTCGGCCCAAAGATCGAACCTCGGTCCTGTGCCCTCATACTTCATATTACTACACATTAATTTCGTATATATTAATTTACATACTATATATTAGTTTAATTAATATGTTGCTAATTAATTAACTAATATATTGACTACATAATTTTACCGGTACTACACATTAATTTTCTTAATTAAAATATTTATATTTTTTTATTTTAAAAAGTATACATTTCGAATATGTAAATATATTTTATAATATATATATATATATATATATATATATATATATATATATATATATATATATATATATATATATATATATATATATATATATATATATATATATTAAGTAATCTTACAAATAATAATACTATAACTTATAAGAATTTAGCTATAGGGTATTTATAAATGGAAAAGTACATTTTACACAAAAATAAGTTTTTTTTAATTAAAATTTTTAATCAAATCTCAATATACGCTATTTATTTAAGTCACGGTACAAATAGATATGAAAAGAGTTCTCGTATTACTAAGCATTTTCTTGTTTTTTTAAAAAAATGTCTACCTCACAATCTGTGTATAAAATATTAAATATTCAAACATTACAAACATATTTGAAGACCTTGTACTAGAAAAATATGAAAACTCACGACCTAATCTTCTCTTTCGTTGCGGATCAGTCCTTCAAAATAGCACAATATCAAGGGTTAAGGCGGAACAGTACAAACGGACAACAAACTAGTTAAAACGGTTTTTATGGAAACAAACATTTTGGATTCTATTCGCTCAGAGATGAAGAAATGCTTCCTTCTGCTGCGAAATTGAAAGAGAGCGAAAAGGATACGAAGTAAATATTTATCCAACTTTTTTGATCGTACCCTATATCAAACGCATCCTTTTGTGAATGATTACTAAACTGATCTTGCCTTCTTCGCACACCAGTGCCTAGTAATCACTTCAGAACATTCCCGAGGACAAAATAGTAATAAAAAAAGAAGACCCGCATCAATATTTTCTCGAACCTAAACGCGTGTTTCGCGTGTCTTTGAAGCTATGCTAAAGAGAGATGATATCCCTTCAAAAAGTAGGAAGAAAAAACTCCCACACACACACACTCACTCAGAAAGAGCTTTATATACTTCTTTTGTCGACCAGTAGTTTCGATTCGAAATGAAACCATACGCATTTTCTTTTTTCCGGGACCGTGTGTGTAGAAAATGGATATCTGTTTATAAGTGAGGAGCTTCTCTCCCCCCATTCATCTTGAGAACCCCTTCCCCCGCATTTTGCCTTTGTACTTGCCTAGGAGAGCCATTTTGCTCGAAATAAGCATAATCGAAACGAACGGAGGCAGGAGGAAATAAAAATAAAAAAACGAAAAGAAATGGAATAAAAGAAGCAGTGGTGGCACGTTTATATACATGTTGCCCGACTCAGAGAAAGAGAGCGACGGAGGGAGGATGTGGGGACTCTGGAGTTAAAAAACACGGAAAAATCCTCGGAAAAATGCAGTTCCCTAATTTAGTGTCGTGCGCCGCGCATTGACTACGACGTATAGCCATGACAATGGAGGAAAACCCTCTTGTTAGCCATGAGCTGGGGGCCATACAGAAGAATGCCTTTTGAGCGACTAATGGAAAACTTCACAAAGAGCATTCGCCCACCCCCTCTATCTCTCCTCTTTCTTCTGGAGGGGGTGGTGGGTATATGTGCTGTCGGTGACACGACATATTCAATTTCTCTTTTTAGATATACACATACTAGCGAGATCCTAGTGTTCGGAGAAGGTAGGTAATATTAAAATGTTATTGTAGTGTGTGTCTATCCTGGAGTAGGGGGATGAGAAATAATAGGGCTTCAACCAGTTACAGATACTATTACCTTGTACCATTCTTTCGGTGCGTCTCTCTGCACTCGGAATAGTTGGAGAACTATTTCTCTTTCGGCAATCGGGGGATGTTTTCTTTTGGAATTGTGCACAAAGGAGGATAGAGTGTGTTTGTCGGATAATGATGAGAGTGTTTAAAAAGTATTCGATTTCAAAGCTGCCATTTTTGCGATTGGGCAAGATTTCCAGTGAAATTCAGATATCATCATTTATGCTCTCCATTTAACTGAGCCAGTTATCAATTATCATAGCATGGTAACTGGCAGTGTGGAATGAAACAATACTAACAGGTTGACTTATGGCAATGTGGTTGAGCTTGAACACATATTGCAAGACAACTTTCAAGGAGTCCTTTCACGGGTTGTCAGCAAGGGAAAATGCTCCTAATCTAGTTTTCTAAAATATTAGTGGTTTCCAAAACTGAAAAAAGCTAAATTTATATAACATAAAATTGAATAACAAAATAAAACATAGAATATTTAAACAAACCGGAAATGGTATTTTCTACCCTCCTCATATAATGGTACGTTTTCAACCTTTGCAGATGCAAGAGTAACTTATATATAGAATACGACGCAATGCCTGAAAATCGGGATAAATAAATAGATTTTTTTCATTTGCCACATTTACTTGTTTCATGAGAGGAAGATTTCACCCCAATATTACATCCGCAAACACAACGTGTCTTTCCTGCAACATCATTGTTTTACAGCAGACAATATCGAATCTGCGACAGGAAATGCAAGCTGTATTCGTATGTTGTAAAGACATGTTAAAAAGATAGCTTGGAGGGTTTTATTCAGATTTTTTCTTGCAACAATTAGTTACAGACTATGATTTTTTTAAAAAAACCCATATGAAAATTATCATGTGAGAAATTCACTGTAAGGTGGTTTTCGCTGCATACAGTTGTGATTGGTTTACATATCTTAAAGGGTTTACTGTTTTTTCTGGTTACAGTTAGTAATGATTAACAAATTTTGGTTTGGATTAGAAATGATTTTTTGATAAAAAAAAACTATATACTGCTTTTTTTTACATTATATATGAATAATCCCAGAGTGAGTACGACTTAAACTATAACCAACTTATACGGGAATTCTCAACAAACAAAAAAAATTACATATTTTATGTAGTTTTTTTATTCAAGTAACATGTGAATTATAATTCCATTATTTTTATATTATTATAGTTTTAAATGATATTAAAGAGTCGAAATGAGGAAAAAAATAACTGTTTCGTATTTTTAATAAGGATTTCAAAAGAGTCATGTTATGAAAAGTTACTAAAAAGTCACAATTATAGTTTCGTAATACTTAATTTCATTGGAGTTTTTAATAAAAGATGCAGAAGAGACGAATTCTATGAAAAAGTCACAGCAGTTTCAGTTTCTGTGACTTGATTCTAGTTTTAAGTGATGATTCAAAACCGCGACATCTTGCGGAAGAACTACCATGATTCTACTCATTCAATACGAGTTTTAACTGAGGATTCTAAAGATTTCTATTTAAGAAAAACCCCGCCGTTTTTAATTTTTAATAAAAAAAATTCGATTCTAAATTTTTTTGAAAAAGAAAAAGTATATTCGAAAGATGAAATGAGGAAAAAAGTCACTATTATTTTAGCTTCTAAGTACCAAGTTCGATACGAATTTTAACAGAGGATTCGAAAGAACTGAATATTAAATAAAATGCCTCTATAATTCAAACGTTTGATTATAATTTTTAACATTGATCTTAAACGAGTCAAATTACAAAGAAATTACTGTAATGCGACATTTTTTTAGTTGACTGATCTTTCTCGGAATTCTAATATTCGTATACTGTATTATTCAGAAATAATATCTGAAAATATTATATCACATATAAAATAATTTAACTTATTGGTTTTTTTTTAAATATTTATTTTATTTTCAATATTTTCTATTCTCACGTGTGCTAGTGATCAGCACAAGCAAACGATAATTTAGGATTTCTTGTTTGGAAGTGATACATTTTGTGGGTACTGATTAACAACGAAATATTTTTATATCATCTTTTTACCTCTGGTGTCAGAGAAAGATGTACCACTGAGGATCGGTTGGATAAGATGTCGTTCTCGTGAACAGAGTGTAATCACTTCAATGGCTGACGTACTGACATGTTTAAAAGTTCCGTAGGTTACAATGTTTTGCAACTCGTGTGGCTTAGAGTGGATGGAGCAAGCTCGGGTCAACCTCATCTTTTGAACATTTAAAAAAATTACGAAGTGTATTTAAATGGTCTCAGTAGCCAGAAATAGATGGGTCACTTTTTGTCTATTGATTAGTTAGACGTATTGCCGTAACTAATCAATAGACAAAAAACTGGCCATTTATTCTGATTTTAAAAAGTATTATTGTGCTCAAAAAATAGCCGGTTCGATACCCAACTCCTCTTGGGACCACCATGCTGAGATTTAATTTTCGAAAATTAGCTAATACTATGAAAGATATAACTAGAGCGTTAAATTTTCGTAAAATTCTACTGTCCCTCCTCTGGTATAGTCTGAAAGCTTGGAAATGAGGGTTCCAACTAAAACATTGTCTTCGTCATTCAAATTACAAGACTATCGCATAATATGTTTAAGATTTTATCAGCAGAAGAAAGTTGTGCGAGAAATGAATGTAAGACGAACAGACAAAATATTTCATAACAATAAATAGCCAAACAATTTTGCAGGGAGCTGCGTTGGCAGCAGAATTCTTAGGGTTCTTGTATTCGTTTCAACAGCTCATGGGTTCGAATCCTATCTTAGGCATGGACGTTTGTAGTGGTTCGGAAGCCACTTTAATCCGTAGGCCCCACTCTAATTAGCCCTCGTGTGCAAGAAAGCGCCACAGAATGACAAACACAAACAAATTCTTCTGAGTAAATTTTGGTTTTATTATATTGCTGAGACTCAAAAGTTTGTGGACAAACATGGCGCAGGCCGTAGTCTTGCGATTTGCCGTTCGAATCCTCGGCTAATAGGCACAATGGCAATATCGCCTTTCTCTGGCACAATAAGAGCGGAGAGAAAAACGGCAGCTCTCGCCTTTTCTGCTTTTTCGGCTGCAGCGATCGAAGATGAGATGCAGTTAAAGAGGGCGATAATGGGGCGTAGAAAGGATAATGCACTTTATACACGTCTCTCCTTTGTGGGGCCATTGTTTTAAAGTAAGAGTTTACCGCGGGCGGATCCCCAATTATTTCGACGCTAATTCAAAATGTTTGTTTCCAGCGGCGGCATAAAAATACAGGGAAGGGGGGCTTTTATTTTCTAATTGCTGATGCCAAATCCCACCGTTTGAGGAGTATAATTAGAGGAGGATTACTCCCCGGCTGAACGCTTCACTCTCCAGTAGAAGAAATAAAGAGATTTCGAAGCCTTTTGTCTTCCATTTCCCGCCTTGCTTCGGTGGGAGGTGAAATGGTGTAAGCACACTCCCTTCGAATTTCGTCCGCTATTCGCATCGCCCCACAAATATTCCGAGGAGTTTATTTAAATATTGGATTATTCGGAAAGTAATTTCGTTTTTCTTATGAAAATAAAAACCTATAGCGAATAAATATTTTATTGAATTATACTTTGTCAATTCTTATCCAATATCTTTTGCCATCTTTCTGGTAGAAGCATAATTTTACATTCTAATGATTGCTTGTTGTTTTTTAAAGTGATTCAGATGTTAGAAACGCGAAGTTGATCTTTCCCAATAACTCAACCTAAATATTATTTTCTAAAAAAAGTAATTATTTTTTAAAAACATTAAACTAATAATTTCAGTTAAAACGAAAGGCTGTCATGTATGGTCGCAAACTTCTCATATATATATTTGCATTCCCTTTAAATTCGATATATGGAGGTATAACTTATATAACTGTTGATACTATCCGTGATTTGTGTGTGTTGTATGTTTGCCTCTAACGTTTCTGGCTACCTATTTCTAAAGTTTGATACCAAAATGACGACTAAATACTTAGTATCTAGCCGGTAATTCAACTGTTCGTGGATTCGATCTCCACGTCTACCATGAATGTGCCTATTGTTGTCCAGAATCCTTTTTAAAGTATAAATCTTGGCCAAATTTGATCTCCTGTGCAAGTGTTAATTATAGAGCGATCAGCGATTGTTGATCGAAGCCTAAATTTATCCATTTAATTCATACTATTGAACAGCATTTAAGAGACGTTGTCGCTGCCTGCTAGTTTTCATCCATCTCTCCAAATGAGCACACCAAACCGACAAAAGGATATTGGATCTACGAATTGGGAGCACTATTAGGTTTCTGCACAACCTCAACAATACTTTCAGGCCGCAAGAAAAATCCTTTTCCTCCTATCTGCGAATGTAACTATGTCATGTGCTACAATTTTCGAACAAATTCAAATAAATAAATAACTTAAATTATTAGGCTTTGAACATATTTATTGTTGAGAAATCTGTTGGATTGGAGTTAGTCATTTTCCTCAGACTATAATGCGAGTGTTGTCATCAGAACCTATAAAATTCAGTAATTGTTCTCTAGATTATAAGAAAAGGAAACCTCGAGTTGTAGTTTTCCATTGTTGATAATGGAAACGTTTAAAATCCAAATAATGGTAAACTATGCTTGCTTGTTTCATTTGATGTTGATACATTAATAATAATGGTTGATTGCGAAATTGTAAACAGAGTCTAGAATAACTGTTTTTTTCCTCTATTAGTTAATGTCTAATAATGGATGATTATTGATTTTAAAATATTGCATATAGCTTTGCTAATGAAAGGTAGGTGTCAGTAAAATGGAGAGTACAAATACTGATATCACACATCCATTACACATTCTCCATAATTTAATCAATATTTTATAAAGTAGAGAAAAGAGAAGTGCCTTTTCTGTTTCTATACTTTCTTAATAATTATAGATTATTTGACAAATCCTCGTTTTTCTTGGAAAAAAAATATTTTAAATTAAATTAAACATTGCGAAATGTCAGTTTGTTAATATATAAAAGTATATTAACAAACTGATTTTTATATTTGTTAATATATAACAAATATGTAAAAGAAAGACTTCGGAAACTTATAGAAAAGAAACAATGCATGCATAGTAATTTAAAAAAATGCAATAAATGTTTAAATATTGAAGATGTTTTCAATACTCAATAATAATTTAATGTTGATTCCCCCCATCCCATTTATTATGGTAAAAGTCGATCTGAAAAAACAATATCGTTTTGCTGTTGTAAATCTCTTTGTTCTTCTTTTACAGTAAAATTGATAAAGTTATAAGATAGGTCATATGACTGACTGAAAGGTTGTGCGTTCCTTCATGACTCTGTCAAAGATGATCATGCTGGTAAAGTCACTGTGTTATGAACTGGAAAAAAGCTTAACATCCCCCCGTTGAGTTAACGTGGAAGTTTTCAGGAAAGCTCAGCTACTGTTTTTGTCAATTGTTCAAAACTGTGATGTACCAACTAAACGAAACCAGATGTATCTTAGGTTGTATCACAGGCCATAGAACAACTTCCCCTTTGTATAGCTTCAGTAAGCTGTAAATACATAAATAGTAAGTAAAGTTGGACAAATTTAGATTTTAATCTCAATGTTTTCACACTGCTTAATGGAATAACACAGTTATAAAGCATTTTAATGTCCATGACATAAGTTGCCTTTTGGTTTCCATAGTTCAACAACTGCTGGTATCGAACTCAGAAGCTATCGATTTCTAGAGCATTGTTTAGAGCACATCTAAATTGCGGTGAATCCAATCTCAGCACTTAACTGGATAGCAGGATAGTCTAACTATTGAAAGTGGTTACAGTGCAATTAAACGCTCACCATTTCTTTCGGGAACACACTTACGAATAGCAGTTCATGTTTAAGTGTGAGAGTAGGCCATATTTGCAAGAGACAAACCCAGAAATCTCTGGAGACAGGCATGCATTTATCTTCCTTTTTTCAACAGCGACTGGAACTGAACCGGATATTTATCACTCCAAATAGCACGAACCTCCACTCACGAGGGTGAGTTTTTTGTAGTGAATTTATCATGTCACATATTATCGGCAAAGTTCATGTTGATAGCTGTTCGTTAACATTACTCATGTAAATACCGAAAATGAAAGTATTTAGTTATGTTTTTTACAATTTTGTAAAATGAACCGAAATTGTTTTTAGAAACTTCCGCGATATTTTCAATATTCTCAATTGTTTTCTTGTATTTAAATAGAACGCCATCGTAACTCTGAAATCAGATGAAAGAAACTCCTTTAAATTATCCATGGAAAAAAATTTTAGTAGACATAAAATTAGAATAATCCATTGAAACTATTTTTCTCCAGAGAGGGCAAAAGTAAATTTCTCAAATACATTGTCTTGTGGAACCTTATGAATTCTTTCACGATCAATAAAAGGACTCAAAGTTTATAAAAATGACTCGATCTTTGTGCTACAATTAAGAATGGAACTACAGCAACTAAACTGTTACCATAAAATTTCATTTCATTTAGTGAGGGCAATTAAAACGAAGGTTTATGGTTAAACGGGAGATGAGTGTCAAGGCGAACGGTGTCCGATGGAGAGTGGAATTGTTCCTTACGTGGAAAATAATGTCTCCAGTTACAACTTTTGGAACAGTCGTAATTTTTTACTACACTAATTGTGTTTCATGTAAACACAATGGTAACAAAGAATTCGAAAGTATCGATTATACCGGTTTCGCGTTTATAATTTTATTTTGACAGCATTCCTTTTGTCAATTAAATTTTATTTTTTCTAATATCCAGGAACCCATGATACTTTTGATATTTGACGATTTTTTTCTTATGGTCTCCAAGAGTGTGTGTGTGTGTGTGTGTGTGTATATATATATATATATATATATATATATATATATATATATATATATATATATATATATATATATATATATATATATATATATATATATATATACTCGAAAAAGCTTCAATCATTCACACTGAGATACGTGCATGCCGAAAGCAGAAACTTACAGTCCATCTTCCGTTCTAAAACAGTGACTGGATATGAACTCATATCTTTCCATTCCGAGGTACTCTGTTCTAAGACAATAATACTACGATAAGTGAATGCTCTATGAATATATCAAATTATCGTTGGGGGGCTCATCACTGCCTATTATTAGGACAATGTTCTTCGGAATATATGGTCACGGGTTTGAACTTCTCTATTGTTGAATAATGGGACATGAATGTTTTCTGCCTTTTACAAGCACGATTGTCGCGGTAGGTGCTTGAGAGTTTTCCCGGTTTCCTCCCTTGCGACGAGGGAATTTTCCTCACATCCTCCCGAATTGTATTACTGCATGATACATTGGATAGGGTTAAGTGTGACATAACACTTAGAACAAATAGCCTCAATGACTTTACTAGCACATACGCACTCTTTTGACTCCCTATTGTGACCTGTGTAACGGCCAAAAACTGTTGTGTGGTATTTTAGTTTACGCTGTGTAATTATTTTCCAGAAAAACTTTTCATTGATTGGGTGCCATATTTATGTATCACAAGGTTAGGAAGCCCCGAAAACTCCCAAGCATCCACATAAACATCGTGTATTCAGAAGTGTATATATGTCCTTTTTTTCAACAGTGTTTGGGATCGAACCTAGTACTCTTCGTTCTATAGAGCACTGTCCTACCACTAGGCGTGGTGAGTCCCGACTCCTTCTTCATATACTTCTGTCGTGTTGGGTGTTTGGGAATTTTTCATTGTTGCTCCCTCGCAATACGTGAACATGGCCCATTATCTAAGAAAAATTCTGCCCGAAGACAAATTTCGGAGTTGATATTAAAATGCTTTACAATGGCTTTTGGTTGTTAGGCTGCCCATTAAATGGTGTTAGTGTCATCGTTGTGAAAAGAAAAAGCATCTATTAATCACTCAAGAAAATTGTGTGTACTTCTTGCATTGCGCATTTTATCATAAGCTTTAACTGCATCATAAAATGTCTTAAATTACATACTAAAGTATAGTTCATGGTAATGTGTCAAATTTTGAATCAATTTGACGATGCTGATCCCTGAGCTGGCATTTCTCTCTACAAATATATGCAACAATGGAAAAACAATTGATATTATAGGACGTTGTGCACTTCACGCCGTGGGCAGCATCACACTCCTTGATCACATAGCTACTCATGTAATCAGTGACATTAGGTCTCACATGCTTAACATCTATTGGCACCCAACCACAATATCGATGCAAAGTGCTCCCTGAAGACAATACGAAGTAAAAAGAGTTTTGCAGTAAATTTCGTTTCTAACCACTATTTTCTATCAAATATTTCAATTAAATTTTTTCTGCACTATCTATTTACTCATGTGCAAGGTTTCATCACACCAAAATTTAATTTTTAAACAATTATGAAAATGTTTCAATATAAAATTAATGAATTACTTCCCGTGTTATGAAATTACTATTTCTGACGCATTTTCATCTATATTTTCTAAAATATTGTTAGTTCATAAAGCAGGTGAAAGGAAAGCAAGAAAATTCATAAGGGAATCGGGTGAAAATGATGAGCAAAAACGGCAAACGATAGCTGATAAGTATCGTCTGCTTCTGATGGCTCCGTAGGTTTTGGGGTTACTAGCTTGTATCACTCTTCCTCTCACCGGATTCACCAGTATCCCATTTCGTTCCGATTTTAGAAATTACAAACGGAATCTCCTGGAACAATCGGAATGCATTTCATATCTGGGCTTGTTTATTTTTTTTCTCTCCTCATCCTATACCTCACCCAACCCCCGACATGAAATTATTTCTCCGCGGAATCTCCCAATTTGGCTTTCATTTCTTTTGTTCCCCCGGCAAAACTGTAAACGTCCCATTCAAAAGCCCATCCAGAGAGGGTGGGGTTAAAGGAGGGGAACGATTATATTTTCATTTCGATTAATTAAGTTGAAAAAGAACGCTGCGGAGGGAAAAAGGGGGAAAAAGAAGCAACAGGATTTTCGGATGGAATTGTCGGGAGAGGTCGAGATAAATCCCCGAGTCAATGATACTCATGTGAAAGTAAACTAATTAAGAATACTGACGTGGCGAAAAGGGGGGGGGAAGAAGTGTCTTTATGCATTCAGAAATGGCTGCAGCTCCCTCCCTGTGGCACTCGGAATTAAAAGCGATAAATTTACTTTCAGTTGATACCCCTTTGTGCTAAATAATTAACAGAAAAGAGAATTTGTTTTTGGAACTGGGTTCAACTTCTTTGTGCTTCGAGAGCCGTTATGGAGAAGAGACCGGTTACAGTTGAATTTTTGTCATTATAATTCCGAATGTGTATTCAATAGGGATATTATTTACATGACGTGAGCATGCCTTAATTGGATTGTTTGATTACCGCTCTGTTTGCAGTTGAGTTAAAAAGTAAAATCAGAAGCGAAGCCAGGAAAGGCAAATCTGCTATTTGCGTCGAAAGGCAACAATTAAGGAATAAAGAGTGCTGGCTTTTCCAGGAAAAAAGTCAAAGTTCCCCGATCCCAAACCGAAGATTCGTATCGTTTCTTTTATGGCAATAACTATTAAATTCCTAATGGAGTCAATGCGGAAAGCGTCTTACGTCACATGACCCTCATTAGGGGGAGGAGGTATGATAATATTAAATGTCGTTCATATTGAATCATCACGTAGGAAAAATCAGACGACAATTAATTGGCATACAATTTGATTATCAGTTGACGCGCACTCAAAAGAAGCGTTAGATAGGGGCCTGCTCCCATCTGCATGCGCAATTATATGCGTATATTTTCCATTATTACGTCAAATAATTTGGCTTTATATTTAATTTTTGACAGTCAATATTCTCCATTTTCTTGCGGCAGATCATATCCGGGAAGCGAAATATATGGAATTTAATATTGGAGAATTTATTTACATTACTCAAACTTTTTTACAAAACATTTTTTAACCTATATTATAAAAGTTTACGTTTGCCGTAATCTAGTAGTCTATACTTTTTAGGTTGAAGATCCCGAATCTGATTTTAGTCACTGTTGAACAACAAAAAACTCTGTTCCCCTCCCCCCTATAGTACTCTTTAGGTGGGTACTTAAATGTTTTCCTGGTCTCCCACACTGAAATGCGAGAAAACGGTATACAATCTATGAACAATCCTTTTAGAAAGCAATAATATACTACAGAAGTTATAAAGCAATATAACACGCCTTAGTTATATTATTCTGCCCTACGCATTGCTCAAATTAGGCTTGATTGTTGTGCCTAAAAATCTCTACTCATTTTCTCCTTTGCAACAAATGAGAATGATCTTTTATCTTATGAAACTGTTTTCTAAAAGCTATATTGGTGGATGGTTGCAAAATTCTTGCAAAAATTTCACTGCTTCTGCTAGGTATAACATAAAATAATAAAATGGTACTTTACACTGCGCTAAATCAAACACACACATACGTTTTACGGTGTTTGCATTAACTATTTTGTTCTGTTTTCGAAATGCGATGGATTTTTACCCATACCGATATCTGGTATAGAGTGAGTAACACTTTTTAATTAATATTTCGATAACGAAAGCATCAAACGATTCGTCAAGCATGTTTAACCGTGAAATAATTGTTTGGTTAGGTCACACAAATTTAGGATTTCATCTCAATTTAATTTTATATGAATTTGAGTAGGTTTGCATTTTTTACAACTAGGAAATTAAACATTTCATTTTCTGTCATCAATGAGAGTTTTAACAAGAACTCGCTGATAGCGTCTGTTATAGTTCCTGTCAGTGACCACTTTATTGTGACCATTAATAAAAAATATGAGATGAATTATTTGAATCTAGGATCGAACCTGGAATATCATATGACTTACATTTCCTAGTGTCGTATTTTGCTAACTAAAAATTCTAATGAAAAGCAACCGCCTCATACTTTTGGATTACGGTCTAGTGACGAAGTCAACCCCATAGCTGACTAGACCTCTTTAAAAATCATCTTATCTTTGGTTGAATCGAGTATCAAACTACTTTCTGGGCAAGAAATCGAAAAAAAAAAAGTCCTTCTCTACCAGATTACCACTCCCTTCTAACAATACAAGAAAGATCTAAAAAAATGAAAAATTCCAGATTTAGATAATAGAAATATTAAATTTATTATGTTCAAGACTTCTTTGGAATGATAAAACTATTATGCAAGCGTTTCTCTGAGCAAAATAACCGAAAAATAAATATAATCTCTACATTTGTTTCTTTTCATCTAACCAACTTAATTCAGAACAAACAAGAATTATAAGAGCAAGAATCCGCCATCATTAGTGGACTACTGCCACAATGTCCGCAATCGAACGTGTCATAGTCCTCGTGGGACAGCTAGTCCCTGCCGTCGAACCTTTTAAAGGCTTACGACCGGGATTGAGAGTGGAGCGGCTCTGTCTAAACCTCCAGAGCTTTCATCGCTAAACGCGAAGAAAATATTGAAGATTAATAATATATTTTGATGATTCTTTGTGTAAAGAAAGTCCGTATCTGGAATTTGATCCTTTACAAAGCAATCTATCTCGATTATTTCGACATTATTTGCCCCTGAAGTTTCTCTAAGACACTCAGCGGATAGATTAAGAGGGATTTTGTGGAGGATTCACTCTGTAATGAGTTGTTCCATCATGGCTGTGTTGACTCTTCTTACTGTTATATGGATACGTTGTCGTTTGCTTCCCATAACCAAAATATAAGACTATTTTTATGGGCGGATGTGAAATTCTCTGCTGGAATGAAATCCTATTACCAGAAATTTATTTAATTGGCATTATTATTTTAATTTTCATAAACTGCAACTAAAATGCAGCATAGTTAAAGATATTGATTCAATTTTTTGATCATGTTACTGTCAGGTACCGCAATAAATAATAGGAAAAGAGTCCAGCTGTAGAAATTTGCAGGAGTGGAGCAAATAAGAGCTTCTTTGACGAAGATATTTGCCATTTTTCATTTACAGTGGCATTTTCGAGTGGGGTTACGCTCTCTATGTGTTATCCTATGTACAGATATTTCTGGATAGAAGCTATATTCTTGGAGTTAGAGATCGATCCCCAGTCATTAATTCATTTTTAAATGTTTTTACGTGACCCACATGCTTATTTAACAGTTAAGGAATAAAATATTTCTTTTGGTGCAGAACTTGGATATGTGTGTACAAACTTATTTCTCATCACCGTCTTTCGAATGTCGTTTTAAATGACGAAGTACTATCTTTAGGTATTTTTGGAATAATTATTAATGAATTTGTGTAATGTTATTTGTCATTATTGTATTAATATAACATTTAATATTAATAAGTGCCGTTTACCTTAGGGTGAGTCGGCTTACACCTCATATATATATATATATATATATATATATATATATATATATATATATATATATATATATATATATATATATATATATATATATATATATATATAATATTAATAATTTTATAATACTTTTTGTGTTATTAATAAAATATATAATAATTATGAATATGTGTCCGTGTCAAACATGATAATATTTTTCTGTCTATTTATGTTTAAAAGATGATATTAGCTTATATTAGTTTATTTGCTTCTTTTAATAGATTCAATTCTGACCATTTGTTTCTGCCTCCGTGGTAGCCATTGCATGTAGTGCTGTGTCTTTCGCTCAACAGCTAGTGGGTTCGTTTCTTCCTTAAGGCGTTTGTGTTTGTGTGTGTAAGATTGGAAGCTTTAGCTTTCTTTAAAGTACTCTTCATGTGCAAAAGATTCAGTATTGATGTTTAGCCTTTGAGTGATAAACAAACTGCGTCAAATGAAATTTGTTTTTATGATCTCGCCACTCCAGACAGCCATTTTGACGCTGCGCTGTTGAGGATGTACGCAACACTGTGTCAGCAATGGACCAGGAAGGACTTTTCGTTGATAGTAGGCTGTATTCACGTGTTTTAAGGGGAAAACCTCAAGCAACCACTCCGCCAGATTTGCTTGAAGACAGCTACATCCAGCAATCGTTGCTCAACAGCAGACGAAATAGAACCCGGGACCTTTCGCTCTGAAGAACGGTGTCCTGCCCTAGGCCACGATGGAAGGATCGTGCGTAAATTTTGAAGTACCTCTTCAGAACGACAGTTTTCGCCCGAATTAAGCATCGAACTCATGACTCTTTAGAATCTATCATCATTATTTGGTGTAACAAAAATTATGATTTTTCTCGTCTCACTTTAAATTTCAATCTCCGGGACGATTTTAATCTGCGCTCATCTCCCTGAGGAATCTTTTTACAGAGAAATATAAAATATTTCACTTAAGAATAAAGAATAAAATAGCTTTCATTTGGTAACAAGAAATATTAAAATTAATAATGAAAAAACTATGGGATACTTATAAAATACTTCTAAATTGATAAAGAAACGAATAGAATTTAAAACTAAATTGAAATCGAATTAAATCATTATTTATTTAATATTTAACGTTTAAAATCAGCATTTAAAATAAAAATCATTTTGCAGTTAGTAGAAGTATATCATTGCAATTACTAGAGATATTCGATCGCCATATTTTCGTTTATTAATAATGAAACATTTACTAATAAAATTTATGTATAGAACAATATTTTAACAAAAATTTTTATTTTGATTTAATAATACCAGATAATGCTAATTAAACTTCCAATAAAGCTTTGAAAAAAGGAATAATAAATATTTTGCTATTTTCTTTTATTAGCACTTAAACAAATTAAAAAAATTAAATAACGCTGGGTCAGCAGAGAAGTCGATAAGATGCAGTCATAAGTCGACTAGATGCAACTAAATGCAATCAATGATCTCGCAACTGAAA
The DNA here is from genome assembly GCA_037975125.1 of Latrodectus hesperus. Classification (NCBI taxonomy): domain Eukaryota; kingdom Metazoa; phylum Arthropoda; class Arachnida; order Araneae; family Theridiidae; genus Latrodectus; species Latrodectus hesperus. The sequence goes on from CM075850.1 coordinate 83,964,261, forward strand.
ACCATAAACTAGTCATGAGGTTGACACCTGAGTTGGCACCATTTTTAAATTTCTGCCCTAAAATAACATGATGATATAGGACAGTTCGGCTTTATTTATCAAACAATCTAGTTTCCGATTAGAGATGTGAAGTTTTTTTTAACTTTGTTTTTTCTAATGTTAAGGTCATTACTCTTTCATCTCTTAATGTGAAAGCCTAGCTAGCGGCTGAATGCCTGGCATTCTTTCCTGCAGTTCAGCAAGTTATGAGTTCAGTTTCCAAGTCAGACGCCGATTAGTGATTCAGAATCCATTTTAAAATGCAATTCCCTACGAATTAACAGCTGTTTGCAAAAAACAATTAACAAGGCAAACTATTGAATTTAAAAAATGGAGAAGAGGGTGTCAATTCAGGTGTCGACTCAGTCATTTAACTGTGGTATAAATATCTGTAGTGATTCAGGACTCAATGACTGAATGCATTCAAAAATTATGAAATGATTATTTTATGACTTCAAATTGACAAAAAAAAATTAAACTCACAAATAAACATTATTTTAATAACTGTTTGTTGCGTTTTTTCCAGGTTGAACAATTCAATCATCCATGACACAATTGTACATAAATCATTCGTTTTAAAAACTTCATAAATCCATTACTCTTTGTAAAATAAATACATTTCAAGTATAGCTCGATCTTTCACAACCGTTAATCTCATTGTGTGGCCCTGAAAAATATGCATATGACGCCCTTCGGACAAACTGCATAAAAAAATTCTCACGATTTTGTTGGAGAGTACGGGGGACGAGGAGGAGGTGGGTGAATAAAAAATGATTAATCGTTAATCAGATTTTTAAGAACAGTCTATTAGGGCTTAATTAGTTCCTAATTTCGGAGTTGCCAAACAACTGTTCCGCCGAAACAATAGCGCCCATTGATGTTTCGTAAATAATGGGATCACGTGACTACGGCAACCGTTAAGAAAAGGGGGAGATCTGTGAAAGTACGGGATTTAATGAAATAAATGGGCCCCCATTAAGGTAGAGAGGTATTGTATTCTCTTCGACGTGTGTACAAAAAGATCGGAAACGTCGACACGTAAGAAAGAACCAAGTTTAATTGATGAATGGTTCGCGCAATTAATAAAATTCTCGATTATAATTTTTTATTCGATTTTTAATATTATCATTATTTGATGAAGCGTGGAAATTAAAGCAATTGACGCAAGGAAGTACTTTTATGTGAAATTATTTTTTGCTTTTGCATATGTTATGGCGATTTAATTTCCTGGTTAATTATAAATAAAATAAACAATATTATATATAATTAACACAAGAATCCATTTATTGTTTGTTTGCAATGTTTTACGGCTGTCGATAAGAAAATCGCTAAACACTAATAATCGTTTGTAACTTTAAATTGCGGTCAATGGACGAGGACGACACCTGAGCTGGTCTTCTGATCACCACACGTCGTCACAACAGTGAGGAGATATTACCATCATGATCTTTTTTAATATTCCACTCACTCTTTATGTAAACCAAGCATCATTAGCTGTGTTGGGTATCGAGCTCATCAACTTCAGGTCACAAGAGCTATGATTTTCCTAACTAGGTTAACTCGGTCCCTCTTGGATGCATTCATATATTTTTATTTTCTTGCGCTGTATTCTTTTCTGACTGCTTAATTTTGCTGACCCAATATTTCGAATATTTCAAAACGCGCTCAAACGCTCTGTTGCTTTAAAACACAGTCTAAGGAAGGAGTCTATATTCGAGTTGAAATCCTCGTCTCCAAACTTTAACACCGTATTACGGATTGTCATCAGATCACAAAAAATTGTAACCTTCATAATGCACTCGAAGTATGACCCTCGGCTGCTGTACCAAATTCAGTATGATTTGAACGGAGAGAGGTATCTTTATCCATGAATTTATCTCATCCCCTTATATTTTATGAAATCTCTGTCGCCATAAATGAATAAAAAATTTGTCATTATTAATAAACATTTTCTAAGTTATCACTTAGAAAGAATGAATCTGCAATCTCATCTTGAAAAATATTAAAGGACTACGTCAGTCTGCGCAAGAGAAACAACGCTTCTGTGTCCGGAAAATTGCTAGCTTGATATTCGACCCAATCGAAGACTATTATGGTGAAAGGGCTCATCACCATCGAATATTAAAAATAGTTCACATTGTGCATCCTTTTATGCAGTTAAAAAATTAGAGGAGGAAACGGCCAATTGAAATGATAACCTCATCGTGGTTCAAAATGAAGAGGCTTCTAAATTTAGTGAATTTTATAGACAGAAGCTGAAATAGTTTAAAAAATAATAATATAAACAAATAGAAATTAGAATAATTGAGTGTGCTGTGTGTGGATATTAAATAAATTATGCGCATTTGCTTTGAATTGAAATGGAAAGTTAATAGTTTAACGAAAGAATAAAAACATCTGCGAAATGTTTACAATGAATAAACATTTATATTATGTTGTAGTTGTCTTGTGCTAGGTTGGCATAATAGGGTGGGCTACTCCACTTTTTCAACTGAACCATATTTTGTTGTGAAGTCCGACTTCCTCGCTACAAACATGCCATAGGTACCCATTTATAGGGTAGGCAACCATTCACAACCCCTTCATACAAAGAAAGGATAAAGATAGGATATAGATAGAAAGAGAAAATACATCCGTGCCCGAACTGGGATTCGAACCTAAGACCTTCCTATCTACATTCAGGCACTCTGATTACTAGACTGGGTGTGCGGCATATTATATTTTAAAATATGTATTTGGAAGAAAAACATAAAATATATTAGATTATATTAAAATTCTATTTTTAATAAAAAATAAAAAATTTACAAGAAAGTAGTGTATCGAATTTTTTAGATTTGTGAAATATTCCTGTTACATTCAATTGAAATGTACATTTCAGAGACAAGAGTTTTAATAACTTATAAAATTGTTTGGTTTACCATTTAAAAGATGTTTCTGAAAATTCTTATGCAAAGCAATCGGGTTTTCTAATATTCATTTGTATTATTATTTATTAAATAACACTATTTTGAGTTTATTATCTAATGACTTGTAATCTAATGATTAATGAGTATTATAATCCAATGATTATATTTATTAATATAAGTATATAGGAAGCCCTGTGCCTTAGCGGTATCGTTTCGCACCCCAAGACGCAGGTTCGACCCTTGGACTGGGCAAGGTCGACTACTTAGCTTTTCAACCCTTCGGTGAGTCGATAAACTGAGTACCAAGCATGCTTGGGAACTAAACACTGGGGATTTTCGCTTTAGGCTGTCCACCTAACTGGAACATATACTTCACATTGCAAGGCCCTCCGTCAGGAAAACAGTTATAAGCTTTGTAGGTCTTCGTCCTCATTTGGGCTGTGAAAATTGTATTTTATAAACATTAGTTAAGCAAAATTTTCATTTAAGGAATGTTTGAGGTCACCGCGTGAGCAATGAGGGAGTGTTTTTCGGAGTGGAAAATTACGAGTTTGATACTAGTCATTGTTAAATGAGGGAGATAGAAGCTGTGTATCTTCTTTCCACAATCACACCTGTTGGGATGGGTGCTTGGGAATTTTCCAAGTTTCCTCCCTAGCAACACATAAATCAGCCCAAAATGAAAAGTCCATCTGGAAGACAATTTATGTGTTTAATTTTAAAAATGCCTTGCCTAAGTGTTTCGTTTCTTCCTTACTGTGCTCTAAGACTGTTTATGAAGTTGTCTTAAGTCATGATGAAAGTTATTGTAAAGATCTTTACATTTTTTCAATGACTAATTGGCGTCAAAAAATTAAACAAAGATAGTTTTAAATAATGAGAATTTATCTTAAATTTCGTTTTTTTTTTTTAATTTTACTATTGCAAATTAAACAATATCTTTATAAAGTATTTTGTTATTCTTATAAAGAATTAATTTGAGCCCTAATATTATTTATAGCAGATAGGAATTTATTTTTTGGGAGGGAGATGTAGAGATTTTCTTTCACAAAGAAATAGTGTGAAATTAACTTAAGAATCTATCAATTATTTTAGGAAAAGTGATGAATTAATATATTAATAAATAATTTTGTAAAACAATTTATTGATATTAATTCGTTATGTAATAAATGGATTTATTTGAAACATCTTCAATATTTATATATTTTTAACTTATAATGACATTTAAACTTTAAGATACAACAGCATTTATTATATATATATATATATATATATATATATATATATATATATATATATATATATATATATATATATATATATATATATATATATATATATATTAAATTTTACTATCATATCATTTACTTGCTCTAATATGAGTACTTGTTACTATTCTATGTGTTATACATTCATTTGCATGTACATGTTACCTCGGGTTGCCGATTAAAAATTTTATCCAATGAGTAAGTTATTTTAGGAATGTTGAATATTTATTCTAAACTCTTTTTTCGTTGAAAACCTTATGTAATATAATTTGGGATAAAATAAATTTAAATAAATATTTACGGCAAATATATTCAATATTCACTCTAGTTTTTGTTGATCAAGATATTTCTCGTAAATGTTGACCGTTTCCGACTAGAATCTTTTGGTATCAAAGTTTCTTAAAGTATTATAAATGTGTCATTGTAAGAAGTAAAACATGCTCAGAAGCACACGCTAAAGAAATGTGCATTTATCGAAAATCACAAATTTAAACTAGCTATACAAGAAAAGAAATAATTAGTTTACTATCAGATATGAAAGAGTTATTGATCTGAAGGGATTAAAACCAAAAAAGTATAAATGCAATAAAATTTAGAAATCGTTATACTAATAGTTAACAGAAAAGGCTGAAGTAATCAGGAAGAGATAAAAAATAGTTCCCAAAACATGGAAGTAAATTTGCACAAATTTATGTATCCTAAAGTAAGTATTCCTTATGATTGTAATTTTATAGATATAATATAGATTAAATTACAATCATAGTTCATTATGATTGTAACTTTAATAGATATATTTGGGATATATTGCGTTTGTATTTACCTTTATAATAGAAATTTTTAAAACAGTTAAGAAACCTGACCTTGCAAAAAAGTTATAATCTGAGAAAGAGTCCGAACTTATCGATAGATTATAAAAAATTATATAGAAATACATTTTCTTTAAAGAAAATATTTAAAGATGTACTAAAGGTTGTATATGAAAATAAAGTCCCAAAATGTCTCTTCTTTATCTTTTGAAAGTTTTTCAAATTTTTTTAGAAAACATTATGTTTTCTCTGTATCAATAAATGCATCTTGTGCTGACTCTCTACTTAAAGGCTAATAGAATGATGTTTATAAATTGAAAGTAACTGATGTTAAAAGTAACTAACGCATTTATAAAATTAACTCCAGGGATATGAGAATATATCACATCATTTGTGTGTGTGTACATAACATTATTTTTTATTATATGTATTTTTCTATGTAGAAATAATTAAAGTATTTATTGATGTATTAATATACATTTGTTTTTTGAGGAATCAATTTGTTCTATAGTGCTTTTATAAAATTTAACACGCACTCAAAATTTTAGTAATGAATTTTAAAGGAATATTCTCTCCCCCTTTCTGTTGCAGATCTAGGTTCTGCTTATTTAATTATATTTTTAGAAAGTGTTTTCGTGAAACTTATCTTCCAGAAAACACTTCAAGTTTATCGTTTGCTGTTTCAATGATTTTTTTTATATTTTCAGAAATAGATTTAAAATAAGTTATGAAATGCTCTTAAAATAATGAACGAAAAGTGATATTTTAATCCGAGAGAATAGGAAGTAGCTGACGAGTATCGAATTCGTTAAACTAGGCAGCTGTTCAGTAAAAGATACCTTTTTCTTTGTTAGAAACTATTAGAAAAGAATGGATATGTTTATAGGATGTTTAGATTTCATTTAAATATCCTTAACTATTACATTAAGTCATAAAAAAATAAATTTTGCTGTAAAGTGAAATTTAGGTCGCACACATGTAATACGCGGTTCACAACGAATCTTTTTCTTATCTCACCAAATGATGCAGTATTAAATTCGAGGAAATGGTCGGATTATTTAAAAATTTTTTAACTGTATATACTATCAATAATGATTCATTGTTAATTCATGGCTATATTCTTGTCAAGATAAAAGCTATAGTAAATTTTCCTTATCCTTATCGCTGCAGTGGGTGAATGCCGTTTTTCATTGAATCAAATGCGGCGCTGATTAAAATTCTGGGATGAGATTCATAGGAATTTTTTGATAAAAGGGGCAATACGTGAAAAACTTCAAAAAGTAAAGGTGCCAGTATGAAGTTTGAAACTTTCGAAAAAGAATAGGTTAAAAATAATGGCTTTATTGAAATAATGGAAAGTCGTCGTTGTCTGACTAGAAATACTGCAATTTAAAGCGATTAATTTAAGTTGACCTTAAGAAACATATTACCCTTACTTTATCAAAATTTAAAAAATAGTTAATTTTATTTTTTATGTGATCTTGTATTTTTATGGTAAAATGTGAAATTTCATTTGATACAATTTTTTCAAACTTATTTATCGAGGTATGGCAGTTTATAAAGTTAAAAAAAAAAAAAAAAAATCATATTCTAGTTCTCATTGATGCCCATCTCATATTTATATATCCGTTGGTTCCGCTCTGTCTTGAACCTGCTGAAGCTACATCTCACACCTTTTATCATGACCAGAACGGGTTTATGGACTTGGTCCATGTCTCTCTTGATCAAGTGGGATGAAACAACAAGTTTTCTAAAATTCCAAAATTAGAATAGTATTAGAGAATTCCAATAAATTATTTTCTCATGCTTTTTCATTCAGATTCAATTAAATTGAAATTGACAATCTCAAAAGACATATCTTTGCTATAAATACGACAGCCATTTATAAATTTCAGTGGCTGTGTTCGATGGTCCTTAATTCAGCATTCTATTTTTAGATAGTAATCTTTGACAAGTTTGATTTTAACAGATCTTGTGTTTAACTGAATCAAAATTGGTGTTATTTCTATTCATTTCACCAAAAAGAAAAATATGTTAATGTGACTTTAGTCAATATTTTTTGCTAATTGTTTATTTTTATAGCAGTTCGATTGCACACACATCGAGCCTCTCACACCTGTCTAAAATGTCTTATGCGTATAGACACTTGAAAAGATAGAAATAAAAAAATTAAAAATACTGCAATGTTAAACACAATATACGCACATGCTCTTAGAATGACCTATAATTGGTTTAGGAGCAAAACAATGAAGATGACCATGGAACAAAAATACATATCAGAATAAAATACTTGGAGTCATTTAATTCAGTTTTTTAGAAAGTGCAAATTTAATTCAGAAATATAATAGAGAAAATTATATCAACGATAAAAGCTATATGCATGATAAGAGATTTCGCGGAGTATATTTAAACTTAAAAATTTGAATATTTGCCACATTTACATTTTAAATTTTCCATAATTTAAAACGAATAAGTCAAAGCAAGCGAATATTGATATGAATTTCATGGTTTAGTAGACAATACATTAACTTTTTCTTTAACAAATTGAATTTAAATTGACTTCTTTTTACAGTAAACTAACATTATTTTAGATGTGAATATCATTATCAAATATTTTAGATAATGATCATGCCTAAGAGACATTTAACTGAATAATTCCATATAAGGAAACGACAAATCTTAAATGAAATTTATGATTATTAACCAAACGACATCGTACATATTGTATTTTGGTCAAGCAGAACAACAACTTAAGTTCTTTAATTAGATATAGATTTAAATCTGATCACGATTAAAATTAATCTCATATCTTCCTGAATTGCTTAAAAATGGGATAATTTGGCATTTATAAATATTTTCAAGAACTTATTGAATCTTTTTTAGTTTTATATGAGTTTGAATTAAATTTCACAAGGAACGTAAAATATGATTAAAAATTCTTATTATTCCTTTACTGTTGACATTCTTAGTTTTAATATCTCCCCTTTTCCAGCAACCTCATGTTCTAGAACACATTTTGTGGAATGAGAAGCAAATGGAAAATACCCCCAGTGAAAGTTGGTCCCATTGGGAAAAACCAAGCCGCGCCGCAAACAACGCGGGCCATTGTGCAATTGTCTCGCAAAACCGACAGTGTTTCACAGTGGCAAGGTCGAATCTAGAATTGCCCTATTGTTGTCCGTTCCTTTATTTTGTTCTTTCATTACCGTTCAGAATCCCAGTTTGGTAATTATAATTCGTTACACTCACCTTGCCGGCAATGAATCAAAGCGATTCTGAATGGAGATAATCCGCGCCACAAGGCAAATCGGAAGAATGGAGGAAATGAATTAATGGACTTTGTGTCAAATTCTGCATTTTTCTTTTTACACATTATTTATTTATTCCCTCGTATTTTAACCATTATTTTGTATTAATAGGTTAAATCCATTAACAGATTTTTTTTCCTTCTCTGAGACAGAGTGAAATTACTCTGCAAGAACAGGTCTTCCACTTGTGATTGCGAACTTGAGGCTATCATTAAGACGAAAATTGCACCAATTACCAAGAAAAGATGACAATAAAAACACGTTTGGAAAATGCTCAATGCGATATTGTTATGGGATTTAATTGCATCATCACATTTTCATTAGTTATAATTATCCATTGCTTGGGAAAACAAGATCTTTTTAATCAGGGCTCAGTTCCCCCCGATCTCATTTCCTTATTCGACTAAAGCACTTGAATGCAAATTCTGTCTTCAACTCAGAAGTCTTAGAATTTCTAATAATTCTTGAAGTACTTTAGTTGATTGGATGGTGAAGGTATAAAAAGATTAGATCCATAAACTGTGATCATGGAACATCATCTCTGAATGCAAATTTTATTGCCAGTTCATATGTCTTAAAGATTCAAATAATTCTTGAAGTACTTTAGTTTATTGGATATGTGACTGGTACTTATTAAAATTAGATCCATAAACTGCTATCAGCAAATATAAATTACATGTCCCTGTTAGGTTTTTTATTTTGTATCCCACAAAAATGTGCCAAATTTTGCATTAATGAAAAATTTCTGAAAATAACAATAAACTATCAAACACGTAAAAATACCGTCACAAATTTAAAAAATTTTTCTGCGAAAATCTATTTCGAAGAAGTCTTCTATTTTGAGATTTTAGTTAGGATGCATTCAATTCTAAAATCGAGGAATTCTAATTTAAATTGGATCTTGACAAAATTTGTGAATCATTTTGAAATCAAACTATCTGATCCTTAGTGTAAAAATATAGAACATAAGAAAACTTTTGCATAGGCTTATAGGATTACTTCAAGTTTAGGGCTGAAAATACTTTCAACTTTGGCATGCTATTATAATTTGCATTAATCTTAATCTCAAATAATAAGACAATCACGAATCTCTTGAATCCTGAATCTTCCGAATCATTTGCATAAAAATTAAAAAAAGAAACTTTTATTAGTGATTCGATGATTTATTTTCAATTTAAGCATTGAAATAACTTATGAAATGAACACACACGCGCACACGTATATTAACAAGTTAAGTAAAGACAAAAATTATTTCTTAAATAAATTTCTATTTTTTCTAAAATTAGTGATTTTAAGGATTAATTTGTTTATTTTTAATCAGGGATATATTTTATTGCAGCAGTTTATATGCCAGAAGATATCGTTTTACTTTAAGAATTATTTAAAAAACATAACTGGGACATAAAAATTTAACTTCAGTTAATTATCCCTGTAAATTAACATAAAGTTTTGTTAATTATTTTTAATGAAAATTTTTTTAATTGATTTGAAAACCATAATCTTATGATATAAAATATTAGAATTTAAACGAATTTAGATAAGAAACGATGAATCTATCATTAATTACAGGCTTTCTGACTGTATTGTGTTTATGTTTTCTAACATTAATTAAATATAATTTTTAAATGAATAATAAATTATTATTATTGATTTTATATTTATTTTAACTTATAGATGTTTTTCAGATTTCTGAAAGCTTTCAATGTATTATTTAAATATTTTTTTAAAATTAGACATTTAAAAAGCGCGCGGTGTAATTTTTTTTAACTGTTTATTTTCTAATTAATTTTGATTGTTCATTGTTTAGTCGCAAGATGGCAGCACAATGACTGTTTGTGATGACGCTAGGAAAACGCAATTCGCGCAGTAGGACTCTTAAACACATACATGAAAGTTTACAACACGAGTAGAAAAGTCCGCATTTCATATAAATTAGATAATATTTTTTTTTATATATATTTAGAACATATCCAATTTTGGTATATACAAATTTTAATGAAATAATTTTCCTTAGATTTTTCATAGTATTTAATTCTACAATTTTTTTAACTTTCTTAGTTCCACTGTTGTAATTGGCTGGTTTCTCAGTAATGAAGGAGAAATAAAGAATAAATATTTGTAAAAAAAATAAATGTTACGCTATAAATAAATATTAGTTAACAATGTATTGTAAAAAAAATTAATTATTTGTATAATGAAATATTATTGAATTATTCTTATATTAATTTATTAAATTTTTTTAACTATGAAAAAATTATTTTTTTGCTTGCATTACTTAAATTATGTTTAACTTAACTAGAATACTTTTAAATGCTTTCGGGTGCGTTTTATTTTTACTAAGACTAAGAAATCTCGTGACACTATTATTTTAACTTTGATTTCAGACAAGTTAGTTTAGTATGGCTTATTTCGGAAAAATAAACAAAATGCTTTCGTTTATATTCAATAATTTTTAATTTTCGAGCTGAAGCTGATATCACCATCTATCCTTAACATTAAGTTCTAACAGGTTGATGCAGTGAAACATAAAACTGAGTGGATCTATTTTAATACTTAAATTTATATTCTAGGAATGGCTATTAATTTCTTTCATCGAAAATGATTCATAAATTAAAAATAATTAATATTATTTAATATAAATTTTTATAAAAAAAATGATTTTACTGTATATCATTTTTAGAAATGCTTTTCTTCTTTGCAGATTTTCCAAACAAAGTGGGCGTGGCATGTTGCTATTACAAGCCGAATAAAGGAATCAAAATGGCGCTTATAAAGGTTAGAATTTTTATTATTAATCTGACAAAGTTCATATTTTACAAATTTCCATATAATAAATAAATAAATAAATGGATTGTAGAATATCATAATTTAAATACATCTATCATATTAATTTTCAAATTTTGATACTGAATGCATCTCTTAATTGATTATACAACAAACTTTTCAAAAGATATAAAGCATTTATTACTACAGTTCGTTTAATTGTAATTTGTATATCTTCTCAATAAAAATTCGGAAAAATAATTCATCATACCAATAAAATTTTTCGTTCTTTATTCGCAAATGTGTGCTCATAAAAATATTTTTATATTTATATTTGACTGTTATTGAGAAATAATGTAAAAAGTAACTAAACCGTTAATGCTGCTAAATTTTAAATTATCAAAAATTCATAAAATGTATATTTTCTATCATTTAAGTCATGTCTGTCTAAAAAAATTAAATAAATGTCTTTCTAAAAAAATTACTAAATGTTAACTTACATATGAACTCTCGGACTAATAAAACTTTCCTTAATTAAATCATCGTTGTGCTACAAGAATTAAACAATTTATCAATGGTTGAAGTAGGGGCATATATTTCTTAATGAGAAAGAAAGTATGCATGCATTAGCTCCGCTGTTAAATTTTTCTGTATAATCCCCCCAGAGCAAATGAAAGTTTCCTAATCCACCACTATTGGTGTGCTATACAAAACTTAGAACAAACTTATTACTTTAAAGTAGAGGCAGTCATTTTTCTAGGAGAAAGAGGGAGTGTATAAAAGTTAACTTCACTATTTAAATATTTATAGAAATTTCATTGTTTACTGAAATACCTATTAATTTCAAAAAAACCTGATATTTGAAAAGATATTATAAATATAGTTTTTATTAAAGCGAAAGAAATAATATAGAAGCACAAGGACTGAATAAAAGTTTAGATTTATAAATTTTAGTTTCTCTTACGTAATGATTTTTAACACAATTTCAAGAGTCAATAGTTGAAGGTACGTCACTAAAAGTTAATGAAATAACCGCTAAACTTGTTTAACATCAGACACATCCTGTACGTTCCTCATAAAAACATGCTTTTAATCGAAAAATTGAATTTTTATATTAAAAATGAAATATATAGCTTATTTGCTATTCTTAAAGTTATGTTAAATAAAATTCTGCTATTATTTTTTCTAAAATATTATATATGTATATAATTAAAATAGCCAAATTATTGCTCTTTTATTAAGATTTTAAAAATGCCAACACGTTAATTTATAGAATAATTTGTGATTGAAAACGACATTGAGTACCATTTACAAAATGGTACTATTTACGATTATATCTATATTGACAATTCGTGCTGTTATGTTTACGACAGGGATGATGTATGACTGTGTAAATGCTGGCCTAAAATTATATTTCTTGTTTTGGAATTCAAAACTTCGGGTAAACATATCGCGGGTTACTTGAAATAATAATCAATATAGTCTTTCATGGTAAAAAATTGCAGATTGAAATCAGTTAAAAAATTTTTTAATTTTTTTTTTTTAAATTAAGAGGACATAAATTTGGAAGGTAAGGAATAACTGGGGTGTTGCTTCGATCAAGGATGCAGTGGCGCCGGCTTGCTATCCGTTTCCTTTTATTTACTTTTGCGAGAAATAATTGCGAAAGATGATTAAAATTACACTTAACAGCTAAAATATCTTTATTTGTATAGTTTTTTCTTCTCGGGACAAAACGCCAGAGAAAATTTACGGTTATTGTCTTAAGAAAAGACAATAAAACTTTTTCTTAAGACAATAACCGTAACAATTAATTAACTCAGAAAATGTGCATACAGCGAGTAGAAACAATTCTTATAAAACGCGCCGTTGTTTTGTGGTCGGATGTCATTCTTCGGAACGATGGGTCCTGGGTTCGGTTCCGTCTACTGCTGGTCAATAGTATGTGTAATGTTGCTCTTCTGCGTACTTCTTTCCGGGTGGGTGCTTTGAAGTTTTGTGTTTTCCTCTCTTGCTACACGTAAATGCCACCCAATATCTATGAAAAGTCCCCTTTTTAAATATCAATATTTAAAAGATTAAGTTAATACATTATTGCTTGTTTAATTAAAGTAAATTTTTTAGGGAATTATTATGAAAACTGTATTTATTATAGCTCCAATTTGAAATAAAATGCAATTCAGGTATGTGAAATTTTTGATCCAATTTAGTATTTCAATTGGTAATGATATAACATACAGCCATCTATATTTTCCATTTTATTTCATCGCCAAAAGTACTCCGTCTTTAGGATCATCCATATTGAAATACCTGCTACTTATAAAATACACGAAGAAATTTGCTTTAAAACGCAGAAACAATTGTGTTACAGATGGGAAATTGTTATTGTTGGCGTCAACAATACCTGCGACGACTTTTGTAAATGGATGGTCCATAAATCAGCTGCAGAAAAATATCTCGGTTGAAAGAGTAGGTCCACCCTTCCACAATGAGTTCCTTAAACAAGCGTCGACGGCTGATTTAGGGCTGAATTAAACTCCTTGTTCAGTTGCTATTGTGTAACCTGTCGACACTTTTATCAAGCTCCTGAAATGTGAGCCTCGCCAACAACAATAGCCACGGGTTATCACCGTGTTCTCACTCTCTGAAACGTTTTCACTTGACATCGGGAAGTGGTAATCTGTCAGGCGATAAATTTCGCGCGAAAATAATGCCGCGAAAGAATATTTGGCGGGAAAAAGTGTCATTGATAATGGAATAGCTGTTCTCATTGTTGGATTTTTTTTCACTCTTTATAGTCTTTACCATCATGCTGAAGCTGATAATTTGATACACAACTGTAAGAAAGCATCTGTTGGTGTCTTAGGACTGCTCATCTATTGGCGCCTGATGAATGTACGAATAAGGAAGAGGTTTATTATATCAGTATTCCGCTTTCCTTATTTTTTAGACAAACTGGCAGTTCATTAGTGGCTATCGATTTAAATTTCTATTCAACTGTTCATAGATTCAATTGCTATTTCTAGCTTGAATGTTTGTTGTGGGTTGGAATCCATTTTAAACTGCAAATCTTGAACTTAAACCGACAAATCGAAACGATTTCTTTGCTTATCATCGGATTCTATTTTCACCAGGTGTTTTTCCTCTTCTCTCTCTCTCTAGTCCTGATCTCTCAGATAATTGTGAACATAATTAGAATTATGTTAATCCAAAGATTAATATTCTTTTAAGCATTAAATGAAGACTACACAAAGGGCTACCTACGCATTAGGGGAGGGTGTGAACTGTGACAAGATTTCACTGGGCCCAAAAATGGAGAAAATTAAGCATAAACCACAGTATTCCCAATTATTGTTTCATTTTCTAAGGGAATTTCTCCTAGTTTTTATTTGTATATTTACATTACTCTTGAAGAGCATAATGTAATTTTCACTTATGGTTGACCCCTGAACTATGAGTGAAAATCGCATTTGGATGACATGAGAGGCTTAATGTAACTTTCTCTCATGGATTACCTATACACTATTGACATGAAGGGCATAATGTATCTTTCACTAATGGATATTTCGTTATAATTGCTGTCATGCTTCAGGTGATGCCACCGCCACGCATTTCATATTCCATAATTCATCCAGCCAATGTTTATTTCTTGTGAATTGCTTAGCATATACTCTTGCTCCGACAATGTTAATTCTATGATTATTATGACGCTATTCAATACTTTGAGTTGGAGCTGCTATCTTAGAATATAGTTTATCCAAATTCTAATTCTCCTCATGTGTACAGAATCGGATCCGCATATCCGAATCTGATTAGGTCTGGTGAGGAAGTAAATAAAATTTCAATTTTTGTTAATGTTTAATGGCATGAGTAATCTTTACTGAGGTGAAAATGATTCAATTCTGTTGACAAGTAATCCGAGGGATTGCGATTAACGATTCTCAAATAGTCTTTTGTCCAGCGTACGCATGAAACATCAATTGCTTGATCTAGAAGATTCAACTATTTTCTTTCGATTTCACTAACTTTAACTGTTAACTAATTATTGCTGACAATTTAGTCAAATGCCTGGAGAGATTGGTTCTTGATTGTGTGACGCTTTTGATTCCCTAGATTGACACACTCATATCTTTAGACTACCATATCCTGTCGGTAAAAAAAGTTTACAATTTAGGGTAGAGTTTTTTTCTCCTGATATCATGTCCTGTAGAATAGGTTTAACTGCGAAAAACCCCCTATAACCAGTGTATTTTGAGAATTTCTTAATCAACATGCTATACAATTAAAAGAAAATAAATTCAAGCAAGGAATTATTTTTCCAATTTAGTATTTTGGATAATAATCAAACAAATAATAAATTGATGTTTAGATCAATATATTCAAAAATGCATTTTTCTTGCTTTATTTACCACGTTTTACTTTCACGTTTAAATGCATGTGTGAAACTTTTATCGAAATCTAGAAGCTGGGCATTGGAAACAAACTTTTACATCGAAAATGGATACTTATTCAAATTAATGTTTTAGTATTTACATAATTTGCTCCTCAATATGTTGTTGCATAATGCCCGGTTCCTAAGATTTCCACCTTTTAGCTCTGCAAGTCGTGGAAGTGATGGAACTCTATGTAGTGAGGTACCTAGTTGGTGTTACATCGTATCTCTGTGAATAGATCTTCGTAATTTAGCAGCAGGGGCCAAACAGAAGACCCCCAGACTTGGTCTGTCGCCTCCATAGGTGTCATTTCTCATTTGGAGGACATCGACCACGACATATTTGTCGTGCCCTAGCCGCCATGAGCGAACAAGACAGAGCTTCGGGTTTCGAACTCACTACTTTCTGATAACGAGAACAAACGCTCTAACCTTCCAAACTACCACGCCTTCCTACTGAATATATTCAAAATATTATATTGAGAAGAGAAAAATTATTGGATTATCATACTTAATGTATGATATGTTTCATTCCAGGTTTACTTAATAGAGTTGAATGTATATAAAAAATAAAAATATCTCATTTCTCTTTTAAAAGAGTAAATAATTTGGAAAAAAATGAAATCACGCAGATCATGTCCAAAATGTCTCAGAACGGTAAGATCTTAGGAAGTTTTAAGCGAATAAAACAGTTTCTGTTATAAATTTATGTACGCGGGAGTGTTGGAATTGTCTTCGTTTCCAAAATAGTTAAATTTTAACCAGTTTTCAGCATGCTTTCTAAGGTTAAACTGCGACAACAAGCCAGAGATTCAGGCTTCTTAATTTCGGTTTCGGTCATAACTTTAGCTGATAAAGAGGGCTCTTTTGAAAACACTCCATTCGAGATAAGAAGGCATTGTTATCGGACAGAAATTTAGTGCCGGCTGTAAAACAGAAGGGTTTTTCTCTTTCATTATAGTTAGCGGCCTATTGTTTCCACGGACTCGTGTTGCAGACTTTGATTTGCTCTCTTTTCTTATCACTCTTCAAGAATTGCTGAAGATTATGAGTCAGACTATATCTAAACGATAAATTTTGTCATTTTTTTAAAAATGTAATTTGTTTTGGTACTTCTACCTGTGTTTTGAAAAAATCTATTTGATGGAATCGTATTTGTTTTAAATTAAATTTCATATATTTTTTAAAAAAACTATTATATAAAATATATATAATTAGTTTTAAATAGTTACAGAGAGTTTCTCACCATACGCGAAGGTCTGAGAACAGTTTATCAAGGTAGCTTTATTACTGAATCTACGCATTTCGAGACATTCATAGATGTAGGTTTATTGCATTTTTGAAACACAAAATTATCATTTAAATAAAATCCATGGGTTGTTAATTTTTTAATAGCAATCCAACCGAAATTTCAGCGAAAATGTATGATATCCGATGGTAAAAAAAGTGTCTACTGATGCAGTATTACAAATAGTTTAACTTGTGTATTGTATTTTCTTAGAACATTCGCGTATGCAGTTTTTAACCTGGGAAAGTATAGAACTAACCATTGGAGCATGTTACGCAAGCGCAGTTTAATCAGATAAAGTTAGCGTTTAGCCATTCGAACATTTTAGTTATAGTTGTGATCCTTTGTTATGCAATCTTATCTGTTTAGATGTCATTCAGAAGTTGAATAGTTTTTCAATATATCTTACAGATCAATGTGAAAACTTGGGTTTTACATTCTGGTATACGAAGGATCGGTTATTTTTATGAAGAAAGACATGCTGAATTTATATGAAAGAGTTATTAATTTTTCTTAATTGTCTCAGATTCTAGGAGCATATTATAGTCTTCAAAGTTCTGATAAATATCATTTAAAGCAGCAAAAGCTCATGGGCTGAATCCTGCTTAAGACATTGTTTTGTGTTCAGTATTTAATTCTTTGAATAACTGTACCAATAACCCACTAGCAGCTTGTGAAATAGATATTCCCCATGACATTTACTTCACATCCTAGATTTATTCGGTTGTCAGAATAATTTTATCAATTGTAAATTAACTGATATTATTTATCACAATGTCCAGAAATATTCAGTTCTTTGAATTACTCTACCAACAGTCAACTAGCGGTATGTGGGCTGGATCTTATTCTTAATATTATGTGCCGTGCAGAAATATACAGTTCTTTGAATAACTGTCCCAACTGAGTCAGTTAGCAACTCGTGAACTGAATACTTTCTCAACATTATTAATGAGACAGATAAGAAGTATTTAATTCTTCAAATAACTGCACCATTATTCTACTTACAACTTTTAAGGATTCCGTGATTTATTTACTGCACTGTCCAGACATATTTAGTTTTTTCAGTTCTTCAAATAACTAACTATACCAAAAGTGAAGGTCTCATGAGGTTATTTTCTGCACAAGCAGAAAATATTTGATTCCTCAGATATCTGGAAAAATGGTAAGTTAGCGATTTATGTACCGCAACTTTCTCGGAACATTATTAACTGCCACAACCACAAACTATGCCATTAGACATTTAATAACTCGTGAGACGGGACCTCGCCTACGAGTGACTTAAGTTATTTATGCATTGTCTAGAAATATTCCGTTCTACGCACTATTTGCCGTGTCCTCTCAACCACATTTGTTAAATATCGACCTATCACCAACTTGTTGTTCCTGAGATGGATACTACCTCTAACTTCATCTATGGGATGCCGCCAACGAGTTATTTACATATTTTACTGCACTGTTCAGAGATATTCAATTCTATGCGTAAATGTACCAATAATTAGCTGACAGATTATTGGATGTTTGCTATATTATTTGTTGAGCATCAACCTACAGTCAACTAGTGGCTCCTGTAGATGATGTTAAAATTAGATGGATGTCACTTCTAACATCATCTACAGCTTAATATACTTTCATTTCAACAAATAACTGTGCTATAGCTATTTTATTTTCTAACTTAAATACTATAAAGTTTATTGTATTCTATGATTATATCTAGTTATGACGATTGTATTTATTTGACAAAGCGTCTCTTAAATGAATTTTCTTTTTGCTTCTAATAAGTTGTGAACAAACGCACCTTTTTAATGAAGTTTTGTCGTACAATTTTGATCTCTCTCTCTCTCACACACACAGATATATACATATATACATACACACACACATATATATATATATATATATATATATATATATATACATATATATATATATATATATAGTTCTTTTTTCCATTATACCTTATTGTATGGCTTAAGTCGATATTGAACATTTCTTAACTGAAAAACCATTTTGTCCGTAATTTATAGTCACAGTGCTTCTTTTATAATTTAAGTCTTAAGATTATTGTCAGAAAATTCAATCTCTAAATTAGAAAGACAGTTCTCTCTTTTCATAATTATCTCTATAAACTATACTTGTAAGTATGTATCCTTTATTAATAATTCTAATAATTTTAATTCGTAATAATGCATTGAGTTTATGATTATTTTTCATAAAATTTTTTTTAAAGTTTAATCTTACGGTTTGAAACAGAAAAATGCTACATCCTCGGATTAAAACTAATGATATAATATAGCTATTTTTTCTCCTTTTTTGTTTTTGTTTGGAACTGAGAAAAACAAATAGGTTTTATGAAGCAATACACAGCTAAAAGATTCATTTTAATATGAATTGAAGAAATATAACTGACGCTTAATTACACGTAATGTTCTTGTATAAGCTAGAAACTATTAGAATAGCATACCGTAACATGAAAGTTTTTTTAATGCAGCTAAATATTGCGAATATTTGTTGAGTTTTCATTTCTAATTTTAATTAACAATTTTAAAATACTTTTTATTAATTCAATATTTTAATAAATACATCATAAAAATCTAACTTTAAATTAAAGGGATTATTTTGGGACAAACTCATTGAATAAAAATGGTGGATAATTAATTTTAATACATAGTTCTCTAATCTGACATTTGTTGAGCAGCGTATGGCAAAAAAATTATGAAATATAATTTTATAAAAAATGAAACATGGTGTAAATTTCATCCAACGCAAGAAAATGAGTTCTTAAAATCATCGTGTCATCATCTTAAAATATCTTAAATCGTAAAATCATCTTAAAATATGTTCCATCGATTACTAACTTGTATTTGAGAATAAGAAGTTGCATATTAAACTGCTGAAAATACTTTTTATAGTAAATTGAGTATTATTCTGTTTTTAAAGTAGGTAGAAAAGGAGAAAGTTCTTAAAATTGTATTCGAAATTATTTTTTGTGGTAAATAAAACTAACATCATTTCATTCCCAATTTTCGCGCATATCAAATTTGATTTTCTCTTCTTCCTATTTGAAGAATTTTTAACCTATATTTGCTTTATTTTTTTATTCAAAGTCCATAACCTTATAGGGATGGAAAATGTTTTTACTTTAAAAAATCATCTCACTCAAAAATTTGCATTATTTTTGGAGTTACCGAATATTGTATAGTTAATTTATTCAAATATTCCCCGCAATTGTTTAAACATAATAATTTTTTTGTATAACCTTCGAAGCTTCTTTTTTCAATCATGAATATTTTTGTTCATTTTACAGTTTCAAGTTTCAAACAGATTACTTAAATAATAATTCAAGATTGAGTTTCGTTCTCAAGTCTTATCTCTCTTCCTATTGTTAGAGGCTATCAGCTAAAGAAAGAGAACATCTGCATTGTATCCCAAACTATTGTGCATTTAACTCCTATTCTTGGTTATAATAAATGCTTCTCGCTTCCTTCAACTATTAATTGCATGTATACATTAGTTGTTTAACTATTGTTCTCAAAAATCATGGAATTGCGTCAAATACCGCCAATTTTCCCAAAGGTGAGATCAGTTTTTAATTTTTCACTCTTTTTTTCATAAACGTTTCAATTTAAAAAAAATATGATTTAAACTAGATAAGTGAATGATTAGTGTATTCATTTTTACTGTATGTAGATGATTGGAATCGTTCAAGAAAATATTTATTGAACTCATCACCCCCTGGTGTTCGTCAATCAAACTATATTTCCGTCATTTTTCATACATTACGTATCAACTCTTTTTTATAATATTTAGTTCTAAAAAATTTAACTTTTCATTATATGCATTCATTGCCTTCTCCTGTTTATCTCTTTTTTTTTCTAGAATTCCTTTCTTTTATCTAGCCTTTTGAATAAAACATTTAACCAATCATTGCAACAGTCATATTTTGTGTGAGTTTCTGCTTATTATTATTGTTATTATCACTATTTATTACATCGTTTATTTTATTTTTTTAAACATTTTATGACCTGCTGCATTTTTGATATACTTATTCGAATATGCGAACTTTTTCTCGTTATTCTTCTTACGACTGAATTCATTTTATTTTCAATTGAAAATGTGATTTATATTTCCTAGCATAATAATTTTAAAAACTGCATAATAATTTTAAAAAATTTTTTGTTATGTTGCCTCTAACAATGTGATATTCTCATTATAACTGCTCGACAAGCCGAAACATAACACTTACTGAATTGTTCTTCATCACTAATTTTTTTTTTATGTATGTGATTTAATTTTTAATAATTATGTAAATCCTTATAATGTTTATTACATGTATGTGAATCTTTATTATGTTTATTAGATATTGCAAGCATCTTCACATTGCGGTATACGATGCAATCAATGTGCTTCATCTTAATCTTAATTATACTCCTCGCACGCGCGATTTGATCCGACAGTTTTATCTTCCCCATCATTTATTAAAATCATCTTGATATGAATAGCATTTTATCGAACAATAGCTGAAAAAATAACTTTTCTGGCATTGCTATGCACAGCAAATTCCATTTCTTTTCTTCAATGTTTTCTAGTTCTGATATTTCGAGTGTAGCTGTCCTTTATTGAATTTCTAACTACAATTTTTTCTCTCTTTTTCAGAGTATTTAAGTTAATTTGTACTTAAATTTTAATGAATAATTGTATGAATATATTTATATTATTTTCAGTATTTATGGAATATGATTTTCATCGTTATTCCATTAATATTTAGTAATGCGTTTCGTCTCATTCAGTATTTTCAAGGGATCATACAGTATGATCTAATTTCACTACAATTTTTTCCATTTTAGTTTCCTTTAACTTAATTAGCACCAAATCTGTTTTATCTATCATAAAATATATAAATGTTTCCACTGCTTGCTGTATATTGAAACCTGGTCTGGCCGAATTTCTTGTCAATTTTTATCTATTATTTATACTATATATTCTATATATATTTATATATATATATATATATATATATATATATATATATATATATGTGTGTGTGTGTGTATGTATATATGTGTATGTATGTGTATGTGTATATGTGTGTATATATAGGTGGGTGGGTGGGTGGGTGGGTGGATAGGTGGGGATCACTAATAAGTGAATAATAGAGAAGAAAGAATACTACTGTTTACTAATGTTTTCCCTTATTTGGAATAAGCAATTTTGTTTTCATCTAATTTAATGATCTCAGTGAATCCATCCACATAATTGAATTTCTTGACAGTTCTTCCTTATGTCTGTTTCCTTTTAACTAAGTTAATTATTAACTAAATTTGCTATTTAGTTAATGAGAATAACTGTTTATTAATATCCTCATTCATAGCTACGTAATGCAATTTTTTTTCTGTAAATATTATGCTTTGTCCAATCAACTTTCTCAATAAATCCGAATATCAAATGGAATTTCATAACAAATTTTTTTTTGATTTTATTCAATTGAAATTGTTATTGAATTAATTAATAATGATTCCACTATTCTTAGATATTTATTTTATTTCTTAGATTCTTCTCTAATTTATAACTTCTATTTCTCTCATTCACTTGAACAATTTTAGTTTCTTTCAGGATGGGCTCTGAAAAAATCAATTTATCTGAGTTATTTATTTATAATCGTAGTAAATGTATAAAAATGTAAAATATAATTATTATGCATTTTGAAATAACGCATTTTCCTTTGAATGATGAAAATGTTCTTTCTATCTTTTTATAATTAGTTTTTGTCGATTTATAAAGCTGGAATAAAGTTATTGATAAAAGAAATACTTGGTTAACCAAGAGCAACAAGCGATAAAGCTATTACTACAAATAAATGCAATTTCGGAGAAAGAATACGATTCATTTTATTGTCTTTCTTTCTTTTAAAAATATTATCCAGTATTATCTTCCTAATTCCACACTGGTTCGAATTCAATCGCTGTGTCCACTATTTGAAAAAAAAATGGCAAAAATTCTATTCTCCTCACCGACTTTTTTGTTTGTTCAGAAGATTGGAGAAGAGAATCAGGAGAATCTGAAAAGAGAGATGCGAGTTGAATGGAAGTGCGGTTCACACAATTTCTGTTGCCATTCTTTCGACGACAAACTTTCGAGCATTCTTTGGAAAACAAAAAAGAATGTCGGATGGTATTTCAGTGGTACAATGACAAAATCTAAAATTTTATATACCTCCCTTTTGTCATCATTTTCGCGAACGAAATATTTTTTTCCCTTTGTCCGGTCTTGATTGAGAACTTTGTGAAGAAGTTGCCAAAAATATATTTGAAAAGTTATGAAGAAAAATAATTATGTCATTTCTCTCGTCCTATCTCCAGACGATTTATTATATTCTTTTGACTGGATTTTATTCTGGTGCCATTTTACTTACACAAAAAAAAACTGATTTTTTTTATGTTGTGATATTAATTATTTCCACTGGAATTAAAACTTTTACTCTTTTCTTTAGAATAAATGTGTTACATTAATATACAATTTACACCATAAGAGATTCGAAAGCGATAAATTATTATATATTAATGAAATTGCTTATATTTGTATATTTTGATTGACATTTAAAAAGATTAATTAATTACTCTTCTCAAATATCAATGAAAGTTTTCAGGAAAAATTGACAAAAAAAGATTTACAAAACATCAAAAACTTAGGTGGAAAATGATATATCATGTGTTTCTACTTATTAACTTTTTCCATTCAATAATGCGGAAGAGATTGACTGAGAATTAAAAGTAAAAGAGATTGGCATGGAAATCGCACTATTTCTGAAAAATCATGATTTCGAAAAATGTTCTATCTTAGATTTTTAAGTTTTATTTATTATGTTTTATGTTAGATAAATAAATAAATTTATTTTTAAGATAAATGAATTTTTTTATTAAGGTGTAAAAAAGTTTAATGACTAAAGAAAATCAGAAAAAATTTGAATTACAAATGCATTAAGTATCGAAAATAAATATGTGCAATTTCTCTTAAACGTTTAAGAATATATATATATATATATATATATATATATATATATATATATATATATATACACACACACACACACACACTTAAACTTGAAAGTATTTATAAGTCATGCCAAGCTCAAACTTACGCACATATAAATAGATAAAAATTATATTCATTATAAATAATACAGACCACAATTTTTAAAATAGAAGGATACGCTAGAGTTGTACTCATTTCTAATAGTTACAGTTATGATTTCTGTTTCATGCAGTTCTATAATAATATTTGCATGAATTATTCTAATTTTTAACACCATATCTTTCAAATATATTTCTGCAAATTACATTTTTTATTATTACTAAATTGAAAATAATTATTATTTTTACCCATGATTATATTCAAATATTTTTGTTTTCTCATTTTTATTTAATGTATTTTTATTCTTATTTAATGTTTTTATAGACTCCCTTGAATGAAATGTAGCGTGGATTGTACCATAGCCACGATACTAATATATTTATCTCACTTTAAAATGTAAACGTAGAAAGATGCTGAAAATATGGCATGCATTCTACTTTTTTACTGCTTAACAAAAGATATAATTTTGTGATCGTAACTGATATATTTTTGTATAATATTTACAGCTTAAGATATGGCAATGGTTTCGATAAATATCTTCAATGATGTCTTCATGAAGACCGGAGCATTAAATTACCTTTATCATTTCGCCACCATAATTCCTCCGCTAATCTCACAGTTCTCAGTGAAGTATAGAAGAAAAAACAATTTACCTTCAGCTAAATTCCGATTTATGAGGGGGGATTTGAGAAAAAGTTGTGTGTGCGCTACGACGATTCGTAAATCAGCGCTTCCGAGCAGATTTTCGAGCTGATCATCTCCCTTTATCGTAATTTATCGATCCGATATGATGAGCGGATTATTGTTATGCAAATGGCAACTCCAATCCTCTTCAAAGGTTGCTCAAGACTTCTTTTTCTCATACGTTTATTTTATCTTCCTGGGAGTTTTACTCTTCAATTATTTATTTTTTTTAATTCTCGGAAATCCTTTATTGTGTGTGTAAGTGTTAAACACATACACATATATGAATATACATACATACATACAGAGAGAGAGAAAAAAAAATGCTATTTATTCTGTAAAATAAGGTATGACTCCTAAAACAAAATAATTAAGCATACCTTCTCCTTTATCATATTTTACGGTAACGATTTATGACTTTTATTAGGGCGTGTCTCATCTCTTCCTCTCTCAGGATATAGCAATATTTACTTGTTTTTTGTGAGATATCATCTCATGAGCTTAAGACCGACCATCCATTACCATGAAGCTGCCTGCATGTACTTTGCATTCTGATTACAATTTTTCCTGTAAAGTTTTAAACTGCTGTAAAGCATTTCAAATATACCATAACCGTGAAAATAGATTAATTAGAAAAGAAGCTTAATGGAGACGCATCTAATTTTGAGTATTTCTCCACTCATATTGTTAACACACAGTCGCAATCTTTTTGTATGGCAAAATAAAGCCGTTTATACTCTTGTTTCATACTATTGAGGACCCCTTGACGTATTAAACGTTCCGCACTTCGATTTAAAAATGTTCTTCGTGTAAATTTTAATTTAGTTATTTTTTCTTAAATTACACATTACATTAAAAGCCACGGTGACCTGATTGAGAAAGGAAACTAGAAAACGTTAGAAAAGAACGTTTCTATTCGAATATGAAAAACGTTTCTGTTCAAATAAAAGTTCAAATTTGTTAGAAAAAAATTTCTACTAGAAATCTTTCTCGTCCGAACAAAATGTTTGACTAATATTTTTGGAGAAGTCCTGAAGAGAGTTCTTTATTTAAAATGAATTCTTGCTAGCTTTTGTTTGAGCTAAGTTGAATAAAAGTGATAAAAAGAAAATTTCTTCTTAGAAATGCATTTCATATCAGAAATATTTTCTCGTCCGAACAAAAACTTCAAAAGGGCTGAAAGAACTTCTTAGAATGGTATTAATTCCCTATAAAAAAATTTAACTCAAGTGATTTCCTAAAAATGTTGTTTTTCATGTATCGAATTCAATAAAAAAAATATTTGTTTCTATTTTTAAATATTTTTTTACATCAAACATGTCTCGTTGTTAGGGCAGAAAAGAAAAAAAAAATATGAGTTTTGTGAGAATGGAAAACCCTTTTCCCTGCAGTACCTCCCTGTCAGTCAGTGATTTCACCCGTGAGAACTTTCTTTACAAGATGTCCCCCTCCCCCAACTTTCTCCCAAAAAGAAGCGTTCAAAAAAAAAAAATCTCCACATCGTTGACGGATTTCTCTTCCTCATATTTTTATGAAAGTCATTTTTTTTACCCTCAAAGCGAATTTTTTGTTTCCTTTCTGGAAAAACAAATGGCTATTTTTATGCAACATCTTCTGGAGCGTTAATTGGGGCAGAGTGCAATCCTATAAGAGGACTTCTCCGGAGTTGAGAGAAAAATGTCTCCAGCGAGGCGCGATGTTTCCTGTATTTCTGGATCACATAATCTGTAAATGCTCGCCCTTTCTTTCCGCGACAGATTTATTACAGTGTTATCACTGTTTCATACCGTTTGTTTCGTAAAATTTTATATAAAATGACAGAAATTATTAATTAGGCTTGCTCTCAAGCTTTTATGTCAGTCACGCGTAATTTTCATTTTTTTTATTTTGATGAGAATTTTAGTTCACTTATTTATTTGATATATACGAGCTGCAAAATTTGCCTCCATGCGCATATTTACTTGTAGTAATATAGATAGTTAATTAAAAGTACTTTGGAATCCATCATTCCAACCTTAGTGTAATCTAATTTATCTTGTTTGACTTTTGAAATTTTTTCTTTTTTTTGTATTTTAATACTACTTATTATAAAATCAAAATACCAAAGATTGAAATGTTTTATTTGGT
Organism: Latrodectus hesperus; assembly: GCA_037975125.1. NCBI lineage: Eukaryota > Metazoa > Arthropoda > Arachnida > Araneae > Theridiidae > Latrodectus > Latrodectus hesperus. Next base: position 83,991,010 of record CM075850.1, read on the forward strand.
GCAGTGAGTATCTCTATTCATCTTATTAATTCTAGAGTTTATTAATACTCACTCCATAGCAGGGCTTCTTCCTCTTGAGGATAACTTAAGTACCGCTAAAATCTCCCTCGCATGAAGTCTGGCATAGGCGATTTAGTTGCTATCTTTGTTAGTATTAGGAAAAGAGTAACTTATGAGTGAACGCTATTTTATATCAGAATAAATGAAAACCGAAATGATTGATTATTGAATTAAGTGTCTTCATGAAGTCAGACTCCATTTCCTACTTCATGACTTCGTAAGATTTAAGCCTTTTTCTTTTAGATCTTGATCATTTTATGATTGGTAAGAGACAGTTGTAATTTCCATGTGCATTTCATCTTTGAGATTTTGACTCTGACCGTTATTGTTAACTTTGAGTCATTCCGTCATAAATTTATTGTTGTAATTGTAAGTTTTTCGACAATTTCAATTTTGCAGTCACCTGAAGTGTCACAAATTTGTCAAGATGTACCCTGAGTATATTTTGTATTTTAAACAACCATTTCTGTGTTGAAAAAAATTTTCGTTACTTAAATATTCCTCTCTAGCTTCCTGATTAGATACACTTTCATAAAAAGTTTCTTTTTCTTATATAAGATTATATTTATTTATAGAATTAGGCAACGCTAATTTGAAATGAGTTCACTTTGGAAAATATTCGGGAAAAAAGTGGATGTGCTCCACAGATTTATTTTGTGGCTCTGGGAAAATTTCCCAAACAACAAAGATATAGTGAATATGTACTGCATTTTTTCAGTCATTCGTGTCGCTACATTTTTAAACAAATCTGTTTTTTATTTACTCTTCAAAACAAGGCGCCAATATAAATAATAATATAGATTGTATTACTCAATTTTACCAAAATTTGCTAAGGGTTCGATAGAATTGTATGAGATTTTATGTTCTTAAAATTTTTATTATTTTACACTAAATAAATAAATACATAAATAAGCCTTTCTGAGAGTCTTAAAACGTAAAAAGGGTAAGAAATATCTTGTATTTATTGTATAGTTTAAAATTTTTACACTATGCTTTAATATATTTGAAATTGCTGATTTTTAAGCATTTTTGATGTTTTATGTAATTTAAAGTTCTCAAAAGGAGATATCGGACGCATCACATGTAAACATTCGTAAAAGAAAACTTCATTTTTCTGCCGCCATCCGCACACCTCAGCGTACCTGCACTCAAAAAACAGATCCTGGCAATTAAGTCGCACTCCCGATTTAGATCTTTTATTAGGGTTGTAAGCCGTGAAGACCTTTTGTCCACTCCAGCTCTGTTGCCCTCATGACTGCTAATTTTAAAACCCTTGCCTCGTTTACATAAAACAAAACCTAAATTTAGTTCTCCCTCTACCCCCCACGCGATGACGTCAATGGGACGTCAAAGTGACGTCGGCAACCCTTTCCTTTCGGAAACGATCCGTGTCCATGGGGTTCGAGCAATAAACAACTCTTAATAAAAAAACCATCAACAACACACAAGCGGAACTTCTTCCAAAACGACTCCCCTCCACACACAAATGTCTTCCCCGACCGAATGCATCTGTGGAAGAAGAAGCTCCGTTTCGATTCTTGCAAGCGATACTATTAATAGAGGGTGGACGATGAGGCACGAGCCTCGGAGCACGCGAGAATTCGAACGCGTCTGCTGGAATGGACGTGTGCCTTGGCTCGTGTTTGTTCCCAAACCCTTTCTCTTTCTCTAAATGAACCGGATGGAATATTTCCTTTCCGGTGGGGCTACTCTGGGAAGTGTCGGGAAAATCGCAGAAATCCTGATCCGGTATCGTTATTACTGGAGCTGAAATGTAATCACCCATGAAACTTACAAAATATTCAAATCTGTCATTAAAAACTAACCTTTACTTTTTTTCCCAAGCTTTTTATTCTCAATTTTTCAAATATTTGCTTTACGAAAACACAGCACAGTTCCTATCGCGTTTAGCTGTAAGTTTACTAAATACTAATAACATTCAATTTTAACGCAAAAAATTTATTGGAAAATTTCTCTTTCAGCAAAACTGTTTTGATGTGAATGAAATATTCCTTTGTTCGGGAATTACTTATTATTTTAAAGTGAAATTTGTATAAAATTTATATACAAATGATTCGTCTGATAGCTTTATAGTCTGATACCTTGCATTAACGTTTCTTATGGGTGAAAGAACATTTTATTTACTTTCGCTCATGTTCCTTGCTTAATAAAATACAAATATTATATTTTTCAATTTTTTTTCCAGAAATGATTAGTGTTATTCCAATACGATATTTATGAATCAGTGACTGTCGCAAATTTCTTGTATCGTGTCTTATAATGGGAAATCATAAGCAGAATAAAAACCTTATCTCCTCATGATATTAAGAAAATATTTTGAATTAGGTGTTATTTGTGGAAATTTTTACACCTTTAATCCTGTGGTTGACTAATGGTAAGACAGTCCTTTGTTCCCGGGTTCGATTCCAGTCACTGCTGACAGCGGGAAATGGATGTTGCGCATTTGATCCGCATTACTGCTGTTCGTCCAACTTATTAATGGATGCGAGCAAACTGATGAGAATTGCATTCGAGATTGGATTGGAATCGAGGACAATGGTCACCAAAGTTCGACCGTGGCATCGTTTCAAAGATGAGCGGAAACGAAAAAAATAAGGAAGAATAATGAAGAAACTCACCATATTGAGCTGTACCCGAACTCCTGCTGATGATGAATCCCGGATGAACATCGCGGCATTCAGCCTACTCAGTTCGTTACGTTATTGAAAGATTACGGAAGTCAGTTCTACATAATTAGGTACAGAACTAAATATTTTATATTGAATTTAAATGTTTGTTAAAGAGTAGTTCTCCTTAAAAATTATTTTGGCTTCCGAATTGTAGTTATTGATTCTCCTTTTCTCAAATCTAATTTTTGGCTTTCACTTCACAAGCTGTTCGGGTTATCTGGAATATCGGACCTCCGGGGATCGGATTTCTGAGTTTCTGGTGTATAGGAATTACTGTTTTTAAAATTACAGCACTTAATGCTTTCTGGAAAGATTCTTTTCATGTTCATACATCTCAAGGGAAGAAACCACCTACAAATGGGACAGCTTTCTTGCATTATTCATTAGCTGGTGGGAAAGAATCCGTGATTTTTTAACAAAAGTGTGTTGCCTTTCTACTCAGTCACTATGAGTCCTGACCAAATTTTGATATCTGCATTGCTTTCTGAGCTACTTGAGTTTTCTGAAAATGAGCTAACGTCCTCTGCTCACTTATACATTTCTGTAGGATGAATTAAAGAATTTCTCACTTTTGGCGATTAGAAATCATTCTTGCTCTTAATGACATTCTGTTAACAAGAAATCATCCAACTAAAATTAAATACAGCCAGTTCTTCGTGCATTTAAAAAATCCTTTATTTTAGGGAAAGATTTTGTATTATTTAATTAATTTATAGCACTTTGCAATCACTTTCGGCACACAAAGAATAATTTGAATAATTAATAACTTAATATGAATTCTGAACCACTGCACAAATATCAATGATAATAACATGATACTTCATAAGTTACCCGAACTGTTGAACCGGAACAGTTAAACATTGAATTCGTGAACTGACATCTCAGGTAGGGATGGTATTCTTTTCACCAATTGACTCAATTCGTAGTATGGAAGTAAAATTATGATTCGCTAGAGTATTAAATAGTAATTTTAATTCAACGATAGATGAATTTATTTTTTGGCAACATAATTCATGTATGGAACATAATTCATGTATGGAATCATGTATGGAATATTTTAACTTTTTTCAAAAGACGTCCAATATTAATATTGAACAGGTCATGTTTGGACTCATCGTAGCTTAGACAGCGCTCTTCTGAACATAGTCTTGGGCTGCATCCCAGCCGCTGTTAAGCAAAGGGAGATGGATGCTGCTTTTCTCTTCCTTTGGCATGCAGTTGCTTAGGGTATCATTCTCGTTAATGGAGGGTTGTGAGCTCGCATCCTGGCTTAAGTGAAGATCCGTCGTTTTCACTAAAAGTAGCTGGTGTACGTTAAATAGGTCACGGTCGCAGTGTCCTCCAAGTGAAATGATACCGCGGAGTCTCAGGTCAAGTATACGTTGTCTTCTGCTTCTTCTAAATTATGAAGCCTCCTACTCAGCTACTTAAAGCCAAACTTAGGGCAAGGTACAGGGTAGTATACTGTTGAAACAACGATAATGTCGGTTCGGGTGTGTGCTTGGGAGCTTTCAGAGTTTTCTCCTTTGCAAAATATGAATGTATCCTCGAGGAAAGTGGCTTAAAGCTACTGAGCCACTGGGACTCGATCTTGCGTAATAAGTATTCACGGTTAAAGATTTATCTATACTCACTGAGATCACAACCATGACTATATGGTAACATTCGTTATCAACTGTTGTCAATGATATAGCGATAACAACTGTTGAAAGAAAATAGCGAAAACGATCTACACTCACTTCCAAAAGTTAAGCACGAACATGTAAAATGAAAAAAAAAATCAAGAACTACCGCTTTGATTGACACGAAATTGGGCAGGAAAGTAGCATATATATTTATGCATAAAATAAAATCAATAAACATATACAGAAAGGAAAACAATATTAAATTTTTGTAAGTTATCAGATAATGGCATACTGGAGATTTAAACAGAATTATGTATAAAGTGAAAATAAACAGCATAAAATGAAAAAAGGACATTAATGGGTTATATGTTCCCCCCTCATCTGTATGGAAAGTTTACACCTTGTGACTATGCTTTCAATTAGGTAGTCAACCACCGCAGAATTAAGCAATAGCCATTCCTCTTGTAGAGCAAATTCCAGTTCAATAAGAGTAGCTGGAGACAATAAGAGTGGGAAACGTAAAGATACAGCACGGCCGAGAGCATTCCAAAGCTTTTCAATGGGATTAAGGTCGTGCGAATATGCTGGCCACGCCATACACGCAATCCCTTCACTCTCCAGGTAGTCATCGACGATGTCAGCTCTATGGGGACGTGCGTTATCATCCATTAAAATAAATGTAAGGCCAACTCTGCAGCGTACGATCTCACAATGGGTTCTAGGACTTCATCTCGATACCGGTCAGCCATCACAGAACCCCGTTTAAAGATGTGCTGGTAGGTGAGGTATACTAATGAAATCTCTGCCTACACCATAATGCTTCCGTCTCGGAATGCGTGGTGTCCGATGATGTTTTAGGGCTGATTGCGTGTTCCTTGTTCATGTTTTATCCTTATGCGATTGTCATCTGGCTCCAGTGCAAATCTTGACTCATCAGTAAACATGACATTGTCCCAGTCAGACATAGACCAATTGGCATGTTCCCGGCACCACTTTAATCGTGCCCCTCTTGATTGGACGGAAAGACAAACACAAACTCGAGGTACCTGACTGGTACTGGTGTACTGGTGTACAGTCCACTCATATGCTATCTTCGGCGTACAGTACCTGCAGATAACACCTTACCAATGGACACAGTAACTATAGATGTCACGTGTGGAGGTCGCTCGGCGATTCCGCTTGGCTAAAATCGCAATATATCGATCTTCCGCGGGGTTTGAAACCCTTGGGCGACCGGCTACAGGCCTTCGGAAAACTGTCTGTGGACATTGTTTCCATAAACGTGAAATTACAGAATGATGAACGACGAAGAAACGAGCAACATCTGAGATCGATGCGCCCCACAGCACGCCAGCGCTCATAATCTTCCATTCGTCTTCCAGAAGTCATAGAAACGCGATGTCTTGAAAACAAATTGCACGAAAGTTTTAAGCACCTTCTACCCCAGCACTTACAATCAACTTCTGTAACCCTTCATAAAGCTGGTATCTTATAAGCCTGCCCTTTTTGCATATTTCTTGACATGAAAACTTGATTGGCTGCGACCTAACATATTTGCATACTTCCATTTACCTCTGCAGCGATTTGCATTCTCTTCAATGCTAATTTCCTCTCAAACGGAGAGGAAATTAGCATTTTCCTCTCCGTCCTTAACTTTTGGAAGTGAGTGTACATAGGGAATTGATATACATTCACAACCTGTAAATATAGCCGTATATGTAACTTGGTAAACATATGCTTCCTATCCCTACTTTTCATTAAAGATCGATTAAAGCGTCTTTAATGGGCGGAAGGAATTTTGCTTTTCCGAAAATAAGATACTATCCTATATCTTTTTTTATAACTTCTCGTAATATAATACTTACTATAATAATAATAATTATTTTATTTTTATTCTTTTTTTTTATCTTTACTTTATCCCAATCAGCTGTTCATTTTTAATTCAGTTATTATTTTTAATATTATACGCTGAAATAATATGACGAAGATCCTATTCCTTCTAAAGAACTTTCGATATCAGTTTAAATTCCAAAATTTGCCGAATTTTAACATTGGTTTAATCATTTGAGGAAAAAAACAAAAATTTGCATTTGAAGGAAATATTTTTAAAATTTCTTTAGCAATAGGTAATAATAAGAAGGGGAAAACTTCTTTTTTTTATCTCTTTTGTTTGTAACCGTTTTTTAAAATTTTAAGCAGCAATGTTTTCATTTTAAATAAAGAAATCCCGCCGTTGCCTGGTAAAAAAGAGCATCATTCTCCTGTCCAAAAAGTAGCTAGTTCGTAACCTGATCAAGCTAAAGGCCATCTCTCTAAAAAGACCTCATGCTGTAGAGAATGTTGCTTTTTGTCACTTTTTCTATTGTGGTGCAATTTGGAGAGAAAAAATGTCAGATCAAATGTCGATCTCGTACTTGACAATGGTTTAAAATTACTAAGTTTTTGGCGAATTACATTAAGCAGTGTTAGTCGAGAAAAATTTACACAGATCGAAACATACCAGTATACCATAATAATATAAATTAGAACCTCTGTGTGTTACATCCATAGCCTCTCATAGTCGTTTTTTTTTTAACTCTAGTATTCTGTTCAACAGTTCGCGAGCTGGAGTTCCAACTTGGGTATGAATGTTCGTAGTGGTTCGGAATCAATTTCAAACTATAAGTCCCAATCTAGTTAGTCCTCATGTTGAAGAAATGATCATTGAACGACAAACAAACCAAACGAAGCTCGTTTTAATTTAGGATATCAAGAGAAATTTTATTTTCTAAGCGAAATTCGTTTAAAAATAAAATACTACATGTTGGATTCCTGAAAAGATTGCTTTTTTTAAGAGAATTAGGTTAGTTGTCTACGAAAAGTTTATATATAATAAACAGAAGTAACAAAATAAAACTATTTTAGGATCACTTTTAATGGGCAGAACGATTATGTATACATTATTTATTTCGATGACAACACGACTTATTTTTACCCCCGTGATATGCAGAAGGTGTTCCTCCGAGCAGTATAAATACAGACAAATGTTTCATGTTTAGATTTATTTCAAACAGTAAGGCGCACCAGTTGGTTATTCGGAGACACGGTGTCAGAATATCTTTATTTTGATATGTCGCAGAAGAAGAGTCGCCAGGCGCCAACTTTTCTCATTCTTCTTCAGTTGTAAGCAAATTCCGCATAATTCTCCATTCTCACTTATATTTCTCATCTCCCCCCTTTTTTCTTCTTATTAATAAATCCTCTTCGCGACGTCAGAAAGACTTTGCGATACAACCGAAGGTATGGGGAGGAAAATATTGTAGAGAACCTCGTGTCTTTTTTATTTTTTCCCCCTTTTCCCTTGTTGAAAAGAAAAGCAAACAAGATAGAGATAGCACTAAAAGGAAGAAAGGGAAAAAAAAGCGCCTAGTGCCAAAACAAACATTTGACGTGAAATGACTAAGGCTATAAATACGTTTTCAATTCATTTTGTACCACACTTATAACAAGCCTCGGCGATAGGAGAAAGGTCTCTTCCGGTAATGAAATAGTCGCCAAAAATATACATAAACAAACCTTCTGAGACTGTACCTACCCCCGGCTTAACAATAAGCACATTCAAACTTTTGTTTTGGAGGGAAGAAAAATTTTTTTTTCTTCCCCTCTCATGTTTATGATCCACAATTTATAGTTGACGGTTGCGAAAACAAGCTAAATTTCCACCATGTGGTGAGTGTTCCCTACCTTCTTCGCATTCTCTCCGTATTTATTAGGGGTCCCTTTCGAGTTTTGTTACCGTAAATTTACGGTGCTTTTCAACCGTAATTCCAGCGGGCACTAATTGGCAATTCCACAAAAGGTGCGAGCCTGTGAAAATGGCTCGCCGAGGATGGGTGCGCATTGTGGCTTGGCGTAATTGGGCCGCCCTCTCCTTCTTCCGTCCGGCGGCTCGTGCACTGCCATTAGTTTCGGTTACCAGCGCTGGTAATGAGTTATTTATTTTTCTGGGCTGTATTAGTAGAATTTAAATGGACTCTTTTACGGCAAAAAGGGTAATAGAGGATGTGCTCTGTCTAGTTCTATGTTTTTCCCAATGTACGGCTAGACCATATATCTTATCGCCCTGGGAAAGATAATTTTTTATCATCTGTAGCAGCTCCAGTCATATTACGTCTGCAGGTTAAGTTCGTAATTGTTTCCCAGGAAAGCAACCAGATCCATCCTGAAGTAGCCAAAATCCGTTTTTACTTGTCAATCTCTTATCTATCTATCTATCTATCTATCTATCTATCTATCTATCTATCTATCTATCTATATATATATATATATATATATATATATATATATATATATATATATATATATATATATATATATATATATATATATATAACATTTGAGCCAAATTTTGATTGCTAAATTCTCAAACTGCAACAAAAGCGAGACATAAGAGATTGACAAGTAAAAACAGATTTTGGCTACTTTAGGATGGATCTGGTTGCTTTCCTGGGAAACAATTACGAACCCTGCAGACGTAATATGACTGGAGCTGCTACAGATGATACTATATATATATATATATATATATATATATATATATATATATATATATATATATATATATATATATATATATAATTACATGGAAATTTTCTAACGAAAAATTTGCAAAAGTGTTTTATTCTTGTAAACACACACATGCTCCATTTGGTGAGTGCCATGACTATTGCTCAAACAGTCGGCAATAGACTAATGTCCACCGTTTGTGTGACGTAAATTCCATTCATTTGTTAGATTTAGATACTATCATCACATTGAAAATAAACAATAAATTGTCATTGTTCTAGAAAGAGCCCATTCTGACCAAAAATTTAGCCTTGATCCACATATGGGCCTTTTCCTAGAATCCTAAATCAAACCTATGGATGTGGTTGCAAAATGTTCACCGTTAATTACGTAATAAATATCCTTTAACAGCATAAAAATTTACAAAAATATTTTAAATTTTGTTTTTATGCCACAAAGGCTAGTACCCATAACAAAAATACCAAACTATCGGCAATTGCCTACTATGCACCACTAATGCGAAATAAATTCCATTGATTTGCTATTATAATTAGAACGCATTATTTTGCATTAAAATTACATAATTGTTTATGAAATCAAAGGAATAAAACACCGTTATATGCCTACCCCCATGGACTCCAATTTAACCAGATGTAATTACAAAATGTGGAGATTTAAGTAGAATCTTTTGTCTACATAAAAATTTTCAAAAGTAGCTTACGTCTCTGTTCTGTTTAAAGTGAATGTTCATAAGAATTGTCCTATTGTTGCCATTAGCATATTGTGTGCACCTCTAATACAAGGTAAATTCTTTTCATTCGTAATTATTTTTTAACATTATCTTCGCATTAAAACTGTTAAATATGCCAAGGCAATGCAGCGAAATTCAAAGAGGAAAACTCAGATGAACCAAGTGTTTAGCTTTGTTGAATATGAATGGTTTTTTTCCAGAAATACGAAAGAAAATTTACTAGATGTGATGGCAAAATATTAACCTTTATTACATTTGATCCCAGTTATTGTTGAACAATTGTTGTTGTTTCTAATCTTTCATCTGCTCTGACGAGATTAGTGAAAGCGTTGACATTAATGAAGTCCGTAGACAGTGAAGAAGTGGACAATTATGGATATCCTAGTCCATTTCAAGGCAATCCAAGATGAGTTAAGGTGACGCCTGTTCGTGCCGGCCTTTTGGCAAAGTGTAAACCTCTTGTTTTTCTCTTAGTATGTGAAACATTTTAAGTTCCAAATGGCAAGTCGGGACAAGGTATCTGCCTGATCTGCTGCCATTAGGGAGAGATTAGGAAGTCCTGATCTTTTGTTTTTATGCTAGTTGTGAGTCTGAGGTATTAACCATGAATAACTGCTTGTGCTTCTACTATCTCTATATATGTTGGTATTGGTCCTAGTGAGTTTTCCGGGTTTCTTTTAATGTCACACGTAAGTGCGGTCCACTATTTAAAAAAGATCTTCCCGGAAAGGAATTTACACGGGAGATTTAAATACCTTACAATAGCCTCAAGACTACATCATACGTAGTCAAACTACTAATTGAATAGAAAGACTCCTTTTTCAACGCAAAACATACAAAAGTATTTTAGCTCTTACAGTCATGCCCTATTTAAGCTAGTGTTTATGACAAATGTACATTTTACTTAGGTTAAAATTTGACACTTAAAAACACGAGTATTCTAATCTTTTAAAAAAGGGTTTCTTACAATTCTTGGTAATTTATTGTGCTCCAGTCCTTCCTAAGCTAAGAAGATAAAAAAAGTTGTTTAACATAGCTCTGTCATATTGTCTTCATACATTTTCGTCTTGAATATTATTTTACATATGTGTATATATTTAACTTATATATCTATTTTTATATTTTTCAGAGCTTAATCCTTAAATTTTGAAATAAAGCTGATGATACACGAGAGTATTTTATTCTATTGATTTGGAACATTCTATACATTCATATTTAACTTTACTTAAAAAATTCTATAACAAAAATATAGAACATTTCATATCGAGACATTATACTACTTCATACGAAACGTCAAATTTTCTTTCTAAAAATAGCCTCAGCAACCTATCTGGTTGAATTACTCGTTTACTGCCGGGGAAAAAAAGTGACACATTGCTCAAACATTGTTGTATAACTTACTGTTGGTGAAGAATGCTTCGGTATTAAGAATGGCGCGATTAAAGCCGCACTCCTGCTTTCTAAGAGAAGGGGTTGGTGAGGCGAAACTATAAATTATCCTCTAGTAAATCTTTTACTCCTTTTGCTCTCGAAGAATTTCTGCAGACGATAAATATCAGGGCTCGGAGTGTGAAGGAAAACTTTTTAAGTGCAGATGACAGAAACTCTTTCGTGGTGGCTTGACAGAGTAATTTGTTTCTGCCTTGTTGATAATGCTTCTCGATCCGTACTCAAAGAAAAGGCTGCTTGAGTTGTTTTCTTCCTGCTTATGCCGAAAATAGATAATTTACTTTTTTTTATTTCATTACTTTATAGTATTTATTTTGGGTTGTTTTCATCTCATTTCTTATGTACAGAAAAATAAATTGTAAATGACAGAATTCTAATAGATAAGTTCCGAAAAATACAGTCACAGATTTACAATACATCAATATATTATTATTTAAAAATATTAACTGTTTTAATTAAAAAAAGCTAATGCTTTCAAATCATTAACTGTAATCGAAAGATAATAAGTTCAAGTCTGAATCAACCTAGGAACAACATACTGATATTGCTTATATTCATTCTACGAAATTTCTTTCTTATTTTAGTAAATTTCTTTATTTTTAGTAAATATTTCGAGTAAAAATTTTCCGAGTATATTCTGATTAAATTAATATGCACATAAACAACGGAAAAAATTTTATATAAATGAAATAGTAGAAACAGAATTTGCTTTAATTATAGCAAATCACACTTATAAGTTAAGATAAATTTTACTCGAATTTTACTGAAAAGAAAGCAGTGCTTAAAACTCTGACTTAGTCTAGCAGCTCATGAGCTTGACCTCAAATATGGGCGTCGATGTTCAAAATAGTTTATACCCCACTTTAGGCCAGAGAGCCAAACTCTTGATGTAATTTGTTATATTTTTACTTATTCAAATGTAATTATTTACTTGCATTATATTTATACAAGTTTTTAATATATAATTATTGCAGCATTTATAAAGCTCTCTATCTATTAAAAATTTCGATTACGGTATTACTTTTTTAAATTTATAATTTGAATGATTCACATCCTATAGACTGGAAGCTATTTAACAGTATCCTGTTTGTTAGCTTACAGAACAGAAGGATCGTAGATGTGCATTGTCATCGCAAATCCGCGATTTATTATACATATGACAGTCTCCCTTTAAAGAACACCATTAATGAACATCGACTGGGATAGGTATAGAACCCATTACCTCCCAGGCGAAGAACATTCCCTTTTCCAAATAGGCAATCGCAGTCTCACCAGCTTCCTAATTTTAAGCATGGTTGTCGACCAATGAAGTGGACATTCCAGATGGCACTAACTTCTTCAAACTTCCATACTGCATCGAGTTGAGAAAGTAAGGCCTTTCAGTTTCTAATGTTGAGCAGCAACCCTAAGGATGGCAGATGAATGATCAGCGCTAAACTTTCAGTTAACGAACTCCTAACTGAAAGGAAGATGTCTGCAATCGTTCTAATCCATCTATTTTCAACTGTTTCTCCCTATCAAATTAGCTTCCGCGAAATATAAAGCGGCAAACTAAACTGTTGTCCCATAAATTGCCCATCTCCATAGGTTCTCTATCTTGCAGATGACAAATCGATGTTCTAGTTTTCAATTCGTTAGTTCGAGATTTCGTACCCTGTATCAGACATGAATGTTTGCTGTGGCTCGGTATACATTTTAAATTGTATTTTTCGCTTCAAATAGTCAAAAGTAACTATGGAACGATGAATAATTCAAACCTCCCCATGAAGACTAAGTTCAACCGATTTATTAAAAATAAATCGTGCTCTGTGAATATTGACTTCACAGTTTCTATTGTTAATATTTAAATTAATCTTTTCTTGATTAAGAATGAATATCTATGATTCAAATTTTCCAATCACGAATATTCCGTAAGATTTGAAGAAGGATTATGAGTACTGGGTTCACACACATAATGTGGTTTACTATTTTTTATTGCTAGTATTTTAATGGTAGGATTCGAATATAAAAATATTTTACTACCCGGCAGTTCTATTCACGACTTTTTCGCACAATTCGATTATTCGTAGTTTCCGACTTTTCATTTGTTTGTGAGGACTGCGCTCACATTCTTGTTACGTCGTACGTTTATTGCCGAAGATTCATTCATTAGGAGGGAAATTAAAAAGAAGAGTGTGTTGCATTTTGCGCACGACACACTCTTGCCATCAGGGCTAACCCAGTGACGGTTTTGAGCTGCAAGGTCGCGTCCAGTGTCGAGTTTCGACAATGGTGCGAATTGTCTTCCTCTGAAAGGTTAGGAACATTTCCTCATCACTTGCGCGTCTTCAGCGGGCCAATTATTCATTTTCTGAAAAATGAGTTCTCTGGTGTGTGTTCCTCGTTCGCCTAATGAAAAGTTATCAACTTCCTGCTTTTCTTGGCGGCCGGACAGCTGTCATTCAGCCCCGGCGTCACTCGTTGGCGAAATGATTCTTTTCCCAACTCTATTTTTCCTCCTTCGGAAACAATAAACGTCTTTGTGCACTTCCCGATTTTCGGCAATACAGATTTATGAGTCTGTCCACTGACACTTTGTGTTTTCCTACCATTTCCACACCGTGTTTCTTTCTTTATTTTTTATTTATTTATTTTTTTTGTTGTCTCACTTCATGACAATGTTATTAACTGTAACCGCCGTTGTGTAGGTTTCAGCCGCTGTTCCCCGGTTGTTAGTTCTGTGTTCGTACATGTACCCAGGGTATGGATTCAGCTTGTTTGCAAAATATAACTGTAACTTCTATGCGATATCAATACACGTGAATTAGACTTTACAATACATTAGTAAGGTTTATTATTTCGAGTAATCTTTAAGGAGGCCGTATTGACTTGATGTCGAAAAATGCTACACTTATATCTGGAATTTAGTGAGGTGGAAATCCTGCTCAGCCAAAGATTCTCATGTTCAGAGAACTTGCATGTTGAATGCTCGAGTATGACGTACTTCTCGTGATAAGGTTTGGAAATGGGAAGGAAATGAACGTAGATCAAGTACCGACGTCCCTACTTGAAGGAGGGTTCGAATCCATAGACTGTTGAAAAGCGGGCAGGAGCTCTAACTATTCGGCTGCCAGCCCAGTAGCCTAATATGAGGATCGCGTTTTTCTTAGTGGAAGTTCTTCTCGATTCAAATTTGATTCCAACTACAAATGAATAAAAGATATTGGATTTCAGCTTTCGCTTGTTTGCCAGGTTTATGCTATGGGATTTTTCAAGTTTTCTCTCTTGCGACATGTGAATACGGTTCACTTTCTTACACTTGGTTACAAATAAAGTATTCAGGTAAGGAAAGCAGAAGAAATTTCAAAATGTACCATATGTGTCACTAGAACACTGTAACGCACTGGACAATCGGTTTCTAGGTATGACCGAAAAGAAAAAGTACAATATCTATCAATATTCATGAGTTAAATTCACAGGACGTAGTGGTCGGGTCACAAGATTCTAAATACGACACCAGCCAAATGAAGAATGGGGATATGCGATATTTTTCTGCGTGCTGTTCAATCAGGGTGGGTGCTTGAGAGTCTCCCGATTTTTTATCTTTTGTGACACAGGAATTTGCCCCGCTCGCTATAAAAGGTCTTTCTGAAAAACAAAGCTGTTGTGAATGTTTAAATGGTTTACATCAGATTTTAACCATCAGACTTTGTGCTGCGAAGTACCTTAAGCATACATATATGTATTTCCCTTTTATCCAAAACTGTAGCAGTGAGTATGGTTGCAGAAAATGTGTTGCAGGCTGACAAATGAACTCTTAGACTTTTGGTCCAACAGTTGGTTTGTTCGAATCCCACCTTCGTAGTAGACATTTGTAGTGATTTGAGCTGTATGTCATAGTCCAATAAGTCCTCATGTACAAAAAAATAAGCTCTTAACAACGGAGAAAAAAACCAGAAAATATATTTGAAAATATAATTAAATATTATCAAACTATGGAAAAGAGTTAAGTTAATTCGTTTCATTATATTATTTCTCTCTTGATTTTTAAGTAGTTTCTCATCATTTAGGCTGCAAACTTTCAAATTTATTTCGACCAAAATATTCTAATTATGTATGCATATTTATGTAATTAATACTTATTACCCAATATCATTTGAAAGGCTTTCGTTTTTATTTTCTTAATTATATATATTGACATATATTGTGAGTTACGTATCACGTGATGAACACTTCTTCCTGTTTATCCTTTCTACTTGGAACTCGCGATGACGCTGCTGAGCACCAATCCAAATTAAATTATATCCGTAATTTTTCTCTGAAGTACACATTACCTTTTATCGATTCTAAATTAAATCTCATTTAATTGTTCTCCTGGAATAAAAATAACATTGAAATTCTTCCATAAATAATCTGTGAAAACATGCGACATTTATGTATAATATATATATATATATATATATAAGGTATTTTTTATATTAATTTAAAAAATTATGAGTTTTGTGTTATTTTTCCAAATGTAATTTTATCATCTGCTCTTCATTTCCTTTCTTAATCGCTTGACTTAACACAATTTCTTTTCTAGAGCCAAACGATGCAAAAAAATAGTAAAGGGTTTATGAAAGATGAAAAGTCATAAAAACAAAAAGTCTTGTGCTAATGTTTTGATTCGAAAGGCGGCGGGGGGTTCTGCTATGACCATTTGTAGTTTTTATGGGTTGCTTATAATGTATGCGGCAAATGCAACCATCCAATTTCCTTAAAAATAAAAAAAAGGAAGTTGTTGCATTTTTCTTCCTTTATTATAGCATAAATTATGTTAAGGGTGTTCTTTCCATAGGATTCCAAATAAATGCTTATGTTTTGTAAGGATACTTGAAGATAGTGTCCCGATGAAAATTCTTTAAAGAGACCTTTGATATCGTTTAATGTAATGAAACTGCCGTTAAGAACAAAACTTTAAAGTAATTTTTCAACTATCCATTTCACATAGTGGTTTACGTACAATGTATACATTACACACATTATGCGTCAACTACTACGTTGTCCTCAATGGCTTGTATTAATTGTTATATAATTTGAAAAACAGTCATCCAAATTTCATTTATGCACTATTTTAGGTAAATATTTTTGAGGTGACTGTAATAGATCCAATACATCAAGAGCTGTTTTAACTGGTGACATAACTGCATCTTGTTCGAATAGTTCCTCTCCTTCAATACTGTTCTCTAGTCAAAATTCCCTGTAGAGAAATCTAATAGGATCGCATCTTTCAATAGCGAGAGATCAAAATAAGACTGCAATCGCCTTCTCACCGGATGGTACTATCACACAAATCCCTGAATAATTATTCTCCTGTGGAAATATTTTTAAAATAAGAGAGTATATATGTATGGTAGGAATTGATTCATATTCTATTAACAAGCAATTTAAAATATCGAAATTGTATTTTTTTAAATGAATATCATGTTTACATTGCATTTCATATTTTAAATCAATAATACTGAATGGTTCACAAACTCTCTTAAGGTTTTCTTAACGATGAAAAAGTTTGTCATAAATAGCCAATGAATTGATTTACGAATCATCCCATTGGTCTTATGATCATATTGCTATTGATAATTATCCATTGTTTAATATTGTAAGTCAACATTATATTTATTCGGGTTTTTTTTATAAAGAAAGTTAATTACTCATTGCCAATAAAAATGAAATATATTTTAAAAAATGACTGGTAACACGTAACTTATGATGTTGCATGAATTGATTCACCTTGAAGGAATATTGATGATGTTTCAAGTAATGTGGAATTCGTAACGTCCAATTATTTTGTTGGCACTCCTTGCTATGCCAGATATTGGGTTTGCGTCAGTGTGACATTAAAATGAAAAAATGATTTATTAATTATTAAAAAATATTTCGTAGCTCTTAAGATTATTGTTTCTAAAAGTGAACACGAAATCGTACATTTTTCGAATTATTCAAGAACCACCAATCGCTCAATCAGCTTTACAAGGAAAAGAAAAAAAAAAAAAATGAAATCGCAAAATTTTTTTGTTAATAATTTTAATAACAAAACTAAAAAAACCTCCTTAATTGTAAAGCGTATTTTAAGGATTGAAACTAAAATGTTTAGAATTATCAAGCTAAATAAATTTTAAAAAAACATCTTATTTTAAAATAATTAATAGTTTTTGTGTGTAAGAATTGTTAGCGATTTATTTCATTTGAATAATTGCTGCTAAATTTGAGAATTTTTTATGAATTTGAATGAATTGGGTTACAATTAATTCACAGTGAATCTCGTAATGTCTAAAGGTCTAGATCTATTTTGAAGCATTTTAATATCCACCGCATAAATTGTCTTTCGATAGGTTTTGAAAATATGCTTCTATAGGTAGATGTTAAGCATAAGTGGAAATTAATGTGGTGGATATAAGTGGATCGCGTTTGTAAGTGACACAAGGGAGAAAACTTGGAAAATATTCTCAAGCTTCTCTACCCGACACGCATGCATTAAAAAAGGTAAAAACACAACATCCCTTTCACTTTCTTAAACAGTGACTTGTATCGAACCCGGCAGCTTTCGCTGTTCAGAGTGCATTCACATTCGTAAACCATGATCAGTTCATCAGTTGTTGGGTAAAATTTTTTCCAAATTTCTTTCTTTGAAGCATGTGATTTGGTTTGGATTCTTTACCATTCCACGGTTACTTTTTATACCCGAAGTCTAATTGAACAGAAATTGACATTTTAATTTGGATTCCGAACCAATAATATTATACGCAACAGAGCTGGTATTTAAATCCATGAACGACAGACAGACTGAAAATTTAAATTTTTAGAAAAATTTAACTAAAATTGTTTCATGTCTTTATTTAAACCATGTGGTATTGTAGGTAAAATGTTATGTTTCATAGCGCCAGTATTTACAGATCAATATTACTCTTGTTGTCCTTGAATGTAAGCATCTCCTAAATGTAAATAACATATTGTAAACAGATAAATAAAGTAATGCAAACATAGAGAAACTTAATGCAATATGAATGGAAAGATAAAATTAATATGCTATATCTATGTCCGATATATGTATTTAGCAAACATTAATGTAAAGTTTGCTATATTTATCTGCAAATTTCGCATTCATTCATTTTTAAAAACCTCATAAGGGGCAGCTTTATGACCAAAGTTAAGTCAACCGCGTCCTCTTCATGGGTAATGGACTTTATTCACGAATCTCAAGAGAGGAGATACGGAAACTCCCAAGCACAACCTCAACAGGTGTGCTGCAGAGAGTAGAAACAGGACACGTATGTCATGTTTTTCAGCAATAACAAGAATTGATCTCAGAGCCAACTATTCCAGCGACTACGATCTTATTATTAAGCTTGGTATAAGTTTTGATTAGAAATAAGTAAAATTCCTTTTAAGCTTCAAATTTCCAAATCTCGTATTCTTCTGAAGGATTGGCTTTGGTTTTTTTGGCGGTACTTGATTTGACCGAGACTTATTGATTAAAGTAAATTCCGTACAATTAAAGTACCGAGCTGACGATTAAGTGATAAGCGATCTTTTATTCAAGTTCAGCAATTCATGTGCTGTGTGGATTCCCAATTCAGGCATGCTTGATTGTAGTGTCTTGGAATCCATATTAAAACTAGGACTAGCTCATAGTGATTCTGGTATTCTAAATGGGACCTTAGCACAACAATTCGACCCATAAAACCTTTGCAAAATTATCATCTGAAGTAAAAATCGGACACATAAACAGTTGTACTCTGCAGTTCAATTCTCGAAAGGTTTTATTATATCGTTTAATATTTTTAGCTATATGCTTGATATTTCTTTCTCGAAAATTCGAAAGCAGGCCTTAAAGATTTAATTTGAGTATCGTTTCTTGTGTTAATAAACTGTAAATTTTCTTTATATTTTATTGATGTATAAATTTTCTGAAATTATTTTTATTATTTCAGAACACGCAAGCGATGCAAAATTCTATTTACGCCTCCTTTAACGAAATGATAGTGATTTCGTTACAAACATTTCTTTCCCAACTCCTTGTTTATTTCGCTATTCAGTAATGGGGCATAAAGGGCGTCACATCACTAAATGATTTCTTTACGGCCGCAGCTCCCTCCCTTCCTAATTCATAATTTCAATTCAGATTGCGCTGGGGGTCTTCCTGCCTTCTAAATATTTCCTTCGTATTCCTGTCAGCGCGGTTGACAGCTAAAAACAAAGGGTGGAGCAGTGACGGGAATGTCGTTTCTCAGGTACGTAGGACAAGCAAGAAAACGACAACAAAGCATCCCAGCTCGCGTAATTCAGGCTTACGCACTTCTCCCACCTTCCCCTTTAGACAATCGCCCACGCTCCTCAACTGGAGGAAGAAAAAACACACAAAACATCGTATATCCATCTCGCCTCTGGGAGCGAAACAGAGACGTCATGTTCGCGATTTCCGCAACGAGGTCGGAGTTGAAGAGGCACTTCATTAATTTATAGGCGTTAGTCACAATAATATACTAAAATGATGTCAATTCGTTCGACTTTTGTCATTTGTAAAAAAAGGACAGTGATAGAAAAGAAAAGGAAAGAAGGGAAAACGACGAACACTTACGTATTCTAATCGTTTTCTCCTGCAGTGCTTCGTGGCAGACGATATGAGTGTTGTGGCAGGAAAAAAAGTCGTCTGCTTATAGAGTTATTGTTTATGGGACTTAAATATTTCCATTGAACTGCAAATTTTCTTTCAGAATATGACAGCCCCGGAAAATTTATTTTCAGCGATAGCTATAAATCTTTTCAAAGAAAATGGGTTTGGTTCCATGGCTTCATATACATTTCTACCCAACTGTACCCCTTGATTTAGTGTCCCTAAGTAATATATTCGGAAATTTTTAAAGAGTTTTCTGCTCTTTTTGTTATATTTCAATTATAAGAAATTCCTCTATCAATTTATCATTTAAAAAGAAACATTGTAAAATATTTGGTTGTTAAATGGAAATTTAACAATAAATGCAAAAACTAAACATTGGTTTTACAGAAGTATAGTTTTCTTATTCGTATTTGTAAATTATATCCCATTCGTACAATACAGTTGCCCATTAGCTATGGTTTGGTACATAGCTTCCAAATACAGTATGAGATTTTGAGGTATAGTTCACTGGAGGAGACGATACAGACCTTAAGTGGGTGTCTTTCCTTGCAAATTATGACCTAGCAGTATCAGTAGAACTTGATAACTTACTATCAATTGGACTATGAGATAGATTGTCTTTGGGTCTATCTCGAGATCAGTCCACTCTTTGTCACAAGAACTACATCTTTATAAATTGATATACCTTTACTTACTATGAGAACAGTACCTTAGTAAAAAGAAACCAAAAACAAATAACCATTGAATAGCATTCATGGCAGTTATTGATATAAACTGCTTAATAAATACATTGAAAACAAAGGATCAACAAAAGCACGAATAAAATGATCTCATTAACAAAGATTACACGCATAGTTTAGTATTTACATACTCGAGTGGAAGTTTGAAAATGTGATTGCCAGCTGGTAAGCAGCACACATCCAAAGGAACACACCTTATGAAAACATCCAACTATCCCTTCATTTGTAACGATGTTGTCAATAATTTAATATCACAACTGTAATTTAAAGCATTTGTAACCTTGCATCATCCATAGTTTTCCCTAAAGAACTTTCATTAGTCAAAAACCCTTACTCACGGGTTGCCAATCAGAAAACCTAAAAAAGTCTCTTCTAACTTTAGTAAATGTGCTTCATTTGCCAATTCGATTAACTCCATAAAACAAGAAGTTGAAAGAAAAAAAAAAGGTAGAAAAAGTATATAATGTTTTTGAAAATTGACAATTTTAAATTATTTATATGATTCTGGCGCGTTAATTTTAAGTGAAATCCGTTCTTAATATATAGAGCTGATCATAATACCGTCACTGCTTAATAAAGAAAATGTATTATGCTTTCAGCTTTGACTCCTGCAGAACTTTTACGTTGCCTTCTCATTGTTCTAAAGCAGGGATGCACAACCTATGGCCCGCGTCGCCTTTAAAGTTGGCCCGCGAATGTTGTTAATAAAATAAGACTAATTTAAAAAGAAATGAGACTCTTTCAAATAAACAAAAGAAAAAATCTGATAGGGAAACGATTCTACATCAGAATAAATATTTTACATTTGTGAGCAAACTTTTTCTTTAATGAATTTAAACAAATAAAAAATAAGAACTAGGATCCTTTCTTCTGTTTTAGTATTGCCACAACGAATCTTAAGCCAAACATAAAATCAATAACTTCAAATATTCAGTCATAGCCATCACATTAAATTTTACTAATTTTTTTCAAAATTTAAATTGTGTTCTTTGTATAATTACCAAAAAGTTTTCTCCCGTTATTCAATTTCAAGTTTTTTTCTGGAAATAAAGTATTTTAAGCATATCTATAATGTTTGTGTTTTATTACTTAATTGTATAATGTTTGCATGAGTAAATAAGTAAATTAACAAATATACAATTCATGCGTATTGCCACAAAAAAAGTGTTTTCACGTTTATAACATGTTTTAACATTTACGTACTGCTTTGGCCCTCGACATGATCTTTTTTCATATTTTAGCCCCTCATTCTGAAGAGGTTGTGCACCCCTGTTCTAAAGTTTTTTTTACTACTGTGGATAAAATTTTAGCTACCATCAAATTCTTCAAAATAATCCAAGTGCACATAAATATCTATAACACATAGCTATCATTTGATTTCGATTTTAATCGATATCGAAAGTGCTGTGCAAATGAGTTATTAGGATTTTGCCTAAGAATCTTCTAATCCCACTGTCACGTGAAAGTTTGTGTCATCTTTATTAATTTGTCGTTTTTCGATGTTATAGACTAGGTGGCTGTAGACAACAGACTCCACTACGCAGTCGAAATTCAAATATTAAATGATTAAAAAAATAAACTTAATCTTATCGGTGGGAAATAAAAAATATAAAATGGGAAGTGTCTCTGGCCATCGTTGTCACCGTACGTCTCCGTTTTTATTTATCCTCAACAAGGGACGAGAACGAGATCCAAGCCCCTCACCTCCGCCCTTTTGCCGAGCCGAAATGATTTGTGAAGACGTGTTTGGAAGAATTTTCCAACATCTTCTTCCACCCCTATCTCTTAAAATACTGAATTATTAGATGTAGCGCCGTCTAAATTTAGCGTCGGCGGAATAATTTTAGACGGTGTGCTGCCGGGAATAGAAGCACGGAATCATTGTTGAAACACCCCTTTAGACCCAGAGATGATTCTTATGACTAAAAATACTCGAAAAGATGTGAATGAGTTAAAGGTGGAACAACCGCGGGGGGACATTTTTGCGGTTTTAAAGCCAATGTTTATTTATTTTGTTTATTTTTAGTCCTTCATATTTTTTGACACTCGCCTTATTCGCATTTGTAAAAGGGAAGAAGACTTTCACGGATCCGTCACAGGTAAATATCAAAAAATGGCTTTTTCTGCCCTCTTTTGTGTATTTTCAAACGTTTTTCCCCCATTTCATTTTTGCAGGCACGTTGCCGGCGAAATTGCACAGTTACGATACGTGTATTATATAATGCGTATCAATTATTTTTGGAAAATACATTGTTATTTAAGCAAATTTAGATTAGATGGTTCTTGCGTTTTATCCGGTCTAACATTAGCGCAAAAAATTCATGGCGCCAAATATTCGAATTTCAATCATTTCTCTTTTCAAAATGAGAAATAAACAGAACAATTAAGTAATACCTTCATTGAAACAAGTTTGATAAAAACTATTTTTAAATCAGCAATTAAAATTTTTTAATTAATTATGAATTTAAATTTTTGTGTATATAAATTTAAAACTTACACAGGTTATAAAAATATAAAAAAAACATAAAACGTTTGCTAATATAATAAAAATTATAAAATGAGAATGTGATCATTAAACTGCAATATCTGGCTAGAAACAGCAACATTTTTCTCAGTACTTTTCTCAGCGGAAACAACGACGGTATAATGTGGAATGGATACAAGCATATTAGAACTTTTGCGAGATGATTTATAAAAATTCTTCCTCTTTCAGTGTTATTTCTGACACATTTTTAGGATTCGTTCAATTATGATTTGGCATCATTTACGTTGAAATATGCAGGAAATGTTATAGTTTTACTGCACACACAAAAACATTTCCAAAGAACTTTCTGTCCAAACTACTAAAAGTTGGAATAAAGGTGCATATCTAGCTGTAATGCAAAGCGCCATTGCATTGTTATACACGAAATCACATTTTAATAAATTTATGATCGATTTTCAACGACAATTCTCATATTTTGATATTTTACATATATATATATATATATATATATATATATATATAGTAGAAATGATTAGTGTGCATAGATATTCCAAAACTTTCTATCACCATTATTATTAATTAATTAATAGTAGTAGTAGTATTTGAAGACATCAACATTTTTGCGTTTAACATTTTGTTGTAATATCATCATTTTCGTCTGTTAGTACTCAAATAAGTATTTTGACGCAATTTAAGAATTTGGCACATTATGATAATTAACGCCATCCATTTGGCAGTAGATGGAGCCATTGGCGATTGATTTTCATATCGCACTGTCTCACATACATTCTTTAATTTAGCGACTGAGGCACCAATTTCAGAATTTCTGGCTCTCTAACTTTAAAAGCAAAAGATGGAATTTTGTAAATGTTTTCATTCATATAATTTGCATACCTCTTTTCGGAATATTTGGGGCCGAGCTGATAACCGAAGGGTTAGCACTCTTACCTTCGGTTCAACAGCTTGTGGGTTCGAATCCCACCCTGGTCTTGTATGTTTGTAGTAGTTTGGAATCCACTTTAAAACGTAGATCTTGGTCTAAATAACTCCCATGTATAAAAAATGACTGAGCGACAAATCAAACCAAAAATTGGATTGTCTAGGATACCATGCAACTATCCATAAATTGATGTTTTAACAGGTATGCTACACCAGTCGATTTCTATACTCTGCAATGTGTTTTAAGTTTAAACTCTGATCGGAAAAGCTATTTTCCCATTCATTATGACAATTCACAGAATTAGTCATATAAAGTAAAAATTGCGTACGCATATAGTTTGTGCTATAGTTTAGAGACACGTGAAGATGACTACATTTTCTTCATGATATTTTGTACATCGAATTACAAAACCATTCCAGTTCCATTTTAGAAATGTATTTGGCATGGGGGGGGGGAAAACTCATTCTGGAAATAACGCTAAGAGAAAGAAATGCGAATTTAATTATTAAATATCTTTTTTGAGTTTGTTAATTTATTAAAAATTTTATTACTAACCAATAAGAATTATTATTGAAGTAAATTTTGAACCATAAAAAGGTTGTTTTTTTTTCGTTCCAGTTGAGATCATGATTACATTACTTTATGACAGTTCTCATTGATTTAATTTATCCATGATGTCAGGTAACGTTTCATCTACGTCACACATAATTAATTACGACATCGTATTTAATTACGATAATTAATTACGACATCGTAATTAATTCAATTTCTGAACGAGTTTGCTGCTTGCCTTTAAATCGCATTTTTCGAACGGCAGCAAATAAAGCGAAATTTACCATTGATTGTCTGAGAATACTGTCGAAGTTCATTTTGTTATAAAATGATTTCTTATATAAAGATCAAAACATCGATTTGAAAAGCCATTTACAATTTTGTTTGCTACTGACATTGAATATGTGTGACTATTTTTGCCATGTTGACAATAGAACAGAAGAAAAAGCAAAATGAAAAGAACAGACAGATGGTTAACTTAAATCGGCAAAGGGATTTCAGTTTTTAAAAATTTAATTAATAGAATGTTAAATTAGTTATATCAATATTTTTAAACAACCTCTTTTAAATCTTAAGACTAATGCCTTGTTTACGCCAACATTAAAATTTTATTATTTTTTAAATTTTTTTTCATTTCTGGTGTGTTTACATTTTTAAAAATTGTCTTTTTTTCTATAATTCAAATATTGTGTAATGTGTATCTTACTATATTTATACAAAAATTTAGGCTTCTGTTGGATGCATTCAAAAGCAAAATGCTTACGACTTAAAATATGGGGCTTAAAATATTAGTTACTGATTTAATATTAATTTAATTGAGGCAGCGATAGAGGTTTTGAAATAGAGTCCTTATAGTTACAATAATTATAGTGATTCTTCTTTTCTGAAAAAATATGGTTATGCTTTTCGAAATTTGAAAACAATAGTTTTATTGATAATGCATAACTTCTTATGAACATGAGCCAATTAGCAATCTTGTCATCCATTTTTATATAAATATGCTTTATCATACAACATATAATTATTTGTATTAATTTAAAAAATTAAATTATATTTTTGAAAGAGTAATATAATAGATGAGTATAAAGATATGATTTAATTTATTGCTCTTTCATTGTGAAATGGTTGAGTTGCAACTAATGCAGTCACCAAGTGTTACTTCTGTCCAAATATTGCTTCATAGATTATCTTTCTTACAAAGAATTCTTCATGCTTAAAACAATTAAGTTTTCGTTTAAGAAATGTTGATTTGCTTTAGATGATTAAGTTTATGAAATTAGATGCTTTTGTGCTTAAGAAACTCTATCAACTTATTAAGTTATTTTTGGATGAAAATTTAGTTTGCAAATTGATCATTTAACAATGTATCATAAAGTAATAGTTCAATAATAAGTAATAGTTAGTGATAGTAATAGAGAGTTCTTTTAACAATCTATAGCTTAATAGTATATCCATTTAACAAGAAATATTGATGATAAGATATCAACCAAGAAAGTGATTGTAGTGATATTTTATCACAAATATATTTTATTTTCAAACAAAATTATTTAAATATCCAGAAAAATCTTGATGGTTATTAGAAAATATATTAAAAAAAAATCATTACCGTTATCTGAAATCATGAAAAAATAAATGAAATGTGGTTTCATTTTTAAAAAAATATTTTTAAATTCGTTCAGTAATTTATGTTAAATTTTAAGTTAATGTTTTTATATAAAATCTGCAGCAGTATTATATATATATATATATATATATATATATATATATATATATATATTGTATATTGCTTTGCATATGATTATACGCATACTTTCTGTTCTCTTGTTACAGTTCCTCCCCCAAAAATGTCTTTGTTTATTTTTGAACGGCATAAAAATAAGAGACGGTTGAGCTTGAAAGAACAAAAAAAGCAACTGAAAGAGAAAAATGATACGGATCGGTACGCGGCACGCGAGTTTACTCTGCCGTGACCAAAAGCACTGTAATGTCGAGGCACACTTCACTCTAAATACGGTGTCGATCCCCGTTACGCCGTTACGGTCGGATTATCACATTCACGTACGATTTTCTGTTTCTGCTGCAGCTTCTTTTCGTGACCTGCAGATGGCGTTAGTTAACTTCTTTTACACATTCGAATTCTAATATGGCAACGTTTTTCTCTTGCTATCGTGATTTCATTGTAGGGAGGGAGGAGGAATATTGAAAATTTCTTGTTTTTATTCTATTATCATTTTCCTTGAACCTTTGAAATTCAATCCCAAAAGTCTGGTGATATACTTTTTTAATTAAGAAGAACTATATATTGTGCAAAATGAATTAGTTAAAATTAATTATCGTCATGATTCGAAAATTTCTGTAAGATAATTTTAGTAATTGATAATTGAATTTATATAATAATCTGGATATAGTGTGACTACGTTTCTCTTATCAAAGTGTGCATAAAGGAATCAAATTCTTTGAAGAACTATTGAATTTTATTATGATTGATATTTTTATTGTAAAAAAAAAATAATAATTCTGCTTTAAAATCGGAAAGCTATATTAAAGGCATCTTATTATTTTCTCTACAATTTTAATTCATTTATTTTTGGATTGTTTGATTTGTGTTATTAACTTTGAATTGATTTACAATAAAAGTTAAAAAAAAAATTTCTTGAAAGACATTTAAAATTTAGAATTATCCTATAGACATGAATCATCGTGAAATGAAAAGTTATGAATTTATCGTGAATGATTTTTTTAGTATAAATACTGAAAATCTTGGTTTCAAGTTCGATCCTAACTACCGCTAAATGACGGAAAATGGATATAGCTTCTTGGTTTATGCATAAGCACTTGCTGATTGATTTCTGCTCAATTTTTTACTCAGTGGTCATTGTTTGCTCTGAGGATTAATTAGACCGATATCTAGTGTTTAAATTAGATTTCGATGGACTACAAACGTCCAAGTCTAAGGTGGGATTTGAACGCACAAACCGCTGAAGCAAAGATCAGAGTCTCTTTATATATGTGTGTTTGTTTTTGTTTTTATCAAATCGGAATGAAAATTCTGAAAAGTAGTTCTTGAATTCTATAAATATTTTAGATTTTATATACCAAATTTTAATTTTAATTATTTGATTTATTCTGCACAAGATTAAATGAATATTTTTGCATAAAAATTAAATTAAATATCCTATTTTTTAAATTTCGTGTTAACCCTTTGGTTGCCATCTTGGCTAAGCATTTGTCTAGGTGACATATAAAGTACACATTTTCTGAGAAATAACTATG
Source organism: Latrodectus hesperus (assembly GCA_037975125.1). NCBI lineage: Eukaryota > Metazoa > Arthropoda > Arachnida > Araneae > Theridiidae > Latrodectus > Latrodectus hesperus. The sequence continues at coordinate 84,018,758 of CM075850.1, forward strand.
ATCAGATACTCTCATCCAGTGAATCTAACTAAATATGTGTAAAAAGTGGTGATTCCTTTTTCCGATAGTGCATAACATGCTTTTTCTCAAAACTTTTATCCGGAACTAACTTGAAAACCTGATGGTATAGTTTTATCGAAATATTAATGTACTTTCACCCACAATTGACGTAAATTTAAAGTTTATCTTATAAGGGAGTTTTTTTGTGATTTTACTTTTTTTGTATTCGGAAATTATGCATATATTGCCTCATTAAGTATTATGTTGTTTTGATTCATTATACTTATGTCCCATCTGCTTAAATTTTTTATATTTATGTTTTCCACTGTTTTGTAAAGTTACTCGTACGGTTCTTATAAATTTCAATAAAAAGAATGTCACAACTATTTTGAGATATAAGTATTTGGTTATTAATTTGACTAATAATATTTGGATGGTCCTGTCTCACGAACCTTGTGAAATAAATTTTTATCCAGGTAAACTTACTTAAGAAACATTTGTATTAATTAGGTAAATTTGCATTTAAGTTATATAATCATACCAAAAAACAATATTTGCAATGGAAAACTGCTAGTTTCGTTGACCTTATAACTACTTTTAGCTATTTTGCACATGCGCAGATTTAATAAATAATGTTTATTACTTTTGAAATCGAGTGTTAGCTATTTGTTACCCAGGAGATCTCGGTTCGAATCTCGATGATGCGTACCTGTTGATCTATTATTATCATAACATCTCGCTTTCAAATACTTATTTTTGAAAACTACATGCGTTAAGTATGGCCTACCATCTTAGATTTTGGACTATGGTCTAAGGAGAAGATTAAATTCTGTATAACTAAACTCATATCCACGACAGTGGCCATAGGGGCCAAGATCTACATTACCCATATTTGTTTTCAGGACCGAAGGCCTTGGCGTGCGAATCATATGCCCTGGTCAAGTGGTCAGTCCAATGTGAAAGCCTCTGTGTTTAGTTCCCAGCGTGATTGGTACTCAGTTTTATCTATCCACTGAGGAGTGGAAAGGCTGGTTTGGTTTGGTTTGTTTGTCGCTCAACGGTCATTTTTTGCACACGAGGGCTAATTAGACCGGGACTTACGGCTTAAAGTGGATTCCGAACCACTACAAACATCCATGCCCAAGGTGGGATTCGAACCCACGAACTGTTGAACCGAAGGTAAGAGCGCTAACCATTCGGCTGCCAGCTCGGCGAGTGGAAAGGCTGAGTCTACCTTGCCCAACCCAAAGATTGAACCTCGGACCTGTTCCTTCGGAGAGCAAAGTGCTTTCACTGATCAAATCTTAAGCTGCCACTTTTTATCTAAATTCCCACAGTATATGTGCTTGAACTTTTTACGTTCCAAAGTTCCCTCAACACGATTGCTGAGATATCAGTGGAATGGTCAGTGTTATGATCTTCAATTGAACAGTCTGAACTGTTGAATTGAAGGTTCGATTCAGACTTTTTATGTTTTGTAATAGTTCGGAATCCACTTTGAATTGAAGGTTTTTGTCAAGTTAGAACTCGTGCAAAAGATGATGATGATCGAACCCACAACGCATTACAGGGAAATGGTTCTTCTCTCTATCAAATACTTTATGGTTCCATGTTGATTTTTATTTATCTCAGAGTGCATTTTTAGCACTAAGTTCTTAAGCACTACTAGATAATTGTTAATAATGATTTTTTTTAAAACAATTTGGTCAAATATGTTTGACATTTGTATTTCATATGTAAAATTTTGGTTTAAAAAAATCTGATCGCTTAAAAAATTTTCCGAAAATAAACAGTTCTAAATTTAAAAATTGAACTCTGAATTTTTCAAACATGAAAAATGATGTATGGCGGATGTCACCGACTAATTGCTGGTTTATAATATGTATAACACTATTATTTCTTTTCAAAATATTTACTTCAAATGAGCTCATTTCATTCCTTTTGTTATGAAAGATTTTAAAAGGGAAACTTTGGTGCTGGAATTAAATATTTGCACTACGCGAAATTAGTTTTTATCCAACCAAATTGCTTTTTAGGGAAGAAATGCGTGATAATGACTGTTTTTAAAATGCAAGACCTTTTCCGTATTTTGGCTCAATAATGAGAATTCCCAGTTGTTATGACCTCTCGATATATTATTGTTTGTATTATCTTTTGTGCTACCACTGGCAGCGTGTAAATGTTTTCTCTGGATTATGAAATGCAATTTCGACACCGGAGAAAACCTTTTATCTTTCATGAGATGTTGATTGTTTGGACGTTTTAAGCAACAGTAAGAATCTTTTAATGGCATGTAATTGTGAGTTGTCCAACCACTGTATTCTCCAATCATGACCTGAGAATGTAGAATGAATTCTCAAAAAAAAAAATGCAGACATTACGATCGGTTAGGATTTGTGGTGTGTGTGCCATTCTATTGTCCGTCTAATTGGATCAGGGCTTACAGCTCAAAGTGGATTCTGAATGAGTACCCACATCCATTACTCTGGAGGTTGGAGTCCACTTGATCCAAACCACATGGGTACACACATACATAGCGGTGCAAGTGAGGCCCGGACTGTTCTTTGAGAGGTTAACGGGTTTGAAATACTCGTCCATCACCAACTGCCTGGTTATTTTGAACCTGGGTCAGGTAACGAGGTCATACCTGAGCTGGCACCCTCCTCTCCACATCCACACCACACCAACGGAAGAACTTCAGATGTCACAGGACACCTACCCAACCCACGGAGCTCCAGCCACCCAGTGAGGGTATCACATGGGTAGGAATCAAGCGTATGAAGTATTGAATTGAAGATCCGAGCGTCGTTGCTATGAAAGGATACATATAAGCACTAAGATTAATAATTTTTGTGAAATAGAAAAGGAAATTAAAAAAATATCTGAATCAGATAAATTGATTTAGTTTCTCGAAATTTTTCTTTTTAATCTAATTCATTGATAATAACTTTGCTAAATAAAAAAAGATTTTTGCTTTCAACGGTCTGTCCAAAACTGTTTAAAAAATTTTGAAGAGGCAGTAAGAAAAAAAGTGCTCTGTATTCTATATCACATGTGAATAACAAAATATCATGATCAATTTTCATTATGCGGGGCCATTTATTTTTACATGATACAACTCTTCTTCTGAAAATGTATTCCCAATCAATATTCATATCTTTTCCTGTGTTCAAAAAAATTTGGAAAAATAAAAAAGTTAGTGCCAAGTGTAGCTTTGGATGAAGTCAAATGTAGTTCTGGCCTCTGCCAGAACAGAATCCACTTTAAGCAGTTAAAAAAGTAGAATTAAAATTGAATATTAAATGCAGTTGTAGAGGGCAGATTTATATATTCAGTTAAGTCGAATTTTTTCTGATGTATTAAATGTGATCGTAAGTGAATTTTAAGTTACAAATCCAGTTGAATTAGCTTAAAGTGGCAAAGATAGTCAATTTAACCCTTCATTTCTGTAGTGACCATAAAACAAATTTACAAAAAATTCGCCGAGCTGGCAGCCGAATGGTTAGCGCTCTTGTCTTCGGTTCAACAGTTCGTGGGTTCGAATCCCACCCTGGGCATGGATGTTTGTAGTGGTTCGGAATATACTTTAAACCGTAGGTCCTGGTCTAATTAGCCCTCGTGTGCAAAAAATGACCGTTGAGCGACAAACACAAACCAAACTAACAAACTTACAAAAAATTCAGAGAAATTAATTTTGATGCGCTGAAGTAACCGAAGTGAAACTTTACACATTAAATTCAGTCGAATGAACACTTGTTTGTTTAAGTGGTCTTAGAGCAGTTTTCAATGGCGAATTCAGTGGAATGAATCATTGTAAGGTGGATATTCTACGGCCACGAGACATACCTTAGTGGTACAATTCTCGTAGCTGTAGAACATTTTCTCAGTAGTCACTTGAATTAGCTGCTGCTTGCAAATGTTGCTAAGCAGCATGTTTACACGTTAAATCCAGTTGAATTAGCTATTATTTGCTTAAGTGTACTTAAATATTTTTTAATAGCATATCCATAATAATTAATCTATGAACTGTAAAATGGCAGTAGAACTTTATAGTACACCCAATCGATTTAATCTTCATACTCTGCGGCCGAAACACCGAAATCCAGTCGAATTAATCGTTGTTTACTTAAATGAATCTGGAACGCTTTAAAGGGCAAGACCAGTTGAAAAAGTCCTCATAATCTAAGAAAATCAATCTAGAACACACACAACTTCTTTACTGTATGTAAGCATGCATATATATATATATATATATATATATATATATATATATATATATATATATATATATATACACACATACACACATATATATGAAGATTAATGCAATGTATGTATATATATATATATATATATATATGTATATATATATATATATATATATATATATATATATATATATATATATATATATCCAATTGCATTAATCTTCATACACTAAAGTGGTGGAAGAGCAGCTTTATTTATTAAATCCAGTGTCCAGTGGAACTAGTCGTTGTGTTTATTTAAGTAGCCTTAGAATAATATTTAACAACAATCCCAGGCATATAATTCCTTATGTTAAATGACAACAAAACAAGACATAAAAGATTTATTGATTGATCAGGAGTATATTTAACTAGTCCATAAGAACATGAAACTAACTCCATATTGTTACAAATTTTTAAATAATGATTATATTTGTCTTAAAATATCTCAGACAGATCAGAAATTCTCACATTTTGGGCAAAAATTGCGGTATTTAGACGTGTTGTAGTTTAAAAGCGGATTTCCTAATGATTTGGCGACTTGGCGACAGTTGGCGACATTCTTGGCGACTTGGCGACGGTTGGCGAGATTTTTGGCGACTTGGCGAGAAATCGATACTTCTGGAAACATCCATCACCTAAGCTCTAGGACCAATATTTTCCGAGATAGCCTAGAAGCTTCCAGAGCCTTGGCGAAATTAGTAGATTTCTCCGCCAAGTCAGGTATAAATACCGCAGCCCGACATGGAATAGTAATAGAGTTTTGTGAAGACAGTTAGTGAGTGAAGACGATTAGTTGTGACTGCTAGTGGTTCTCTGTCTGAGGTATTTGAGACCTGTGATTGGAAGCTATTTCCTATTGTATCTGACGAATTGTAGCTGTATAATTGTGATTGTTACAGCGGGAATTTCGTTTATCTAGTGAAGTTTTAACGAATAAAAGTCTTGTGTTCATTAAGTGGTCGCTTTATTCAACTCTCAATCAACACGAACCCGTGGAGCTCGGTACAACTGGTGTCAGAATCGGGATTGAAGAGTTGATGCAGCGTGTCACAAGAAAAATGGATATGGATTTAATGAAAAGTCTTCTCGAAAAATTAGCGGAGCAGATGGCTGAGATGAAAGCTGGACAAGAAGATATGAAAACCGAGATGAAAGCTGGACAAGAAGAGATGAAATCTAGACAAGAAGAGATGAAAGCTAGACAAGAAGAGATGAAAGCTAGACAAGAAGAGATGAAAGCTGGACAAGAAGAGATTAAATCCGAGATGATGAAAGAGATAAAATCTGGACAGGAGGTGATGAAAGCTGGACAAGAAGAGATGAAAGCTAGACAAGAAGAGATTAACGCCGAGATGATGAAAGAGATAAAATCTGGACAGGATGAGCTTAAGAAGGACATTGTAAGTGTTAAAGAAGAATTCTCCAACATCATTCAGGAGAAGATGAATGCAATGGAGGATAAGGTAACTTCAGTAGAAACTAAAGTTCTAGAGATAGAAGAAAACGTGGAAGAAGCATTAGACAATATCAATAAGGAGATTGAAAGCTTGAAGAAGCAAATGTCAAACAGACATGAGGAACCCAACGTGGCATTTGTGCCATCCCTAGCCAATATTAAACTCTCAACATTTGATGGGAAATCATCCTGGCAAGTATACAAGACCCAGTTTATGATGGTAGCGGAAGCCAATGGATGGAATCCCCGAGCCCAAGCTTTTCACCTGGCGGCTTCTTTAAGAGGAGACGCGGCTGACATCCTCGAGACGCTTCCGGAGGAACAGAGGCACGATTTCCAAGCCCTATCGAGTGCGCTTGAGCTGCGGTTTGGAGATAAGTGCACTAAAGAATATAGCAGACTACAGTTAAAGTCCCGCTATCAAAAAGCGGGTGAAAGTCTGCAAGAATTGGCTGCCGATATTCAGCGACTTTCCCATCTAGCATTTTCGGACTGCCCAGCTGAGATACGTCAAGATTTGGCCCTCCATTACTTCATCGATAGTGTGCGGGATCCGGAGATACAGAAAACACTTAGACTCGCCGATGTCAAAGATATCGGATCTGCCCTAGTCTACGCACATAAGATAGAGGCTGCCCAGCAGGCCACGCGTAAAGACCAGCACTACATCAGAGCCGTCTCTGCTACTGATACGAACTATGATCTAAGAAAGCAAATTGAAGATCTGCGGCGAAAATTGCGTAGCTTAGAATTGAGTAAAGGTGGCAGAAACACAAAAATTCAGTGTTGGACTTGCGGTGGAGTCGGACACGTCCGTAGATACTGTCCGAAAACAAAAGATGGTGGAATTTCTAAAATGGAAATACGTCAACGCAAAGAAACTCTTCAAGGAAATACTGATGCATTATCAAGGAAACCGTATAATGAAAGCTGCCGATATTGTTCTAGAGTAGAGAAGAACTATCAGCTGATAAATACTTCGGTACGCCAAGTTACTGTTTCACCTCCATCAAAACCAGACCCATGGAGTGATGAAGGACTTAGGGAAGCCCAAAAAGAAGACCCAGATATAAATCCAATTCTTGAATTGAAAGAATCTTCTAGTATGAGACCAAGTTGGCAGGATATCTCCACCTACAGTCCTGCTACTAAGCAATATTGGGCTCTTTGGGACTCACTCCATATAAGAAATGGTGTCTTATACAGGAAATGGGAGTCCGATGATGGACGTAATTTCAAATGGCAGCTTGTTCTTCCAAAATCAAGAATTTCAGATGTTTTGAAAGAATTGCACAGTAGCTCAACTGGAGGCCACTTCGGAGTAATGAAAACTCTACAGAAAGTTCGAGAACGCTTCTATTGGAGCAAAACGAGACAAGATGTAGAGAAATGGTGCCAATCTTGTGATGACTGTGCGGCACGTAAAGGACCAAAGAAACGTAGCCGAGGAAGGTTGCAGCGGTACAACGTAGGAGCACCTTTTGAGCGAATAGCATTAGACATTTTGGGTCCTTTACCACGATCTTCAAATGGCAACAAATACATACTAGTTGTCATGGACTACTTTACTAAGTGGCCTGAAGCGTTTGCAATCCCCGATCAAGAGGCGACAACAGTAGCCGAAATTCTAGTGCAGCAATGGGTTTCCAGATTCGGCACTCCCTTACAAATTCATTCTGATCAAGGAACAAATTTCACCTCTGTTGTGTTTAAAGGAATGTGTCAAATTCTCGGAATAGACAAGACGCAGACCACGCCACTACACCCACAATCGGACGGAATGGTAGAGAGGTTTAACAGAACCATCTTGAATAATCTCTCAGTTATGGTTTCCAGAAATCAGCAAGATTGGGATTTGAAGCTACCGCTGTTTCTGCTTGCATATCGCAGTGCTGTCCATGAGACTACCGGATATACTCCTTCACAGATGCTCTTTGGTCGCGAACTTCGTCTCCCTTGTGATCTTCAGTTTGGTCGTCCACCGGATACATCTTCATCGCCAGAGGAATACCTTCGAGACCTTCAGGCACGTCTTGAAGATGTCCATAACTTCGCTCGAGACCGAATCAACCTGACGACCGAAAGAATGAAGACAAGGTATGACACAAGAGCGACAGGACATGAATTTCAAGAAGGTGACAAAGTTTGGTTGTGGAACCCGATTCGACGTAAAGGACTTTCTCCAAAGTTGCAAGCCAACTGGGAAGGTCCCTACACAGTCCTAAAAAGACTGAACGACGTCGTGGTTCGTATAAGGAAATCATCTTCCTCAAAACCAAAGGTAGTACATTATGATAGATTAGCTCCTTATCGTAATGTAGAGTAAAAATTAGTAGACCATGGTCTCTGTGTAAATAGTATAGATAATTTTAATCTTTTCTATTTTCTTGTATTTTTAGTTGCTTGTGTATGTAATGTGCTCTGTATCATCTTAAAATGTAAATTCTCTTATATTAAATTTGGCCTCCTATCAGGGGATTGTACTGCCCGGGACGTGCAGTCCTTGAGAGGGGGCAATGTTACAAATTTTTAAATAATGATTATATTTGTCTTAAAATATCTCAGACAGATCAGAAATTCTCACATTTTGGGCAAAAATTGCGGTATTTAGACGTGTTGTAGTTTAAAAGCGGATTTCCTAATGATTTGGCGACTTGGCGACAGTTGGCGACATTCTTGGCGACTTGGCGACGGTTGGCGAGATTTTTGGCGACTTGGCGAGAAATCGATACTTCTGGAAACATCCATCACCTAAGCTCTAGGACCAATATTTTCCGAGATAGCCTAGAAGCTTCCAGAGCCTTGGCGAAATTAGTAGATTTCTCCGCCAAGTCAGGTATAAATACCGCAGCCCGACATGGAATAGTAATAGAGTTTTGTGAAGACAGTTAGTGAGTGAAGACGATTAGTTGTGACTGCTAGTGGTTCTCTGTCTGAGGTATTTGAGACCTGTGATTGGAAGCTATTTCCTATTGTATCTGACGAATTGTAGCTGTATAATTGTGATTGTTACAGCGGGAATTTCGTTTATCTAGTGAAGTTTTAACGAATAAAAGTCTTGTGTTCATTAAGTGGTCGCTTTATTCAACTCTCAATCAACACGAACCCGTGGAGCTCGGTACAATATCGACGATTTTCAGCCGCTAGTGGTTAGTGAAGAATCTGTTAAAATAAAAGCTGATCGACTGTTGACAATTCAGAGATCTGAAGAAGAGGACTATCTGACGACAAATTTCCACGAGGCAGAAAATCATTCCGCACTACAAAGATTTACATAATCGTTCGGATGTAATATTCTCGGAACTGCTACCATCTTCCCCGCCCACAGACACTTCTGACCCAAGACCGAACAAAGAGATCAAGAATTAAAGCAGCAAGTAATTGTAAGAGGGGGGGCTGGAAGACTGCCACCTTTCATCATTCCCATTATCTCTTGCATTGCTGCGTCCATTTCCATAACCGGCACCCCCTCCTCCCCGAATGATCCGAGGGATGGGGGTTCGGACCCACCCAGGGTCACATCACAATTTTTTCTTTTGTTTTTCCACCTGCGAAGAGGAATGCAGGCAGAAGAGAGTGAGGAGGTGAACGGTCGTGGACGTAATTGGCTATCAGCGTAGACACAAAAGCATGGTGTGTGTCTCTCCGATCGCCTCTTCTTGTCCTTCCTTATCTCTCCGCAGCATCACTCTTTTTTTTGTGGGGGGTGGCCTCAAACCGCAATTGTCTATTTAAAGGTTGCATCCAATGGGTTTGTATTTGTTTCTTTAGGACTTTAATTTTATTCAGGATGATGTTAACTAAATTGGAATCAACAGTTTAAAATGTATTCTAAAGAGAAAAGTGTCTATAATCGCTCGAGATAGGAATCGAACACGTGAATTAGTTGATTGAAAACCAGTACGCTAACCATTCAATAGCCAGGGTGCAGGTCATTATCATAAACATTTAGCCAATTAATTTTTAATATTCAACCAAATAACAAAGTTTTCTCTTGAAATTATAAATATTTGCGTAAATTAATTAATAGTTTTATTACATTAACTTAGTATTAATCTGCGCATAAGAATTATTCAAAAAGACATGAGGACAAAAAAGTAATAAAGTACCCTTAGGCTAGAGATAAAATGTTTGAATATTGCAGAAAGCAACAATTATATAATAAATTCGATATCTGAAAATGTCACCATCACATTTCCCTTGGATTTCAAACGATAAATTTGCTTTCATTTCCTTGCCGCATCTAATTCTTAATTATTAGTAGCAATTAAAAGCTATGTACAATTCATAATTTCGCTTTATGATCACCTTGTTTATTATAATATTAACGTCAGTTTTCGAGTACCATAACATTTATACTGCAACGTACTGAAAGAAAATGACTATCTCGGCACTTTTTTTAAGAATCAGGTATTTAAAACATATAGTTTTATAAATACTATTTTCACCACTAAAGTATTAGAAAATGCTATCTCTATTTAGAAGAATTGTTATATGCTTTTACTTCAATCGTATACCGTGATAAATTTAGCAACAACTGTATCCTGTTAATCTCGATAATATTCAAATTTAAATGTAATCTTACAGAACAGTGAATTACCGAAGGAATGAGATTGTTTTAAGACATTTTTGCATACCAACAGTGCATTTCTTTTGCCAGTACTTTTTTGTATAGTGTTTCATATGTTGTATGGAGAGGAAACCGGGAAAACTCCCAAAATTTACCACTTATAATGTGATAAGTTATTGCCAAAACCTAGCAATAAATTCCTTTTTTTTCTGGTATATCTCTTTCATATTTTACTGTTAACTTTTTGCGTTACAGGTGGTAAATGTAGCTGTGTAATAATGCAACAGAAACAAATATCTTCATTAAAAAGGAATGACAGCATACAAATTAAACTGTCGGGAAAATGATCAGATATTTTATCTAATAGAATAGTGCTTGAAAGCAATGATGAATTGAATAATCCATAAAATATGGTTAGAAGAGGCATCGCAGTCACGTCTAAAGAGTAGTGGGTTTAATACTCGACTCACCATAGCATCATCACGATGAAAGATATATCTGCAGCAAATAACTGTAAGATCTTCTACTGAGGAGTTTGGAGACATGTATGACGCACTGTTCTTTCGAATGTTATACATAATTGATGGTTGATTGTACTTAGTGACCCGGAGCATAACGGGTTTTGTACCCGACCCTGACGAAAACAATTTTATTCGAGAAACCATGTTAAAAAAATTTTTCGGGGTGTTTCAGCGTTCCTCCTCAAGTGCGGCGTGGTGTAGAGAGGAGAAGCCTATCTCAAGTACTTACCTAATCACTTGACACGTTCGATTTGTACTGAAATTCGTTCGACTATTCGCTCGACAATTATAAACGTTCTGAAACAATCAATACAGCTAGTAATATTACATTCTATATTACAATGGAAATGCTCTAACATTTTAAAAATGTTGTAATTTCCTTTAAGAATGAATAATATCATGAACTTTTTGGAATTACATGTGTTTATATGAGCTGTACCTTTAGTTTTAAAGCTCACCGCCACCTAGTGGTTGGACACAGATCAAAAATTTGGTCTTAGATAATTTTGAAATAGGAGAGATGGATGCTACTGCATGTATGCGTGTCGGGGTACGAACTTGCGAGATTTCCTGGTTTCCTCCCTTGCATGCAGCCCACTATCTCTTGGAAGCTAACTTACGCTGTGGACACTACTATAATGTCTTACAAAAGCCTTAAGCTATCCGCTACTCTGTATTAAAACCTTTTATTTTAATATTTTTTACATACTATTTATTCTAACGAGACTGAATCATATCCCTACGTCATATATCATATTTCAGTAATATTAATTAACAAAATATTACTTTGATTTTATTATTTAATTGAGCTAGCTTCAGTGTATACTTCTTTATATAATATTTAAAAAACTTGCAATAATTCATTCATAAAAAAATTTGAGACAATATCAAGCATGTTTTCGTAAATTAATCATAAATTGCTTTTTAAACTGTTGCAATGATTTCAATCATAATATTTTATGTAATAGCTAAACGAGATTAAAATGAAGTGTCTTTTTTAATAAATATCAATCAAATGACTTCTATCTACATATTTTTCGCTTATTAAAATTTTTGTTCGAAATAATTGCCACGTAAACTTCTCAAAGTAAATGATACATTCAGATTAACCAAATGAAATCACCACACCTTTAAAGGACGACGTTTTATGAATTTGAAATCAGTTCCGAGCTATGCAGAATCCCTGACATTTTAAAGAGGTTTTATTCATGATGAAATTCAAACGATATCAATTAACAAGATATTTACAAATATGCTGATGGCAGCACACATTAAAATAGAAGAAAGAACTTCGCGTATTAAAATGCCTGATGTTTTTATTTGAAATAGGCAAGAAAAATGAACATTAAAACTAAATATCCTTTAATGAATGCAAATTGTAAAATATTTTGAATTAATAATCAAACGAAGCGATTAATATAGATGAATTGAATGTTTAATATTTGATGTGGCATCACTGAGTTACTTTATCAATTGTACATGTTAGAGGAAGTAAGTAATTCGATTTTAATCATTTTAAAACTCTTTATAGAGGAAAAATTATTCCCTTTAAATTTAATACACTGCATTTAATTTTTTCATTAAAAGTTTTCTACACTTTTGAGAATTATGGGTTTTGATAATTAAATGATACTTGATTAAAATGCAAAGTATAAGTTTCCACAAAACCAACAACAAATATTTTTATAGAAACTGTAGAAATTAAATTTCGGCGGTGTTTATTGCTCAACTTAATTGGCCATTAAAATTGAAAAAAATGGTATAGATATGACATTAAAATAGAATATATTTTCAAAAATAACAGAAAATAAAATGTTTGAGTTCTTTGTGTGAGACATTAACACACTTTATGAAATTTTCTGAAAATTATAACTATTGCTTCATAACACATACATACACATCAATATATATATATAGTGAAATTCTCATTTTTGTACTTGTTTTTCATTTAGTTAAAAAAAAAAAATAAACTTTTTTATTGGGAATTATTTTCTACAGTACAAGAGGAAATGTGCTTGTTATCAATTAAACTAATCTATAAATTTAATATGTATGCTTATTTTCTCTCTCTCTCTCTCTTTTACCTTTTATACATAAGTAACAAATATTTATAATTTTTTATAATAAGCATGATTATTAATTTTTTTAACTATTAAGTTTTTTCTTCTATTTGTTTTATTTCTATTTTTTAAAGAACTTTATATTTTTAATTCTTTTTCCAACTTAAACTAGTTATTATATGTTTTTATTATTTATAAAATGAAAATATCAATTATACAAAATAAAATTTAAATTTTTTAAAAATCATCCTATATAAATTTTTGTTAGAAGATTAGAAAAAGTAAAATCCTACCAAGAAATGTTTACTTAAATTTTCTAATTTGTACGTATCATTTTTCGCTGATTCGAATCAAATGCAACAAAAGTAATGGGTTTCCTATTCAAAAACTTTTTTTGTACCAGTTTTTGTGCACAAAATGTATATAAATCTATCAAAATAAGTATGTTTCCATTATATACTACCACATGCGCTATTGAGCTTTTTGAGAATCTTTAATAAAATAAATATGGAGATATATTTTTAAAGTAATTACGTGAAATGTGGTTAATATGGAACAGATGAAAATACTGAAAAATCGAAACACAATAATATGTTATCGATTACATTAATGTGATGGCTGGTAGTTTTATTAATATCGATATTTTGAATGTTAAACTTCCTTTAGTGGAGTGTGTGCATACCATAACGGCACCCTCCGTTACAGGTTAATTGACCCGTAACGTGGCTGCGGGATTCCAGCCGATTCCCCTCATCCATTGGCTGCAGAGCGCGACTTTGACGCACAACAATGGCGTGATAGACATCGGCCCACACGTTCGGGGCAAGGCGTGGGCGTGTCCCGTGCACCCCTCATCTTTCATCTCGCTTGTCAGCTGCACAGAAGCTGCATTCTTCGGCGCTGCTCATCATTTAGCGCTTTCGTTTGCGGCTTGATTTCCTCCCCCCTGTGGTGGAAGGATTGTAAATGGAGTGTAGAGAGTTTTTTGAGAGAAAAGAGTGGGCGGTCATTGACTTCTGAGGTGAGGTTGATTTTGAAGTAATTATTTATTGTGGCTAATTTTTAGAGGGGGGTGGTGTATTTGTTGATAATGTGTTCCATGCCACTGAGTTACAACCTAACCAAATAGAGGGTGGATGAGAAGTTATTTGGAGCATCTCCTGGCGCTGTTACTCTTGCTGTTGCCCTGATTTCTTTCGGTGCAGAGCAATCGTAAAGAGGTAGTCAGTGTGCAGGGCTTACTGTCAAAAAATGTGAAAGGAAGAAGTAATCTTGGTGTGACAGTGCTACTTAGATTTCAACTAAAAGATCGCGATTTTTAATTCAGTAATTATAAATAGCTTGCTTTTTAAAAATAGGAATGGAGAGAAAGAATTTTCTCATTCTTTATTGTTAAATAGAACCCAATTCTGGACTAGGTGCAAAGAAGTATGCTGGTGTATAAACATACGTGATGGAGCACCTGCTATGTACCTTAGGTTATCTCCTCCACGTAATACATCTGATTATAATAAAATTGTTTCGAATTTTGAAAATAGAATTACAGTATTGTGTATTTCAGTAAGTCTTTAATTAATTCGAAATTATAAATTTGACAGGAATAAAATATCATTGACAAAATATTTACAGAATTCCCATTAAGGGAAATGACATAAGTTGAATATTCTTCTTCTTCTTCAGGTTGGGTTTGTATGTCATTGGCACCTCTGATTTAATCAGCATTTTGCACCATTAACTCCAAATCCAATGTTTCCTAGTTCCAGTTACTCGGGTCACCCACTTTATTAATATAGTCCGATAACCCTTTAATGGAATCTAGGTGTAACTCTCTAGTATGGATGATGCCTAAAGAAGTTAATCTAGGGAGGGCAAGAGCCACGCATTCGTAAATGATATGCTTGGCCGTTTCCTCTTGCGTATGACATTTCCTGCAGATAGGGTCTTGCTGAAACAGTCCCATTTTATGGAGGTGTTTTCTGAAATAGTAGTGCCCAGTTATGAAGCCTACGATTAAACGTATCTTCTGCCTAGAGCATCTTAGAATTTCAGTTGAATATTATTTTTAAGTTGAATATTACACTAAGAATTGTAAAAATAGGTTATTCCGATGTGTTGGTGCAACAATAACAGTTCTTGGGTTCAATTACGATCTTGAACTGAAGTATTTTCAGTGATTCAAAATTTAAGACCAATCCCAATTGTTCTAAAATTATAATATATACACAGAAGGATATTTTTGTTTGCTCGGGTGTTTTGGAAAAAATTAAAAAATTATGATATTAATGCTCTTTTTAACCGATTATGTCCTACATGAAAATTTAGCTGCGCGAATCATTACCCTTCTCTGTACAGTAAGAGAGATCAAAATTCTCTATATAGCAGTATTTGAAGCTACTAGAAATAGGGATGCGATCTCGTTTTTGGTACGATTAAAGCTGAAAAACTTTAATACTAAACCTAGTTAAAGAATAGTTAGTTAAAATATCTATGTTTAAAGACATAAATAGAGGATATTAAATTTTCTATGCTTTATTTATTTTTTTTCTTAAATTTACAATTTAAGGCTTTCCTTGATGTCACAGTTTGTTATTTTGTTAATCTATGACCACTTTATGTTCATGAAAGTTAACTTATTTGGAATTGGAAGTTTTTAAAAAAATGTTTCAAAATCACTAAAAAATATTCCTGGAATAGGAATCCAACCAATGAATTCAGTTTCTATTTTCCCTATATAGTTTCTTCATTAAGAGGCGTTTGTTAAACGAAAAATATATTACTGAATGAAAATGTCGTGTCTCATATTGAGTTTCTTAAAGTACTCTTTCTGCGAAAATGTTGGATTGTGGTTGGCAATTATTTTGGCCGAGGCGGAGTTTCCGTGAATTAAATTTGTTCAGTTCCTTTTGAGATCAAATTGAGTATAGTCTCATTAAGTGGATAATTTTTGATGCTGTTTGTTAGCGTTTAACGTGGCCTAGTGATAAAACAGCGCTCTTTGGAGTATAAGATCCTGAGTTCTATCCCAACCACTGTCGTTAAACGGGAGAAAGGTAAACGGGCTTCTGCATTCTCGACGCTCCTGTGGGTGCTTTGGAGTTTTCCAGACTTCTTTTTCCTATAGGCATGTAAGTATGGCTGTATGAAAAGGTTTTCCCGGATAACTATTTACGTGGTAAATGCTAAAATCCCTCTTATCATCCAGTGTCAGAATCATTTTGTTTGTTAATTCTTACCATGGCCAAGACACGTTCTTCAGAGTCAAATGTCCCTGGTTCGATTCTTACCACTGCCAGATAATGCCACATTTATGTTCTGCTTCTCATAAGTATGCAGGGAATCACGAATCAAGATAG
Organism: Latrodectus hesperus; assembly: GCA_037975125.1. Taxonomy (NCBI): domain Eukaryota; kingdom Metazoa; phylum Arthropoda; class Arachnida; order Araneae; family Theridiidae; genus Latrodectus; species Latrodectus hesperus. Next base: position 84,034,968 of record CM075850.1, read on the forward strand.
GAGTTCGAGGCTCTCCGAATTTACATCCTTGCGACTCGTAAGTACCGTTTACTTTTTATCAGCCATTTTCCGGAAGGCTATAATATGAGATGATGTTTAAAAAATATTACTCTCTCTTAGGCTATGTATTACATGATAGCATTATTATTTGTTACAATATTTAAAAATTAAAAAAAAAATTGTATTCGCTTTACCAAATTTATTTTGAGACAGAGAATTACGGAAGAAACGAATCCTGATTCTGTCGTCTCCTACCTATCAAATAATAATGTTTTACTAAAGGTATTTCCTTTTTATTGAGGATACTAAATTACACTCATCAATCATTTAATAAGGAATGAGAAACGAACCATTGTCTCCGAATTCAACATTTTGCATTGACTTGTTAAGAAAGTAATTAATCTATTATTTTTTTATATTTTCCTTGTTAAAGTGATTAATAATTAAGAATTCTCTGTATGTAGCTGTTCTGAATATACTCCTGATCATCTATCCAGCCGATGCAATGTGTAGTCGACCCCCATCTCCACCTATATCATAGCTCCGATTCATAAAGGAGGCGCGATTAGCGTGAATGATCGATGAAGGCATATCGATATAGATGATTGTCTTCTTATCTCAGAGGAGAGAGAGAGAGCAAAAATTTGGATGAGGGGGATTGGTAATTTCATTTACTTTTTAATCACATTTCGATTTGGGACTTCGATAGGACGGTTTGAATTGTTGGCTCTTTTCACACCTGCGTTGTCTTGTTTTTTTATACACACACACACAAAGAAAAAAGAATGCAGAAGAATATTTATTATACAGTGAATGCTTAGGATGTGCTTTTATTTCGAAATAAAAAAACAGGGAAAAATCGAATTATAATAAACATCCTAAATTTAACCGTGTAAGAGTTATTACTTTTTTTTTTTTAACTTGCGTTTAATTTTATGATTTAATAATGTATATATTATCTAGTAGGTTTTTTTTCAATATTTAAGCAGGTCTGGTAATTTAAAGATCATGGCTTTAATCGCGAATTCAGATGTTTGTAGATTCTCTTCCTACCTCAGACATTTGGTCTTGGATAATCTAAGTGGTCCTACGTCTTCTATAAGCGATGTATTCTTTCTGAATAATGTCTTCCATCATATATCTTTAAATAACTAAATAGTATCTGTTAATGTATATACAGACACAATGTGTAATTCTTTTATATATAGAAAATAGAGCAAAAATAAATAAATAAAAGGGTGCCTATTTAAGGGGGGGGGAATCAGGCTGTTCTTATATATCTGCAATATCAGTTCTTATAACATCTGTGTCTTTCGCTCACTTTCTTGTGATCCTATTTTATTATTATGTCAAGATATTTTGTATTAATGAAGATTCTCTGATTAATATTTCTGTGGTGTGTGACAGTAAAATTGAGTTATGCAGATTTCTGAACCTTATCTAATTATCTTTTAATTCTGCTTATACTATCAGCTGCGACGAACTGTTATTAGATTTATAACACCTTTGAGAATATTTATTGGTATATTATTAAGAACTCGCGGTCTATATTCATAAGAATAATCTCTAACTATCAAATGGGCTCACCGTGGTCTTGTGGCTGGACATCACTTGTCAGAGAGACGGGTCCCAGTTTCGATACTAGCCATTATTCAGAATGTAAGAGGGGTGCTGCCTCCTGCATCCACGTCTGTCAGAGTGAGTGCTTCTTCTTCTTAGAGTTGGGTTTGTATGCCATTGGGCACCTCTGTTTTTATCAGCATTTTGTATTATTAACTCCAAACCCAATGTTTTCTAGTTCCAGTTCCTCGGGTCACCCACTTTATTTATGAAGTCCGATAACCGTTTAATGGAGTCTAGGTGTAACTCTCTTGTATGAATGATGCCTAAAGAAAGTGATCTAGCGAGGGTAAGAGCCTCGCATTCGTAAATGATATGCTTGGCCGTTTCCTCTTGCGTATGACATTTCCTGCAGATAGGGTCTTGCTGAAACAGTCCCATTTTATGGAGGTGTTTTCTGAAATAGTAGTGCCCAGTTAGGAAGTCTATCATTAAACGTATCTTCTGCCTAGAGCATCTTAGAATTTCATAGGCAATCCTTGCTGATAATCCTCAGATCATACTTTTAGCATGGGTTTGATCAGGAGTGTTAACCCAAGCGTCATACATCTTCCGTTTTTCTTATCTAAGAACATTGGTTTTTGCGGTCTTCAAATTAATCCCACAAAAAGGTTCTGCACCAATGGGAGCAAAAGACGATCCTTGTTTAGCAAGCTCATCAGCCCTTTCATTACCTTCGATATCTTTGTGCCCTGGCACCCATACAAGGATCACCTTGTTTCTAGTTGCCAGTTCTGTAAGAAGGTTTCTACATTCCAAAATCATTTTAGATTTGATTTCGAAAGAACTGAACGCTTTTAAAGCGGCTTGACTGTCATTAAAAATGAGAATCCGCTTACCGTGGTAGCCCTTCCTCATATTTAGTCGCAGATAGTGGATAATGGCCAAAACTTCTGCCTGGAAGACCGTAGCGTATCGCCCAAGGCTTACAGATAGGCTGGTTCTTGGTGACACGCCACATACTCCCAGTCCTGAGAGGCTGTTTTTCAGTGATCCATCTGTGTACCAGATTAGATCTCCTGTTTTAGTTTCGAACATGTTGTTATTCCAATCGTCTCTAGTTGGAAAAACTATTTCAAATATCCTTTCAAACATGAATGACTTTTCCATCATGTCCGAAGTCATCAGGAAAGTAGGATCTTGAATTTTCCTGTTAATACCCCTGTGCCCTTTGGCAACAGGTTGGAGTGAGTGCTTGGGATTTATCCAAGGTTTTTCATTTACGACACATGACTAGGATCCACTGCTTATGAAAATCTGATAGGAAGCCAACTTATAGGGGGCATATGTTTGAGCTTTAAGACAAGTGTATACAATTTCTTTGAAAAAAATAACTTGCATAATTTCGGGTTGAAGCTCTAAATTGTATTATTAAGCAAAAGTGCTTTGAAATAGCCCTGATTTGAAATTAATTATGAATTAATGTATGATGATTTTGCTATGGCACTTTCCGTTAGAGCCAAATTCTTCTATCGTTAATTATGACTGAAAAACTCAATTTGATACTCTGGTGTAAAATCAGTGTTTCATGTATGATTTAGATTGGTTGCTTTTCCACTCAACGTATATTTAACACAGGCTGGTAATTCAGCTAGTATCTGTCTTTAAGTGTATTCCAAACCCTTAAAAACTTAACCTTAAAAAACCATATATTTGATGAGAATTGAACCTACGAGCTTTGAATTGATTGCAAGAAGGTTCATCATTCCGCTGCTAGCACGTCGTTCTATATATGAATATATAATAGCATCGTCATTATGGAAGTATTTGATACTGACCATCACGTTAGGGCTCTATATGGTCTTGATGGTAGTATCTTAGAATTATCCATTTGAACACTATATTTATGATACTCAGAGTCTAACTTTTACGTGAAAATGTAGGATATAAAGCTGCAGATTTGTTACACGCGTATGTCATTATAAATATGTTTTCTCAGTTTACTTTTCTGTTATGTTGTTTTATATTTATGCTATGCAGCCTGATGCTGAAGGCTCATATTTAGCACTCCGTTCTCGGGTTTTATATTTTTTGATTCATAAATATGCATATTTAATAAGAGTGCATGATCCGTTACATAGTTTTCTTAAATAAAATCCCATTTTTATTACTCCGTTATGTAGTTTTATTACGAGTCTTCATTTAATACTACTGCATATTCCGTTACGTAATTTTATTCAACGAAATTCTCGTGTTTGCATCTTCAATGTTTAGCTTTAGTATCAAATCAGAACTGTGTGTCAATTGAATTTTATACAGAAAAAGCAATAAATACAATCTCTGCCGCCTTTTTCAAATTCACGCATTATGTCGGCAGGGTGAGTAACTACAGTGGTCTAGACTTTTAGTTATTTTAATATGTCAAGCAAAAAATCTTTTTTGTTCGAAAAGAAGTTTTAGCATATCATTAGATGTGCGTCATTCTTTCAAAAGAGTCTTTACATTAATCATTTTCTTTCAAGCGAGTTTCAAACTAAGCATGCAATGATTACGTTTAAACTAAAGAAAATAATAAACATTAGTCTCTTTTAAATTGCCTAATATAGACTTCACTTTTGATTACATTGTAAACACATTTACAATCGTCAAAAAGAATGGTTTATTCAACAATAATCCATTCAATAATAGTTAATAGTAGCAAACACGTTTTATCGAACCCTTTGCTTAACTAATCATTAATAAAAACTATTATGCTAATAAGTGAAACACAATTTCATTCGTCAAAAGCTATTTTTCAAAGGCGTCCGTTTCCAAGCTTGAATCATTACAAAACATATTTAGGTGTTATATAGTTTACAAAAGAGACAAAAAAAAAGATTGGTCTTTTAGAATCGATTGAACTCGATTGATGAAAAATCGGGTGTAACGCGATCCAAATCTGATTTTGATGGTTTCGACATCAAATTGATGGATATGGCGTAGGTTGATTTCTATTTACTTTGTTGAGGGCTGTCATTGTGTTTATTACCGACATTTGGTCAGTGTTATGAAAGAAATAATTAACAGTTCAATGTGTTTTTGAGACAACGCAATTAATTCACCATGGAAGTATCCTTCACCGAATAAGGCAGACATCCTGTAATCTGGGAGAGATGAGCTCAGATAAAGGATTGCAAACTATAATTCTTCTATTATCTGATGACTGATGCATATTTTATCAGTGACAAGCAGGCCATAAAAGTGGGTGCGTACACTAAACAAGGCTTTATTACAGTGTGTTCATTCTTACAGTTACGAACTGGAATCGTGCCTCCATCATTGTGCCAAACTTCATCAAAATTTCGAAACAAACAAGTTGGAAGTTAATGTTTTCTGTCATTCGTAATGCTTGTGGCTACTTCATTTGTTCACTGGTTTATCGTGTTCATTTATGGTTTGTTGCCACGAAATGCAATAACATATCTTAAGTATAGGAATTGATTTGAATCCAGCAATCTTTGATTAAAAGGTGGAACAGTATTAAAAATATTATCTACCTGTGTCTTAGGATAGTGTCACAATGTCATTTCTGCGATATTTTTCTAAAAAGTACTGAAAATTTTGAAATTTGTACATTAGAATAGTATTATATTGTATTTTTTCATTTTTAACTCTGCTTTTATTTTTATCCAAATTAAAGCACATTAAATATCTCAAAATATAAATAAAGCCAACTGTATCTCAATTTCTCTCACCAAACACTGCAGATGTCTACGGCGGTACCTGCTGGGGAAAGGTGAGAATCTTCGCAATTTAGAAACAGGAACCAAGCAGAAGACCCCTAATACGTGATCTGTCACCCCTACGAGTATCACTTCACTTGGAGGACATTGCCACTATGGCTCATTTAAAGTTCCCCCGGCCGGTGTTAATGAACACGATGGATCTTTGGTTAAGTCAGAACCACCGCGGCTCAAATACCAGAGCTGGTACATTGTTTTGCAAACTTTCACTTCTTACCAATATAGGAACATTAATCAATATTTAGGAGTGTGTTAATTTGCATAAAAATAGCATGCATCGTTCTTGTAAATATATTGATCTTAACTGAGAAAGATTCGAAGCAGTTACTTTTCGTTTTCTAGGGCAGTGCTTTTACAAATAAGGCACTCGCGATTATGGTAGCAAGTTCAAGCCTTTTTCAATTAAGAGCGTTACATCAATAAAAACCGATGTGTGGGCTATTTACCAGGCTCTTAAGTATCGATTAATGCTCTTATACTGGTAAGAAGTGAAAGTGCTGCAAATCAACATGCCAACTCTGATGTCGACCGTGTCAACTGAGTGTTATTTGAAAACTGATAACCTGTTTGGATAATATTATATATGTCAATGATAACAAATCAGATATTTTTCGAATTGATAGAAACTGCCATTAATAACTGCGATTGATACCTTATTTAATACATCAGTTTAGAATAAGAAAATGATATGTCTGTATCTTCAGACATCTTCATTCTAAAGATGTTGGAAGGATTATCCAATGGAAAAAACAACTGATTATATAATTCTAGTAACATTTTTAAATCTTTATATGGACTGATGAAATTTATCAAACTTAAGATTACGTAGTTTTCAGACAGGTGCAATTTATAATGTAAATAGAAACATCGAAAAAAAAGGTACCTTTCAATATTTATTTATTTATTTATTTTGTAATCAGAGGAGCTTTTCAAAATCGAAACACAACTTCATTTTTAAGAAGACTGATTTCCAAAACTCTCCGACACTCTGCGAAAATGATCCGTTGTCCGACGCTTTTGTTTTGCTGCCGATAGTGGGAAAGAGAGGGGCCCTGGGGGCAAGGCGCGGTGAGCCCCACGTGACAAGAACCCATGAATACCCATGGGTGGAGTTCACTAAAGACATTCTGCGTCGAAGAAAATGATAACTTTTTGTTATTATTCTTTTGATTATTTTTTTTTCTTTTCACTTCTCTTCAGACTGAGCCTCTGAATATTATTGACAGTCCAATCCATAAATCAGGCACATGTCTTTGTCTGATCGCATTCCTCTTGAGAAGGGGGGGATGAAGAGGAAGGGAGGGAGGTTATTATTGGGACATTATTCTTTGTTTCGACGCTGTGTCTTCTATCTGCTCGCAATTAAAAGGTGTAGCTGAGGTGACAGCCGTGAGTTCGTAAATCACTCCAAGCCCGCCGCGCATGCATACTCCGCACTATTCTCTTGAAGAGTCATGTCAGTTCACAACAGAAAAGTGAAGTTCAAATGATAAAAACTCTATTATTTTCTGCTCTAGAAAGTAGATTTCATCTTTAGAAAATAAAATTCGACCGATTATATTTTTAACAACACACAAATTAAATTCAAACAATACATATTATTATTTCAAAAAATAATTTTTTTCCATTAGAAAGAATTATTATTATTTTTTCGCAAAATATCACAACACAAAAGTGAAGCTCTAACAATAAAAATTCTATTATTTCCTAAAATTATTATCTTTGCTAGAAAGTAGTGAAATTTCATTAAAAGTCGTTTGATTATTATTATTATTTCGCAAAAAAAGAAGCCAAAGAATAGGAAAATAAAGTGAAGTTCAAACAATAAATTCTATTATTTTTCAGAAATTACTTTTTCCACTGAAAAATGAATTATATTATATTTTGCCCGATTTTTTTAATTATAATTTTTTATATTCATTCTTTTTTTTTGTTAAAAAATCAATTACTTTTAATTTAACAGTTCTATTCTATCTAAAACTTAACGAATTGTATTGACAAAACTAAAAGAAAAATCTCTTACAATTTTTATTCTCTAAATAGTAGCTCAGATTTAATATGATTTTTAACGGTAAAGTAACTGAAGAAAACTTTTTCTGATATTATTTTAATTAATATTCGCTGTTAAAAATATTTTTATACTGAAAAACGAATAGTCAAAGAAGGTGAAGTTTTTGTAAGGTTTATTATTATTATTATCAATCGCATACACATCCTACTTTTCATAAAAACAATTTTATTGTTTGTGGGCAATAGGTTACATACTGTAAGGAAACCTGTATAATTCCTAAGCATCCCCACCAATGTATGTGCATTCATAAAGCAGCAACGGAACTTTTCCCGCTCACTGACCACTAGCTGGACTGAATATTGGCCGGAATTAAACCTAGTGAAAATAAAAGGGTTCATAGAAGTCATTGATATGAATTAAACTTGACACAAAATCTTTTTATGTACCATTAGACGTTTGGCACATTTTAAATGTGACACATTTGTCTTGATGATACCTAGGAAAATTTGTGTCCAATTATTAACTGAGTATATAACTGTAAGATTATTTTGTGTTACTACTCAATTTTTCCCGTGCATTGTTAGCTTGATTTATATTGACTGTTTGTGGGTGAATTATGCTTTCACTCCGGAGGGAAATTCTGTCATCAGTTGCTGGAAGCTATCATTAGAGTAGATGAATATAATTTGAAAAGTAAAACACGAGTTTTCGCTCATCGACAAATCAGCGAGTAACGTTATAGACTTTAAGCCTCTTGATGCTAGATACAACATCCAGCTACGATAGTTATACAGTAGAAAAAACTTAATAAGTAACATTACTATGTCCTACATATCAATAAGAAAAATATATGTAGCATAGGCAATTCACGGCATGCGTGACAGATTTGGCACACTTGGAAAATTTCAATGTAGCTCACTATATATCGCTCGATGTACCAATATTATTCCTGCTTGATACTTTAATATTAGAATAAAAATGGTGCAGGATTAATCTTCACAGCAAACTTTTATTTAGTTATTATTATTTTTACTTAACTTTTCAAATTGTGAAATAATATTCATATTTCATGTTGTTTATTTTTCCTTTTAATAAATATAAAAAAAAATCATGATGAAAAGTGTGCTAGTAAAATTTTTAATTATGTTGAAGGACTTTTTTTGTCATTAATTTTTATATTAATGAACATCTTTAAATGATGGATAATCGGAATATTATAAAACCCAAAATCTGTGTTTCTGACATCTGTTCTATAGCTATTTGCGGTTTCAAGAATTTTCTTTGAGATGGCACACTAAATCATATAGGTAGATTAGTTTGGCACGCAGCAGCCACTGACTAGGTTACCAAACCAAAGCGTCAATTGTTACAGTATTGTAACTTTATAAAGTAATGGGCAATTGCAGAAATAATATTCCTGAGCAACTAATGGGCGGTTGTAAAATTTTACTTTTAACAAAGATATTGTCACGAGTAGATGGAAAACAATTAATGATGATACAAAAGTTGGTTAATGTATGAAAGATCCAATATTCTTGGTCTAGTGGCTAAATTCTGACCATTTGAGATAACAAAATCCTTAAAAAAAAGACATTCCACAAAAATAAAAGTAAAAAAGAACAGTAGAGTGATTTTTAATGTTTGTGAAAAATAAATTCGCGTGCTTTTTTTCCCAGCTGTGAAAAAAGAATTTAGAAGTGTTCTGTTTATCAATGGCGTAGAAAATTTGATTTTGGTATAAAATTAAAATGCTTTAAGAAAGTCATAGTCATCCTAATCATATCATTTTAATAGTTAAAAATGTTGTAAGAAAAAAAAAGTTTTAGAAGTATTTTAAATGCAACTTATTTTGTTTTATGAAAAAGTATGCATCGAAAATTTTTTTTATTAAACGATAAACATTGAAGTGAATGATAGAAAGGTTTCTCATATTAGATGTCATTGTACCTTCAGTATTATACAACATCTACTTTAATCCTGATAATGAGGTTTCTTAAACCTGTGATTCTTTTTGAATTACATTACTGAAACACTGTGTTTATTTCGTTGGGAAAAGAAAGAGAGGTTATATAAAATGTTACAAATATGTTTATTAAAAAATTACAAATGGAATTCAGAATAACATGTCGACATATAAATTATTCGTTGTGAACAAAAGTCTTGCAATTTTATGATTGAATTATATTTTTGCTTAGAAGCATTTTAAATAATAAATTATTATATAAACATTTTAAATTTAAATGATAAATCTCTGTCCATATTTTGTGAAATAAATAACGATTGTGAAACAAAGTTTATAAATGTGAATTTGAAATAAATCAATATACACAGGTATTAGAAAATTTATCATTTTAAATCAATGGTAGTCAGAATCTTTATCTTACTTGTCACTCTCGTTTATATTTTTGGCAGTAAAAGCATCATATTGCTGTAATTTATTTAGATCAGCTGCTAAAAATCTTGAAGAGGTGACATAGTAGAAATATGTAATTTAATTGTATGTATAATTTAAATTTAATTTAATATATATATATATATATATATATATATATATATATATATATATATATATATATATATATATATATATATATATATATATATATATATATATATATATATATTAAGAGATGGATGCGTGAATCCTAAAATATTAGATCCTTAATAGGTTAAATCAATCAGTCAGGCTTCTAATAACTTTGATTTTTTTTTTGTCAATCCTTGGGATTGAGTAATAATAAGACTGGGACCTACTGATGAAGTTGACTCCAAACCACTGCAAACATTCAAACTCCATATGGGAATCAAACCCAAACGTTTTTAGCGTCCAAAATAGTAATCAATTGCCTTCCATAGGTCCTACTAATAAAATCTGTTGAATGTAGCAGGATCCACGGTTACCTGATTTATATTCTTCCATCATAAAAAATAAAGCCTGGAGTATAACAGAGACTTATAAAAATTATACCAATAATACTGCAAATATCTAATACTGCAAAAAAATTTAAAAAAAAAAATTGTAGTTAATAAAAATCTTTGATGAATCTTGTAATTTAATTGCATTTTTAACAAGAAATTATGTTACATGATGTTCTCCTGAAAATTTAAACGCTAAATCATGAAGAAAACCCTGAACATTTGAAAGATATGAACAAAAGAAAATCAGCGCTATGGCAATCGAGATTCAAATCTGGAATCTTTTCCCAAAGTACACGAGAAACAAGGATTTCGTGGATCGGACTGTCTCATCGTCACTTGCCTCTTCTGTGCAACAGGTGGAAGGTCGTGGGAAATTAATATGCAATTCATCCCCCTCATAATACGGTTGGGCATTTCACTTTCCCGCTGCCACTGCGACGCCGATGTTAACTCGGAAGAAATCCAACACCAGTGGCAGACACGAAGAAAAAAAGGGAACTGAAATGAAGCGAGAGCTCTGAACTGCACCCGGGGGATAGGCGAGTGCTCTTTTGTTTTCAAAAGAACAGTGACTTGGTTACATATGATGGCATATTCGATGCCGAAATAATGATTTCTGTAACCCTTTCGTTTCGCACGGGAATGGATAATGAGGTAATGGAGATGCCGTCGGATTCTGGAGTCTCGGGTTTCCGCGGTTTCGTATTTCTGTGTTTGGTTCTTTTGGGTCAGCGCTCGTTATTTCGATTGTTGTTCTCTGTTTGATTATTATTCACGTGGGGCGTATTAAGCTGTCGAGTTCACCATTCACTGACATTCGTCCAGATGAGAGGGAGGGATGTGTGAGAAAGTGCCTTCGTAACGCGCTCAAAAAAAAAAAAAAAAAAAAAAAAACACTGTATTTTCTGATTTAAAATGACTTCAAAACTATTTTTGGTTAATTATAAAAATATATATATAATCCGCTATTTCAGATAATCGAGTGCAGGACTTATCAAATTCTGAACAAAACTAAAATCATTTAGCACATATTTTTGAGTAGCTTCTAATTTCATAACACATTATATATTTCCCACAGAAAAGTTTTCATTGATATGCCAAAAGCATAATCATTTTATCAAAAGAGTATGAACCAGAATTATGTGTCCAACGGAAATGTTTTCATAGATATATGTAGCAAAGATAATCATTTTACCAGAAGTATACATCTCCCATAAAAATATTTTTCACACATATACAGCAAACATAATCACATTACTCTGGTAAAATAAACCAGAAGTATGTTAAACCAGGTGTAAATCCGATGTATGTCTAGCAATCATACTCATTATATAGGAATGATGTATAGCAAAAGTATACATGTTTTACAGAAAACTTTTCACAGATATATTGCTAACATGTATTATTGCAGTAGAATCCCGTGGTAGCCTTGTGGTTAGGGTATCGGCCTTCCATCCGGAAGGGCGAGGTTCGATTCCCAATGCCGCCAAAGACCCACCGAGTACATGCGATATACGTGTTCGTTAAATCTGTGGAACCGAAAGTCCTGTGGTCGGTCGTTGAGGATTTACCATGGGTGCAGTGGTCTGGAGAAATTTTCCTCTCCCTTCAGATCAATGTCTAAATTGAGGGAGTGGATCCTCTGGGGGTGCCATCTATCGGAGGATTTAAAGAGCAAAGATATTTTTTCACCTTCGTAGTGCTCTGATTAAAACGAAAGACGCTCCCTGTTGACTTAAATTCGCATTGCCAAGACATAGCGAACTTGGCTTGTCCAAGTGTCATAAGTAACAACATTCCAGGACAATTAAAGCCCGTAAACTTTCTCGCATTCTCCATGACATTCAGAGCCTCGCTGTTATGTGCAAGGAGAAGCGTGTTCCATTCCTCACTCTTATAAAGACCATCCTGCGGATATTCCTAACAGCGATAAAATTCCCTCTGTCTTTATATGTAAGTGAGTATAGAAATCGGAAGAGAAAATTGCAAACTTGGTTGTTGATGTTTTTCCTGCAACCACGACACAAAATTACGACTGCGTGTATGGCTTGTTTTGGAAAGCTGAAAATGAACATAATGAAAAATTCCCTCTGGTGTCAAAAAAGTGTCCTAACATGGAGTAGTTGGGCCTAATATTCCTTGTTCAGTATTTCTCATTTCACTATTCATTCCTATTTATTTTACTTTTAATTAATGACCATCAAAGCAATTAGCATAACTCCTTAGTTAAACAATGTTTAAATCCAATTCATGCAGCTATAAAAGTTTTAAAGAGTTTAGTTTCGTATAAAAAAAACTACGGCACTGTACTTCCGTCTGTCGTGCCACCAATAAATCACTGTCCAACTCAAAAGCAACAAGGGGAAAATGTATTATTCTAAACTCCGATTTTGTTTTCACCGTACATAAATCTTCCATAACCCTATCAGTATAATATGTGTTAATTGTATTTTCTTCTGTAACGTCAGTTTGGAAGATCCTTTACTTACTTGATGCATTTATCTGTAATATGACGCTCAGTCCTCATATATCGTGACAAGTTGCCCTCACAGTCATTCACCAGCAACGTTCGCCTTGCGCATCTTCAAGTTTCAAACTGCAACCAGGAACTTTCATCTTTTACATCGCTGGTACGTTGTTCATTGAACAGACTAATTCCTATCTATAGTATGTTGATAAATCATCAGATTTCATCACAAGTGATGTCCATTTGCATTTACGGTACAAAGACCACTTGGCGGGAAAGTTGCTCTCCTGAATCCTGTAAGTCAGTCCATACATATCACAAGCTATGCTCATTTTATAATCTATGATTCATAATTCATTTGACACGTTAGTTGCTCTATTACGGCAGGTCGGGCAGTTTTCACACGTCATCACAAGGGACACTCACCTCTTACAACCGTGACATATGGCTCACTGGATGCGCTGCTTAATGTTTTATAATATGTCTATTAGTCCTTATATATCGTCAACAGCGATGGTCACTTCTTACAGGTGATTAATTTTCCACGTTAACTGCTTGTTTGTGGCATTTTGTATAATCTTCTCCACCATTCACTAAAGCGAAGATACTGAAGTTTAAATGGTTTAGGGACTGTTGTTGCTGTTGGAAGATAGTATGTTCTAGTACCGAGTAAACTGAAAATTCGACGAGTTTACTAGGACACGCTGAATATATCGTAGTCACAACGACCTTCAAGTAAAATGATACCGGTGAGGGTGACAGATCAAGTATTAAGGGTTTTCTCTGCTTGTACTCCTTTTAGATTACAAACGCCTAGTAGCCAATTGGTGGAGCCGAATTCAGAGCAAGGTCCAGGAAAGTATGCTAGCATCTTACTGACTTCATCACCAGCGACATTTACTTGTTTCAGCTAAGACACGTGGTTCATTGAAGAAGTCATCAACGTTTTTTTTCAACAAGGGCATATTTTCTGTCACAGTGTACTTTAAAACATTGGTACTTCACAAACTGTATAATTTCCAAAGCAATATCGCTTTCAGTAACGACGGATATATTTCAAAGCAGACCAAATTCTCTAATTTTACAAACGATAAGCTTTTAGCGTTATTTCATTAACTATGCGTCATTGTATCTGATATTATAACGCAAGCTTTATGTAAAATAATATCATTTCCCGTATATTCATATCTTATATTTTATCACTACTATTGACAATGATATTCTCGATTGGTGGTAACGATATGAAAATATATACATATAAATCTTGATATCACAGATAAAAAAAAAGTGCTCAAATTATGTTCTATGAAGGTTTGAAAAAATGTGTTCATTATATTCGTAAAAATCATTTTTTATAATCTCTTTACAAAAAGGGTTAGAATTATTCTTGTATTCGAAACCTAGAACTGTTCTAAATTGCTTCTCGATTATTTGCTATGTCATTTATTCTATCGCTATAGGCGTAAAAAATTGCATGATATACTGTCTCGGTTCTTTGTTTTTTCTTCTTAAAGACGCTTTTGAAATGATTGAGTATGAGTCGATGAGCTGAAGTAGATCACTCACGCAGCTGAAATAAATCAAAAACTCTCTGACGGCGCATTAAGGAACAAATAAATTTCGCCAAGTACCGCTTAACTGGATGGATCTCATTACGCTACTATTGACCCACAGGGGCAATACATATCAGGTTGGAAATATATATTGTGATATCCAAACTCATGCCTAAAAAATAAACAAAGTTTCGTGTAATTAATTTTGAAAACAGCGAATCAAAGGTATAATCTGTCTAAGCACTCCCTACTGTTTATGGAAAAGGATTCGAAAACCTTTCGAAGCGAAAAAAAAAGTTCCATTTAATTATGCTTCTGCAGCGAGTGCCTGCTGGCATTCTGTTTGGAGTCGTTTGTTAAAAGCTCGAGAGCCTGTTTATCCCTTTATCTTGTTTAAATACTCATTTGGCAAGAAATAACTTAGGAACAAACTAATCACATTTTCATTAGCGGGTTGAAGAAACGCTATTAATTATACACTCATTTCTATTCATTAGTCGATTAAGAAAACTGTGACCTTAACCAGGAGGTGATATTATAATCGCGCTTGGAGACTCGAATTCGCTTTTGGCTTTTGCAGACGATTGATTCCTGCGAGGGCGATTAAACAGATTAAGAGAGACATCAAGCGAAATTAAAAGCAAACGAGAAAGTTTTAACGCAAATTAAATCGAATCGTTTTGTCTCTTTCGCGTGGGTCTCTTCATTCATCTTGAAAAGGGTGCTTGACTTAAAAATTGAGTACTTTAAAACGTGCACGCATTTAAATGCGAATGATTTCAATTGAGATTTTTGAACAAAAGATAGTTATCAGCATTTAACTTAGGGTGATTATGGTTCATAATATTTGATTCGATTCAATCCTGAACTAAAACGTAATAGTGAATGTATTTAATGGACTTATTAATCCATCTCGAAATAATTTTAAAACTCTGTAACTAAATACAGTTAATTTTCTAATTTAAATACAGTATATGCTCTAATTATTGCTAAAAAAGGTCAGTTATTATCAGTTATAAAGTGACAACAAATAATTAATTAATCATAAAAAAGAAAAACGAGACAATAGCCATTTTGAACTATTACATATTAATCATTCTTTAGGTTATCATTTTTTTTCTATAAATAATTAAAGGTTATTTATTTTATCCAATAATTTATTGTAATATATTCACTCATTTCTCATATATATTTTTTACTTTATCCTTATTAGTATATTTTACAGTTATTATTTAATATACTTTTTATGCAGCAGGACTAGGATCGATATCAGATTTTGAAATATCGTATGTCAATGGAATATTTTTGGTGCATTTATTCTTTTTTTATCAATACTCAAAATAATGTGTGCATTGAGAAAAAAAAACAAAAGACAAATTTTGGCAGCTAATCGATGCCTTCATGGCTTACGTAATTTTTTTAAAATCTGAATTATAATCAGAAGAAAAACATTATATAAAAAAATTATCAAATTTGCGCTCACCTAGGGATCTGAGACTTGAACGAAATCCCAGGCACAACTGCTTGCTGTATTGGAACGAAAAGTTCTGAGGAAATCTTTGGTGCTATGAATGAAAATGAAGTTTGCAGACATCGACATAATTTTGAACTGGACAAATTATTTAAGAATATAAATACTGTCAATTTCTTTAACATTGATCGTGTGAAACTTGTGAGCCACATGTGCGGAATGGCCACTTATCATTAACATTTAAAATTTTCAACCATAAACCTTTTTGAACTAGTAAAAAATGGACTAACTGTGTAGAGAGGAATTTTATGATCCTAGAGTAACTAATTGGAGATTATTTGCAAATAATAGGTCAGAGTGGAAGAAAGTTCTTGGGAATGGCTTGGCTTGTCAAGGTCTGCAGTATCAATAGAAGGAGAATTATTCTTTTCGGAGTTGCATGTTCTTAATAATCTGAGTTAAAAATATTAAGAGAATCATTATACTGTAATATTATCACAATATGATAGCATTATAGCAATTGTATTTTTAAGTTAACACTCTGAGTATTATATTTTTCCATAAATTTCCAGAATATAATGGATCACATAATGATTGTGAAGAAATAATTTATTTACTAAGAGCACTTAGAGTAATATATCTGATTTATTAGTCTGATTATTATTAATTTTTTTTCATTCTGTTTGTGTGAACACAGAAATCTGCTTTGGTAAATTAATACCATTTTGGCTGTCCTTAAATTAAAAAAAAAACATTTGTTACGAAAAAAAGAAAATTTAATGTTTAAGTTTAAAATAAGATGTTTTAATGTTAACTAAATAGGTAATGGGATTAAAATTTAAAAAATTGTATGAGATTATGTTTTTTTCATTGTAGTTTTTGTAGTAGCTAAAAAAAGGAAATTTGACAGAAAAAAAAGAAAGAAAAAGTATAGGATAAAACGAAGTTTTTTATTGCTAACATTTTTTTCACACAATATTCATATAGAAAAAAAAATTATGTGTGTGTGTGTATATATATATATATATATATATATATATATATATATATATATATATATATATATATATATATATATATATATATATATATATATATATATATATATATATAATAAATTATGCAATAACTGCAAAATGTTTATATTATTACTAAATTTAGAATTCTAATGGCATGGTTTTAACACTATATAATTGAAATATAAAGTATCTTTTCGGGGAAAAAACGAGAACAAATTAAGAGGAGTAGTGCTATGTATATCATTATTAATTACAATAAAATATGAGCCATTCATGAAGCTTTATTTCATATTAAAATAATTTGTTAAATTTAACATTTTTTGATACATACATACACATGTGCTCAACTCTTACATACATGCAAATACATGATGATGCATTAAATGGTAATAATGATGACAATGTGCTAAATGCCCGGATAATAGTATTATTCATCGTTTCATTCATAACTTTAATTCTGCTGACAAACGACTTGTGCGACTCTGTTCTTCAGCAATGAAACAAGCTACATGATGGTTCCTAGAAGGAAATAAAGGTTTTGTTATTATACATGTATAACACACACATTCATATGAATTGCATATCATTTAGTTAGAGGGTAATTTGTATTACATTTCATATATTTTATTCACATTTTCTCTCTCAATTATCAATTTATTTTAATATCACTTTTACTGTGTATCAATAATTTAAAAAAATTGTTCATAAGAAACCAATAATTTACAGGAAAATGAAAATAAAGTAATTTTAAAGTTCTCCAATAGATGCCGTCGTTCATTGTAACTTTGCTGTTGAAAGCACCTCAACCGAGTGTCTTAAGTCATTTTGTATATTATATGCGCTTGTTTTAAGACACTACTTAAATGCTCATCAATAGCCAAAATGGCTTGTAGATTTTTGATATCTGAATGCGTGATTTAATTCTTGGTTTTGCTTAAATATTTGAGGTTAATTTTTGCTCACGAAGATCAATTAGATTGAATCCTACAGTTCAAAGTAGATTCTGAGCCAATTCGATCCTTAGATGGTGGTCATAACCCACAAAATGGTGAATCGAATCGAAGACCAAAGTGCTAGTCATTCAGTTATCAGCTCGGCTCTGTGAAGTTCTTATAGACTCCTAGAAAATGGATGCCGAATTGGCAACTGAATGACTAACGGTTAACCAGTTCGAGGGTTGGATTGTCACTTCGGGTGGTATATATAAAATGGTATGGTTGGAAATAAATAAAATATTAATATAAACTACCTTAGATTGAAACTAAACATTGCTTGTAGAATCAATTGATACAAATACAACTATCTCTCGTCTTAATTAAACACACACACACACATACATACATATACATACATACATACATACATACATACATACATACATACATACATATATATATATATATATATATATATATATATATATATATATATATATAATTTTATTAATTACTATTTGGTCCAAATTAGTTTTCATTCTATTTATTCATTATAAAATAGAATATTAAAAAAATTATGTGAGAAAAACGCAAAACTTTTTAGTAAACTAAGAAATTTTGATTTGGGTTCTCACTGCAGTTTAATTTCGAAGTCATGTGCTTATATATCATGGCTAAAAAATGTAATGGAAATGTAATACACAGTTTACAGAATTAGTGACAGGTTTATTAATAGCTCTCTCTCTGCAATCAACAAGTTATGTGTTTGTGAATTATAGGGACGACAACACATCACAATGTGTGTGTGAAGATGTTTCACTTTAGAATACTTCTCTGACAAAAATACACATTACAGAAACTGCAAACTTCATAAATGGTTTCAGTTTTAACGATACATATACATAAGCTTTTTTTGTATAAATAAATGAAAATAAGATACAAAAATGCAATGCTTAATGTTGTTTCGAAACAATGATAATATATTTTCCAAAAAAAGGCTATCAATGTAATCCAAGGCTATTAATCAATAAGAGTGCTACACATCGCAAGGTGTTTCTCGTGTCTTAAGCTTTCGGATTTCGATTTCGTCCCGAGTTCCTTTAATTATTTCTTGGGCCATGAGTTTGAAAGTCGTTCTATCTTCTGTTGTCAACTGCTTAGAAGACAGCCACCAGGATCTTCAAGTTCCTCAGTAGAATGATGGTGGGGGGAAGAAGTACAGAATGCTTTGGCGTGGTCTAAGTGGGCATTTAGCATCGAATTCTGTCGAAATTAAAATGCGAGAACAATGGGAGGAGTGAGAGGAAAATTGAATTTGTTCTTGAATTCTGATAGGAATCATCGAAATGGTCGCACTCCATCATAATCGATCATCGGGTGACGACTATTGAAAAAGTGAAACAATTTATCCAAGGTATTTGCAGAATGGGGATTGGGCAGATGGTAATGGGTTTAGACAAGTGAAGGCAACAATTCCCAGCACCCATTACCATCATTTATTCTGTAATGGGAAAAACGACAAAGCTTTGTTGCAGATGGAATTTTTTTGAAAAGATTAAAAACGCTGTAAATTATTAATGCTATAGAAATAGTCAAAGTGTGAAAATGTTTTTTCTATAGAGCCTATAAGACAAACATTCCTCATTTCAGTTTATTGAAACTCTTAATTGTACTGGAGTATGGTATGATCTCTGAGATAGATCTTAAGAAATATATTAGTAAAGAAGGTGAATTTAATTAAAAAAGAATTTTAATAAATAATTAATAATTATTTTAATCGCAAAATTTGGCAACAGATCGACGATTTCTTATAATGTCTCCATTTTACAATCAAAATATATGTTAGAACAAAACTCCATTGCCCAGTTAATTTTTTAATTATAAATACAATTTATTTTACTAAAGACCTATTTATAAAATATTATACTTTTATTAAATATAGATTTTTTTACTTTTATAATACCACTACAACTTTTAATTTTACGCCTAATTCGCCCAGAAAAAAACAAAGCAATTATTTAGTATTCAACATATACGATTGATTTGGTCAACATTACATAGATAATACAGAAAACTCATTCAACATGAGGTGATTTTTTTATAGCTCTGGATATATGGGTTAGTTTAATACTTAGAAAACTTTAAAATTCCAAAATCTTGAATAAAAAGTACCTTTCCTTGAATTTCTATTCTCTATCGTTTAATTGTCTTTTTTAAAGCGAGACAATAAAAAATGGTATGTTTCATTGAAGGGATTTTCGTAAAGTGAAGGCTATAATAAAATATACGTTTAAAGAAAAAGTAATTTCAATAAGTTAAATTTTAACTTATAAAATATTTGAGTAACTAACTTAATCAGTAATTCAGGATAATATATTTACTTTATACTGAAAATATATATTAGAACAAAATTTCACTGTTTTATATTTTTTAAATTCTAAGTAAAAGTGGTAATAGTTAAATTTAAATTAATTGAACTATCTTGAATTCGAAATCGACAATTATAAGGTATTTTTAACCAGTAGAGTTACTGTAATTAACTATCTGTATTTTTTCATTATTATATTTTTCAATATTTCATTTAATTTATAAATAATAAAATAATAATAATTATAATAAACAAACAATGAAAAATAAAAACAACAATAATTAAAAAAATAATCTATTTATTTATAGCATGATGTTATTAAGAAAAGTGATAATGGAATTTTTCTTTAGTAAAATTAGTAAATGCGTTATTTAATTTTGTATCATCTTATTAAGAAAAACTGCAATTTAATTTTTCAATTAAAAGTCTAAATATTCTACTATTGAAATACTTAGAATTATTATTAAAATTAGAACATTTAGCTTATTTCATTTTCACGTTATTATTAAGAAAAACTGCAGAGTAAAAAAAATTTATAAGTTAAGTGTTATTAAAATTCTAAACTCCCTAAAATTAGAACATTTTTAATTCAATTTATTGCATGTTATTAAGAAAAACTATAATGTAATTTTTTAATAAGAATTCTAAATATTCTAAAATTAGAACATTTGGAATTATTAATAACATTAGAACATTTAATTTATTTAACTTATTTAATGTTATTATTATGAAAAACTACAGTGCAATTTTTAATAAGAATTCTAAATAGTCTAAGATTAGAACATTTATTTAACTTTTTAAATTTATATATTATGAAAAAAAAAACTATAATGCAATTTTTTTAATTAGAACTCTTAAATATTCAAAGGTGAGAACATAATTTGAGATTAAATTGTTTAACTTATATCATTTCATTGTTAAGTAAAGTTGCATTTCTTTTAAATTAAAAATATTCTAAGATATTAAAGATTTATCACTATATTTTATTCGAGTAATAAAGGAGAAGATTGAAATATATTTATTCGGCCCTGGAATGAACAGATTAATTACATTCAGCTTGGCGAACAATCGGTGAAACAAATGCTCGAGCGCTTAAACAAGAGGAATTAATATAACTGAACGTCAATAACATCATTTTCAACCGTGTGCCTACGTAATATCTAATCTCAAACCAGTTCTTCAACGACCTCTTCAAGAACGGCGAGACTTTTTTTTAAATTTCTTTTTATCCTATCGAGCTTGGATTGAGCGATTGGCGATTGTCGCAACTATTGACAGCGGCATTGTTGAAAGATTAATCGTTCACTTTCTGGCCACCTGTAAATTATACTGAAGTTGCGTCTTAAAAGAAGTATTAACCCTTTCCGTTGGAGGCTTTTATTCTTTTTTTTGTGCCATTTTTCCCATTCTTAGAGAATTTCTAATCTGCAAACCAGATAGGGAAGATTATTTTTTTATATGTATATATTCTTTATCTTCCAACTTGATTGTTTGTATGATAACCTTTTATTTATTTATTTATTTGGGGCGTAAGATTTAGTACAGACGCCTGTCTTTGATAATAGAGCTCGTTAAAACAGCTCACTGTCGCCTAAGTTGGTCGTAAGTTTGTTGCAGTTTTATTTTTATTTTGGTGATATTTTTGAACGAAGCGAAAACTCTTGGAACAATTTTATTTTTGTCTTGTTTGATTTTAAGAAGTCCTGCTGTTTATTATTCTTCATAAAATATCGCACATAAAAATCACAGCCAAATATGGCTGATTTTCCCCGTCTAAATGAGTGATTCTAAGCCACTGTGCCTCCGCACTTTTGTGTGCCGCCAAATTTTAGAAATGTATATAATAAAAATTAAAGACTTTATTTTATTACTTAGTAAAGGAATAAACGTATTGTTGTTTTTGTAATATATACAATATCATCTTATTTGCATTCAAAATTAATATGATAAACTATTTTACACAGTGTCTTATAGTTATAAGTAAACAACTTTTTTTTTCCTTTCTGTGCCGTCAAATTTTGAAATCGTTAAAAGTGTACCGCGACAAAAAAATAAAAGTTTAGAGTCTCTGGTCTAAAGAAATCTATCCTCTGTGATAATTTTTAATCTATTAGAAAGTTATTTCTACTGTTTTTTTTTCAATGCTTTAATTTTTCCCCCTAAAATTAGAAACACTTCAATTTTTCATTTTTTCTCCCATAATATTGATAAAGGTGAGTTTTATTTATTTTTGGCAAAATTACTTCCCATTAAAAATTATCGCAAATCATCAGATTGTACTTATCTGTCAACTTAATGCCATGATAGAAATAAACAGCTTTCGATTTTTATAATGGGATAAATATGTCAACGAATATCTTACTAAATATGAAAGAGTAAAAAATTGTTGTGTGTGTTTAGGTAAACTTTAAAATATAGATCTTAAAGTATTAAGATAGCTAATTTTATGTAATTGGTTGGATGATTTAGAAGATATTTTTTGTTTGTGTTTGCATAATTTTATCATTTTCACGACATGGTATCAGGGATTTCAATGAACAAAAGAAAAATGTGACTCACTAAAACAAATTACTCACAAAGTACTTAAACAATTTTACTTTGGACGATAAGAGTTAATTTATATTATTTCATAGTGTATGTATGTATTTTGTAGTTACCTTTTTGTCTTGGTGAAATTAAGAAGGATTATTGACTAGTCAGATTTTCAAGAATAACTTTTATTAATACATGAACAATTTCTTCGTGTGAAGACGAACTATGACATCTGCTCGCTAGGAGAGCTCAACAAATAAAGCCTTGAGAAAACTTAACCCCTTCAGAAGGGTACAGCATACTGGTCACTCATTCGTTGAGAATAGCTGCGTGAGATGACATCATCGGTCAGCTCGAAAGTCCTTAAACATATTTGATATTGCACATTTTGGAATTGAACAACAGGGGTGGTGTAATTCATACATTTGATAAAAAGGGCCATATATACAATAAAAAGATACAAATTACAGGATATGAAAAACGAATATTATATATATATATATATATATATATATATATATATATATATATATATATATATATATATATATATATATATATATATATATATATATATATATATATATACATATATATACTGTGTGCACCGGCATATGCTTTGCTACACTTAGGCAGCCTAGAACTGGGCCCTACCCATTAAATAGAACCAGCTATGGTGTGAGTCTTCGTAATTTAGAAATAGGCGACAAACTCAAGACCCCTTAATACTTGACCTGCCACTCTCAAAGATATCATTTTACTTGCAGGATACATACATAGCGGTGTAAGCGAGCTCTGCCCTGTAACTTGAAGTTAACGCATTTGGAATACTCGCTCATCACCCAATGTCACTTTTAAGATTTTGAGACCGCGGCTGGTAGTGAATTCGACGGTTTTTCGGTTCAGTCTGGATACTGACTCCCTACCTCCCAATAAAGAAAACGACGTAAAATGTAACTAGTCCACCGCGGCATCTGACACATATTTGTAAAATGATTAGAAGCACCCTTTTATGAGATACTTGTTCAATTTCGTTTTAATAACTTTATCATATGGTTCTACTGGTATTTTGATACGGGTATTATTTGCTATAATTTAACCCGCTTAATCACGCCTTTACGATTCTTTAATTCTTGAACAATATTGACACTTTTTTGCTGCTGTTGTTGATTGTTGACAAATAAACCTCCGTGCACCATTCAGATATATTTGGGATCCAGCAGTAAATGTTCATTTGTGATGCCCCTTCGGCGGTCAAATTTGCATTCAATTATATTTCTTTACTGTTCCCTTTTTATTTGCGTACTAAGAGCATATTACTCTAGTCCACAGTTATGAACTCTCAGAGGGGACTCTGAGAGTTCATAACTGATTACAGATAAGAGATGGGTTTCATGACACCCATAAATATCTAGAATGTAGGATTATTTTTGGTAACTCAACCTCAAGAGCAAACTTTATTTTTCTGTTTAAAATCCGTTTCGATTTTATCGTTTTCAAGGCTCTAGATTTAATGAAAATTTAAAAATAAGATATAGTTTGATAGTGTTAATTCTTTTGCAAATGATACTGTCAGAAATACATTATGAGCCACGCTTAAATGTGTGTATTATCTATTTCATCTCTGGTTGTTCGGGCATCAAAGATTATGTCATTTCCCCCCTCATAGTTTACCTTTTACCTTTGGCATATCTTCCGATAAATGTGACAACAACCGCATAATTTATCGCTCTAGATATTCGTAAACAGTAATCTGCTTTTGGGGTTAGAACCAAACTGCTTACCCAGCAGCCGACAAAGCAAACTATAAGCCAAGACGATTACACCCTCGATTAAGTTGGAATCATAAATACCAATCATAAGAGCTTGCTCGTGGTCTCTTTATCTCTTGAATACGGGCCACACTTCTAACTCAAAAACGAATTTTTCTTTGTCTGTCGCTACAAAGACGCTAAAAGAATCTCTTTTAAAATGTTTCTGTTATCTTTCCTCGAGAAAAAAAAGAGAAAGAGAGACATCTTTTTCTCAGTGAGTGTGTGTGAGTGGAAATTAAACGAGTTCTGTCGTAATCGAAAGCTCTCGGTTTGTAATGGACCATGAAAAGTGTCCAGATAAGGCGAAAGAACAAAAGGCGGAGAGCATGCAAAGCAGCGTGGCATTGAGTGCGCGCCTTCTGACCATAAAGCAGTCAGAGGATGAGCGAAGTCATTGTTCATTCCGCTCAGAAAGAGTAAGAAAAAAATCGCTTTCTCAAGGGCCCGACAGTGAGAGTGAACGTGACGGTCGCGTTGCAGACCGCCCTGGTGGCAGTCATTAGGTCCGTGGCTGTTACTTTACAGTGTTGCAAACATGCTACAACAACGCCCACTGTCTCTTCAGTGAGTAGTCAGAGGTGCTTGACCCAAAATATAAATTAAAAGTGTCGAATACCACAATTTGCTATCTTTAATCATTAACTACAAATCCGTATCAAATAGTTGAAATCTTCTTCAACGATGGTTAGTGACCATTTAGCAACAGTTTCCTTGGAAGAAGTTTTTAATATTATTTTACACATTTTATGTTTTTTTTTAAATTATTTTTAACATATATAGGATTTATATAAATATCAGTAACTCATATATTAATGTTTAAGTTTTTTTTTATTATTCTATACAGTGGTAGGTGTATTATATGGGCTGAATTGTTTTAGCGAAAACGTTTCACAATTCTCTTATTTTTGAGCCCTTACCATGAACCACAGCTGCATGATTGACATTCAGTTCAGCAGCTCTTGGTTACGATTTCCTCTTCGGGTGCAGATGTTGGCAGCGGTTCGGAATCCACTGCAGTTATCCACATCACCAACAAAAAGTGATTATAGAGAGACTATTCAACTGAACACCCGAGCGCTAATCATTAAGGTACCAGCTCAGATATCGAGTTGTCATTTTACCGTGGACTGCATTCGATAATTTTATCTCTCTACCATTATTTTTCCACACGAAGATTGATTTGACTGTGCCCTTTAAGTTATCCTTCCTGCCTGTCTCAAAATTAGTAAGTCCGTGCTACCTAATGTTTTTAATATATGGTATTTTAATACTTTTATATATTATTTTTAATATATTTTCTAAAAGTTGACTTCAATAATCCGTGGTATAACCTAGTACAATGTAAGTATTTAAATTTATATAACTTTCTTCATATGTATTGCGTAGACTTATTGGGGAAGACGTTGTTTTTTAAAAAGACGAATTCAGCAATCAACACAGTATGATCGTTGTGATTATAAGCCCCATATTTTTATATATTTGAAGGCTCTAATGTACAGTCTACCCCAACAATAGCTCTCTCCAATTTGTCTGTGTCTATCTGTTGTCATGGAAACCAGCCACAAGGCATTTTCGACAAGAAGAGCCAGAAGAAAAGGATCAATGTTGGTTTGTTGAACGTTGTGAGAATAATACGAGATACTATCCTAAATCCTGCCTATTCACAACACCCGTAATACCCATTTGAAATGGACAGCTCTTGTTACTATAGCAACCGCGATTCACCAGACTACTTGGCTGGAGCTTTTCTTCTGGTAGAGAGTAATCTCACCTTGATAGTGTGCTAATAATGACTTAATCTCTTGACTGTGGTTTAAAAAGATGGAGAAGTTGTCTGTGGTTGTCTTCTCCAAACAGCTATACTAGGCAACAGGAAACGTTATACACTAATACTTTATACATTACTGTCCGAATAGTATTTTTAAATTCAAATCTCTATTATAAAATCAACAATTTAATAATTTTTAAAATTTAACCGAGTAATAATTATGAAAATGTGTTTAATAAAATGAAACAAATAATGCGGTGAAAACATATTATCTTATAAATATGATTCTTAAAAGTTTCGCTTTATCAAAAACATCAGCAAAAATCCTGATAAATGATTTGTGTACGCACGTTGATATACACTATGCGGAATGTTGCGTGCTTGCTTATTCATTTTAAGAATTCACTTAGTATGCGGCAGACGCGCCACTTAGTGTTGATTTTCACAACGCACTTCTTCGGAAAACAGATTGCTCTGTTTTTAATTCCTTTCCCATTGAATTAAGTTGTTTCAAGAGCAATACATTACATGAACAATACATCCTGAATATAAAATGCTATTTACTGTGGAGATTAGATTGCTTGTCATTAACCAAAATTGTAGCGAATATTATATAAATCATTCCTGTCAGGAATTGTTTTTAAAACAAAAATGTTTTTCGTTCAATACCTTTATATGATGTTAGTGGATTATTTGTATGGCAAAAATTTTGTTATAATGCATTATAATGGAAATAACATAATGATAAAGTTGTTGAATGTGTCTTATTCGCTTTAATTGTCCGGTGTCAATGGTCCGGTTCATAGCAACTTATAGTTGTACCATCATGCTTAACGGAGTTGAAGATCCTGGATTCTATCCCAAACATTAAATAATGGGCGCTAACTTTTGGTGGATGATATTCTGTTTTCTGGATCCTGTATATCTGTAGGTGGGTACGTAGAAATATATTCCAAGTTTCCTTCCTTTCGGAAGACTTTCGAAAAATTCTTATAATAAAAAAAAACCAATGTTCTCGATTAGAAAGTCTCCTAAAGGCTTTTTTTAATGATTTTTATACACCGTGAATTCTATGAAACGTTATGCTAAACTTTTATTTATTCTGTATAAATAAATATTTTGGAAAATGTTTCTAGATCAAATTCTGATATCCCCAAATTTTCAAACGCTTTTTGGCGGAAAACTAAACCATAAATATAATCACCAAATCAGTTTTAGTTCTTATATCTATTTTTGAAATTCCATTGAAATTCGTTTTATAAAAATTTGCTCTAGGTGAGACAGCGCTCTTCGAAGCTTAAAGTCCCAGGTTCGGCTTCACTCTCTGTTGAACAACTGGAATTAAATGTTACGATTCTGCCTACTGTATGTGTGGGCGTTTTCTAGGTTTCCTCTCTTGCGACTCATTAATATGACTCATTACTAATGAAAAGCCGTCCCAGAAGGCAATTTACGCGGTGAATCTTCAAATACCTTACAACGGTCTGCGGCCATCAGCCTGCCTTCTACGCGGAGTCAAAAACGTTACTCCAGCAAAAATAGGCGATTCATCATAAAACTTATGGAGATTTTTGCTAAATATTTTGTGAATAATTCAGTTAGAACCATAACAGAAGTTCCATAACAGAAAAGTACTAGTCAACATCCTATTTCTAAAATGTTTTTGAAATTTAGAGAAAAAGATAACCAGTTCAAGTGTCTTGTTTCGTCATTTGACCATGTTTGAAGCTATAACATCTTATTGAGTCTACTCAAAGCGCTTATTATTAAATATTAATATTAGATTTCCGGTACTTATCTGTTGTTGGAACTAGATTAATCACCAAATAGCTTATAAAAATCGTCAGATGTTTCAAACAAAGTCTTCATTTTTCTTTGGGTAATGAAATGCTTTGATGCCGCCGAGTGGACGGCAAAACACTTTGATACCTACTGCGTGAATTGCCTTCGAGGAAGACTTTTCATATAATATGGGTCATATTCACGTATTACATTGGAGGAAACATGAAATACTACTGAGGATTCTCAAAAGACATGCAAACAGAAGGCAGAAGAGGAGCATTATCTCTCATTATTCAATAATTTCTATTATGGATCTTAGACATTGTGCTCGAAAAAGTATTGTCAACCGCTAGGCCAAGGTGACCTCATAGGGTATAAAGCTTTGTAAAGTTTATTTGACTTGAATTTCATCGAAAAAGTACGAAAATTAACCTAATTTGATGATTTTTTTCCTCTTCGAATTTTCCGCTGAATATTGAGAATTTGGTGATATCCGAGTCCGACCTTAAAATATTAAATTGTTATTTATGTAATGCTTAGAAAAGATATAAAATAAATTGGAATATTTCGTAAATATTTTCTGAGCAAACTTTTCAAATATACAATCGTAACCGCAAAATCGCAAGTTTGTTACCGGGAAAGAACAAAATGGGTGAGAATGTTCAAACGTGCTCCCGAAAATTGTCGCCATTGTCTGAAGAGAGCGGCTACACCTTTTACGGTTGTTTGCAAATGTAACAGTGGGCGAATAAATGTATAGTTAGGCCCCCAAAATAGAACCGCGACGCTTTTCTGTTTCCATCGTAAAAGGAATGGCCGTTTTGTGTAAGGGAACACCCGTTATTTAAAGTACCGGAAATAAAGGAACGGGTGATTATTTTAGAAAGCCCTCTCTCCTGGCCCATTTGCATAAGAAACCACTTTCGCGAGATGAGAGTAAATAAAATGAACTGAGGGGAAGAAAAAAATCTCACTTTTCATAAACATCGTCCTCCGCGGAGCAGGAAATGATGCGCCTTGTTGTGGGGGAGGACCTTTCTTTTTTCTGTCTCATGCTCGCGTCTTTACGAGGGTGAGGACGCTCCCCAACATCAGACGACACGCGTGCACGAGATGTCAAATAGAGAATGTTTATTCTAAAATTTGTTCTTCTTTCGGTAGCGGTGTTATCAAAGGGTTAAGAGCGAAAGGGTAACCGAACACAATTGTTAAGTTTGGTTATATTTGATGTGGAGGATGAATCAGTGTATAATCAATGTCAGGTTTAAAAAAAATGAAAAAAGCGAAATTGATGTAGAGTCTAAATGTTTTATTTTCTTATTTTGTTGAATAGAATATAATTATAAATAAGTTCTCCCATGAAATTTTCCAACGAATTTTTCATTCTTTACACAGAAATATTGACTTATAAAGATAAGTATTTCTAAATTTATTTAATATATTTCTAAAGAGAAATATCTTTATGATCCCTAACGCACAAATTATCGGTATGTAAGCAACTGCATCGATTGAATGGTGCCAGTAACCCACCTTAAACAAACGATAAGTTTTCAATGTCATCTTACATCTAAGCTTGCTTTAAAAAATGTCCGGCTCCACCTTGATACTTTCGGAATTCAAATTTACCGAAACTTAAAAGAAAATAATTGCGGGAAAATACACATTGGAATCGAATGATTCTCTTCTGTTATACATTCATTATTTATTTTTCTTTTCCTATTTTTGTTACATTTAGTGCTTTTTAACAATAAAAGTCGTATACTAGAGCTTATCATAGTAACTTCAAAAGGGGCCTCCTACTCTTTTAGCAACAGGAGGCAGGCAGAACATCCAGAGCTTTGGTTTGTCATCTCTAAAGACAACACTTGGAAAACAGTGCTTACACAACCTGTTTTTCGTGCTACAGTCGCCATTAGCGAATAGGATGAATCTTCGCTGTGGTCGGTATTGAACTCGCTGACTTCCGTTTGTTTGCAGGAGTGACGCTTTTCACATCCAGACAAATCCGATGCTTGTAATGGACTTCTTAGTTGTTCTATGTACGAAATCAATTGAAAAACAAAACCTTCTAAATTAGTTAGATCAATTTCAATGATTCAAAGTTTTTCTGAAAGTATTTAATGGGTGCAAGTTTATTTTTAACTGAGCATTTTTCAATGATTGAATGTATATTATGTAATCTGTTGATGTGCTTGACATCGCTGTTTTCCTATCAGTAAATCTGGGTACAAATCCTTGGATTTAGTTTAATTGTATTGCTTCATGGCCTATTTTGAAAATGCGGAGTAACCCGGCCTTATTAACCACTTGAGATTTAAATTACAATCTACAACTAACCGCAGCTTAGGCGGGAATCGAACCCACGTTCTGTTGAACTAAAGGCAAGTGTTCTGATCATTCATTATACTATAATTAATAACAACTAACCATAGCCAAGATGGGAGTCGAACCTACATTCTGTTGAACAAGTGCTCTGATTATTCATCAACCAACTTTATTCAAATCCGGAGAAAAAATAACAGGTTTCGTTTATTTTTTGCTCAGTGGTCACAACCACAACTGCACACGTAGGTAACATTTTTAATATGCCCAAGCCCAAAGTGGGACTTGAACACACGAATTGTTGAATCGAAGACAAGAGTTTCAACCATTCCACTGCCAGCAAGGCAGAATGATTGGTAAGAATAGTGACCAGTATTACATTGACACTTTGATCGTTTCTAATTATACTCCGATGTAATTAGATTATATTTAGCATAGATGATTTTTAAAACTTAACTAAATAACAATTTGGCAACATGTTTCTGTAAATCATATGTCTTAAAAATAAAAAATAAAATTTTTTTTGTATACATATTCTTTATTCTTTAATACGTACTATATATTTAATGTATAAAATATCGATACTTTATAATGCATTTGTCGTGAAAAAAAATTAGGAGCATAAAGTGTATAAAAAGAATAATTAAATAAACAAACTTTTATTTTGAAATAACGTTTGGCATGAGTGAAGCGATAGGTAAAATTTTGCTAAAAAGAACTGTGGAAAAAAAATTAAAGAAACTAATACTCTGGAATGTCGCGCAAATTCTTGAATCGCGGGAAAAGTTCCAAGTTGAAAATTTAGAATCCTAAGTATCTCTTTCTTCAATCCAAATCATTTGAATCCTTAATTAAAAAAAAAGTAGCAAAATATTTTAACAAGAACGAGAATTTTTTTTGTTCTTGTTAAAGTTTTAAAATTTTTTAAAAGAAGTCTTGTCATTTTCTTCCAGTGGAATTGTTTAACAGTCGTTCGCTAGTTAGGAACTATTCGTATTGTTGGCATCCTTCATTCAGTTAAAGTTTCCACAAATCAAATTGTATGTGAATTATTTACAAAACTACTTTTTATTTATTTACTAATAATCAGCAGCATCATGGAAGCTTCTTGGTTTATTTAGCTTGCAAAACGAAAAACTCCTATTTAGATTGGATACCAAACTGCTAATATTTAAGCGTGAAGTGTGAGAATCGAACACAGTAACCCTTAAATGGAATATCAGAGTGCTAACCATTCAATTAGAATTCATACGAGAATGTATTGTGCAACACCGGCTCTCATATTTATTTATAGACTTTCTCAGAAAATGTACTAACACAATAAATATTTAAGACCAAATCTTGAAATATTTTGATTATTTTTACTTTCAAAAATAATAATTTGGACACGAAATCTGCGATTTGATTATTTTGTCAGTGTAAGAAATTAGACAAAGTAATCATTGTTTATACCAAATTATTATCATAAATATATCATCAATGAATAACTGGAAACAGCTTAATTAATAATTATGTTTAAGGAAATCATTATTTATAATTTTTAGTGACTTTTTTATTTCATAATGCACAGATGACTGACTTTAAAGTTATTGAATTTGGAGAATGAAGACAATATATTTAAGAACAATTAAGTAATTAATTATTATTCAATGCAAAAAAAGTTTATTAATGGAGAAAATAAATTGTTTTGTTCAATTAATTTTCTCTAATTTATAAAAAAAAGTGCAGACTTTGAGCTGCTGTGCAAAACGAACACATTCCATGATGATTTAACAAATTAAAACAGTTTTTTTTCTTAGCACAGTGATTGGATAGTAGGGAACCCTAACTAATAGAGCCCAACTCTGGGCTAGGTACAGAAAAGTACGCCGATACACCCTCACGTAGTAGATTTGGTTTGGGATTTTTTCCCACTTCGTTTAATTTTTGTTGATGGTTGAAAACAACAATCGCTTCTTAGCATTTTTAAATAGGTTTTTAATTTGCAGTACTTGTTGCACAAATCGAATTATTAGTACTGGTTGCATGAATAAATTGAGTGCGTACCTACATAGAGGTGCAGGCGGGCCCATTACTGTACCTTAAGGTTTACTGGTTTGAATACTAGTCCATCAGCAAGTTCTTTGTAATTTTGAACTACGGTTAGGTGACGAGATGCTCCTGAGTTGACACCCTCCTCTCCACATCAGCGGAAGGACTTCGGAAGTCATTCACTATTGTGGACCCTTGATGTTTCACTTAAGCGGCGTGAAGCTACTGAATCACAGGAACTTGCGTAAATTGGTTTAAACGGCAACGTCTGTTCCTGGCATTTGTTAATAATTTCAATACATTCTTGGGCAAAGTAGAAT
Organism: Latrodectus hesperus; assembly: GCA_037975125.1. Classification (NCBI taxonomy): domain Eukaryota; kingdom Metazoa; phylum Arthropoda; class Arachnida; order Araneae; family Theridiidae; genus Latrodectus; species Latrodectus hesperus. The sequence goes on from CM075850.1 coordinate 84,067,622, forward strand.
GTACTATTCTTAATTAGTTTATTCACATTTCGTGATAAATTCGGTATCCGTGAACGCTTTGACAACCTTCACGTGTACTGCCAGGTAAAAATTAAGAGTTGTATTTTTTGTATAATATTCATGTTCATTTTACTTTTGTTACTAAAAATTATAAGCGGCTTGTTAATGCCGTTACCAGCGTAATGTAATTTTGTTAACATTATGTATGATATACAAGCGTAATTTTTTGTAAATCTAATGTTATTGCGTCATTATTTGATATAAAGCACCATAAGTATTATTTCATCACCTCAATCGATTAATTTTTAAAGCCCACTAAACCAATTTTAACCTTATTTATGCATGATTCTTTTTACTCCGTACATTTTGTTTTAAACTCTTATCGTGTTTATAAAAGTTCTAATTTGAAGCATTTTTTAAAATTAGAATTAAAACTAAAACGCTTTAAGATTTTAGATCAGTGGAAGAGTTGTTTTTACTTCATAAAAGTTGTGAAGAATTTAATTTCGAATGAGTCAAGTACTTTTTAGAATTCTGGTTTAACACTGAGTAAATTTCGTATTTGTTTCTCTTAAGAAATGTATATCATCCGATGAAAAAACGTACCTTAAAATAATGATAAAACGCTTAGTTTTTAGGCTCGCTTCCTGTATCCCTTTTTGTCTGTCAATTGAAAAGAGACAGTTCAGTTTGTTTACTTTTTACGATGTGGTTAAAATATGAAACCTCGGTTTTACTACCAGCGGATGCGTCGTTCATCACTTTAACGTAGTGCTGGGATCGTAAAAAAGCATCTACAATTCCCCTCCTATGGGAAGAGAGAGAACAATTAGACGACTTTTTACGCAGAAACAGTGGCAAATATAGTACCCCACAGGAAGTGGATTCTGTCGGAAGGGGAAGGAAGAGCGAAAGACACGTCTTCCACAACCCTTTATACTCAACCCTTTTGCTTGTTCTGTAATTCCATATCCACCTCATCCTGCTGAGACAGATGGACGAAATTTTAAAAAGAAAAAGTGGGAACAAAGCTCTGCATTCAGCAAGCCATTCCTGTTGAGAAGATGGCAGCTATCGCAAATTTCGATCTGCCTTTCTTGTTTTTTCTTTTTTTTTTCTGTCCGTTAACAAGGATTGCCTCAATAGCGTCATTGAAAGTTTCGTTAAAAATGGATTGCTCAAAATAAAGAAACGAGTAGGTTTTCTCTTTGTTTCTTAAATCTTCCGATTGCCAATTTATCTAACCGATAACTGCTTCTGATAAATTTTGTTTTTAATGTATCTTTTTTAGTATTAAACTTATGGAACTGTATTAATTGTATTTATGTGAACTTGACGCCCAGTCGGCCGATGGCTGGGTAGTTATCGTTCCTCACTCCTTAGTTTTTGGTCCTGTGTTCTAATCCCGGTTCGAATATGGATGTTTCTTTCTCGCTGTTCTCTTTGTTCTTTCTTCTGTGATGATGTATGGTTGTCCCATCCTTATAAGCGGGTTTGTGGTGGAGCGACGTGAGTAACGACTTGGTTCAAAGGTGTTCACCATGTAACGATAAATGGTAACACTTTCCGGCTTTGTTGTGGTGAAGAGTTAATCACCCGATGATCCTTGCTGTTAAAATATACTTGATTCACTATGGCTATAGAATATATACAGAAACTATAGACTATTTTCTGAGGTACGATAGGTCCTAAACTTGAATCACGCTGTAAATTGACACCTAAGCTGACATCCGATTCTCTTAACTTCTACGCCATCCCAGTGCTCAGACGTTAAACCCACTGGGTTTAGCTTGCTTAAGCTTTATATATATCCCATATTCATTGGTTAAGTTAAGAAATCAAACTTTATTTTTTACCATTACATTTACTTTTAACTTAAATTGTTGAATATATGCTCCTGTTTACTTACAAGTGTTCATCGAAGCTGTTTAATTCAATGGTTTTCGGCTACTGCTAGTATCACCCCTGTTAGTTTCCAGACATGAGAACGACGCTGGGTTTCCAGATGATCACGACTACCTTTACCTTTACATATCTTTCATTCATTTGGTTAAAAAGAATTGATTAAGATATTATACGTTTTTGGTTGCTTACTTTGGCTGATTGAAGTCACTAAACATAGCTATTTGGTTCGTAAGTTTGAATCAAATTTGAGGTAAAAAATTATTACCTGAGGAGTGCTAATTTTTCGAAGCAAACTTCCACACAACACCATTGAGAAAAACATCAATTCTATGGAAAAATGCTGTAAGTCTCTTAAAATATAGATTTTTTCTTGATAATGTACAGTACCGAACCCATGATTGGCTGACAAGTATCAAACCCATGACTTTTAATTTCGCTTAGTGACTTCTGAGCATGAGAAGGACGCTTTTCCCAATCAGATTGCTAAGGCTTCTTGTTATATTAGACCCGTTAATATAACTTCAATAGTACTCTTGTGAACACTGTAATTACTTTTATGTGGCGCCTATTTAATATAGATTTCTGGTTAAAATAAACTCATCCCCACCCTGACGTCAATTCAATGTTAGAAGTATCATTTAATGTATATTATGAATCGGAAAAGAACTGCAAAAATATGGAAGAATGTCTTTTTTTCCACAAACGGAAAAATGTTTTTTTAAACAGGATTTCAAGCTTAGAATAAAATTATTCTTAAATTTCTTTCGAAGAAACATTCAGGAACTTATAGTTGATGTAAAATATCCAAACACTCATGCAATAGATTTTTATTTTATTCCGTACTTTTAGTGTATCAATTATTTTTAGAATTTTGCATTATTTTCTTTTTGCATTTGGCAATACCTTCTTTAAAATGTAATTTTTCTAATTATTTTAAAGTCAAATTTTATTGTTTTCTTAACGTGGATAAAAATCAGAAACCAGATGATTATTCATTAACGAAGTTTGACAACATTTTAATAAACAACTATTTATATGCTACTAACGTATCATTTTTTTGTAAGAAATGGGTTTTGTTAGGTCGCACAAGGGTTATTTTTTGCACACGTGGATTTGAACCGTGAACTACGGTTTAAAGTGGATTCCGAACCGCTACAAACATACATTTCCAAGGTGTTCTGTGCAAATCTATGTTAGGCTTCATTAAACTTTAATCAAATGCTGACCAGGCTAGTCAGCCTCGATGACCTGATTGGGACAGGTGTTGCTCTCGTGAACAGGAAAGTGATGGGTTCTATACCCGACATTACCGAAGATCCGTAACGTTTACTAATTGTTGCTGGGGCGTAAATGTTTTGATTGTCTTATAAAAAATTTTATAGGTGATATGAATCTAATGTAACATCTTAATCATAAAACGACATGAGCTGTTAAATTTTTTTAAAACAAGTATTTGGAAACTGAAATATTTTAAAATCACGTGAGATTTACGAATTTTTAAAATTTTTTAAAGAAAAAATATTGAAAAATATATTTGTGTATTACAAAAAAAAGTTTTTAATTGAAGCTAAATTTTAAAAATCCATTGAAGTATTATAAAACAAATTTTGATAGTATTATCCGAAACGTTATTTTTAATATGTAATTGGAATTTTGAATTTAATGCAAATAATCATAAAATTGTTTATTTCGCTGAATAGATATTGTTTCAATAAAATAATTATCTTTAAAAGAAATTTATGCTACTGTTTTCATTCATATATCTCATAATAATTCGGAAAATTCAAAATTTATATTGACAATTTTTCAAATATTGATTCATTATTTTGTTTCAATGATTTATGGGTGGAATACAACTTAGTTTATTTATTGTGTGTGCTGTGAGTTTATATTCAGTTAGTATTCTGTAAACCAATGATTATAATTTTAAACATTGACTTAAAATTATTATAAATTGCAATAAGGCTTTTGAGATGCATTTTTAAGTTTTTTTTTTCTTTCTTTCCGGTGTAGATGAAATCAGTCATTTTAAAATTGTATGTTAAAGGTGTAAATTAGTAATCAAAATATTCAAACTACAAAAAACCTCTTCGGAAAGCTCTGGAATCTCGAATCATTCCTCTATTTTGTGAGATACGAGTTTAATTTATAAGATTATATTATAAAATCCCTAAAAAAATCGTATTTTCTGAATCTAGAAATATCTATTACATTATCTACTAATCGGTGATACCCGATTCTAGAAAATTCTCAGAAACAATTTTTGAATTACTTAGATACATAAAAACTTCAACGTTTCGAAATTTGGAAATAATTTAGAATTTATAATATAGATTCTAGAATAATCAGGGATAGTTTTCAATTAAAAGGGGGTTGTGATAATTTTTTTACAGTATCTTCTAATTACAAGATATTATTGTCGAATTTGTGGTTATTTTTTACTCCGTTGCCTCTAATTTTAACTTACCTTTACATTAGGAATCACTGCAACGCTAGGAACAACGCAGGGAAGGCAACAGTAAGGGAAATATGAAGTGAATTCCTTTATTATTAAAGAAATACTATTAAAATCTAACTAAAGGTTTCATTTTTATAGAATATTGATAATCGTACAATTGAATAATACATAATCCAAAAAGCTACGATTTTTCCTTTCAAAATAAACACAATTTTTACAAATTTCTTTATATGAGATTCAAGTTTATTTCTTTCAGAATTCAACATGTATACCATGGATTCAATTATTTAAATTATAGTTCTGTAATATATATATATATATATATATATATATATATATATATATATATATATATATATATATATATATATATATATATATATATATATATAATGCTTGATTTATATAGCATAACAGTGCTTGTGTTGTTATGCAAAATACAAAAGGTATTTATGCCAACACACATTTTAATCCTCGGTGCATTATGAATTTCATTTCAAAAACAATATTAAATTTATTTACACGAAATTATTCACATCTAAATGTTTTCTTTATTCTTTACTAATTAGGATATATAAAATCATTTACTTTTCAGTGGAGTAAAATTTTCTGGTATTTATATATTGCTTTGCAATATACTTATTTAGTCGATCATCTCATTTCATTTTCTTATTGCATTATATGTTGAAACTATTTTTATAGTTTTTTTTCCAAACGGATTCAGAGTAAAATAATATCTTGACTGAAATCTTGACATTCTATTTTTGGAGACACCCTTTTTTTCAAAAACTTCCGTTTAATTCTTCATAAATTTTAATTTTAAAGTTGCAAAATAAAATAATCTACTTACTTTAAACTAACTTTGTATAACTCATTAACATTTCGCACAGATTTCGCATAAAGCACGGTTCCAACTTTGTCCAAGTATGACAAACTATTATTTTTACATTTTATAATTATTATATCATCACTCTTTTTTTCCTTTCCTAATGTCCTCTATTATGACTTATTAGTTGCAAGTCTTGAAATAAACGAGACCTCTTCGTGCCGTGACCTAGTTTAAAGGTAATAAAATTTTATACGCGTCGTATGGAAATTTTATGTAAAATAATTATATCTTGTACAATGTAATACCTTATCAGAGATTTAACAATACATAAATTTGCTCGGGAACAAATATATTAAAAAATTTTATATGTAGTAGGGAAATTGTATGTGTAGCAGTAGAAATTTTTTATAAAGTAATGGAGCTTTATAATATTGAAATTTTATCTATAACATGGAAACTTTTTGTTAAGCATGGAAATTTTATGCATTGTAGTGTACTATATAGAGGATTTGATAGAATGTCGAGTGCACGAGAATTAATGTTATATATAGTTTTATAATATGGACATTTTATAGTATGGACATTTTATGAGTAGCAATTGTTGGAATTTTGTGTTAAGTAAGGAAGTTTTAATAGTTTTTTGGAAATTTTTTCGTAGAATATGGAGACATATCTTATGTAATGTGATATAAAATTAGGATCATAGTGATGGATATTTTATATACTATAGTACAGTATATAATGAAATATATGATACACTATAGAGTACACAATATAGGGGGATATGACAAAATATTAAATACAAGCGAAAACAAAAATAATGCTACATATGATTCTATATATACCATACAGAAATTTCATGTGTAATTTAGAAATTTTACGTGTAGCATTGGAAATCTTATGCATAGCTGTAAAGTTTTAGGTATAATATTGAAAATTTTATGTAAAGTATAGAAATATTTGCAGTAAAGAAAGTTCATGTAAAGCAGTAGAACTCCTATACACTGCAGTAAAAAATTATAGAGTACCTAAAACAATATGCAGCATAATAAGCCACAGGTTATCATATCTATAATTAAATATGAAAATCAGCAACTAATGAACTTAAAGTGCCATTTTATGAAATCTGTCGTCTTGGAAAGTATAATGCGTTTTACCCAAGAGAAAGTGATTCTGTGCTCATTTAATATCAAAAGCTCTTAACTGAAGAAAATTTAAAAACTGTAACTCAAACTACTCTTCTAATTTCGACGAAAAATATGGCAAATTATTTATTCTTACATGTTTTTTTATATTGCCTCACCCTTTTCTCCGTAAATTGTCCGCCATTATTCCATGAGTTATTAGTGTCAAGTCTTCAAATCAGCGAGACCTCTGAATATCGGGACCTCATTTAACAATGGGAGCAGCGATTAAAGTAACAATCAGTCAGGGAAAAAGAAGAAAGTATCGATATTTCTCGATTAATCGTAATCGGCCTACCCAAATTGGGAAATTGGACCCGAAAAGCCTAGTTAAGAGCTAAGCTAGATGTTTTTTTTTATCTCAGCATCAGTGGATATTAATATCAAGAGTTTGGTTCGACTTCGGAGATTAATGATCTTGATGGAAGACGGTTATTACGTCCACGCAAATTGTTTTTTCTTCCCTTGTGTGACAAAGCGTTTTGTTTTACGATCTCTGCATCGTTTTAGGATGGAAACAATCCGGTTAACAAATCACTCAACTTTTTTTCCTTTTTAGCATTTTCATCTTTGAATTTTCCCGCAACCTCTGTTGTCTGTCTCATAAAAAATTAGGCTTTTTTATCGGTTAATTTCAAGTGTTTATGAATTGGACTGGAAATATTAATTATATGGTTATAATACAGTATTAGTTATTATATGCAAGTAAACTATATGATTAAAAAATATTTTATTGTCAATATTGATGAAAAAATTGAATATTTAATCATGAAATCAAATTACTTCCCTAAAATAAATTACTTTGTTTTCAAATTAAATAATGTTTTACCGATTTTGAATTGAATTTTATTTTTTGATATACTATTTACATTAATTTAAAAGCAAACTTTAGCTAAACCTGTGGAACGACAGGCCATTGTGGGCCAAGGCCTACAGTGGCCCTATCCTTTTGCTGATCGATGGTCTTGTGGTGTATATGTCCCGGTTACGTGGTTAGCCTAACGCGTAACCCGAGTGTTTAGTTCCCAAGCATGCTATTGTTTATAATATATTGAAATAATCAATGAAAATCTGGTAAATAGATTAGAACATGCGCATAAAAGAACATCACAATTAAACTAATTACGACAATATTTCAAAGTATTTTATTATGGATATATTTATTTTCTGAGAAAGCATTGATAAGGAAAATAAGACTTAAAACATTAATAGTTAATAAAAATTACATTAGTTAAGACTTAAATTCAATAATAATAACAGGAAGTGGTTTATAGTTAAAATAGATATTTAAAAAATAATTACATAGGGATGTAAACATTGTGATTATTTAGAACTGTTTCATTACTAATCGTTGCAACACTTGATGCCTTTGACTGTGTGGATTCGACTTAAAGAACATATTTCACTAATAATCTGTGATTCGTTATTAGCAAAAAAATATGGAATTTTAATCAACTAATGAATAACATTTAATGAGTATTTATTATAAACAGATCTCATTATGTCATAATTGCATTTATTTAAGTGTATTGATATATTTCAGCAAAATGTGATTTTAAAGAATCTGACATATTTCAATGATATGTGTATTCCATATACGTCATAACTTAATTTATGTGAAATTGTTTGACGTATTTATATGAAATGCGGTCATTTTTAATTCTCTTTAATGTTTGACTTTCTAGGCAGCGAAAATTTCCCTCAGTTTGCTAATTCTTTCGCATGTGCGTGGGAAAAATTCACCAATCTTGATTGGTATATATAGTAAAGAAAAAAGTAAATAAATACGTAGTTAGTATAATTTCTTCCGTAACTCTTGAAACTAATGAAATTAGTTCTCTTTACAAAATAATTATTACTTATAGAAATAGTTAAATTTATATATTTATAACAGAATTCTCTGAATATTAAATGCGGTTATTAGTGAAATATGAAGTCATTCATTTGAAAGAAGAAATGTATACTTAAATTTAAAAATTTTGTATATTTGAAGAATGTCAATAAATGTTTTGACTTATTTTAAATTATACAAATGTAAATTTTAAAATACGAAGAATTTAGATTGCGTAATTTCAATGATTGATTCCAACCCTTCAACTCATACCACCTATGGTCAAGTAACGAGAGTGACATCTACGTGAGCTAATCACTTAACGTAAATCATGATATTGTAGCTCTTTACCATCCTATTTAAATGTCATCGAATGCAACAGCTGAATAGTTTTCCCAATTTGGATTCTATGTACTTACCTAATATTTATTATACACTTTGAATATTAAATACATCATTACAACAATACCTGAAATGCATCCTGTCTTTTAAAAAAACCTATCTTTAACTTGTTTGTTTGAGATATTAGGAGTTAAAAATGCGTAATCTCTTGGAATCAATCAAATTCAGCAATTATATTTTGTTTCTTTTAATGTCTTGGTATCATTGAAGTCCATTTTAAAGCATTCCATCTTCGAGTTCTAAAGAAATAATCGCGGTGTTGTCATCGAAATCTTACTTCTCGCTAATTGATTAACATAATCGATACTCGGAACTCGAATTGACACAAACCACTTGTTTGAGCCCAGGTGTGTCCCCCTTGGAACAATCCTTCATGTCATTATTCCTTCAGAAACGGACACATCCATCAAACAGTTGTTGCCGCAATGCACGAGAGCTGGGACTCGCCGAGGAAATTCTTTGGAATTCTTCCTTTAAAGGAAGGGTGTTCGAGGCCCATGCTACCTTGCCTTAAGTGTGCGAGATCAAGGAGGAAGGATAAAGGTGTTATTAGTATTCTGTGGGGTGGTCCCGTTGTTTGATCGTTCTCTAAAGGCCCCGATCTAGTATCACACGCCTCGGATGAATAATCACGCATGGAAATAAAAAGGATTTATTAGATGGCCGCTCATGACCTTTCGATCACCAGCCCTGTAAAATGCATATTTTGGCATCAGCTCTTACAAGTTTTTATTTATTTTTTTCCAGAATTTTCAATTAAATCATCAAAATTCAGGGGTAATGTTCTACAGAATCTGTTGGTTATGAGCGATTGAATTTGAATCTTAATTACTTTTAATTTTTTGCCTAAATATATAGATTATAGAAAAAAAATTAAGGTTAACCATTAGCCGTTGAATATTAAAAAGTAATGCGATGGTGAAATTGGACACAGTTACGCATTGTGTTCGTTTTCGAATTTTTTGGTTATTTTTTGCAACTTCTACTGTTTAAAGTGGATTTTACCATTATATTTATTAATAAGTAAAAATAATAATTGCAGGGTAATTTAGCACATGGCTTCGTCTAGTATTAGTTTTCAGATTTTTAAAATAATTGCTTTTATGTATTTATCGTATCTGTGTTTTTCATTTTTCGGCGATTAATCTAACTCGAGCTAATTCACAGCCATAACGAAATTATATAATATTTGTTAGCTTATTTATAAAGTGGCGTTCAAAAGATTAATCAGCCGAAATAACAGCTGAATGTTTAACATTCTGTTCTTCGGCTTAACAATTCATATGCTCGAGTCCCATTTTAGACTTGGATGTATGCAATGGTTCGGAATGCACTTAAAGCTGTAGGTCCACTCTAATGAGTCATCTTTTGCAAAAAATCTCTATCAAGTAACTACAAAAGAAAAATATCAACAGTAACGGTTTACAATTTTACATGTTAGATTATCCTAGACCACATTTTCTTGGAGAATGCTGTGTCGACTAACAGAGATAACTTAATCACCTTTATGTATTGAATAAGTAAAATGTGTGTAATTACAAGTAACAAAGAAGCATCCTCTTTGAAATAAATTATTTCAAAACACATGTAATTACATCATAGTTATTAAATCGTGTTTCAATGTACATATGTTTTATTATAATTTATTGCAAATAAGACTATGTAAAATAGCAAAACTAATGTTTATCGATTATCGTAGCCCACATTTTCATGTTGAATGTTCTTCCGAGTTAAAATAATAAATTAATTACTTTTAAACATTATTATGTATTAAATCACAAAGTGTACTTACAATGGTAATGAAAAATTCTTTTTAAAATGAACTATTTTAAATAATGTAACTACATTATCGTTATTAAAGGCAATGATTCAATGCATATGGGTTTTATTATAAAATACTGAAAATAAGACTATGTACAAAAACAAATCTAATATTTATCAATTATCCTAGTGCACATTCTCTTCGCGACTGTATTATTAAAATTAATTGTAACACTGCTTATTACTATTATTGATAACATTATCTAAATGTTGTTCAATAATTCTTCATCATAGTTATAACATGGCATGACTCTATACATGAATTTTATTATACTATATTGCAAAAAGGGAGAAAAAGACTGCGCATAAAAATAAAAATAATGTTTGTTAAATATTAGTTTTGTTTTAAATATTTAGTCCTCATTTTTTCGTACCAAATAATCTTTCGATTTAAAAATAATATCTAAATTACTTGTAGGTATTATGTATGAGATCGAAAAGTATATCTTCAAATAACTATGAAAAATCTTTTTAAAATAAACTTTCAAATAACATGTAATTACATCATAATTATTAAATGCCATGATTCAGTGCACATTGGTTTTATTTTAAACTTATTACAAAATAACACTTTGTGAAATATTTAGGATGTAATATTTATCAATTATCCTAATCTACATTTTCTTTATGATTGTTCTTTCGACTCATAAAGTGTTAACTCAATTAATTTTATGTATTAAATAATAGAGTATAATTATAAATAGCTACGATAAACCATTGTTAAAATATACTATAATTAAATGTTTATTAATACAATTAACAAGAATGAAACTATCATAAAATTCATTGCAAAAAATAAAAATAAATGTATAAAAATAATGAAATGTATTAAAAAATTAAAATGTTTATCGTTTATTCTAAACCACATTTTCTTGATGAATGTTCTTTCAAGTTTAAGTAATAACTTAATTGCTTTTATATATTAAAGAATGAAGTGTATACAAAATAATCATTTAATTAGATACATTCTCTGATAGCAAATTTAATTTCAGTTGATGCGTTTGGCATAATGGAATTAATTTCTTTCTTAAAGACTTATTGCATTGAACATTGAAAACTTTGGCGATACTAGATAGAAATCTTCACAATCTGTTGAGTTTGTAAATTAAAAATTAACCCTGATCGCGGCAAAAGCTCTGTTGATGAAGTTCTCCATCGGAAATCGGCACTTTGATAGAAAAGTGCTTCGTTCTTAGTTAACCCTTTATCTACCAAATTTAATTTGCAGCATCTCTATTAATCAAGGCAGCAGCCTCCCTTGCATAAAATATGAATCAGCTGGCACTGTCTTTCATTTGTTTTGTTTCGCATTTCTTTTGGCACTCGAGCTATTATTATCGACCTGGGCATTCTTGACCAATCATACGGTCATTAATAATTTCGTCTGCGGTCCCCGGGGGCCTCCAGGAAAGTAATTCAGGAAGACAAGAGCGCGGTGTCTCGCGAATTCCACAGCAATCCCTGTAATGGATGGGATACCTAAAAGGTCCCACCAAGCTTTTGTTTTATTAATAACGCATTTTCTTTCTCTCCTTAGGTTGGCTTCCAGTTTTTCTTTTGGCGGGTCATTACCGTCAGGGCCCTTGGGCAGCAGCCCGAATGGTTGCCGGGCTGGGTGGTTTGAATTGCTGTAACGATGGCCTTTTGTCTGCCAAGAGGCTGGTAATTGCCTTTTGTGTTATTAGATTGTTAATGTTTTTCTGTTTCCGTGGAAAAAGGGCTTTGTTAAAAAGTTGAGATGATTGTGGAACTAGGCTCTGAAAAACCTGTGAACTGCAATCAAGAGAATATTAGGATGTTTTGTCCCTGTTGCCAGACCTCTACTTATGCGATTATAACAAAAAAAAGGAAAAAAAATATGTATCATCTTGGGAAGCTTCGTGGTTATTGTTCCATCAATGAATTGTTCTCTCGAGGTTAAAATTTGTCTCTTCATACCTATCTCTATTTTTTTTCCTGAATAATTCTAAATTCGAAAATATAATTTCTGTATTGATGAGAATTCCAAAATGTGATGTGGAACTAATATTCAGCCACACTTTTTTATTCGTTAAAAAATAAAAAGCTGGTGGATAATATATATATATATGTATATGGTTTGTTCGATAAAATTATTGTAAACATTTATGAGTTTATTACTAGCTTCAAATATATCTTTCATATGTCAAATTATTGTTAAATAAAATGCTTTTAAAGGTAAAACTTAAAAATATATCGATTCATTATTAATTTTAAATATGTACTTCATACAATGAAATGGTTATAAAATTATTGAATACATAAAAAACTATTATTAACTAGATAAGTTCATTGTAAGCTATTTAAATGTATTCTTCATATTTAGTAATCACAACTTATTTGACATTCACTTTCAATAAATACACCATGTGCCTACAATGTATTTTAATAATTTTAAACAAAAGCTCTTTATCTTAACTGCATGTGTAAAAATTTAAAACGGAAAGTTTTTTTTCGCATTAACTCGCAGTATTCAGTTTAATAAATCATTTGTACATTCTTTGGAAATCTTACATAAATTCTTGATACATTCTTCTGAGGAGATCTTTTAATCAATATAATCATTGACACAATAATCATAGAATCTATAGAATACTGATGTTTTTTATAGTAGTATTGATTAGTAATTGATTTTTATCAATATTTCTATCAACAGCACTAGCTGATAAATTTCGTAAAATAAAGAGTGCTGCTTATATGAATTACTTAATAATGTCTCTTGATAGAAGATACTAATTTTACCATATCATTTTCCATCACAAGTTTCATGTAATATACATTTTGCTTAGTAATCCGATAACAAATAAAAAGTTTAACTTGCAATTTAAATCAATAATTTGTATGTCATATGAACTTAAAAAATTTCCCATGATAAAGAAATGTTGACTGTTTTATAAATTTATTAATTCAAATGTATATGAATTCTCCGTGAACAAAAGTGACTAAAGTTCTTTCCTCTGTACAAGAGATTTTTCATTTTGAATGCATTATGTTTAAATTGCATTCAGAAGGTGCTTAAAAAATATCTGCAACATTGTTAAGCAAGTTTTATTTCTTTAGAGAACAATTAAAGAGAAAAAATAGGGTTGCATACCAAAAGCAATTTAGTTTATTTAATCATATGTATTCAAACACTTTAAAAGTAAATTACTCAGTTCTTACTATTATGTTAAAAAACGAATGTCTCTTTTAACTTTTATATTTTTACACCAATACAGATTAAATACTAAAGAGAGAAGGTGTTGATACAATTTTGAAGAATCGATACTTCATTAGCTGAATTATATGACTCATTCTTATACACGTATTAGTCGGTATTATTTTAGTGTAATATACAATAAAGTCTATGTTCTTCGTTGAGAAAATTTGGGGTTTAAATCCACCGGTGTAAATGATAGAAAATTTTAATGCATTTCCCTCTTTATGGTACGTGGATATGCTACATCGTCTGAAAAATATCAAATCATATACATAAATCGCACTTATCTGATATCACGTACACTTTTCATGAAATAGTGTGGTGCCACATAAGCCTTAGAACACCAATGCCTCTATTAAATTGTTCTATATAGTATCATCGTACCAATCATCCATGATACTACATAGTACATGGTGCCATGTAGTGGTACCATGGATGATTGACTATCTGTATATAGTACATGGTGCCAACAGTCATGTACTATGTATCCTCTATGATATACAATATTGCTATTTCTGTTGAATATTACCCTTTGCAAAATATTGCAACCAACTAGAGTTCTTTGATTCTAATCTTATCGCCTGTGAATATGTCCTACTTCCAAAGAAATATCATTCCACGTAACGTACTTTTTATCGCAAACATGTGTCACGTAGCCTTTACAAAGCCTGGTGTGGTTTAACTGTTCACTAAGCTTGTCCTATATCCTTTTCAGTATTTTGCTAAACTTCATCCTTGAAATCTTCACCATATTCATCAAGGGGTCGAATGCAGAACGGCCTTCTGAAGGGGAAAAATGTATATTCGGCAGGACATTCTTTACGCAAGGGGTGCGGAGAGAGAAACGAGCTGGCTGATGGTTGGAATCTGCGCAGCATCTTCTCACTTCGATTGGGTTATAAAAGCGGTAATTAAAGCTCGTGGGGTCAACTGGACCAGAAGCCGAAGCGACCCCATCCCTAACGACCTGCTATTACAGGCGCGGTAATGAGACTTACGTGCCTGGGCGGGAATCTCTTTGCGCAAACAATGCCCAGGCGGGCCTCATCACCGTTGCGCAAGGGCCATTGTTGATGAATAAATAATGGGATACGTGTGAACAGAAAAAGTAGAGAAATCGAGAGACGCGTCAGTTCAAATGAGCACGACTTCACCGAGACGTAATTGGTTGTGTAAAGAACGCACTACCGGAATGCATCTTACGCGCTGCTTATCGCTCTCTCTCTCTCTGTCTCTACCTTCGAGCAACAGCACACAGACTGCCGAGTGAATCTCGTTTCTGAACTGGAAAATGGACCAAGGGCTGATAATTCCTGCTTCCTACACATTAGCCACATTTTTCATTCTGACTTCCCAGATGAAAAAATTATTATATTTTTTAAAATAAAATTGAAAAAGCTTGTTGTGTGGCACAAATTTGAAAATTCTAATTTGTAGTGTGGTACTGGTTATGGTTGTCCGTCTTACGTCAGATAAGAATCCATCTCAGATTCAATAGAATACTGTCTAATTAATTGAAATATAACTGTAGCTTGAAATACATCTTCGTAGATTTTGCAAAGTTAATTTCATGTCACATAGTGTGTTTTTGGATTATGTTTGCAAAACAATAATAGTAATTTTGATGGAATGCTGAAGTCTATGGATATGTTGCATACATTAAATGGCGTCCATTTTGTGTAAAAATCATTTTGCCTCCAAAATATCGATTTCGGATTTAATAATATAATGCTATACGCTTTTATATAATCTACTTTCAAGGTTTTCGACATATTTTAAACAATTTAAATTCTTAGTAGAGCTGAAGTAATTAGTAAATTTGAATGTGTCTCAAAAAATCTTGCAAATTGACAGTACTCGTACATTGCTTCCAAAATCGAAACTTAATTTATCTAATTTGAAAGATTAATTTAAATGTTATACGTGACAGCAAATTTCCAGCTAAAGAATTAAATTTTCTTTACTGTGTTATCATCTGAACCATAATTTTGAGTCTAAATCCATGATTCCACAAAATTAATTGAAAACTTTGTAGATAGTCCTTATTACCAATCGGAGGATAACAAAGTTTTAATAATCACTAAATATAAACTTTAAAAATCACTTTTTTATGCAGCCAGACCATTAATATCCATATCTATGCATATAGTATATATATATATATATATATATATATATATATATATATATATATATATATATATATATATATATACAGAGAGAGAAATATGTTATTTTAAGAAGTTTTGAAGATATATAAATATTAAAGCAAATGTGTACATCTAGCGGGTTTTCGCTTCAATCATAATGAAAAACCAGTTTCATTATTTTAAATAGCAGACCAGAATGAGATTCTTCTTCTCGTTCTGGATTATTAGGAATCATTGATAACACACTTTCAATCTACAATTCATAAGACATTTTTCTTGGTATTAAATGTGACAGGGAAACTTTTTATAGCAATCAAAGCTTTTAGATATCTTATTTATAAAAAAACTATACTTTTCATTTTCAACAATATGGACCATTCTTGGTATATGCATTTAAAAAGTAAAATTCGCAACTACCAATTATGAATTAATCACTCAAAATGAATGGGAGGGGCTTCCCTTAGTTATTTGTTGTTAATGGCCATCTTCGCTACAAGTAAATCTACTTGAACAACGACTCTTCCTGCAACAGCTCTATCAGGTGCCAATCGCTTCTCCTTAAAGATCCCAAGTCGTGACCCGATGGTGCCAGAAAAAACACGGCATCGCCTACCTGTTGTTGAAATTCATCGGTATGGCTACCGTTTCGCCTAAGAAGTCGTTCCCTTCCCCTTGATAAATAGCTCTTAATTGTTTACTTATCCCAGTCTTGATTTTTCATTGCTTCATTTTGTTTGTATTTTATTTTACCTCCTCTCATTACCTTGTTTTTGTTTTCTTAGGTAAGTGGAAGTTTTCGCACGCTTCTTCTACCTATCGCAACAAAGGAGGCTCGCAATGCATCATCGCTCTTCTTTTCTTGAGAAAATGGGTGTGGGCGACTTGTAAACATGCCCATCGATAGCTTCCAAGGAGTGCTATCAGGTAATGGACTTTTTGATTTTGCCATTCGAAGCGAAGTGAAGTGAGATTTATTTTCACCTGGACTGGACAGTTCTGTTTTACTTGAAAAATACTTTACCACGGCTGGTTTATACATTTAATTCGAAATTTGCTACTATGTTTTGCGGTACAATTGTAATGCGCAACATTCTTTCTTCCATTTCCACAGAAATGTTAATATGTAAAATTTATAAAACTGAAGACATTTTAAAAAAAATGCTGTACGCTTTTATATAATCTACTTTCAAGGTTTTCCACATTCTTTAAACAATTTAAATCCTTAGTATAGCTGAAGTAATTAGTAAATTTGAATGTGTCTAGCAAAAAATCTTGCAAATTGACACTTTTAAGAAAAGAATTATAACATTCCTTCGGCGGTAGTTATTGTTGCACACGAGTAAATTACAGTTCCAGGGAGGAATACAATAACATATTGCAACCAAACAATTTAATTGCAACCAAATATTTACGAACATTCTTTTTTTCTAGATGAAGAGCATTGTTGTCATTTTATCTTACATTTTATTATGCTCGAATTTGCTTACTTTCTTGAATTGCTTGTGAAAAATGCCATCTATTATCAAAATTGGAAACTAATTTTGCCCGCTATGAGATAAACTTTACAATTTTTAAATAATCATTGAGAGATAATCCTATGAGTAATGCGATTTGCTTGCTTGCCTCTATTTTAGAACATTTTTAAAATTGGTGCAAAAAAGTTATCCTTTTTGATATCTTTAAAGAGAGATTATTGGTTTATAATGTGTACTTTGTGTCTATTAATCAAAAAAAGTTTAATACATTATAATAATACAAAAGATTTATTTTAATGAAATTAAGATGCTTTTTAAACGTATCGTTATCATCACACGAATAAAAACACAATACATATTTCATTTATAAAATATGTATGGTGTATGTGTTCTCTAGCTCTAGTCATTGAACTTGAACTCAGCAATTCATAAAAATTATAATTTCGAATACAATTGGCTAAAAACCGGTCTTATTGTTTGTTTTACATAAACATTACAGAAACATCCCACATATATGCAAAGAATTATTTGAAGTCTAAATATAAATGCAATTTAGTTAAATACACTAAACTTTAAATAATTTTACAATTATTTGAAGTCTTGCGCTTAAATTTTTTAAGCTGTTATCAAAATTTACTTAGCTTTGAAAATATACTGTATTATATCAAAATTTTCTATGAATATAAAAATAAAATAATGTATTCATTATATTTTTAAGAAAAGAATTATAACATTCCTTCGGTATTTAATATATTATAAATAATATATAATATCATTATATAAATAATATATTATAAATAATATATTAATAATATATAAATAATATATTAATATCATTATATAATGATATTAATATATTATTTTGTTTCTAGTATATGTGCATATTATTTATGAGTAAAAATAAAATAATATAATAGTAATATATATTTTACATAATATAAATTTTTGACTAGGCATTTTTAAAGTATACATAAAATTTAAGTTCATATTGTACATTTAATGATTTTCTAATCTATTCTAAAGTTATCTAGAATATAACAAATCCAAATTGAATAAAATTTAAGTGATGACGTTTTATAATATTTGGATATTAGGTAGTTATTAGTTTACCACTTCAAACATGAGCATGATCATGTCAGTGGAAACTGGAAATACGCATGGGATGAAAAATAAGAGAAATTTAAGGGACATACTTCCGATTTTCTAAGTCGTTTAAATTTGCAAAGGCGAAATCTGTTATCGGAAGTAATTTGCATAAGAACACTTACGTCACTATCCCCCCTCTGACTTTCGAAATGTCTATCTACAAAGTTTCATCATCGAAGACCGACCCTCAGTCTAATAATTATAGAAAGTTCTCTACTTCAAGATTGATAACACTCTATCCAAATTGTATTTTATTATTTATTTAGATCTTTATCGGATTATTAGGCGCTTCTTCCAGAAAGGCAAGTTTTAGCAGAAGAGGTACATAATACAAAAGAAAAAAAAAGAAACTCTCATTTTGTTCGAAATTGGTAGCTGGCGGCGTTCCTTCCACCCCAAATGAAGGATTATTTGGTAGGAAAAAGTATGTGGGGAGATGTTAATAGAGCTTCTTCTTCTTGGTTGAATCGACTCCGTTGTTTCTGTAACAATGATTATCGAGCTGGCGAGGGCCATTAGTCTTTGTCAGATGGTGGACCCACCTTTTCTGTGGGCAGTTGCCCAAATGAATGCCTGTCTTTTAAGAGTCGTAAGTGACTAAGAGTTTGAACTACCTTAAAGAGTCAGGCTGAATTCAAAGGCCATAAACCTACTGATGATTCAATCTTTTAATATCTATTAGAAATATTTTTGTTTGCAATATATCATAAACCAAGAAAAGACTTTTTTCCTTCATGTGAGTGGAATAAATTGCACGCCATCCTGGATGGACTTGATAACGTATTCGCCAGTTGACGTTGAATTTTGGATTTAAATAATTTAATTGGTTCTAATATGGAGAAATTATGGTGATTGAATATGATTATTCTCCAATTAAATTAAAATAGAAGAAAAAAAGCTTAAATTTAGATTAAAAATTGATCTTTTTTCTAAGTTGTTAGATATGATAGATGAGAGACATTACGCCATGTAGGGGCAAGTGATTATTTTGCACGAATACCTCTTTATTAAAGAACTCAATCTCATCATCTTCTTTGATAGTGCGCAAATGTTGAGATTATTTTATTTTTGAGAACTATTTAATTTGTAATCTGCCTCTGAAATAACTGACAGAGTGCGTTGCCAAGTAATAAGTTTCATTAACGACTGGTGTTAAAATGTCAAGCTTATTCACGCGGTTCATTTTCAATTCATTTCTACGAGTAACCGCACTTCAGCAATTGAGGATTTCCTTGTCCAGGAGCAAAAAATTGAAACATTGAGTGAAATCTTGCGTGAGTTTCATTTTGGTTTGATGAACTTGATTATTGAAATTTCCGTGACAGTGATTTAACATATTTTTATAATAAAATAAGAAATCATCTAAAATATTTTGTAACGTCGTTATTTGCATCGTCCATCACTTTTATTAAAAACATCCTAAAACATTCTATGATGACCAGTGTTGCATCACCATTGCTGTCATAAAAAGTACTTATAAAATATATGTTGACCTAATTAGAATCCACATCACTCTCATAAGAAAAACTGCAACATTCTTTGTGGTATCTTAATTTGTATCATCATCATTCCAAGAAACATTCTAAAATTTTCTATTTCCGTCTTCATTACTGCTACAAAAACATTTTGAAATCTTATTGATGCAACAATATTGGGTTTACCTAAAGACCACCCCATATTGAAAAGATTCATGTACTTAAAATATTAATCACACTCCTAATTTACTTATTCATTATTATTTATAAATTATTAACATTGTTGACTAACAAGTTACTTAGAAGTGATTAATATCTAAATTAATTAATGTTTAATTCATTAATTTATCGACCTGTTCTGATCTGTGTTTTAGAACATGGTAGACTCATTATCAAAAGACGATTACACTTGTTTCAAATACCAACGGTAGAATAAATATGTTTACAAAAAATAAGCAGAGATATATTACTTTCGATTATGAGACAGTTTAAATAAAGTACTTTCTTATTTAACATTTTCGGCCTTCTCATAAAAACATATCTCCTGACATTATGTTCTCTTAGTTAATCTATATATTTTAATAAAAACCCGTGTTTTTTGTACCATACCTTCCTTCCATAGCATCGTAAAAAGAAATTTATTTTTCCGGGTTTTACATAATGTTCGAACCTTTGATACTTAATTTTAAGTTCACCCCTATGAGAGAAACAAGTGGAAACAATCATATCACCCCGAACAACTTTCACATAAACTCTCTCTTAAATTACGTATTAATACTTATATGAGATTCTCTTCTTTTACGATCACATTAGAACTGGTGGGCAAAAATAAATCCGAAGCAATCTTTGCACGCAGACAAGACCAACCCACCCCCCTTGTTTGAAAAAGAGAGAAACAGCCCGAAGGCAGTTATGTGAAATAATAAACATTGTCCGGAGGTTAAAAGGTCGGAATATTTCTTGCTTCCAACCGCACACAATTACGCATTTCTTTTCTTCTCTCCATTCTACATTGTTTTATACGTCGTTGTCACGTAATTGGGAAGTAACACAAAGCCATGATGCAGGTGCTTTTTCTTGCCCACTTCAGCAGCACGCAAGGCAACCGCCTCGGCCGACTATCAAAAATGTCCGCCATTCTTGGTCATTTCTATAAAAAAATAAAGTTTCTATACATTCTAGGAGGGAATGATGAAACAGAGTATCCACTTTTTAGATTCCCTAACTATGCTTTAATATCAAACGATTGGTTATTTCTAAAAAAATTCTCTGAATATAATTTTTTTATTTTATTAAATTTTCGTAATTTTAACGAAAATCTACTTTGCGTGGGAAAAGTATAACTGATTTTGAAAGCATTGCCCACCAAATAGATTCTTCTTCAATGTATATGTGTAGAAATACATGCTCACGAACAAAAAAATTCCAGAATAATAAAATAAACCTTAAAGATATTATTTACAAATTGATGAATTTCAAGATATCATTGTCCATTTGAATTCAGAAAGATTCAAAAGCAGTTTCATGAGATATCCCGTGCTTATTTCAATTCTCAGTCAGTTCACGAACGTTGATATAACTGTTGGTTTTATAGATTGTTATAATTGTGCATTTTTTCTAAAATACCAGCCATCACCAAGAAAATATATTAAATCTGAACTAGTAATATATAAACATGTCTAAACTGGAATCTAATCGCATGTGACAGATGTTTTTACCTTTTAGGTGATTATTGTTTCCCGCTTTTTATGGTTGTTGAACTTAATATGTTGAAGTCAGTGATTTTAACAACGATATTAGTGGTATAAATTTAGAAAAGTGGCAACCTTCCACTTTTCGAGCTATGGCGAGAAAAACATTTTTTGAATAAATTTTGATTTAAATTTCAAGCCTGGTAAATTCTTAATGTCTTTTAATTTTTAATATATAATAATGTGACTTAATTTAAGTCCAATTTTTTATTTGGTTAATTTAGTTGTAGCACTTATAATTACATTTTTGCAATTAATGCAACAAGATTTTTACTATAATAACTTGACAAATATAAAGCCAAATTAAACAGGCTCAGTCAGCTCTTTTAAAATTGTATTCAACTGGAATTAATTATAATTTGCGATGAACATTCTCGCGTGTTATGAATAGGAAGCTTCAACTATGACTATGAAGTTTCAACTTCCTAAAATGACAATCGATTCAATCATAGTAAAGAATTTGATCATTTCTTGCAATCGCTAATCAAGAGGGTGGTAAAAGATGGCGGCTTCAGTTCCACGGTATCTGCTACAACAGGGCTTAACCATTGATGTCCTTCCTAATACGCTGTATCTAAATTATGAGAATACCAGAGCAATTTATACAGTGGTATTAAAAGACGGGTGGAAATTTTAAGAGCTTGCAGGATGGAGTGTTTATTTTTTGGCTTAGCTCGTAAAAGTGGGGAATTATCATGGAAACAAGAGAGGGCAAAATCACTTCTGATGTATGGAAATAGAAGATCGTGCTTTTGTCCACATGGAACTGGTTTAGGATTTCCGAAGTCTTAGACAGTTGCATTATGGGGCACTAGACGGCGAGGGATTTATTTGGAATTTTAATTTTAGTGTGACAAGATCGAGCTTGCTTCAAATTAACTTTTACCTGGTTATTCAATATATTCTTGGAGACATAACTTTAAAGGATAAGACTTATTCGAAGAAATATTTCGGGAAAAGGGGGGCATAGCTTTTGATTTATACACATGAAAAGACAAGAATATATCGATATTTTTTATAATAAGTTTACAGCTTAATTTGGCATAGAACGTAACGATTTTATTAATATGTACTTTTTTTAAATCTGTATTCAAATCTCAAGAAAAACATTAATATTTATCAGTATGAAAACTATCAAATCTTATTTGAATTAGAATAGATTTGTCGAGTATTTCCTTAGGATTTTATCCCTGATAGTGGTCCGAAGGACAGTCAATACAGTCAAAATAAATGTTATAATTGGATTTAAAATGATATGATAGAGAATATTTTCACAAAGATATGATAAAATTATTTGCAGAAGTAAATGTTATAATCACATATAAAACTGAGATATATATATATATATATATATATATATATATATATATATATATATATATATATATATATATATATATATACACATACATACACAGTCCGAGAAACATATAAAAATATATGGCACATCTTAAATAGAAGTAATACATATTATCATCCATGTCTTTTTCTGAGATTTATTGGAAGTTTGATTAGTATCAAAAGCTAAATACAATTTGCACGTAATTCTGAAGCTCTAACGAGGAACTATGTACTTTTAAAATTAAATTATTTTTTACTTATATGAATTCCCTCATTCAGAATTTAAATTGTAATGAATCCCAGGATATCAGCCTTTCTATATAAAACGTGTTTGGGAACTAAAGACTGGAGGTTTCACGCAAGGCTGACCACCTAACCAGGACATATGTTTCGCACCCCAGCGATCTCGAAAACAGATATGGGCACTGTATGCTTTGGCCCCCACATGGGCTGTCATGTCATTGATTTAATTTTTCTAGAAATCTAGTATTACACTTTTCCCTAAACCCAATAAAAAATTTTTGCTGTTGTCACACACAGTAATGACTCGTAATTGCTGTATATCACACTTTATAAATACTGGTCACAATTTGTTCGTTGTATATTTATTATCAAATATATATACAACGAACAAATGTTTTGTTTTTTTTCGTTAGTTTGAACTTTTATGAGTTAAAAAACAATTTATTTAAGGTTTTGTTTTCCTTAAAAAATTCTAGATATAAATTTTTGCAACAAAAATTTCTGCGTTTAATAATCTCCTACATGTGTTTATCTTTAAAAAATGTACAGCTTGACGTATTATTTTGTCATTCGTCAATGTAAACATAAGGAAGAAAAATTATTTTTTCGAGTAGCATTCTGAAATAAACTCTCTTCAAACATTACAAATAATTATTCTTGAATTCGAATTAAGAAGTTCTTTAACAGCGAAGCGTGATATCTACTGTTTTGATTTCTTCTCGACGCTTATTGAGCACTCACGAGATAGCAGCTAAACACTTGCCTAATGACATTGTTGCTTTTAAATCGCTAAGAATACTCAACTGCGGGCTGCGTAGATAATGATGTGTTATTTTAAATCGCCTTTCGAAAGAGGTCTAGCTGACAAATCGTTAGATGAAGTGATATCTGCGGTAATCTAATAGCTACCATCACTGAACATTCTTCGCAGAGATGCAAACAAAGCGTTTATTAATTCAAATTGTTCCGCAAGATAGTATTTTAATCTTCTGCATTTACATTGTTTTTAATATTTCTCTTTCATCGTATTTTATTTTCATTTTTGTTTTGAATATTTTTCTCTCTAATTGATATTCAAATTAAATTATTTTAGTTTTCTTACGATATTTATAATTTTTCTGTTTATACAAAATTTTAAAAATAATAAATTATAAACAAATTACTTTTTTTGTTCAATTAATACTGGCGAAATTAAATGTTGTAGAATTATTGAAAAAGTACAGTTTTGTAATACTTTAACACACCCGTATTAATACATGTTAAAGGTCTTATTGGCTTTGTAATTTCTATGCCTTTATTGGATATTTTTATTGCTCGAAGTACTCTCTTGCTGACACAAAGTATATTTTTGTGACGTATACTATTGTTTTTTTGAGGAGAAGTCTTATTTGAGGATTGACATTTATCTTGATGCCCATTCCATTTTATGAAATATAAAACCGTTTTTTGACAAAGATCCAATTGCTGATTCAATCATCGGTGGAAAAGAATGGTATGATACACACGGTGTTGACAAAAATTCTAGCGTTTAATAAATCCTCAATTGATACAGAAATTATACATGATATACATCATATTGACAAAGATCCTGATGCTAATTATTTTACATCTGATATTTTTTAATTCTTTTACTAGCCAGTTGAGGTGTAGTGACATGTTCTTGCTAACCCTCATCACACTCAAAGCACCTTTCTTCTCGATCCACTATTCACTGCTAATTAATGTATCAGTTGATACAAGTATGGTACTTTATTGACTCTCTTGATAAAGAACATGGTGCTTATTAAATTGTTTGATATAGATATGTTATATCAACCGATTAATATAGTTGGTTGATTGATATAATTGGATGGTTGGAACATACACTATTTCGACAAAGATAGTAATACTGGTTTATGGTTAATTGATATACAGATGGTATATAATTTACACCATCTCGACAAATATCTTTGTACTAATTAAATACTTTATTGATCTTTAGCTAAAGCGGTCGCATTTTCCATACAAAATTGCATGCTCTGGCCAATGATTAGGAACTTAAGATCAAAACTGAAAAATCTTTTGCTCGGGTAACAGCTTTTATTCGCTTGGCATCAGGACTATATCCATCCAGAGAGCATATATATCAAAAGAATATCATGCATGGTTTGTAGCTTTTTAGATCCTGATTAAATGGAAGACGAAAGTGCTGTCGGAGGGTGTTTCCTCTATTATCTCACGCATTTTCTGAGAGTCTTTGCAGTAATCAGATAATGTGTCTAAAATGAGACTGTGAATCGATTTTGAGCAATTTTGGCATGATGCGTTGTTTGCGTTATCGTCTATGAATTATCCGTCAACACAGAGTAAAACTACAACATTGTAGGCAGCACTAGATCTGCCAGCGTATTTATATACCTCATGGCTAATTGTTCACTTTGAGGATCACTAATGCATTATTCCATGCTAGCAGAACTTATCCCATTCCGTTTCTTGCAAAATTCGATTCTTACGTTTCAAAATAAAATGTAGCGTGATTTATCCGACCATATTACCCATTTCGAATCCTCAGATGTCTTAAGTCTTCTTCCTTGACTACACGCAAGCGAATGTTCACATTTCGGATAGAAATTATTGGTTTTCTCATAGGTATTCGATTATAAATTCCTTTCCCCTGCAATTTTTTGTTCATGATTCGAACTAGAATCTGTTGGGAAAAAGCCTTGGTTGCCAGTTTTTGTAGTTTGAAGTGCAGAAAAATCCCTGTTCTGGCGTACAGTTTGTTTGAGACGATGTCCATCATACTGTTGGAAATCTTCGCTCAAATCACAGTTGCTTCTTTTAGACAAACTATGGGCTCGGATTTCAAGTTCTGAAAACTTATGATGCCGCTGCTTTTAAAAGCCAGTGAGGTGGACTATATTTGAAATCAAGAGTCCAGCTAATACACTTTTTCAAATGGTTTAAGTCTGTCTTTTTCCTTACCTTATTTGCTAAAAAATAGAAGCATTCATTGTGAAAGGCGTTTTTACACCTTACTGTATTCTAACGAGGTGTAACCCACGTTATAAATAATATTCAGATATTTCATCCCTTGTAAACATTTGAATGAAAATATCTTAGGTTTCTAATTAATTAGCCAGTGTATGTAAGTTCAACTATGGTACTAATTAAATTTACAAGTAATTCAACATCATTCAATATTTGAATTCTTTCTAAATAGTTTTTATACGTTCATGGTGATAATTTAATATTCATCTATAGCTTTAGAAATTTATATTTGGTAAGAGATAACATGAACAAAAACTAATAAAATCATTTGAAAATACGTAACTTATCCTTATTTCTCATGGATGAATCAATGCTTTTAAAGTAACGGAAAGAATTCATAAACAATCATCGAATGCATTACAGACAAGTGTTCTTTCTCTCAGATCAGTGTGGTAGATGCTCCAGAAAGCAGCATTCTGAAATCGTGTCTGTCACTCAGATTGAGGTTTGCTTCAGATTACCTGAAGTCCTATTTTCGCGAAGTAACATGCAGATGGTTGTTCGGATAACAGATTATCCATTCGGTATATGAAGTTGGCGTTGCTGGAATTCAATCACCAATAAATTAGCAGCAATTGATGATCCAACTGTAGAATTCGCTCTCCATGGTTTTCTTAATAAGTACCATCCAATTGCATCATTCATCAAACGTTAACATGATAATCGTGCTGGAAAAGGAAAAATAACTACACGTCCCAGCCGTGCAGCTATGGTAAGCGAAACAATCTATCCCATTCCACTGCTAAAAATCAAGCTGCTAAGTTTCATGATTGATTTGAAATGCATGCTCGCGTGCAACAAAATTATAAAATGTATTCTCCTTTGTTTACATTATTCAATAAATGTAATATTTAGAAAATGTGTATGAAATTATGTTTTATTTTATGATACAAAATTTTTTATCACCGAATAACATGCGTTGATTTCTATAAATTAATCATTTTAGTTAAAAATGTAAAAAAGGTTTTTGATGTTTACAATTTATAGATGATATTTCATAATCAAAAACAAAACAATGCCATTTCGTAACTGTTACCCTGGAATGGTTTGTTGCTTTAATGCTACTTTTCGTATACGAGGGCTAGTTTTTCTGGAGGATTATCGATTTAAAGTGGATTTCAAATAATTACAAATATCCATGATAGAATTGGGAATCGAATCCATGAACTGCTAAACTGAAATCCAATTTGCTAACCATTCAGTTCCTAGTTTATTCTGAGTATCAAACATAGTGATCCCCAGTAATTTTCTTTCGTTTTTTTACTGTTTATCTGATTTGTATGAATATTGCTTTATTCGGCGATATATTACTTGAATTCTGTGAATATTTTTAAAAAAAATTTATTCGACAACAACTATTTTAACAAAATTGGACTAATTCATAACATCATCAAAATTCTACAATCAACACGAAACTGGGGGAAAAAACCGAAAATAACTCTGAGTATAATTCTTCTTATAACTCCGAATATAACTCTCTTTAAACAGTAAAACCGTTGATATATATTTTTTATTTTAATTTGATGTCAATGATTTTCTGGGTGGCACTTTTGGTAACTCAAAATTGGTAATAAAGATATCCAGTTACTTTGTAACTGAGAGCTATAGTCAAATGACGAAGTCTGTAACTGAGCTGGTGTTAGCTCCGAAAATAAATCTAATCATAGAAAAGACACCAATCCACGACTCACGTCGTGTTAACTTAATTTATCTGTAAGTTTTGTTGACACGATGGTGATTTATTTTGTCAAAGAAAATCGATCATGATCGATTGCCCACCA
This sequence comes from Latrodectus hesperus, assembly GCA_037975125.1. Taxonomy (NCBI): domain Eukaryota; kingdom Metazoa; phylum Arthropoda; class Arachnida; order Araneae; family Theridiidae; genus Latrodectus; species Latrodectus hesperus. The sequence goes on from CM075850.1 coordinate 84,095,661, forward strand.
TTCGAGTTAAAGCAATACCAATCTCAGAGTATTTATCTTTTACTGAGGCTCACTGTGGTTTAGTGGTATGATAGTGCTTTTGGAAACGAATGGTTCCGGATTCGATCCAAGACAATGTTGAATGACGAGGAATTTATATTGTACTTCTGACTCTCCATCCATGCAATCGTGGGTTGAACTTAAAATGCCTTAGACAGCCAATAGCCTATCCATAACTGTGTCAAAATATGTACATATACAAAGTACTAGAGGTATATAATACACGTTTTATGATACTGAGGAAAGTTTCTTTACTCTCAGTTTTTCATATATTTACGTATAATCTGCTAGAATGCCAATTATTGATAGTGATTTTCTATTCAACTTCAATATTACATCAATGGACCAGCTTGATATTGATAGTGAGTAGACTCTATCTGCATGAAAAGCTTCGGCTGGGTCAGTGTTGTCACTTAACTTTTGGTCAGGATAATAATATTTTAATCCAATCAGGTTCCCTAAAATTAAAAAATGAAAAAAATCATGACTCTGAAATGTTAATACTTTCAAACTCGAATCGTCTCCTTCGTAGGAGTTCATAAAAAAATGAAGTGGTTAAAATAAAAGCAGGAAACACTGAAATCTTCTGATATTTTGATGACAGAAACTCTCTCTCATATAATCTGACATTGTATTCTCCCCTTTTATTCTGTTCATTTACAATTACGAATTCGATTCTATTATAACTCTAATTTATTTTTTGTAATATATAGCAATTGTAGAATTAAAGTTGAGTGGTTCTTTATTGTCCTTGCAGCCCAGAATAGGCCTTAGCCCGCAGCACTATACCCCTCCAATCAGCTGTGTCCCTAACTTTAATTTTCCAGTTGGATTAGGTTTTAAGATTGTTCAAGACACCAGTCATCAAACCACCTTTTCCTTGGGCTACCTCTTAGCCTTTTGCATAAGAGTCTCTAATGCAAGATCTTATCCATTCGGCTATCAGATGATCTTTCAATATGCCCAAGCCATTAAAGTCTTTGTGTTTTGAGGAATCTTACCATATATTTATGAGTAATAAGAATCTCCAATTTATCTTTATTTCTAATTCTCCAACAATTATCATTTAACTGAAATGGACTAAATATTTTTCAAAGTATTTTTTCGTTCAAAAATTAGTAAGTCATTTATATATTTTTGTGTTAAAGTCCAAGTCTCTCTGCCATATATCATCGCGGGACGAATAAATGTTTTGTATTCTTTTAGTTCAATTGCTTTTTCTTGGAATAAATTTTTTTCCCTAAAGATACTGATTAGAAAAATAACAACGGTTTCTCTTTAAGATTTTAATTTCTTCAGAAATACTATTTGAAAAATTTATAAGTGTACGCAAGTACGTAAAATTATTAACAGTTTCGAATATTAAATTTGAGTTAATAATTTTAAAAATATTTTTCGCGTTTATGTACCACAAGATTAATGTCTAGAAATGATGCAATACAAGTGTCCCACAAATGGTACCGCATTAATATACGCGATAGTAATAAGGGGGAAAAAAGAATTAATTCCATGAGCAATGAGATAAATGAGAATCAAGTCATTTTAAATTTTCTTTAAAAATATTGATAATTAGTTTTGATTCAGGAGAAAATGCATGTCTTTGAGAACTGATGGCGACCAAATGTTATTGTAAAAATTTATTTTTATTTAGTAAAAGATTTCTAATTTTCTATCTGTATAAAAGTGGGTCTTGATTTTCATTTCTTTCCTTTCAGCAAATATTCTTTGTTAATTTATGAATACATTTTGAGGATTAAAAAGAAGCTATAGTTTCTCTTGACAAAATTGTACTTCGAATTCTGTTTTGCTGGAGGTGCAAAAGAAATAATTGAATTATAACAAGACTTCACTGATAGAAAACATTACTATTAAGAAGCGCGCCAAAAGTTTCACTACTTACACATGGTAATAATGGCTGAAAGAAAATTAACAAATTCGCCAATTATTCAGGAAATTGAATTACCATTTCCTCATTCTTGTTTAGTTTTACTGAAAACGGGAAAAGATTCTCGAGTTTTAAAACCACCATTTTTTCAACACTTCATTACTATTTTTTTTTTCTTTTTAAAGTCCTACGGGGCTGATCTAACTGAAGTTATTCCGAAAGTAATTGTCCGAACAATAGATGCACAGTTTTTCGAAGAATCATCCGCTACGTCATTGAACTGTATAATCAAAAAATGAAACTTGAAAAGAGCAATTAGAAGAACCATTACGGTCGTTCGTTGCGCCGGTATACTTCCCGCGGGCTGTACAGCTAAACATGCACGTGTATCTGCTGTATCTTCGAAAAAGCAAAGGCCTCGGGAAAAGCATCACCGCTTAATTTTTATAATCCCAAAGTGGATACCTGGAGAAGTTCAAAGAAAAAAGAATGAAAAAAAAAAGAATAATATCTTTGGAACACAAAAAAGTAAAAAATATAATAAATGAATAAAAGCAAACGAGACTTTTTCACTCATATAAAAAGCGAATAAAATAAAGTGTTGCCATTTTCTTTCCGACTAATTTAAATATCGTCTGCGTAATATCGAATGAGGAAATGATATATATTTATTGTGAAGCAATAATTCTTTCTCTAGGCTACAATGCATTTCAAGAAATTATAATTTTATACTTTATAATTCAAGTATTTTCTTTAAGGTGTTTTGGCAACGAACGATCAATACCTTTTATAGCAACGTTCCATTATAATGATAGGCCATTAAAATCCAATCGTGTCCGTCGAAATTGTCTCTGTTCTTTGAAAAATTTTTTATTTGTGCCTTTTTAAAACACAGACTGGGAATATTATTTTTAATCTATGTTCATCGAATGTAAATGATCCGGAATTAAATAACAGCGCGGCATTTGATTTGTGGTTGTACTCGGAATAATAGGATGTGAAATTATGTAAAAGAAATGTTAAATACTTTTGAGGTCAAACACGCACAATTCCGATCAATATTCCAGTGTGTTTCTAAACTTCAGCTATATTATCACAATGACATGTTTGTTACTAAACTTGACTAATCGTAGCAGATATATTATTATCGTCTGCTATATGTTAACTAAGGATTATCGGCTTGGGTTCGCCGCTGCTTAGGTCATAACAGTTCTGTTTGTGTTTTCGCACATATATAGGAAAGGTAACACTCTGTTATGAAGATATTAATAGTAGTTTATATCATCATAACAGATACATAACATATTTAAATGGTACAGTGAATATAAAAGAGTATAATATGTGAAAAATAAACTATCAAAATTATAACAAGAAAAATTTGTTTCTTGTTGTTTTACTAACGTATTATCAACAAATTATACGTTAATAAAAACAATAGATTGCTTCCTTTTATTATACGCTAACAAAAAGAACGCTCTTATATGATATTATGTATAAATTGAGATAAAAAAAATAAGTACGAAATAAAATATGTTTATGATTGATTGATTATTCATTGCTGATAAAAAATAAATGTGTAAATTTGTGTGTATGTGTTTGATCAGTCTATTTATGACACAATAAAATATAAGATATATATATATATATATATATATATTATATATATATATATATATATATATATATATATATATATATATATATATATATATATATATATATATATATATATATATATTCATGAGAAACAAGATACAAAATATAAAATCCTTATTTCTTGAAACATATATTTGTTAAGCTAATGGGTTTAAACAAATCACGTTTCATAAATGTGATTTATCTAATAAATATATAAGCTAGAATATTTCATGAATAATTTGAGAGGGCTTGTAAAAAACGATATCAATTATCTTCCTTATTTGTTGTTACAGCTAATTTCAATTTAAGCAACCTATTTCATGTCCCTATACAATCACTTTGGCATGTGAAACATCGTATGCTCTTTATACATTCGACCTCTATGTAGTAATTAATCAAGAAAAAGTTTATTTTTAATGAATTTTTTTACTTTGTTTTTATTAATCATCTAATATCATAAATAGATTTTTTATCATATATCTTCTATCTCTTTTCATTAAATTTATAATTTCCATTATTTTATTTATTCTTAATATTTTCGATTAAAGTCCTTAAAAGTGAAATTCTATAGATTATGCTCAGAATTTCTCAATCTTCACAACATAGTTATGTATATATATATATATATATATATATATATATATATATATATATATATATATATATATATATATATATATATATATATATATATATATATATATATACAGGGTGATTATAAAAAAACTTTGCCAACATCTGCACTTCTAGCGTCCATTCTATTTAACCGATCAAGATGATACTTCAAATATAGTTCTTTTGAGATATGCGCTCGAGATTCTGTGAATGGCAACACATTGGCCATCGCGGTTACAGTTATAGTGACAGAAACTCGAAATTTTCGAATGGCAACGCCTACTTTTTACCATCGCAAAATGTTCAGCACATGCGAAAACCCTAAATAGCGTTGAAACGGTACCGATATGTCCGAAAACCGAAGTGTTATACACATACAAACAGTTCTTCAAGGCGCACGGAGGAATAATGCATACGACAGAGACAAGACACTGCTCAATGATGAGAACACATAGAGAAAAAAATCTTTATTAATTTCAAACATTTTCCACATGAGTGCCATCACAGGCAATTACGCATTGCATGCGGGAGACGGTGGACAATGTCGCTGCACGCAACATGGCACGAGGGATGTTTCCAATCTCACGCCGTATAGAATCCTTTAAGTCCGACAATGTTTGAGGATTGCACAGATAAACTCTGGATTTGAAATAGCCCCAAAACAGAAATCCATAGGCGTCAGATCTGGGGATCGCGCAGGCCACGGAAAAGGATAATAGCGTGAGATGATGCGATCACCAAAATGCTGATCCAGGAGCCTTTTAACTGACCTCGCTATATGTGGAGGTGTGCCATCTTGCATCCAAACAATGTCATTGAGTGCATTCAGCCGACGCAACTCCGGTAAGACATAATTTTTCAACATGGCTGCATACCAAGGGCCCGTTAGGCTGCATACCAAGGGCTGCATACCGGAGCGCTGTTTGTCACAGGTGCAGCCTGTATCTTCGAATTTCCGCACTAAATCACGCAGAGCTTGCAGAGTACATGGGCCGCGTCGTTGTCGATGATTGCGGCGATACACACGCAAGGCTTCCGCAGCATTCATCCCATTTTGGTAATAGAGTTTGATCAATTCACCGCGAACTTTCCTAGGAAGACTCATATCGTCGGCATGTGCGAGTTCCTGAATGACGACTTCGCATACCCGCTTGGTATTTTATAGGTTTCCTACGCTGAATATCTGGCGACGGGCGTTCTGTGATTGGTTTCTTGACTCTGTCACATGCAAATTTATTGCGTGCGCCCAGATCGTGTTTTATTGGCCGGTTTTCAGAACTCAGTTCAGATTTTCAGAGATTTCAGATCAGTTCGGTTTTCAGAGATTGTGTTTGCAGAACACGTCCGTTTTTAGACATATCGGTACCGTTTCAACGCTATTTAGGGTTTTCGCATGTGCTGAACATTTTGCGATGGTAAAAAGTAGGCGTTGCCATTCGAAAATTTCGAGTTTCTGTCACTATAACTGTAACCGCGAGGGCCACTGTGTTGCCATTCACAGAATCTCGAGCGCATATCTCAAAAAAGCTATATTTGAAATATCATCTTGATCGGTTAAATAGAATGGACGCTAGAAGTGCAGATGTTGGCAAAGTTTTTTTATAATCACCCTGTATATATATATATGTATATATATATATGCAATTAATGGTCTCATATCACTAAAATGATAATTTAATAAATGATATTTAAAAAAAAGACTTGTAAAAAATTGTCTTAACTTTATTGACAGTGCTGAAAATATATCTATTAATATCGAACCTGTTATACAGCAACTCATCATCAGCGTTGGTATGACAGCCCTTTGTGGGCCTACGCCTTCCTCAGAAGATTTTCCCATTCTGCCTATATATATATTTTAGATTAACTTTTACTTCTTTTATTTTGGTTTGGCTTTGGGGTGTACTGGCTTCTTTTTAAGACTATGTCTTAGGCCAGTGCAGAAAAGCCATACTTTGTGCCAATGTGGTCAGCACCCCCTGATGAAGCTGGCCATGTTGGTACTTCGTTCCATTTTCTATTTTCTTTAAAATTTTAAATATATATTGAACATTTTTCCTAATTTTTACTATATTTTGTATTTTCAATGTATTATTCTCCATCTAATATTGGATTATTAATTTTATAAAATGCACTATTAATTATATATATATATATATATATATATATATATATATATATATATATATATATTCTGCATTTACATTTATATTATTTATATATGTATATAAATTTATTTCTTCCTATTTTATTTATTTATTTATCTCTCTATTATTCAGTACTTCTAAATATCTTTATATTTAATGTACATAATATATCCATAGGTGAACTAATTATTGAATTATTATTAAGCTGCAATTTTGCCCATAATAAATGAAATGTTTTTGTAATCGATTAATTTTTCTATTATGCCATTAATTAGAATTAATTTTAAAGTTTCAAAAGTGTTTTTTTAAGAATTAACTAAGAAATTGTGTATACAATTTTATTTTTGAAAGATTATTAATTTTTAGAACACATATTTACTTCAATATAATAAATAAAAAAATAGTTAATTTCAATATAAATTCAGGTATGATAATTTTTAAATTCAAACGCATCTTCATTTTTAAATGCTTATTTTACCCATATAAACAACATAAAAATAAATAAAATGGAATGGATTTTAAGTTTAAAAAGTCATTGTTGAATCTACATAGAAATAGTTTATGTTGAAAACAAATTTATTTCTTAAGTCTTTATGGTGCAATAGTGATAAATGTATCTTATGAATAAATTATTTCATTCAAATGAAGGGCAGAAAATGTATTACAAGTGAGTTAAAAAAACTGAGCTCTGAAAATAATTCGCAGATATAATTATTAAATAAATAATTTCCAAAATGCTTGGAATACATGTAATTTTACATTGAAAGAAATGTATGGAAAGTGGGGAAAGATAGATAGCCGTTAACTATAAGAATGAATACTACAAAATAATAGCAAAATTGGTGCGGTTTCAGTTCTACTGTAATTTGCACAATTGCTGATGACGATAAAATAAACGAAGTATTATTATTTTTTTATTTATCTCTATTATTTTGCCTAACTAATATGGCAGCTTTTACAAGTCGCTCTTCTAAAACAAACTTTGGGGTGACCGGACTAGCTTCTTAAAGTATAACTATACCGCCTTTCTTTCTAAGCCCTATCATTTTCTTAAACAGAATAAAAGGAAACCTAGCAGATACATTATTAAAAAAAGAAGGAAAAATTAATAGTATCGCCTCAAATTTTTTTTCTATCCAGTCTTTCGCTTTTGGAGACAATAATTAAGGATCAAAAACTCGAACACAGTTTTTGCGTGTGTGGCAACCATTTTCTCCTCCTCATACTCTTTCATAAACGCTTCCCGGTAATATCATCGGATTGACAAACGAATTTTTCTAAAGGGCGCTGATGAATGGGCCTTGATTGCTGTCAGATTCATTGGAAATCTCAGGTGGCATCATGCGGAGGTAAAGAAAAGAACTGTGACGTCATTCGGTTTGTTTTGTTTCGAGATTTCTTTTTTACAGGATTGTCCTGATTGTGGCTGTTTGACTGTCGATTATACAATTTCTACGCCAAATTGGCGAAATGTGCTAATTGTTTGAGTTCTTGAGGATCGCAAACTTCGCTATAGGGATTCAGGAAGAGCAAGTGGCTTAAAATTTTTTACTCGAATATGAAAACATTATATTTTTTAGTTGAAAGTCTCATTTTTAAAATGCGTTGTTTCTTCGTGTTTTATTCCATCAATTTATCTTTCAGTTTACTAAATTATCTCAATTTGTGCAATTTAGGAACAATCTAAAAACTTTTCGATGCATTTCAGAAAGTGGTGCAAAATCGTCGCAAATGATTGAACAATAAACAAGTTTTTCTTGGCTTTATTGTTTTTCAAAATGACTCATGTACATACCTCATGAAGAACTGACGAGAAATGAACAGTTTTTTCCTTTCTTCTCTGTACTGTAGAATGCACATCTTGAACTGGTTGGTTCTTGGAGTTTTACAATTTTTTACCACTGCCACATTACAATTTCTGGACGTCCTCTCAGTGGGTTACGTAATATGTTTACTATAAAAAATAGAATTTATAAGGGTTACTGCCCATTCGCGATAGTATGATAATCAGCTAACACAATTAAAGAGGAAAACATTAAATGCATTCAAAGGATTTAACTTAAAACCACAATGTATTTTAATTTCTTTTATCAATTTTTGAAAATTCTTAACAAAGTTATGTCAAATATTTACAAATATCATATCTTGTAAATTAAAACAGTTAAAATAGTTTTTTTAAAATAAGTGATAGTTAAATTAAAAATTGAGATTAATACAAGATATTATTCTTTACTGGACAATATAATTTTTAAAAAATATACTAATCCGAAAATATTATTTATAAATGCTCCAACAAATGTAAACATAACAACGATTAGTTGGAAAATTATACTGATTTTTCTAGGTTCATTTATTTAAAAATAATTTTCAAGAAGACAACGATAAGCTGAAAAATTAATTTCAGAAAAAAGCTAGTCTCTTATTTATACTGATGATTATTCTAAATGAAAGTATCCAACTTTTGCCGTATAAAAAATCACATTAAAAGGACTATAATAAAGGTACAATTCTCGACTATTATCATCATCACACCTATCACTAGGTTTGTATCTAATTATTTGAATGAGTTGAAGAACTGAATGCCTTAATTTAACTAAAAATAAAAGCATTCAGCACTACTTTAGCATCAAAGAGACCTTTATATTTTTATTTCTTTATTTTTAGACATTAGTGTCACAATTTCAAAGGATTTTGATCAAACTTTGGTTGCATGATTTTTGTATCATCAACCTTTGATGATTGAATTTCACAATATTGCTTCTTAATTGTTCTTTTTTTCTTCTGTGATGCTCTAATATAAAAGTTAAATAATTTAATAAATATTACAGAGTTCAAACCAGGGATCGAAAACCTTTTAGCTGTAATGCATCAAATCAGTTTATCAATATGAATCAGTATGTCACATTGTAGGAAATATTGGTACAATTTAATTATCTCTCCGAAAATTAGAGCCAGGAGCACACAGTTTGAGTTATACTTTATATTAATTGTGCATCAATTAAAGATATGTACTGAAATAAAAATAAACAATATAAAATGTAACAATTCCTTCATAATAAATGAAAAATTAAAATATTAAGAATATTTATTGCCAGTAGAAATAAAAAGATGGAATATAAAATACTCCGTCAATATGGTTAAATAATATATTAAAATTTTAATGGAAGCTTTTCCCTAAATTCTCTATTTAATATTTTAGGTATTTAATATTGTAAAATGGTGCATAAAGTGTCACTTTAAATTGTACCACGTGCCACAATTGTACCACAACTGACACACGTACTATAGGTTGCGGATACCTAGTTAAGGCATAGGGTAACTGAAAGTCTTCTTTTTCAAAATTAATATGAGAACTTGGAAAAAATGGACACACACAGTTTACACATTTGGCACGTGGTAGTCATCATCAAAGCTGAATAATTAAAATGTTGAAGGCGTATCATAACATTTATAATAAAACGATATCACTATATTGTCAATTATGATCATTATTAAAAGCATGTATGTGTAGATTGTCATTTGGGCTGTTCCTACATTGATTAATAGCATGAAATACAGATGTCTTATTTTGCTAAAAGAAACAGTAGCGTAAGTTATTACAATGTTTTCTGCAGACTATTTTATCAGACTAAATTAGATAATCGCAATTATAGCTGAAAGATATGGAAGCGTTATAAGAAATATGCTCAAATAAATCTTAGATCAATTTTAGAAACAGTAATGTTTAAACAAAAATTTAAAAAAATTCTTAATCAAAAGTAGGGTAAAAATCATTTTTAGATCAAAATTTAGGAATCCTAGTATAAATATAATAAAATATTGATTTAACGTCTCTGCAGTTATGGAGGTTCCTAGTGATTCTTAAAACACTTTAAATTAAAAATCCTGGTCCAATTAGAATTAAGTACCACATGTTTAAAAGCTCAACAAGTGTTTCTCCTGGCTTTCTTTGAAGAATAAGACATGTCACGAATTATTGCGAATTGACAGCGTGTTTTATTTAATGCAAAATTATGACATATATATTTGGGAAAATCACTCTTCTTATAATATAAAAATCTTACACCAAACTTTTATTTTAAATTTATTCTAAATTCTATATTCAAAATACTTGTAACTAATTCATAAATTGTAATTAAACAGAACTAAAGTCGCATATAACATTTTTATTAACAGTTTTTTTTTAAAGATTGAAAACTTTATTATGAAAGGTATTATTTTTAATTTCTAATTTCATCTGAAAATATACTATTTTCTTGAAAATTGTTTTTAAGAGAAAGAATTTTATGGTACATTCGAAAGTTTTATATTTTATCGTAATTTAACTGAAATTACTGACTACAAATACCGTCCTAATAAGAATTCCAACCCGATTTCCGAAAATTTTCATTATAATGCAACGTTCGCCCTTTTGGGCTTCATTCTAAAGAGTTTTGCTTTATATGACCCAGTCATTGAATTTTATTAAATTAAAAATATTAAAATGAAAAATAGTAATTAAATTTAACTATTTTTGATTTTGGTTTGCATTTTGAAAAGATGCGTTCTTCTAATTTTGACTATTTTGCAATAAAAGATACAAAAACATTTTCGAATTCTTATTCGAAGAAATTCAGACATTTTTAAAATCACTTTGCTGAGATTGCATTAAAATATTTTGGAAAACTTTCAGTAGTATAAGATTTCCGTTCCAGAGTGATTTCCACTCTAAAGAGACTTAAAGATATATGATCTTCTACTGAATCGCTATTAAACTGTTTCTTAAATTTTTATTTTTCAATTTTAAAATTAAAGATGTGTTCTTTCATTCTTGTCTATTCTACTATAAAAGATTCAAGTTATCTACTGAATTAAGAATTTTTTATAAACATTGGGGAAATAAAAATTGCATCAGAATTTTAAAAAAAGTTCACTGTTATGAAATTTCCGATATAACGGATTTCACTCTAAAGTCACCTAAATATATTTTATCTGTAACTGATGCATTTTTAAATTGTTACTTTATTTTTCCATTTTAAAATTAAATGAAAAATTAAGAATATAATAAAATTTCTTGTCTCTTATGTCATAAAAATCAAGAACATTTATAATTCGTATTCGAGTAAATTTAAGACTTTTTATAAAGTTTGGGCTCTTTGTAATTGTAATATTATTATTGTTATTAATCATAAAGTGGTTGTTTCTTTCATTCCAGTTTATAGTTTTCCAGTAAAGAACTCGTTTTCGAATTAGCGATAATGCTTAACAAATTTTAAATAGAACAAAAAAAAAGTAAAATGAAAAAGGCAAGACTAAACATCCACTTTATGGTTAGTTTATTTGTTTGTGAAAACTTTTATTGTTGTAAAATTTCTGTTATATCGGCGGAAAAAAGACTTGGATATAATTCTATCTCTTACTGATACAGTTTTTAAATCATTATTATTCTACGAATTTAATTTCTTTCACTATAAAACTGAAGTTGCGTTCTTTTACTTCGACCATAAAAGAATCAAAAACATTTTAGAATTACAAAATTTAGAATTTTTTTCCGCCTCTAATGGAGAGATGCATTTACATCACAAAATTTGGCGATTGCAACATCTTCTGCTCATTTATTTTCCAAGTTCGTCCAAGTATGGCAAACCTTGGGATCGTCATCGAAACCTTGTCAAACCCGCGCGTTCTTTTCGCGGAGGAACTTATCGTCATTTTGTTTCCACGTCTTTCCATTCATTCCAAAACGTAATTAGCTGTAATTGTTCGCGTACGTGCTTAAGAACACTTTTTTAGAATTCCTTGATCGACGTCTTCTGGATTTAGAAATTCCAAGTGGGCTTCTCTAACTGAGGGAGAGATGGGTGATGGTGTTGTTCAGCTGTCCCGAAGAGAAAACGAAAATATTTTTTAATTATCTGTTCTGTAGCAGGGGTGGAGCACGTTATCGTATATTGGCATCATGCAGAATTCAATCTGTTGAATACTTCAACCGTATTAATGAAACTTTTTTTGTTCCTTCGCCAACATGTTGTCTAGTTTTTCGACTGCAATTAAGTACCCAATCAGTGATGATAATGCTTGTTTTGATTGGATGATGTTCCTTTATTTATCCATCTGATTGCAGCTCTTAATAACGTGATTCGATTGATATTTTGTTTTTAAAATCTAATTATTACTTCATTAATATCTACCAGGAGTGAAAAGTAGTTTCCATAGTGTGGTTGTTACGCTTGCTTTCCTTTTTACCACTTGTCCTATTTAAAACTTGATGGATTTACTTGGTGTTTCTCAGCATAGAAATTTATTAATAAATTTGGCTCTCTATATTTAATGCAGTATTGCTTTGGAATAGTTTACTTTTCTCCCCGACCCCCAATTTCACTTTGACTATAATGGTTATGTCTAAATTAAGTTCTACAATTTTTATTATTTTGAGGAGCAGTGTGAAACATGTTTTACTCCAACTTTCAAAAAACATCGAAGTGAATTCAAGTTAAACGGAATCGATTTTTTTCTCAATTAAATAAAGAATATAAGTTTAAATAAAGAAAAAATAATTAAAGATTATAAATGAATTTATGACAAATATCACATTCATTTAGTACAGAAAAATACTCTATTTTGTAATGATTGTATATTTTAAACAATAGCACTTGCTTTTTTTTGTCACATTTTTTAAAATTTCTTACCTATAAAATGTTATTTTAATTATTATTTAGTACATACTGATATAACTCTTTTTTCTCAATTTAGAAAAACGACTTATAACTCACTTAAATTAACATATTTTTGGGGTTTTCTTGTTTATAAATAATTATTCAAACATAATACTTATTCAAAAACTATATACCTAATATTTCACAATTAGTTTAATAGTTTCACAATTAAACTATCTATGGCTATTCCAACATTTTACTCATTTAAAAACTTTACATTCTTTATAATTTAACTATATCAGCAAGAAAGTATGAGCAGAAAAAAAAGTCAACGTTTATTTAATTTGTCTAGTCTTTACATCAACTTAATGAGAACTAGCTGAGTTTGTTCAAAAGCTGATCATCCACTTTCATTCTCAAAGGTAAACACAGTTTTAGTTCTGTTTACAAATGTAATTGATGACAAATTGTTGTAAAAAATTATTAAACATGTAAAATTATTATGAATTAGAAAATGAACTAAATAACTATATATTTTTCACAAAAATCACTTCTATAATTGATCATTTTGAACGAGTATAATAAAACATATTGCTTACAGTAATTAGAAAAACATTGTCAATTTAAAAGTAATTACTGTAAAAAAAATTCAAATTCACAATGTATATAAATTTGAAATTTAAAAGATTAGAAAAAATTATATAAAAGAATTTTAAAAAACATATTTATCTAAAGACAAGCTTTATCGAGCAAATTTTATAAAACTTCTGAAATTTGTCCTAAATATCGAGTTATCCTGGATCAGATTTCTATTTAAGAAAACTACGTGAATGTGAATTTTACTGGGACTTTGAGAAAACTATGTCATGCTGAAAATTATGATTAAAACCTTTGGCATTTGATTTCCTTTATAAAATGTTAAATTATAAATCTGAATAAAGTAGCAGATAATCCATGATTATTATTTCTATCCAGCTAGGAAATTATGTTTTAATCAGTTACGCTACATCATTTCTGTGTTGAAATTATATAAAAAAACATCTAATAAAGCTTTCAAATCATCAAGTAGGAACCTTAATTTTAGTAAATAAACCAATATTTTATATAAATAAAGCAAATATACAAGTAAAGAAATCGGTATTTTAAGAAAAGGAACCAGTCCTAGTCTGAGAGACATGTTAGACAGGCTAAAATTGATAAGTACCTACAGCATAAAGGTAGATTCTAGACCATTGCATCCCTTCATCCTCGCAGACAGAATCAATCCAATGAATTGTTGAGCCAGATGCTAACTATACTACAGCGCTAACCATTCTTTCGCCAATATAGCATTTTTAAAATCTGTCCAAATAAATGTATCTTATACCAAATCGATACAATAAGCAAGAACTTTGTACCAGAAACCCTATCAATATCACCTCGACTTCTACTGAAATAATACGATTCCTTAATGAATAAGTTAAATACTTTGCGTTTCCTTAATGAATAAGCTAGGAAAATCAGGAATTTGTTTCAATATAACGACTATTCATTATATTTTGTTCGGTTTGCCGAAATATGCTATTTGCGTTTCCTGTTCTACCAGACGAAAGAACACCTTGATATATGGCATTTTCTTTCCATTATGAATATTAATTTCCGATAAGGTTTTAATGAATCCGAAATGACACGAGGAGCATATATAATTAAATATCTCCTACCACAAACTGTCCACGGTCATTCATTAGGCCATACAAAACGTCCAAGACCATCAGTTGTTCTTTGTCGAACTCTTCCTTCCATTTAATTATGGTCGCTTCTTTTTCTCGTCTGTGTGCTGCATAATAGAGATGGTTGCCCAGTTGGTGACATTTCTGTAGTGTGAGAAGCTGCGTCACTTGTATAATTATCGTCTGTCACACTTGAGACGGAATTTATCGTTGCGTGTGTCCAAACCCTTCACACGTGTTCCCGATTATCGCCCGAGATCAGGGACCTCCCGATCATCCATTTTGTCAGGATTAAGTCAAAAAAGCATCCATTCTTTTTACCAGAAGATTCTTAAGAAATGTGAGGATTATGTACCTCGAACACTACACCGCCCACAAGAACTTTTGCTTATTATCAAATTGCTTCGCTTTTAATTTCTTTTCCTATGAAATATTGTTTTCATGATGGAATAACTTATTTAATGAAAATCTGCATCTATTTCCTTTGTTGTAAATCGGTTGATCGGTTATGAATGTCGTATGGAATAATAATCATATTATATTAATTCTATACTTCACCATACAATTAAGCTACATTTCACCTGATTAAACCTCGTGATTGCTTATGAATGTGATATGGAATTAGTCAGATTAAATTAATTCGATGCTTGCAACTATATTTCATCTGATTGAACCACGTGACCGGTTATGACTGTGATTAGATTAAATTATTTTAATACGTTTAACTAATTCATGTATCATCCTTTTAACAATATGACCGATTATAAATGTGTGTTGTAGAGGTTTATTTAGAGATTAAATTACTTCAATATGTTTATGACCAGTTATGAATGTGGCATGGATTTAGTTGAATTAAATTATTTCAATACTATTTGTATACAGGCCAGCTTGACTGGTTGCCTATTTCAGCTGACTAAACCACATAGGGAGCTGCTTGTAATTTTGAAGCGTGGCTAAATAGTGAATCTTAAGTTTGCAAGAAACGACACATTAGACGTTACAGGCGTTATTTTATATTCGCCATTTCTTTTAACGTGTCAAGTTTCAAACTCACAACTTTCCTTTTGTAAAACTTCCTTAAACTATCGTTATCATCAGCGATTTTTTTTTCTTTCTGATTTCAAATACTTGAGGAAAAGCATATCTGCCATTAAATGCTTTACTCCAGCCGATTGTGTTGTTCCAGTGAAATATGAGAAAAATACTATAAAAGTATTTTCTTAAGTAATAATTTCGATTCTTTCGCTCTCTTCCAATGGTATGAAGTTAAGCTCATTAAATTCTGCATTAAACTCATTATCTTGACATATTTAATTGAGTAAAAATGTGAAGAAATTAAGGGAAGGGAAACATAAAAATGTTTTAATGTTAAACAGACTCTATATATATATATATATATATATATATATATATATATATATATATATATATATATATATATATATATATATATATATATATATATATATATATATATATATATATATATATATATATATATATATATATATTATGAAAAAAACATAAAATTGACAAAATCGTCGCCAAAATTGCGAATTGTCTTATTTTTTACTATTTAATTTTGTGAATCAGTTTTACTTGAAAACTCTCTCTATTCGGAATTTTTTTAATCTTTTATTAAACATTATAGAACAAGTAAGTAATTTTAAGGATTATTATCATTTACTAAAAAATTTATGCTACATACTCACAATTACTAAGCCGAGCTGGCAGCCGAGTGGTTAGCGCTCTTGCCTTCGGTTCAACAGTTCGTGGGTTCGAATCCCACCTTGGGCATGGATATTTGTAGTGGTTCGGAATCCACTTTAAACCGTAGGTCCCTGTCTAATTAGCTCTCGTGTGCAAAAAATGACCGTTGAGCGACAAACAAACCAAACCATACTCACAATTACTAAAAAAATTGTCTACTGAATACAGATTAAATAGTTAAATAGATGTATTAATGCAAACTTCTCTATATAATGCGTTTTAATTTTGCCATTAACCAACTAATTATGAATTCATCCTTGGTTTAACTTAATCTTAAAGAATAAATAAATAATCGCCATTAATTAACATTGACTTCATTTAAAACAATTATTGAGCAATAATAATTTATTATAGAGTATATAAGTTAATTTAATTTTAGACTATATATATACTCTCTTCTTAACATCATACGAAATAAAAACTTAAAAACATGCAACTTGTCTAGTAATTTAAATGAAAAAATTTATTCTAATTATGCAAGCGTTAATTATTTAATGAATATGAAATTTTTAATTCCTTAATTATCTTTCTAATTTAATTGGAGAAGTATTAATCACAAAATGGTAGAATTAACTAATTATGATATGCAAATTCAATGCAGTATTCGCTTTTTTTCCCGCAAAAATGAATGCTTTTTCGAGCAATTAGTTTGGTTTAAAATACTTACGCAGAGGTACGAATCGAACGCTTGAACTGTAAAACTGAAGACCAGAAGATTAACAATTTCTTAGAGCGGTGAAAAGAGTTTTGTGTCTCGTTTAACTCTGCCACGAAGCTCGCTTGCTTTTAGTCATAAAGTTTCCACAAGATGACTTCTCCTGCCGCTGTTTCGTACATTATAGGATGAATGCATGTGATAAATTGATCTTCCAATGATTTTCTATTAATTTTACTGCATGCAGAGAAACATAGCAAAATATAATAATAGTCGAAATACTCAAAAAACTTTGAAAATAGAAAAATCTTTAATCAGAGTTCTTTCACAATAAAAGAGAATAAACATATTTTGTAAATTTGTTAGATATTGTTAGATACAGGATGTTATCAAAACAATGGAAGCACCTTAGATTTATAGAGAATCCTTCATTAATATGGTGTGGAAATCAGTTTAATGCAGATGCTTGGGAATCAATTCGTACAAGTGCTGAATAGGGTTTATAGGAATATTGTACCATTCTTCATAGAGATATTGTGAAAGTTCTGGGATGGATACTGGTGGAGTATATCAATTTGTCCATAACAGTTTAATTGTATTGTTTCATGGATATGTGCAATATCATGCAGGAAAAATTCCATCTCCTACAGAAAACAAAGTTTGCATCATAATATAGACCAGGTCAGCTAAACTTTCCGTATACTTCTGTATAGTGATCCTTCTTTTCAGAAGGGTCATTACGAGTGATCAAGCAAAAAAGCATGACGTGGCTACTCATATCATGACAGATTCACCTAAATGCTTAACAGTTGGAAACAAACAATCACGATCTTAAGTTTGTGGTGTTTTCCATCCTACTGTGTGAAACAGTAGACGATTCCTCAGACCTTATTACTGTTTTCCTTTAATAATTCAGGTTTTGTAAGTGTGACATTACTGCAGACGACGTTTGTCATTAACATCGGTGAAAAGTGGCTTGGGAATTGCTGCTCTGCCGTAAATGCTTTGTTAATGAAGGTGCATTCTAACTGTTATCATTGACACCGGAGAATCCAGATGTTAATTGAGCTCATGGCTCATTTATGCTGCAGTTGCTCGCTTTTTAGACATTACAATTCGCTTCAGTACATCATATTTCACCGTTTACTTCTTCAAAAGGATGAATAACTTTAAGGAGTTTCTTTAATTCGGATTTTGCATTGTTTGTTATGATACAGAATAGTTGGTCAATCAGATTACTTTTAGATAAATACTTTTCTAAATATCAGTAATATTAATATTATATGATGCCATGGCCCACTTCTTCCTATATAAAATCTTAATTTTTGTGATGAGACCCTGAAATAAGGTTACATAACTGCTTCACCCATTTCTTGGTTTTCTTAACAATGACAAAATTCAAAAACCACCAACTTTTCCTGTTTCAAATAATTATCTACAGATTATATTTAAAAAAATTATAGTTTTTACTGATATTTATGATAAAACAATTTCATTTTATGGGTCTGTTTTTAGTATCATGGTAGAAATATTGATACTTAGGAAATAAGAATGTTATACTGTATCTTCTACTGTATTATATGTCATACATCGAAGGATTTCTGTATAATGAAACCACCCTGTTTGAACTCTTACCTTTGTAAAGGGTTTATAGGGAAAAAAATGAAGATTAAAAATCTCATTCATGGTAATTTGGAAAGAGTTATTTTTTAAAGTTATATAAGCCAACATACTTAATGTGATTTTTAGTTTTTAAAGTATAACTTAGCAATAATAGATTTGCTTTCCACTTTGGTTCAAGTCTGAATTAATTTGAAATTCAATTTAAACTTAGATTCTTGATCCAATTAATCCTAATTTCAAAAAAATAAATAAATAAAGTAAAATATAAAAGTCGTATAGCATTATATAACTCAAGCCCCTCACAATTGTTGTTACTTTACTTAATCAGGACAAAAAACAATATAAAAGTTTACTGTTTTCATTTTATATTCTTCTTTTTCATCTTCAAAATTCAATTTTCTTGAAGAAAATAATAAATAAAAATATGTTAACTCTCTAGAATGTTGATATGGGAAGAATGTTATTATTTTTTAATATTTGGTTGTCAGTCGAAATTGAGAATAATGTTTTAATTTTTGATAATTATATGAATTTTAACTGGCAACTAACTGAGGCTAACTGGCTTTACTTAATAATTATAAGCTTAAGTTAATGCGATAAAATATTTTCTTTCCCATCTTAAATACACTTAAAGAAAAAATTTGACTACTTAATAATGTCTCAATATTCTATAGAACACTAGTTTAAGTGAAATTATTTTTCAATATTTGTTACTTAGTAGGTTGAAATTCTATAAAATTTGGAAAAAATCCCTTTATTATTATCATCTGCTTATTGCTTAACCGACAATAAAATGCCTCTAAATTACTGGAAATTTTTATGCATCTTTCAGAAATAGTGGAATTATATTCTTTTTGAGATTGTTAAACATTTTTCAAAATCAAGTAAAAGAAATGTAGAGCAAGATCTATAGTATAAATTCGATGATCTGTGGAATAATTCATCACCAAATGATACAGCAAAGATTTAGCATAACATTAGCAATGTTGTATATGTGTTTTTAACTGTCGTAGATACAAATTTAGGAAGTAATTGAGATAGTTTAATTTTTTTTTTTAATATTTAAATATTTAGTTCTTTAATATCATTGCTGTAAAATAACACATTTAATGTTTGTAAAGGTATTGGTTAAAGGAATCTATGTGTCCATACGTCGTTAATATTATGATTTATTAATTATCGTATGTCACTGCTGTTATTAATTAAATTAATATTAATTATTCAAAAATGCTTTCAAATACAAAAAATTCATTTATCCTTAAAACGAAACATAAACAAACAGCAGAGGGTCGATGTCACGTGATTTGTGACGTCACGCAAAATGACTCCATTAAAGCCTCCAGTTTGGCGAAATGTTTATTTATAACAATTATATCACAATATTAAGATACGCTGTGATGTAGTTGTTAGTCGTGGCATGTCCATCGAAATTGGTTCGGTTTTCATTGCTTAATGTTTCTTCCCACCATTTTGGCACCAACAATAATTCAAACATTATGAGTCAATTACGATATTAAATGAGATCTATTGATGAAATTAGAATTTCTGCCGATACAACTCAAGAGCGGGAGAAGAATAGTAAAATGTGGTCGATCATCATTTTTTTCCTTCCTTCTTACTTCAGACATTTCCCTTTTGTCTACTTTAACCAGGTGCATTCTAATGTGCTTCTTAATCACTTGCGAACAGCGATCACCTTCGCTTAATGGAGTGGATACACCAAACAAACCCTTCATTATGGCCGGTTCTGGCCATGAATGACAAAGAAGCATCCCTTCAGCCATCTTTTTTTCTTTTCCGACAACCCCGACTACTGTGGCTCGGTAATGTCTTCGATGGACGACTTCGCGATCAGAAAGGTTTTTGTCAGGCTGCTTTCTTCTTTTTGTGGGATTTCACGAATGGGTGGTCTGTTCTGCACGCACATGCTAAGTTTGCCGTGGAGCATCGCGTGGAAAAGTCGGAAAACGTTCTTTGCTTGTAAATTTATTATCTTACCGATATGATTTGTGCTTCAGGTTCGAACTTTTGAAAATGAAAGAAATTCAATTGCATTTGCAAGTAGATATGTTATTAAAATAATGTTTAATGAAGAGAGCAACTTACAGACGTTATCTCCTAGTTGAAAGTTTGGAAATTTGTATTGGAAGAGTAAGCGATTTCTATTTGTATGACATCTTTAGAGACGTATATCAGTGCAAGGAACTTTTACCTATAACCAGAAAAAATTCTCGTACGCACATTTTTTTTTAAATTTTTTTATTATTTTGAATGACTGGCAGCAAGAAGAAAGACAAAAATACAGAATAAAACAGAGAGCAAAACAAAAATACAAAGAACACTGTTGTGAATGAGTAACGCAAACTCTTTCTCGCTTCACAATATCGCTGGCAGCGGCATAGAGCAGTACATGTCTGCAAATGTCGAATATCTAGTACTTGGTGTGATTTGCTTTGGGGACAATCAGGAGTGTGGAGAATTTTGAACCAGTGCAGATGTTTGAAAAAGCATTCATGGCCAGTTGAGAGGTTAAGCATAGCACTATGTCATACTACTATAAAGTTATGCTTTACAAACCATAATTTATTTATTCTAGATTTCAAGCTTCTCCAAAAAAGATCCCTTGATTTCTTTTTAACGTATAGCTGTATTCCAAAGAAGTTGAATTTAAACGTATAGCACAATGTTTACAATCACAAATTTTCATTAAAATGAAAGTTCGTACAGCGAACACATATTAGTAAGAAGCCACTGTAATCTGACTGTTTTTGGGCTTCATTCATACTATCGGAAAATAGGGAATTGGAAACCCGGTTTAAATGAAAGTCTTGGGGTTATTTGCTTGGTCTCTGCTTCTAAATTACGAAGACAACCACTCTATACAAGATGCACGGGAACCCTAGCATCTTCTGTCTAACTGATAAAGTCCTACTCGATTTTAGATTCATGGTGCCCATTCATTTCGATATTTGTCCAGATTCCTCTCTTAATATCTACGATTGCTACAAAATATGAAAGGAAAACTTTTAAAGTGTCAAAAAGAAGAAAAGCAATTATTAAATTCTTGCAATTCATATTTGCAATATT
This sequence comes from Latrodectus hesperus, assembly GCA_037975125.1. Taxonomy (NCBI): domain Eukaryota; kingdom Metazoa; phylum Arthropoda; class Arachnida; order Araneae; family Theridiidae; genus Latrodectus; species Latrodectus hesperus. Next base: position 84,117,464 of record CM075850.1, read on the forward strand.
TGCGTTTCCAAATAAAGTTCCATTGCCGATAATGAAATGCTTTTTTTTTCCTTCCTTATACAAGCTCGTTTGACAAATGAAAGAAATGCATGACAGATCCGATTATTTGGTATTCAGTTCACTTTCGATATTTGCTGCCCGTTTTAATTTCTCAAGAATGTAAACTGTAGATTGAAATAGCAAATTTTTTGAATTTTGAAATTAATACTCATGGTTTAGGGAAATTTTCGAACGTATGCGCCAATGGTAATGTCGTTTCATTAAATAATAGAACATATAATAAATATATGCAACAGATGAAAGAAAGCGAAGTTTAAAATATGACCGATAAATCTACATACAACATGATTACAAGGGACAATCATATCAATAAAGAAAGTAAATAGCAAAATGATAATGAAAAAAAATGGGTTTGAAAAACATTGACAAAATGAATCTGTATTTAAATTATAGATTCATTTAAAAGAATCTGGTTTATTTTTTGGTAAAAATTAAAATTAGGTATTATTTATTATGATTACTTACTGATACATAAGATTTTATACTGTATAATTTTTTTTCCAACGGCGGGCACATATAGTTAGCTATTACTATTAATTTTTACTACTGTATACAGAAAATGACAGCTTTACCAATCTTAAAATAAAAGTAACAAATTAAAGTATGAAATTTTTTATATAAATTGAGCAAATGGAATAAGTGTTATTTAAATTTTTTATATTAATAATTTTTAATCACAATTTATTTATTTATTTTTTGATTTAGTGGATAAATAAGGACATCTTAATATCAATAAAAGTTATTTATTGTCAATCTAAGGCAAATCTCATGTCGAAGTAAATCTCTTTATAGAATAAGTAGTCTTTTACGACATATATAATTTGTTGCACACTCTTCTTTTCATTAGAAATAATGTTGTTATTAACTAACCTCGAAATGATACGCTTTAATCTGCATTTCATTCAACTTCTTTGTTTGAAATCGTCAACAGAGTCATTTCCATACCTGAAATACTCCGCCAGATTATGTCTTAGACTTGTTTGATTGGCTTGAGGGCTTGAGGTTAGACAAACATGCTGGCCATATCACTCTTCCATTTTAAAACTCTCTGCGAAGATGAAAATTGTAGTCATTCATAAAATAGCAGAATCCCTATTGACTGTATATTAAGTTCTAATACGTAAGATCTTTTATTACCATTTTCCAGTCACATTATTGCTGCAAATGATGTATAGGTCTGTTAATACTTTTATTATTTCCGTATAAATATTTTACTGATACTGAACAGAGCTTGCACAAATGCAAGTTATTTCTCGTTATTCATTCATATCAGACTTGAATCATAGATAGAAATTCTATAATTCTATTCTTTATATTCAGAGTTTCTCAATTAATTCATTCTTTCTAATGTCACGTTGTTATTAAAAGGTCGAATGTCTAAGATGCTTCTTTGGTTAAGCCTTTTCCCACACTGTTTGGATCTAGATCTTTTGATCTATTAACAAAAAGAATTCAGTTTTTGCGAAATATGAGTGTCATTTCAAAGATCAATCAAAGTTGAATATCAACTCTCATTTACATTATATGCGTAGAGACAAGCGACAAAAAATTAATGAATAAATATTCAGCAGTTTTTATCTAATATATCTCTATCAAATTCTATCTTAAAATATTTATTGTAAATAATCCGAATAATAAACTACAATAATTTTTCCTTTATAAGTTTCTTAAATATTAAATTCTTACATAATAATTCTTACTTTGCTGTTATAGTCGATAATTTTTCTCAGCAATTTACTATTTGGAATCACTGCTGTGCTATTTATGAAATTTTACTGTGCCAAATGTTACACAAAACTATACGAATCAACTATTTTATTGAATATGTTTATTATTTATATTATAATACGTGACAAAATTTCACCAATTCATCTTGAAGTTTTCAATCATTTTAAGATCATTGTCATGTAGATTATTGCGAAGAGTTATTTTTTCGATGACATGAAGAATTACTTTACGATGCCATTACAAAAAAATTATTTTTCGATGACATTACGAAAAATTATTTTTTCGCTTTCAATAATTAGTAATAAAAGAGACAATTTTTCAAATATTTTATTTCTTCCATAGTCGATAAAAGAAAGCATTCTCCTTAACAATTTCATAGATAAGCAAGTTCTTGAAAATTTCCTTTTTTAAATTCATGTATTTATTTTTGAAAAGCCACATTGTTCTTAGCCACATGGATAACAAATTGGTATTATTAATTCCTTCGAGACAGGCAAGTTCCAACTCAGACAAAATGCAATGTTCCTTAACAATGCCCTCAACCTGTTAAAACAGCGGTGTTCGTCTGAAGAGGTAGCCGTTCTGACCCTTCGCTGCGGGGCACCCCACTGATTTTGGGTGCGGCAACAGGCCACCACGTTACGCTCCCCTCCCCCTTATTCGGCTCGTTTTTGTCACCCGCCCCCCAACTCGGTTTTATTAATGACTCGAAAGGCGCATTGGTCGGCTTATTTTCTTCTCTCTCTATAAAGTTTTAAATTGATTTTCACCTTTGAGCTTGTTGACAAAGAAGTGCTGTCGATTAATCGGTCTCGGACGACACTGGGTCGCTTTATTTTTAAGTATCTGTAATCCTGTAATAGGCCTTCGCGAGTTTGCAAGTTTGTTAGTAGTGATTTATACTCATTTAGCTTGTAAGATCCGACACTAGAATGTTGCCATTTAAATAAATAAAAAAAAGAACTATAGTCTTGCTTCTTTATATCAAGCGTAGCAAGGTCGATTATTTCAACGTCTATAGGCGTGGAAACCGAATTTTGCTCTCAATTTATGTGAATGAGAACATTGCAAGTTTGTCATCACGCTGATCGTTACTATAACAGTTGACTGAAGAAGATTGGCCGTATCATAACTTTACACGAAAAATATGCAGTACAGTTAATTATGGTTTTAGTAATATCTTCCCTCCCCCTCTATAAATTATCGTATTCTGGAACTGGTAAGATTATATATTACTAATGCTGTTTTAAAATGTTTTAGAAGTTGATTTGTATACGAAATACAAATATAAACGGATTACTTTATTACTAAAAGTGGGATCAGGCTGATCTCTACCTGTTCGGATAGCTTTATTTTTGCAAATATGTTAGCTTTTGTCAATAGAAGATTATTTCTTTTCTAGTTTACATAATTTTTTTTATCGTTTTACTTGGACCCATTCATAAGAAGTAATGATTGGCTCCTATTTACTGGACATCCTGATCATCTTATGTTTGAGTGGAGTTATTTTTTTGATCGTTTTGTGTGTTGAACTTTGTTTATTGGAGGAAAATGTCAAGAAGCATTGACAAACTGGTCTCCCTTTGGCCTTGTAGTAAGACAACGCTCGTTCTTTACTATCTATTATTGAACAAGGGAAGTTTGATATTATGCTTCTATTTTTTTACATGCATGTCTGCTGGAATGACTGTGAGTTTTCCGGGTTTTCTCCCTTTTGACTCTTGAATACGTCCTACTATCAATGAAAAGAAATCCTGGAACAAAATTAACGCAGTAGATGTTAAATCGCGTTACAACAGCCGTCAACAGTAACTCTGCCCACTACGCTGTGCCAAAAGTATTGATAAATTAGAGGCCAAGAGCATAACTGCTACATGCCTATACTTAGTATGAAATGATAACTGATTTCACACTCGCCATGTGACGAAGGGCGGACACGTATAAGCCCATAAATATTTTTGAATTTACCTAAGTTTTAAAGTTATTAATTTAAATCCATCTTTATTGTTTAATTAATTATTATACATCAAAATGTATTAGTTATTTTATTGACATCTTATGTTATACCAAATGTTTGTGAACGTTAATAAATACTAATTACCTTTGTATCGACTCTTTTTATTGCTTAGCAGTCTTGAAATTTCATTGACTAATTCTTATTTTAAATTTAAAAATAAAGACGAATTGTGATCTTGTTGCCATTTTTTTCAACATAGTCTCGAAAATGTCTCTTTCTTACTATTTAATTCTAGATAATCGTAAAAATAAAAGAATCGTGAGTCCCCCTCCCTTCCATTTTAATTCAAAGAAATATCTTCTAAAACAAAGGCAACATACATTCACAAAATTTTACTTTAAATTATTGAACTTTTTCTTCTATTTTTTTCAAAATTCATATTTATTAATGATATGTTTGAATCGATATTTATTAATGTTAACATCTTATTATTATTCGCCTCAAAAGCGTTATTTTAAGGGGTCTTTTTCCATCATGTCGATATAATATTTATTTTCTTGCTTCTAATTTTTATGTAATTTATTATTCCATATGGAATTTTTAAAGTATTTCCTTTAAGAAAGAGTATAATGATCGACTTTCTTTCTTAACTGAATAAACTAATAGTGATTTATTTATTTGTTTTTTTCACTTACTTTTTTCCAATTTACTAAATCATATGCGGAAGATAATCTTTTACATAGTTATACCTCGCTTAGCTACGAAAATGCCCGGGGAAATGCATAATTTCAGCTTTACGAGCAGACGACAAGTATAGTAAAGAAAACTCTCGCCAAATGTGGCCTCTAATCTGCGGAAACCTTAAAATGATCCTTGTTTAAACGGTCGAGTACTTAGTTTCTTCTTCAAGATACTTACGGTCGTAAAATTTCTAAATCCACCTTTTGTTTCAGCTTCACTGCCGAGGTAAAAAACAATTCTCTTTATTCAACTAAATGCTGCCATTCGTGGATATAAAAAATGTAGAAAAAATCGAAAACTTTCTTTTATATCCATCTTGAACCGTAATCGTTTGAAAATTTGACAAAGTGCACCGAATCACGCCAATGTTCACCGCTGGCGAACTAAAGGGAAAAAATAATAATAAATACGGAATTCTTTTCTGTTTTCTTTTGTCTTTATTGGTTCGTTTTGTTACCTAGTAGCAAATGATTTTCTTTTCTCCTCTATTCTTTACTTCTTCTCCTTCTCTTTTTTTTAAATCTCATCTTAGGTTCTGACCTCACCTCGTAATTCGGATGCCACATTTTGACTCCCAACCGTGATAAATTGTCTTTAACTGTCATTCCCCAGCCTTAAGAATACGTTTCTAAGAGACAAAAAAATAAAAATAAAAATCTGCCCTACTCTTTCTCCTGTTATATGAAAAAAAGAGGGGGGAAATATTAGGGACCGAATGGAATAAGGGAGGGATATTAATTGCGCACCTCTGGGGTCAACTATGAAAAAAATAATAATTGTCAGATTTGTTTGGAAGATATCGTTAAGCAAATCAAGGTATGTAAGGATACACGAACGAAACAAAGGAATTCCACATAGCCAAAAGATAATGATTGCTTACTTATTATTCTTATTTATTTATTTTTGTCTTTTTTGATATTAAAATAATCACGAAAAGATAAATATCAAAATTATTATTTTTTCTTAACGCGATTTTTTTACAAGGATTCTCTTTACAAGACACTGTAATTTCTTTTTTATAAAAAATACCTCATAGCACAAATCACAGTATGAATCAAATATTCAAAATAGCTTTTATGAAAATAAATATAAATAATAGTAAATTGTTTTTATCTTTATCAGAATATAAAGTATGATAAATTATGTTTTTAGTTAATAACCTCCTGATACATACATACTTATATATATATATATATATATATATATATATATATATATATATATATATATATATATATATATATATATATATATATATATATATAACTTTCAAATGGTACAGAAATTAATACATTTATTTTTAATAAATTCACATAAATATTTATTTCATTTTTTATGAAGTTTTGATATGTTATTCATTGCATTCAAATTTAAACTAAGGGAAAAAGCGAAAATTCCCGTGAAGTTTAGAATAAACTTCAAAAAAATGTGGAAAGTTAATTTCACTAAATCGGAAAACGAAAGTAACTAAGATTAAATTGTACTCTGACAGAGTTGAAAATAAAATTAAATAGATAAATGTTAACAAATAATATAGGGAAATGAATATTATCGTCTGCCTAGCTAAAAGGAAGTAATTCTCTCTTTGTGAGTAGAATCGGAGAAAAAAGAACCTGTAATTTGTGTCCGCGGGCTGTAAACATTCCGAAATTAGGAATCTTTTTTTCTCCTTCCTAGGAAACAATCCCACATCTATTATCTTACTTGCTTCTCTTTTAGCTTCAATTATACTACCTGCTACAATTATCCTTTCCCATTTCAAGACATTAACCACTGCTCCAAGTTGGTTTTGTACCCTTCTCAATATTCCCTTTTTCCCCCGGTTTTGAAAATTTGAAAACGATGATCGCGTGACGTTCGTTTTTCGCACATAAGCGTTCGTTTTGTGACGCTTTCGGTGGTAACGGCTCAAGCCCGAAAGTCACGGATTTCGAGTTAAAAAGTTGCTTTTTTTCCTTCCTTTTTCTTCTTCTGGAGGAAGGGTGGTTTCGCTAAATGAAATGCTGCCACTTTACAGCATCGGAGAGAGAGCCAGGGCCGACCGATGTTGCTTTTGAATGTTTAACTAGCCATTGAGTTGTCATCGGTTGAAGATATAATTAGTCATTTCTCTGTGCGTTGACATATAAAATGGAAGATAAGCGGTTGAACATTTAAGTATCTTGCAAATTAATTAGTCGATGCATCGGAATAATAAAATGAAAATAATTTCTTACATATTTGCAAGAAAAGGAATATATTTAAGAAAAAAAAATGAAGACATAGAATTCTAAGATTCGTCTGAAAATAATTTGAAATTATGGAGAATCACTCTTAAATTTTTAATTGGATTGGTTTTATTTTATAATTAGTTTTTAAAGTTGTATTAGGGTGCACAGTATATTTATTTTATTATATTACCACAGAGTATTTATTTGCTCTTCTTATTTTTTTTAAAAAAAGTATTTTTTTATTTATAGTAAATTAAGAAAATCTGGCAAATGTAAGTGTTTTAAGACATTATTTATTCATTTTGCCATTTTATAAGTTCTATATTTATATTTAAATCAATGTTTCTATGGTTTTCGGAATTTTATATTTTACAATTGCTTTACTTTCCAATTATACTTTTTATCATTACCGTAGACTAATACAATAAAAAAAGAAATAATTAATAATAAAAAAGTTAGAATATACGATGACATAATTTTCTAATTTTAAATGATTTATATTTCTTACAAGAGTAAAAATTCATGTTATCTTGTCAGCACGATTGTCTTTAACAGATTTTCAGCTAAAGTGAAAATTGTAGTTTTATTCATCAAATTGATACAAAAAATCGCCAAATAAGAAACAATTATCTTGTTTTGTTGAATATTATTTTGCACATTTGTGGTTTATCTGTTAAAGCCTAAAAATATTCAACTAAGTAAACTGTAATGATTATGCTTTGCAATATTATTTATGAAACAGCTATCAAGATAATGTTTAAAAATGCTTACCTGTTGGATGTTTTTGATTAAAATATCCTTAAAAATAAACAATGCATAACTTTAAACAAGATACATTAATAATAATTTAACGAAAAAATGTTAAAATTTTCAAAACTAGGAAAGTAGTTTAAAAATTAATATGGTAATTTTTAAGTTTATGAAATCAGCTGCGATCAGATATAATTTTTTATTTTTCATTTAAAGAGTTCAATTTTAGACTTTTGAAATTAAATATTTCTGTGTATGAAAAAAACTAGCCAAATAAAAACTTTATTTAATTTATAATTTTAACTGTAATCTATCGTTTAAAAGTAATTTTTTTTATTTAATAGAAGTTTATTTTAATTAAATACATTCCATTTTTTCGATAAATTATATTGAGAAAGTTCGACAATGTTTTTTATATTCGTAATAAGATAATATTTGATTTTAAGGATTTAATTTGAATTCAAGAATTTATTGCGTTCTATTTGGGATTTTTATTTATTTTTTGCCATTTTTACCTTCGGTTCAACAGTTTATAGATTCGAATCCCTCCTTGGGTCTTGGGTTTGGATGGTTGTAGTGGTTCGGAATCCAATTAACGTCTTGGGTCCCGGTTTATTTAACCCTCATGTGCGGAAAATGACCGTTGAACGATAAGCAATCCAATTTTTCGTATTTTGTTTGAATTTAATAAAAAATGTATTAATTGATGAATAATCCTCAACAGCTGAGCTAATAGTACAATCCCAGCGCTGAAGTTTTAAGATCACCCGTTCGATTCCTCCTCATATATGAATATAAATTAGATAGTACTTCACAATTTTTTTTTAATCCATGGTTGCGAATAGCACCAGATTTTATGTACAAAAAGTGGTAGAATGACGGGTTAACCAGCCCAACCAAGCTTGTGAATGAAAAATAAAACATTAAAAAGTTAAACGAATTTATTTTAAATGTTTAATGACTTTAAAATATTAATTGATATTTTTATTTTCTATAATTAAGAATTATTAAACGAATTAGTAAGAATATATTTCTGAAGCGTCATCACATAGAGAGTTTCATGGAAACTATCGTGTAAATCATTATGTGTTATGTAAAATAAAATATTTCAGCAAAACTTTTAATGAAAAATGAAACAAATTTTTTTTTAAATAAAATGCTTAAAATTATGACAAATAACTACGCAGGATGGATGTAATTACAGTCAGCAAAGGGTAATCTCTTAGAAATTTGACTGAACAAGTCATCATATTACTTACAGGTGCATGTTTGGAAAAATGAAGATAGCACTTCCCTATCTTTTGTTCATCAACATCTCTGACTGTTCATTTATTCCCGGCGTCACAAGGCGCTTAAATCATTCCCGCGTACCCCCAAGCGAAGTGCATATCACACTTTGCAGCTCGTACCATCAGAATGTGCTGTCAAAGCAGTGAAACGATAAACACTGTTCATAACGTGTTTCTTTTGTCAGGAGCATGGTAATAAGCGGCGCTTCTTATTATCAAATCTGAAAGGCTGTTCTGCTCCGAGCAGCAGCCAGCTTTGCAACTCGAAACAAAGCCTTCAGCTTTTCGCGCCAGTTGCAGAGCAATGTTTACCATTGCATTTGGCGATGCATTCATAATAATGTTATTCGTCTTGTTCCGAGATTGAGTTAGGACGAATCTATTATCACAAAAGTGACGGTGAGGTTGTAATGAAAGAAAGGAATCAAAAGACATAGGACTTGAGGGAAAAAATGGCTTAGCCACTAATCAAATATGCGTAAAACTTTTCTAAATTTGAAAGGAAAACGAAGTTCTCTTTATTTGGTACAAGATCAAAGGGCATAATAATACGCAGAGCATGCCTAATATATCTTCAAAGGTTTCATATGCGGCGACCATGAATAATTTTAATTCCCTTTTTCTCTTCTTTTTTTTTTTTTTTTTTTCCCTCCAATCTTTTGACAGAAAGATTTTTTTCCCCTTTTCTTTAGTCCTTTCTCCTTGTTGGGAAAAAAGTTAGTAATTTTTTTTTGTGTGTGTGTTTCTCTTTCAGGGGTATATAATAACTTTCTGATATGTTTCTTTTTTTAACCCTTCTACTACAATCACTAGAGCATAAACTGATTTTAGAATTTTTCTCTTTTTATTTCCGCATTAGTGTTATATTTCCTCTCTTCTTTTTTCCCCTATGTATAATGATGTTTTATTTTTTTATTGGAATTCTCTTTGCGAGTGTAAAATTATTTTTTTGTTATCTGTCGTCCCTTCGAGTTTTCGCTTTTTGAAACTGATATTAGAAAAGCGACAATGGCTCAGATTGTTTTAAGAACAATAACTTCATTGAAACGAACTCATCTTTTTACTTAACCTTTTTATCCTTTTCCACGGCAGCAGTGGTGGTCTGTTAACGATCGTTTGCGCATAATGCAATAAAAAGACGGAATAAAAAAAACTGCGGATATAATTTAATGGCACTTTTTTCTCGTTTGCGTCGCCTAATCTTTTTGCCTCAAAATGAAAGCAACACGTGGCAATTTTTTAAAAAGAAATATTTTTTATAAGAAAATTTTTTTCTTCTTAAATTTCACATATTTTCTTTTGTCATATCTAAAACGGAAAATAAATTATTTTTTTTCATCAAAACGTCAAAAGAAATAGTTATTTTGTAAGTGGGCAATTTTGCGTAATCATTAGCATTTTCATTTATGAAAAAGAACCCATTTTTTTTTTAATTCGCAGCAAATATATATGAATATAATAGGTAAGAAAGTTGGCAGAAAAAAAAATTATCGTCTGCGATAACGCTTGAAAGAAGAATAATTATAGTTCGTGATCCAATTTATGTAATCATGTGATCTACATATCCTTGTCTTTATATTATCTTTTTCCATGGTGCGGAATAATAGGTAAAAGTTGAAAAAATAATAAACGCAACTATTTTACTTATTAATTTAAAGTTTTCATGTATTAATTTTAACTTTTTTTATGCCTTTAAGCTGTTATATCATTATATCTACCATATTATAAGTTCTTTATTGCTCTATATATATTATAGCAAAAGTATAATTTATTGCCATAAAAGTTTCCAATAAAAGATTTTGATTTAAAATTTCAGAATATAATTTATAATATTTTTAATGATATTTTTGATTTTAAATAGTAATTTATTAATAATATTTTTGAAAAAAGATGGGATATTTATTTCTAGACTAAATAGATAATACTAAAACATAAAATTTAATCATTATTTATATATATATATATATATATATATATGCATAAACTGTAAACAAAAAGTCATTTTTAAAAAACATTTACTCTGAGCTATAATTTTATCCATATAATAATTTAAATAAAATAATATTTGCTAATTTTTTAACATTCGTATTTTGAATGTTATTAGGGAATAAGAACAATTTCACTCTTGTCACATAAAAAAATTCATTATTTAACTGATTTTTCAAAAGGTACTCAAAAGAGGACTGTTGTTAAAAATTAATTTTTAAAATAACAATTTTAACTTTTATACATTTATTAAATTACGCAAATGCGTTTCAAATATATGTTTATGTTTTCGAAATGTTATCCATATAAAATATAATAATTGTTCTATATTTAGTATTGAAATGCTGAATTAGATAAAGAAGTGCTCAATAAGAAAATACAACCAGACATCCATCAATGAATTAATAGACTGTTTTAAATCACTTATACACAAGTTAGCCAATTGTGTTTAAAAAATATTTTATTAATTAGTTTTTCTTTGGGATTCAGATAAACTAAAATTGGCTACTGCAAGATTAAATTCTTAAAAGTAGGTGGAATTTCGTATCAGTATCCTAAAAAGGGGAAAAAATCTTTTAATTCGAAATATTACATAATAATGATTTTAAAATGATGCATTTTGGAATTTTTTTTATTTTGGATTAAATACTTTCAGAATAAATCTAATTTCGGAATAAATAAAAAAGATTGAACTTTAGATTTATTGAAAATTAAATTGTAACAGTAAAGTAAATTTTTTGATCGAAACGAACTATTATAAAATTGCTTTTATCGTAATTTTTTAAAAGAAAACCTTTTATGATTACACTAATGAGGAATTAACATTGTTTTGCTGTATAAATGATAAACACTTGTCAAAGACACCGTCAGATAATAAAAAAAGCTTCTAAAGTAAGAAGCATTAAAATAATAGACCCCTATGAATAAGTTCTTAATTGGACACGGAAATATCGTACACTCCTAACATTAAAGAAATTAATTCAAACGTTTTCTCAAGAAAATTCGCCGAGATACCACTCGATAATTTCACTTAAAGCTGCCACATTCCTAATGAGCAAACGCATTTAAACATTGACTTGAAGAAGGGAAAAATCTATATAGGAATGTCACATGCGTTAGAGGCCTTTTATTAGTAAAGAATCGTCTGCGAGTTGGAGCCGCCACTAAATATAATTAGAAAAATCTCAGCAGCATTGTGTTGAGGAAGCGAACCCACCCTCTGTCTTTTTCAAGTTCATTAGTTTTGTACCACACCTAACCCCGAGGCTCGCACCGCCTTTTCTGAAGCCTGTCACTGCGGTGGCGATTCTTCAACCTAATTTCTCCTCAAACGGTTGAAACTGGGGAATACGAAACATTCATGAAAATGCGCAGAATATGCATTTTACTCATAACTATGCGCATAGACATTGCTGAGAAATTTATGTACCTGTATAGGCCACCCAGTAGAGGAATAATGTGCCTCAGGTAAAAAATTTTAAAGGCCCATAAAATTTAAAAAAGTCGTTTGTAATAAAAATGATAGGTGAGGACACCAAATATATATCTTTTTCTAAAGCCATAAAGTCACTGGGCGAGCCATGTTAACCGGTTGATTAAATAAGCAATTAGTAAATTGGCTTAATGTGTATATCAGAAATTACAATCTGTGCATTTATAAAGACAATTTCGCTGAGAAAGTTCATCGCTACATAATGTCACCACTGCATTCTTCAGAGTGAAAGGTCATAGGATTGAATCCATTAATTATAAAGCAATGGTAAGTAAGTGTTGCTTTTCTGCATGCACACCTGTTGAGATGTGTGTTTGGACACCGCATAATGGACAGCCTAATGGCCGAAGGATGTTGTAAAGCATTTAACACCAAGTAACTGACTTCCTGGAGGACATTGAACTGATATTAAACGTATTCACATATTGCAAGAAAGAAAACTTTAAAGCATTCACTTCGACAGACGTTCATGCAGAAGGCAAAAGCATAATATCTATCTCCCATTGCTCAGCAGTGGCTGGGATTGAACCCATTACATTCCGTTCCGGAAAGTACTGTCCTATCACAGCTAGCTGCCATACTATGAGGAAAATACCGGCGTCCTGATTAGTTAGTACTTCGCTCTGATTATTGGAAAATAGTGTGTTCGAATATCGTCTTAACCGAAGACCTAGGTCATGGTCACTATGCCCTATGTCGTGATGGCAGATCGAGTACTAGAGATCTTCTGCTTGATTTAATTTAGATTGCTTCTTGCTTTTAAATTACGAAAATTTCCACCTGGCTGCTTCCACTAACTAGTACAGCTCAAATCTGGATTTGCTGTAATAACAACTGTCTTGTCACAAAGTCGCTATATGATTTTGCTGTGGTTGTTTAGGAGTTTCCCAAGGTTTCCTTTTTAGAACTATATCATTATGACCAAGTTATCAGTTATTATGTTAACCACTGCGTGGTATCCATTTGATTGATATGAGATATTCACATTCACAACCTAGTACCCCTTCCTTTGTCGGAAGTATATGAAGCGGAAGTGAATTTCATCAATTGAATCGTAACTCATGGTTGCAGAAATTATCCCAAGACATGTCTTAAAACGTATCATAAGCCATCGACAACGGTTTGTCTTATTGGTTATAAATACAAACTGAATGGCACTGGAGAATTCTCATATGTTCTTTTTTCCAGGACTTGGATATGAACCACTGTCTATCAAAATTCCACTCATGTGGCAAAATACAAAAAAGAAAAATGAGAACTAGCTGTTGAGGACCATTCAGAAACCTTAATGAATGAAATTCACTATTTGTTACGAACCAAATAGAGTCGAGAGTAGATGCTGGCTGCATACCACCTTTGAACAAATGAAAAGCCTTGAAAGCGCAGCCTGTGGTGTTGAAATGCGAAGGAAAAGATCCCCCAGCATGCCATTATCCCGTGTTCCTCTGAGGCGGCTTCAGACGAGAGGGGGTGCTTCCGAGTTAGAACAATAGCCTGCCGGACTGCATTCTTCCTCGTCCGATAGGAAATGGGATGAGGAGCGGGTAAATCAGGGAGCGGCTTCGCAACCCTATCTACCCCTGTAATGGGATTTTTGCAGCAAATAATTACCACCACTTTCCGAGCGGTGGAGCGGCGGGCGCTTGTGTAACTCGATACCTCGCGACAAGATGGCAAGCAGAGATAAGCAAATATTTCTCTGGAGATTGGATGTTATTATAGATTTTTTTTATTTTCTAATTCCCATGAAGCTTAAATAGCCTCCTGACTGATTGCCACTGCAGGTGAGGCCGACGCGCGTGGATGAGCTGGGGTCGGGAGTGTTTACATTTCAATCAAGTTAGCAGTCTGCATTCTGGTTTCCCGACAATATCGATGCGTAGTTTAAATTCAGGACAATAATCTTTATAAATTTTGTGTATGACCATGTTCATTTGCTTAAATAATTTGTGACAGAGTCAAGATATTTATATTGATTCGCATCGTAATGTGTGAACTTTTTCCAATATCCAGTTAACTGTTTTAAGCAATTTTATTAACTCGGCAAATTTATGTATCCATCTTTTTTTAAAAGAACTATTGATTTATACTTTAGCTTAAAGTTCGGTCCATCAAATAAAAAATAAAAAATAAAAAATAAGTTAGAATGACACAAAACTTAAAGTTGGAAAAAAAATCCTGAACTTAACCTTTTCTTAGAATATTCTTTTATCTGAATTCTTTAATTTCACAGGAAATAATTTCATTAAAATTCTTACAATCTCAAAATATTAATATGTTTATAAAATATCATATTTTGATTCAGCTTACTGTTTAATTTGTATAAAGTATTTTAATTTATTAAAATAGACAAAATCATTATTTCGTTCGATCATCGAATTATAAAAGCCTCATGGAATGGAATGAAGTTTCAAACACGATTTTGGACTTTGCCCAGTTAAAAACACAGTCTGTTTTAATTCGAAATTTTATTTTAGCATTTATAATTAATTTAAACTGTAATTAAAGCTGATTCGAACTCTCTGTTAAGTTGTTTATATCGTGATACACACCATTCCGGAACATTGCTCGCTTCAATAGAAAAAGGCGTGTAATTCCTCCCTCCCCCATTAAAATTTTCTTCTAAGCGTTGCCACTCAGGACAATGGAACCTATGAACACCATCGCATTTCCCCTTCTAGGTTGCCAAAACAATTTTTGAAATACATAATTACAAGTTACTTTTTTTTCGATTTCTTAAAATATATTATTTTTGCCCACTTCAGCGAACATGTTTTTGATTTCTCCAATATGATGCCGATCGGAAATGTACTGATACATAGATGAAAGGAATCTCGATTTAAATATTTAACAATTTCGAAACAAAAAGGGAAATTATGATTTTATTTTTAGCACATTCGATTTCTTTTATATGAACTCTATGGTGAACGCGTTTTGTATAAATCTAAGTAAATAGCAATTATTAAATTTATGCAATATACAAATATAAAATATTTGCTCTTAACGTAGATTTTTGATGTCATTGGCCACGAAAGATGGCCCTTGGCCCGTTAGTATGTTATATTGCACAAAAATTGAATTATATTATGATTCTTTTTAATAATACTTCAAGTCGATGAGTTTTGCTTTAGCAATTCTATCTTTAGTTTTAGTTAAAAAAAATTGCTATTTTTTCTGTAACTTCTATTCTAATATTTATATAACAACTGTTCATTTTTGTAGATTCAAACATAAATAAATTTATAAAATTTCTTAATTACTCACACACGCACACACAATTTCTTTTATTTCAAAATAAAATTAAATCTAGAATAAAATATAAGGTACCTTAAAAAATATTCAACACTATTTTTAATTTTGAACTTTTTTAATTAATAATGTTAATGAAATAAATAATTAACTGTAAAATTATGATTTTTTTTTGTTTGAAACATTTTAATCATTGAATGCAAAGAGATTTTATCAGAGATTTTTAAAAAATATATAAAAAATATATATTTTTTAAGTAATATTATTTCTTTATTTTATTATGATCAAACATATTTACTTTAAATTAATGCATCACATTATCTTTAATTATTACAATTTATTTTTATTTGAAAGGATTTAAACTAGAGTACCTATATGACAAACAAACTCGTGACCATTTTCATATGAAAAATGTGGAGTACGCTTCAACTATTCATTTTAATTACGCTGTTTCTGAACAACTAATGGGAAACAATGATCGTTGGTTCCAGTGAAATTGAAGTATATTCATTCTGTAATTCTATCAACATGATAGCAATCCTTTTTTCCTGAAAATTATACACTTAGCATCGGATTCGATTGTTCGATAAAGAAAGGCAGAACAACTAAATATCAACGAAACAGAAGAAACGTTCTAAAACAATGGCGACAAAAATTAGAAGGAAAGTCAATGTCTTTCGGCTCAATAAAGATAAATATACTTCAAAAGCAAGACAATGTAAACCTATCACTCGTCAGGAAAATTATCTAAATTGTTAATTCAATGACTGGTTTATAAAAAATGGGTTATTCAAAAAAATTTACCTGAAATGTGTTTTGAATTGGTAACACTTTTGACGAGTTACATTAGAACAAAATAGAGGTGTCAACTGATTGGCTACGAAAATCACCGCCATGGTTAGAAGAATTTTCTAAATACTTATTATCATCCAATGTAGGCTGCTTTCTTTCTGGGAGAAAAGAAAAAAAATGTATTAAAGTAAAACTAATCTTTATTTTGATCGATTACTTTTTACTAAACAAAAAAAACTTATATATTTTTATTTTTTGTCTATCATTATAGTTTAATTGATGAAATTTCTCCTGAAATTGGAAAAGAAAAAATTAAGAAACTACCGAGAAAGAAAAAGAGCTTAATGAAATTGATCATTATTTTGATGTTTATTTTCTACTTGGCTATATAAATTGACTATAGGCGAATCGATTGGCTATAGAAACTTGTCGATAGAAATAGATTTGAAATTATTAAATTTAGAGACATCTGATTCAGATTGTTATAAAGTTTCTTCGAGAATTATGGAAAACCGGCGGTATAGGTCTCAAATTACATTGATTTTCGGATACAGTTTTTATCGCTAAATTTGGCTTGTTTGTAAATTTTTTTTATAATTTTATAGATGAATATAAATATTCAAAAGATCAAGTAGAATTCTACTAAGCGAGGCTCTAGAAAAAAATACTTTGTGTTATATATTGATGTAAATGTAATATATTGAAATAAATGTAATAAGTGAGAAAAGAATATGTTATTAGACATTTTGTACTTTTTTGAGATATTCAACATAAAACTCAAATGATTAATACATTTACTTTAAAAAATATATTTTGGGATTTTAAAATAATATTTAAGTTGCTCTAGTTGTTGACATAATCGAAACAACTTCATATATACTGAAATAATAAAATGCAGAGAAAAATCGAGATTCATCTCTTCAATTGTACACGAGTGTTTTTTTTTATTATTTTTTATGACTCCATTTTTTATGGCGACAGTTAATGATCATTAGTATTATTGTCAATATTCATATTACTCAACCTTTTTAATGCCATCATGCCAAAACTCACAAAATCGTTGTGATTAGAGACATGATAATTGGTAGGTTAGGCAAATACAACTATATGCGAATAATTTACATTGTTATGAGTAGATACATTTTCGTATTTCACAATAATCGAAAGAAAAAAAATTCGGTGCATAATAATCGCAACCAGAGATTTAAAATATCTTTAAATTGTTTCATAAAAATACAAATATTGTTATATATATATACTTATATCAAATATTGTTTTAAGATTTTTTCCTCCATCAATATTATACAATTTACATGAATAACCTAGATATTTGTTCATAATTTTAACAAAAAAAAGTTTTTCTTAAATTTCTTTATTTTTTAATAAAATAACTAATTATTTCTATCTTTGCTTAAAGTTCAATATATATAGAAAAAATAAAAACTACAATTTATCCATAGAACTAAAAAATTACAAAATTGCTGTAACGATAGGATGCGTTCTTCAGAACTAAGGGTCTCGAGTTCAATCTAAGCAATTGATGCCTAATAGATGGATTTTTGCGTTTAGGTTCTATGTATAGGCATTTGTTGTTGTTGCATCATCATGTGTCTCTGTAACTAGCCCTGAGCTGAGCTTTACCAGTTAGATAGAGTATAGGCATTTGTTGAGGTTGGTGTTTGGGAGTTCTCCGGATTTGAAAATGGTAAGAAAAGTCCTTCCATAAGACTATACGTGGCAGATATTCGAACGTCTTACAACAATCATGGGTTATTCTTTAAGAACCGTGAATAAATGCCATCTGTTCACACGCTAAAAACAAATATCCTTGGTAAAACGTCATACTTAGATAGAGTATCTACTACATATATAAAAGAGAGATCTAGATAGAATGATAGAGTTAAGATTCTTAGGTATGTAGTTTTATCGATATATAAGTACACAATTAAAGAGGTTATTAATATTTCAACCATTTTTCATTCCTAGGTTGAGATACTTAGATATGGAATTGTGTGTAAAAACATTTAAATATTTTGGAGTACTGCTTTATTTAACATTATATTGTGTTTAGTTAATAAACTAGCTAACCAGTACAATCATATTTCTAACTAAACATGGATTAATATAATTTAGAACTTGCTATACAATTAACATTTTTCAATGAATAAGTTCAGAACAAATTTGGGAATTGAGAAAAATACGTATGATGCTTGCAGCCCGAGTTTAAAATTAATAAAATATATTATCTATAACTTGTATAGGTCATTTGTTTAATATCACGTATATGTGTGAATCACTTGATGTATTTAACTCATTCATCCACACATCGAATTCTCAGAATGCCCATGCTCAAGGAAACAACGTCTTAACCTCTGATTGGACACAGAGACTTCGAATCTTCCACTCAGAGCGTCTTGCAACAAGTATTCTGAAATGATCAACAGGCTGCATTAATATTGTGATAAGAAGGTGGCCCTACACTCTCACAATCACTGTTGTACGAAGGGCATTCGAGTCGTCATTAGAAAGCTATGATTTCTATGGAATTCAATGGCCATTTCTTATACCGAGCAGGAATAACAGTCTGATAACTGTAACTGTATTCTTCAGATCGCGGTGGGAAATTCGGTCGCACTCGAGTCACGATTCTGTCGATACTTATTATCATATTCCGTTATCTGCGCGGTTAATTAGACAGTTGAAGTGCTTCCCTTCCACCCATCAACGGGTAATTGGAGAGAGGACGAGACATTCTTAAAAATCATAATTGGAGAAATTTTTTTAAGAAAATAATAATTATTGCCTTTTAAAAACTGAGAATCCAACAGAGCACACAGTGCAGCCTGCGAATTGAAGTTGATCTTTGTGAATGAAGAAAGGGAAATTCATTTATGTTTTGCTTGTTTCCTTCATTTGCATTTCTTTTCAACTTTCTGTTTTGTTCTATAAAAATAATGTAAAATTTAAATTTTCACATATTTGTTTGAAAAAAATTTAGCCTCCGTAATTAATTTCTCTGATAAAATCTTTTTGAAGGTTCTTTTATAAAAGCATGCTATAAAATATATGCAAAAGTGCGTTTCCTATTAATCATCATAGCAGAATATGCGACTTGATTTTTTTTTCCTCGGAACCACGATAAATATCCTCGTTTATATTTCGGTGTAGGAACCACCTATTGATGAGCAGAGCCACTTGACCATTTAGTTACTAATTTCAACAATACCAAGAAAAAAGAACTAATTTCGAACAGTGGGAGGAGCGTTAACTCTTAAAATGTCTTCTGAAAATGATCAGTTGGTAGACCAAGGATGACCAGAAAAAACTTTTGCTAGATAGTGTGGAAAACGGATTAGATAATGTAAGAAAATGACTTAAGAACATTGGTGTCAATAGGTAGAAGAACATGGCATCAAGAGGGTGGAAATTAATTGAGGCAGCCTTCCTTCAGTTGCACAGGCTTATGAAAAAAGGATTGATTTTTTTTAAACTCAATTAAAATATTTGGATTTAAAAATGTAACCTGTTTGTCTGGGAAAGATTTTTTTTCAATCAACATAGTTTTTCGATAATTGAGAAAATATAAACTTTATTGTTTAATTTTATTAATGCGTTGGTGTTAAGGTTCGGCCCTTACTTAATTCAACCGAAAATTGTCAAGTGTGTCAGCTTGTGCACTTTAAAATGTTTGTAGGGTTTTCCTAATTTATGACATGATGGCTGATGTTTCCTGGAAAACAGAAAAGAAATGTGCCAGCTAAGATGTCGACCATGACATAGCTGTTGCCCAAAATTTCGAAGCAATTGGCTGCGTTTAATGGTTTGGTTAATCGAAATAGAAAAACGAAAAAGTACGGAATAAGCCTAAAAAGAAGAATTAAAGTTGCCGAAAATGTAACGGAGTAATAAGTGTACAGTAAAATTTTATTTTTATGCTATTTATATTCAAACACGAAATTAAAATTTTTCCGTAGAGTTATAGTTAATTAACAATTAGGAATTAAGCAATAAAGCAAAGATTGTGTTTAGATGTGTTCAATTTTCTCTTGTAGTGATGCGTGATTTTCTTGCATATTAAGATACTCATTAAATGGTATTTCTTGTTGTATACTTAATGTATTTAACTGATGCCAGAGTTATTTTATGTATATGTACGTTAATGTGCTCCATATTTAATATATTAGCATGCACATATGCAATAAATTTCTAGTGCATAAAATGTATTTAACATTTTTTTGCACTTCAATTCAGTATGATTTTTTGTCATATTTAGCGTAATTTTTTTCAGATCTGATTTAATATTCTATTTCTACTTATTTTTTGTCTCTGTAGAAAATATTACTTAAAGATTTATTCTTTCTTATTTATAGAACAAATTTTGGTGATATTTTATACTTGAACCACCATGTTTCCGATTTAGCAAGTATGCAGGGTTTCTTTTCAACTCTACTTAATTTTATACCTGAACATATTTCTTAAAATGTTTAGTGCTTCTTTGACTGTTAATCATTGTTTTAGTGCTTCTTAATCCTTGTTTTTGTATTTCTCTAAATTCCAATCATTATTTTACAGATTCTTTAAATGCCTATAATAGTTTCCACTAGTTTCTTTATGTAGTAAACATTAAATCTTGTGTTCAGTGTTTATGAGTAACAATTATTCTTCACGAAATCTTGTGCCAAATCTTATGCTCATTGTGGCCATTGATAGGAGTGTAAGGTCCCAGCCAGTCTTGAAGAATGGGTGACTGAACCTACGTTTTTCCCTTTCGCATGCACATTTCTTTTAATGGTTACTTAAGACTTTTTCAGGACATCTTAACTTTAAAAAAGTGAGTATGACCCTCTATGGAAGATCTCTTCTAAAGGCAAAAAGTCCTTAAGAAAGCTTTGCAACAATTTTGAGTTATTTTGTCATCCATTAAAGCTGTATCAAAGTGTAAGAGCATTATGAAGCTTTACTTAATTTCTGTTGAAAAAAAAAATATTGTTTATGTGTTAGAAATGACTATTTTTGAAATATGGTGTTTGTTACTATTTTATGTATCACAATACTCCTTCCAAACAATAGTTGTGAAAAGTATTCGCATTATTATATAAAGATTAATTATCATATAAATGAAAATATTATTTTAGATTTCAACAAATGGAAATGTATTATGTTGATGTTTAACAACATTGTTGATGAGATATAATAACAGTATTACTACTCTTATTACGTTCCACCTTACCAAACAGGCTTGCTGCATAGTTTACCAGCCCAGTGTATTGACCTTCTCAATCTGGCAATGTAATTTAGGACAAAAAAAAATAATAATAACCATTCGAGATACCTAATCGAACTGCATATAAAATATACATTAAAAAAATAAACTTGTCCTATTCTAATTATAACAAACAAGAAACCATGAAACAAAACAGGGAGCGAAAAGAAAGAAGAGAAACTCTTTCCTTTTCATTGGCGCAGAATGAAAAGGATCTTTCAGAATCGTAAGAAGGGCAAAATCGTTTGGCAGTCGTAACAAAGTAGCCTGTGACAACTTCGGGGGGCAAATGTTATTTATACCGCTCTTCAATCGATGCTTTTAGAAAGTAGAAAAGATTTATCGGAATTCGGAAGGCTTACCTGTGGATCTTTCGAACTGGGGGTGGGTGGGTGTAGGGGAAGGTCGAGTGCATTAAAGAGGTGGCGCTTCAAATGAGGTGTTGTCAAATAATGAAGTTTCTGTCTCTTAAATGGTGGCTGCCTTTATACTCCAGTGCCTTTTACCACCGTCTGTTGAAAAATGGATGGTTATGAAAGGAAGGAGAGATCTGAAATTTGATGGATTGTGTTTTTCTTTTTTCCCCTTTAATGAAATGACGCTCATATAAGTATTATGTACTTTGTTTTATTGTTCGGTGCGCGAAATTGCATAGAAGAAAATGTCTGCTAATGTTGGGTTAAAAATTACGTCGGATTGGAATTGTGTATATAAATTGATAGAATTAAGAAAATGTGATTATCTTTAATGTATGGATAGTTAAAAGAGATAAGATATATTGCACATGCGGTGACTTGATAACATTTTGTTTCTCAAAACCTAATTTTTTAATCTTCAATGCCTTATTCCCGAAAAGGAAATGGCTTCAATCATCGAAACAGGTTCATTAAAAATAAAATTGATTCAGAAGATAATTGCATGTAGCTTTCTCAAACTTAAAGTTATTTCATTGTGATTAAATTTATGCATTTTATTTCAAGTGAAATACATGTGTTGTCATGTATGGCATATGACAAATGATTGCTTAAATCAAGAAAATAATTTAGATAGAAAGTTGTGATAAAGAATATTTATAGACATAGGAGTAGATTTTTATAATTCTTGACCTGTATATTCATTTCTTTCGAATTCGGAACACCGTAAAGACGAAAAAATATATCATACCCGGAGGAAATAAGATACTTGAAAATTTAATTGTAACTTTATACGATTGTAAATGTAAAGCTTAAATGATCATGTCTCTTGCTACTAAAATAGCAGTTACCGTAACGATCAGTTTATTTTCACTATACGATAGAGGAGAGACATTCGTACGCTGTTGATAAATGCATCACTTTTGTAATCTGTAAGTTTCGCATCGGATTCTGAACTAACCCAAGATAATCGCGCTGACAAGGTTTATAAGTATAAAAAATTATATAAAACCCCATAGTGTCGTAAGAAAATTTGTATCATCTATCGTAAGAAAATTTTTATCAAGGAGTACAATCGCAAGTGGGGACTTTGTCATGTGACTTGGTTCTATTCTCCGGATCCATCTTAGAGCTTATACAGAGGGGCCAAATAAAAATGACTTTGCGTCCATTTATTCTAGGAAGCACAAGCATATTTAAATTTGTCGCACTATACAAGAACATTGTTCGTGACTCAAGATATTTATTCCATATTGTTGGTCATTAATATTTAACAAAGGCATTCTTACATGTTGACCATGAGAGCATTTGCAAGAAATGACAGAATTGTATGTATTTGCAAAATTCAAATACATGATGGAATATGCAAATGAGATAAGCATTCTATTATATGTGTCTAAAGCCGATGTAATTAATGGCAAATTTGTATAAAATTGCACAGTTGAAAATCATGGGGGAATAGGTAAATGATTAATGTTCTAGTACATACAGGCGTCTAAAGCAGACACGAATAGAATAACGTAATGCATTATGAAAAGAAAATGATTATATTGTGGGCTCTCATTTGAAAATTGTTAATTAAATGTTAGTTTCCTTGTGGTTACTTGAGTAAGTTTGTGTAAATGAGGTGCAACATTTGAAATCGTGCATTATCTGTAAGAATCATTATAGTGTATGTCGGAATTCAATGGCGGTGAAATGTTTGTTGGTATATGATTCCGTGACCTTTTTACTCATGTTCGAGATTAGCAAATGTGAAATCAATGGCTCCATAAAAGCTACAGTAAATGTCAAGTAAGTTCTCAACTATCAAGCAATCCAGGACATCAATGGCCAGACTCCCACCCACGTTATATTCCTTGACAATAAAATTCGGCTCGTATCAGTGTCCTATCTGACTATAGGCCTATCTGACCTCACTGACTATAGGATGTCGTCAGCAACACCAAAAAATATCAGCGTGCCTATCACTGTACATGACCTCACCCTCGAGTCTGAAAGGTAGAAAACCTCACTATTAATTTTGTCGATATCTACCTATGTCGGCCTGTATGTCAATTGTTTCGAGGACATCTATGTTCCTCCATTCTTGTGTCAGAGGAATGACGATTGATAACTCAGAGGTCATCACTTCATCGTGGTTCAAAATTATGAGGGGTTTGGCCTCATTTAATAATTTTGATCTATAGAAATATAGACTGCTGGAAGTGTATATTAATCACTATACATATCTCTCCCTACTCTAGCACCGATCCCAGCACCAATGATTGTAACAGTTGATCTGGGAACGTGGAAGTTGATCTTGAATATTATTTGCGTTTGACATCGGGTAATCTAAGTTAAAAGTGCATAAATGAAATTAAAATTTAAATTAAAGATACATGTTTGGTATCGATGATTATTCTAAGAAAAAAGGAGGAATAAATGATGTTATTTATAAATCTGAATACAAACTTATTATATTTTTAAAGAAGACATAATATAAACACAGAAATTATAACGCACAATTATTGGAAAAAAAGTTAGATTCTCACTGATATATTATATAAAACTTGAACATAAGTGCATAAGACACAGTGTTTGAGCACCTTTTTGTCTCTTAAAGTGTCTTTGCAAGCAAGGACATGATGGCCGTAAAAATACGTCGCGTCCCTTAACCTTTGGTAAATTAATTAATGAATTTCCAAAGATGAAGTAATAGACCTGTAATCATTTATAACTCAGCATTCCTTAAAGGTTTTATTAGTATGTTATTATTTATTACTGTGATAAATGTCCCGAAAAAAGAAGAAAATATATCATTTTAATATTCATTAGAAAGAAGTCTCTTTTTTAAAATGCGGAAAACGAAATAGGTTTGTCTTATTTTTTGATGATATTCATTAATTCTAAACTCGGGAATTCAGATAGACGTCATAGAAACTCACTAGCGTGCAAATAGCTTCCAGTGCAAAACGTGTGTATAGCTTAAAGGGGAAAACTGCACTTTGGGGAAAATGATATTTACTTAGTTTCGTTCAAAACGTTGTTTAAAAGTCTTTAAATGTTTTGTTATCGTTATTTTAGCTATCTTAATTTTGTAATTTGGTACATTACCGAGCTCTTTTGGTATGTAATATTGCACTTTGATCCTCCAAAATGAGTGACAGTTCTGTCACAACCAAATATATTACTTGGTGAAGTATACATTAATAAAAAGAACTTTTGCTTTGCCACGTATTTCTATATCTATAATCAACAATTATTGGTATCCAACACGGTATTTTTCACCCTGAAAGACAGTGCCCAATCAATCGATCACTTTGAGTTAGGGATATGGATATTTGTAGTGATTTGGAATCCATTTAAAACTTTTGGTTCTGATCGTCATAAAAAGTAACTAAAAAATAACAACTTAATCTGAAAACCACCAACATTTTTTTTAACTAATCCAACAGCTCTTCACATTTTTGCGAGAAATAAAGTTTTTATGCCCAGTTTTTCTATAAGCATATTTCTATAAATCCTTAAACATTGGAGATAATATGGTAGATATTTTGAGTCAAAGCAAATAATACCAGAATTGATTAAAAATGCATCTTTAAGAAAATAACAAATGTCATTGGGCAAAGACTTCTCGTCTTTTTTTTTAACATTAACAAAAAATGTTCAAATAAAATGTTTTACGCTGAAATCGGGGACATAAAATTAACTTAATGAGACTAATTAATCGTTAGAAATTGCTTGTTCTGATATAAGATGTATAATGTTGCGTCCAGCTAATGTAAAAACAATAACCCTAAGACATCATTTCCATGTCAAATAAAACGCAGAGATACATCTTTACAAGCGTCGCGCAGAATGTCTCTAAGCACGCAATGTCACTCAGGATCGAACAGACAAAGAATTTTTTTTCGCGCTTCTCTTAAATATAAAAAAAAAACTTCCTACCCAGGCAGTGTGTTGTTCTAATGGGAGTGAGCCCAGGGCGAGACGCCATAAACACAGTGCCGAGTAACAATCGTAATGGCTCCTTTCTCTCAATTACGTAAATTTACGGCCTAAAATCTTACGACTTGTTACGAAAATCGTAATCGATGCAAAGAGAGTGGCCGCAGGTGGCAGCAGTTGACTTTTGAGAAAAGAAAACGATTTCTAATTGATTTCGATCACGAACGGGTCCCGGGCGGCCTTGCAATGACATGCAGGGTCCTTTTGTCACGAGGCCTGCAATTAGCGCTCGCAACAAAAAAGGCGACGGGCGATGGAATGAATGGACGGAATATGCAAATGCCGCACTGTTTGGGCGTCCTGGGCAGGAATGCCGACCTGCCAGAGGGGGTCGCGGGCTTTTGTTTTTTGTTACTTATTTGTTTGATATCCATTTTTATGTTCAGCGTCCACCCTGGTTCATTGTCAGCTGTGGTGGAATACAAACCACAAAAATCGAAGGCGACGTTAATAGAGCGAGTCATCCTCTCCTGCAAGACGGTGGGCAAGGTCGTGGTTGCGATAAGACTCATGCACGGTCTCGTGGGCTGTTTGTCTCCAAAACTATTTTTTTCGTCAAGATGGTTGAGATTAATCATTTTATTCATTCACAATCTAATCTCTTACCAATTCATTAGCGACGTGAAATAACTGAAAACCATTTATACCGTGCAGATTGTCTCAAATCTGTGGAACAATATCGTGTCCATATAAAGTAGCGAAATAAGTTGGGAGGCATTTATATAATGGCTATATTCAAGTATTAGAGTTTTTATTGCTAAATATAAAAGTGTAATATATTATATTATAACATAAATTTATTATAACTATTTAACAATTATTACATGCCAGCCAACTAGGTAGCTTTCTGAATTAGCACACTTATATATGCGATTATGTGTGCACCTCCTTTTTATACGCATTTTTAAAGAGTAAAACTTAATTACTGATCACTATAATGAATATCCATTCTTTTAAATAAAATACGAATATAAAGCAATGATTTTGCAAATACCCAATCTATGTTGGAATGAGTCCCTTCTAATTTTCTTCACCAAAACCCAGACAAACCCAAAAAAAATCTCCAGAGCTAGATGAGGAGTCACTTGAAACCTTCTAAATCATCTGAACTCTCGCACAGCAGACTTTTCTCCTAAAATTCTTATCATTTTCTTAATTTGGGTAGCCCGAAATGTTTCGCTGTAGCCCTGCTTCTATGTTCGTTGCTGCTTATAGCAATGCCGACATTATTTTTAAGCTATAAATGGCCAGCAAGAAAATTTAACCGTAGAAATTTCAGACACTGAAAAATTGTTCACTATATTGGAAAATATAAACAAACCCAGCTGTGTGATGACAACGTCGATGACAGCGTATGCGCATTCACTGAACACTACATGGGAAACAAGACAAAATGCATAACTTTGAATAGAGGAAACTTTGAATAAATGAATATGATCAAAAACTAAGTATCGGCGTCTAAGGTGCACTCTGTTTTTGAGACCTGTTTTACAGAAAGAAGAAAGTGCGTTTTATATACCAGTACAAATACTATAATACCTGTACATCAACTTTTCTCTCAAATATAGCTAATTTAATGGATAAAAATATATTTTATTAAATTTATGTAAAATAGATAATTTTCATTTTTTATATAGACACTTTTGAATTGGTCAGATTAATGTCAATTTTGAATCATTATCATATCGGTGTTTGAAAAACATCATCTCCAAAAATTTTAATCCGTTACAGTTTAACTAACTATAATTTCATGTTAGAGCATCAACTATTATATATCCCTAATATGATTAAATGAAAAAAATATCAAAACAAGCGCGATTAGCTTAATAGCTATCGTGCCTTTCTTAGAAACTCTTCCTTTCAAAAGGGAGCCCACGCTGATAAATTACCATTCCCGGTTTGGGAAAATATACGGACACACTGTTTATAAGCATTATCATTTTATCTTCCAACCCTCAAGTCCATCTTTTCAATCTTGGGTGCTTCATTTCGCAGCTCTTCCACTCCAAGGATCGTCAGAGTTGCCATTCCTGTCGAAGAAATATTTTTATCTCGTGATAATCGTTGACGAATTTACGCTGAGTCGCGCAAGATATACGCACTTTTTCGAGTCACTATCTGGAGGAGAAAGTCTGCAGGCGTGGGGAGGAGACAATGTAGCCTCTTCACAATGCGTTTTGTCAGCTCGCCCCTATCTGAAGTAAAGACAAAATAATGGTGATTAGCCGATCCCTGGGTCACCGTATCACTTGATAATAACCAAGGCGCCAGGCGTGGCAAGATTTTTTTTATGTCTATCGGCAGAAACAATTCGCATTCTCTCTCTTTTATTGACTTTAAATAAACAAGGGCAAGCTCTTATTAACCATTCATTTTATTTCGAAGAAAAATAATAATGATTGAGTGCTTCATTACTAATATTTCTTAATATCACAATATATATATATATACTGTCGAGATGTGATGGTAAAAATTAACTCTGTAATTTTTTAAATAGGAATTATTTTGTGCAGCAGATGTGTTTTTATATCCTTCAATTTTAAATAGTACAATTTTTAATTTTTAGAAGATTATTGTCTTTCACTGAGAACATCGTGCTATGATTTTTTTACTATTTTTAAAAGGTATTAAAATATAGAAAAACGGATATAACGTCTACAGATAACATTTAGAAATACATTGGTTTATCTTGTGCTGTTGTATTCAAATAGAAAAGAAATTTTCACAAGAGTCTCGTCAGGTTGATAGCACATGTACAGAGGACAATTTCATCCGTAATCCCAGATAGTGTATCTGCTATACAGAGAAAAAAAATCCCACAGCATTAAAGATAGTCTCTGTATTTATTAAATAATACAAAAAATGATCATGAAATTCTCCTCTGTACTTAAAATTATTGATGCTAAAATGCTTGTGAAAAAAAGGTTTTCCTTAAATTCTCTTTTTTTAAGCTAGCACCGAAAATAAAATCTTATCAGAATCGGTTTAATATCCTTTAAATTATTTCAATGGAGTGGCAAACTCTATTATTTCTAAAATTATAGGTTTTTATAACATTATTTGAATTTCCAATATATTAAGAAAATAAAAAATATTGATTCTTAAAAATGTTATTATGCCTACAAGGTGAAAAAAACGCTCTATAAAAAGTGATGCATAGCCATTTTTTTAGAAGTATAGGTCTGCTCAAAACCATTAGGCTGGCAGGACACACTTTTAATTGTTTTCCAGAAAGTTTTCCAAAGACATATCGAATTTTTTCACAAAAAAATTTTTTTTTCTTTCTAATTCCTATAATTGCAACGTGGGCTTCTTTTTAAATCTATGTAATTAATTCAAAGATGGAGTTGGCTTTGTTGTGCCAAACTGATCCATCTAAAT
The DNA here is from genome assembly GCA_037975125.1 of Latrodectus hesperus. Classification (NCBI taxonomy): domain Eukaryota; kingdom Metazoa; phylum Arthropoda; class Arachnida; order Araneae; family Theridiidae; genus Latrodectus; species Latrodectus hesperus. Next base: position 84,146,765 of record CM075850.1, read on the forward strand.
GATTCAGGGTGGTACAGTGTACAAAATATATGAAACAATTCCATTTTTCTGCATTGGGCAATATATGCAGCATTGGGAATAGAGCTCATAAAAAAATTAAGATTTTTGAGTTTCATTATGAAATAATTATTCACATTGTCCATTAACGTTAAAATATATAAACAACATAAAATATAACAATTCTTTTAACATAAATGAAAAATTTAAATTGTACCTGTGTTATTATAACTTTTAACATTTATTAAAAAAATATACAAAAAATATTTTTTCAATGTAATAATATAAATCATTAATAAAAATTTTAAATTTTAATATGAATCATGTATCCACGCCGCTTTGTTTAATTTAGCGGTATTAAGTAAAACGGTGCTTATATATGGAATGACTTCGAGTGCCAACCACTGTCAATTGCTTCGCGTGCCAAATGTGGCACGCGTGCCATAGGTTGCTAACGCTAAATTTAAAATAAAAATAAGCAATTCCTTAATTTAAATTTAAAGTTTATCACCCCTTTAAATAAAAGTTTCATTTGAATCAGCGGTGTCAAACTATACAGAACTTTACCATGCAGGAAGGACTAAAAGATTTATTGTCCTATGAAGAATGAAAGCAACAGGCACGAAGCGATATCTCATTCAATCCAAACGAAATAAATAACACCTTCCGCCGCTCAGCAAACATCCCGTCTCATCTCTGTAATCCATTTAACTTAACTCTTGAAACAACTATTGTTTGAGTGGCATTACACGGGCGCGAAAGTGATCCGCAGATTGATCGGATAAAAACCATTCTGATGCGTGCTCGTTACACGGTTGGCCGATCGTGCGTGCCAGATCGCACGCGTGATTCGGGGGAGGGAAGGGGTGCCCGGGCGTTCGAGCTATAATTCTATTAGCTCTGTATTATCTCTTCCTTGTTACTTTATCGTCGGCTGTAATGTTATTGGTCGCTGGCGAAAACAATGGATCGGTGGGAGGATGCGCAACGATGTTTCCATATGGCACCCATTGTGTGGGAGCGGCCACCGGCAGTCGAGACTCTGAGGTGCGCTGATGGCTATTTTTGAGGTCGCCTCCCACATTAACACGCCGCCCCCTCAATTTTGAGGGACCAGCAGTTTCTTTTCATCATATTTCTTGATCACCGGTAAAATAATTGCAAAGGTTGGTGGAAACTCATGGTAAATTGAATTCATTCAATTTTAATAATTCCGTTTTATTCCCACACTCAAAGAAATATATATTTATGTGCGTAATAAATTATTTTTTAATAATAATTTATTTATTTATATTTTTAAAAAACTCTAGAAAATGAATGAATTTTGTTGATAAAATCTTACTACATGGTGTTCTTTTGGGGTAATGTATAATTTCGTTGCCAGCTAGTGTACTACTTTATCGCCAATCCAAATTCAAAATCCGAAATTTCGTGGTTTAAAAAAAATTTCGGATTTTTAATATTGCAATTTCGAGTATATGAAATAAAACTTTCTAACTGAATTCTAAATTAAAATAGGCTTTCGAACATAATTCGTAAGTGATGAATTTTCAACCAGAATTCTTAAAATGAATGTTTAAAATAATGTGTACTGGAATTTAAAAGTATAACAGTTCAAGTTACCAAAGTTTAATACTTAGTTGATTCATTTAGTTCAAGTCTACAAAAACGCCAAAATTTCACTGATTTCTTTGGAGAGTCACTGTTGACTCACGAGCATCCCAAATTTCATTGTGAAAAAAATAAATAAATAAATAAAATAAAAAAAATTCTGACGCAATAATTTACAAATCTGGTGAAATATTTACAATAGGAATAATTGTACCGTACTTTCTCAATACGAGGACATTGTCCAGAAGTATTTGAAGGCCAGTGAATTAATGGCCTAATTGCTAATGTTTGGCATTTGGAAAATAAAACTAAGAGAAGCGTCTCTATATGCATGTGTCTTTTGTTGTCCTGGAAACAAGACTATTTTCATTTTCGGAAAAAGAAGTCAGAAAACAGGACTAACTATGGCTTGAGCCACAGTTAGTCCTTGAGAATAACATGATGTACCACTTTAAGCCCCGCCAAGTCGTAGCTACCTTATTACCCAATTGAATTAGTCAGCTCTTGTTACTATAGTTACTGCCACTCACTAGACTACTCTTTAAGAGTTATTCTTGTGGTATAGACGGATCATATTCACTTACCTGTTAATTTTCATCTTATACCAATTTCACCTAGATAGTCGTTAAAGAGCTTGTTCAATTATTTTCTTGTTAGGCATAGTGATGTCATTGTTTTCCCCTAATCTTAACGCTATTTCGCTACAGATGTGGTAGAATAATTAATTGTTTTTTTTTTCTTCTCCATGCTATGCTTCTAGGTTCGAGTCCAATTAAGAATATAATTATTGGTTGCTACACAAACTCTTTCGAAAACATTCCTAAATGATTTTATGTTATTTTACTTTTAAGCTTCTCGGGGTCAGAACCCAGAGTCACAGGAAGAGAAAGTGAAAAGAGCTTAGCACTAAAAACTGCATGACCAATATCGATATCTTGCGATGAACAGTTAAAAACTGTTTTGAGGCATTTTATTTTTATACTTCATTTGTATAATGTATGCATATTATATTATAAATTTTATAGCTCACAACTTAACCGTCCTTTATAGATAAAAATATTAAAATTTAATATTTTTCCTAACACCTCTTATTATTCTACCAAACCACACACAACATAATTATTCTATGCAATTCTACCTAGCAGTTATTGAAAATTGAATTGTAATATCAGAAAATGAGTGATGCATATCCTAAGGAAAGGAATAGATATAGAAAATTATTTCATTCTATAATATACATCATATGTTTGTTTATAAAGGGAATTGTCATGAATTTGAATTTCCTCCTACTCTTTTTCAGTTGGTTTTCCTTCCTCGTGTTTCTTAAAATGAGATAAATTTTCACAAACACAAAAACAACCTTTTATTACTGTGACAACAAATCAAACAATTGAAAATCTTTTATTCTTTTTGTATTATTTTCATTTTTAACAGCGCAGACTTTCGTGTATTTTCTTTTTAATCAATTATGGCACTGTATGAAATTGTTAAGAAAAATGTATGAAATTGCTTATGACCACCCTCAACGATAATAAATATCAATTTCCTGCTATTTATTTGTCCGAAATGACTTCAGAAAAATTAATTGTTCTTACAAGAATAAATTGCGCTTCCAAAAGAATCGGCTTTATTCTTTTCATTATGGAAAGTTGAATCATCAAAACGATTACTCAAATTTATATTACCTTTTTCATTTCGAAGGAATGAAATTACATTACGAAAGGAGTATTATTCGAAATAATAACTTAAAAAAGGTTTTATATATTGTATGATGATAATAAATTATAAACGTAAATATTTATGTGGTGGTCTATAAATCACGAATTGTAATTTTTTTATGAGCTAAAAAGCGTAATGTGGTTTGTCGTTTTGAAGTCAATTTTGTACGTGAGAATTTGTTTTATCTGAACTTCTGTTGAAAGCAGAGACAAAAGAAATGTGTCCGAAGTTACCTGATATTTTTTTCGAAATGTATGGAATTAAGTATCAGTATCATTTGTAAATTATATACAGAAGGTTTTCTTTATTTTGTGACCACGCTACCTGGTGATTAAAAGTGTGGATCCTTTATTGAGCTTGGTTTAGGAGTCATTCAACGGTAATTATGTGCGCACGAGAACTAACAAGATCGGAACCACTACACACTTCCAACTATAATTGTTCAACAGAAAAGCAGCCATTCAGCTGACGTGTTTTTATGTTTGGACGATATCGGAATCAATGCCTTACATGGAGGGTGACCGTCCTGCCTATGTATGTTGAATGTCCACTATCATTCCTTTGAGGGGAAAAGTGTACCAACTCAAATATTTTAGTCGTCAAGTTCTCATGGCTAGAAATTATTTAACGGCTTCGGTTGGCAAATATAGGTTGCCAGAAACGTATCACAATAATCTAACCTCTATTTTTGTGTTGATATTATCCGCTGTTAGGAAAGTTTTTATACAAATGCGATTTTGTGGAATGAAAGAAGACTCTTCCACTAACAAATCAGAATAATTCTCCTGTCATTAAAACATAAGTACGACCACTAACTTTGTAGTACCTTAACCAAGATTTTTCATATCCTATACTCACACTGCATAGTATATTTTCTAATGATCTCATTGCTCCAAAAAATATTTGGAAGTTAATATCGCGTTGTGGACAGCCTGGCAACCGAAGGCTATTATAAAATTTTTCAATGTCGATTAATTATTATTAATTTTCCTGACGACTTTTCGTAGATAGTAGGCCATGTTAACAGTCATAAAAGAAGAAACCCGGAAAATTCCCAAGCACTTACTCAGATAAATATGTTTGAAGAAACCACAAGAGCAAAACATCCATCGCCTTTTGTTCAACAATAGATGGTATTTAACCCGCAGACTTGTTCTCTGTGGAATGATATCTTACCATTAAGTATCTCTTACCATGTCTTGTTAAATTGCTTATTTTCTAATAGCCCAATAGTGGCTGGTATTGAACACAAGACCTTTTACTATTAAGACTACGGCCTTATCACTTGGTCGTAGTATTCAAAATTAAAATGTCTATATATATATATATATATATATATATATATATATATATATATATATATATATATATATATATATATATATATATTATAATAAAATTATATGAAATTCTTGATAGTAGTTCACTTTTAACACAATATTGTGAAGTATGAGCTTTGGCTGTCAGAATAGTAAAATCCACATATCTTGACTTTGGTGTTTTGACGGAACCATAACAAAGCTCTTATGACCCAACAAGCGTATGTATTGTGCCTATTTTTATGTTTATTTGAAATGGAATAATAAATCAGTAAACATCGATGCATAAAATGGAAAATTTGTAGGTTCTGTGTTAAAACTTTTCGAAAGTACTAAGAGACAATTTTTTTGGTTGTGAGAAATAAGCATTGATAAATACCTATACCTTTCGACTAGGATTCGAACCAACGTTCACCAGATAAGATAGTAAGAAATGTCAAGATCAGAACTATGGTATGGAAATTTGATATTCTAACTCACAAGTAGAGAAAGAGAAATTTTAATCGTGATTTTATTCCGGGCCGGCAAAGTTTTCTTTTTTAATATACTGTTAATTGAAAAGTATCAATACAATGTATTTGTTCTTTAATAATATTCAATTATCATAAAAAATTTAAGTAAAAAAAACTATCATCTATGAACTTTTTTAACAAAAAAAATTTTAAAAATCAGTTCTGAATCTTTAAAAAAAGTATGATATGGTACACTTTAAATATTGCCACATCGTTTCGTACTTTAATTAAGCATATTAAATTATAGTTGTTCTACTAAGCGACAATGAATTATGACTTTCCGCTGATTATATAATGTTTGTCACGTTTCTAATCAGCAAATCAATTGCTTTTCTCTCATATTTTTTATGCAAACAACAACAACAAAAAACAATAATTGTTAGGGGCATTTTTAAAAATATTTTAAATTGCTTTTATTTTTATTAATTTGTTTTTCCGAATAAAGTTGAGAATTTTTAATTAAATTGTTCAGAAATTATAACTACTTGCATTCGTACGTTAGATAGTAGACAAATTGATTGTTCAAAAATTGTTTTTTGACTCTTAACAGCCAAAAACTGTTGTGAGATTTTTTCCACATCTTCCTATTTACACACTTCCTACATTTGCCTCCGCGAAAGAATTTTCATCGATAATAGGTCACAAATACATGTCACAAAGACGGAAACACGAAAAATAATTACTCTACAGATGCGCATGCAGAAAACACAAATGCTACAGACACCTCCCATTATTTAACAGTGTCTGATATCGAACCTGGGATTTGCCACACTTAAGCACAATTCTACTATTAGTTCACAGTGACCCGAAAGCTATTATAGTCGGTTTTGATTTATCTCTGGGTTTTATTTGTATTCAGTCGTAGAAAAAAAGAAAAAAAATTAGAATACCCACTCTTACATATGTACAGTAACAAAGCAAAAATATAATTTCCATCTCCTTTTGTAATAAATAGAGCACAGGATCGCACAAGGGATATTTCATTCCGAATGGCTCTATCATTGGTGAGATCCCGACGGCTAAATATTTATAATATTTATGAATATGTACTTGGATACAATCTGCTTAATCTTTGGTAAAAGTATCTAAAAACCTCAGTATGATTAAAAATGTAATTCCGAAAAAAAAAATTTTTTTTTAAGATTATATAAATAACTTGATGCATTTTTCAATTAATTCATTTTGTATGTTGCTACGGTTAATCGAATTATTTCGCACAGGTAGCTATTATTTCCATAGTCTCATTACAATAACCTTGAAATGAGATTATTCTGCTACGCGCAGCAAAGTTTCCCCTTTTTACCTTGCGCCGGCTATTGTTTTCCTTGCATTTTGTTCTACCCGCTTTGGAAATTTAATCAATTTTGGTATGCATTAAAATTATTTAGATTAGCATTCCGCGAGAAATGACTAATTTAAGGAAATCTTTCCATTATTCCAGCCACAATAGATCATGGCTTTAATTACATGTATTATCTCCTTTTGAAGCCTGCTATAGGCGCCAAGGTCGCGCCAATTCTCTTGCTCCATTTTAGAACCGATCGATGGCATTTCCACTAATGGCTGTGCGATTTCGCGCAACTCTATCAAGTTATATTTCATATAATTTGTTTTTCTATTTTTACTTTATGTTTTCCGTGAATTTATTCACTGACAGAACTTTATCATCCTCATAATTGGTGGGCCTTGGCCTTCTTTTAAAGATCCAACCAGGCTGTTCTCCTATTGGCCACGGACCTCCAGTTTTTGCTTTTAAAAACACTAAAATTGGAGTCCAAATGATGTACCCATCTCTTTTTCGGTCTACCCCTCGGTCGTTGCCCACAAGGGTCTGCATTAAAAACTTTCAAAGCAACTTTATCACATTTCCTTGACATGAGATCAGTTTAATGAATTTTAAAGTGTCATCATCTCTAGAGAGTGCCAATAAATCAACTCTTATTCGAGTACATCTGCTTGATGACCATTTGTAACTTTTTACTATGATACAGCGTACGTACATTCTGAAAATCAAATCTCGGAGTTCACTAGTCGTTTCCTGACTTTATTCCTTGAAGTCAGTCCGGCTGTACCATTTTTAGACTTCGGAACATTTTTTTTTACCGGGCAGGGTGTAATTGACTCTTCGCCCAATACCCAACCTGGAGGACCAGGTCCTGATTAGACGCGTTTCTTTCGACATGCAAGGACTACGTTACATTCTCATTTCATTCACTGTTGCGTATAGTGGCTCGAAATATATTTTAAAATGTGAATCATCTGCTAAAAGTGACCGTTAGAGCAATAAACAGAAAAAATGACATTTTCATGTACAGCGCCATAATCTTCTACTTAATGTAAAGAAAAGTGCTCCTGTCTTTTACATAGGAATAATATGTGCATTTTATGTTCAGTATAATCACTGTGTTCGTATGGTTGTAATATGCATTAGCGACAAGGATTAAATGTCAGATAAACTTCAAAGCATCCACTTCAATGTAAATGTTTGAATAAATAGAAATATCCATTCTATTATTTGTTATTTAACAATGGTGGAATTTGATATCTCAGTTTAACCAGATAACGTTGATATTAATCTCTGCAAAGGAATGATCTTATATTGCTACGTTTCAGAAATATCACCATGACTGATTTTTTAGGCATAATTTGGTGCTTTTTAATTTTATGTATTTTTTTATAATGCGGATAATATTTTTAAAAGAAGTTAAAGCAATATTTTTAAAAATATTTAATCTATATGATTCAATGTATTAAATATCACAGTCACGAAAAAAATGGCTTAAAAAACGGATATTTTAAATGAATAGATCTTACCATTATTTTCTTATAGTACTGGTAGTTGCTGTACAAGCATGCTTTCCTGTAAAGAGTCTTTATTTGAGCTCTACCAGTTAGAAGCAGTCGGGTGGAAGTCTCCATTATTTTGTAGAAGGGACCAAGCAGAAGACCCCGCATACTTGACCCGCCATCCTTAGAGATATCATTTCCCTAGGAAGACATTGCGACTTTGACTTATTTAACATTTCCTAGCTGCTTTTAGTGAGTACAACGGATCTTTGGTTAAGCCGGAATTCGAACTCACTGTCTTCTGTAACGAGAGCGACGTCCTAATTAACTAGGCCACCACGGCCTACTAGTAAAAGACGAATTTTATTTTCTACCATATAATCATGACTTAATGGAAAGTAGGTTTGTGTTTAATTCGTTGCTATTGTGTCTTAGCAAATAAATTCAGGTCTCCGGTATCGAGGTATCTAATGACTTAATCGAAACAATGCCAAAAACAAACAAGTTAAAATTGTATTTGATTTGTGATTGAAATTTTACTGCGGTCTAAGTGTGTAACTTTTTCTGCTGTTATTAATTTCTTTTTGGTACAGTAATTATTTAGAATAAAAAGATAAAAATTGCGGTGGGTTGGTTTGCCATTCTAAGTTCAGTTTCTGTGCACTACGTTCAGGATTTTATGGTTTAAATTTTTTATTCCAAATCTCAACTAACTTCTACATTCAAATCGAGAATAGAAGTCATACAGAAAATAAAACGTATCATTGGAAAATTAAGATTTTACTGTGCTTCCCTCAGAATGAGAGGATCTCTCTGTCATTTTGACGACAGTTTGCCTTAAGGAAATATCGAGGTACAATTTTTAAAAAATGTAAAATGGAAACAATCTGATATCCATACAGGTCCATCAACTGAGATTCAGTACCAGAAACAATAAAGTGGAAAGTGAAATATTATTGCAGTACAATATTGTAACAATGTTTATTTTTTTTTGTTTATCTAATCTCTAACAATGTACATAAATAAAACACTCCCCTTTATGCCCATCGCATTCTCTTTCGACATGGAATCGAGATCGACTTCAGAGTGGAACAAAAACAATATCAGGATACTGGTCTTACTCTGGCTGACGTAAGCTGTAATCTATTTTATTTTAAAGTTTCCGTTATAGCGTTTCTGATTAGTTTAAATCATAATTAATACTGATTTAAATATCCTGTAAAATAAGTTGCTTCAATGATTGCGGCATGTGGTTCTCTCCTCCTTCCCTCATTTCGCATTACCCGGTAAAGGTAGAGAAAAATACGCTTAGCGGCTCTCCTTCTTTTTACATTTCCACAGTGTAATTTTAAAAAAAATAACGATATTTACTATATTTTTGTTCATTTTTGGAAAAATATGCTTTTAGCTTTCTGCAGCGAACGTGTTTTTGTTTTTCCCAATATGCCGTTGGTCGAAAATACATTATAATGTGGCTGGTAAAAATCCCAACATATATATTTAATAGCCTTGTAGTTAAAAAAGAATTCAGGCGCGCATCCTTAACCTCATTCAATTTGTTTTATCATTTTTTGATTATTTTATTTATTTATTTTATTATTATTTTCAATTGTTATTTTTGACTATCATTTTATTATTTTCGATTTGTTTTATTTTATAATCTACACCTCATTCGATTTTTTATTTTGCTAATCTATTCCTGAGAATTTACTTTTACGTGAAAAACGGCGTACTGATCAATAGTTATATGATTTGTATAAATATATTGTTTAAATTTAAAAATTACTTTTATTTTTATTGATCGCAATATTCATTCGAAAGCTAAGGTGCACGTTTTCCATTGAAAACGATGGAGTGCGAATGCTTGCAGGCTTGGGAAGCTAGTTAAATACATTTCGGTTTGTTTCCCATTGTATTTTTTGTGGTACCTTTGTTTTATGTTCCGTAGCAAAGAGTAGAAAAGTGTTATAATAACTGTTACAGAAACTTTTTTGTAAGTTGAACAAAAGTATCCATGCTCAACATAAAATGTGTATACAATTCTTTCCATTGAAGAGAGCATTGAAGGTTTTAGTGGCATACACCAATCAACGGTAATGCTGATGCATTAATGACTTCTCTCCAAAACTAAAAAGAGGCTGGCATCAAAGCAGTCTTCAATATCTAACAAGTGCAGAAGGGGGTTGGGGGAGGCTGTAGAACGTTTGACAGACTTTTCAACGCATCCCTTCTCGATACAGTGCAAATTAATCGATCAAAAACGTAAATCATTTTTCGAACGTTCCTTTTCATCGCTGGGTAGTAATTTCGAAGAAGCACACGTCCAGCATCACAACCCGCTGACAGGAAACAGAAAGGCGAAGTAAAAAAGTAAAAAAGAAGAATCTGCAAGAAGATTTAACGCGTCAAACTCTTCATAATACGACCAACTATATAATACGCCCCTTCAACCCACCATTCAGAGATTTCGCCACTGATGCCATTGCCTCGAAAGCTGTGAGGAAGGGAAGGAAAAAAATTGCCATAGTTTAAGCATTCGAAAAAGAGCAGCACACATAGAACAAAAGAAAAGCGTCCCTATCTTCGCCCAAAGATGGATGCTGTCATTCGATTTCTCGAAAGCGGCGCAATCGCGAGCCTTGTTTCTGATTAAAAGCCGCGATAAACTCGGGCGCCGAGAAAAAGTAGGAAAAAAAAAACACTAGGCTGTCCCCTACCCCTCTTTTATGGAATATGGGATGAGGTGGGGGGAATGCATGCCTTGGGTGCTGATGCCACCCATTAATCCTTATTATCTTGGTGGGGGCACTTGCAGAAGAACAGAAGGCTCTTTTTAGGAATGTCGGGTTTGTCTTCTCTGCCCGCCCGACCCCGAAGGCAAGTAGCCGGCATTTAAGATTTGCCCAAACCTGGGCTCATTACGAGAGGCCCTGCTTGTAGAATCTCGACTGAAGCTACTTGATTCCGCCCCTATAGCCCAGGAAATAATAATATAAGTGGGAGGGGGGACGAGTGAATATTCTGTAGGGGTTTGTGGAATGATAACTGTTCTTTGGCAAGTAGTCGAGAATCTTAACACCAGGGGCGTCCTGTGTTTTTTACGTAGGTGTGACGATTGATCGCTGTTCCTTCAACGATGAGAAATGTTATTTTCACAATCGGATTCTGGGAGTACATGGAATACTACAAGGCCCTAATTTTCGGGACCGGTTTTTTTCTCCGTCTTGTGTTTCTCAGTTCTTTTTCATTGCAACAATATAGACCTGAATATAAAAATTGAGATATTTTAGTTTGGATGGCAGAATTGTATTCCTGTCACCACTTGCCCTTGAAAATTTATTGGAGATCAATCTTAGTGATCGTTGGAATGAGTGCCGTTGCCTCAGGGATTACTTCTCTCAGTGCTTGGATTTTAAATATTATTTATCCCATGCCTTTAAATTATGAGATTTTTTTATTAAAGGTATATTGCAATATATTGTAAAGTAGGATAAATTATTTGATTCGTTTTGTCTTTCGTTTGCATAACTTTCATTTAGTGGATATTGAAACCGAGACCACAAAGTTTTTCTCATGAACTCTTGTTCGAGTATTTTAAATACAACTTAAAAAAACTCATAAAAAATTATCAGCTAAAAATTTTAGATTATTTTTTGAAAATCCACACTTTGAACGAACGGACTTTCTACAAATATCGAAATATAAATATTTTTGTTACCAGCTTGCTAAAATAATTTGTTCGTTAATTAACAGAATAATATTAAATTGAATTTCAATAGTAACTTATATAGACATTTAGTATGTAGGAGAAACGCGATACCTTTCTCACATAATTTCTCACTTCCTGTATCCAAATCAAGCCAGTCTCGTCGCAGAATCAAACTATTAAAAAGCGAAAATACCACAGAATTGCTTACAGCACACAAAGATTTATACAAAGATGTGAAGAATTTGAAATCTTGATTGTTTATTAAATAGTTCAAATATACGATCAATTTATTGCTGTAAAAACTACAACTCTTAACCATTACTATCTCACTATAGTTCACTTATCACAAGTTATTACCCTACCATAAACCATAATTATCATATTACTGCACAGTAGGCTGTCTCCATCATAGTTGCTTTAGTTAAGGCAGTATTAGTCATGAGTTTAATAACTGTTTTATTCTGGTGCTGTTAGTCATAAAGCTGCATAACTGGTATTATGTTTCAGTACCATGGTGTACACTACCTATACCTAACAGTACCATGTTATTAGTCATGATACTATTAGTTGCATAATTGGTGTAAAAATGTGGATGCTTTCAATCATATAAGTTTTCATAATTGATGTTATTCTGAGTGGTGTTAATCATAAAATTGCATGATTGCTATTAGTTTCCTAGTTCTTACTCAAAAAGCTGCGTGATTCCTGTTAGTTTTAAAACTAATAGTCATAAAGCTAAATAACTGGTACTAATTTCGGTGCTGCTAGTTATAAAACTACTTAATTAGTCATTTTGGACTGAGATTTTTAGAAAATTTATCATGTCATTCGAAATCCATGTTTTCTTTTTGAGATTAAAGATTAACCATGAATACCACTTAAATGTCCCATAAAAGAAATAAAATGAATTGTGCTGGCTTGGACTGACAAACTCTTGGTGTCCATACACACACGCAATAATTATTAGCATTAAGAAAAAAGTGGGATTCATTGCAGAATGTCACATTCCGCCTTTCAGATAGTGTCCAGCTTTCCCGCGACAGCACAGAGGAGAATCCGCGTTGAAGAGATTAATGTGAACTGCTTGAGAACAGAGTTCAAAATCGCCAAGTCATGTACAGATAGCATGCTTTAATACCACTGAGCGCATATTTAGTGGCAAATGACGTCATATAGTATTAGCGATGCAGTTGATGCAAACAACTTGATACATTTCTGCATTTACTGTCCATGTGAATCTTAAAACATTCTGCGTTCATTATCATTGGATACTTAAAACATCGTATGGACTGATTGTGCCTTCTTTAATCTTTTGCTGCTAAGTCTGCGCTACTGTCATCGTTTCAACCAGTATGTTAGTTAATACTATGTTCAATCCACACCTTCTTTCTTAGAAGCAACCCATTTCACATTCGTGTCAAGTTCAAGGCTGTAAGTACGTCTTTAAAAAATATGTTATTTTTTTAAATCTCAAAACTGTATGTGCTAATCTATAACTACTCGTGATTCCATGCACCGATTTTTTTTAATGCTACCCGCTGCGCAATTTAAATACTCGTTGCACAAGTCCCAGTTCGTTATTGCTTTAAGAATTAACTCATCGAATCTAATCAGCGTGCTAAATATCTTGGTCCTGCTTTACTTACTTCGGGATGCACATATTTTTTTCGGTGAAGATTTTTGTATAAAGCTAAATCTGTGGATTTCGTATTACATCCTAATTAATATAAAACTTTTTTTTCCTTATCAAAAGAAAGCTTATGTGCTTTGAAAAATTACTTGTCATTCTGAATAACACTCATAATTAATCCAGCAATATCAGGGAAACATGGCTGATTTCAATAAAAATTTAAATATGCTTATCAAAATATTTAAAATTATTAGACGAGCAGTCTATCTTTCTTTCTTTTTTTTGTCATTTCATTTTTTTTTATGATCCTATACCAGTTGATCTGATTTCATTACCAGTTAAAGTACTTTGAACATATAGACTCCTTTTTAACCAAACATAAGAATAACCTTCATTTTCAAATGTTCTAAAATATACTTTAGAAGTTAACTTCTATGGCATATCTTATACGATATGTCAAGTTCCTGAATCGTAAACTAGCACCTTTGATTTTAACTTTTAATGTTCTTATATCTAGTTTATTGTATGTACCTTTGATGGTTATTCCGCCAAAACCATTAAAAGAATTCTCAATCAAATGTAGTACGATTGGAGAATTTGCAAAACATTTCAAACTACAGGGTGCATAAAATGATCATTGGACTTTGTTTTCATTTCTTCAGTCTTGCATTATCTACTATAGAATTATAATATTTTTCTGATTTCTTATGAAGGTATACGTTTGCTTTTTTTTTTAATAACTTCTCTAAGAGGACATATTAAACGTCAAATTCCAAACACATAATTTAGAATTTCTCATTGCTATTTACTTCGTTCCCTGGAGACTGAATTCAATAAATGTGACCCCTGAAATAATTTAATAACGGGAGTTATTTTTTCATATTTCCATTTACCTTTTGCTCTGTGGTAAAAAACAAACAAATGCGACATTTCAAGAAACTGATCTCTTCCAACAGCTGTGTTCTTAAACTTTCGCCCTTCCATCATCAAAACTTCTCTTTTTTTATATTTAAGACTCGTAATAAAAGTATTAATCAAAGAAACAGAAGAAGAAAAAAATCTGACTCTGGTAGAATTTTATTTTTAGATATAAATTTCATTGCTTTTAACGCCGAAGCCATCATCATGTTTCGAGCCTTATTCCATTCAGCAATAACTACAGAGCCATCTGGTGATTCAGAATCAACGAGAGTTGCCTTTTTTTCACGTGTATATATTCTAAATTTATTATTTCTTATTGCCAAGCTTGGATACACCATCATCTGAGGAATCCTATACTCGTCTAAATGTTTTATGAAGAAGTGGCTTCTAATTTTAGACCAGCGGAGCTGGATAGAACAACTTATGTTGATTCAAGAAACAAACTCCTCGCCCTAGAATAGAACTTCATCTTTTGACACGGCTAAAAAACAATAATGGCGAGCTGTGATATCTGTGGAATATTTTTTTTTGCCTGCTTCATTCTTGTCCTTTTTTTCTGAGGGGGAGAAAAGGATCGAGTTGCTTTCTCCGAGACATATTCTGTCTGTCTTATCAGAGTGATTGAAAACAAGGCGCTGCGTTCTGAGGGATGCTTGTCTGTCCTGCTGCCTCGTTATTCGAGGAGTAATGGACAGAACGTTTTTGAGTTTAGGTAAATAAGGAGTTCATAACGCCTGCTATCGCCTCGAGCTTTTTTCCAGCGACCGCCCCTGCGAAGATTGTTTTAACATGTGTCCCCGAGGGATTGTTTATGCCGCCCTTTGTGGCGATGCGCCGAAGTCAGTTCTTTGTCACTTTTCTGAAATGACGCTGCATCTCGGACGCATTTTTGGAAGGGCGGGGGCGGGCAGAGAAAGCGCGTTTCAAATCGGAGCAGTCTGCCAAAAAATCTAAATCCTCGCGTATTCTTCTCAATCCTGTATCATGAAGGACACTTGGAAGAGTTCTAATTGCGCAAACTTCAAATTTATTCGAAAAAATATATTGGCACAGATGTATTGCTCACTTCCAAACTTAAATATTTTATATAGGACTCTGGCATCTGCTTATCTTTGAGTTCTGACTTTGTAAGATTAGAGATAAATAATAATTCTGTGACTTACTCAGCAATTCAAAAAGTTAAATAAAAAAAAGTATAGAAAAGAAACTAGTTTCAAAATAAGAGAATCTAAAAATATGAAAAATAGGGAAACAGAATATAAGTTTTTAAAATGTAAAATGAATTAAGAATATTCGATTCTGTAATTTTGTGCTTGCTCTAAATTTGTACAATGACGTTTAACGATTGTACTGATTATTGAATCACTTAATGTGTAGACACCGGAAAAAAGTTCAAGTCACCCAACTTCAAAGCAAAAACTTAAATCCAAATATGAAAAACTGGAACATCAACTCAGGTGACTTCAGAAAAAGAACATGTACTTCTTAAATTGAAAGAGTAAACGAAGAATATTTGATTCTAGAAGAGAGATTTGTATTTTCCAACTTGGGTACGACTAATAGATTTATGTGTTTTCGAAGCATTTAATGTGTAAGTTATAGGTTCCCAACGGGGGTGGTAGCGCCCCCTTTTGGGAGTTTGCCACTTTCAGGAGAGCAATAGAAAATCAAGAAAAAATAAAGGTTGCTAATGTAGTATAGAAGAATGAGGTAAATTAAATGTACAGGTAACCCTCCTATAACACGGTATCTTATAACACGGTTTCGCTATAACACGATTTGTAAATTGCGGGAAAATTCCTACAACACGTCATCCTATAACACGATTTTGTTCCAATGTTAGAGCTTGTTATTGGTCTTCGTTGCTCCAACCATTGGATCAAGGTATTATTTATGCCTTTAAAACGTATTATATAAGAAGATCCTTATAGTGGATTTTAGACGCAACTGATTCGGAATCAATTAGCCTAATGGAAGCTTGGAAGAAATTTTCAATCAAGCACTGTATCGAAATCATATCTTTGTCGCTGAAAGAAATAAAAGCATCAACCTTAAATGCGTGTTGGAAGAAGATATGGCCCTCTTCAGTTGAAACAGAAAACATGCGTGAAACATCAGAAAACGAAATTGGTGCCATATTAAAAGTCGCTAAATCAATCGGAGACAAAGGTTTTGTGGCTACTGAAGACATTCAAGAATTATTAGTGGAAGAAGAAGTTGACGAAGCGGATTTGATGGAAATGGCATCCCTGGATGCAAATCAAATAGATTTTGAGAACGCTAGCTCCGATGAAGATTGTGCAGTTAAGAATTTAACATTAAAAGAATTACAAGAAGGCCTATGCTTAGCGGAAAATATCGAGTCATTTTTCTTGAAAACAGACCCTTCCACGGAAAGAAGTCGAAAATTCAAAAGGGAGCTGCAAAACTGTTTAACTCCATACCGCGAAATTTACAATGACCTAGTAAGAATTGTTGTACTCGGTTGATTGTACTGAGCAGTGACGACGAATAAATTCATTAAATTAGGGTTGCGTTAGATTAAAATATTTTTTTCTTACTTTGTGTTGGATATACATTTATTATTTAATAAAAATTAAGTTGTTTATGTCGAATTAAAAAAAAATTTGTTTTTAATAAGCTTTTGGAATGTAACCCCCCCCTTTTTGTACTAGTTCTGGGTCTCATACAACACGATTTCACACAACACGGCATTTTCTAGGAACCTAACTACCGTGTTATAGGAGGGTTACCTGTATAACCTACGGTAGTGTTTTTAATAGTGAGCATAAACCCAATACTCACAAAGGACAGTTATAAATTTGTTTTAAAAAATATGTTTTATTACTTGAGTATATGTAAAGATATGCCTTATTACTTTATTACAGCGAGTCTTATGGATCACTGTCAAAGCAAAATCTCAAATTTAACAGTCTGTAGGGATATTTTGGAAAACAAAGGGGCATTTTGCAAAAAGTATTTAAAAATCTTGAGAATCAATGGTGTCAGCTATAAAATTTTAGATACAAAATAAAAACTTATTCATTCAAAAATATAAAAACTAGAAAATATTAAATCAGTTGACCTTATTAAGCGAACTCGCCTTAAGAATTAAAAAAATGTATTAAAAATATTATATCATTTGTTTTGGGCCAGAAAAAATGGCAGTCATTTCAATTTTAAGGATAGCTTTCAGCATAATGAATTTTTTTATTTATTAGTTAGAATATATAAATATCAAAATATTACTTTATATGGACTGCTTTTTTTGTAATAAATCTCAGCTATATAAATAAAAAATATTTGCTAAAATAAAATATGCTTTAAAATAATATTACATTTCAAATGTACTATAAATATCAAGATACGGTATAGTTGATTTAATTTTTGAGTAGGAAAGTGTGTTTCCTTTCATTCATAAATTAATTATAATGAAAATGTTAAAATAATTGAACAGGCAATTTTGAGCAGTATAACGTATTAATTAAGTTAGTAGTTATAATTATGAGAAGATTAAAATTATCAGTTGTTTTATTTTTCAGAATGAATGTATCAATTGAGTTGTACATTAGATTGCATTAAAATGTTACGTTTAAGGAGTATATGTTTTAAGCACGAATGCGATATATATATATATATATATATATATATATATATATATATATATATATATATATATATATATATATATATATATATATATATATATATATATATATATATATATATATATATTTATATATATTATCTTAAAAAGTAAAACATTTTTTCTCTCTCAGTGCACTCTTCGAATACTATATGTTATATCATTTTCTTCTTATTATTATGTTTTTTTAACTATATCCTTTGTATTTACTATCTTAATATAAATTCAATGTTCTAGTGCGCTGCAAAACTTATTTAGCAAAGATATCTTATAAAAGATGTTGTATAAAAATTCAATCTTACCTGTATTATTAATTAAAAGTATTAAAATTGTAAATTTAAGCGAAAACTCTTCGACCTCTTTTGCCAAATTAAAAGATTCGTTAGAGACATCAGCAAAGCGTTCGATTTTGTCTTTACCTATTCATTAATTGCTGAAAAAAGAAAACTGCTGACTTCCTCAAGAGTCTCTAATGAAGAAATTTTTGGGTTGGACAATTTACTCCCCTTTACGCTTTCTTTTTCCTTCATCATTGATTGTCCCTAATACCAAACACAAGCATTCGGGCTCGAAGTTGGCGGAGTTTAATTACACACCGCCTTTGTAAGCCTTTGTTTCAAGATTCGTTCCATCCGCAGAATTTACGCTGACAGAAGGCTTTATTAATTCCCGCAACGCTTAATAACTCATTGATATAAAAATCTCGGCGCGGAAGTCAAGTGCAGGCCACACACTGTTTCAAATTTTCCCCCTAACGAAAAATTAGTGAATCTCCCGTCTCCTTAAAACACTTCTGAAGTGGTTTTCATCCAGTGTCTTAACGTTCTTAATCCTTGTACACTTTCTTTAAACGGCGGCGCTTGAAGAAACGAAAAATAATGAATCGTCTGTTGATTTTGCTTCTCCCTCCCCCTATCGAGGGCTGTTTTGAAACAGGGACCGAAAATTAAACATCTTGAAGACTCAATTTTTCATTAATTGCTAGAGCAAGAACACCGGACGTAATCATTTCACGGGCGGTTAAAAGGAAAAGGTGTTCGAAAGAAGGAATTATTTTCCTCATCAGCTCTCCGCCGGAAATTGATTAGTTGATTTTCACAACTCGCTTTATTATGTAATCCTCATAATCCTCCACGGTTTTATTCCTTTTCAAGGGAAGTAAATGGGGGGAAAAAATCGCGCTAGAAGTATCGCGAATTCTTCTCAAAGACGAGGAGATTTATTAATAAATTATTCGGAAGCGACGAAAAGTGTATATCCAGTTATCGCTAACGCATCGAATTTCGTTATTAATTTTTATTCCATTTTAATGGAATTAAAACATTGGTGTGTACGCAAGCAACAAATGAGAAAGCACTGGTTTAGGATCTGCGCTTTTTGTAACTGTGACTGTGATTGTAGCTATATATCGACTTAATAACAGTTAACTGAACAAATCGACTGAGTATTTTTGAAAGAAAAGTACTCACTGGAAAATGTTTGGTGTGGTTAGTATCAGTGGTTTATGGGAAATAGATACAATACAATGAACTATATAAATTATATAAAGAAATTAACATTGTGAAGCTTAAAAACCCAACGAATGAAATTTGCGGACATATCTGTAGAATACAGTCCTCCTCCTTGATTTAAAGGATATTCAATAACAAAGTTATTGGAACCAGAGCAAGGAACAGACCCAAATTAAGATGGACAGACTTCATTATTAGCGACTTTCAAATACTGAAAGTCATTTATAATGAAGTCTGTCCATACTGAATACTGATGACTGTCCACACTTCAAATACTGAAGATAACGATTTGGCAAGCCATCGATAAGAAGAAATGGAATGCAAGCGAGTTGTTGAGAAGGTCCTGGCCCATAGTAGGCTGTCGTGTCAATAGAAGAAGACAACTAGCTGGTTTTGCGAACCATAATTTCGAATGCAAAACATATTCATATTCATAAGTGGAGAAAATAGTGATTTTGGAAAATAACAATATTTAATTAGCTTTGTTGGAAGCATAGGTATATAAGGGCTTTGAGACTAGACTCCTTAAGGGATCCGTTTTAAGCGGCACATTCTCTTCGACATTTAATTTAGCGACTTTAATTGTTGTAATTGCTTACTTCTGTGGAAGGAATTCATTGCGTCTTGTTTGCTGACGATTTGGTCTTCTGGATACAATCGTAAAAGAAGAGAGCAAATACCGTAACTGAAGATACCCTTAATGCAGCACTTGGAATATTGGGGCAATATCAATAATATGGTTATAAATCTTGATGAGACTTATGTTCAGACAATCATATCAAATTAGAACCGGAAGTTTATTTTTTAAACACTGTTCTCAAATACGACTGATAAGTGTACCTATCTTAGGGTTGTACTTCATAATAAGAGGAGTTAAAAGTGCCTCATTGATATGTTTCGCAACGATTTAATAAAAGACTGTCTCTTCTTAAACGGCTTCCTGACTGACTCTGGGGTTGAGCTCATTCAGCCTTAAATAATACCTATAACGTTTTTATTCTGCCTGCTGCGAACCACTGATTATTGTTTCCTAAACAGTCTTTGAAAAGTTAAAAGAACTTATAGAATTAAGCACTTCGTTTAATAACTGGCTCTGTAAATCCCACGCTGATTGAGGCAATGTTATTTTTGACAGAAAATATTGTGACCATAAAGCGAGCTGCTATTTTATATGAAAGGGTTATAAGAATTGGTGATACATTCTGCAACTCTCTGGCATTTCTGGAAACCCCAACCCAGAAATTTAAAGACCCATCATAGATGTATTCAGAAAGTCCTGAACAGCGTCCTACCTTTAACCCAGATAGTGATATAAAAGATTTGGTGCGGCCTACTTTATGATTTTATAAAACGAAACTTTTGTCAAGAGTTCGCCATGTGAATACACATGTTTTTAACACACGTCATTGCCATGTGTATTAAAAAGAATAACTGAGATTTCGCGCTGTATGATGCTAGAGACTTTAGAATTTCAATATCGGAAACCTGATAACGATGGATATCCCTCAAATAAATCACCAAACATTGATGCGAAAGCATTTTGTGAACTCTTCTCGTTTTATATTTCTATAAAACATTCTGGAAATGTTTTTGATAGTGAGATACCTGCTATTAAGATACTTCTTATTAGAGATTTGACTATCTAGAGATTGCAGCAACTTCTTGTTAGAGATTTGACCATTTGGGGGTTGTGATATTATCGGACTCATAGGCAAATGTGCAGGCTATATAGCTTTTGTTTCTCCTGCTACATCTTTGAATTGTTACGATTCTGAGCTTTCCTGCAACAGCTCATGAGGAAAGAAATTCATGTCACCCTCCAGTAGATCCCTTACTCATTGTGGTGTGGATGGAAACGAATTAGCCGACATCTTAGCTCTAAAGAGGGCTCGATGGTTTTACAGAGGATTAAAAAAATGCGATTTCTTTTTCAACTGCCTAACGTATTGTTAAAAAAAGCTTCAGCCTTCAACTTCCATCGGGATTTAAAGAATAGGAATTTCACAAAGAGCTGGTTGAGGATTATCCAGAACATTCTTGATTGACTCCGCCCCAAAGCTGTTGCGAATTTTCAACTGAATGTTGGCCTCGAGTTTTTGCTTGGAGATGATTTATTTCGTAAAGGTGTCCTGCCGAGCCCACCTGCACACTTTACAACAGTGGAATTATGGACAGAATCCACCTAGGACGGTGTAAAGCAATTCGAGTCATTTCAGAAACAGATCACTATTGGCTCTTCCATCTTCGAATGGAGCGATGAAATTTCTTTATATATATATATATATATATATATATATATATATATATATATATATATATATATATATATATATATATATATATATATATCCATGCATTATATCATTGGATTCACTGATTGCATCACGACATAAAATTTTCACGTAATTCACACGACATAAAATTCACATATTCTCATACTTAAAATCAAATTAAATGAGATACTGAATGCTTGAAAAAATTCTTTTTAGTTATTAATTTACTAAATTTCTCTTTTCATCCATGCAACAAAGCATTTTCGATCTGATAACGTGTATTGGATGCAAGATAATCAGTGAACGTAAATATGCGACGACAATACTTTTTCAAAAATGAAGAAAATTATAAGTTTCGATTTAATTTTTTTTAAATATTTATACTGTGAAAATATTGAAAGACCAATGCCTTAAATATTTGCCTCCTCTAGCAGCAATTAAACATAGATGACTATTATAAAAAGGAGGGAAAGAATCCCGCAATATTTCCTTCTTCAAGCGAGAAGAATTCCTGAACAGAATATTACAAGGACTAAATTCATTACATATTAACATAAGCAACTTTATAGAGAATTGAAGTCACCATTCATTATAATGTAAATTAAATGCAGCATTTTCAATCAAAATTTTGAAAGGAAACAATTTTTATTTTATGTTAGCCACATTTTGATATAAGTTTTATTACATTCTGCGCAAACCCGGGCTAGAATTTGGTTGACAAACAGAATTTGAATTTTATTTTTATATATGCTTGGAAGAGGAGAGATAATCTCGAAACTATACAAATCTTCGAATCGAGAAAAATATTGGAACTACAGGCTTAACAATTTTTTCTCGAATGATGAAATATTTAACTAATAGTTTTAAAGGCATCCAAATTTATATATTTTTTTAACAGAGGAGTTCTATTTTAAATACTTTTAGCGTTTTATTTAAAATGTCTTAAGTTAGTAGGCAAAAGCGTGATTTAAATTAATTTTTAAATTTAAATAGATCTTCAGAAAAAAATTATTCAATAAAATAAATTTAAAAATTATGTTTAAATTAAATTACCACATTTTAAAAGATTATATATAAAAAAACATTTAATATATAATAAACGCAATAAAATATACTGAGCAGAAAAAAGAGCTCTTACATTATCGAAAAAAATTAGTTAGTGATATTTTTAATATAGTTTATCATATGGATCGACAGTTTTGTTTATTCTTCTTCTAATGCCTTAACTGATGCTATTACACATAATTTAGTTGCTTTTTATGCATTACAATCGCTTATTTAATCTAATTGTCTGTGTTCTTATCAGTAGATGGCAGCACACGTATCCAGTTTTCAAATTTTCATCAATGTTGAATTTGTGTTTAATCTACTTGTAACAATTGAAGAAATGATGTAAATTTTCTAACTATCATTATTTATTTCTGATCAGTTTTCTAATTAATGTCTTTTTTTCTAAATGGGTATTATATAAGATTTTCTCGACTGTGAACAATTATATTTTATTAATCATAGAAAGAAATTACTTCTCTGTGTTAGATACTTATTCTTTCTATTTTTTAAGACTTATTCTTGATGCTTTGTAAAACAAATATGAAAAAAAAATTGGCAAAAAAGATTACTTAATGAAGATATTATATATTTGTATGTGGGGGAGGTTCAAGAAAATAGTTCAACGGTCAATGCTATTTTCCTGTATTTCTTGCACTAGATTATATCCTATATATTCTTACACTTAAGATTTGATGGATAACTGCAGGAATACAAGTATTGCATTTTGATAACAGATTACGTAAACATCTCAAATGCAATAAAAATAAAATTAATTAGAAGAATTTAAAAGAAGAAATTTGTTTAATGGAACATTACAAACATTATCACACTCATTTATCAACATTGTTTTTGGAGATTAAAGTTCCCAAACTTTCAAAAAAGTAGATAACCAGAAAATTTTTTATATAGCTTACATATATTTCTTTTCTTTAAAAACTAGCAAGACGGAAAATTTTGTATAGAATTGTTTTTCAATTTTAAGCTATATATATATATATATATATATATATATATATATATATATATATATATATATATATATATATATATATATATATATATGGAACAAGTTTTATTTCTATGGCTTTCGCATTTCTCTTATTTTGACTTCCATTTTTATTTAATCCATTATTACACTACAATAATTTTTCGTTGCTTTTCTAAATTAGTATTGTTCTCATTAGAAGCGTTTTTCTGTTTAAAATTCTTTTCTCTGATTTTAATAATTCAACATACTTTATTTTTTCACTTTTAATGCTTAATAATTTCTGAACGATTTTAATTTGTTTTTTAATTAATTTATTATATTCTTTATATATATATATATAAGAAATCGTAAGTTTATTAATGAAATATTTATAATTAATGATATGTCTCTTTTTTTAGGTAAGAGAGAAATTATGCATATTCTCATACACAATTTGTTATTTTCATTTATAAAGGTACGTTTTTTCAATGTATTCAAATCTTTTTTTCTCGAAAATATTTGAAGTGATAATAAGGATGTATTTGCAAATGTAAAAGCATCTAACAACTTGTTATTAAAGGATGGTGTGCAATATATAAATTATTTCAAACCATCATTTGAGGGAAAAAAAAATAATCGCTTGAAATTTCTGATGCATAGGACACACAGTCCAATACTTTGTTTTGTAAATTATTATTGTTTAGTAGTTTATAAAACTTTATCTAATTTTTTTATGTGATGTTGTTTTATTTTTTACAATAATAATAATTTGAAAACTAGTGCTTAGTCTAATGTGAAAAATATATGAAATATTTTTAAGTTCTTTTGACATATAGACATATCTTTTACTGATTTTTATGCGCATTTGAAAGAATAGAATTATTTTCTGCGTTATATTAGAAAAACATACTTTATATCTTGCATCATAATGAAACTAAAATATTTACCTGTTTTATAAAAATATAAAATATTTCGTGCACTTCTTTTTCTTGAATAAAATTATTTTTAGTGCCAAATTAGAAATCATTAGTAAAATATTTTATTATCATTGTAAAAATGAAATCGTTTTTTACTTTAATATTAAACATTAATAATATTAAACATTTTATGTATTTATTGCTGTCTTTATTAGGATATTTTGAATATTATTGTAAAAAGATATCATTTTCTGCTATGTTAACAAATTATGTAACATTCTATCTATCGATCGAAAATAAAATTGCCTTTAGTATATTAATAGAAACTTTAGTAATTCGTTTTCTAATAAAAAGTAAAATCGTTTCTACATTATCCAGAAAATGAATATTGAAATAGAATCGTTTTCTGCGTTATCTGTGTGAGTGTGTGGAAAATACTGATTATTTTGAGTATTAGTGATAAAATAAAATTGTTTTTGAATTATTAAAAATCATAAAATAATTTATATTTTATGAAATTTCGTAAAAATATGCATAAGACAAAGTAAAACAAAAATTATTAAATTCGCTAAAAAACAAATTAAAGTATTTTGTAAAAGAATGTTTTTCTATAACCATACCAAGAACTTTAATGTGTTCTATATAATAATAGAAATAAACTTTCTGTGAAAATGAAATTCTGATCGCAATAACAAAAGTATAGTTTTATTCCCTTCTGAATCATAGCAAAAAACTATTTCCTTAGTAAAGAAATACGTTTTTGTTTTCTATGAATGTTCGTCGATAATGAAGAAATTGTGTCCCCCTGTGGAACTATTCCTGTACTCTTCTATATGTCGTTGTGTATTATTTTTTTTACGTCTCTCTGTCTCCAATATGTCATTCAAGCAGAAAAGAGATCGTCTGCTTATTATTGCACGCTTTTATTTCTAGAGACGTGTCGACAGTTCTCTGCTGTAGCTCAGCATGTTATACTTTTTACCGCATTCTTCTCTTTCACTGTTCATTACGAGGGGCTCTCGCATTCCCCCCTTTTATATTTGGATCCTTTGCTAATCTCGTTACTCCGCCGATCAACGGATGCTTTGGAATTTTTTTCTTCTTCTACTCCACTGACAATCGGAAGAAAGAAAACGATACGGACTCGAGTCAGATAATTATCTTCCCATATAAGAACGACTTTCTTACGTTCGCTTGCTTCGAGTTCCAATACTAAAGTTATCGTTTTCTTGTGTAAGTAAAGGAATATCAAAAAACAATAATGCTCAAATATGTTCTATTTTGATGAGAGGAAAAAGATAATTCTAAAATAAGAAAGAATAACTTTCTTTCAACACTTTTATAGTCCTATTTTATTCCCCATTTGTCAGTCTGTTGTAAAATTCGACTAGCATATTATTAAAGAATATATTGAGGAAAAAAAAATATTTTCATAATTAAATCGGTAAGGGAAAAAGTAAATTATTATACATTTTAGGATATTAAAAATTATAAAACCATTAGGAGTTTCTTTTATATTAATTGGTATTGTTTTTATATATGCAATAATATTCACAATGAATATTATCACATCTGTTCTAAATAGAATTTGTGAAAATGACGCCTGTAATTTAAGCGTCTTTATTAGCTATTTAATTGTGATGGAAAAAATTATATCTTCGTAATTAATTACCTAAAGAGGAAGCTAAATTGTTGTACACACATTTTAGAATATTAAAAGTAATAAACATTTAACAAAAAAGTTTATTTAATAGAAGAGGATGCTATTTGCATGTATATAATAGTATAATAAATATAATCGCGATCATTATAACTGGAAAAAAATTTGAAGTTTCTAGAATTTTATTATGTTGTACTATAAAAATATGCTGTATACTTATAAACATTTAATATTTGAATTCAGTTACTTATTCATTGTTGAATATGGTCTAGCACCATTTTTTATTTTGCGAAAAATTTCTTCAATTAAAATAATTCCATATCAATATTTTATTTTTCTAATGACATTTTTTCTAAATAAGCACATTTAGCAATATCGGAAAATATGACTTTATTACTTAACCCGATGAAAATTAGTTTTTTAGGCCTGACTTGTTTATTTAACTTGTGTGTTGCATATTCTAATGAAATTTATATTAACTGGAAAATTCATATTTTGAACACTATTATATTTCAAATATTTTATCTTTATACTGTTTGAAAGAGTCACAAAAAATAAAATAAATAATACTAAATTAGCGAAATCTTGTAAATTGACAACAGCTGTGTAGTTATTTGAAACTTGCGATCAAAACGACTCCTATACCACGAAAAGCCGAATCACGCGACATCAAATATCGACCTCAAGTTTTGTACACAACAACCCAATATGTCCTCAACCCTTTGACAGTAGCTGGTGCAGTTACAGTTACGCATTCAATCTTCATCAGTCAATTCCGAGATAGGTAATTATCCGGTTAAAGTCAGACCACCCTGACGATAGTAGGTTTTTCTCACCGATTTTCGGAGAAGTCTCCAAGGGGTGAGAAGGTATGCCACATGCGGAACAAATAGCCCTGGATTTCTGCACTTTCGACTGGAAAGCAATTTTGTGTGTGGTCTTCCTGGTACATTGACATTTCCGTCCTTTTCACAGCACGATTCTTACGGGATCGCAACATCTAACCAACTCTTCAGTCCCTACGGAATGCAATTACGGGTAATTTTCAGATCAATACTAATTTTTGTATTTGTTAATTAATATTACTTATACAAATATATGAATTACTGTTACTTCTCTATTACTGAGACTAGATTCGTCGCCAAAATGTTTGCTAAAAGCACCAGGAAATTCACTTTAAGTCACCATTTTGTTTCAATATTGCAACATTCAATGTTACTTTCAAGAATTAATTTTACAGTAGCATAATTTCATTTGGATATGTTTTCTATTATGGATATAAAAATATTGTAAATAATTTGGCGATTATTTTTATGCTTCAAATTGTTCCCCAAATACTGAGAATTTGGCATATCTTAATGTGGTTCTGATAAAAGAAAAGCACCAAATTAATTATAACTGGATGTATTAGATTTAGATTTATCAGTATATGTTAAATACATAAAGACATACTAGTGACTCTTTATTTGAAATGTTAATTGTATATCATTTCATTTATATTCCTTGCATTAACCTAAAACTGGAATTGTTGAAAGCTATAAAATTCAAACCGTAATTTGTTGACCTTATTTCTATTTATTTATTTAATTCACTCTTTCCAATACCGAAACAAATCTACCGTATAAGTATCAGTTATGAATTTCACGAAATAGCAAAGAAAATGTAAGTTAAGTTCTATTCCATTCAATTTTCTGCACACATTCCCCTTTTTTGCAAGTTTAACTAATTCTGTGTAGAAAAAATGACTCATTTGTGGCGAGCTTTAGATTTCCAGTTTCGTGGCAAATCTACCATTAATGTTCTTTTTTACTCTCAAATTTCATATTATCAATTAAAGTTTGTTCTCAGCATTTGTATAAATATAAATCCGTACTATCCCTTAAAGCTACAGCATGGATGTCTTTGATGAATGAGCCACGTACACATACACAAGCGATTGAACCTAAAAGCATCGGCTTTCATTTCTTCTTTTCATCGAAACTTTATTGCCAATATCTAAAAGTTAAAATTGTTAGAAAATTTTTAAATAAAAGAAAAAAGCTTTCTCTTTGAAATATTTTATTAGGATGATAATTTTCTGTTAATATAAGTCAAATTATTTTATGAATTTTTTAAAGAAATTTAATATGTTTTTTCATTATTTACTTTTTTGAAAAATGTTCACTTTTGATTTGATAATCTTTTGAATAATTTCGCTTGAGATATCGCAGAATTTTTAAATGCCGTTGAAATTTGGTGGAACATGTTTGTAATAAAATTGTTTCGTTTTTAATTTTGAATGACGTGAAGCATTGAAATTGGAAAATTATGCTAATTAGGTAATACAAATTTATTTTATAATTATTTGGATGATTATTAACTTTATAAAAAATAAGGCGATAGTAAAAACTTTTGATGATTTTTTTATGAAGTGCTATTTTAATAATATGAAACTTGAAAATTTTGACAGCCAAATAACATTTTGTTTATTTTCATATATATAACGATAAAATAACGTACAAGATTCTATATTTTCCTAGTAAGCAATGATTTGTTCAATTATTCGTTGATTTAAATATTTTTACTTATTTTGTTGTATATCTGAAAAATTTTTTTTGAGATTTGTCATTTATTTCATTAATTTTTTTTAACAGAATCGGTAATATATTCTCCGTAGTGAAAAGTGTCAAGTTTCCCACGGATTGCGAACGAAAGGCCAGAATGCTGATTATTGAATGATTAACTTGTGTTTCACTAAAATTAAATATGTTAGTTACTTATGATTTTATTAAATGATAATCTTTTGTCTTTTTAATCACGCGACAAATATTTTCACTTCATTACATGCGTTTTTCAATGATTTACTGAAACGTAAATTCGATAGGGTTCACCAAGAATTGTGTGCTCAATTTTACAAAATTCTAATCTAAGTATTTTTTTAAAAAATGAACAAATTTAATTAATTTTTAATCTTTATATATCAATGTTATATTTAAACATATATTCTGTGCAGAATGTGACATTTTTCAAAAGGGAAGCGTATTAAAAAAAAAACGATAAAATAAAAGTATAATATATAAATAACTTAAAAATTTGAAATTATGCGTACTTTAAATATATTTGATTGTTTAACTATATATCAATTTAAGGTTTCCTAATTTTAAAAGTGTCATTTTTTAAATAAAAATAATAGCAAAAAATGTTTTATTTTACTATTTAACTATACAAATTTGACCCAACAGACCTTTATCGAATCGCAAGACACTTCTTAATTAAAAGAATCGGGCGTGCATTTTTTCCGAAACCTATCAATTGAAGATCCATCTAAGCAACTGCAATAGCGTTTCGATCAATGTTGAAGTAGGTGCTATTGCTATTTGATTAAAAGATGAAGTAAAAATGCAACTTCAGAATGATCTGGGCAGAAGGAGGTGACTAAGGGGGCAAGTTCATAAATCAGGGTAGATTTAGGGGGTGCTGAAAGACACTCAGAAGAGTGCGAAGGGCCACCCTCCGTATTAAGCTGGTTAATTGAGTTATCTTGGAGGCGATAGTTTGCCCCGAGGAAACCGTGACCCGAGATCGTGCAGCACGTTCTATCACAAAATACACACTCACAAAAGCTGCACTCATATATTTCTATGCTCAATAAATAATAAAGTAATGAATCAGCTTTTAAAATGTTTATTTAAGAAAATTAGGACGATCAATTAATTAAATAACTAATTTTCCCAAACTAATTTCACAAAGTAATTTTTAACTAAAAAATATTAAATACTAATTTATCATCGTTACTTTTCAATTTTTTTTTAATTTCGAGAACAATGGGGATAAATAAATTAAGACTCAATTTTTTTATATTTTTTATATTTATTTACTTAAAGTTCACGTCTGTTTTATTATTGTAGCAATTTTCAACTTAGAAACGAATCGATAATTTTAAAATTTTAATTATGAAATGTTCTTCATTTCGAAACTTTCAAATCCTGGCACAAAAAAGATGTGCTTTTAAAAAATTCATTTATAAATTAATTACATAAGTTGTGAGATTTTATATTAAAAGTGATCAACTATAACATGCTTAAATAATTCAAATAGATTTATGAAATATTAAAAAATACTTATTTAAAAAAATTAAGATTCTAATTTATCACCATTATTCTCCAATTTCTTTGGGGAAAAAATGCTTTTCAGTTTCACTGATGAACTAAATTTCATTTTAGGAGTGATTCGTTATTTCAAAATTCGAATCTTGAAATTTTCTTTAGTTCAAAATATTGGAATCCTAAAATTTTATATCAATTGTGAGCATTCGTAGATTGTTAAATTTGTCATAGCCATTATGAATTAATAAATGATGACTGAATGTCATATTTAAGAAAATATTGAAAGGAATTTTTTAATAATTAACTATTGTTGGGTAACTTATAAAAATTCTTAAGTTTTATTTATTTATTAATTTATTATTTTTTAATTGTTATTGTTTCTTGATTTGAGAGCAATATTGGATACAAATGTTTGTTACGTAAAAAACTTCTTTTTCAAACTTTTGTAATTTTCTTTTCTAAAAATAAAAAAAAAAATTATTTATTTAAACATTTATTGAGTTTAAGAATTTGAAAAAATTATCAACGCAATTGATTTTAATGCATTAAGTAAAATTTTTATAAATTTATAGGGTTTTCAGTTTGTATTTAAATTTAAAGAATGTTTACTTTAAGTTAATGTAATACCTTATTATATTTAATATTCTCACGTGAAAAAGTTCGAGAGATTCATAAAATTTTCATAATACTACTCGGTTTAAATTTTCCACCATTTTGATTTCTTAAAGAGACGCCGTAATTTCTTGTTTAAACTAAAAGGGTAGCTTGATTAGAATTTCATCAATTTGTTTCCTTTATTTATTGAAATAATCCCATTGTTTTTAAATGCAGAAATATTTTAAGAAAAAAAGATTATTAAAACTTATCGTTCGATAAATTTTAAATGTAAATGTATTAATTTAATAATTTCTATCTCAGTTAATTATTGCAACTGCAAAACATGCAAAGGAAGGTGTAGCATGTATTTTTAAAAAATATGAAGTAATCGGAAACAACTCAAAAGAAATAAAAGACCACCCTTAGAGGAAAAGAACGTGAAAAAGTTTCGAAACAAGCAATCGCCCACTCCCTGCATTCTCAACTCATCTCTAAATTCCATTGGAGATGTCAGTTTTGGAAATAGTCGATTATTATTGATCAATAAGAATTAAAAATGTTGACTTCTTTTGTCTATGAGCAGTACTTTGACCTTTAGAGAAAAAATGGCTGCCAATCATTTTCGAACTCATCTCAGAGTGTTTGAAAGAATGTAGAAGATATTTCTTAGTAAATAAATGATTGTTGAAAATGGGGCGAATTTTCTATCGCCCTTTCTAAATTGGATCGCTCTGTTGAGCGAGTCGATTAACTTTTATTGATTCTAGGTTTTTCTTTATTTTCTTTATCTTTATGCTGCTGCCAATATCCACTATCTGAATACTTGATCCGAATTTTAATCAGTTCGAAAACGATCTAAATTAAATCGATTTCGGAATGAGCTACGGAACACTAAAAATGATTGCTTTTATTATTTTCATTTTTTTTTCGAGGCGTTTATTCAAGAATGGCAACAGTGTATTGAAAATTCGAATTGTTCTTTAAATCGAACATGCTACGCTGGTAGAATTCAAACGAGATTTTGTGTTACTGCCATCAATCTAAATTTCCATTTACATGTTAGTGGACATAATGTGCTGTGAACCTATATATATATATACATATATCATAATAAAGAATAGTCTGATTGTGCTTAAGTAACCTTCTTCCATGCTCATTAATGGTATATTATTAATTCTTAGCGTGTTTTCTGCGAATATGTTAATTTTAAACAAATAGGAATATATACTTTTTATTTTTTATGGTCAGTGAAAAAAAGCGATAATGTGATATGAGGCTTTAATTTATACTGAATAAAGCTGATGTAAATTATTTATTATGTATAGATTTTAAAATTCCTTAAATATTTTTCAAGTATATGACAGCAATATATGGTGAACCAATTTATAATTTGTTAAATGTTTAACCAATTTTCTTAAAATACATTAAAGTTGAAATCCATAAAATTATATTAAGATTAATTTTGAACTCTGAGCATCATTATTTCCACTGATTTAAAGTGCCTAAATATTTTTCAGATATTTAAAAATTATGTGACGACATATCTTACAATTTATTAAGTAATTATATATATATATATATATATATATATATATATATATATATATATATATATATATATATATATATATATATATTTGACATTCTGGTTAAATAAAATTGCAAATGAAATGCGCTTGGTGTAAAATATTATTTCATGAATTGTTTGACGAGAAATTTAATTAATTTAAAATTAACTAAAGAAGCTTGTTATTAAATAACATACAAATTCATTATATATTAAGTTGTAACTGCTTCACAGTTCAATTTTCTTTTCTTTTAACGATTGCACTGACAAGTTCAAAAATTACGGATAAAAATCGAAATACGCAAAAACGATGAGCTTCAAGTCATATTAAAATAGTCAAAAGTAGTACAGAAATAATTTAAAATAAATATGCATGATAAATACCGTTATATATACATATTAACTATTCATGTGTTTAAAAGCAATTTAATTTTAATAAATATTTGCAACAAATTAATAAAAACGAATTTACTATTGATATGATCATTAAAGGTACATCATAATTTTAGAAGTTTTTCGAAAAATATAAACAAAGAAATTAAAAATGAGTCGATTTACAGCATGCACAATTGTTCCTTGATAATTTATTTGATTTTTAGTTTGTTTCCAGTTCAAATCTACCAAACACAAAGGATGGTCGAAAATTGTTAACAGTGAAATGATCGTAGAATTTGCTAGAAACAGAAATACATTAGAAGATAAGAGCTCCTCATTTCGTGAATATATAGGCGTTGAACACAATGATGCTTTGAATTTAGTTCATAAAATCATGGATCTTTAAGATTCGAAATTAAAAATCTCGAGTTCTAGTACTTTTTCTTATCGTAGGTAAAAGTTTATTTTACGAAAAAATCAGTTGCCGATTTTTATCCGTATCGGATACTGATATCGCTTGGTCAGCTCATAAAAATAATATTTAAATTATTTGTGATTTTTATATCCGTTATAAAAATTTAAGCGAAATTATTACATTTTGTTATATGTTTCTTTGGTAAAGAAAAATGCTAACAACTTCACAAAAATGTCTTATATATTTTACTTAAACATTTAATAACAAAAATGTCTGGTACTGATAATATATAAAAACATGGAAAAATATTATTCCACATTATATAATGATATTCATTACTCTACATTAGCTACTTCGTCCCGAATTGCAAATTACAAAATGGTGATATTACTTACATAAAATGAAATTTTATTTTTCATTCATGTCTAACTAATTATAAAGTCAAATAGTACTAAACCACAAAAAACTAAACAAAAATTAATCAGCCCATATCGTGACCCCTGGCTTACAGTGCCCACATCTGTTTTCCTGACCGAGGGCCCTTGAGTGCGAAGCATATGCTCCAGTTCGGTGGTCAACTCAACATGAAACCCCCAGTGCTTAGCTCCCATTCATGCTTAGTACTTAGTTTATCGACCCACTGAAGGGATAAAAGGCTCACTCGAACTTGCCCAGCTCGCGGATCGAACCTGTGTTTTGTGAGAGCGAATCGCAACCACTAAGCCACAGCCTTTCACCCCTTCTCTTCAGTAATAAACCACATTATTGTGGAAAAAAATTATATTTCTCTTTTAACTCATTTAATGACATTAAATTACCTATCCAGTAATACCTCGAACAAAATACGGTGATTAAAAATAAGATTGAAATAAAAATCAGGAGATTTTCATTTTTCTTTAAAATTAACAAATTGAACATTTTGAAAAAAGGTCATTTTTTTATATTAAAAGATCTAGTTGAATCATGTATATGCTCTATTTATGTCATATTGAGTGTTTTATTGATTTTAATATGTGGTATCAAAGTGTTGATGGCGCAAGAGCGTTTACTTACACGTATGATAGTAATGGTGGTAAAATTCAATAATTTGTGATTTTATTTCGGCTTCTGTAAATTTCTTGAAACTAAATTCATATTTAAAACCTGGGAAGAAAAGCAAATTAAAATGTTAGAAGCGTCAAGAAAAAAAATCGAAATGTTTATCGTTAAATATTAAGCACTGCACGATTTAAAAATTTAAATAAATGATTTAAAATATAGCTACAAATTCCATCTATACAACATAGTCTTTAACAAAATAGTGTATTTTTTCATTATATTCGCTAGTGCATTTCCTTATTTTACAGCAATATTTTAGAAAAATAATAATTTAAAATCATTTATTTATTTTAGCACTTATTTCATATTTTCATTATTCACTCGTTCCGAAAATATTTAGTTAAGTAATTTGCGGTTTTGTTTAGAGTTTTTTGTCAATAAATTCGATAATGTGCATAAAATTTATATTAATACCTAGATCTTATCGATTAAATATTCTAGAATAAGTAACAGTTGCTCAACTTTGCAATTTCTATACCAATTTAAAATATAATAATTTAAAATCATATATTTACTTCAGTACTTAATATTATGTTTTCATTATTAATTCATCTTGAAAATATTCTGTTAAATATTTGTATATAATTTTGCTTAATCTCGTTTGTCAATTAATTCGATAATGTGCACATAAATTGTATTAATATAGTCTAATCTATTAGATACTCAAGTATAAATAATAGTGGCTTAATTTTTCAGCTGCCAATACCAATCCAAAATATAATAATTTAAAATCATTTATTTACTCTAGCTTTGGTTTCATATATTTTCATTATTCATTCATCTTAAAAATATTGTTAAATAATTTATAATTTTGCGTAGACTCTTTTGTTAATAAATTCGATAATATGCATATAAATTATTAATATCCTGATCTTATCTATTAAATATTTTTGAATAGGAAAACTTTGCAATTGCCAAAACAAATTTGTTTAATTTTCGTTTTCTAATCATATTTCATTTATTATTTTTGACTGTTTCTGCATACATTAGATGTAAGCAATTAACAATATGTTATTTTAATACCAACCTTAACAATGTTTAGATAGTAATTTATGTTTTCAATATCTCCAATGATAATTTGTACGCCTTGAGCAACACAATCTTTTTCCATCCGTCTACGATACAACTCAACTCCACTCGCAAAGGCGTCTTCACGATCAAAAATGAATGGAAATTTCATTCCGTTTTTGGCCACAAAACCTCATTTCCCAACAGGCACCGCAGGACAATCGCAGGGCGGGGTGTCGCTGCCCATGGAATTATGATTGCCTGTGTCCAGAGATGAAGAACAATTAAAAAAAAAAAAAAAAACAAAGTCAGAAGCTAAATTTTTATCCGCAGTTATCAGATGGAGAATAAATCAATCGACTTACTTGACAACTTCATTCCGGCAGATTGCCCGCTTCGATATGTATGCCATTGGAAGTACAATTAATTGCGCCATTAAAAAAGCTTAAAAAGGATATTGAGATCAAAAATCGAAGCATTTACCTGTTTAAGTTGCTTTTTTTCTTATGCGGCGTTAATTCAGTCGTGATGAAAGGTTTTAGTTGAATGGCGTTAATTGTTTAAGCGCAGCGTCTATCTGTAATGATCTCGAGGGCCGAAGTGCTACAAGTAGACTTCAATAGAGTGTTAACGATAAAATGTTCTTTTGTAAGATGGATTGTTTCGTAAAAATTCATTTCAGCAGTTAATTATGAGCGAGATACATTTCCCCCCCTTTTATTAGTTTTCCTTTCTTCTCAATTTCTGTCGTCCACATTTCAGAATAGCTTAATTTTATCCTAATAGACGCAGAGCAAATTTTGGTGTACTTATATAGTATTTACACAGGAGAGTTTAGTATCTAAGGTATTCCTCGGAACAATAACTGCTTTTTAGGCAAAATCTGAGAGTAAAAATTAGTGATAAGAGCATCATTTTTTTAAAAAAAATGTTTACGCCTCAAATATGTATTTATTTTAAAAAACATTATTTTTTGATTTAATAAGTGCATTATTTTTTTTAAAAAAGACTTATTTCAAAGTACGATAAAAGATTTCGTTCAAAAGTTATAAGGTTGACTGTGATATTTTCTGTAACATTATATCTTGTTCATATGATTTCATGTTATACATAAAACTAGATTTTTTTTGGAAATAATTTAAGTAAAGTGGCACATTTTGATCTTTTGAACAAAGATGAAAACGCAAATGGTATATTTGATTTCTGGAATGAAAATTGGAAATTTATTAAAATACTAGATTAAAAGTTATTTATGCTTCGTGACATAATATTTCAAACTTAACAAACGATGTATTTTCTAATTAAACATTTTATTTTTATTTTTTGTTTTTAGAAAATACCTAGGTATTTTATAGAACATAGGATATGAAATTTACTAATAATATGATATATCTGATTAAAATTTAAAAATTTGGTTTTCATCTAATTTGAATTTTAAGAATTGAACAAAATGAATAGTATAAAAAAAGGAAAAACATAAACAGTCGTTTTTAAATCGAGTTTCATCAAGAATTATTTTATCTATTTGAGCGAAATTAATAGTTTACTAAAAAACAACTAATTATTCTATCTAACTTTAACAGCAACTTTTACAAATTTAGCTGACTGTGAGCAGTTACAACATATTAATTAAATCCATTCTCAGGAAATCAAGGTCTTGTGTATTCAAGATGTAAATCCGAGGAATACCAATTTTTAATCAATCGCTATCCATTTTTTAATATTTATTCGAAATAATTTTTCATCTGTTCTCTTATACAAAAAGTCTTGTGGTCTTTTGCCTTTAATCTCATTTAATTAAAAAATTCATTTTAGTTCTTTCAATAGTATTAGTTTTTGTACTAAACTAAATTTTTCCTCTTTAAAAAGAAAATTTTTGTAGCTTCAGTTATGTGCATGCAATCTTTTAGAATCAGGTGTAAATGCAATAATTAAAATCGAGTAATATACGAGTACAATAAATGCAGTTTGTTTCATTTTAAGAATTTTTAATCCCTCTAATAAACACCGTTTTCTTATGATATATTAATAATAATATTGATTGTGATATTTATGATATATTAAACATTTATGATATATTTATTTTTTCCCATTATTATTGCAGATCACTATTTTGGTGTCTAATGTGAAATACGGAATCGATAAAATATTTTCTTTGAAGTCAGTATTGGCAATGTAATATACAAGATATGTACTTTGTGGAATTCATCCACAAAATAAGTGGTTTCTTTTCCATTTGATTTCTTTTCTTTTATTGTGCGCCGACGCATTTTATTCCATACCCGTGCACTAATCTGAATTTAAAAATTCCAAAATATTGTTTTTTTTAAACACATAATTTAAAGTTTTTTGCTTATGAAGACTTATTTTGCATCAAATTAACTTTGAAATTAACTTTTTAATTAAAAATAACAATTTTAATAATAAGAAAAGAGTAAATAGTAAGTTTCACACACTTGTAAATACTAGTAAATTTGAGAGATTTTGTTATTAAAACGTTGCAGTACTTTCTCTGTGATGACGATATAAAATTAATTTAATCCTTGTATGACTAGTCATTTGAAGTGAAAGAGGAAATGATTAACGTTCATTATCATAATGAATTCCTAATGTGAACAATATCTTGATTAAAAACAAAGAAGTGTTATTTTTAAGAATTCATATGGAACAATTCTTGAAATTTTGAGTTTAACATTTAATAATTCACACTCGTACATTCGAAAATTTTATAAAAAAAATTAGAAAAAATATCTTTGAATATCTAAAAGTTTCGAATTATTTTAAACTGTTTTTCATACCAAAGGATTTGAGTATCTAATGGCCAATCAACACAAATCAGAATCTAAAATTGATCCATGATTATTTGCAAACGCCTTATTCTCCGACATAACTTCTGTATGCGCATGAAAAATGAGCATTATTGTTTCAGGCAGTAATTCCTTTGATGAAATTGTGGATTGTTTACTGCCCCAAATCTTCAGCATCAGTCAAAGTATATTTTAAGCAAACTTTATTATTTTAGCGATCATACTTCGTGACAAGAATCGAGATTAGAATGTATAAGAATGAGAAATTTTATAATTTAAAAAAAATCAGACTCTTTTAAAGTTAAAAGAAAGTAATTTACTTGAAATTTTAAACACGTGAAAATAGAGCAAAGTGATTCACACGCGAAATAGCGCGCACTCTATTATTTAGAACATGCACTAAAAAAAATTCTAACTTTACTGAAGACGGCGTTTTTGTGATTACACCGTTTGGTACGCTGCTTTTTTCTTATAATATAATATAGACATTCAATAAATATTAAATAAACAGAACATACTTTTAGAAATTGGGTTAATAATTTAATATTTTTTAAGAAAAACTTTAAAAAAATTTAATTATCTTAAGAAAAACTTAAGATACTATTTACATGAATTTGACCCTTCGTGAGGACTTGCCGGAATTATTCCTTGAATTATATATCTGCAAAGAAAAATGCCTATACATATATTTTTCTTCTCTTTTATCATGTGATAAAAGAAAATTCAAACAAAAATTTAAAAAATATAATGATTTGTTTTTTCTAAATTAAAAATACATCTTTCACAAATGTTTCTTTTAATTTGTGAAGGAATTAAATTCTATGTTATTTAAAAACCGATGGAAAACTTTGAATAAGCATTTTCTAAAATCTATTTCTCCAAATTTCGACGATTTTTAAATATTGTGTGTAATGTAAATAAATAGTACAAATTTTACGATATGCTTGAAATATATATATAATAGTACGTATATATGAAATGATTTATATAAATATATTTGTGATGCAACACATTTTGTTCTTTTATGAAGAATTCTCGTCATGTACTGCATCTTCGATCAAATATTGCACTGAAACAAACTTAAAAACCTCGAAAAACGTGCATGAAGACAAAATTACCACACCAATCTCTTAATTCTAGTCCAATGGTTACTATCTAACTTCTAAACTTTTGAATCGAAGGTAGTTATTTTAATCATATTTTTGACAGTATATCTATTATACTTTTGCAATCGACACAAAAACTAATTTGGAAGTGAAATATCCAAATTAAACCTAAAGTTTTTCATATAAGCATAGATCGAATTTCAGAATATCTTAGACATGTTAAAGTAAAAAGTATTGGAACATTTTTTCATTGCTTCGAATATATTAGGTATTTAATTGATCACACCATTAGAAATTTAAAATAATTCTGTGTAATTTAAAGAGAGGATTAAATCCAGAGATAAAAATCATTTAGATGATGAATTATTTTCTGATAACATAGAGCAGCCTGTATGTTTTTGTCCTCATTTTTTTCACCAATCGGTAATTACCACAAGATCGCAATTAATTAACGTATTGCACAGATTTCACATGCATATTGTGCTAAAAGGGAATTATTATTTATGTGCCATTATCCACCAACAGGTATAAAGATGGAGAAATAATCAATTACGATTGAGCAATACCCTTCTCACTGGAATTTCTGTCTGAATTCGATTAAGATATTGTATCGGTAAACGC
Organism: Latrodectus hesperus; assembly: GCA_037975125.1. Taxonomy (NCBI): domain Eukaryota; kingdom Metazoa; phylum Arthropoda; class Arachnida; order Araneae; family Theridiidae; genus Latrodectus; species Latrodectus hesperus. Next base: position 84,186,673 of record CM075850.1, read on the forward strand.
CGCTGGTCGACTACTTTTTTTGCTGTTGTTGTTTCCGATCCCACCCATGCCCACTTGTCTATTGTCCGCTTGACCCACAATGGACAAAACTGACCCTATCGATTCTAATCAGCCTCGACTATTGATTGGCAGCATAATCGAAGGCCAGATAACCACGCCCCTTTATTGGTTGGTCGCGATTACCTTCGAATTAAAGACCGCTTAATTGTGATTAATAAAAAAATAATTGACAAAAGAATTATAGGAACGGAGATACGCTACTAAAATATTCAATGCATTTTTTAAATCCAATAATTGAATCGAAACTCTTTTGTATGTGTGTGTTTTTGCGAAATTGAATTTCAGATATTTCGATAAATAAGAGAAATCTAATTTTATAATTTATCTCCTTTTTCTATCAACCTTCGTGATGTACTCATTTTCTACTAAACAAGTGATGATTAATATCTATTTCATGAAAAAAAGTGCACAGAACAAATAAAAATGTAAATATACGATTGGGAGCATTTATTTTGTAATATCATTTTCTTTTCTAACGTTGAAAAAACCGCAATGCATCCGGATATTCAGAGATTTAAGAATAGCATTGCAATATTTGATTAAATGAAATCTGTAAAATAAATATTTACATAACATTAAATATAACCTATCATCTACACGTAAAGAATCTTGTTTGCTTTAAGTTAACAATGACTTCAAGACCGGAATATTTTTTTCTAATTTATACATGTATATATTTATACCAATAAAAACTACCTAAATGTCTGTTTCGTTTTCCGAGGAAAAGGTGGATCAGCCAGGAAGTTAATCTCTTAATAAAGGCTTAAAATTGCTAGAAGTTTAAATAAGAATTTAAGAAATAGCAGCTTTCAATTGAAAACACAAAATGTAAACAGTAATAACGCGTTCTGAAAACTGTGTGCCAGAATTAAACCAGTTCATTAAATCATTTCTTTCTATCAATTTTATTTCAATCATTTGAATTTAGAGTAAAGAAATTATTCTTGAAGAATATTCTTCATTATTTTAATATCCTATATTGAAAAATAACATTTAAATGAGATTAGCAAAAACATTGTTTTCCATTCCTTAATTTATTGAGAGTAGTTTTTGAAAACTAGCGTATCTAAGTAAATAAAATCCTTATCCTACTTCGTATTCGAACTTTTATTTGAGGTTGAATTAAAAATGGGTGCACGGTTTGCAGTGAAACTTACATCGGCAAGCAGATGCTGGGGTCTTTCTTTAACTTAAAAAAATCTATGTTTTACTTTGAAATTTTAATTACAGCCTTTGTAACTAATTTCAGTTGGAAAAATGCTGATTCCAACTTACTATATCTGAGCTGGTATTCGAATTGTTAGCTCTCTTGCTTTCGTGGGTTCGAATCTCACCTTGGATTTGGATGCTTGTAGTTGTTCGGAATCCCCTTAAAACCCTGGGTTCAGCTCAAGTTAACACTCGTGTTCAAAAAAAATAAATAAATAAATAAATAAATAAAATAAAATAATGATCGCAAAGCGACAAACAAACCAACTTATTATAATAATTTTATGTAGTGATCTACTAGACTATTTTACAAATGTTTCTTTTAAAAACGGAAAAAGGTTTTTCCTGGCGTTTAAAATTGTTATCTGTGCGTAACTGTTAGAGGTTGAGGAAAAAGTATCCTGGGCATAGAGGGGGTCCTTCTTTTTTATATTCTCACAGTGAAAACTTGGTTTTAAAAATAATATATACTTTTTTTTAATAAAGTGTGTTTTTTGCGCCTTACAGCGAACCAGTTTGTTGCTTTTCCAACACGCTGCTGATCGAAACATACAGAAATGGGGAGGAAATTCTATATTTAATAACTTCGTAACTGAAGGAAATTATCTTTCCATAATGCTATGAATTTAGTTCTGGCTGTGATCGATATGCACAACCTTACTACTTCATAGTGCTGAACAAAGTTGCGTAAAGTTTGCACAAAGTTACGTAATATGCAAATATCGTTATTTGTCCAAACATCGGATTTTTTCTGAAAACTAAATACAGTATAATAGTATAACAATAAGATAATATTTACCTAATATAACTTTCTCAGCCATTTATGTATTCGCTTAATGGTTTGTCCCTTATTTAAGATGCAAATACCTCTTGTTAATTAGTTTCAAATAAATAATTGTTTTTAAATACCGCATCCAGAAATGTAAGAAAGTTTTTTGCTTTGATATTTCTGAACTGTTATACTCCTCACTTCTCGAATACAAATAATTATTAAACTCAATTTGGCAAGAAATATTGATAAAACAAAACAAAAAAATGAATCAAATTTTAAATTTTTTTACCTCCTAAATGGGATTAGCTTCACGACTCGGGTATATAATTACTTCTGTGACTGACCAGCAGACACTGCTCGAAGGCGATCCCGCATTTAATTTCAAGCCTCCTTCCCTTTCTACCTGTCGCTCACACAGCGCGATAAGAATCGTTTGCAACGGGGGAGGGGTGTCCCCGGTGTCTGTAGCGCATCAATAGCTGTTGTGGATAGGAGTGGTCGAGGAGGTAGAACGAAATCAAAACAAAAAAAAATCACTTTTGCACAATTACCCCTTGTCAGAAGGTTTGAAAGACGCTTCGCCCGAAGTGCTGCTGCCTCTTGTTTGCCGGATCGTTTGCTGTGTTCTTCGCCGTGCCTCGACCGGTAGCCACCGGGAAGCTCCCTCCTTTTGTTTTCCCGCCCCTTCCTCCTTAAATGAGGAGTTTTGTCTTTAAAGAGCGGAACACACCTTCACGAGTAATTTGGTGGAATGATGGCTGCGGTTCTACCTTCGGGTTCTTTGGCATCGTTGGGATTCTATTGATGGTAGTGTTGGGATTTTTAAAGAGAGATTTGCATAGGAGTAAAATGTAGAGAGAAACATTTCTATGGTGACCACCCTTGGGAAATGGTCTCTTTCATGGGAAAGAAATGAAAAAGTTATATTTAAAAACATTACTACATGTGGTAAAGTGATTGTAGCAAAAACATGAATATTCTGTTCTTACTGCATTATATTCTTATAAAAAGTGCGATACTGTTAGACGTTTTAAGAAAATATAATACTGATAATATTCTCGTGTGTGCACAATACTATAGTGTTTTACCTCCGATGTTTTATGCTTATCTATTTACAAAAGAGTTTGAAGTCTAATACTATTTTGCCGAATTTTCCTGCTATAGATAACAGATGAATTTTCTAAACTAGTCAAAATGCATATTTTAAATATTGAATTAGAGATTAGCACAGTTCATAAATAAAAGGCATGCCAACATTTGATACTGACGGTTTATTCGTATAAAGTCCTTATTTTGATATAAATAAATAAAATGATTTCATAAAAATTAATGTATATGATTTGAAGAAAAATGACAATTTGCCAAAGGGCAGATCGATGTCCGCTGAATGTTTGTCAAGGATTGAAGTTGGAAGGCTGCATGGAATGGAAACTCAAATCGTCGCTGGTTAACTTAAAATGAAAGTTGTTTCACTGCAAAATTTTGAATCCTATGTTTTTGTAGTTAATGTATCAAACTCATGTATTACGTGTTAGAGCAATACCTGAAAACCCAAGGTGCAGACCAGATGCTCCATCGCCTATGATTTGAACTCACTACAATGTTGTTTATACTTCGATCTCATTCATTTAAACGATGTAATACTTCCGAATTTCTTCTCGCTTTCAAATGGAGTCATGTCATAGCGATGAATTCTTTTCTTTTTAAAAATGAGCTCTGTGCATAATCACTGTGGATGGTAAAAATACTTGGACACAGTTTAATCCTGATATCAGTCGTAATAAACAAATTAGTTAAGTTGTATATTAAAATGTGTTAATCCACAAATTTCGCGGATTTTAAAGCCAATTTTCGATTGCAAAGTTTGAAATCTATAAGAGCTTTTTCCTATTGGAAGATTTGAAGATTGTGAATCTTACACTCGAAATTAAAAGAATGTTTGATCCTAGAACGAAGTATCGAAAATCTAAGTCAATGCAATTATCATATAGGGCCGCCGTGGCCTGGTTGGTTCGGGGATTCGTTTTCCGTTATCGGAAAGCAGTGAGTTCGAATCCCGATCCAATCTAATATTCGTCGTGTTCGCTTAATGGCGGCTGCGGTAATTAGAATATGTCGTGGTCCTCCCATGTGAAATGATACCTCCGGAGGTCTAGTGCTTGGTCCCTGCTTCTACATTACAAAGACTCTTTCGTGTCTACGATGGCACACCCACTGGGTGCCCCACTTCATAAGGTGCCATCCGAGCATTGGACAATTACCAACTTAATTAATTTTCACCTAAAAATAAAATGTTTTACGAAGTTATTTTGAAGAGAGAATGCGATACAGAAAAACCGCAAAAAGGATTTTTTTTTTTAATTTACATATTTGGGAATAATTTTTAAGAGACGTCTTTTTATAATAGAATAGATAAGTAAATGAAATTGTCCTTTAAAATTGTCTTTTGACATGATTAGTCATTAAATTTATTTGACATTATTAGCCATTGAATTTCTTAGTTAACTCTTGAATTTCATTCAGCGCAAAGCAGCAATGATTTTAACATTTTGCCAAACCTGTAATCTTCAAGAGGCGATATTAACCGTATATGCAGGATTTATTCTCGTGGATTTACTTTGTAACTGATATATTTTCTTTTGCTAAGAGACTTCTAGATATTTCTAAGTACTCTGATTACAATAAATACAAATACACCTGATGACCATGAACATCAAGACATATAATTCATGCATAAAATTTTAATATGCTTTAACCCTTATTTTCATTTGAAATAAATTATTTTTAACAATATATATATACATATAAATTATATAATGATTTTAAATCACTTTTTGACATTGAAATTGATTCTCTTTTCATTTTTCATTTTTTGACGCAAATTTTAAAATTTTAATTAAAATTATTATTTGAATAACACACAACTTGGACAATCTTATTTTTCTTATTATTCTTATGCAATGCATCCGTTGATTCAGGAGATGTGAGATTCAACAAATTTTTTGAATATTTTGTGAAATTTTTACTGAATCTGGAACAAGATAACTTTTAATTCTGTAAATCTTTGAGATCAAAGTTGACGATCGAGTATCCCTTGATTTTTTGACGCCAAGAATGGCCCCAGATATGTCTAACAAGATGGCCGCTACACAAAAGCTAAAATAAGATAAATTAAATTTTATCTCTAAATTTTTCCCTAAGCCAAAAGTACTCAATTCTACATCGAACCCATTCTTTGATATTTATTAAAAATGTGGCAAGTAAATCCTATCTAGCAAATCGTTTTACTTTTATGTGCGTGTCGATAATCTTGTCAGAAATTATTAATACACATATTTTGGCAACAAAGCAGTTTTTCAATTTAATACATGAGCCTTTTCATTCATGAATTTATCGTAACAGCTTCAATTTTATGTTGTTAATGTTCTTAAAATAAAGTATATATCTTCATTATTGATACAGTTTTTTTCCTTCTCTTTTCTGGTGTCAATGGCCATTCTTAATGACGAATAATGAATTCTGTTGAGTCACGTCATTGATAATTAATATTAGGCGTCTAATATTTACTAAATGATCGATCGCAAATTAGGTTTTTGTCATTCTTAACTTATTGTTATTAATCCTGGCGGCACCTATAAATATCTCAACATTTGAAATATAGTTTTCTGTTCTCAACAAGACCATTAAGCAAAATCTGATCATGCAGCAAAGCATTAACCCCGGCATTCGGCGGGATCGCATTTCCAGCAACATAATGACAGATGCAGCCTCTGTATTAATTGCTCTTGTGAAATTAATCGCCGCCGCTGCGAACGCCACCAGAGGATGGAATGGTATTAATAAGAAAGAACTGAACAAATAGGATCGGGGGAAGACACATCTAATGATTTTTTCTTACAGTGTGTGGTTGCAGTGTCTTTCAGATAATAATAAATTCGAAAAGAGAAGAGGCAATCAGTGCGGCCAATGAAAATGGAGCGAGAACCGGGCGGCGGCTGTTTCTAATTGGCGACCGCTCATCAGGACTCGAAATATGTTCTAAAAATGATATGCGATGTCATTTAAATCAGATAGCAGAGAAAGGATTGAGAACCTTTTTCACTCCTTTTGGAGTGTGTGATGCGCATTCAAATGAGCAGCTTACAGTGAACATTAATAATGGCCATCATGGCGTAATCGGTATTTTAATTGTCTTTCTCTTTCTAATTGAGCTCTCCTAGTAATATTCTAAATACGGCGATAAATGGGTTGCCAGAATCCCTATCGGAACTTGTTACATCTTTTGATATAAATGAAATATTAGAACAGATAGCGCCTGGTTTAATGGACAGTTCGAGGAGTTTCAGCGATGGGTCAGAATGCATCAGAATTCTTGAGTTAAATTCTAAATTAGAATCATTACCACTATTTGGTGAATTTCTTAAAAAATTAGAGAAATTTTACGATTACATAATATGTATCGAAATACATTAAATCTGTTAAGGCAGATGAAATAGTAGAGCAGATAGCGCATTCGTTGATGGAAAATACGAAACATTGTTGAGATTGTTGTTTTCCCGAATGAATCAAAATTGTGGAACGAAACTTTAAATTAAAACTATTGATGTATTTGGAAAACTTCCACTATTACTAGAGAAATTGTATAAATATGTTGCCAAAACACTTACCGGAACAAGTTAGACTGTTTGAAATGAGCGAGGTAGCATATATTTTAATGATCAATTCAAAACTTGCTATAACTAATATCTTTTTAAGAACACAGAAAAGTTTAACTGAATTTTAAATTATATTTAAAAAAATGTTTTTGAGAAATTCCTGTGAAATTTGAGAAAATTTACATTTAAGACAGTAAATATATTACTATGATGGCTGTTGGAATATGTTAGATTGATCAATATGAAGGAAATATTAGAACAGAGATACCACCTTGTTAAATGGATCGTTCAAAGTGTTGGTTTGATTGGTGCCTTCTTGAATGCTTCAGAATTCTGAAGTTAAATTTTAAGTTAGAATTACTGCCACAACTAGGTGAACTTCTGCAGAAATTGGTGAAATTTGAAATAATTGAGATGATTATTTGTGACCAGAATGTTTTTCGAAATGCGTTAAATCTGTTAAGGCAGATAGCGCGTACGTTGAGGATGGACGGTACGAAATACTGCTGAAATCGCTGTTTTCTTGAATGCATCAAATTGTAGAAATGAACTTTGAATAAGAACTATTGGCTTATGTGAAAATTTTCAACCGAAACTCGAGAAATTGTACAAATATGATAACAAATCTGTTGCCAAAATTCCTATCAGAACATATTAAATTGTTTGAAATGAGCGAGATAGCATACGTTTTAATGATCAATTGAATGAACTGAATTTTTAATTATATTTGACATAAATTTGTGGAGAATTTCCACAGAAATTTGAGAAATTTTACAATTAAGACCATAAGTATGTTACTAGAATGGCTATCTGTTATATCGTTTCATACAGATTTAGAGCAGCATATGCTTGTGTGGCCCTTCGAAATAATTTGGCAACTGGAGTCTTCATGAAGATATATGAATTATAGAAAAGATTATTGTGTCTTATTCAGAACAACTTGAATAAATTTCTAGTTAAAGAGGAAAAGCACAAAAAAAACAAGTAGTTTTGTTTCTGAAAAATGAAAACCAAAAAATTAGATTTCAAATTCAAACCTCTCTTTTTTTGTGGTTCCTTCTGAGAAAAGATTTATTAGATTCTAGGAATATTGCTCGGAGATCCATCACAGGATTTAAATTCAAAAATAAAATTTCTGATTACCACAAATAGAATTTCTGATTTTACTTATGAAAATGCAAATTGTGTAATAATAAAAGCGAAAGCTTTAATGAAAGGCAACATTGTACTCAAACATAATTATTTTTATAACTGTGAAGATATTAATTATAAATTTCCACAAATGGGTAAAACGACATACTATTAGATGCTTATTTATGGAAAATTACACTATTTCGCTTCATAGAGTATAAATTGAATAGTTTATACATTTTTTCGAAATTTCATTTTCTTATTATATTTGTCATCTAATTTATATATCTTTAATTTTTAGTCAGAATATTCATAAGTATTCTTTCAATTTTCTTTGTATTCCCTCAAATAAATATTTAACAGCTATTTCATGGGTAGATGTGTGGGTTGATAAATGTTTTGGTACAGTGTTGTCACTTCTGATCACGTGGTTAAAACATTTGTTCTCGATAGCAATTTTTTCAAACTCTGGCTAACATTTGTTCTAACGGTTCGTTAAATATACTTTTAGCCACCATTTGTTAACTTAACTATAAATCGAATGATAGCCAAAATAATTTTGATAACCAAAACTTATCAAAATTAATCCTTCATATAATATTCTATAGTTTTACAAAGGGTTTATGAGTTCAGCAGCAATATTAATACTGAAAACCAAAGTATTTGTTCTAGTATATCTGTTACTCCTGTATGTTTGGGTCCTCATTGTTGTTTTAAGTTTTCTTCAGATTGTTGTTTTGATTCCTGTAGAATGTATCGGAATCCTAGAAGATTTGAAAACATTTTGCGTACGAAGTAGAAATCAAATTATATGTAATATCCATTCAAATTTAAATATGTAACAACCATTCAAATATTTTAAGGATAAAGGTAATATGCAAATGTCAATTAAATTTTCATTATTACGCAGAATTAGAAGTGATTATTGTAAACCATTTTTTAGATATATTTGACACTTCATGGAAATCATCAAAATTAATTAATTTTGATGAATTTATGAGTAACTATTATAACACCTTTAAGTTTTTTTTTAAGAAATGCATGTTTTTAGAAAATATTTTAGAATTCCAGTTTTTTTCTTGGAATTATATTTCGCGATTATAACATTAATTGATATGGTTATTTGATAGCAAGAATGTCGAACGATAGTTTATTTGCATCGAAATCGTTTTAATGCTGCACACTTCGGTGAATCTTTGTGTGGCAGAGGAGCCTTGTTTCTGATTTTTATCTGCGCTGCGACAGTTGCCAAGACGGAGCATTCGTTTAACCTGCCAAAAAGACAAGAGGAGATTTGGCACCTAGAGACAGTGTTTTTATTTCAAAATTATGTTAATTTAGAAAATGTTTCTCTTGGGGGAGGAGATAAGGCAGATTTTTATTCTCTCGTCTCCGCAAATGGGGACAAAGCGCTATATGCGTCTGTTACCCGGCTTTAATCAGAGAACGGCTTATAATAGAATCGCGTTTACAATTTAATATGGAAGGAGAGAAAAAAGTGGTTATTAAGAAAAAGGAATTTTTAATGCGTAGGGCATTCGTGATTATTTTGGTCCTCTGTGTGTTCAGGGGGTAACGCGAAACGACGACATTCCGCAGACAGCTGGTATCTCAGCAATGACTAGAATTTTTGCAAAGTAATTTGGAAATAGAATCCATCTGGGATCTCTTCTGCGTTAAATGCCATCGCTTGTTGTTTATGTGATTGTAAAGAGGCTAATGATAAATAATGCTCAAAGTGATTTTTTTTCCGCAAAAGATTTGCAATAATAATTTTTACTTGAATTTCACCATAAAATAGTTATGTGCTATTTGTGACTGTGCAGATTGTAATCCTAAAAATGTTCTTAGACACAGATTCTAAACATTGTACAGTAAGGAATGAAATAAAATAGCTATCATTATTCAGACAGTTCTCTTGATGTTCGAAACCAGACATTTAAAATGGGAAAAAGACGCTACACCACATGGAAAATTTCCTTATTTTGTTGCGACACTACTTGCTGAATTAATGAATATTGATAACCAATGAATATTTACTACAACTAAGCTTATATGCTGAGGGGATAATAATTAAACTCTTGTGGTCAAATACAGAGTGCGTCGCATTATAATCGGCTCGTAAAGTCTGCGCGTAAAATAAAATGTTGCATTTTCGTTGTAGGTGCTGAAAGTGCCGTCCACCCGTTTTCCTACATATGTGAGCACGCTTGAAAAGATATATGCATATTCTCGTCAGTTATTGTGTTGTGATGCTATGGATGACATCCTGATCTGAAGATCTTCAACTGTGTGTGGATTTGTCCCTTTAAATAAATGTCACAAGTGAACAGGTCGGAGGAGTCTTCAATCCTTTGCTGATCGTCTTCTCAGTTGTAAACATCTCATGCACCCGGAACAATCATGATGTGGTCTGGGGCATATTGCAGCGTCCTGGTGAAAATAACACAACTAAAGCTTCTCTTATGAAAAGTATCAATAAAACTCCTCTAGTGTCCCCAAATCAAAATAAATGTTCACTTTCGTCTCAAAGAATGTGCCCCTCTCCCACGTAAAGATTTGTTGTTGTTGCCAAAAACATAATAAGCAAATGTAAACAAATAATTGTAAAAAACGCTATATTCTATAATATTACAACAGGCCGCTTTTACGTGCCACACTCAGTATATCATATTGAGAAGTTTTAAACCGCCAGGGTGGTGTAAAGTTATCTTGAGACTTTCGTATCCTACTAAACTAATTTCTAGGTTTATACAAAATACAAGGGTAACCTTCCGCATTGTATTTTTAATACAAACAATGCATGCATAAATATGATCGCAAAATATGGTAAAAATCAATTTGATTTCCCTAGATACAAGCGGCATTATGAAAAATAATGACCTAAATCCCTTAAACCGTTCAGTATACAACCTAACAGTCAAAGGCTATTTCAAAAAAATTAATGTAGCAATTATTGCTTATTAATCTATCGCGAATTAATTTTTTTCCGAAAGAACTTTTCGCAGATAAGGGAACATATTCAACCAATTAAACCAAGGTAACCCAGAAAACATTCAACATTGAAGCATATATACTGAATTCATTAACTCAACAGTTGTGATGATGGAACCTAAGACTTAGGATTTTTAAGTGTACTCACATTGAGCTTTAACGTTAAATGGTTAAAGTTTACCCTACTGATTCACGCTTATTCTCTGATGTATTCCTTTTTATTTGTATGGTATCCAAACTTTCAGGGGATTATGCTAGCTTTTAGACGCATCTAATAATAGTTAAAGAATATGATGCTACCATGTAGCAGTAGCTTCATTTTACCACGAATTGCGCATTAGGTAGCTAGAATAAATAGCAACGATGAATAGATTGGGCATGGTATTAGAGAGAATAATATACAAGACAGTAATGAGTGAGACAATAATGAGATACTAAATAAAAAGGCACAAAGTGAAAGAATGAAGACTTTATTCAGCAAGAGCAAACACCTCAATAAAAAAACAACAGAAAATCACTTTTGTTTAAGAACAGTGATGCGTTTTGTGTTACATCTTTAATAACTGTCATTTGAGGATACGATGGAACATCTAGTTGCTCAAAAGATTCTCTAAGTAAATAGAAAAGAATTCTTTGAAAAAATGTTCATCAGAAGGTAATTTCCTCCAATCATCGTCGATGGCTTAGATGAGTCGGGCAGATTTCAATACCCGAGAAAAAGGGCGGCATCCCAAACCTCTTTGGACGGAGAGAAACAACGCAAATATCATTCAACGTCAAGAAAATAGTTCGATGGGTTTCGGGGGGTAGACACGAATGAAAGAGGGGGGGAGAGCATAATAAAAACTGATTTGTTTTTGTTCCAACATCACCTCATTGCTTTGTGCGCCTAGGAGGAGGGGCGGGGAGCAGCGAACCTCTTCACTTCACTTCCGATGCTGACAATTTATATCGCCAATTACAGCTCCGTCGATACCGTAATTATAGGTGATCTCATTCTAGGCTGCATGCCTACGCGGCCAGGTGATCCCCCTGCGCCCCTCCACACTCAAGGTCTCCCCTCACCCATTCGTCCCCTTCATTGAGTAGCTCGCTCGAAGTGCAAACGGTTGCTTCTTCTTTTTATACCCCCTCCTTTAATTTTAAGCTAACAGTGAGATATATGAAGTCCTTATCTAATTTCCAATTGATATTTTGTGATGAGTGAATTTTAGAATCCCGCGAATAGTAATAAAGACTTAGCATTCGAAAATTCCAATCACACCGTACTTGATCCCCCCCCCCTCAATTCATATCTTTCTAATGTAAAAAATGTTAGTTGTTTTAACTGAAAAATAATTGATACAAATGATTTTATTAAAATTCGGAATCAACTGACGTATTTTAAGTTGGTTAACCTGTCTGTTCTATCTTTCCGTAAATCTTCAAAAATTTGTAGAAAACTGACATTGGTTCTTTCAAATAATTCAGAAATTTATTATTCGATTGTTTTTTATTATTATTAGATTCTTATCTATATATTAGGTTTTAGTGCTTGAATAATTATACAAATATATTTTTTAAATGAATTAAATTAATTATTATAACAATTAAACAAATATCGAATTATTATGCTCATGTATGTTTAATTCCAAAATTCATTCATATTTTTTTCTTAATTTTACATATTTTTGCGTTAAATTCAATTCTCCGAATTCAGATAACCATAAATATTAATCCAACAAAATATTACACTATCACATATTATGTCAGTAGTCTTATATTTCTTTGTGAATTTCTAAATTATTTTAGAAACCAGTGTCTAACTTTTTTTTTTCGAAAAGAAAAACTGTTTTTTATTGCTTAGCTCGTCTGATAGCTCGTATATTAATAAATGAAACAATGCCAAAACATTGGAACAAAACCAAACAACAATATCAAAAACATTGCTTATTTTTAGCAATGTTTCCTTCAGTATAATCTAAATTATTTATAGTAATAGTAGAATAAATATTGTATTAATCAATATATATGTATGTGTTGATTATTCTTTTATATCTGATATCTAAACACAACATTAAATGCAAAATTCATTAGTATTAATTATATGTATACATACATATATATGTTATATACACACACTTATATATATATATATATATATATATATATATATATATATATATATATATATATATATATATATATATATATTATATTGTTCTTCTAAAATTATTTATTATTTTTTCATCTGACATGATTTTAAAGTACACTTTAAATAGTAAAATATGAGGACGTATACAAGTTGGCGAAAAATTCAGAAACTTATTACGTTACTAGTTTTATTTTATAAAATAGAAGGTTTCTACCACTGTGATTGTGTAGTTCGTTTTAAAAAAATAATTACTTTGTGTAATTAACATTGCAGCAATCGAATTGCTCACTGATCATGGTCAGATATTGCACCTCAAGAAACAGCTGGACGCATTTCGAATGCAACATTGCTCATTAGTATGAACTGCGAATTCATAGTTTTCTTTCGATATTCAAGGAGACTGGCAAAAAATTTGAATTGAAAGTGTTTTGTGTTATAAGATTTTTATCATAAAGTTATATATAAAAAGTGCTTGTACTCTCTTAATGTCCTATTAGTATTGATATGATTTACAAAGAATACAACCGAACACATTTCAAGCGTAGTAAGAGTGCAATATTCATTGTCCATGCTTATCCATTGTTTTCTTTCGGTATTCGAATCTACACTGACATACATTTTCAATCCAAATATTTTGGAATGATCTTAAAATTTTAACCCTAACGGTGTTTTGTGTAATTAATGCTGCTGTACCTTAATGAAGTATTGATATAATATGATTGAATCCAATTGGGCACTTTTCATATAAGCTTCAAAGAAATATCATTCACACTGCACATGGATATTGCTTTGCTTATCCATGGTTTTCTTTCGGTATTTGAATCCTTTTAAAATCCAGAAATTTTAAATGGAATTTTTTTGAATTATCTTTAAATTTTAACCCTAACGGTGTTTTGGGTAATTAATTTTTCGACACATATTAGTCTCGTATGATTTCCCAACAATATAAGTGGACACATTTCGTATACGGACAAAAATTCAGTTCAATATCCGTTGATCATGGATGCACAAATTTCTCTTCTGTGATTCAAATCGAGATAGACTGAAATTTTGAATTGGAAATGCTTTCACTGAACTTAAAATTTTATTTATGTAATTAATATTGCTATACTTTAATGGCCTTCTGGTATTTAGATAATATATCTCAAGAATCGGACCGGGTATATTTTAATTATAACAGCAGTGCTATATCCATCATATGGATATTGCAATGTTTATCCATGGTTTTCTTTAGGTATTCGAATCTAGATTGACCGAAATTTTGATCGGAGACGTTTTAAGTGAACTCTAGTTTTATTATTAGCGTATTAATAGTGCAGTACTTTAATGGCCTACTGGTATTTAGATAATATAACGTCTCAAGAATGTGCGCGACCGGGCATATTTTAAATATGACAGAAGTACAAAATCTATGGTATTGTTTTTCATCTATTGATTACACTGTTATCCACGGTTTTCTTTTCATATTCGAATTTAGACTGATCGTTATTCGGAATAGGAAGTATTTTGAGTAACCATAAGTGTATTTTATATAATTAATGTTGCATCATAGAAATTCATAAATGGATTCACGTAAGAAATAGAAATTAAATAACTAAGTGATTCATATATTAATTTGTTTCTTGAATTTATGCCTCCTATCGTTATTTTTTGAAATAGTTTTTAGAATTTTTCATCATTTCAAAATAATATGTATCTTTTTATTTATTTCAGGCCTTAGATTCAATTGTTTCTATGTAGTATTGTGGTAAAAGAATTTGTATAATAAACTTATATAATTATCGGTATAAATTGTGACTTATTTTTTTGATTTTTTATATCGATAACCGTATTGGTATTGACTACCGAAATAAGTTTAATCTATGAAGTAATCAGTATGTTTTGAGATATATTGGTTTGGTATTATGTTCTGTAAATATTGTTGGATAGGTTGATATTGACTTTTTCCTGAAAACAAGTATACTTATGAATTAGAAATTAATTTTATAATTGTTCCTTATATTTAAAAATAATATATAAATCCTTAGTTAAAAGTTTTGATTTGATTTCATTTTCTTTAAAAAGGGTAGATTTATGGAATTTTTTAAATTTTTTTAGAAAAACATATAATGAAATGTTGTATTAAAGTTTACTCAAAATTACTTACAGTGTTTATTTCATTTTGGTTTTTTAATGAAATAGGTTTTTCAGATTCTATAATTTTGATTTAGACGGTAGGGTATTAAAATTTTAACTTTACTGTGTATGTGTGTTACCTTTACAATACATAAAAATAATATTTCAACGTAACATGTCTTCCCAATCAAGAAATTACCACTTCCAGATATTGGATTTACTGAAAAATTAGTGTTGAGATACACACACACTGTGTCCTTTTAAATAATTCCTTTTACTACTGGATTCATGGAAAAAATTCCATATACTTATAATGCAAACATCATAGCTTACTTTTCCTCACAAAATTATTTCGCCAAAAATGTTTAATTGAATTTCAATTACAGGAATCATATTTTTCTTCTGCAAATATTGTTTACCGATTCTCTGTATAAAAATTTTATTGATATTTAGCAGACAAAAAATAAACACGTTCTCTCGTCAGTTTATTAAAGGATATGATTAACATTTATTCTAAATTTAAAAAATCCCTTTGGCATCAATGTCTCAGAGGAATTGACTCCCATTTTTGGGAAGGTTGTCTGTAAAAATAATGTTATATTTAAACACTTGTATCTCAAAAACTGGGATAACTTCACTTTTTCATTACTTTTTAAATCTTCAAAAGTATGTTTTATAGATTTCCTCACAATTTTCAAAGAAGATTTTTTATTTAACTGCACAGTTTTTAACTCTTGGGACAACCCTTATATTGCCAGATTTCAAATAATTTTATTCTAAATTTTTTCAGATTGAGGCGAATTCCGCCAAGTCTTCTCATAATAAAGTTTCCAAATCTAACTAATTGCCTTAACTATCAATGGCTTCCATCTTTGGAAAAATAGTAATATTTGTGCGGAAGAAAATAAAGAAACAGACTCTATTCCGAAGTGAGTAGAGGCCGTATACATTAAAAACAACAAAGGACAACCTTGCCAAAATGTCACTCCACCAGGTGATATAATTAAAGCTCTTACAATAAAACGAATCTTTTTATTATCCTAATTATTACTACGCAAGAGTTGCAAGCTCGCAGCGTTGGGTAAACAAAAGCAACATAAATCAATGGCCAAACCTGTCACGGCCCTATCGGGTGATAAATAACGCGAAACGTGCTCACTTCTCTCTTGAAAGAAGCCAAGTGCGAAAGCGTTTAAATTTCCGTAATTATCCGCAATAAAAACCAACAGATCTCCTCCGATCCTGGTCATTTCGTATTCAAGGTGTGTTGCGATTTCGATTTTTTTCCCCTGCACTTCGCTCGCAGGAGTCGAAGAAAGAAAAAGTGTGGATATATATCTACTTTATATGCATTGTGGTCTTAAAAACTTCCGCGTCTTGTCAATAGGTTTAATATTGAATGAAAGGCTTGGAAATGGTTATTAGATTAGTTCACCATCGATCCGACGCCCTCTGGTGCCTCGAATTAAAAATCGTCCCACAGAGCTTTGGTTTTTATTGAGTGGCTGTGAGCAAAAGCTTGATGTCAATATAAATCTTCAATTCTTACTTTTACATATGAAAAAAAATCCATATTATGATTTATTTTTTAAATTTGTCTATCATAGGTATTATACACAAAAACATTTACCTAAATATTTACAGTTAACCACGTGTGATATGAATGAAAAACATTAATGGACTATAAAATAAATATGAAAAAAGTACATATTCTACATAAATTATTTCGCATTTTTTATAATTATTTCACTTAAATTTCTTAAAATTTATTTCAAAATTTTTGGAAACACATCGATTAGTTTTATTGATTGACCAGAATCAATAAAATCAAATTGGTGAGTTTTCAATATTTATTTCATCACTCTTTTGTAATTTTTAATATTTGGGAATCTGTTAATAAGTTTTATTGATTGCACCTTAATCAGTCAATAAAGTTGAATTTTTGAGTTTTTCAAAGATCTGCGGAAAATATATTTATGTATTTTGCTCAGATCTCTAAATAACTGCCATAAAATTATTTTATGATAGAATAAAATGTTTATATGTTTCATCATATTTTTAAAATATAGGAAGGTTTTATTGATTTTTAGCACTAATCAATCAATATATATAATTTTTGAGTTTTTCGAAATTCTACATTAAAATTTATTTATGCTTTGAATTTAATACGATAATTATTTTTTATGCTTTGTAAAATATCCGTTTGAACTTTCAATCACGGATTTTTAGGCAAATCATACTAGATTATGTAACTAATACTAATTGAATATGCTCTAACAAAGAACTCTTAATAGTAATTCATCATCGCATCAAAATATGAAGCTTTTACTATTACTGAGAGAGAAAGTAGCCATGCATGTATTGTAATACGAATTAAAAGATGAAGCAATAATATTATAATCATGAAGTAGAATATTACATTGCAAACAGGGTTGAAAAAATTTCGTCTTTAGAAAATCTTAGAGAAATATTTAAAAAAGCGGAAATTAAATTTTTTGTTCCGTAAAAATCATTTAATATTCTTCATTATTAAAAAAATATTTTATATTTTCTCTTTTGAGTTAAGTTTATATATTGTTATAGTAAATAAATAGAAAATAATCGATGAAGCATGCATACCTTAAAGGGTATATGGAATAAAAGCTGTCAATTTTGATGTGTTTCTGTTTTTTACCCGGTTTCATTTAAATATTTTTCATACTAATTTAATCACAATTTCTTAAAATTTAACTTTGAATGTTTGAAAACGCGCCAATCGATATAATTGATTGGCACATCATCCAATCAATAAAGTTTAGCTCGTAAGATATTAGTTTGAGAAAAATGTTTGCGCTATAAATGGAGTAATACTTAACCTAACACCAATTTTCAAAATTTAGAGCTTTTCTATAATTTGTGATGATAATCTAACATAAAAAAATTGAATTGTTTTTAGTTGCATGTTACAAAGTAATACGTTAATATACACGTTATTTAATCATGCATCAGTTTTTAGATTTAAAAAATTTTTAGGGCAACTGTCCCGTTAAATTTGTGGTAACTTTGATCGGATTGCTTATAAAATGATACTTTGAAAGAAACTCTAATAACGTGTAACATTTCTGTTGTAGTTGTTGCAAAGTTCTATAAGCATTTGAATAAAAAAGTTACACCGAAAATTCTTAATTTAAAAAATTACCGACGGTAATTTTCACTTTACATAATTTAAAGCTAAGAATCCATGTGTTTCCAGTTTTTAATATTTTACTTAATTCATCATAAAAACGCATAAATGTCCTTTGTATAATTTGAATTCAATGTGAAAAATATTGTAAAATGGTATCAAGAAAATAAACATTTCTTTGTGATTCATATATGTTAAGCATTTAATTTTCTAAAATGTTAAATTATGAGAAAATTCTGATTATTAAGTATATTTCGATAAACATTTCATAATTTTTAATAAGTTTTTATTTTCTAAATTCATTTTTAATAATAATAATATTTTAATGAATTTGTTTATTCATATATTCTTCCTCCGTTTATTATTTGATTTGTTCAGTTATTTTAATTTTTTTTAGATTTTATATCTTATTGTCACGTTTTATAATGTTATTAATTTATTAGTTCAATTTTTTCATCACTTTTATATTTATTATTCTTTGTTAATTTGTTTTAATTTTCATCGTATCTTTCTTTTCTGTTTCATGTGGTCGAATATATTGGTACTAATTTGTATTGTTTGTTCCATAAAAATCCTTACTCAAATAAAATTCGAAACGCTTTTCCCTTCTGTCTCCTATTCCCTGAAGACAAAAGTTCTTAGCCCACGCTTCTATTTTCATTTTAATATATGTCATTACTATTGTCCTAAATCGAATTTCAACTTTTCTTGAATCATTTTTTTTTTTTTTTTACCTACGAATTGTTATTTTATTTTATCGTTTTTGGCAATATTTGTGTTTTTGAAGTTTCCTGTAATAAAAAATGGCTAATTAACATTTTCGCTGTAATTATTTATATCATTACGATTTTATATATTCCCTTAGTTAAATTGCTGAAATTCTTTGCTTATTTTTTAACGTACTCTAATTAGTTTCCAGTGATTTTCTCCTCTGGAGAAGTAGCAATTATCGATGAAAACAGAAGCGCCATCCTTATCCCCCCCCCATTTTAAAAGTCAGGATATTTCGTTTGAATTCTTTTATTAATGAAGTTTGGGATGCAATAGAGTTGGCCATTACGCGCGCATTGTAATTCAGAGGGTGTTCAGGGCTTGGCCCGCATCTCGTATCAGTGGTCGAAACAGAACCCATCAGAGTCAAGACATCGGAAGAAGAAAATGGAACAAATTGCAGAATAGATGGAATGGCTGTCTTCCTCAGCGCTATTAGAGTGCGATTACTTCATATCCCTTGACTAATAATCATTGAGCCAATGATAGATAGGCTTTAGATAAAAGTAATAAAAAAAATTGTACGAAACGAAAGAATTCGAGTTGGGGGTAGGAAAACATTTTGGATCTTTTGTTGAACTCAGAATGGGTGTGAATTTGTACTATATTTTGACCTCCATAGTTATACAGATGCACTAAAAAGCAGCGAAATTTCTTTCAACCTTCATTCATAACTTCTCGCTTGAAACTAAGTAAGTCTAAAGTTCGATTTCAAATAAAAACAAAAGATAAATAATTTTTTTCAAAATAATAAATTATTTTAAAAAAAATAATTTTTTTATTGTTTTCTATTTGAAACCGTAATTTAAACCGATTAAACGATTAAATTATCATTTGAAAGTAAAAAAAAAAGTGAAAGGAAGATAAAAATAAATTTATCGCCTGAAATTAAAATAAGATTTTATTTATAAACTGGGCACACGTATTTTTAATTTTAAAGCTTATTTTGAGATTAACTAAAATATGTGCTTTTATGTACCTTAAGCACGGTCTAGTGTCAAAATCAATAAGTATTAAAATCGATATTCAAGTTGTCATCAGGAACGCACATCTATCAGATACAATCTTCCTCCTTTTTTTTTTTTTTTTTTTTTTCCTCCCTAAATAGAGGTTTAATTTATTTTTTAATTTTTGTATTTTTTACTATGCATGAATGAAAAAAGAAACTGAATTCTCTCAAAATAAAAATCAGAATTCATATTTCTTTTTTAAATTATTTAAAATTATTTTTTTATTATTGAAATATTAGTTGTATTACAAATAAAACGCTCCTAATAGAGGACTATTCCAGCCATGATTAGAGAATTGTGATAAGAATTATACATTTTTAGCAGTTCATTGTGAATAAAATGAAAATGAATGAATCAATATATATATATATATATATATATATATATATATATATATATATATATATATATATATATATATATATATATATATATATATATATATATATATATGTATATATATATATATATATATATATATATATATATATATATATATATATATATATATATATATATATATTTCTGGAAGCGCTCATAAAAGAACTAAATTCTCAAAAACATGTAATATTATGTTTTAACATAATTTTCGTTGTTTAATTAATAAAAATTGTTTCCAATTTTTATCATAAAATATCTTTGAAACATTTTTGCTTAAAATTTTAAAATGAATACTTTTATTGATTGGAAAAAACTGTTACATTTAAAATATAAATCTTACATTAAAAAAAAACAATTTTTAATATTTTTCCTACAAAATAATTACTGGTACTATGAAACAAATAAATATGAACTATGCTTGCGTTCAAGGTTTAATATTTTACTGCACTTCTTAATAAAGTTAAATAATATTTCAAAATTGTTTTTTTCATATTTACATTTTATTTAAATTTAATTTAATTTTCAAATTTTACATCATTTAAAAATTTTTAATATTGAATCAACATTGCGCCAACTAAGGCCTCATTTGTTCCTAAGTATTAAATTATAAAAATATTGGAAGATTTATAAAGTATAATATTTTTTAAGGTTTAAATTAAAGAAAAAAGTTACTAAGAATAAAGAAAGAAAAAATTACTAAGAAAAAAGTTGAATTAAAGAAAAAAGTTAGTTTCAAAGTCAACCATTACAAACATTCTCGCCTAAAATAAGAATTGTTGTTGCACTAGTATTATTTCCTAGTAGGTACCCCTGATTTGGGCTGTACCAGTTAGTAGAAGCAACCGAGTGAGAGTCTTCGTAATTTCGGAGCAGGGATCATTCAGAAGACCCCTAATACGTGACTTGCCCCTTCCAGCGATATCATTTCAGTTGGAGGACATTGCTACCACGACTTATTTTACGCGTCCCAGCTGCCTTTAGTGGGACACAACTCATCTCCGGTTAAAGCGTGATTTAAAGCCATGGCCTTCCGAACGACACCCTAACCAACCAGGACACCGCGTGCTTATCCTAAAATAGGAGTCAATGTCACTAATCAAATCCAGACCTGACCATACAACAATCTGCTCATTTTAGATTATAAATATAAAAAAGTTACTGTCCAATATGTTAGTGAAAAAAAGCATTCGTTTTACCAGCTCAATTATGAAATATTGCTTAAAAGAATTGGCAAAATTTTTGTATGAGACAATTATACTTTTGTAACGCTATTAAAAGCAGAAAATATAAATTCACTACAAGGTCGTTTTTGATGATTTATTTTCCAACATATTATCTTCTATTAAAAATTTTTTCTTAATTTAATAGAAAATAAATTATAAAAAATAATTGCATACTTCTAAGTTAATTAAAAATAAGTAAATTAAGCCTATTTTCAGATTATTTCAGAAACAATTCAATGTATCAAACTCAGCCATAAAATGTCCGAGAATCATACGAAATTTTTATTTCAACAGTGATTAAGTTGTATTATTCCTGTATCAAAATATCGCCAACAAGTTACTATTCTCAGCTTACAGAATTTTACAATAATCGACTAATATTTCCAAATGGATGCGTTACTGTACTGGACTGTTGCACGCCTTCGATCATTGAAAGCGTTCTGTTTCCCGTCCATTTACTTGACTGCTGTGTTGCGTCATAGTATTTCTGCAGTGTTGCTGTGACTCCTTACTAACTACATCCATTCTTTCCGACTTTTCTCAAACAAGCAAACCTAATGATGGCATTGTGGAACATAATCTTTTCTTCCTGCTCTTCTGTGATGTCCCTAATTATCTCTCTTTTGTTCTCTCACATTTCAATGCATTTTGTGATCAATAACAAATTTTCTTCCTTATTGTATAAATCAATTCAATTTGCAGCAGAGAAAGCAAAATTTTCTAAATTTTTCTAGAATTTAACTTTAAACTTCAGCTTTACAAGTTTCTTCAATACACTGCGTGAACGGGATTTATGCACCATATGAACTAAAATAAAAATTTTAACATATTAAACTAAGTAATCTTTTTCAATTTATTTTATTACGAGAATTTCATTCAATCTGTGTATACTACGATGATGACTTGAATATTCCAATTAACTATAAAATATCATCAGTATAAATTACTAAATTATTAATTTATTTATTCAGGTTTTGTAATAAATTGTTTATTGATCATGAACTAATTAACTATTTTTAACGTACTATTAATTAATTGATATTAAAATAATTTAAATAATTACCTGATTTATTTTGTTGCTATTTTAGTTTAATGGAAATATTTAAGAGCATGATGCATATGAATTAAATTTTTTAACTAATTTCGGAACACTCCTTTTTGAAAAATCTTTCATTAGTTTTAAAATCTTGAATTGAAAATTTTTTGTTAAGATTAGAATAAAAACAGAAATAGCAATATTAATTAGGCATTATATTAAAAAAAATTTTAAATACATACATTTTTCGTTACTCTAGATTTTTATTTTATTTAACTATTTTTTAAGCTTTACTTAAAATAAAAATTTTCATTTAGACGTTATAAAAAATATGAATTATGAAAATTCTTTAACAAGAAAAATTTACTTAAGTTTTCATGACTAAAAGTTTACTTAGTTTAAAGACTTACTAAAGTTTTCTGAAATTTTATTTCAAGAGTCAAATAATTTAGAAAAATATGAGATCTAGACTTATTCATATTATTTTATTACCACTTATTTGAATATTATTAGAATATTACATATAATTTTTGATTTGAAATTTTAGAAAAGCAAGCATTATATACAATATTACAACTGCACATCAAATCAAATATTTATTCTCATTTCCTTTACGTAATTTCGTTATTCTAAAAAATGTTTTAGCTCTATTTAGATTATTGTAACAGTTGGAACATGATGCCTAAATTTTAATTTTCTGAATTCAAAATAAAATTTTGAAATGTATCGTTGAAATTACCATATAAAAATATTTTATTTTTTAATTTTAACATTCTCAAATGATTCAAAAGATTAAAATTTAAAAATATATACATTTATTTTATTTTATTGTTTTAATTATTTTCATTATATTAAAGGAGTGAATGAAATCAAAATTAAAATCCAATAATAAGAATGGATTACAATATTATAATTTAATGTTGTTACTATTTTATATCTAAATATATGGTTTATTGTATATAGGAGTGAATCAAATTAAAATTAAAATTCAACTATAAGAATAAAATACAATATTATAATTTAATATTGTTATTAAATTATATCTAGATGTATGGCTTATTGTATAATCCGGTTAACTTATGGTAATACTTGCTCCAATTCTACTTTTCGTTATCTCTTTCTTCAAAAGGAATGAATCAAATTAAAATTAAAAACCAATAATGAGAATGAAGTATAATATTATAATTTGATGTTATCATTTTCCATATAAATGTATGGTTTATGGAACGATAACATAATAACATAAAAAAGACAAACATGAATTAATTGTTGGAAAATCGGAAAATAATGCGATGTGAATTCACTGGTTCAACTGAAGATTTAAATACGTCAATAAAAGATTTGTTTGGGGAAAAGAATTTCGAAAAAATAACAAATTCAAATTATATATTTATAAAAATATAAAATTAAAATAAAAGTCCATGATTTTTATTTTTATTTCATTTGTTATTTATTGCTTGTCTATGTATTATCCTAAGAATTACCATTCCTCGATTAAAGAAAGAAGTGGTATCTATAATACATTGTTGCTAACTCTTTTCCTGCTCCGCATTTATAACTCACTTTTTAATACGCCTCATAACGTTTTATTAAATACCAGAAAGCAGCGAATAGAAAACTGTGAGTGGGGAAAATATAATGATCCATTCAAATAGTGAGATTTCCTTTTTATATTGCAGTGTCTGTAGAGTTAACATATTAATGATTCTGATTTTTTTTCTTTGATAGTGTAACAAGAAACGTGATCCTGAAAAATAGTATGTACAGCTTTATCATTTAAGCTATTAACTAGTATATTCTTATATGGTAAGCACGTCTTAATTGTTTTAAGAGCGGTACGAATAGCTCGCGGAATTATGATTTGAATGTTTCCATTTTTTCTTAAGAGGTATTTAAAAATAAAAAATAAAAACACAGCTTATTTATATTCTGGAGTCATCAAGCGTTTGATTTTGGCCACAAAGGATTAAATTTGAATGAGAAAAAAATATAAAAATATGTTATATTTTCTTTCTGTTATTATTAAGATTCAATTTTCAGCAGAATTTTTAATTCGAAATTTATTTCACTAATTTTGAAAATTTTATTTCTTGAAAATTATTGAATTAGTTGGCTGACTATGTATACATATAATAAATATATTTTAGTCGCCTATTTTCTTCTATGGATTGTTCATATTGCTGCAGAACTCAAGCTGGAAACCTGTTCTAAATCTCCAAGTTTTGAAGATGAAAGAAGCCAATACTATATTGTAATAATAAAAACTGTAAATTCTTCGACTTTCATAAATAAGAAAAATATATTTGTAAAGTAAAATATATTTGCAAAATATACTTATTCTTCAAAATATTTTTCTTATTTGAAATTAAGATTTTACTGCTATCATTGTTACAATTCAAAGATAAATTTAATGAAATATGTGTAATAGTAGTTATTTATCTCATATTTAAGATTATTAGGATTTATACCATATTATTTTACCATTTCATTTTCTCAAAATTATAGGAGATAGTATACAAATCAGTTTCACATCAATTGGGATTCGAATGTGTTCCTTAAAATATATAATTCATTTGCTAATTGTATTTTGTTTTTACCATTCTATTTATTCAAAATTATATCAGATAGTATACAAATCAGTTTCACATCAATTGGGATTCGAATGTGTTCCTTAAAAATATTATTTCATTTGCTAATTGTGTTGTTTTTACCATTCTATTTATTCAAAATTATATCAGATAGTATACAAATCAGTTTCACATCAATTGGGATTCGAATGTGTTCCTTAAAAATATTATTTCATTTGCTAATTGTATTGTTTTTACCATTCTATTTATTCAGAATTATATCAGATAGTATACAAATCAGTTTCACATCAATTGGGATTCGAATGAGTTATTTAAAAATATTAATTCATCTGCTAATTGTATTGTTTTTACCATTCTATTTCTTCAGAATTATATCAGATAGTATACAAATCAGTTTTACATCATTGGGATTCGAATGTGTTATTTAAAAATATTAATTCATCTACTAATTGTATTAATTTTATTCATATAAATCATTTATTCCTTTAAGTAATTTTAACTGAATTTATGTTTCTAATTTTGCATTATAAATATTAGTTTTCATTAATTATTGTTTTCTTAAAAAAATGATCACAATAATTCTTTCTTAAAATTTAATTCGAATAAGCTTAAAAAATCGATGTTCAATTTAAAATTCTCTCTTCAACTTTAGCGTAAAAAATTTACTTAAATAAGAAAAAAAAAATACAATCTTCTCCAAATACTGATTTGTCTTCGATTTCATGTTCCATCTTCGTACATCTCAACAAATAAATAGATTTGATAAAAGCGATCCCAATAACTTGATTCAGTCCCTTTTTTTCTTCATTCTTCCCCCTTTTTTGCGGACGGAATCGGCAAGAGACGGAGCATTCGAAAAGCCACTCATTCGCAAGCAACCCCACACCATGACAGGTCATCCGAACAGTGATGAGAAGTTGCGTTTACAGGGTTTTGAATCCCCACCGCGGAAGGAGAAAGCGAATCCTTACCAGAGTATTATTCCCCGAGGGAAGACACTCTCGGCGAAGAGACGGACCACTGATTCTTCCTCCCCTTTGATTCCTGCATTACTCTGAGGCAGGGAAAATTCTTCCGCCACTTATGTGCCCGGGCCATGGCCACGTGGAATCGTCGCAAGATTTAATTCGGTTTCGTTCTGGGGAAAAGGCTACTTTTTTTTTCTTTTACTTTCCTTTCTTTCTCGCGCTTCGGTGAAGTCTATTTATTTGCGGATGCATCGAAGGGTGGAAGTTCGAAAGGATCTTTTGAAGTGCTAATGAGTTATGATTAGGAAAGCGACTAATGTAGGGAGTGATTCGGGGTGATTCCTCCTTTGAAACGTTCCGTATGCTGCAGATTTCGACTTCATTGGACAATTCGAGAGTTTCGGCAGCAGCTTTCTTTATTTGATTTCCAAATGCAATTAAGAGCCACTTCCACAGTAGGTGATCTTAATGAGATAATTTGCACTTCATAATTATGGAAGGACGTCGACTCAGCCCTCGATTATCATCACATAGATAATGCAATATCAACAACGATATAAAACACCTACAAAAGATATGCCATATGGTATTTCTGCTTGCAGTCGCTAAAATTGTTTACAAAAAAAAAGATCAATTTATTCTATTTAAATCAATGCTCTGAAATTATCATTCGAAAATTTGCATTAATGAACATCCAAATCTCATAAGATTTTAGTGGCTATGAATTATCGAACAAGTGATTATTACATTTGTACAAATTATCTTTTATGTTTAAAATATATCGCTTTGTATCGTGTGTAATAGAAAGCTGCAATAAAAGCTTGGTACGTCACTATTGATAGCTGACTGGTTAGCATTTTGGCACTCAATGTGATGAACCTCACTTTATCAATGAAACTTTTTAATGATTTAAAATCCGCTGCAAACCATGGGTTTCGGACAAAACTAGCTGAAATAAAAGTTGCCATAGAGCCACCATATCCAACTATTCTGTCTACCAACTATTCAGCTCTCCAGCAATTATTCAAGCTTTCAGTTTTCCAATAAAACATGCATCGCCTAATTAAACATATATACCGACATTGTCTTGTAAATGTTCAAGCTTTTTTTCCTGAAATGCATTTTCAGACATATAATACTTAATTAAGAATACATATCAATCCTATTTAGAAACTATTCAAACTTTCCTTTTAAAGAATCTATCTTCAAGCATGCATTAACTGACTTTCTATAGTTACATTTTTTCTTTTTCAATTTTTTTTTTTTTACTTTTGTATATGAATTTGTACATTAATTGGCTTTTACTTCAACTAACAATTGAAAATTGATTTTAGAAAATTTGTTTAATAATATTCGTAGGTATATATTTAATCTTACTCTTATCTATCAATTCTTTCTGAAATTATTGTTCGATGTGTGTGTGTCGAAATATATGTTACACATAAATAATTTGTTAATTTTTACCAAATCTTATGTTACAAATATAGAATTTAAGTACCTATTCATACCATTAAATTTCTTCTAAATTTTATTTGTTAGGTGAAATTTTTTCTATAAGAGGAAACTCCTTTCTTTTTTAATTAGTTAAAAATTTGTAATAAAATATGTTTTTCTAAACTCGAATCTCCAATCACAAATAATATTACTCTATTAAAAGTGATTTAAGAAACTTACCTATAAGTCTAAGTAGTTCTACAAAATATTATAAATAAAGATATATTAAATATTATTTATAAAAGTCTCCTAGATTTCAAAATATTATATATATAAGAATTTAAAGTTTTATCTTATAAAAGCTTATTTTCATAAAAACAACAACACTACATATTAGACGTATAGAAATTAAAAAATTTTGAAGATAATTCATAATAGATTATTCATTTGAGTTTTTGGTTAGATTAGCATCGTGATTGGTTGTAAAAACCATTTCGCTGATTATTCTAAATTCTATCTCAGTATTTAATATATTTTGCATGTAAATTATTTTAAATTTATTATTATTGTTAATTTCTTGTGTTTTATTTTAAAATCCAATCTATAGTTGCTGAATTTCACTATGAAGTATGAAATATGATTGGAAGTTGCTTCAGATTTTTATAAAAGATTTGGTATTTACTTTGAAATTTTTTCACCTAGAAGAGATTAATTCCTAGTAACAAATCTTTTCCCCGCTTGTTAACTGGTTAGAGATTCATATGGAAAAGAGTATACCATTTTACTATTATTTTGTGCATGGAAGTTATATTAACTATTCCTTCCATTGATTTCTTAATATGTACATTTCAAACAGTAGTAAATAGCTCAAAGTAGAAAGTTTTAATATGTTTATTAAAATGTAAATAATTGAAATTAAAAATACATTTAAAATGAACATGGAGAATAGTAAAAAATAGTGTGAAGAATTTTTCCCTGCTGTGAAATTTGTGTAGAAGGAATTTCTTTGTGCCAAATCTATACATTATATTATTGAATATAATGTAGAACTGGAGCATTTAGTTTTTGTGATAGTTAGATGCTGTTGATTATGTATATAAATAAATTTTGCTGTTGATTCTGCTACTGATGCAATTCTTACATGATATTAATTTCATGACAACTTTTTTGTATGATTGTAATTTTACTGAAATGAAAATATTCCTTAAAAATATGACCATAATTTTTTAGGGGGAATAAAAAAAGATCTTTTGATTAAATACATCGTTGAAAAACATATGATATTTAAGATATGATGACATTTAAGAAATCATCAAACAACCCAATTTTTAATCTATCACACTGATATTCTAAGACTTAAAAACTACGCAGGTGCATATGTAAAATCCCTTCGCCAAATAAAAGCTGGCGCAAATTCCCACAAATTGACACCAAATCTCATCATTTTGTTCCCAGTGTATATGATAAATGAGAATTAAAATATTATTTTTTAAATTAATGCTGAAATTAATGTTTTAGGGTACAAGATTAAAAAATTGTGGCACAGTTTATTTGCAAAAATAACGAAAAACAAAGGTGCAGTGGGTGATCGGTTAACGAGCAGTTGGGACTGCGAACAAATCAAACAATGAACACTTTTCGGCTTTCGGAGCGTGATGTGCAGGGTTGCCAAACACAACGGACCAAAATTCGTTTTTCATCTCTTTATTCCAATAGAATATTTGCAGCCAAAATAGATCACCAGTTTCAGTTTTGATTTCACATTCAAAACCGAAACTGATTTCATTTTGAGTACACCCCTTCCCTCATTCCTTCGTTGAAGAATTGGGTGAATATCAGAACAACGGTTTTAAAATGGCACCCAAACCAACCTAATATCAGTAAGGTTAGGAATCTTTACAACAACAATGCTATTAAATTCCGAAAAGTCTTAAAAAAAGAGAAACGCAACCGACATGTTCTTTAATGCCCCATAAAAATGAAAAGGACCTATTAATATGCAAGATTATTCGCATGTATTATTTTTTTAATAAGCTTTGTAAGGAATTATACATACAAGAAATTATACAGATCTGGAGATCCTAAAAGTTAAATTAAAAAATGGATCCATACAGATCCATTTTTTAATTTAACTTTTAGGATCTTCAGATCTAATTAATCGATTTCACTAAGAAATCTTTGGTAAATCGATGATCAGTTACGAACAATTCGAATACCGTCTTGTAACAGATTATGTTCTTTAACCGATCACCCACCATATTTCAATATCTTAATAACAAGAAAAGAAAACTATTTAAATTTTAAAAAGCCTTAAAATTTTTGATGTTTGTAGTGTTCAGCAGAAAAACTTTAGAACTTTAGTTTCAAGAAACACCAAGTAACAGTCATGCATTTCATCTATAGTTTTCTATTATTGGCGAAAAATCATTTTCTTCGTCGACATTTTTTTTTTCTGGTCAGTGGATTTTCACGCATGCACCGTTAAATTATGTTTTCGTCGAATTTGTGATATCAATCATTTACTTAATTTTCTTTCATTTTGCGAAGGATAACAAATACAATCCTGAAAATATGTATTAAAAGGATATACATATTAAATGAAAAAATAAACAATTTACATTACTTTAGTGTTTGAATCCTACATTTTTTTTAAAAAACTAATTCATATTTCTATACCATGCAGATTCCTAAATAGCAGCGATTCTTCATGTGCCGATTCTTCACATTCCGATACAATAAAAGGGTGTGAACACAAACAAAGCATCTCATTAGAATTTCTACAAAATCAAGCGATGAAAATGCGTGCTTAAGATTCAAACAATTTCACAAATGGCATTGTGTCCGTTGTTGTTGCACATTTTAAGGTTTCCATTGCTTGAATTCATTTGACTTTGATCATCTTTCATTAAGAAAAACAATGAAACATTCTTTCCACGTGAATAATATGAGAAAAAGTTTTAACAAAGGCATTGGTAATTGGATATTACTTATTTACTGTCAACAAATTTCCCAGTTTGAGTTTGAAATGCGCCGAGGAATGATACATGAATCTAAGCATATATTTATGAACGCTTTTGTGTTCATAGCATTGAAACAATAATATTTTAATATTTTTTTACATTTTTGTATTCTTTCTTTTAGAGTTTTTAAATGCATAGAAATACATTGCCATTCTGAAAATTTAATTTATTTTTAGTACTATTCCATGTATTTATTTTCTATCAAAACTTCTGTGATAAAATAATACAATTCAGAAATTTCACTGTATCAACTTTTGAATATCACTGTATATGGTATTCGTTGTTTGGCCTGTCAATTCCTAGCTCACATCATATAAACTATTATCCATTATTATCAATCAGCACACCATGTATGCTGTGATTTTACTTAATAAAAGATATAATAACATGTATCATTTATAAAAAGAAACTACTTTATTATATTATTTTTCTTATCGTTACTTTTTGCTATTTTATATATCTTGCAATTTGTTGTACGGAAAACACACAATTATCGGAAAAAATGAGATCAAAACCTCATGAGGTAAACCCGAATAAATAACCTTGGATAATCCAATGAAACAAAGGATCCAATGTCCATTTTTAGTTTAACGATAAATAAAGATGTATAATGGTAAGTCTCAGTGTTCCACAATAATTAAACAACTGCATTCAATAAAAGAACTTGAATGAAAGTGAGGATTATTTAGCTTATATATATATATATATATATATATATATATATATATATATATATATATATATATATATATATATATATATATATATATATATATATATATATATATATATATAGAAACTAAAAGAATTTCTGCAAAAGAACAGGATGACTTCCTATCTTATTGTATTATATAATTTTCTAGGGTAGCCTCTTACCTCCTTTAGAATGCAGTGGCTTTGGGATCAACTTACATACGTGAGAGCTGGTTCGATTACTTTTAAACTACTGAATGCGACAGAAATTGAAATTGTATAACCAACTTGGGCTTCGGTGAACCGGGATTTGGATCATTTCAAATCTGCTGTATTCCATCTGCTGGGCGGTCATAAATTTTCTGATTTTAAGCTTCAAAAATGACTTCCTTAACAAAGTATTTGTGCTTCACATGAGCATCGGTTTCATCGGGGTGGATGAAAAAGTTCCGGTTATCTCTAGAATTGCAATTTTCATCTTCAATAATTTTCAATCACAATCTAAGGTACAAAGTTTAAAGGACTCATTGGCTCACACTTGCTGTAGCTTCGAATTGGTGTTGTTGTGTTCTTATAACCCTTCCATGTGGAGAACTTTAATCTGTTGGTTAAAATATTTACCTTTTTAAATCGGAAAAAAAAAATTTATTTATTTTTTTGTCTAAAATCGATTTTTTTCTCGCCGCGTTTATTTTTGAAAACGTGCAGATTAAGATTTTTATAATCAACAAATTCAACAGTATACAAATTTCAAAATTAGTTCTTATGCATTTTATTTAAAAACAAAATTAAAGGCATTTTTAATAATAATGAATCTTATTAATGAAAAATTAGTATTCTTAAAAAACATTCCAGAAATAAAATTTTAATAAAATTGGAGGGAAAATGGTTATATTGAAGGAGAAACATGCTCTTTGTTTAATAATTCTAATAAAAAAATAATATTTAAATGAGATTTTATTTTGTACAATAGAATAAAATTTAAATTTTTCAGTGCCAGATTTTTTTCACTGAGTTTCAGAATTTTGTGGAACAGTAAGCCATGAATTTTCGAATCGAAATTAGAAGAAATAAAAAAAATTTTATTATTTTTCCATAAAAATTTTATGAATTGTCAGTTAAGTAATCATCTGCAACCGATTAAAATGTCAGTTTTATTTTTAATTTTGTAATGGACTTGTGTTTTCGATCTCTGTAATCTACATTAGTGTATTTATTATGACTTAAAAAAATTGATTTATTGAATTCATACTGTTAATCGATATTGTGTTTAAATGGGAAGCTAAATAAAATTTGATATTTATTTTTCTCATTTCATAATATTTATGTCAAATTAAATGATGTGCTGAATATTAAAAAAATCGTTATTTAATAATTTTTATTGTATTTTAAAATGAAGAGGTAAGTGATGTTTATGTTTTAAAAACTTATCTTCTCATTAAAAGTTAACACTAGTTAAATAAAACTTGTTTTTATATTCATAGTGAATATCAGTGTAAAATTAAGACCATCGTATATTAACACTTTATTAGCTTCACGTTCAGTAAAAGTGGTGTATTACAAGTAAAAATAGATTCCTATTTTTATTATTAACTGCCCATTATTTATGCGCCTTAAAAATTAAAAGGGGACACAAAAAACATGAATTACATTTTTCTTAAAGTAGAAAGCATTTGTAGGTTTTCCTCATATTAATGGAAGACATCAATTGTTCTTGAAAACATTTTTTTCTCAATAGGAGTATGTTAACAATTAATTTAATCAAAATGTTCGTAGGTTTTTTAAAAAATTTTGTTTCCTTAAAACAGAATTTAAAAAAGAAGTTCATTATTCTTTTTTTAAGATTTAAGACAATATGATTGCAAACCATGTATTATAAAGAGAAACCTTTTCGAAGCAGGATAAGTTACCCGAATGGAAGATTTAGGGTTATAAATTTAACTTTTATTCATTCTATTATTATACTGTTTTAAAAATCTCATTGAAAAAATATTTTTGACACTAATTTACCCTCCTTACTATTGTTATGATGAAAGATTCAATGTTTTCAATCTATCCCCCTACCCTTAAAAAAATTAACTTTCTGTGAACATAAATAATTAAAAAATGTTTATTATTTAAATACTTTTCGACACTTTCTTCTAATAATAATATAATTTCGTTTGCTTAGTTTTAGTAAAATTTAGTAATTAGTAAAATACAACTAACTCATTTTAGTGCAATAATTAACTTTACAGTTTGTTAATAATTTTGAAGAGCTACATGATTAACATTATTTTGACGAAATAATTTTATAAGAACTTTAAAAGCAGCAATCTTTCCATGAAAACGAATATTATTTTTTAATACTCTAGATATTTAAAAGTAGTTTTCATTTGCCATTGAAGTCAGTTTTATTGATTTGTAACATTATTGTCTATAAAAATAAAAATTAGTTCTCAAATATTTGTCCTTGGGATATAAACATTATTTCTATTCTTATGTGTGAATTAGTTTATGAAAACATTCTATATACTGTTAATTAATATTTCCTATTTTTCCTCATAGGTAAGTGGAGAAGACAATGAAAGCTGTGAGATTCAGTGCCAATTATTTTGAGTTTTTACATCAGAATGGGTAAAATTTTCCTGCTAAATTTTAATGTAGAATTTTTTATGATGTTTCCTCTGAACGGAATAAGTAGATTTTATTCATACTATCTAAAACTGGAATTATTTTATATCTTACTCAATTATTTATATGGTATGATCTCATGCTTTGAGTTCTATGAGATTATTTCCTATGATAAGACTGATTCATGGGGAAAAAATCTCAAAAGCCCATGATAAGATTTCGGATGAATAAAGAAATAGGTGATTTTCCTACACTTGTGAGTGATTTTCTTAATCATGAGTACATGTACATTATGCGAATAAAAATTCTTTTTGTTTTCCAAAATCTAAATTCAGAAATTTTGAATTTTTTCCCCAAAAGTTCGGAATGTTATTAATTGTTAAATAATGTATTGATAACACTGAAGACGAATAAATTTGGAAACAATTTTATTTATTTATTTCATCCTAATTAGAAAAAAATTTATTTTTGCTGTTGCAAAATACCATTTAAAAATTAAAAAGATTTTTAAAAAATTAGCTCACGATTAAAAATATGTTGTGGACATTCAGATGCCTATATATAATATGTAATTGATTTCTGAAAAATGACTTGGCGTACGATGTTACCCAAATATGTAAAATTGTGCTGTATGCATCACCACTTAAATGATACTACACTTCATGAAATGAAATATTATTGTTCGAAATATTGATGTTCTACTAGTAAATTTTAAAATTATCTGCCACAAAAATGTTTTTTCTACAAATTTTTTTAAAAAACAAGAAAAGGATTTTAAATTTTTATGTCCTACAGTTTTTATTTGTGAAACATATGGATGATGAAAAGTTAATTAGCCTATAATATTGTTATCGAACGATAAATATCAAAATAAATAATGATAAAATCTTTTTTTTAATTAAAGTACAAAAATTTTAGGACATTTCATGTTATTATTTAATTTCCAAAAAAATTATATATTTGTAAATATTTTAATTCCCATTATGCGTGACTCGCTCACAGAAGTCAGAAAATGGTTTAAGTCTCTATTTCTTTACATTTTCTTTTTCCACAATTTTCAATAGAATGAATAATATATTTCTTTCTTACGAAAGAATTCTTTTATTTAAAAATTAATAACTAAATTAAATTTCACTACTTTTCTCTAGCTTCCGCAATGGCTTCTGAGTGGCTTATATATATATATATATATATATATATATATATATATATATATATATATATATACGAGAGAGTGAGAGAGAGATTATTTTTTATTGAGTGTTGAAGAAAATAAATATATATTTATTGTTATTCCTTGTTATATGTTTAAGTTTATACATAAATTGAGCAAGTAAGTGTATTTACACATACAAAAATATTTATTTTGATTTTTCTTTAATATCATATAAATGAAATCTGATATTTAGATATTTAAGAAAGTAAAGACTAAGAAATGTTTCTTTAAAAACTAAGAAACACTTCTTAATTTTTACTTTCTTAAGTAATTAAACAACACATTACTGATATTTCAGAGTTACAATAACATTAGCTAAAATGCTTAATAATGAATGTTGTAATATTTTTTAAACATAAACTGTTCATTTCCTTTTGTTACTCTGTACAGGAAGTAAATTAATAAAAATTGAAGACCAATCTCTTTCCAGAGAAATATCCCGCGCAGCTATAAAACGTTCATTTGGCACTGACAAAAAGCACTTAACCACAAAAGAGCAGATGTTCAGTTGCTCAACTATCGACTTGTAAAGTTTTATGGTCCAGGTATGACTGAAGTTGTAAAATGTAATCGGTCCCATTGAGCTGTCGTTACAAGAAAGTAACAACTGTTAGCGGAAGCCATTCTTGTCTGAATGGAATAAAATGTCTTAGATTGTGAAGTACTGCATTTACTGTTGTAAAAAAATATGGCGTTTTGTCATTGATCTTATTGATTACATTGTCGACATGGCGTCGGTATTGTTCCTGTTATTGGCGACTGAGTTTTGGCGTCAAGACGTCATAAAAAATTAGTTTGGCGATTTATTGTGAATATGTCATAACATCGGATATCAATTTTTAGTCTGCAAATCAACTATATTTAATAAATTCAAAGCAGATTGAAATTCCGAAATGGATAATGTTAAAGAATAAATGAAATTTCGAATAATTTTTTTTTATATTAATGATTTCATACATGAAAAAAACCCTTTGAAACGGTCTAATAATATGTGCTATAAAGTAATCAATTATTTTGGATGTTAATGGATAACTGCATAATTTTTTTTAGTTATACTTACAACTAGAATAGATAAGTATACTGAAGAAACTACGCATATTTTTTAATTTGCTTTGTAAGAGTTGATCTAAAGTTCTATTTTAAGAAGAATTAAAATAGAAATTTAGATTTGTCAAAAATTACACCTAAAATTAAATTAAAAATTAATAATCCGAAAATTTAAGAAATCATTGTAGAAATGTAAAATGATAAAAAATATTTTAACACTCTCAAAAATTAATTTTTAAACATTAACAATAATTATTTCAGGTGAGTCACTTAAAAATAAACAGAATCATATTTTTTAAAAAAGACTATTGATTGTTTTAGACTTATTGCTACAAGAATATAATATTGCTGTTGAGAATCAACAATGCTAATTAATATATGCATATTGTTATTCTCTAGATATTTGTTTTTAAAATAATTTAAAATTTAATAAGTGTATGCAATATATACTTGCTATAAATGCAAATAAGTCAAATATTGTATTAAGTTAATATTGACATTTAACATAAAATTTAATTTTACCCTGAAATAATTACTGCTATTTTTTAAAATTTTGTGTTGATACAAAGAAAACGTTTCGTATTGCATGACTTGCACTCAACTACCCACATCAAGATAAAATGGAAGTATAATCAAAAATATCGCAAAATCACAGGTTACATTCTCTTGTTTGGAATCAGGGATGCTTTCACACAATGAGCAGGGATATAATATAAAGGGGAGAAAAAACTTTCCAGGAACTATTGTGCGAAAAGATTTTCTTGGAATCATAAAAAATACCGTGTACAATTCACATTTTCAATAAAAATCGGGAAATACAATATCTATCCGCAACAACGATATGGTATTTGCTGGAAGTAACTTTGAAAATTCATTATTTTGATTCACATAGTATTTTTCCTATAAAAAATACAAAAAACTTCTAGAATTTATTTTAGATAAACTTTTTTCCCCCTTAGAGTAAACTTTTTCCCCCTTAGTGTGGAGGAATGATGCCAGCACAAAGGAAATCAATTTTCCACTGGCTGACCACCCTGCATAGTATCTCATAACTTATATACAAAAAGGAAACGATTGTTATAAATCAACCAAGGCAGGATATGCTCTTAATTTCATAATTAGTAATAGATAATATGAAAATTGTTCAATTTTATATTTCTAAATTATTTGTTTTTACGTATTTCATTTTCATAATACCTGAAATCAAAAAATCTTGAAGAAACTCTGCCTCAATGTTTTACAAAATTATAATCTCAAATTATCAATGGAAAGTTAAAGAGTGGATGAAATTTTTATGCAGTTACTCATTGAACATTTCTAATTACATAAAGAAAAAGTCACTTGTTTATGTTGTTAACATATATATATTATGTATAACTATGTCTTAAAATATGTTTTATAATGTGATTATTTTTTTCTTTTTATGAAACGAAATTATAATTATGTCTTATAAAAAAAGAAAACAATCTTTTGCATGTAAATGTAATTTAAGTGTAAAAAAATATATTAAGAGAGAGAGAGAGAATATCTGCCTTATTTTTTAAGTCTGATTTTGGTGTTTTAATTTGATCGTTTACTCTACATAAATTCTACACCTTAAATTATGAATGGGTATTTAATATCGTATACTTAGAGAGTACTCGAACATGATTTTTAGATCCGATTGAAGAAAATAACATATCAGAAGTATCAAAAAAATTTTGTGCTTTAAATTTGGACAACGATCTGAAAAATGATCAAGTAAACATACTGATTACAATTATTTTAAATATCATAAGATGTTAGCTGAACCATCATTTTAAAGAACTGTTACTTGAAGAATAACTCTTGATATTGTCTATTCCTTTAAATGATCTTCAAACTTTCCAGTTTTCTTTCGGTTTTTTGTAGTGAGGAAATTAAAGAATAAAGACATCTTTATACCGCCAATAATTCCAATCTTTCCTTCATTTTATTACGATTTTAAATTGAAGGATTTGATGTTACGTTTAACATTTTATAAAAAAATAAGGTTAATTCAGAAATGCAGATAATGTGAAATTAACTATTTTATTAACTGATGTCCACTTTTATAATTATAGGGTGTATATCAAAAAACCTGAACCCTCACTTTTATAAGTTATGATAAGACATTTTGTAAATAATTGTAAAGAAATATTTAGGACTATAACACAAAATATACTAACTGAAATAGTTTATCCAAATGTGCCGAAAATATATACTCTCTCTCTACCTAATTTTCATAGCCCCTGCAATCAAATAGCGTCAAGCTTATTACTAAGTTAGAGTTACTTGAATATAGTTTGTGGCTTTTGTATCTCCATAATTGTTTTAATACTGTGGCATTTATTATTACTGCATTTAATTTATCAAGTATAAATTTATTACATATATTTATACTTGATAGATTAAAAATTGTCAACTTTTTTACAGTAAATAAATTGGAAAAAGAAAATTACAACATGTCAAATTCCGCGAATATAAGTTGAAAGTATTTATAAATACCTTTCGTTTGGTTACTTTTTTGACTATATTTTTCGTTGATTTGGCAGTTTATTGCAGATATCGGGCAAATTAAGTAATATTTACATAAATATATTTTGAATTTTTGATTAATCAGTTCATATATTTGCACAGAATGAAAAAATATGAAATTAATAATGATGTTAAAAATATATGTATTATAGATTATGAAATAAATTATATTTTATATGATCAAAATCTTTAAGCTTAGCTTTTATAGGTCTTATATCATTAAATTGAGAGGACGGAAGTTTAAAATGAATAAAACCTATGGAAGTAATCGGCATTTCACTTCGAAAAATTAGTGTCTGATTAGCTCTTAGTCAAAAATGATTTTTTCATTTATGTAAAAATAGGCCTATTCCACTCTCTTTTAATAAAGGAAAAATTTGCATTAATAGAGTACCATGATGCTTAAATAAATGGTGATTTTTTGTAGCCTTTCTAATAGTTAATAAGGCAAAATGTTTCATTTATGCCAATTTAAATGCCAGCAAACGATATCATTTGACGATGAATTTGAATTCGGTAATTCAATCAATATAATACCCAATTCTTAGATTCTCCTTTGCAAGTCAATTTACTATTAAGTGTGTGGGGTTCTCCAATAAAATTAAAAAAGGAATGTACCTCTGATTTTCAAAATGTTGAAATTAAATTAATAAACTCGGAACCGTATTTCTAAAATCAATGCCAATAATTTTTCTCCTGTAAACAAACAAATTTATAATTTGCACAGCAAAATGTTTATAATAAATCCTTTTCTCTAATTTATTATTTTTAAATGGGTTGAAAATCCAGTTTTAATTTCCTCACAGTGTGTTACATGCTTCAAATCTGCTTGAAAGCTCGAAATGACGCTGAGAGCGACATCTTCAGAAAATAATTAGTACGTCAAGCAAAAAAAAGTAATAATAAATACGAAATTTCCATCCATATTTCGGTAAATAGTCGCTGTCTTCTCATTTAAACCACGTGCTCGCACAGGGTCTTTCGGGCATGGGGCCAAACAAAACATAGAAAACGTTCCACCCACTCCCGCGATAAAGCATCAAAACCTGAACCGTCATACCGCCTGTCTTTCCATTTGGAGGAGGCATTCAAATGTTTCTATTCTTTCTTGGGATCGCATCGCAATTTTAAATGCTCGCAATTTCTGACAAACTTTGCTGAAACTCTCACTAGAAGCCTACACCCCGGTGAGTTGCTGTTTTGAAAGTGATTGTATGTGCAGTACATATTATATGTTTGTAGCGAAACTTTTCTCCAGTTTTATTTTTAAATTGCAGATTGATACTCTTGGCTTCGAAGTTTCTCGCCAATTATTTAAATGAAACGCATCTTGGCGAAACAAGTTTACTTTCTATGCATTAGTTTTTTTTTATTTAATTTTCTTTACATGAATTTCATTGAGACTGTAATTAATATTTTTAATTTTTTCTAATTAATTTCATAAAAAGTATATTTTTCTTTTTGATTTTCATAATCTTTTAAATTTTCGTTCAAAATATTAAAATATTTATACACTATAATTGTATAGATAATTTTTTGCATTCTAATTATTAGTTTTTCGCTTTTTCTGAGGTTTTATATTTATTTTTAAAAGGATTTCTCTAATTTAATTATTTTTTATATTTTTTATAAAGGCATTGAGTGTCACTTCTATGAGGTTAAAAATTATTTTTAGCAGTCAAATTGTAAGATTTTTTATGGCATTTTTAAAACGCTTTTATTTTGCTAATAATTTTAACAAAATTTAATTTGCAGAAAATCCAAAGAAGAAAAAAACAATTAAAAAAAATTAGAACATTATTATTTCTCAAAAATTTCCTTACTATATTGTTATAATAAATTCCATATCCAGTTCATTTGAATAACAGAGAGAAGTTAAAATATAAAATACTACATCTTCGTAACTCTACATAATATATTTTTTTCGAAATCGAAATTACATTCTTTAAAAAATAAAGCATTAGGTTAGTTAAAAAAAAAAAAACCTTAATTTGTTCAAACAATATCGAAACATTAATATAGTTGTGATAAGGTTTTTTATATTCTTTAGGCAATAAATTGAATTGCATATTTTTAAACTTTATTCTTCAAATTATTATTATTCTTTAATAATCTAAAAAAATAATGACTCGAAATATATCATGTCTTTTACGTGGATTAAATTAACTTATTCAATCGTCTGATGTACTTCATGCCCAGAGAATGATTAAAGATCTATGTAGTAATGCAATACTTCAAAAGAGAAGTCGTTTTGTCGAATATTTTTATCACTTTCAAAGAGCCATGTTTTATTTCTTTTCGAACGAACCCTTTCTTCTTTGAAGCCCATCCATTTCATTTGTCAAGAGGAAAAAAATAATTAACTATTGCAATTAATTATTTCGGCATTCACATCTGCGTCTACCCTTCGCAGACGACTTTTTCGAAAACTTTATTTTAGTTTGTGCGTCAAATAAAAGTTTTGAATTTCGCCCGATTGCAATGGCGATGTGCAAAATTTTGTTTAAATGTTTTGGCGCCAAGTTCGTTTGAAAAAGAGCCAAACTGGCCGTCAGAGAAAGGGGGAAGAAAAGTGAAATGAGTGTACGCAAAACTTGCTCTTTTGTTTAGAGTACGCGGTTGATGGATTGAGGGATTAATTTTGCGATAGCTAAGTTAATTTTTTCTTTTTTCCATGCTACCTCCACTAAAAGACTGGATGTTTACTTTATCTTTTTCGTGCGAAACTACAATCATTTATGCTTTAAAAGAAACATTAATAGAATATTTTCTTTATTGTATTTTATGCTACCTTTTTTCCTGATTAAAATCAAACAAAAAAAGTTGAAGCAATTATAGGATTAATGTTTTTTAATGTAACTTTAGCCTGTCATTGCTAAGAATTATTATTTACTGTAATTACGAAAAAAAATGCGTGTTTCGTTTCTTTGCCAGTTTCGTAAAATTGTATTTTACACAATTGTAAAGATGCAGTTTTTAAAATTAACGTAATGTTACTTTTAATAGCTACGAAGAAATGAAAAATCTATTTTTATGTGTATTATTTTTCATTTTAATAAAAGTTTTTGATGTAAATTTAAAAATTCTTTTTTAAAAAGTTCAGCAAATAGGATTTTAAATTTATTGTTAAGAATTATTTAATTTATTTTATAATTATGAGCGTACAGATCACATATTAATTTTTAAAGTGATTTGCTAAAAAAAATGATTTGATAAAATTGTGAAACTTGACTGCAAAATGCAGCACTTCCAAAAATAATTGACCAAATAGAATTTTAAGCGAATTTGTGAGTTTAATTGCTTATCCCAAGACATAAAGGCAATTTTATTGTGATAATTAATCTCAAGAATGAGCATTTTTTAATTATGCTATTTTAAGAATAAAAACGCAATCATAGCAAAGGAAATTTTAAATATGAATTTTGTCTTTTAAATTTGTCTCAGTTTTAGAACTTTTTACTTTTTAAAGGAATTATCTTTAAAATTTTGCTGAACTAAAATTTAAAAAATTCGTTACAGACAGAATTAAAATATTTCACGTTAACTTATTTTCAGTTTTATGATAAATCATCATCATAATTGTCAGACAGGCTTAGTGTGCGCCAGTTCCTTCTTCTGAACATTTCTCCCTGAAGACTTCTGAAAAATCTTCGAACCTCAATTCTTCTCATTAATTGTAAGGAAACCTGACTCCGAATCTAGTTCCAGTAGGCCTAAAGTGCACAACTTTTTTATAGTCATGCATTCGAAGCACATCAGCCATCCAGTTAATTAATTTAACATATTTAACAATAACAAGTTGCTTATATATCCAAAATAATTCTGAAAATCTTTTTCTTCAGTTATTGTTCTCCTCTACACCATCAAGAATATTCCTCAAAACCTTCCTTTCAAATATCCTAACAGTAATTTCCTCCAACTTAGTCGCCGAGCTGGCAGCCGAATAGTTAGCGCTCTTGCCTTCGGTTCAACAGTTCGTGGGTTCAAATCCCAACTTGGACATGGATGTTTGTAGTGGTTCGGAATTCACTTTAAACCATAGGTCCCGGTCTAATTAGCCCTCGCGTGTAAAAAATGACCGTTGAGCGACAAATAAACCAAACCTCCAACTTAGTCATACTCCAAGTATCAGAAGCATGTGTTAGGCTTCAAGAGAGTTTAACAAATATAACAATACTATAATAATTTATGATAAATATAATAATATAATACAAAAAAAGAATAACAAAAATGGGAGAAATTTATAATTCAATCCCTCTTAAAAGTTAATAATTGAAATTATTTGGAATAGCTTTTTTTCCTGTCAAAATTATTATGTCTAAAGTTTTCCTCAGTTTGAAATATATTTATTTTAGAAAAATAAAAAAACTGAATTTTGAATTCACATTATAATTTAGTTAATATTTATTTATATATATTAATATATATATTTAGTTAATATATGTATATATAAAGCATTTTAAACGATGAATTAATTGCGATGATTGATTTTAGATTTTATCTTTATTATTAAAAATTGTTTATTTGATACCGCGTAATAATTGTTTTAACTGTGGAAGATAACTATAAAATATCTGAATATCCACCGCGCACGGTTTTTGCAAAGAACTTTTCACAGACAGTGAATCATATTCGTATGTTGCGAAGGAGAAATTTTGGAAAACTGCGAGATAACCGTTCGAATCGCATGCAGACTAATGGAATCCACCATCGTTCAATAATTTCTAAGATGAACT
Source organism: Latrodectus hesperus (assembly GCA_037975125.1). Classification (NCBI taxonomy): domain Eukaryota; kingdom Metazoa; phylum Arthropoda; class Arachnida; order Araneae; family Theridiidae; genus Latrodectus; species Latrodectus hesperus. The sequence continues at coordinate 84,230,177 of CM075850.1, forward strand.
TAAAATCTTCCATTTCCACCAGTGGCCCGCAATCAAGACCGAGAAAAGATAAGTTTCAAATTTATGGAACTAAAGATGTATGTGTACGCTTACCCCATCTCATTTCTCCAATATGGATTATTGAAAGATCTTCAGTGGGATAAAAGCCTGGTGATCGCCATTTTTGTTTTTCACTAGAAGTGGATTCAGTCTTGACCTGGTGTTTCCCTCAAAGTTTTTTGCTGATGGAGAAACAGCGTGAGTTTCTAATTCATAGTTTAGTCTTAAGAACTTTCAGTTCCCATTTTCTGTCCTTAAATTTATTAATATAGAAGTTGAAAATTCTCTGAAGTTTAGATGTTTACACAATCAAATATATTCCATCCTGATAATATTCCAAAAAAATAGCCAACTCAAACTTGAGCAAGAGGTGGCCAGTAACTCATATCTGTCCTTTAGAATAGTTTGGTTAAAAGAATGTTGCTTAATTAGTTATATTTGTCAGGATAGACTTATTCTTGAAGGCTATTGTTAATGCTGATAAAAGCAGAGGTGCCCAATGACATACAAACCCAACTCTAAGAAGAAGAAGATGGCTATTGTTAATAAAAACTGACAGCACGTGCTACTTGTATGAGATTCACTAATGTATACACAAAACAGCTAAAATTTAATATTGGGCTATTAATCAGCCGTCCAGTTGCACTTGTTACACTGAACAATTATTATGCTGCAAGGAATCTGGAGTGTATGCTAGTAGCGATTTGGAATTCGTTTTCAACTGTAGGCCTCTATCGAATTAACCATTATGAGCAAAAGTGTTCATAAAGCGAACAATCAAATCTTTTTATAGTTTATTTTGAAAGTTTACCGATAATAGGGTGTGTTATCTGTAGAATATAAGATAATAAGAGGATAATAATAAGCATTTTTTCTGCCTATTCAATTTTCTATTGCTTCAATAATATCTAAAACTTTTTTATTCGAAATCATCGTAATAATTCTTCAATTACTTTTGACCTACTATTATAAATTACGTTGTTTATGATAGTTTGTATATCTAAGTTATGTATATGAGTTTGTTTTAATTTGTTATTTTCACTTTACGTTTTGCTTTTTACACTTAGCATCTTTCTTTGCTTTCACTTCTGCGTCTTACTTGAATTGTGCTTTTAAGTTACCATATTTTCACCACACACACACACAAATTTGAAGGTAAAATATTCTTCCTAAGGAATCGATTAGACTAAAAGAAATAACTTAATAATTGAAGTAAAATATCAAGAAAAACTTACTGTAAACTTTCACTATCCTTTTAAATGAGTTGTTTTATTATTGTTTTGTAAGCAACCATCTGAAAGAAAATGTAGTGAATTTCTTTTTTTTTTGAAATTTTTTAAGCATTTATAGATTTTTTAAGAGTAATTGGTTATTAAATGGTTAGTTTCAAATTGATTTGAAATCGTTTTGAATATTACTATTTTACAAAACTATATTCCAAAGTAAAAGTTTTAAAAGGAAAAAAGTAGATTTCTATCGCAAAATATTTCGGATTTTATAGAAAATTTTTCTATTAAAAAATAAAATCATAGCTTCATTCTAACTATAGTTAAGAGTTATGCTAAGATTATGTAATTTTATAACCATACCTGCCAACCTTTGAGAAAAAACAATCAATAGATTCTACTGATTTTTAGGGAAGAAATCAGGAGACACTACTAGTGACATTTTTGCTGGAAACAGAATATTTAAAATGGTAGTACCGCAAAAAAGACAATTTTATGCTCTTTAGATTATACATTCTGAGTATGATTTAAGTTAAACATATTTTGTGTGTTAATAAAATATTCATCAACCTTATAAAGGAATTATGAAAAATAAAAGAATATACTACATGTTAAAAATTAAACATAAAAGTTTATGTCCGAATATTTATTTAATGGGACAACTTTTACTACTCTAGAGCAATTTATAAATATTAAACTTATAAAATTACATAAAATGCATCACTAAATAAATTTAATTCAGTGAGAAATACTTCGTATGATGGAAATATTTTCCTAATTAAATGACTAATATCTATTAATATTCCTTCTAAATTGAACTGCTTGTGTAAACAGGCACCTGGTGTCTGCTTTGAATGTTAATTATAGTACTGCCAATTCGTAGAAGTTCTTAGCACCCTAGTGGTTAGGGCATCATCCTACCACGGAGGGCAGATGGGGTTAGAAACTTAAGAGAAAAACAGTTTAAAAGTGTATATATATTATTATATTAGTGCAGCATTTATTGACTGTTTGTAGTTACGAATGACACTTGGACAAGCCAAGCTCGCCATGCCTTGACTATGCGAATGTAAATATATTGGGAGAGTCTTTCGTTTTAATCAGAGCACCATGAAGGTGAAAGTACGACTTTTGCTCTTTTAATCCTCCGATAGATGGCAGCACCAGAGGATTTAATCCCTTAATTTTGGATCTAATCCTTTAACCTTTCTCCAAACCATTTAACCCATGGTAACTGTACAACGACCGTCCACAGGACTTTCGATTCCACAGATTTAACGAGCACGTATATCGAATATACTCGGTGGGTCTTTGACGGCATTGGGAATAGAACCCCAACCTTCCTTATGGAAGGCCGAAACCTTAACCACTAGGTTACCACGGCCCCATTTTGACTGTTTAAGCTACTCAAACAAATCAATAGACTTTTTTCCGGCAAAATTTCGGCGCTTTTAAATTTTTTACTGAATTGCCAAAAATCAGTAGAGTAGGCAATTATGTATAACGTATTTTTGTTGCACATTTCCTGAAAAAGTAAAATTTCTATACAAGGAATAAATTATTACGTTACAAGAAATAATCACGTTTCTGTGAAAATAATCCCAAATGAGAAGTTTTTTAATCAACTGTTTCTGCGCCTTTTTTTATTCTTGTGACTTTTGATTTTTTTCATGGATAAGAACAGTAAGGGATTCCATTTCACGTGGTTTGAATGCACAAAAAATTTTTTTTTCTTTAATAGCAAGTAAATGTAATTAATCTATTCACATACTATCATTTATATGCTTAAGAAAATATTATCTTATAAAGAAAAAAAATGCAGATTATATCTTATTAAGTGATTTATAAAACAATGAATTCACAGATTTAATAAGTGAAATTTTTGTAGTATTGTGATTACAGATTAGATAATTCTTTACAGTAAATGACATAAATAATAATTCCAAAAATTAAAATGTATGTATCGTAATTTATTAGGCTTTCATAAATGGTGTTAACTTTTATAGATTTAATTGAATAACAACTCATGTAAACATTAAAATGTGCTCTTATAGGATATACACATTTTATTTATTTCTAATTAGATCGGGATCTACGATTTAAATTGGATTCTGAACCACTACAAACTCGATGTGGAACCCGAACCCACACGAACTATACAACCGTTGGCAGAAGTGCTGACCATTCGGATGTCGAACTTGGATTGATAAATAAGTGATTCTAAAGAGATAACAAAAATCTTTAATCCATACCTTAGTTTTTCATTCGTACAATTGATGAAAATATAGTCGGTGTGAGAAAAGAAATGTGTCCCAGAATTTCTTTGCAATTCTTTTAAAAGAATTTCGTTTAAAATTCCTTTTATTTCTATTTTGTAAAAATAATTGCATTTAAAACTAGCGAAATTTCTGTCAAAGAATCATCCTTTTTTAAATGTTTTTTGAATTCAGTGAATCCGATTTCGTATAAAATTTATATTTTCTTATTTCCCTGCGACAGCAAAGTTTCCAACAAAAAATTTTCTTTTGAGTAACGAACAATTTGAATAATTTCATTTCTGCAAAATACAAATTTTCATTTCAGTCAAAGCGACCCTTACTCTTATAACATTCTAACTGAAAGTAATTTCCGAGTATTCTTCTCGACAAAACTATGTTTTTTAACTTAAAAAGAGCTGCTTTTATCTTTAAAACCAGGCGACAACTATTTAAAAGTAAACAAGTGTTGATTCCGAATTTGCTTTAAATTTCTCCTTACGCTTAGATGTACCAGGAAAATGCTGAGTATGTTTAATGAAACAATTTTTTTCTTGTTAGTGAGGAATTCAAATTTACAGTGAGTTACAGAAGATAAATGCTTTCATGTCTTTTTGTTGACTATATACAAAGTTAAACTTAAATATTTTTTAACTATTAAAATGTTTTAAAAAGTTCATCCATTCAACAAATATTTTGTGAGAATTAGCTATCTTATTTTATGAGCAACCACTTTTTTAAAGTTTGTCAACGAGACTTAAAATTTATAATATGTAAACAATATTTGTTTGCTTATAAACTAGCAAGTTATGATGATAATTTACGATACATATGTAATTTTAATGCATTAATTGTGGAATAATTGTTTCATGTTAACATGTATGTATAAAAATTATTCTTACTAAACATGAATTTATCTCTTAATTATTATTCTATATTTTTCTCGATTTGTATATGATAGTTGCTAAGAAATAAATTCAATAATATTCTGTATAATTTTTAATTTTAAACCATTGAAAAGTATCCACTATTTCCCGCCAAAATTGTCAACTCGATAAACTCTTATGTCTTAAAGATATGAAAATTTGAACTCGGTTTCACACTCATTTTTGAGCAATCTCTTTGTTTTATCTAAAGAAAAATTTAAAACTGGTCCCACTGATTAGCTCTAAAATTTCACTTTAAATTTCAACCAATCGCTATAAGTTTTCGACTTATTCAGGATTAATTGTCCACTTAAATAACCGTTAAACATAACCTGAAATTTGTAGAAATGGTTGCTGATTTACGAGTGGATTCCTAAATTAATTGATTTAAATAATTAATGAATGATTAATTAAAATGGTATGTTAGTAAACAACATTGAAACAACAGATTTCATATCTATTTCAACTATTTGCGAAAATGTTAAGATAAAATCTAGATTTTTACATCTCTCTTCGAGCACTTAACGATATCAGTAGAGAAAGTATCCACAAAATTTTAATTTTAAAAACATATCTAAAATAATGTTTGCTAAAACCCATTCTAAGATCTCGTAATCTTAAGTTTGATGTTTAATTTTATCTTACCATGTTATTCGAATAACTTTCTCATTTTGTTTAATACGCCCAAAGAACATTCGAAAGGAAATCTTATATCATTTACGGTATTTGAAACACTGGCATCAAAATCGATGTATTATTTTTAAATGTAAGATAGATTTTGAAGAGTGTAACTATTTATTGAAATATTTATGTGTTCCATATGGTTATCTCCATGGCAACAAGAAGAAAAAATAAATAATTTCAATAGTCATGTGCATCAAGCTTATATACAAAAATATATATGACTATACCTATATGGCCCTATACAGTTAAGTGCCAGTTATCATAAATAAGTGGAGAGTTTGTCCTCCTCACCACATTTTATTTTCATTTAATCAACATAAAAAGGCCATTTGAATAAATTTAAACGTTTTTTTCAAGCGAAAGAAACGACTTCTATGATTAAAAATAAAATTTTCAAATAATTAGCTAATTTTTTTAATAGAGAGAGAGAGAGTGTGTGTTTGAAAATGTTTCAACCTAATGTTTAACTATTTCTTAGAAAATGGTGATAAAAAATATTTTAAAAGAAATTTAAGTAGTATCATTAAAAATGCAGTATTTTTTGTTTCATTGAACACATATTACATGTGACCTCAAGAAGCACACATCCTGCTAAGCTTACACATGAATTTGTTTTTCGCTGAGTTGGTATACGCTATTTTAGCAGAATCAAATTCAAGCTCAATCTAATCAAAGATTTCCACAAGAAATGATTAGTTAGTAGTTTATGGAAATAAAATTGAATGTCTTTTTGCTGTTGTTATACATTTTTGAGTGGCCATTTCTATTGATTGGAAATGATAAAAATTCTCACTATCTTGTAATTTTGAACTGTTGTAAAAGTAACAGTGTCAACACTTGAGCTTATGTCTCTTCTAACCACAGCTCACTAGCAAAAAGACATATATACTTAGAATACAGTCCGGGACTTGCCACCGCAAGTATATAACGTAATTTTGAACCATGGTCAAGGGAGAGGTCACCCCTGTGATATCACCCTCCTCTCCACATCTACCGAACACCAGCGAAGGACTCTCAACTTCGCCGACTTACGTGGATACGTCCCCAACCCACGGGGCTCCAGCAATCCAATGAGGGTGGATGCGGTCATCCTCCCAGGGACTGCCCGTTGGAAATGATGCTGATCTTAACGGAGAGCGACGTGAAGCTACTGAGCCACTGGAGCTCTTCAAAATGACATTGGGATCGGCGGAATACTTAACCTAAGGCAGCCTTCTCGGCTCAACGGTCATCGGCTGTATTGGGTATCGAACCTGTCACCCAATGGACACGAAAGAGAGGTTTTTACACACCAAACTATCGCAATTTTGCTTGTGGGATGTGATTTGGGTGATCCATATCTTACTTCAAAACATGCGGCAAACTATAATAGCTTTTGAGTTAATAACAATTCTTAACATTTCGATGTTATTTTAGTAAATAAAAAATATTTTGTCAATGAGGAAGAGGTTGGGTAGAGAGAACTGGACGTGTTCACCCTGCCTTCAACTTGCGCCTCTCGTTATTAATGATCAGAGTAAATTGAAACAATGTAAACAAATCCGGTTTTTCTAAATAAAAGGGTCGTCCTGCTAGTTACTGTTTCTTCTGACTTGAGTGGATCACCACCTCTCGGCTCTAATCGATCACGGCATGGCGTCGTTAGTGGTTGGATTGATGGCGGCCCTCGTTGATGAACGGCTTGTAATTATCCGGGCCCACGCTCCCCAAGTCCCACACCTTTTCGTGATCCAGTAATGAGCCAACGGCTCTAATTTATGGATTTCTGAATTGGGGATGAACAGAAATGCGACTCGGTAAACGATCGAGTTATGGTTACAGATACAGTTATATCTGATCTCCCCCGGGGGAAAACTCAAGTTCCCAAGCACCTTGCGCCACTCTTCCAATTTTGATTTTAGGAGTACTTACATCAGCTTGATAAGTTAGTATTTGCAGGATAGTGAGCTAGCACTTCCTCTACCAAAAAGATTTAGTAACATTTCATATGCAGCAGGATATCGGAACGCCAATTGTGACAGATTGACGTCACGTCAGAACTGCTATTGGTGATCACGTGAGATTCAACTTGAAATTGTACTTGTGGTATAATTAAGCATTATTAATATTCAGAAATGCGTAACTCTATTCGCTGCTTTATGGGAGAAATCAGTTTATATCTTTCTTTCGCTTCGTATTCGAATCCAATGTAGTCAATGAATTCAATTTGAGACTACCTTAATCTTTCAAATACACTGTAAAAAGAGTGATTCAAAAGGAGCATTCAAGTTTGGAAATAATTAAAACATTTTTAATCTAAATTTGAGATTAAAGTTTTGTTCACTCCACTCTTTATCTCTTCTCTTATTTTACCGATCCTAAAACGACACCCTCAAATTACGAATGCATTTCTATAAAGTGATTTCCAATTCTTTTGGAATTGATCGAACATATTAAGTCTTATTTTAGGCTTATGCTCGAATATTTATCTGAGAAGGATATACAATGTTAGAGCTATGGAAACGAGAAGTGACATTGGCGGATTTGTCACGCTAAGGGTACTTTCTATTGAATAGTTAAACCCCAGGAGCTCTATTGTTTAAATCTTAATTATCTCGAGCATTGTGTGAAGCCCAAGATGAGATATTAAGTCTTCCCACGAACTGTTAAATTAAAAACCAATCTACTAACTGGCAGTGCTCCGTCTTCAGCAAATAAGTATATTTCCTAATTGCATTCAGTGTTAATGTATATAAACATCTTATTTTTAGTTAATTTGTATTGTTACTGCGTAGAACATTAATAATGACCTCAAATGTAAATGGTAGTTAATATAAATTGGCTTATTTATTTGATAAGCACTATTTTTGCTCAGTTCAAAAAAAGTTAATAAACATATTGTTTAGTTTGCAAAATACTTTCTATGGTCGAATATTGTTCTCTAATTTTTCAGTCTATTGAAATTTAAATTCTGATATTAAAATAGTGAGATTTTTTTAAGTTTCCTGTGATTTCATTTTACTATTTTGCAATTGAAATCATGTGAGATTTAAAATAATTAATTCTAGTGTCTTTTTTTTTTTTCAAAATAAAATTTTTTTCCGATTTTTTTTCAATGAATATGTTGTTTTCTGTATAATGTTAATATAAATACAAAGTATGCCCCTAATTACATTAACAAAAAATCAATTGATATATTGAGCGAATTTAAATGTAATTAATAAATATTAATATTTTACACCACCTAAGAAATTCGGGAAAATGTCATAGGTTATTTTTCTATGATCCTGAAAATAAAAATTCATTATCATTTATCTTTTAAAATTACAAATGTTTAATAATTAATTTTAATTTACTTTTTAACACATAAATTTTATTCTTCTTTACTTAATAAAACTTAATTAATGAACTAATTATGTTTAAAATTACTCATTTTATGACAATATTATTTGGAATTAAAATTAATAACTTTTAACTATGAATTATTTCTTAAATGATAAAATTTAGTTTAAAAATTTTCTTTACTTGTGTTAAATTATAAGAAAATTTGCTTGAAAAAATATTTGAAATATTTTTCATAACTAAGAATTTTCGATTTTGAATAATTTGTATAAAATCAGTTTTGTTTAAAAAATATAACTGTATTAATTATAAAGGGTTTATAGTACTTAAAAATAATTTAAAATTTATTATTATTAATTTGGAATGAAGATATTTTATAAACATTTCTATTTATGATGCGCCAAAATATATTAAATATATTTACATTTAAAATTTCTTTTAAAAATATTTTTTGCATTTAAGCTTATTTTTTATGAAACTTTTATCATGTTTTTATAAAAAAATATCGTAAACGATTAAAAGATTCAGTAATCTTTAATTAAAGTGTTTCTTCATCTAGTTTATATGTTCTATAATTTTCATTAGATATGCATTATATTATTTAGAATTACAATTCTATGTCGATTGCTTTTTTCTATATTTATAGTTTTGTTAACAGTAAATCTGAAATCTAAATTAACTTTATACACTTGTTATACAAATGTTATGAAAAAACATAGATTTTAAAATATGCTTCACAAATATAATCATAATGTTTTTTTATATGTTATCATAAAAAATAATTAAAATTTAGCTTTTAGTTAAAAACATTTTACAATATCATGTAAGGAGAATCTGTTTTGCTTAAATTGTTTATTCTATAATATATCATTAAAATACTTCTACTAGAATAAAATAATTGTTAATGTATCCAGATTTCAGCATATTTTAAATGTCAAAACCTATGGACAGATTAATAATACGTTCAAATATACATATATATGTATATTTAAATACTTGTTATTTAAGTACCGTATACTTGTTGCAGTAAAACAATATTGTGAATTGTGAGCTCAAATGTAAACATTTCATTTGAAAAAGCTTGGATTGATCTATTTAGAAATATATCTCTTAAACTGAAACTTATTCTTAAACTGGATGAATCACGATGAAAGTTATAAAATGCAGCTTCAGAATTAATCACATTCTGATGGCATCAGAAGGATTACAAGTAAAACGGTTGATTGAAAGTGCTTTGGTGCTGTTATGTGATTAAGGGAAGCAGTAACTGGGAATAATTGACTCTTGCTAAATTTCGCTGTGGTCAGTCATCTTCCTGCTCTGTAATGACGTGTATCTGGCTTTACATTTGATATCCTTTACCGGAAATGTAATTCGATTCTAACTATTCCTGTTCATATTGTGACATGCATTGGTTAGTACAAGAGCTGCATTCCAGTCCTGGTGCACTTCTCCTTCATGAAGTTGAACCAGATGTCGCTTTAATCAGATGGAATCAGAAACAACAACAAACATATCTTCCATTTTTTTCAAACCTTCAGATATATCTTGATGAAATACTTTTTGTGTGTCTGTTAATTCTGGTTATGCGAAGATTACATTACATTGTAATTATTTTTATTACAAGAGTTATAAAGCATTTCTTTCTTTATCTAGACATTTTTATGTTTTCATCTAACACTAGAATTTGAGAAATGAATATTGTAGTTAATATATAATATGGCCCCGAGGCATTTTAATCAGAGGCTCATCAGCAGTAACTGACGATGAAGTTTGGAAACATTTTAATTGTAAAAATGTTTTGTATATAGTTTATGTAAATATCCGCTTAAGACTCTCTTCATAAGAATATTTTTGAATAAATTTTATTTCTTGGGGTAAATAAGCATTTGTCTTTAGTTATACATTTCTTCTTTTTATTCAGGCATTAGAATCTCGAAAACAGGCTTGCAAATTTCAGTTGAATGCTCATTCAAGCAGCAAGTGAAGATACAATTTAAAAACCTTCCATTGCAAGAAATTTTTTGCATAATTTAAATAAATCATTTTAAATTAAGACTATTCCATTCAAATATTTTATCAGAAATGTTTCATAAAATAATTTTTACGTTTCGAATTAAATAAACCTAGAAAGTGTACTTTTGTTTATCAAAAATGAGCAACTTATATTTTTAGAGAAAGGTTTGGATTCTTTTGTCGCAGACAATATGAAATGCATATTGCATTTCTGTCCTCTCAGAATGTCTATCAGTTTATGCATTTTTATAGTTTCTTTCCTTGTTTCAAGTAAACAGAAACCACAACCAAGGAAAGCTTTTAAATGTAATACACAATAAATGTTTCAAAAATGTAGTACAACTTTTACTGTTAGTTCATCTCGATATCCGTTGTCAGTACTATTATTCAGAAAAGTTATGTATGTACACATTTATTGTGACTCACTTTAAATTCCCGGAAAATAATATTTTAAATTAAGATGCTATATATTATTTCATACCAGTACATAAACACAGGATTCTTAGTGTGTATAGAAGTATTATTCATACACATTGATGAACTCAACTAAGCCTGAAGTTCCCAAGAATTTCATTTTATAAATATAAGTTATTTATTTTGTACCATGCACTCCAAGGTGCACCCCTACGATAACACTTTTGGTTAGCGATAGTTTGTCATCTACATTGCGAAGGAAAAGCAAGTGCGTCGCCAACACTTTCCCTCAGTGAAGTCCAGCGACTAGAATGTGAACCTCTTCGTGTTCAAATGCGAAATCTATTCAAATGAAGGGGAGGAGTCAATAATTTTTCAACTTCCTACCCCTCCCTTCCTCCTTAATTAGGAATCCAACCTGCCATCGTGTGCTTGACCTTCCTTCGGCACCCATTACTACTTTGCCTCGAAGACAGATCTTCAATACAATGTAACTATTTCTGTGGTATGTTCCACCGCAGCGCTAATAACAGCTATTCCTTTTATTGTTTTTCTTTTCCCTTCCTCTGCCAAGTAGGAGATGGGAGCCTATATTTAGGGATAATTCTTTTAATTATTAGTTAAGCTCCTGCATGTCCCAGTGGACGCTGTAATTTATTAGTTTAATAGCTCTCTTCCTCCCCTTGCGAATAGTTTTCGGGAAAACTGGTACGCCCGGAGCCCATCCTAATGTTCTTACTAGTTTAGGGATCTTTCCACATTTTCAGTGTCATTGAAACTGATCGTCTGTGCTGGATATCGATTCGGGCACCATCAAAGTGATCGTGATGAATTGAACTTGATCAATGCTCAGCTCAATCAGATTAAAATTTCTGTATTGAATTGAATTACTTATTTTCTGTTTGTTCTTTCACAATATGATCACACACAGACACCTGGGACACTTATTCATTAGATTCTGCTTAAGTCATATTTATTCACGGGTGATATATATATATATATATATATATATATATATATATATATATATATATATATATATATATATATATATATATATATATATATATATATATATATATTATATATATATATATTATAACGTTAAGATAAGGTTAAGTAAGTAACCTTATCTTAACTTTAATATATCCAAAGTAACTTTATTACATTACAGTAAATTTCCCATATCATATGTATTGTTCAGCTAGTTGCTTAAAATCATTATGTAATTTATAAAATTTTGGACATATATATATATATATATGTGTGTGTGTGTTTGTGTGTGTGTGTGTGTATACTTGGTCGAAATAAACCAGTCTTTGTCAGTAAATCCCAAAATGATGTTGTTAACCAACTAATTGATAAATCAAAAATGCAAATCTTTTTTGATTCGAACATTTGATGATTTATCTGTTATTCAGTCTTTCGATAAACTTATTAAATAACTTCTGAAAATATTCATATGATTTTGATATCTGTCGCATCTTGATTTAAATGAGCATATTGACTTTCAAAATTGTTTTCCTATAACTATTCGGATTATTTTGGACATTTTCTGTAATGAGTTCAAATACTTTTCATTAGAAACGCTTTCTAAGCTTCCTACGCTATGTGAGGTTTTGAAGAAAAGGAAAATAATTTTTAAACTGAAAAATTAGATGTGTAATAATTCTTTCATAGGTTATGATATTTATATAAAACTAAACTCTTACATAAATTTGTACGAAATTTATGACAAAATTTGTTATAACCTTTAAAATTAAATATGTGAATTAATTCATGTTTCTTAAGTATTACTGCTGCATATTTAATATACAATATTACATTGGTTTTGGAAGAATATTGATTAATTAAATTTTAATGAGAGCTATATGTAATATTTTCTCTTACGTTAAAATGAATTTAATTTAAACAAATTACTAATATTTAAAATAACATGAATTCAAACATTTTTAAGCCATAAAAATGTTTTTAAAATAAGAAATTATAATGAAATCTGTCGTAAAATGTCGTTTTATCGTATAGTATTCAAAATTATGTATAATTTTAGTTACATATTATTTACAGGTTTGAATTACTTTTCCTAAAAATAAGAATTGTATTCATATATTTTTTTATTTATTTCTAAATTATATCTTAGTTTAACATTTTGATACATTTAATTAAATATTTATAATTCAAAATATATTCATTAGTGTTAATTAAATTACATTGTTTTGCAACTAAAATTTTTTGCAATTTTTAGCATTAAAATGAAGATTATTTTCGTGTCTTCGTATATTTAAATTCGTTCAATTTTTACTTTGACTTTTATTTCTTTTAATATTTTTACTAATGTAATGTAACATGTTTTACTAATCTATAAAGTATCCATTAATTTTAAAATAAAATTAAAGCTCATTAAAAATATAATATAGTTTGTTTTTTTTGTAATAAAAAGTTTTAAAATAATCTATGTTCTTAAAAATATTTTTACTTTAAACTATTATATTAAAATAACCTATATCGCATTCAAATGTATACTTTGTAAGAAAACACAAAAAATGTATGCTTCAGATGTTACTACTTCGACATTATTAATTTTTCACAGTTAAAAACTTAACCATTTTAACTCTGAGTATGATTTAATAATTAGTAAATATAATTATATTTATACTACAGTATTAAAGAAATTCTTTTATATTATAAGCTATTAAAAATATCTGAACTGGCGCAAATTATAAATCTTAACAGGTAACTACAAAATAAATATCAATACAAAAAAAGATAATAAATTGTACCCTAAACATTATTACGATTCATATTTTTCTGCATAATATTTTTAATTTCATAATTGTGTGATAAACTTTTACACAATTATGAAAATTTATTTGCAAATATTTATTTACGTATAATAAATAAGCTTTCCTTGTCATATAATAACAAATAAAAAAACAAAACAAAACCAATAATAACAAATAACAAACATAAAGTTAACTGGAATAATGTTTACTATGAGGCTGATTACTGAAATTATAACTGTAAAGTAAGTACTTTTATTGGCTCGTTAAGCTAAATTTTAAAATAGATTTAATATATTTTCGAAAATATGCCGGAATTTAATTTTTGAATACACATTGTTCTTTTCTTAAAACTATATTTTTATTGAGTTTCCTTGCCTGTAATGCAAAGTTATATTGCCAATATTTATTGAATGACTCACTTTTTTCCTAAAATTACTCTAAACTGGATTTTAGGGTTAATGTTATTGTTTTTTGTAATTTCAAAATAATTATGAATGGAATAAATATTCTTTTATGACATTCTCATATTAGTGTTGTCTTATAGGATTTCTTAAGAGTATCCTCTTGTGAAATTCCGATTTTATTCGTGTCCCTAATTTCATATGTTCCAACTCTCATAGATTACTATCAAAGACGTTATATAAACTAAGTTTAAAATATATGTTGTGTTTTGAATGATACAAACTATAAATAATTACATAAGCTGTATTTTTATAGTTGCAGTGAAAATATTAAAGATGACTTGCGATTATGTGTCTGAACCGGAAAGTTAGTAAATAATATGAGTCACATAGAATTTATTTAGAGGGTATAACATGTGTACGGAGAGAATGTTTGCCGCTTTCTTCTGCGATTACAAAAAATTAAGTACGAAATATTAATCATTTCTAAATGAATGTTTGGTAGGCTTCCACAAAATTCATCATTTTAATAACTTTAACATTTTCTTGAAATGATTCTAAAAATTAAAACAATAATGCAAAAGAAACCATAAAAGAGTGAAATTTATCATACATCTTAGTTATTTGCATAATAAAAAAAGCGGCAGCACTTTGTTTTGAGATGAAGGGCCCATTCTTTTGCATTAGTGTATTCTTTCAGGAAACTTATAAATAAAACATAATTGTAGATTCACTATAGCATTTTTCTAACTTTCCTTAGTATTGAATTTCAATGAACTATAATTTAGGTAGGTAATAGGATAATTAATGACATGAGAGCATACATTAAAAACCGATCAGAAAACTCCCTCTGTATAGTTTATATAACTATGAAAACCTATCAATGCTTTTGTAACTGATAATAGACTCAACTATATTTTTTTAATGTTTAATCCCCCATATCGATTAATCATTATTGAAGAATATATTCTAAACCTCAGAAATTGCAGATATTTGGAGTATTAAGAAATTATGGATTTTCCATTGCGTTAAATTAAAACCATATTTTTCATTTAGTTTTAATGCCATACAATAGAAATTTTATTAATTTGGGTATGTGTCAGTCATTTTTTTTTTCATATTCTCTAACGAATTAGAATGAAAAAATAATATTTAAAATTCAATATATTCCATTAATAATTTCGATTCATATTATTTCTAAATTGTGCAAACTTTGTTATTAGAATATAACTTATTAAAAGGTGACTAAACACCCAAAAAGTAAAGAATTAAAATGTTCTCTTTTATAAACTTCTACACACCCTCACTCACTAACCCGGAAGTAAATTTCTAAACTTAACCCCATATAATAAGAGATTGAAAAAAAAAACTTACCCTTTTCTCTACGAAGTGCAGAATCGCAATTATAAGTATCCAAAAATTGATTTTCGCGATTTGGTGCACTCATTCAATCTCGACACTTATAAAACTCTAAAAACCACACACTGTTCGCTGCGATTCGAGTTATCAAACTAAACTGAATCCCGGACATGAAAAAGGGACATCAAAGGCAGGTCACTGACATGCTGGAGCGCATCTTTCCTTCAATAAAAAAAAGACTAGAACGAGAAAAAAAATGATAAAGTTGAGTAAAAAATATGCTCTCCATCTTCCAGTATGGGATGAGAGAAGGCAATCCTTTCCCTCAAACATCCTGGACACGATGGAAAAGTTCACTGCCCCCTCAGAAATGACTCCTTTTTTTTCTCTCTTGTCTTCTGAGACTCCCTCACATTTGGGTTCATCAAGGGATAAAGTGGACTAAGTCTAGGGGTGAAAACTCTATTTCTGGTAAGATGGAAAGTTTTTCCCATGGGACGTCTTCTGTACATTTTTGGGTACTTTGTTTCGTCAACTTCCTATTTCGTTCAGCTTGGCGTGCTGCGGTGTCAAGCGTTTTGGATAACTTTGTTGGCGTGTACGGTAGAAAGGCACTTAGTTAACGAGCATATGGGTTGAAGACAACCAAAAAAAACTCGCCTCTTTTGATCCTTATTTCCATCCCTAACTGACAGGTTTATTACTAATTTTGTTTCATCGGCAATTGAACGGTTTTACATTATTTTATCTGCAATTCTATGCACATTATTTTATGTGGTAACATTCGATGCAAGCAATAAAATTGAATATTAAACTAACAAAAGTGATTGCATATTTTCATTGTGGTTTATGTCGTATTTATCGATATTTTTCTAATCTTTACTAATTACAAAATATTACTGCTTTGGCGACAATATTGTTTTCTCTCTCAACGATTGAGTCTGAAGCTTACATATTTTGACTTTAATTTATTGCACATATATCAATTATCGACATTTTTCTAACCTTTACCAATTACAAAATATTACAGTAACATTAAGCGCAATAGGCTATTACCAATTGCTTTCGCGACAATACTGATTTTTTCTCAAACAACCGAACGGTTGAGTTTAAAACTTTCTAAGTGTTTTATACTTCATGAATTGAATCGAAACATCCAGAATAAATTTATGCGTTCGTGCGCGTGCATAATTATTAATCATTTTAAAATAAATTTTCTATTTTTTATTACTTTTCAACTTTTTAGTCCTTTATCACTCTGTTCAGAAAGAATTCGATATTACTATTTTCATTTAGTTTAAGTACCTGAAATAAAGAAAGGAAATATAGAAAGAATATGTAATTTTTTTATAATGTATTATATAGATTAGCACTGATTAAAAACCAAATATTTTTAAAAAATTTCATGTGCTTAAAAAAGAATTCTTTTAAATTTCAATTTAAAAGAATTTTTGAAAGTGTGAAAATTTGAGATTTGCTGAATGAGTATCTGAAGATGAAATATTTTCGCATTCAAGTGATTGATTTATAGTTTTGTGAGAAAAAAATTTAAGTTTATTGAAAAGAGGGAACCATCTATTCTTTTTGTTCTAAATGATTATGGAATGATATACAGAATGAATAAATCGAAAGTAATTAGCTTTGTATATATAACACATTAAATAAAAATTTGCTTCATTTATGAGAAGTATTAAGTGATAAGAAATTTAAGAGATTTTAGCTTTTTTTAAAATAGTATACTATGATAATATGTTTGGATACTTAATTTCGCATAATCTACACATAGTTATAGATGATAAAACTGTCGATTATTTTACATCGATAACGAAAGTGTTTTACATATTTAAAAAAAACCATTTTACTTGACATTTTTTATGGTTAAAAAGCATAATTAAGTAAAAAATATTTTGATAAAACAGTAAGAACATTATACATTGAGTGCTGTAATGTTAGAATTCTATAATCTTATATATATATATTGGGGATAATGCAAAGTAATTTAATCTTTTCACTTTCGTAACTAATCAATAATCAAACGGTATTGGCTATGTAACATTAATGATTTTTTATCAATTTAGATGTTCAGAATTTTATTTTATTTGTTGCTAAAAATGTTGTAAAATGATTTTTTTCTTCGTGCTTGGAAAGATAAACTGAATGTCATATGAATTAACTAATTTTTTAATTTTCTATTTAGTTAACCTAGACTCGATAATTAATTTATGGACATTTTAGTCTTACGGCTTTTCTATCTAATAATTATTTTATCAGTTTTATAAAACATATATAAGTTGTTAAAGTTCTCAAGATACCATAAAATCTTAGAAATAATATTTAAAATTGAATTATAATTTCAATAAAAATCTAAGATTATTTTATTCAGAGCTGTGATAGTTATCAAAAACATGTTTTGTAATTGATAGTCAAAACAAACTAAAAGTAGTTAACCCAAAATTTAAAAAAAATTACCTTTCTCTAAAATAATAATTTTATTCATGCATTAGCCTTCTTAAAGATAAAATTTATGATATACTTAGTGGTTAAAAATTAGAAACATGAATACTTATGAAGTGTGCACTTTTTTATGATGTGGGTTGCATGTTATTAGAATACTAACATAAGTAATGTTAAGAGTATATTTTACGATAAATGAGGAAAAATGACAGATCTTTCACCATTTGAAAAAGTGCTTATTGTTGATGCTCGTTTAACTGAGGCTTCAGTTTCAAAGACTGCATATCTCAGTGGCTTCTAAAAAGCAGGCTTTTTCAAAAGTTGGAGTCAGAATCCACAGTCTGTTTAGAAAAAGTAACTCTTGTTTGAGCAACTTTCCTAGAGCGTGATCGGTGTCCTCTCCGATAGATTTTACGGCAGAACAGAAAATCTATTTAACTTCAAAGGAAACAAATTGTCGTCCAAGACTCTTCCCTACAGATTTCTGTTCGAATCATTCGCAGAAAACTGCAAAGGATGGAAGTACATAGTCAGATATTGGAAAGAAAAATACTTATTTCTGTCCGAAATGCAAATATTCATTTGCGATTATGTCGGGAAAGAAAACAGTGGACATTGGAAAATTGAAAATGATTCAGCCGACACCTTATTTTTCATTAATGGAGGAGTCAAATTGGGCGACAATCCCGAGGAGCCATGAATCCATCTTGCTTTACTCGCACCTTACAGGGGTGTTACGGAAGTATCATGACATGGGACATGTTCTGCTGTTATGATAATAGTACCTCGTTGTGGTATTTTTTGAAGGTGAACAAACAGCCTATGGCATATTTAGATATACTGGATCAAGTCCATCCTGTAATTTTTATTCTGATGTGGATGGATATTTCGTGGGCCATAATGTTACTAAGCATCGTTTCAGAAGCGTTCAAAATGGTTTAGTTGAACATCTTCACTAGCCAACGCAGATCTGGTTCTTAACCCCATAGGAATGTGAGATTTTGTAGAAAAGACTCATTCGAAAACGCTTTCCTCTTCCATTTAAATAATAAGAAATAGAAAGCTACATAGTTGGTGCATGGTGTTCTCTAGACTCATAAATGCTCTGCAGCTAGATACGAAGCGAAAAAGAATTAGATCGGTTTTCCGTGCAAAAATTTTCTCAATAAAATGTTGTTCTTGTGTTTCTTAATCAAGCCAGTGAGTGTACTTCGTTTCTAAATGATTATACAATCATAGGACTCAAAATTTCCTTACATATGGAGAGACATTTTTAGGATTATCTGTCAAGATTCATAACTATTGACGCTGTTATTCGAAACAGTTAAAATAGAGTAAGAATTGGTGAAAATTAGACCGATTCTATTTCTAATTTATTTTTAAGCTGCGAATTTTTGAAAGCTTAACATCACAGGAGGCAGACTAATCCATAAGAAAAAAATCTTTGTAAGCAAAGTGATGGTTAATAAAAAATAAAGATAGTTATAATTATTAACCATCACTTTGCTTCAATAAATGTCAATTTTTTAAAACTAAACTGTTTGCGGAAAGGTCTAGTATCTGTGTTTAGTTTAGAAGTTCGTGAGTTCGATTCACACACTGAGCATGGGTGTTTCTAATGATTCGGTGTGCACTTTAAATTTAAAAATGACAAATCAGTTTTCATCTGTCTTCTTCTGCTTAAGCAAAAAATGACAGAACATAATTTGTCTTATATTAAAACCCTTCTTTATTTAAAAAAACCGAAAAAATTATATTTTCAGAAATTCCCTTAAGTATTTAATTTAAGGATCAAAACACGTTTTAATTCAGTTTCACAACCAATCGATAGTATTGATGTATATACGCAATATGGTATAAAATATACAGTTTTTCATAAAAAATAAAAATAAATTAAAAAAATAGTTTTTTTTTTTTTTTTTTGCAAAGTTATTTGATTAGTAATATTTTGTGACTTGCATTTAAAATTGACTTTGCTGACTATTGCTAGTCTTACTCAATACTTGGCACTTTTACTAAAATCAAACTTGAATGAGATGCTTCTTTAGTAACTGCTACTCATTGAACTACATTTAATGCTATAAATGTATAATTAATTAATTTTTTCTAAAAATGTGTTTTCTTTTTGATACAAAAAAATACAGAATAGTAAAAGAAAAATTTAAAGTTGAAAAATTAAAAATGAGATATTAAAATAAAATCTGATTGTATTTGAGGAAAACAGTTTTTTAATTTTATTTATCTTAATGTTTTATACAAAAAATATGATACTCTACTCTTCACAAATCATGTTTTACCAGATATTTTCATAAGTATTTTAATATACGCATTTATATTCTTAATTTAAACCTTTATTTCTTTATTAATAAACGAAAATAGATTTGTTTATAGTAAAAATACATTGGAATCACGGGAAAATGTTTATTATTTATAAAAATCTAATTGCTTGAATTGAAGGGAATAAACAATAAATATACTTACCGCTTATAATGTTTCAAGGTGTTTTACATTTTTATCTTACTCGTCTAAATTACATGTTATTTTTTATCAGATTTCCAAATTGCATTCATCGATTTTCTCCAATTTTAAAATGACACTCGCTAATTTTTTCTGGTTTTATAGACTGTATTCGTCGTATTTTCACCCAAATAGTCACATTTTGTCTAATTTTTAGGTTCTTTATCACATTTTCGTCCGTTTTCAATCAAGGATTTAGATAATGGACATCAACATTTTTTTATCCATTTTCTTCAATAACACTCATGAATTTCTGTGCGTTTTTACCATAATTTCAAGACATATTGCTGATGAATTATTTTTAAATATTTTAATTTATGGAAAATTTTACACGTCGCATTCCTTATTTTTCAAGTGAAGTTTAACCCTTTTTTCTGCGAAGAAAATCAAAGAAGGAAAAAATATCTAAATTGTATATTTTTGTAGTAACACGAATGTGCTCTTGTTGTAACAGCATTGTGTATGTTACTAATAATTCAATACTTTATATAAAATCGGCAACTGTTATGTATGACCCAGTGCTGTTTAAGCCTTATTAAGTATTACTTCAAAAATGTAGTTTTTAAAAAATGTCACACATTAAAAAAACCTTTAGTGGGAGGTTTTTCTTTTCCCTTGTGCGGATGATCGTAGTAGCGTCTTCACAATCAAAGGTGAATGCCTCGACGGAGACCCTCTTAAGCCATTCTCATCCCTTTACTGCGATGTAAATATAATCCTTACCCTTTCTCCCACGACATCGAATTTCGTTTTCAACATTTCCGTTGTTTTTTTGTTCCATACCTTCACCCTCCTGTTTCCGGTGTGGCAAGAGAGAATTTATCCCTTTAGCTACCCTCACGTCTCCCACGCTTCGAAGGGAACCCCTAACCCTTCGAGAACCCCACCTCCCACGTCTCTCCCCCGGGATCCGAGTGATGAACTCCGCATCCTCCACCTCCTCATCAGAGATGTTCCGTTCTTTTCACCTGTGCGCGTATTCCTCCCTATCAATGACTTTCTGAAGGATTAATTCATCGCCAATTCGGGAGTTTTTGATGGACCAAAAAACTGCCTGCAATACCCGTTACTGGGGATCTGTGATTTCGGACTTTTTCTTCAGAAACGCAAGAAAGGTAAATCTTTTTTTCATTCTGTTATTTTTAGCCCGACGTTATTTAAATATCTCCGGATTCATTTAACCTTTCAATTTATTTATTTTTCTTCTGTAAAACGTGTAGAATTTAAAATAAAATAATCTTCAATGAAACAGGCGGATATTGCTCTTCTGTGTTTCATGAAAAAATTTATATTTTTAATATTAAAAGAATTGAATCATTTTCAAAAGAATACTTAAAAAAATGATAACATTTGAAACAATTCCTAAAATAAATATTTACTTTAGAGTTTATCATATTTACTTACAGATTTTGAAGTATAATAGTGTTTATTTACAAATTTTAGAATTTTCAATATAATAATTGAATACTTTTCAGTAGAAATGTATATATTTTCTTTGAAAAGTATTTTACATATGTCAGTATAATTGAACGAAACTTAATTTTCCTGTTTTGAATTGTTATCAAAATTTTAAGTTATCTTATTTTGCATACTCTAGTTGCAAAATAAAACTGGACAAAAACTGCGATAATGTAACATGTATCAAATTTTAAATTTGATAACATTTACGTGCATACAAAATTGTTCTTGATGAAAATTTAACTTATAAGTTTATTTAAAAAACTTGCGGTTTATTTGAATTTTTTTTATTAAAAATTACACTAGTTAAAAGATAAATAATATTTTATTCGACATCCGGTAAAGTTTAATGACCTTTTCCGTCTTTATTAATCTACAGGCAACACCCTCTAGCGGCGATTAGTTATAAAATTCAGTAAATGCGTATAAATATGTTATCCTTATATGCATATATATATATATATATATATATATATATATATATATATATATATATATATATATATATATATATATATATATATATATATATATATATATATATATATATATATATATAGTAACTTTTGTATTTTGCAAAATTAAAAATGCATATTTGAATTGCTTTTAATATTATCTAACTTTTCAAATATTAAGTATATACATTTTTAAAAAAAATTTTTACTGTTAAATTATTATGAACATCTGAACGATTAGTTCTTTAAAAGTAAAATAAAAATAGTCTAATATAAATATTATTGATTTGAATAAGAAAATTTTTTTAATTCAAGTTAATAATATTTATAAATTAGTATAAAAATTGAATAATAATTAGTTATGTAAATATTAATTTGAGCTTTGTTATGTACTTATTCTTTTATTGTGTTAAAGAAAATTGAGTTTAATGGCCACAAAGACAAAAACTTGTTTAAAAACTAAAACGTTTTTGTCGAAAGAGTTATAGGACTATATTAAAGAAAATAAATGCATAATAATTCAAATGTATATATATCAATGAAAATTTAAAATTATTAATTCAAATTTTAAAAAAGTGCTTACATTTCTTTCAGGAAACAGATATTTTTATAAAGTTCAAATGTATGTGTATTCATAACACATGTAATATAATAATGCAATAGAAACAAAATAATCTTTTACATTTTAGATTTTATTTACATAAAATGAATATTGAATCTGTTTATTTTCCATTATTTAATGTATGTCATTAGCTAGTGTGTCTTATTGATTCTGTTATTAAAAATTTTAAATACGTATGAAAATTTTTTAAATATTTATTATAGTCACATTATAAATAATTATGCCATAATAAATTTACAAACATCTGTGTGTGTGGGAGAGAGAGAAAATACATAGAAGAAATGTTAAATATATTTTCTACTCTTAGTGATAATTAGCTATCATTGAATATAATACATATGTTTATCTTGCTAATTTTTAAGAATAAAATATAAATTATTACATCAGTTTTATATCAAAATAATAGCATTTTATGCATTTAGTATAGTTAAATTTTATTAAATCTACGAATATATGGTTAACCAATAAATTTATTTGATACAAATGCATGATTAACTCTTAACTCTCGAAGAATCCCTAGCATTAATTGTTCTGATGCATGGCAACACGGGCAAAATTTCTGGTAATAGTAATTTTTCCTCTGCATAAGAATATGCTATTTAGTTTAACAAAACAGATGTTACTTTAAAGGCGTTTAGAATTCTTCGTTTCGATTGCTAAGTTTTCATTTAATTGGAGAAGATTTTTATTCGGTGATGAAACGTTTTAAATGTGTTTTCGTCCAAATAGATTAGGTCGATGCATTTTTCACTAAACAAACTTTCTTAGAAATATTTTTTGGACTGGTTACTCTACAACAATGGAGACAGCAGCATGCTTCCTTAGTTAAATGACGAATAAAGAAAAGGCATAATGCGGCTTACGTCCTAATTTTTATACTCAGTTTAAAAATTCACTTCTGTGCAAATTCAAAGCGTTGAAGAATTAAAAAATAATAATAGCATAACTATACAATATACCGGGTCGTGTCCATCGTATTCTCCCAGCTCTTTTCATCCACGTAAATGTGTTTATTAAAATTTTCATATAAATTAAACGTTCTGTTCTCTGTGGTAATTGTGAATTTAAAAAGTAATAATGTCTCCGGGGTGTTTGCACAGATAATGCTTTGAATCCACAGAATCAAAAACGTGCTTCTCCGACCATCCGGGAGCTTGTTCTCTAATTCTTTTCCCCGCAAGTTATTTACGACTGCCGAGAATGCGTGTTTATTCCTTCTGCGACAATGAGGGATGGCATGAACAAAAATCCGTTCCTTTTCTTATTAAGATCGGACAGGCTTTTGTGATGCTGTTGCGTCCGTTCCTCCTCCTTTGTGGCTCCGAGATGCGTTCACCAACGTGTTCTAGAGACAAAAGATCCAGTTCCTCTCCGCAAATGAGATCTTTTATTGAAAGCAGAAATGAGGCGCGAATAACATCTAAATTATAAAAGAACGAGACTATTTTATGAGTGTCATTGCCCTCTCTGGAACAGTAAAGTTACCGACGCCTTCTTCTTTTCGATTTCTTAAGTACTTGTTGTGGATGTTGTCCTGGAATGGGGTTCCTTCAGTGAAATTATAGTGGTATCTTTTTATGAGCATTATTAACTTTTGTCATTTTTAAAGTGTTGATTGATAAGTAATAAAAGTCCCGGCTGATTTTTTTTTCATTCTTGTTTAGGATGTGTTTGAAACAATTTATGCTAATATTAAATCACATGTTCTTTTCATACCCATCAATGGGCAGTTTTGTGTAATACCTTTCATCGTTCGGTGCATGATGTTAAAGATCGCATCCATATGTACACAAAGAGGGAACTTTGTAAATTCATGAGCATTCACCTCACCCACTGTATCCGTATAGGAAATTCGCGTAATTTATTCATTCTGTTTTGTTCAAGTTATTTTTGATTTAAAATTCCCGAAGAGTGCTCTGCCCAGCTGGAAGCCCAATGCTTAGCGTTCAAGATTAGCATTAGTTCGTGGGTTCGAATTCCCTTTCAGACTTGGATGTTTGTAGTGATTCAGAACCCAATTTTGAACTGTTGGTCTCGATCTAATTAGCCCTATTATGACAAAAAAAATCCGTAGAGCGGCGAACAATATCATGGCCTTTTGTTCATGCCATGCCTTCTTTTTAACCATGATCCAAATAGCGAAATTTTATTTCTCAATCAATCACTTTAGTTTGTGATGATTCCAAATAACTATCTTAAAATGATACCATCAATAATTTTTGTATAATAAAAAATTGCCATACAAGATTTTTTTCATGATAAAAATTAACATAAAAAAGAAATTCTCAATTTTTACATAATTGTTCTGTGTGTTCTTATTTGTAACATATATATGTCTTTGTTTGGTTAAAGTAAAATTTAAATAATAACTAAATTAATTACAAATCAAAGTAAAATCTTTTAGAAATTTTCAGCATAATAAGTAAAACAATAAAGTAACTTTTTTTAAGATATTAGAAAAACGTCATATACTCGTATGTGAAACAGGACGGAACATTTAGAAAACAAAGGTAAGTTACTAGAATTGTAGGGTAAGAAAGTAATATGGAAATTAAAAACAGGAGAACTACGAAGAAAGAAAACAAAAGTTTTGAGATATTCCGGAATTAAAATTTGTCTCTTCTCATCAGGGGAAGAGGAGAGGGCGTGTTGAATTTCTTTGTATAAAGTTTCTAAAGAATAAACAATATGCAAATGAATTGTGCGTGCAGGATATTGTGATTATATATGTTATGTTTTTTAAATCAATGTTTTTCATGCATTATAGCTCATTCACAGACTTTTATACATCTTGCCAAAATACGGATTATTTTTATATCAAGATCACGTGATTATAGGATAATTGCAAAAAGCAAAGCATTTATTATTTTTCCTGACAACATGCTGAATGTGAGCAGCGGCACGATGAAAGAAAGACTTTCAGACACAGTAGTGACGATTCCTCTGCAAGTGCTATATATATATATGTATATATAAAGTTTTAATGTATATATGTAAATATTTGACATAAGTCTTCATAACTTCCATTGAATATTTGTACTTCTACTTATCATTATGTTTTTTTTATATTAAATTCAAAAAAGAAATAAATAATTTTTCATAAAAAAGTTAATCAAAATAATAATAAATATCTGTACATGAATTTTTTTTACATTGTGCTGGAATTTTTAGAAAGAACGGAAATTTTGTGCTTGCATTTTAACCTTTGCTCAGCATTTTTGTACGATTTGTTGTATAAAAAGAACTCCGAATTTATTTTTAAACTTTTTACTGTAACTTGCTTCCGTTTTCAGTATAATGGTCAAATAATTTACCCGCGAATCATTTTGAAGCAGTTCATTTTATTTTCCTAATAAATTGTATTGTCTTTATTATTTTTATGAACATATCAGGAGAGAGTTCGAATATTTTTAATGAAAATGTGTGAAATATTTGATACTGTTTAAATGAATGCTATGTAAACCAAATGCAAAATGAACCAATGAACCTTCAATACGTTTCTATTATATGCATTGTTCCAAAACATTTTCGTTTTTCCAGTACTATTTCATTTCATTTCACTAACTGTCCTCTAACATTTGTTTTTCATTTATCTTCGAAAACAATACTTAATAATTGCAACTTTAGATTCTTATTTATATAATTATAAATGGATAAGTATTCCAACCAATACTGTATCAAGTACTACAATTTAGTGCCTTCACTGATTTCTGAAAAATGTTCGTTCAATCTGTCGTATTTATTTCAAAAATGTCATTTTCAATTCTTTTAATAATTGAGAAATGTTTAAATATAAAAACTTAAAATATATAATAACTATATATAATTCTAGTTAGTTGATCATTAATATTTCGGATTAATTTTAGTAACAATTAGTCTAAGATACATCGTCAGTTTACATATCGACAGTACATTTAACAACTCGTATTTTAAATGTTTTCCCCCATACCTGAGATAAAATCTTTTTTAACTTGTGCGAGAAAAGAAATTTGGTAAATTAAAAGTTAATTTTTTCAAAGTACAAATTTTGAATCTGAATTATGTTTAGAGTTTTTAAACTGATATTAACACAAACTATATTTTTTTTCATGAAATCTTTTTCTGTTTAATTCAATTCTTAATATATATGCTAAAATGAAAATAAAATTGATTAATAATATGAAAAATTCTTTCTTTAAGGTTAATAATTATCTGAAGGAAGTTTGTTATCAGACTTTAGGTAGAATTTTTTTACAGAAATTAAAGGGTATTTTTTTTTCACAATAGCTAACAGATCTATAAATTTCCAACTTAAATTAAATTTTATATTAAGTAATCGTGACAAATATTTACCTGTTTTCGTGAACATTTACAACTGATATTTAACAAAACCTCTTAATTCATACTGAATGAATTAGTGGCGAATTTTATTGTGAGTATCTATTTTTTACTAATTTTATTTGTAGAAATACAACAATGTAAAGTTAACAAAAAGAAAATGATAAATTATTTTATGATATGAATAATTCTATACAACTCATAATGGTATGCAAGTTTCATGGAATCAATTTTGAAAAAGTGCGCCCATATATTTTATCTGAATTATTACGATATTAAATTAATTAATAATAAATAATTGTCTAAATTATAATATTATATGGATAGAGTTATCTTGTAAATAACATTTCTCTTTTAATTCAAAAAGTAAATACAGATTTTTTTATTTAATTATAAATATACAAAACTATTCCTTCTTTATTATTTAAAAAACAAAATATTTTAATTTTTAGTTGTAAATCTTAATTTATAAATATGAACTTAAATTAATTCTTTGCTACGTTTCCTTAAAAGAATATTAATTGAATTCATTTCAATACACTTTACACTCAGTAATCAAATATTATTTTAATTTCATTGCCTAACAATGTTTAAGACAACTTTAATTTCAAATATGAAAAAAAAAAACAGATTAATTTTTTTTAAAATGCGTCATTATTATCTGGAATGCATGTTTTAAGTTACAAACAAAACCTAATGGCTATTATTGAATCTAGACACATCTTAACCGGGTACAAAAAAAATATCGATAGATTAATGTTAAAAATTACTAATTGTAATGTCTTTACAATTCTTTTCAAAAATGAAATATTATAAAAGTATTTTAAAAAAATAATAAAAAGAAAAGAAATTATGACATGGAATTTCTATTAAGAAAATACATTCATTATTTTTATTTGCTTAAATACGGATTATTTTAAGTATTTTATGTGGTAACACATGACTTAAATTTAGTCCTATTTAAAGAACCATTCTTTTTTTAATATAGATGAAAAAAATAATTGTTCATCTTTCCAAATTGAACATACTTGTGTGTGGCTTACAGTAAAAATTATGCAGATAACTACCACAATTATGTTTTATTTTGAAATTTTAATTTATAAATATGAACTATTATAAAAATGAAAATATTGTGTAATTTTTCTGTAAGAGACGACTTTTAATTTTATATTGTGAAATTAATTTGAGATGTTGTTGTTGTTGTCTTGTGCCAGCTAGGCTGACAATATGGGATGCGCTGCTCCACTTTTCCAACTGAACCATATTTTGGTGTACAGTCCAACTTCCTCAGTACACACATACCATAGGGAACCGTTTATAGGGTAAGCAACCATTCACAACCCATACATACAAAGACAGGACAGACAGAGAGAGAGAGAAAGTACATCCACATGCTCGAACTGGGATTCGAATACAGGATCTCCCTATCCGCAGTCAGGTACTCTGACTATTAGACAGGTTGGTTTGTTTGTCGCTCAACGGTCATTTTTTGCACACGAGGTCTAATTAGACCGGGACCTACGGTTTAAAGTGGATTCCGAATCACTACAAACATCCATGCCCAAGGTGGGATTCGAACCCACGAACTGTTGAACCGAAGGCAAGAGCGCTAACCATTCGGCTGCCAGCTCGGCAATTATTAGACAGGATAGGCGGCAGTGAGTTTAACTATATATATATATATATATATATATATATATATATATATATATATATATATATATATATATATATATACATATTATATATATATTCCATTTTTACCACAATGGAACTTGAAGCGATTGAAAAAAGTACTGGTTAATTTTTATCAACTGAACAAGAAATTGTATGCTGGGAAATGGTACATTTTATTATGAAATTTGGAATTTTATTAATAGACTGGTGTTTGTCCTAGACATATTTTGGCAAACAATGCTCCTCTGTGGCTCGTGAAAGTAATGACGAGTCTGACTCGCCGTTGTGTATGTCAGTTGGTTGATTTATTTACCAAAATATTGAATGCGTTTATAAAATTCCAGTATATGTTTAAATATGTTATTTGCTTTATGAAATGTATAATTTTTTGTCATTTATTTTTTCTTTGTGAATTAGATATTATAGTCATTGTGTGTGTGTGATATATTTAATTTCTAAATTTTAATTCAAACTTTCCGTTCCATTGTTTCCATTTAAAAAGATTCATGCATTCATATGATGCCATGTGCTACTACCACTCGTGTGCTGTATAACAGTGTTTGAAGCATTCCCTGAAAAAAGAGAACATTTTTACGCTGCCACTGTTCCCCCCTCCCTTTTGTAAAATTTGTTCGTAGAATATTGTGTTACTTCGATTTTGATATGTTTGCAGTTTTTTCAGTGCGTTTTTTCTTTCTTTTCTTTGAAAGGCAAAGCGCACCCTGTTCGACTCTATCTGAAAGAAACGTTTGGTGACACTTTTTGAGACTCACAGATCGACAAGACTCCGCCCCATCCTAGCAAGTAAAAGAGAGGAAATGCGTGTAACATTTTATATGTTACATCCCTTCGCTTGCACGTGGAAAAAGATGCCCCGAAAAAAAAACAAATAAACAGATCCATGGCGAAAAGGCAACCTCGAAAGCCTTGTTGGATCTAAAAATATGCGCCTCTCGCTTAGAATATCGAAGAAGAGACAAGCACTTGGCAAGAGCTGATCTTCCAATTTGTCTCTCCCATTCCCCCCAGGAAAATAAAAGAAATTCCAGAATCTCCTCAACCCTCTCCTCACTCAAAACCGGGATTGGAGAGTCTCGGCATCCTCCTCCTCTCGCTCCAGGAGGACAGGGATTGGACACCATCCATCACGCATGCGCCATCGTGCTCCAACCCCGGGATGTTGGCCGACATTCAAGAATTGGTGGGTGCCCCCTCTTCCTTTCTATGTTAATATCACCCTGTGCAAGCATAATCGACTTTTTCCTTTTTTTTATTTCCCTTCTTTCCCACTGCAGCCAAATCTTTCCATTGTTCTTCTTTGGACAAGAATAGCATCGCCGTTGTCTTTGAAGTTGCTATAGTTAGTGCCAGGGCGTGGGCTGTGGAGGGCTATAGCGTTTCCCGGCCTCATTGTTCTTGCGAGTCCAAGTGGGGTGCTCCTCCAGGTATGTTGCTGACACGCAGCTTCGGCAAAGCGGCAGCTGTTCCATCACTTCCTATCTCGAAACCTGTCTGATACTGCGTTTGAAATATCTTTCGGTCCTTGGTAATCGCCCATTGTCTCTGGCAGACAGGATCAAACGCGTTGTTTTTCTCGAAGGGAAAAGAACCATCAGTCGTGCTCTTCTTTCCGACAAGCACTGACAGTAATAGAGGCTATTTGTTATAGCAACCACGCAAACAGCACTACGTCGGTCGGTGATTTTCGAAAAGGAAAGCCTGAAAATTATACTTTCGTGGTTTCATATTACAAAATATATTGAATCCGAAATATTTATTTCGAATAAAGGGATTTTTTGGGTTATATTTGCATTGTTAAAAATATAATTACATTAATAGAATTAAGAACGTTAGATTCAAAATATGATAGACTGAGGCGACATTAGTCTCCATCTCACCCTTATATACATATATATATATATATATATATATATATATATATATATATATATATATATATATATATATATATATATATATATATATATATATATATATACTTTGACATAATTACTTTACTTCCTTCTTTCCTTTCTGTATAAACTAAAGTTCCTTAAATCCTTAAAGAGATGGTTCAGGAGTTATAATATATATTATATTAAACATTTTAAATCTTCTTGATTAAATCAAAACTTTGTATAGATCCTTAACTGTATACAAATTTTGTGATGATTTAAAAAGCTAAATAAAATTTTAATCAAAAAAATAACTTTCTATAAAATTAATCTAAATAATATTTTTATAAAAGTTACTGTAAAATGTAACTTTTATGAATATTTTATTTTAAAATGTTAATCACACAGCTTTGTGTTCTAAAATATCCAGCAAAATATTTGTTGTATTCATTGAATATAATCGTTTAACAACGACTACAACAGTATGTAGTTTCCATACATTTTAATAAAATCGTGTTTTAATTTTATTTAAACATCATCAAACGGAATAAATATTATGTTCGAGTGATAATTTCAAAAAACTTGAGTAATTTTTATTCTTATTACTTAAATACATTATCTTCAATTATTTATATTATTTAATACTATATAAATCCTGCATTATAAGAATTCAGTTTTAATAAGTGATGAACAACTCTATGAATAATAAACTGATACAGCTTATAGTAGTTTTATACTTAAAACTTAAATAATTATTAAGACTTCAGATTAATTATTCATGCATTCCTTCTCTTATAAAATTTCTATTAAGTGTGTGAATTTACAATAATTTTTTTTCCACACGAGGAGCTAATTCACTCAAGGCCTGCAATTCAAAGTGAATGCTCAACCCTTACAAACATCCACAATCATGAAATCAACGAACATCACATTCGAATCCACGATCTGCTGGACTAAATGCAAAAGCTTTGGCCTTTAACCATCAGTTCAGCCTAAAATTTTCAGTTATATAGTAGTTGAAAATTTCTCAATATTTCAATTAATAATTCTTTACTTCATTTCTTTACTTTTAAGAAATTAATAACTTATACAATGTAAATTATTTTACAAATGATATTTCCTTAGCGATAATTTTTCATACATTTATAACTTTCATTGAATAAAATGTCATTTGAAATACCGGACAATGGGTCTCGGTTGGTCATTTAAAGTTCTAGATATTTTGACGGAAAAACGATAACCCTACATAAATCTTCAGCAAGAAAACCTTTAAGGATTAAGATCTAAGAGTATACGTCCACTTTTACAGTTTCACTCCCTTAGAAGCAAGATTCCTTCTCAGTCAACTCCCCTGTAGAATTTGAATGTCCAAAGAAATAAATATCAAAGTAAAAAATGTCAATTCATCAAGGAGCAATAGTTTATATTCTGCATGAATCAAAAAACTTCTTCATCCACTTTTATCTGTTTAAAAGCTTATATAAAGTTTTATCCGACTAAATTAAGCATTAATTTTCAACATTTGACAATTTTGAAAAACATAACGTAAAAAATGATAGTCTAATGTTAAAAAATTAAATAAGGCAGATCGCATAATTCATTAGACAAAAAAGCTATTTTTAGATTTAAATATTTTCTTATCTGCTTTCCATGTATAATTAACTTTAATGGTTTAAATGATGCTTTGGTGCATAATAACTCTAACATGATGGTTTTCAAAGCAGAAAAACTTTTTCAAAAAAAGTTATTACAAATAAAAATATTTCATTTGTTATAATTGGTATATTCTGTATTTTTAAAGGAATACTTTCTCAACATAAAAATAACAGTTAATTTTAAAAGAAAATTAATCTTCGAAAATTTTATTTGATATTTTGTGTTGAAATTAATTGTAGATTTTTGCGCCTGTTTTTAATGAAACACTAAATGCTTTGTTTAACTAATAAATTAATAAATGTACTAAAGATTATTGCTAATAAAGGGAGAACTATAAGATATAACGAATTTATTTAGAAATTATATTTGACTAATTTTATTATTAATATGAAATTGCTTTCGGAGAAATATATTTGTAGTTAAATTTAAAAATTTATAAAATGATTGAAAGGCAAACAAATATTTTGCATGAAAAATAAATCGTTGAAGCAGTTGCAAAACAATGGAATTTTCAGGTAATTTTTAATGACAGTTTTTTTGATGGCTTTTATTCACACAAAATGGGGCAGATTGAAGTGCGAATGAAAGAAGTGAAGAATTCGTGCTAATAAATAATTAGCGTCTTTTCAAGAAATTATGCTTCAAAATTTGCAGCGAATCTTGAAAAAATTTACGTATTTAAAAAGAAAATCCGTTCAAAACTGAATTCGTAAGCACATTGAGAAAATGCTTCAGGTACCACGTGTTACAGATATAGAAATAGAGCAAAACATTCTACTATGAGGAGGTCTCAATTCATTCGTGAATGTGTCGAAAAAAAGGAATTTCTGTATAGTTAGTCCATAAACAAATGGAGTCTTATTGGCATGATTTTTGGAAAGCATTTAATCGAAAGTTATATTAATAATCTAAAGAGATATATAAGGGTGCTGGTGTAACTGCTTGAACAAGTTTTAATTCGAATAGATGACCGACTCCGATTGACTGAACTGAGGAGGCTTTGGCTTTTAATTATGCAGTCCTCCTGTCTCAGCCGTAGACTTTAGCAATTCAAAATATTAAAATGTAATTCCTGATCCCATTCCCCCTCTTGTGCAAAAAATAACTTGATCTGGACAAACTTATCAAGCTAAGACCCCGATGGCGGCCGAATAGGATACTTGATTACTAAAAAATATTAAACCAAAAGTACCAATAAATGTGTTATAATATTTATAATCACAATTGGACTTTCATACTGAAACTGAATTTTCGCAAGACAATTCAACTAATCATGAAAGTGAAATTTCTAAGAATATTCTTAAAATCTTCCTGGTGGTTTATGTAGAAATGAATATTGATGAGGAATTGAAGCACGACGCAGAATATGGAAATGAATATGCAAAAAAGATTTTTAAAAAAGAATGGAGGCTTTATTGGATACAGTTGAAGCTTTATGGAAGCTTTATAGTATGTTTTGTAAATTAATTTAAATTTTCCAAAACAGGGTTTTTAAAAGATATTTATCCTTTTAAAAGATTTTAAGACTAGAATTATTATGAAACTAGTGTGTGTGTGTGAGAGAGAAATATTTCTTCATCTATGCAAAATTCACTACAAATCACACATTAAATATATAATATTATTGTTATAGTTCAGAATTTTTTTTTCTGTGAATAGTAAAATATTAAATATAAATTATGTCCTAGAAATGGATAGACTATCAAATTGTGGCACATATTATATTAGACTGGAAACTTTTTTGTTAAGAATGAAATTTATTAATATCATTTATGACATTGTATTAAAATTCTTAGATCAATTATTGAAATAGCTTAAAGTTTTAATAATATATAAATTATAAAATTATTTATATTGTATTCCATATTTCAAAATTCTAAATTTAACTGTTAAAATAATAAATTTATAATTTCTTATACATTCAATTTTATATTCTTTATAATGATGATTTTTTTTCAAATGATTTTTTTAATGAATAATGAATAATGATTTTTTTTCAAATTTATACATACTGATTTCTTTTCAATGTTCATTTTATGAATTCAAGATACAATCCTAAAAACTTCAGAATAAAATTGTGGTATGATGATGCACATAACTTGAAGATGATACTTCAAACATAATATTATCCCAGAATCAATGAATTTACAAAATTATATTTATTTATGAGTTGTATGTTTTTTTATCAAATTTAATTTTTCATTTCATAGTATAATTATTGGATATCTTTATTTCCTTGTTCATCTGAACGCAATTCTGGACAAATGTGAACAAGGAAATGAATTACTTACTGAATTAGGAATACTTAAAATATATTTTTTCAAAAGAAAAAATATATTTCTGGTATTTGAAACATATACTTGAAAAATACGTATTTCTAAAAAGTTATAAAAAATGAAAATAGTAACTTAATTTCACCAGAGTGGAAAACAAATTTACTGGAGCAAAAAAGGAATAAAATTTCTGGGAATAAAATATATAATCGACATAGTAAGTTTACATACATTTTTGGATATCAGCTATATTATTATTATTTTAAAGGAAGGCTATGTGTTATTTATGTAAAAAAAGGAAAGGTACTAGAAGCATAAAATAAATTGCGCTTAATGCTGCAATTTACAATCATATTCAAAATTAGCATTTTAGTTTTTTTCATTCTATCTCCCATTTTTTAAACAGTTATTTTACCTCAGTAACTTTTACTTACTTTATGTCTAATATGCAATACTTTATGAGAATGAAAATTAATTCAAAATTAAGGTTTATCTTGCAACAGTCATATTTTTGTTATTTCCCATAAGATGAATACTAGAAAAAAAATTGCTTGCTGTTTTAATTATTTGATCATCAGAAATATTCGAGTCGAAATAAGATTAAATTATTTTTCTATGTGTATTGTATTAGTTTTCATATTTTTTTATATATTTATTCATAACAATCGTGTTGATATTTGCAAATCATGTATTCATTTAATCTCATTAAAGTATTTGTCGAAAAGTTTATTTTTTAAATTGTTTAAAAAGGACTTACTGTATTTTTTGTAAAATGTTAAATAATCATGTTTTATTTCTTTCCATTCGCATATACTTACAGAATACTAACAACTGGGATATGTTTCACCAAATGGGTGTATCGCAACATGTTAAAATGCTTTTAGGTAAAAATAATTAACATATGTTATCTATGAATACCCCTTTTAATTTTTTTTTACTTTTCTTAAAATTATAGATATTAAGTTCTTATTTTATCTCACAAAGACAATTTTAATTTAGAAACAATTTAAACCTGTTGATATTTTTAAAAAAAACATTATTTATTTGAATAGTTCTACAAAGTATTGTTTCCAGATTCCTTTTTAATAAATCAGACGATAAAAATGCACAAGCGATTTCCTTGTCTTCACTTCAGATGTCGTTCAGAGTGGGCATGACGTTTTTTTGCTTGCATTTTCTCCTTTGTGAAATTTGCAAGGTAACCAAGTCACTTCCTTTTTAATAACCACAAATAATGTACTTTGTAAAAGAACTTGTCTTTGAGCGCTGACACTGATTCTTTTTTCTGGATAGATTGATGCTTCTGGACATTATTTTTCAGTGATAATGCAAGTCGTGTTTCAAAAAAGATAATTTTCTTTTAAATTAGCACAAAAGCCGATAGGATATTCTTTGGCAATAACATGTTCCTCGAAGCAGTCTTGTTTCGTTATTCTAACTAGTTGATGAATAGAACACCACACTAAGGAAAAAAGAAAGCAGAGCCACATTTTCCTTTTGTTTCAATTGATGTACAACGCCATAAGCATTTTGCAAACAAAAGACGTTGCAAAAAAGTGGTTTTTATCATTTCGATGAATTTATAATCTCGTAGAATAATATTTCTTTCCTGTATGTATGAATAGTTCCTCTTCAAGATAATCACTCTGAAAATCAACTTTAGATAGTCTCTTATTTAGTGATTTTCACGACTCTATCTATTGTTCTTTTTTCTATTTTATTTGATGCGCAGTAGAATCTGTAATGAGCCCTAGTATGCTGAATTCCTAATAATGATACTAATGTTATATATTTATTTTTATTTATTTATTGCAAATGCCTAGAAAATTGTCTATGACCCCATTAGTTCTCTGGCCTTCCACTATATATGAACATGACATATTAAAAATACAAAGGAAAATTCCAAAATTTAAACCGGTACGAAAAACTATGGAAAACAGTCATGGCCTATAAAAAGGCGAAAAAGTGAAACACTTGCACTTTTAGGAAAATCAGAAATAGCCTCTGACCCCCTTAATCAGGAAAGCCCAAAGCTTTCCTGATAAAGGGGGCAAAATCACACAACGCTTACTGCTTTATTCTGGCAGCATATCTTTTCTCCATGACGTTAATAATGAAAAATACTAATTCAAAAATTGAAACTCATATTTTATTCCAAAAATACTAAAAATAATTGGAATTAAATTTCTAAATTTTGATTGAAATGAGCAGTGAAGATTTGAATTGAGTCTATTTGAATTATCAAAAATAACATGCCCTATTTATACTTGAAAACATTAATTTACATTAAGATAAATGCAAATAAACTAACACTGAGTTGTAATTATCATATTGATGTAATTAAAACCAATGTAACTTCGATGACAACTCAGAAAATATTCTCAGCTGTGTTGATCAAAATATGAACTCACTTTGCCAAATATGAGTGGCATGACAAGGTCCTGTATTTTTGTAGGGATTCACATGAATTCTTTTATCGCTGCTCAGTTCAAAGTTATTTTTCCGCCAGATTTCAGCGCCAAAACAAATATTTAACGCGTTGACGTCGTATTATGACATATTTGAGCCACTCGCACTCAATTCCGTTTTCTGCAGTGGATACCGTTACTACAAGACTATTTTTCTCTTCAAATAGCCTTACCATTGCTCGATTTATATGTTTATGAATCTACTGTCATTTCAAAGTTTATTACATTAAATAATAAATCATAATTAAAAAAATTCTTTTTTACAGGTTAGCATATTTACTGATTTTATCAACACTATAGCTTTCTTACTCTAAACAAATCTAATATCAATACTCATAGTTATCTTATCAATAAATGTTAAGAGTTTCGCGTTATTGAATGGCAATCAGTCATTAAGAAATTCCCCTCCATCAAACAACAAAAGTAAGCAAAATTAGCTTCGAATTCTACTCTAAGCTTCTGTCACTTATTTTTGTTTTGTAAAACAATGTTTTCATATTTTAATTTTGTACAAATGATGCAATGTTAAAAACGGGAAATGTTTCGAATAGCTTTTCTTTTTAAACTTAAGATGTTATCCTTTTAAAATAGAACATTTGATATTATTAAAAAAGTTTTCTTGCATATAATCTATCACTGTGTAATAATGAAAGATGTAATAATGAATATTTTTCATCGGTACAAATAAACTTTAAAAATATGCATTTCTGAATCATATATAAAAATATGCATCTTAAGATTCATAATGGTCAATTCAACACACATTTTCATTTTCTCAGTTCTATAGAAATTCTAACATTTTTTTAACTCTTCTAATTTAAATATAATATTTCGCACTTCTTATCCGTTTTTTAACTTATATATATAATAAAATTTTTCTTGAAATAATCCTTAAAATAGAGTTAGGAGAAGAAAAAATAATATCCTCCATTACTATTTTGATAAAAATTGAAATCTTATACTAAATATTGTATAATATTTGTATTAATTATTGCTTAAAGTTTTGTAAATTTTAAAAAACTATTAATTATTGAAAATTAAATAAAAATTAAATACTTATTAAAATTTGTTAACTTATGAGATAATGGGAATTAAAAAAGTTATTTTTAATGGGTCACTGTCAAAAATTGAAATCTTAATATTTGATTCTAGTTTAATATTTGTAAAATTTAATGCTTATTTAGAACGGGAAATTAATTAATTCCAGTAATAAAAATAAAGAAACGTTTCTTATACAGTAAAGCAATCGTTCGAACTATCTTTGGGACATCACATTTTTTTCTGTGTTGAAAGTAGAAACAGATTGATATAATATATACATTTAAATTGCAGGCTTTAATTGGTTTAACGATAAGACAATCTTTGTTGATCGGTGGATGTTCTAACTCAACCCTAATCGTTTTTGAATAATAGGGAATGGGGGTCGCTTTTTCTGCTTTCTGCATATACATCCCTATGAGTGGATGCTCGAGAATTTTTCAGGCTTCTTCCCATGTAACACGTGAATATAACCCGTTATCTTTGCTACCCGTTATCAAATATCTTGCTACAAAGCAATGATATGCTTAAAAAAGCCATTCAACGGTAAGGCTATGGATTGAGAGTAAGTGATGCAAATTAAAAATCATTATGGATATGAAATATTTCTCATAAGGGTATTATTAATAATTGAGAATTGATGATAAAGGTAATCAGCAGAGAGAAATATTGATAGAAGTATCATATAAATTTAACTCTAAAACCTCAATATAATATGTATAGACTAGTAAGTTTTGTATAAATTTTCAACTTTGATTAATTGATTCTGCTATGTTTGTCAGATTCAATTCCAGTATTACAACTTACAATTGCAATTATGCTCAACATGTGACCCCTGCGCGTTTTCACAAATGAAAACATTTCTTCGGCCCTGACTCTCAACATAAACAACAATACAGGCATCCGGAAAGAAGACTGTGGATCAGAAAGTACGAGTGCCAGGAAAACAATGACAAAGTTGTCGGCTCAGCGGGACGCTCACAGCGGCCACCGCGCTTCCCCCTGTCGTCTGTTTGTCTTCGTTCCACTGGGACATACCGTTGTCCGCTTCCTCCCTCCTTTAATAACCCTTCCCATCGGTTGCTGTTCTTGAAATGAAGGTTCATTCCGTCCTACCATTTGCTCTTTCTTTTTCTAAATAATTATTGTTGAATATACGATATAGATGTCGCGTGGGCAACAATGGCCTCAAGTGAATATTTTACAAGGTAGAACTTTTTTGTATTTTAACTGAGGAAAGTTGTAGAATATCTAACCGAAAGAAAATTTAAGCGATAGATGAAAAATATAATCCTTATTTTAATTTTAAACTAAATTTTTCTTTAATTAAATTTGCATGAAAACAAATTATTTTTATGAAAAAAATATAAATAATACATGTTTAAACATATATATATATATATATATATATATATATATATATATATATATATATATATATATATATATATATAAAACAAATATTTCCGTAGAAAATATGTTTTCCCATATAATGCACATATATTATGTGAGGGCACAGACTTCCATTTTCTGCTAAACTTGGTTACCGTTCATCCTCAACAAGTGTGTGTGTGTGTGTGTGTGTGTGTGTGTGTGTGTGTGTGTGTGTGTGTGTGTGTGTGTGTGTGTGTGTGTGTGTGTGTGTGTGTGTGTGTGTGTGCGGTGTGTGTGTGTGTGTGTGTGTGTGTGTGTGTGTGTGTGTGTGTGTGTGTGTGTGTGTGTGTGTGTTCGTGTTCTTCAAAATTCATATCCAACACTTAATATCAACTAACTTAATGCCTAACTGTTTCTTTAAAATCTATTCCAACTTGCTAAATATCAATTAATATTCAAATGTTTTTCTTCAAAACTCGTATTCAACACTTAATATCATTTAATTCAATATCCAACTGTTTTTAAAAAAATCACTCCAACTCTTTAATATCAGTTAACTTTGTATTCAACTGTTTCTTCAAAACTCTTGCACAACTTTTGAATTCAATGTTATCGTTAGTTTTGTAAAATGTGAACGTATCCCACTCAAATTTTGTTTCATTCTTATCTACATATTCTCTTTGTGTAAATAAAAAAAATATTCACATTTTATTCAAATATCGCGCGCGTGCGTCACTATATTTATCATACTTAAATTAGTATATATATTTTTTGATCAACTTAACACAATACATCTTAATTTCAAACGATTCCTATGCAAAAAATAAATATTTCCAATTTTTTATTTACTTCATTGTTTAAAATTGAAATTTATGTTTAAACTTCCTGGATTTTATTTGTTTGTTTTATTTTTTTTTTTAAGACATGTGATGAATTATTAATTTCTTTTTAATCTGAATCAATGTCTTGATTCTTTTGAGTGTTGTGAATTTTTTGAATTCCTTGCAGGAAAATAAGAAAGTAGTTTAATGAAGGCTATGATTATAAGCATTTTCCCCCTCTATTAGTGAAGGAGGTAAAATAATATTTTCAAACTGGTCCGTGTGGTATAAAACATAAATATTAGTAAATTATAAATACATTTTCCTGTCAACAAATAATTTCAAGCCAAAAATGTCTCCTAATGTTTATGAGGTAAATAAGAAAGATAATGCACAAATAAAATAAGAAAAGTACCCAGAAAGAGAGTGAGAGCATAAGTAAGCACAATAATACTTTTCTTTAGTAAAATTTGAGCCGATAACTGCACAGAAATCTTAGTAAAACTGACAATTTGCGAATTATTTTGAAAGCAAAAAATGGAGAAACCATTAATTTTTGCAATTAATGAGAAAAAAGAAATCCTTTGAAGGAAAGGCTTTCTTTTGTGGATTGCTTTAGAGAAAATTATCTCTGCAAGTTCATAATATATGCTTGTAATTTTTATTCCAAATATTTAAATCTGAAAATTGTTGTTATAGAAAATTTTGATTAGTACATGTTCTTTAACTTTTTATGAAAGATAAAATTTGTACATTTTAAATTTAGTGAAAATAATTTCTTAACGATTATCAGTTTGGCACCGAACTTTTATTATCATAAATTTCAATTTTTATGAAGTGTTTTTCTCCAAATTATGTAAGTTTTATAAAGAAGAGATTTAGAAAACACACACTCAACATTATGAAAGCACTTAGAATAGTCAACAGCATAATCATTCTATTCTCCGTTAATCATGAAAGAATTGTCTCTACAGATGATTGTTAAAAGGAAAATTGTTATAGCTCTCAAACAAAAACTTCGATAGAATTTGAATCGTTTATTAAAAATTTTTCTAAAGTATTCCTCATAAGACTTAATTAGCTATTTCTTCATTAAAACTAAGGCTTTTTTAAGTCTACTATCTTTAGTGGTAAATATAAATGTAATAGTCTCATTAAAAAAAATATTCATAAAAAAATGTTTTCATTTCAAATTGATTTTGTTGTCTGCAAAAAATTATCTTTGAAAATTCATTGAGAAAAAAATATTTAGCTTCATTTTGTTTAAAAATACATTTTTATATAGTTAACATTTTAGTTTTTCTTTAATATTAAGATGCTTACATTCGTAAATAATATATAAATATTTAACAACCGCATAAATAACTGATTATAACATTTAATATTCCCATGTAACTAATCACATTTCTTTGGGAGTATCTTGAATCACGCAATAATCAAATTTTTATTTATTTTTTTGATATCGGTAAAATAGATCATTCTGAAAATTTTTATTATAGTATACAGAAAAAGAGACAAAAATTGAAATAGGGAGGATTCGAAAAATTCATATGAAAGTTAAAAAGTTCGAATTTTTATGATTTAGAAGTGATCATTTTGCTTAACTGCGAATAGGAAGGTATTGGGTTCGGGTCGGGATATACTCTCTTTCTCCTGTCTTTATCCTTTCCTTGTATGAATAGGTTGTGAATGGTTGCCTACTCTATAAAACGGGTACCTATGATGTGTGTACTGAAAAAGTCGGACTCCACACCAAATTATGATTCAATTAGAAAAGTAGAGCAACCCACCCCATATTGCTGTCACAAAACAACAGCATACTTAATTTCTATTAATTTATAGTAAAAAGAAAGGGTATAAATGAAAATTCAATTTATACCATCATTTTGTATTTTCTGTCATGATTTCACAAAATATCTTAATTGTTGTG
This sequence comes from Latrodectus hesperus, assembly GCA_037975125.1. Classification (NCBI taxonomy): domain Eukaryota; kingdom Metazoa; phylum Arthropoda; class Arachnida; order Araneae; family Theridiidae; genus Latrodectus; species Latrodectus hesperus. The sequence continues at coordinate 84,272,556 of CM075850.1, forward strand.
TGGGAAAATAAAATATAATAAATTACTTCTGGATTTTTTATACAGCTTCTTAACTATACGAATTATATTTTCAAGTCACAAATGTAAAAGTTATTAAGCCTTATATAAACTCTATATCTTTTAAATTAAAGTGGAGCTTCAATATAGAAGCGCTGATTATAGGGGCCGGGAGCATTTATTAAAAAAATCCAGTGTAATATTCTGTTTAAAATCACACTTATTTTCAATATTTTATAATAATTTTCCTAGTAATACTTAAAAAACCCGTCAGCACTCAAGTACTGGATACTAGACTCTCTCGTTGAATATTTCGTTGAATGTTTATTTTTAATAAATGTAATTTAAAAAATTGTATTATATATAGTACAAATAAAATCTCAAAATTCTATATTTTACTTACTATGATCAATACTGGCATATTTATGATTAATATAATGTCTTAATGATGCGAATATTTTTTTTAAAAAAATCATATTCTTTTATTTCTAAATGCCATTATTCCGTTAACAGATAAAATAAATTTCTGTTAGTCTATATTATTATGAATGATGCTTATAACACTCTCTATTAGAATTTCAAAACCAAAAATGATAAAAAAAAATTTTGTTCTGTATAGTTTTTTATATTCATTAGTTCGCAGCTAATCTAATATAAAAGTTGTTTTTCGCTTTTTCCTAATGAATCGGGTTGTATTTTGTGTATGTAAGTATAACAGACAAACGCCAAGCAATAAGGAAATTTTTTTCTCATTTTTGGTCATTGATTCATCAGTAATGGAACGTGTAGAACCATAATGATAAATTATTATGAAATCAATACTTTAATTAGTTAAATTAAACTAGTGCAATGTATATATGTACCTTTTTAATATCAAATTGAAGTTGAGTAATATATTTTCTAAGTTATAAAAAATTGGATATATATAATATATTTCGGACTTTTGTCATTCATTAAGTGTTTTAAGTTTCCCATTTTTATTTTCGCGTCATTATCTTGAAATTTTTGTAAGCGACTTAAATTACAAGTGCTCCGATACACGTTTTAAGTATATTATTACACATTGCATTTGAAAATATTGGAAATTCAGACCGAAAGACTGCGAATAAATATCATCTGATGAAGTAACTTAATTTTTTTAATAATTATATTCAATTTCACTTTAAAATATTCAAAAACTAGATAATATTTAAAATTGATTTTATAAACAAATATGTAATCTTTGAAAAATTAAAAAAGTTTCAAACGTAATTTGAGCTAATGGAGCTCAAAAGTGGTTATTTTAAAATTTGCATTTCTTGCAAAATTTGCCATAAAATCAAGATTATTATTATTATTATTTTTTATTATAATCTTATCGCGTAATTTTATCATGAAAAATGTTAGATAATGTATAAATTTACTAAATTATCGCATATTTTTCCATTTCAAAAGCGTATCAATTTACGATTCTCAACTGAAAAATCTTTTATGGTGCTTATTTTTTTGTCATATATTCTTCTGTTTTACGCGACATTATTAATCAATAATTTATAATTTTATTCACGATTATTTGCTTCGCAAACTAGTCTTAGATAATAAATATTCTAGACTAAAATTTTTTCACCATTTAGTGACAAACTTCTGAATTGGACATATCTTTGAATAACATAAAAAAAAATCAAGGACTATATAACAGCATTTAATTAACTTTTGAAGTTAACTTAAGTTATTCTAGATAATTATATTTTATCTAGATAATTATGGATCTGTAATAATCACATTTTTTATGAAATGGAAAAATATCCTTATTCTAAATGTTTGATGCATATTAATAAATTAATTTACAATATATAGGAAACTTAATAAAGTCATGAACATTGTAATTGCGCAGAGACAGTAATCATTCATTTTTAACAATAAATCGTTGTTTATCAATGAAAAAGTGAAAAATCTTCATAAATATGCGTTCAGAAAATAAGAGCACATTATAAATAGAAAAAACGAAAAGAAAGTGTAGTGTACTTGATGCACATATATAGTATTTTTCCATTCTATTTTTCTAGTTGAAAGAGAAAGTTTTACATACTAGAAATTTCCGTAACCTATATTTTGTAAACAAAAAATTTAAAATGAATGTTTACTAAAAAAAATTGTGAAGTAAAATTATGCACACATTTCACACTGTTTCTTTCTCCTTGTCTTTTACATCGCATATTTTTCCTTTAAAAAAGAAAGCTTATGAATTTTAAGTTTCCTTAAAAAGTTCTATTTTAGTAATGAAATTTACTTCTTACGGTTTTCTAAAAAGGTAAAGCCAAGATGGCAGCCGAATGGTTACCGCTGTTCTTTTTCGGTTTAACTGTTCGTGGGTTCGAATCCCACCTTGGGTCTGGATGTGTGTAGTGGTTCGATATCTATTTTAAAGATGAACATTGAGCTACAAGCAAACTAAACCTAAAAATGAAATTAAATTGTATAAATTTAAGAGAGAGAAATCTGTCAAATGTTTCAGATGCTCTATTTATAATATGTAGGCGTACATAGAAAAAAAACATAAAAAATTAGTTTCTTTAATTTGTTACTTTTAATTGAAGTTACATAATATTACATATTATATTAAATTTTGAATGCTCTTCATTGTTTGAAAGAACAAAGAGCAGTCATTTTCTATGTAAAAAATTTTTAATTTTTATTTTATTTGAAAACGCAGATTATAAAGTATAATAAAGTATATTTTACATGACCTGACTTTAGATTTAAACAATAAAATCTTATAAACACACAAATTCCTCTTTTAATAAATAGCCACTATATAATTATTTTAGTTAAAAATTTGTAGTAGTTAAATTGTATTACTTGTAATTTTTATCAGTTTCTCAAAATAACAATTTCTTGTTACCAAATTGAAAATGCGTTTATTATACGTTTTTTTTTAAATAAATAAATAAAACATATTACGAAGAAGCTTTACTTAATTGAAACATTAAATCAAACTCAGATGAAAGACTTTTTACCTTTCCAAATGAAATACTTATTATTACCCTTTGAAAAAAAGAAAAAGTTCACCTAAAAGAATCCTACACAGTGTTGCATCACTCGTGACAAAGCCGGCATCACGCCGCGCCTCCAAACGATGCTTTTCATTCTTTTTCAATACTCAACTCAAAACCAACTCGAATTCGTTACAGAACATATCTAGCTAACTGCTGGGGACGTCGTTTGCGTCCAGAGAAATGTCCATATTTTCTGGTATTAGCGCGCGTGGAGATTTATGCTCGCCTTGGGGAACATGCATGGAAGGCGAGGTGAACGTATCCTCCGATATTTTTCCTTCTGAAATACGTTCCTTTTGTGTTCGAAAAAGGCTTAGGCCTTCCTCTACTTCCTCCACGGTCTCCATGTGTCCATGAATATATTTGAAATTGAAATGTCTAACTCGGTCGGACTTGGAGGGGGGTTTCTTTTTAAACTTTTATTCTTCTGCTTCTTCCCCATTTTGCTGCTCATTCTTCTGCTGCCGAATTAATGGGTGCAATGGGTTCGCGCACTCATGCCCTCGGGTGCGTCGTTCAGAACTCCTTCACCCTTATTATTGATTTCAAATAAATAAACAGGTTGATACCTTTTTTTTTTTTAATACTTATCTTCGTTTAAAATTTCGAAGCGTAGGTTGGAGGAAGTAGATCGGGAGCATTTCGGGTACTTCCTCATTCTTTAACCAATTAGAAAGATTCTTGCATCTTTGGCAATTTAATTAACTTTGAATTTGTAATTTATTTAATGACGATAAATAGACTTGAATTTTAAATATTTCAGAACATCCTGTGCACTGCTGTGGGGAAGAGATTTTGCATTTTTTCTCTTTATAAGGCCTCTCTTGGTGTCAACTATCTATAAATGTTTTATTTAAAAAGATAAATAAATACGTTTAATTTAAATCATCTTGAAATTATTGAAATAATTTTCTGACAATTTCACGCTCTAAAATTTTACTAAAAAGAAATTGTGCTGAAATAAAAATAACAAAAATGCTAAAAATTGTAGCTCAAAATTATAACTTTTAAAAGAACAGTATCAAACAATGAATAAGAGAGGTAAACTAAATTTTTAGTGAAAATATTAATTTTTAATGAATGAATTTTAAAAAATTTAAATAAAACATTTATTAACAATTACAAAACATAAGTAACACGTTCAGTTTATGCATTTTTGCACGAAGGTGTGAATAACTTTTTAACAATTATTTCCCTTTTTTGGAGTGCATACATTTTTAAATATTTCATAAATTAAATTTTTGTGATTTTTATTTATATTTTTAACTCAATTCCATTGCTTTTCTTCTCAATTTCTCTCGGCGAATACCGTCTAAAAATGATTTCAAATCATACGTCGGAGAATTATTTGTGTCAAATAATTATAAGAGGGTATAGATATTCAACATCTCACTATGCAAATAAAAGTTGTTCCTTTATTAAAAAATTTCCAACTTTTTGTGAAATACATATTTTAAATAATTAATCAATATATAATGAAGTACGAAACGAAGAAAAAATTTTTTTTGTTAATTCAGTATTATTTTCTAATTTTATTTAAAATGAAAATGGTTTTGAATTTTTTTAAATCTTCGAAATTTTTTAGATTTACAAATATAACCATTAAAAATAATAGACTGAAAAAAATTAAAACTGAATTTAATATTCTTGAGTGTTCAAATTAATAGAACTATTACAATATGTGTCACTCATTCTGAATTATTACTTTTCAATTTTTATAAAACAGTAATTTATTTTCTTAAAAAAATTTAATATATTAAATATCTTTGTAATAATTTGGTATAACAAAATTGTCGCACTGAACAAAAAAATCGTTATTGCTGAGAAATTTAAGTGTTGTATTCTTTCTTCATACTTAAGATAAATTAAAGGATGAAACACTTTCCAATGTTTTATTAACTCATGCACTAAGTGTTGCTTGCTGTCATATGATTTGCACTCGAATGAAAACTCATATTTCGGCACGGTGACATGGCTAGTTTAGCAAACGAAGGTTGTTCTAAGGCTTTCTAGACGCCGCCTAACAGACGAAAGGTGTTCTGTAACACAATAATAACTACCTTCAGGAGAGACTTCTTCGTAAAACGAGGCTTTCGTTTGGTTTGTTTATCGCTCAATGCTCATTTTTTGCACACGAACCGAGACCTATAGAATTAAACTGGATTCCGAACCATTGTTAGCAAGTCCAAGGTGGAAGTCGAAGCCACGAACTGTTAAACCACCGAAGTCAAGATCTCATGAATAAGGGGCAGTAATCATGTGTCGCAAAAGATGAAACCCGGAAAACTTCTAAGCACCATTCTGACCACGCAGAAGGCACGACATCCACCATACTTTTGTTCAACAGTGGCTGGAATCGAAACCGTGATATTATGTTCCGAAGAGCGCTGTCTAACCATTGAGAGACAATGAAGCATTTACCGCGGAATGTCTTCTAAATGGAATTTTCATCGATAGTAGAAACTTTCACGTGTCATAATTGGAAAGCCCGAGCACCCACTTGAACTAATGTGCATGCAAAAATCAAAAATACCACAATCGTCTCTTTCTGAGGAGAAGTGGTTTGTATCGAACTTAGGACTTTTCTTTCCAAAGAAATTTGTCCTGCCATTAGACTGCAGTGAGCCTAAAACAAATATGTAAGTAAATAAAAATTGAAGAATAAAATGAAAGAAACCACAATAAATGAAATTTAAGTTGCTTTAAGGATTGAAGGAAGGATTGTTATAAACACTTGGAATAATCAGTCATTGACAATTTTATCAGATTTGCTTTTAAATGAAATAAATAATAACAGCTCGCTCTTTGTGTATATATATATGATATTAATTTTTACACAGCTATTTTTATGCTATGAAATTCAAGCATTAATTCTTCAAGAATAATGTCTGTAAAAAATTTTTCTATTATTAATTCTTATTAAATTAATTGTACAAAGATACACTCATTAATCGGAAAAGTAAGTGAGCATGAATTGTTTCTTCAAGTAAAAATGCAGAGTTGAAATTCATGAAATTTTTGTGTTTCCTAGGAAAATTAACTCCAAAATTTCTAGTAATTTTCTCCAATTCGATATTATACGAAAATGCAGTCTTGTAATATTACATATTTACTGCCATTTAATAAATGAAGAAGAGGAATATTCCAATTTTCCTGTTATTTATGGAATGCAGTCAATTGAAAGCATATACGGCGTATTTGGTGGGTGGTTTGATAAAATGATTCATACTCCTGGGGTTTTGTGCTTATTCTTTATACTCCAACTGTGGTAATTATCAAATCATGAAGCACAGGTCTTTGTACTTAAAACTGTGAATCCAATAAATGCATATGAACCGGTGGCAAAAGTATTTTTCCGTGAACTGTAATCCAATTAGGAATTTTATTTTAGGAATTGGTTGACGTCATAGGAAAAGGGCATCCATGTTTCGAATAAAATAGTTGTCCGAAGCTATTTTATCCCAAATAAGAAAAGGGACTCTGCAATTATTTAAATACCTTTTTCAAAGTTTTGTAAATATTTCTTATAAGGAAACAACTGGTATGGATGTAAATATTTTTTTACCAAACATTTTCGCTTAGTTTTTTTTATCTGATTTTTTTTAGAAAAATTTGTCTGTAATCGTAAATGTAAAATTGAACGAATTGAGAAAATAAATTTGTGTGCTGTCTTTATTGAAAATGAAAGGATTTTGCCCAAATTAAAAATGCTATATTTATTTGTTGATTATTTATAGAGTTTAGTATTACCTATAAACAGAGTAAATCTCATTAAGAAAAAATTAATTAGTATACATATCTTTCATTGACTAGTTCCTATTTGCATTTAATTTTTCAAACGAATGAGTTGAAATATAAATGCGTAGTCATAAATACCAATTTTATGACCAACTGATGGTAATCTTATTTCGATAATTGCATTTGTACTTGTGTATTGCTGTATTGCTTTAAAATTTTTATTATTTAATAAAAATTAATTGATGTCCTTTTATGCTTAAAATCTGAAAAGGTATTTGTTTAAACTAATTTATTATTTATTCCTATAAACTTAGAACCTGAGCTGACATTTTAATAATTTTCATTAAGATTGAAATTTCTAGAAAAATATATATGAGCATTTTTTTTATTTGATATGATTTATTAAGTATAATTTAAACATTTTTTAGTTTTATTTTTCGAACTAGGCTATATAGATTAATTAAGCTTTAAGTTTATTGTTAATTAATATTTTTAATTAACTATATCTCTGTTGTGTTGAATAATACTAAAAGCTAATTAAAATGTGCAAATTTCTTTGTGCTCGAAATTTTTTTATAAATTTATTACATATTCTTCAGAATAATATGATAAATTTAATCAATTCAATCTATGAATTGAAAAAGCATTCTACCAAATATAAAGAAATTAAACTTTAGTAAATGAATTTTTAAATAAATATGTAAGAGTTCAAAGTCGAAAAATATTTTTAAAATTGTTTTTAGAATAAACTAATATACTTAAAATAAAGTATTCAACTTTATTAATTCATTGTCATTCTTTGTTTAAAGACTTTTTCTTATTTGATTAATAAGAAATATTTTTTTTCAAATTAATACATATTTAATTTGAATCAAGAAATAAATTTTAATTTATAAATTTGAGTAATGAAAGTACGATTTTTTTCGTAATCTGTCTCTCGGGCATGTTCTTAAAATTTTTAATTCATAAATATTTTGAAAATTGATAATTGCTTTCCTAAATAATTAAAGTTTAAATTTATTTTACTTAAGGTTTGTTTTGTAGGATTAATGTAAATTATTGAAAAGAGGAAATCCTAACTTTCTTTTGTGTCAGATATTTTCTCAATTCAAAAAAGTTATTCATAAAATAATTTAAAACTATGATAATAAAACCAACCAAAAGATTTTAGGCAAACTCATATTTTAAAAGACTAAATGCATGCAATGATCATAGATCCATCAATCATTGTGAGATGTGATTTTGAGTCTGTGTCTAATGTAAATAATGTGGACTGCGAGATTTTTATTTCATATGAAGCATCACACCTTATAAGTATGCATCATGGAGAAGAAAAAATTTTTCTTGCAGAGTATTTGTAAATTGTCACTTGTCATAAGATTGAGAGTATTGTATTGTATCTCAGTACATAACGTAAGCTAAAATTTTGTGCTTAATCCATTTCACGTGTATTCAATAACAAAATTTATTAAAAAAATGATTCCGCGTAGGATTGCAGTTAAATTTCTAGAGATAATTCCTGTCTTTACTGGAGTCAGCCTTTAAGCTTAGCTATCCAGTTTCATGCATGTATTTTCATTCTCGAAACCTCCATAGGTCACTTTTGGCAGCCGAACGTGAACAAAATATAGTCTTTGTCTCCCGTTGTTCTAGTAGATCCTATTCGCACATTAAGTTTGAGTGTTTGCTGTGATTGGAATGCACTTATTTCTGTAGAGCTTTCGTGTACCAAAAGTGAACAGTGACGTGGAAAACAATCTAGACATCCCATTTTATATTTCTCGTGGGACACATAATATTTCACGATGATTTGAACCCCTCTTAAAAAAATCACACTTTTCATGCGAGCTTAAATTTCAGACTCTTTGTTTATGGAAAATACATAAAATTCTGCTTATGTCAGAATTCATAAGAGAAAATAATAAAACGACCAACTAATCTCGGCAAATTCAGAAAATAATAGTATTAGTGTAATGATTTCAGCTATACTATTGATTTTACGAAGTAAATACTTTTCAAGTGCTTTAATATCATTATGTCATCCCTTGCATTTGTTTGATGACTGATTTCCATAGATTTTTTGATAATTAGATATTTATTTTGCTGTGATTCACACACACATTTATAATAACGAAAATATTTTGAAAAATCTCTTTGAAAGAAGAGCTATCTCCACTTCCCTGACAGTATAAGTGTCTTACTGCTGTCGATTATATGGATAACATGCCGACCATTCCATGCATTGTGTGCAAATGCAATCGAGCCAAATGTTGTTACACATAAAAAGAAAAATATTATTTCTGTGATTCAGATTAGTCTTGGTATCTTCTTCACATCATTTGTTCTTCATTCTGAATAATATCCACAACTCTACTCATCTTCATGAATTAACGTTTCGGAGGCCCCTTTCTACTCCCTATTAAAATACATCGGGCGCCAGACATCATCAGGATTCGCTAATAAAAATCTCCAGATTGCGTTGCAAACAATTTCTGTATTCAACACGTCGACTTATACGGTAAGTAAGTTATCTTGAATTGGAGGAACATATATCTATCCTAATTGCATAACATGATACTGTCCATTTTCAAGTAAATCGTCAGTGTTTGATTAATTAGTATAACTAGTTAGTAAGTCGCATTATTTTGTTATGTTGAAGTCATCTTTTGGTGATAAATAAATAAAGGAAAGTAAAAATCATGAGCAGTCTAGCTTTATCAATGAAATAGCATCTGGGAAATCTTACTTTTATGCACTCACTTTTTCTTATAGATGACGTGATAGATATGGATTTTTTAAATCGAGTTTTCTCCTTTTATTTATTTTATTAACTTTAAATGTGTTTTTAAAAATTTGTTTATCAGCAGAAATATTTATGTTTTTTCCTTTAAAGCCCTGTGCAACGTCACATTTTTATGAACACTGTTATCATAAAATATGAAAAAAAGCAAAATTATATAATTTAAAATTGTTGATGGGGTCATTTTCAATCGTTAAAAAATAGTAAAATACAAAACATTTCAGCACCAAGATTAAAAAAGTGTTAAGTGAATTTGAAGTCACTTTTTAATTCCGTCATTTAACTTCTGTTCTCCGAAATCTTGCGTGCGTTTGCACCATACCGTTCAACGCACTCCCTCCCAGCTGTTCGCTAAATGTCTCAGGGAGGAGAAGAGGCACCTAGCATCGTCCCTTATTCCCCAAACTTTAATATCCACCAAGTTGTCATATAGCTCCTACTCCCACCCCCGATCGGGCACCGCCCCTTTATCCCGCTCCTCCAGAAAACAAGGCCCCAACAAAGCTCACAACAAAAACATAGTTTTCGCGCTCTGAAAAGAACAAAAAACGAGAGAGATGAGGAGAAGATAAGCGGGAGCATCTCTCCTCATTCATCCCCGAAGCGACGCGAGCGTGCTACTGCGCATGACCCCTCCCCTTTCGGAGCGAGTAGGCTCGTCCTACCTCGGGGTTGTCCTCCCAAACCTGAACGCGTCCACAGTCTCAGACGTTCCGCCGGTGCGTTAGTGGATCGGAAGTGCGTGTGTTACCCATTCTTCTCTCTGTCTTCGCGGGCGAATGTTTCGGCTGATTGTCTCGGATTTCAATCCCGGCGGACACTTTGTGAACTTTCTTCCCTCGCTCACTCCTCTTGATGGTCGTCTCTGGAACTACTTGTCCGTAAGTCTCCCTCCCTACCTCTGTCTTCTTTGCTTCAAAAAAGAGTCTTTTCATTTGCTTCTCAAAAGTAAATAGTTTAATGAAGTCTTTTTCATAATAGGTTTAGAGAATTTTCCTGTATATATATAATAATTGAAGTTTCTCATCAGTACACATAAAATTTGTGAATTACAGTGAGTTAAGTACAACAGGGGTATTTTGCGCATTTCTTTATTATTAACTAGTTAATGTTGGATATTTACTTTGTGCTAAAACTTGAGACTCAATCAAGATGATTGATCTCCTAATTTTGATTGCTTCGCTTTTTAAAAGAAACATTTTTCAATTAGTTTTGTCATAAAAATCCATTTTATTCTGAAGTGAGTGACCAGAGCATTAAGATGTAGAATTCATGTAACAAAACAGTGTTTTAATATTTTGTAACGAAGAGTAAACAAACGTGACAGGACTTTTGTTTATACTTAATATAATTTTATTGATACTTAATATTATTAATAATACTTTTTCAACATATTGTTTTCAAATTTAACGTAAGTTGTTGTTTAGGGAAATAAGCACTTGTCCGTTGTTTTCCTTCCATTCACATCAAATGTTTATTTTAACACAAGTGTTAAGTTATTCTTCATAAAATAAAAACTCAAATATACATAGTATTTCTATTCAAAGCGAGATTTTCTTAAAAAAAACTATACTATTTATCTGCAAAATATTTAAGTATACTTTTAATTTATTTTGATTTTCTTATTTAAATGAATATATGTTTCAAATTAAATTAAGTTTAAATGTAACCCTTTTTCTTGATACTGCTAATGCTTATGTTCGAATAATACTAAAATTTTAAATTGTGTTTTTGTGAATAGTTGAATTTCGATGAAAAAATAAACGTGTCTATTATTTAATACCTATTTCATCTGATTATAATACGAATTAAAAATCACAAGAAATATATTTTATTTTGTCATTTTTTATATTTTGATTGAATATGTCTATAATTTTTAATTCTTTTAACTGTCATGAGAACAAAATAAATATGAACTAAACCTTCACATATTATTATGTTATTCTTTTAAATACGCTAAAAAAAGAGAACACATTTTCGCATTTAAAATTCAAACATTTAAAAATGGAATCATGTATGAGGAACTAATGGTCGATTGGCTAATTATTGATATGTTCCTTACCTTAATTTTATAGTAAATTATTAATTACCAAATCATTAGAAACAATAACTGCTAAGACTTGAAGTTTTTTTATTGTATATACTTAATAAAAAGGAAGAAATTAAGAAGATATTTTGAAAATTAACTTAAGTAGGAACAACCTAATTATTTTATAAATTTATATTTTATTAATGATATGTGTGAATAAAAAGTGATTGATGTATTTGCAAATTTTAAAAAAAATTAATTTTATGTAATATAAGTAACACGATTTAATGCAAATTATAAATATTCTTCTTTTTCTTAATTTTATTATTATTTTTTTTTTAATTTTTAAATTTTAGTGAACTATTTTGAGAAACATATTTTTCTCATTTATTTATGAATGAATGTACTCTACTGCAATCATTATTTCTATCGCTTTCCTAAATATATATATATATATATATATATATATATATATATATATATATATATATATATATATATATATATATATATATATATATATATAAATCATATTTTGCTCAAAGTTAACATTTCTAAACATTTTAAAATAACTGCAAATTTTGTTTTACTGAATAAAAATCTTTCAGAAATAATGTCATAAAAAAGTTAAGGAGATGTAGCGATGGTTATTATGAGATTTAATACAAATTTAGGATTTATGAGAGTTTTTACAATAAATAAATCTTTCTTTTTAGAAAAGTCATATTATTCAAAATTGGAACATGGTCTCTTATTTGTGGTAATACACATTATAATATCGGAATTGTAAACACAAAACTGTCGTAAAAAAATCAGTGATTTTGTATACATAATTGTTAGTTAATATTCTTTTATTTGTTTATTTTAGTGATTTATCTCAATTTAATTTTTCACTGTATAGGAAAAACAACGGATTTAATAATAATAATAAAAATAAAAGCATAAATCGCAATATCTTCTATAAATTTACAATAAACTTTTGATTGAAATTTGGGATCCTATTTTTTAATATCGCATATTAGTTGAGATTTAACTGACCTTTTTCAATAAAATTTGAGCTTCAGTATTTAACTGCCGATCTATTATTCCATAGTGTGGAATACGGTATTGTTTTATAGCACTTTTTATGTATTTCCGCAGACGTTCTGTTCTGGTTATTCATTGCCCCTCGTAAAATGACGTAACAATGAAAGCTCAAGTACCAGAATTTCGTACTGGAGATATGTTTAGACCAAGGTCGCGTAATGTTGCAAGAAAATAAAAGTGAAATAAAATATTAGCTCAAATTGATGAGACCGAAAAAGAGATTTTTGTAGTACCTGTAGCTATAAGGAGATTTTATTTGCCGATTTTATGAGCTAAGTTCCAAACGATTCCCAAATAATGCCATCGTTTCAAACTTTGTAAAGAGAGAGCGAAAGGATGGACTCCACATATAAAAGAGATGATTAATTTAATTAAAAGCAACGCTTTTTTATTTTAAAAATCAAACGAAAAATTAAATCATTTGTGATCTTTAATGTTTGTTTTTAATGGCATTCTGTTAGTGATATCGTGGGATTCTGTCTGCTAATTGAAGAAGATTGCATTATGCTTGAAATTTAAATTTTTAAATATCGCCATTTTAATTTATGTGTTTTGAAATTGTAAAATAAAAAATAGCAGGCATATATAAATTTTTTCGTTGTATATAAGGATTATTTTTCTCAGGTTTTCTTAAAGCCTTATATAAGTTCATGTAGCAAAGTTCTATTGTGAATTCTAATCATTAGTTTCCTACTTTCTTCCTAATTTTTCCACAATATATAATGTTAAACTGACAAATTTCGCTCTTGTATGTAATTCTCTATTAAAAACTATTGAGTAAATTCTACTATATTTGCATTTTTTTAATTTGTTATAAATTAGATCCTTTGGAAAAGTGCTGAATGTCAAATTTTATTATGTAATTATTCAACTTTTGCTCTGTTTTCTGCATAGAATTGCATTTTAAATAAACTTTATTATTTGTTTATTATTTCTTTTGACTTATTTATAGTTCACTTTTGCACACAGAACTAAGTTGAAAAAATATAAATAAATAAAACCTTATCTTAAAGTAAATGCTTAAAAAAACAGATATCTACTAGAAAAATATAAACGTTTTAAAATTGTCCGCAAAAAATTTCGAACCGAGAAAATTATATAAATCTATATGAAATTGGTTAGTTAATTAGTTAAATTGGTTAATAGTTATTTTTATCTTAAAATTGATAAAATATGTGTTTTAAGATAAATAATGTACCATTTCAGAATGCATACTTAGCATAAGCTTTTAATATTTTTTAAAAAATTTAAATACGAAAAATTAAAACATGATCAAATTCAAACTTATAAAATTAACATCTAACTTTTACGCTGTTCAAGTTTTATGTGACTGGATTATAAAATATAACATCAGATTATAGTTTCTGAATAGGAAGTTATTTAATTTATTAATTTTATTTTGATTTCATTTTACTTGAAAATAATGTTATTTATCTATTTATTTGTCCATGAATTTTTATCTGTTGATTTTATGAATTATTAAGCTACCTCACTAATCTGTTATAAAATTAACAATCTATTTTTAAAATCAAGTCCTCTAAATTTTTTTTAAATTATAACGTTTTAATTTTTTTATAGAAACAAAAATAAAATTTGATATTATTATATATTTTTTTTTTTTTTTTTTTTTTTTTTTTTTAGTATTGGTAGAAAATTGAAAATCTTTGGATTCAGAACTCATGTAAATCTCATTAATATTCTATGTGTGAAATGAAAATCAGTGCCATCATTAAAAATTATATTTTAAACACAAATAGAAAATAAATATAAGAATCTGCTGCACAAAATTTAAAATAATTATATTGACAATTTTTTTGTAGTTTTTCACGTTCTCTATATATAACTGATTATAATTATAATATCTCTTTTTTTTAAGTATTTGTAAAATATTCACAGCTACTTTCTTCAACAAACATAAATAATGATTTAAATAATTATCGCGCATAATTTTTTATTCAAATGCAATTAAAAATCATTTTATAAATATTCATAATAATTTTATTTTATATGAAGAATTTTTTCAATTAAAAAAATCATAATAATATATTGTCTTCCCAATAATTTTGAAGTCGTGATCTTATGCTTTACTTTAAATCTGATATTTATAGGTATCCAAACATATCATAAAAATAGATGTTTTATGCGGTGATGTGATCGCTTCTGTTTGTGTACTCAGTCCATTCACTTTAACCGCAGTTTTGGGAAGGCATAAAAATCTGCTAAAAGTATCTTTGTGAACTGTTTTCAATCAATGGGTGAGACTAATTATTTCCTTTCTCCGTTATACATTGTTTTTGACAAATACAATCACGTTCACAATTGAAATCACTTGTTGGTTGGTAGTAACCGGTTAAATCTAGATAAAACAATTGCTTTTATATGGCTAAATAACAAGCCAAGGCATGCTGTAGAATTTTCTGAAAACATTTGTTTTCATCTTTATTGCTTGTAAGTGAAACACATGTTCTTTTTTTCCCAATTGTTTAAATTTATGTCTTGCTGTAGAAGGTTTCTTCGATAAATATTTACTGTCTGTAATTGGCTAATATTTTTACTAAAAACTTATCCATTGTTAATTTGTGTAGTTAATTGCAACCAAGTTTTATTTATATTTACAATCCATTATTTTTAATCATAGTTCTGAAATTTTTAAATATGATTTACAATTTTTATCTTTTCTAAAAAAAATTTATAAGGTATTTTGAATCCAAAATGGCACATTCCGCCAAAAGAAATAAAACTAGCTCCTTTAATTTTATTTTATAAAAATACAGCTTCAAGTTCCAAGTAATCATCTAAAAATTTATAAAATTAAGACGAAGTTACAGTTATACCAATTTCTTAGTACTGGAAGATTGAATTGATCTACAAGCAGTAAAAGTAAAAGCCGTTTTGTCAAAATTCTGAAAAACTGTTTACGGGAAATCTGTGTGTGTTCTTCCAATTGTTATCTCTCCAATTAATAGTAGAAGTAGCATCTTTTTCATATATCTGTCAAAGCAGGATTTCTGATTATCGTGCAAGTCTTTGTCAGAGCAGATTGCTGTTTGATCTGTCAGTGTGATGGCGTTCATTCTTCGGTGCAGACATTGTTTTTTTCTAAAAACGTTGGTTGATATTGAGAAGGTAGATTTATAATAGACTTTTGTCTCAATCATAAGGTTGTTCTTCCACAGTCTTACCTGCTCGTCATCTGATAATAAGAAAATACCTGACCCCCCTCTCTTTCTTTTTTCTCTCTATTTTATTTTTCTCTCTCATTAATATTTTCCTCGATTTCTTTTATTCCTCTTCAATAATCTATTTTTCCTTACGTTGGTCTTCCGCGTGAGAATAAAGCTGAGTCTGGTTTGAATTATTTTGAAGGTTAATTTTAATATGGCTACAACTTAATGATTAGAAACACATAAAGTGGTTATTTGTTAGATTTCTCAGATTAAAGGGAACAGTATGTGAAAATTCATTATTTAGAAATGTAGAGAAAAGTGATTATGCTCAGAAAAAAATATATATATATATAAAACACTATAAAAGGTACTTTTATAAAAGTAAAATTTTACATGTGAATCAAAAAGCTGTTATTTTGAATCTTCTGAACTTTTAAGTATTCTCAAATAGGCGCAGTAAATAAATTATGAAATGGTGATTGAGGAAAAATTTTATGACAGCGTTTTGATTTGCTTTATGGTGCATTATAGTGTAGCGTAAATACTGCTTAGAAACGTGCGTTCAAATTATTATACGATAATCTATAACATTGATGCCTTTAAAATGTAAATTATGTAAAATTGTCAAAAAAAAAATCGTCATAAAAATTGCATGTTTTTAACAACAACTAAGCAAGTATATTTGATGTTTAGGTGAGTGTTTAAGAATTTTTCAGTTTTTTCCCTTAGAAATCCATACTGAATTAGATACCAAGAAGACTTTGCACATTTTTCGACATTGCATAATGGGCAGCCTAAGCCTGTTATGAGGCGTTTAATTCGTCCATCGCGTTTAATTTCTTTCTGGGAAGACTTCACAGATAGTGAGGCGTATTTATGTGTCGCAAGTCGGAAATCCAGAAAACTCCTAAGCACCCACCTTGACAACAGCTCCAAAAAATTTTGAATTGTTGTTACTGATTCATCTGGCTGCTCTCTGTGCCATCAAAGTGATGTGGATAATGACCACTCCCCAAGAGTTGTCCCATAGCCTTACAAAGTTTTTTGGGACAACTGTATGGACACTAATTTTCACTCTTATGCTTCACCATCGTTTTACTTAGTCTAATGATGAAAATGCCCGCGACATATAGGAAAAACTTCGAGTTGTTATAGAGTATTATTATTATTACTCTTAGACACATGGCATAGTAAGACTACATATATAATTCACTAGAAAATTGTCATTGAAGCTCTTCATTACAATTGTCGCTTTGATATCTAATAACTAATGTTGTAGAGTCTTCATCAGTGAAGTCTGCGTTTTCCTTATTGCGGTAAGAATTCCTGTCAACAGTTGCCGGGTTTCATCCTTGCTTCACCCCATGACTCCGAATTCCTCTTCTTCTATAAAAATATGTTACGAAAGGCACATTGTCATTCTTTTAATTGCCCAACCTGGCTGTGCGAATGCTCACCGCGGGCTTCCAGCGAGACAAAACAACTCTTACATTGGTTTTGCTGCAGCCACCTTCCTCTTTTTTTCATTTGTTTATTCTTTCTCGAGTCATGCAAATGCGTCTCCTTTCGCGAAATATAATTGGTGGCAAATTCCATCGTAATGAAATTCGATGCTATAGGGTGGACCCCTTGCCATGTGCCCCCCTGCCCCACCGAGCCCGACGACTCTTCGAGGTTCGGGGTCGCCCGTCGCGACCTCCAGTTCTTTTTACGGGGTCGTTGATGCCCATAAAAGGCGCCCCAGCCCCTTCGTTAAGATATTCCTTCGGTGGGGACACCCTGTAGCTTATTACCAGGCCTTGTTTCGATTCGAAACTACCAGTAGGAGCCCCATCGTGTGTTACAGATGCATGGATGGAAGAAAAAAAAGGGTTTGTTTCTCCGTTCTAGATCGAGAGAAATAATTGGCGTAAAGGGTGGCATCTTTTCCGATGTCCTCTGTTCCTTGTACAGCGGGTGGCTTTCTCTTGTTTCATGCGAAGACGGATAGTAAGTGAAATATTTTTATCCTTTTGCAGCCTGATTGGGGCTCATATGTGTGTGATCGATTTTTGTGTCAGAAATCGTGCTGGGCGGGATGGCATTCGGATAATATCATGATGCGGAAATGACTCCTTCTGATATCAGCAAATTAATAACTGTGAGATCTGCATTTGGTAGTTGAAGCTCTTCAGCTAATTTTGATCGGGAAGGCAACGCAGCATTTCCAATGAAGATTTTGCTCCGGAACAAACTGATTTTCCTCTTTGTCAAATCAAATCTAAATTTATTTATTTGCCTCATGAATGGAATGTTTGTGCATATACCTAGAAATATTTTAAAAAATACTTTCTTGGAATGACAATTACACAAATTCTTTTTCCCTTGAAAGAAAATATTCAGTCGCCTTTAATGATTCATGAACGTGCAATCATTTTTGATACTTTTCTGTTACCGGGATCAGAACTGCATCCAAATGATTTGCAAGCATAAAAATGTTCATATGAAATAATCATTTTTCTGTACTAGGAAAACGTTTTCCAAAGTGAATTCCCGTTGATTTTTTTTTTTTTTTGCCATAAATATGGAAATGGTAAATATTTTGACAATTATTTTGATGATTCAAGATTTCCGCCAAATACTTTGTCGATTTATGAATCGGATTTCATTAACAGAAAAGTGGCTGAAAATTTGAAACGAAATAGGTATCATTTCTTATCATTTCATTATCATTCATTTCATTTCGAAAATCTTGTGTTTTCGTTACGCTATAATTGAATAGCAATATTTACTTAGCTAATTATAAATAAAAATGTTATATACAAATTAATTTGCGTAAGTTCTTCGGCATTAATAATTAACAGAAAGAGTTCATAAAAAATATTTGAACCAACTGGAAAAATCATTTTAAAAAGCCTAATAAATTTGAAATTGGGTGTATTCAATTCAAATGAAATTCAGAAAAGTAAGAGTTTACTTCCTTATATTTATGAATTATATATATGTCTTATATTTAAAGATCTCTTATGACTGTAAATAGAGGCTTATTTCATGGTATTTAAGAATTACTTTCAAAAAGACTAGATAGTAAACCATCGTTGTGGAGAAAATTCGAAAAATTCACAAGAACGCACTTAACAAATATGATTATTGTCGCCCCAAATATCTTTGTCTTATTAGGGAGAATGTATAAAATTCTTAATATTGTATCCAAAGAACGAAATTTTTTGACTACTCAACATAGGTATATATTAAATACTTAACTGAATATTCTTTAAAGATGTACATAATGGTATACGTCAGATTACTGAAACAAAACTCAGATTTTCTATGTTAGCGCCAAGCATCTTAATAACTGGATCCCTAATAATTTCAGAATAATAATTTCTATATTTAAATCGCGATGTCAAAAGTTAAAAATAAATTCCCATACTTTTCTCTCTCTCAGAAATTTCGACGAAGAATGACAAAAATTTCGAACCTGAATTAGGTTAAGAAAAGGTATCACCTGCTGTCTGCTTCTATGAAGTGAGAATCGTATTAAACTTCGTCTCAGAGACAAATGTAAGCAAAACGAAGATGCTGAATAGAAAACCTAAATCTCCTTTCTTGAATAAAATCTCTTGGGGACAAAATCTTTTTTTTTCTCCTTTTCTCTTTCGCACCTGCTTCAACGCATGTGCCGATCAACGCTTTGAATATGAGATGTGTTTTAGTAGCTCATTTCTCTCTACTGACCTTCGCGATCAAGACCTGAAGTGATAGGAATTAATGAATAAATGCAACTCCTGGAGCTGAAAAAAAATGGATTATTTTATTACAAAAAAGAACTATGCTCTACTTACATCTTTCGATTAATTGTTTCAGGTACAGAAAAAAATGTAATTTTTTAACGATGTGAAAATGTTTATTTTTGTAAGGATCGCTGTTTACGCTGTTTTTTCATAATAAAATACTATATATACATGTAATATAAAAGGCATGTCACAAAAGTAATAATTAAGGAATTATTTTTTTAATTTGAACTCCCCAAAAAGTATATAACAAGGGCAAATATAATAAGTTTCTGGCTAATTTTAAAAGGCGAATTATATAAATGCCTTTGCTTAAGAAATAGAAATGTATTCAACTTTTTTAGCTTAGAAATTAGATTTGTATTTTATATAAATAAAGACAAAAAAATAATAAGTAAAACTAGGATAAAAAATATCATGCTGTCACATTGATTTTCATTATTTAATAAATAACTGTATTATCTTGCAAGACTGTGTTGTATGATTTATTGTTTCATTACAGTTCATCCTTCTTTTTTTTCTGCAAAGCATTCAAGATAAAAAAGTAACAAGAAAAAATAAAAAAAAATAATAATAACTCGATTCTAGGAAGGATAGCATAAATGCGCGTCTTAGTACGTTTGGTTTTGCTTCTTAATCTGAAAAAGAGAACGAAATTCTATCTGCCACACATAATCATGAATGAGAGAATTTTTTTTGTAGGGATCGTCCCGCAATTAAAAATATAAATCCCTGATCATAACTTGTGACCCTCGAAGTAAGCAATTCTATAATAACTTAGTTAAAATAATTTACTTAGTAGAGACTCTTTTAATGAAAAAAAATATAAAATATTGAAATGGAAAGTGGTATTAGTTTAAAAGGAGAATTACCTCATATCACTAATTTAAAATAAATTCTCTCTCTCTCAGTTTTTATACCTCAAAATATATCCCACCGTCCAATAACTTAATTTTTATTTTATTATTTTAATTTCTTAATATTTTATTAATTTCTTAATATTATCTATATTTTAATTGTTTTCCTCATTATCACTTGAATAAATTATCAAATAAAAATAAGTTTTTTTATTTTATGATTCTGTTTCGTTTTTCATTTGAAATACATGCTGAAATGAATAAACATAAAAATATTTAATGTTGTGTGTGTATATATATATATATATATTCAAGATAATACACATAATTCGAACATTTATACAGCATAACTTGAATATGAGTGTATGAACGTTACAAAGCATATAAATCTTATCAATTTTTGTGTACATAAATCTTACCAAGATAGGATTCATATGGGCTACAGTCTGTTCCAAGATTTAACGATTTAATATTAAGCACTTAAAAATTTTTACTGTGAAATATTACTTGGAAAAACCTTTATATTCAGAAATTCGGAATGCTTACATATTTCTGGTGATGTATTATCGCAAGAGCGCGGTCAATCCACTGAAAAGAAGTCGTTTTCCTCTTTCTTTTTTATTCTTAATGTGGGTCAGTTTGTTTCTGTCTTTATGTTTCATTTGATGCTTTAGGCTACAAGCTGCCAATCGCTGCTAAAAATGTTGGTAACCGAACAAGGGAAGAGGAACTTTCCGTTCGATATTCTGAATGAGGGAATTAAGTCACTCCTGCTGTTGGTTTTTATGATGGAAAGTCCCCCTCCTTTCGATCTGGACACTGAATGTTGATGTCCATTTCCAGTACGAATGTATCGAATTTATAGTCTCATTCACTGATCTAAAGATTATCCAGGAAGCATCGTGGGGCTTGAAATATTGAGACAATGTATTGAGTTTTTCTCGCATTACTTTTTATTTATTTATTTGTTTTACTTTATTTTTTTAATGCTTGAAGCAGAAAATTGTGCTTTGAAAGCTTTAGAAATTCAACACGCACCGAAATATGTTTTTACAGTGTAAACATTGAAGATGAAGAAAATTGATTGAATACTCACGAATTTCATTTTATAGTTTTTATCTTATTCATTTTGAAAAATGTGTTGTGTGTGTGGGAATTTAAGCAGAAATTCGTTTCTCCGGTACATATAGAATATTAATCTTCAAGCATGTTCAATTTCTTTATACTACAAATAGTATTACGGAAAGCTTCAGATAACTTCTATGAACGTCGGTGTGGCGAATCTTATTGGTTGCATTCGATGTCAGAAAAAAAGCAGGCTTTATGTACGAGAATGATAACTGTAAATCTATCTATACAGGAATTAAATCTGCCTCCCCTCCTATGAATGCACTCCTATCCAATGGGGAGAAAACGTCTTTTCTAGAGTTAAGGTCATAAATTTTACAGCTCGTTCAGCTTGGCGTCGAGTGATGGCCAACAGATTGTCTGCCACTATTTGTTGACACTCGTTTCTCTTATGTGCCAAGACAGAGAGAGAAATGCACTTGCAGAAGTATTTGGCTGAGTGCGGCCAACATCGGAAATTGGAAGAGGGTATTTGCTGTGTGTGTGTGTTCTTCCCCTATAATAACACTCTTGTTTGAGGTGTAAAAATTCTTTCAAGATGATAATAATTCGTGGACTTTTTTTAAAATTAATATCTTTGATTCAATATTTTAGGAATATTTTTAGAATTAGCAAATAATAATTAAAACAATACTCGATAGTTACAAAAATTGAAATAGTATATATTACATATAAATAAATACATAAAATAATTATTATCATTGAAAATAAAATCTTGTTTCTGACGTAGTATTTGAATGTATTGTGCTTCTCAACTGCAAATTACATTTATTTCATTTTCAGTACAACAAAAATTGTGAATTTAAAAAAAAAAACCAACTATTTAGTTAAAGCATCATTAAAGTTTGTGATTTAACTTATCATTTTTGCTTCAGCTTTATGAACACGAAAAATTAATTTTCATTTACATTAAATATACCTCGCAAATTTTATAAGTATAGATTTTTATGAAAAAAAATAAAAATGCAATTTTCTTTTGTAATAGGCAACGTAATGAATGACTAAACTATCGCACAATATATGTCAGCATAAGTGTTTTCTTTTAATCACATTATATTTTTCTGAAATATAATGGTTGATTCTAATATTTAAATTATATAATTGCTTTCATTTGCTTAATTCATTCTGCCAAAATAGGAGATAAGATCTTACCTGAGAAGAAATAAGATGCCTCCGCAATCTTACATACTTGAAATATGTTGGAGAAAAAAGATGCGAAAACAATGCAAGAACTGAGCATTTTGATTTGGAATTGGATAATCTTTCGTAAATCGTGGTAATATACCCTAGAGCACCAGATTTTGCTCTTCGAATTCCGCTCTCCCAATGATTTCAATATTCGGAAAGGGTTAAACGTCTGTCAACCTTATGGCACGCTTCATGCTTCTCAAGTTAAGTTCTATTGCCTTCAACATCATTTTTTCTCACTAAATTAGCAGCGCGACACGAGGGTGCTTGACACTACACACACCTCTATCCCCCCCTTTTGAACTTTTTTAACGAGAATCCTCCAATCAGAAATATCAACTTCCTCTTTTTCGTTACATTTTTTTTCTTGAGAAAGAAGTAACTCACCTGTCACAAATGATCCATCAGGATGGGGGGGGGATCTGCATTATTAAAATGAAGGCAATGCCCGCGGGCGATAAGCCAAACTGGGAGGGGCCAGCGCCGGGGGAGTGTCGCGCATCCCTCCCGTTCCATGTTCTGTGCTGCCTTATAAAATGAAATATGTCTGGCGGCACAATAAGGGTCTGTTTCCATTGGAGAAGGAGTGGGAGACATTTGATTTTAAATTGAATTAAGCGCCACGTCTAATTTATGACCCCACCCCACCCTCTCCTGTCGGGGCGCTTCCTTTCCCCCGTCTTGAAACAGTGCCATTTCATATTATGTATGCAAATATCCAGGAAGAAGAAGAGGCCCTCCATTGTGCTGGCAAAGGGTTCGCGAGCCAGATCTGTCACCACTTTTCACGATGAATCTCCTTCAACTACTAATTGAAAGTAAATAAATTCTAAAGAGAGGGGGGGGGAATTTCTCTGTCGAGGTTACATTTAACTTTCGCGAAATACATAAAATAAACAAAAAATAATAATAATAACCAATGGAACTCTTAACAAACATGTTGCTTTCTCAATTTTTATTTTTATTTAATAGGTGTCAACTGTATTGGAAATATTTTTACAAAGGAAGTATTGTTCTGTATAATGTTCTATATTTTTATGATCGGAGGAAATGTGATCAGTTTTTCGAGTGTGGTCGCAGTTACAGGTGTAACCCAGTTGTTGCAGTTAAGACAATAGTTATTTCTAACCTTTGATGATATGCGCATTACGTCAATATGCTGATTGTTTGTCTGTGTGTGCTCAGCTGCTTCTACTTGGCAAAGACAACACAGCTTGTGCTTGTTGTTTTTGTGGTTTGTTCTTTCTGCAGCCCTTGTTTTGGGAGACTTGTTAACTAACACAATTTATAGGACCCGACCTTTTGTTCCTCGCCGAAGCTATGCAATTACTGGAAACTGTCCTCTTCCACGCGGACTGCCGGCTATAAATACAGGTGAGAATACTGTTGCTCCTTCCATTGTTATGTACGCACTTTGTTTGAATGTAGAATTCTGAACTTCATATTTTTTCGTTCACTTGAAAAATGTTATCAAAATAATTTTATGTGAGTTTTCATTCATTTATTGTTTGCGGTGACAAACCGAAAAACATTAAAAATACTTTGAATGGGTATTTTATTTTATTTTAGAGCAAAGGTATTTCATTAATTTTTTTTTATTCGATTGTCTTTTGAAAATCGCAATGTATGCATTATAAGAAATTTCGAAATTTATAATACTGACACTATTATTTTTAATTTTTAAGTTGTTTTTTAACTAAAAATATTTTTTCTGTTTTATAATATAAATCTGAAGCATATTGGAACTTTTCCTATCATTCTTCCTTTCTGATAATCTAAAATTGAACCTTAGAGTTTTATAATAAAGAAAACATTTTTCTTGCACCTCGAATATCAAACTCTTCAATTTTGATTTCAATAATTTTTTTTTAACTGATCCAAATGTTAGATGTTGATATCCTTTCTAAATCACAATAAAATATTTCATGTATTTTCTAAAGTGTTTTTTATTTCTCTTAGCATAAAAAAATGCTGGAAAAAAATTCAATTATTATTTGCTTAAATCAATGACTTAAATTCAGATTTTACTGTTTCAGAAAAAACAATACTTTTTTTCAACTTATTGAATGATTTTCATGCTGTTCATTTTCATGTTTTACTTATCGATTTAAAAGATTCAGTACATATAAAATATATACTATTTACTTATGTTTAAACTTATGCTAATATTTCTCTTTTTAGTATGTTTGTAACTAGACTCAAAAATAAAATTAAAAATCTTAATTTGCTTTGACAAAAATTTCAAAATTTTATCTAATTCGAGATTTATAAAACCAAATTTTTATAAACAATCCTTTTCCCTTAAAAAATTTGATTTACTAACTACTGCAAATCTATTTAAAAATTAGGATTACTATTTTATCAATTTAAATATGTGATAATGAAGTATCTTTTACATGACTTAAAAGTAAACTTATATTTTGGCATCGATAACTTATATCACATAAAATTGATAAGAAAATTATGTATATTCTGTGTAGAGTATTAATATATTTGTTTTGATAATGAGTAATTCATGAAAGTTTTGTAATGACAAAGCATGGTTTTAGCAAAAATTTTACGTATTCATCAATAATAAATCACTTGCTTAAGTGTTGCGGCAATTCTTAAAATACGCTATTTTTTTCGCATTTTCCATCGTGATTTTTTTGGCTTAAATTTTATTTCTATTACAATAAAAACTGCAATGTTGATTCTTGCTTTTAATAGCAGAACCGGTTATCGTTCCATATTAAACTCACTCCTCGAGTGTGAATGGTTGTATATAGTAGCTTGGATTCCAAACTCTTAAACATTTATGTTTTAAATATATTCGAATTCTTTGGAACATTAATTAATCAAAAATAATTAATCATTTATGAGTTCAAAAATATGAAATCTTATCAATGATTACTTATTGCTCAAAATGTTTGAAAAAGTAAACACACATTTAAATATTCAGGGATAAGCATGTAGAAGGTTGGTATCGTTTGGTTTGTAGTTTAACAAAAACGATCTTTTTTATTTTTAATTAATTTATTTATTTATTATTATTATTTTTTTATTTTATTTATTTATTATTTATTTATTTTTTTTTTAATTTTTTTTATTAATTTTATTTATTTATTTATTTATTTATTTTTTTGAAAATCTAGAGAAAATTATTTTGGTTAATATAGCAGAATAAATATGCTATTATTTAATGTTAACCATTTTTTAATTGAATTTTAGAATTGTTCGATTTCTAGGAAGATATTTTTGAGAAATATTTTTTTTAATCACACACACAGTAATGGATAAAATAGGAATTAAAGCATACCCAGTAGTTCTGTGAAACCTGCGATTGCATTTAATTTGATACAGATCCTATAAATGGCGCGATCCGTAACGAATAGTCTCAGATGACATAATCATAAGTGAATTTTTAAAAAGATGGGGAAAAAAATGCCAGCATATATATTCTCGAGAACCGATTAATTCTGAATTATTAGATATTATATTGTTTAGCGGGAAAGATTGGAATCATCTTTCTTGAATGCAGTTTGCGCAGCTGGTCTTACCTACTCTCTCCCATTGTTTGACAGGAAGAAAAATTTTTTCTTTTTGTAAGATAGTGGATTGAAAGCTGTTTCAATTCCCTTTTCTCGGGAAGACTTTAAGGTTCTTTTATTTTTGTGTCTGCACTTACAAGTTCCGATTTATTGCAATTTCTTCGCATATCTGAAGACTAGACTGCAGGGCGGCAGTTGAAACTCATTTTGTTCGATTGAGATACTCTTTCCTCAATAAATTGAAGTGCTTTCTGCAACACATATTAGTTAAAAAAAATGAAAGATTTTATTTTAATGTGTTGTAAATCGCATCCGTCGTCATTATTAATCGAATGATTAATAGCGGGAATCTATTTTAAACTATGACGTAGAGTGCATATGTGAAAGAAAGTGACCACAAAATGAAAATCCTATTCAAACAAATGCGAATTCTCCTCCATGCTCCATTCTAAAATCTTAAAGCTTTCTGAAAGACTGTGCCAATTAAGAAAATGTGTCTGTCATTTAAAGTTTGATGAATCGCACGTGCATTTCTCAAAATGAATTTCTTAAAGAGGATGGCCACACTGGAAGACGTGCTCACTTTCAAACACTGAGGCTAATTTATATCCATCCTTTATGGAAACAGATGCATCAGATATGGTTTCGCCATACAAAGGACTTATTTTTCAAATAACCACTTCAATTTCCATCTGTTTTGCACTAATCATTTACCGTGTTTAACGATTGATCTTGAACCAATTAGATGCAGATGACTGATACAACGGTTTGAAATAGATGAATCTCTTCTCATCTAACAAACACCAGTAACACTAAATTAATGCCAATATATATATATATGTGTGTGTGTGTGTGTGTGTGTGTGTGTGTGTGTGAGAGAGAGAGAGAGAGAGCATGGAATTTATTATAAACGTTCTTTTTTTATGAATTTTTTAAAAGTATTACCAATAACATAATTGTTTTTACTTGTTGAGCTCTTCTTTTTTACTACATAAATCGTACTTTTTGTGAAATTATGCTCCGAATTAACTAAAATATCCTGAAAAATTGAAACCACTTTCAAAATATTAATGAGAGAAACTAATTAGACTTGTTTTTCATAAACTGCTAAAAAACAACTAATTTAAAATAATTTTTGTATTCTACATTTAATGTTAGTTTTTAAAAAAAAGGAAAATTAAGTTATGTATTTTAATTTTAAAATTTAAATAAATTATAAGAGGAGCAATAAAAAGAACTTAGTTTATAAAAGACTTACCTAAAATAGAGGTAGTCTGAAATTTACAGTTAGAATTCATTTTAAAAGTAATTTTTATTTAATTAATTTATTGTTAATTTTTACACATTATAATGCATGATAGCTTTAAAAATGAATAGATTTTTATTGAAATGTTTTTCTGATGTTTTCTTTTAAAATGAATATCATGTGCAATATTTAAAGAAAAATAAACCAGAACATAAATAAAATTATACGGACTATAATGTGTGCAGCCAAAAATAGTATATTATTTAGCCACTACTATTTATTTTATAAAAGCAAAGCACTGCCATTAAGTTGCTTGCAAAAGAATTATTATTTGATGGCTGAGCTTGTATACTTTGTAAAAATTATGACTTCCATTTTTCCTATTGTTAAAAAGGACAGCTGTGCAACAGACAATTTTCACGTGATGTCAAAGTGCTAGGCCTGTTATAAACAAGAGAAAAAATAAATACTGTTTGTTCGAATTACGGCAAGCTTTTATTTCTTTGCTTAAGTAGCTAAAGTACAATTGTACACTCGCGCTAACCATAACTGTATAAAAATTCTCTTTATCAGTTCGCTTCAGTTGAGTGTTAACAGCATTTTCTGTTGCCACATGTAACTGGCTTCTTCCTTGGCTGTATTTAAAGCCGTGCCAAGCTTAAAAGTTTATGTTTCTTTTTACAATGTTTAGGAAATACTTTGTTCTACTTCTAATTAGGAAGTGCTGATCGGCATTGCTCCTAATTGTACAAAAAAACTAATTTAATCTAAGTTTTTCTATTTACATCACTGCAATATAAAGTCTATTTCTTTGAAAGTATTCAAATCAATCTCATACGTCAATATATTGGTTGACAAAATCTACAGTTACTCACTCACTCTAGAACTATAGTAGAAATTTCTTTTATAATTACACACCTAACGCCAGAGCCGGCAACTATTATGCTGTAACTTTTTGATATTGAGTGCCATGCAGTAGAAAATATTTGCAACAATCTAATTTTTGCAGAATTAGGTGAAGCCAAAACTTTAGATTTTGAGTTTTATTATAATCATGCATCATTTAAAGAAATTAATATAAACAACGAAATGTTATAATTTTTTCAGCATTAAAAACATTTAAGAGTTGTTTATATATTTGTTTATCTTTTAAACATGTTTATTAAAATAAAAAAATAAATCCATAAATACTCCTTCAATATAGTTGAATAAAAATTATAATTTTAGACCGAGCTTGGATGTTTGCGTCACTCTACTCTACATTGAACTATTAAGTAAAATAGTGTAAAGTGCCAGCTCTGTTTACCGCGTAACAAATCTATCTCTGATGTCCTGATGCTTGCTCTGAAACTTATATATGTAATATGCTTTATATATATATACATTTGAAAAAGTCTAATAAAAATGTTTGCAAATTATTTAATTTTTTGTATTTTCGATTATAAAAAGTAATATCTAGGATCAGTTTTAGAAAAATCTAGAGTTGCTTTCATGCAGATGGTGACAGCAAACATTAAGTCTGCACTCTTACAATATTGTTTTGCCAAGACTGAATAAAATTAAAAACAAAGGAAATCTTATATTTTTGTACCTGTGTCACGTGAATGGCTTTTTAATTATTAACACAGTCCGTTTTACATGCCCAATTAATTGACTTTAAGTGTCTAAAAGAAACGGTGATAAATAAATTTTGAGGAGGGGGTGAGGATTTTAAACTCGCATTTTTAGACATTTTTTGTGAATAGTTTTTATTTTATTTAATATCAAAAGTTTTATTGAAATTATTTGTACAAGTGACAAGTTAATTGAAGAACCGTATAAACTACAAATGAAAAACTAACGACAAAAATGATACGAAATGAGTGTTTTTAAGCATTTAATTACTGTGACATCAATTTTCCTTTATATTTTCAACATATTGTGTGTAGGTATTTACAGCTTTATTAAAAAAAAATCACTTCTAAAAATTTACTTTGTTTTATAGTAAAATAAGTCAATAGTAAGAACTTTCTTATATACGAGTTAATTGACATTTAGTTGACTAGTCAACTACTAGCTTCGTGAGAATATTTGATTTACGAAGAGAGCTTCTTGTATAAGAAAAAAAAATAATAGTCAATGAATTAAATCTGCCGTATCTTTTACTCGCTATTTATTTATCTTTTATAATGCCAATTTCTTGATTTAAATGAATTTTCATATCTTTTCATGATTTACACCTAATATGGAAAACTGGTTTAATTCCAAACGCTTAACTGTATTTAAGGGATATAATTTGTTCAAATAGGACGGGTTAGCTTTTTTCATCTTAGCGAATGTAGATCTATTTTTTCTATTTTTTTTAAATTTTAAATCTTTCCCTTTTTACAATAAAAGACTATCCCTTAATAACATTAATAAACTATCTAGATTTTTTTTCGCCAGTTGAATAAAAAAATTATCTACAACATAAAATGCATAACTTTCTCCAATTTGGTATCTATTTCGTGATATGAACTTGTAATAACTGCAACTGTGTTTCTCTATTTGTTTCGCGTTAAGAATTTTAAGTTTCTTTCGTCGTGAGACAGTATCGGAACTAAAAGAGAGGAAAAGATTTCGCGCGCTGTTTTGCAACTATTTGCATCTTGCAGTGAAGCTGGTGTACTCTAAATTATTGATAAGAAGTAGTGAAAAAAAACTGGCGATTATTTTCAAGCAAAAATATGAAAAGTGAATTGAATTTTAAATTTGCCAGCCTGTTAAAATGAGACCTTCAGGCTGATATAGTTGTAAAATACACAATTTAAAAAAGAGAACGGAGTTAGAATATTAAATATAAGAATGGAAAAAAAAATCTTTTTTTTTTTTGCATGTATTTGAACTAGATGATTATAGTGGTACTTTTCCTTGTTTGTTATTCTTTATTGACATTTTAATGATGTGCTTTTAAAATGTGATGTAGGGAAGGTTAAGCGCAATAGAAAACAAATTAAGTGCGTATTTATTACTGTAAATTATGTGAATCCTGATATAAAATGCTATAATTCACATTTTTTTCAAGGTGCTAAAGTAAATATTGGGATTTATTAAAATAGAAAATTTTGTGTAGGGAAAATAAATTAGGAAATTCATTTCTACGAGTAAATTTTAATTTTGAATTTATAATTGCTCTGGAATTCATTGCATAATGTGTTGAAGCCTCATATAAAATTTTTATTCTTTCTCTCCTTATTCATTCCTCTTAAACTTATTTGCATTTCGAAATGGAGGAATGAAAATTTCAGGAAAATCATGCATACAATGTTCGAAATGGTCCTTGTGAAATCCCTAAAATGGGGAAGTATTACCTATAAGAATATTGAGAAAGATGCATATTTCCGTAGCAAAATCCGCAATGGCCAATTCCCTATATTGTCTCCCACGCTTTTCCGCTTGTAAATTTGAATAATAAATGAAAAAAAATTGAATTTACGCTCCGAAGTGGAAACAAAAATTTAATAAATTTAAGTGAAACAGAGTGACGCGGGAGAAAAATGGGCTGTTTTTGAGGGAAAAGTAGGTAATAACGCACTCAAAATGATGTATGACGGTTGTGGGATCTATAATTTCCCGTGTGATATTAGTTTTCTGAAGAACGTGGGCATCCAAATATTTGTTTAAAAAGAGAATAAAATCCGATCGACATTGCATTTGCTTTCTTGAATCTGCTAAAGTGGGTGATATTGCAGAATGAGCATTCTAATTAATTGCTGTAATAATTTTTTATAATTAATTCAGATTAACTAATAAGTAATTGCCTGCGTTAATCGAAATTCAGATTACATATTTGAATGTACTCGTTCCAGGCCTGAGCTGTGGAATGAGACATCAACTTATCACCTATCACGCCTAACCCACACCCTTGGCGACAAGTTTGTCCTTGGGAAGGACGAGAAATGGCTTTGGGAGAATATTTTTTTGCGACAAATGTAATCGAGGAAACGCCTTTGTTGTCCGACTGAAGACTAGAATCAACAAAATATTGTTACTCAAGAAACTTCAATCGATGACTGTAATTATACCAACAAAGCAACCAGTGCATATGCAAGTTTTTAAAAGATACGGGAAAACTGGTTCCTCAGACAAACACTCTTTAATTACATCTTAAAAAAGAAATTTAAAAAAAATGAGAAACTAAATGTTTAATTCCTTAAATCATGGATTTTCCTTTATCTGGTACTGGCGAAAGAAAGAAAAAAATTTCTCACTTTTTCTACTGTCCAGCTTCTATTGTCGAAAACAACCTTATGGCGAAACAATACGACGAAGAATGCGGTTAAAAAGTGGTGACGCTCTGCCGCAAGCGTTGCTTCGAGACGCTTACACCTTTTAACAGCAAAGGTAAAAAAGAAAGACTATTTTTTTTTTTTGGTTTCCCTCTCTGACAAAGAGATTGTCGTGGCTTGCATTTGGATTGCTTCATTTGGGGATAGGGCCCAAGCCGAAAAAGGTAATTGTCGCAAGGTATATATAATCTCTGTGCTCTTATTTACGGTTTTCGACTGAAAAACTTGGTCTCTTGACATGTCGAGAAGGTGAAGTAGTTAGCTGCTTCAGAGATAGTGGATGCCATTATTTTAATGGGCAGAAAACGGCGACCTTGACCCTTTCGTTTTTATGAGTGGAGAAACACCGAGAAAAGATACAGGGGGAGAAAAAAAGAAATGGTTTTTAAACATAATCTCTTATGCAATACGTGTTCTATCAAATTTATTGCAAAATTTCTTGAATTAGTTCTTAAAATGAAAGGAACATTTATTCGAACGTGCTCCTGATTATTTTTTCTCTTTTTTAAACTTTTTTTTCACGTGCTACAATTAATGCATTCTACTGAGAAATAAGAATATTAATTGCTTTATAGATTTCAGCGTAATATCTTCTATCTAGAGACTATTACGTAGAAAATTATTTTTTAAATTTAAATTAGAAAAAGCTTAATGTGGCCAGTGCATTTTTTTCTGATTCCAAATGCTAAGATTTCTGTTAAAATAAATTTGAAGCACTCAGATGTTGAAATAATAATAATAATCTTTACCTTTATAGGCCACTTTACAGCCTTCCTATTTTTCAAGCACTGCTATCATTTACAGATAGCACATTCATGTAATAATAGTTTTCTTAAAATAGCGAAATAAGTGTGCATCCTTATTAGTTATCAAATATTAGACTTTATGTAAATTGAAAGATATATACAGAAAATAAATTTTTTTTTCTATTAAACATATGTTGAATAACAAATTATTTAGTCCTTTAAGTAATTACGTACCTACAAATTTTCTATGTTTTTTAAAACACCAATTAAAATTTTGATTTTTAAAAGTAAAATTAGCTTTTATAATATAAATTATATTGTGATACATTAATCTTATGATGAGATAATTTTTATTATAAAAATTTGCTAATTATTGTAATGTGTAACATTAATCAGTCACCACCCTTCATTGGAAGATATTTAAGTTATTAATATTTATTATCTATATAAATTTACTTATTTATATATGTACGTACGATCTATTTATGCACTATTTATTTATTTATACTTCTTTCCATATCAACAAGCCCTTCAAATTTCTGATTGACCACCATGTTTTGGTTGAAATTTTTTAAAATGCAAAACAATGGACTTTGCATACATAAAAATATTTCACTCATTAGAAATCTGGTATTAGCATTTAAAGAAAGCACAGAGACATTTGTGAAAATCAGTATTGCCTGCTTCAAGAAAACATTGCAGTAAAAAAAAGTATTTTGGAATATAATCCAAACTGAACTCAAGTCTAGAAAATAGATTGCATTTTTTATAGCTAGTCTCTAGTCTATAATAATTATTCAAAATATTAAATGAGCTAGAGAATGTGGAATTTTACTCCATTCGATTCGCATCTAGTTATCTCACAAAAAGTTAACAAATTAATACCAGTCAAAAAAAAAAAAAGTTCTTACAGAGAAGATGAGAATGTTGCTCTTTGAAGACATCATCGCTGATTGACAAATTTTTTCACCTGCCAGTTGCATCCAATCTTGAGTCTGCAACTGGGTGGAGCCCCCACACACCTGACAGGTATGACATAGACTAACCGAAAATTGCTGCAAGAATTTTTCATTACCTCTTTCTTTTGTTCCCTTTTCTTATCGGTGGAACTTGTCAACGTTCTCATTGAATTATTATTGGATTCAATTTTGATTCTGATTAATCAAACTTTTTTCTTATGTTAAAATATATCTCTTAGAGAGCGTGTATTGGTTTCATGATTATAGGGTTTTATTCAAGTTTTAAATTCTATTTTTAGCGATTGTTAACTCAAAGTAAATTATAGTACTTACCCTTTTATGCTGATTTTATTTGAGAAGAAAAAAAAAACGTGTCTAAATACGTTTCACAAAATATGCATTCTTTCTGTATTTTTTAGAAAGATATCCTCTTAAATTTTTTTCTTATTAAATAATTACTTCACTTTCAATTCATTTTGAAAAGAAAATATTTTTCAGATTTCTTTGTTAGTAAACAATTGATCTCAATGTATACATTGGTAAAGGACTTAAGTTGGCAGCATAATTGTCAACGCTTTAGCATTCAGCTCAGCAGTTTGTCGGTTGGACTCCGAGCTCTGGAATTTGTTGGAAAATCCGAGCATCGGGCGTGAATGTGTGCAGTGGCTCGGAATTCACTTAAATTAGCTAATGTTAAACGAATTAGCCTTAGTGTGTAAAAAGTGACCGTAAAGTGATTAATATGAATCAACTATAGAGAATTTACACGTACTTTGTATCTAATATTTTACATAGATTTGTCTACATCATATCATGTAAAAATAAACACAAATTTGTAATTTATTAATTTGAAAACAAGTTCAGTTCCCCTCTCCCCCCCTTAAAATAAAATGCATTGTAAATGTTAAATCGCTCTGTTTTGCAGATAAGTACATTTTTCTCTGTAAATATCTGGCCTTTACTTCAGTTGTTTGTGTGTTCATTTCCCATCTCGAGCGAACCGGACGGCTAGCGTTTAGATGTTTTGGTTCTGCTGTTCCTGGATTTGAAACCCATTTTGGGTTTCAACGTTTGTAGTGGTTCAGAACCCACTTGAAACTACAAGTCAGCCTTCATGTGCAAAAAAAGGCCATTAAGCGACCCATAAACTTCCTCGGTAGATATTTGTAGCGTTTCGGATTCCTTTTCAAACTGTTTGGCGCATTACATTCTTTTTTGAGTTCTACACCAAAAAAGGCACTCATTCGCTCTGTTTTAAATTGGATGTTCTAGTCGAATTATCCCTCGTGTGCTAAGTGACCGTAATGGACAAAAGATCAAATTAAAAAAATTCTCAGCAATGTTTTATTATAATGACAGACCAACAATATTCTTCTGCAATAGGTGCATTTGATCTAATGCAAATATTAATCTTTGTCATTGGTTAAAAAATTTTTTATTACTTGCAGTTGTATTTTAGCTTTTTAATCATTTATATTTTTAAAATTTGGATTCCGTAAAAAAAAAAAAAAAAACGTCAATTATTTCCGCATAATCCCTGATGGTTTTTTTCCCTGCACCCGTCCCCAGTGTCGTATCTGGTGGCGTAACCTCATCCATTATCTAGCCCTGTCTGTGTGAAAGATACGTGTTGTCTTCGGAGGCAAGTGCCCTCGCACAATGTGGGATCATCACGCTCTGTTCTCTCCTTTTCCCGTAGCGATAAGGCGGCCCCGAAATAATGACCAGAGACGTGTCCCGCTCGCACACATTTTTTTCTCCCTCGGCCTCTCATTCTCGACTTTTCCCCCATTTTTTTTCCTTTCCTATTATCGGAAGCGCTGATTGAGAAGAACTCTGTGAGATTGTGAGGGTGAAAACTATCTTCTTACTTTTCTGATAGCTAGCGCAAACCTTATTTTTTTATATACTTTGTTGGATGGGGAAAAATTTCTCTCCCGCCCTTCCACCTCTCTACAGTTGTCTTTTATGGTGATAAGAGAGAATTCGCGAAATTGATAAGTGAAAAGAAAAAAAAATTATAACAAAGCTGGGGAGTTCATAACCGAAGAATGTCCTTAACTACAGCCCTAAATCCCTCTGCTTTTTTGCCCCTTCAATTGGAGATAATTGAAATGGTCAACCATGAATTAATAGTTAAAGCATGAAAAGATTTTTTTTCTACCATCAAGAATTTCTATGGATGGTCATATATAAATTTCAATCGATGTAAACTAAACATTTTACAACATTTTATCTGAGAAAATATTTTAACACAATTAAATAATTAGTTGAAAAATTGAGTAGTGAATTCTCATGCACAAACCTAAACAAGCAGTTTTCCCGAAGACGCGTTTTTGTTTTCCACTCCAAGTTTTTATACGTGACTATATATATATTAAAAACCTTATTATTTTTTTCGGTATGTTTTCGTTTCTATGGTAATTTGTTATGACAATATTTTTTAAGCTTGAGAAATTATTTTATTTAGTTTAGATTTCTTTTAAAATAATTGTAAAATCTATTTAAAAAAATTATGCTAGAGATTTTCAATATATTTAGTTATTACTTAAATTTACCGATAATACATTTCTTTAAAATTGTTTAAATTTTTTGTTGAGCAACGCTATTTTCGTTCATTAAAAGCATTTTTCCCTATCACATAAAAAAAAATGTCGATTTCCTATGGGTAATTTATATATATTTCTAAATAAGTTGTGGACTTTTTTTAAATGCATTATCTTGATTTTAATAATTATCTGTAGGATTGTTGATTCATAATTATTGATTGCCGAGCCATTGATCAAAACCTAGACACATCTTTGGATTAACACACGTGAAATGCAATTTTGGAGAAAAAGTTGAAGGTGCATCGTCATGTGTCTTCAGACAGTTTTGCAGGTGTAACTGCAATCGCAACTGTTACACTTCCAATTAGCGCACACCCTTCTCCATCGTATTTCTCGACCATGCTCCATTAGACTGTGACTAATTTTGATAAGGTACATAAATCCCGAAAAGGGAGCTGCTCTCCATCCAGCCGGAGATCTTGTTCAGTGTCAGGGCTTAATTGAGAAGCAATTTTTTTGATAAATGTCTCAATCATGATGTGTTTTCAGCGCGTGGAATGACGGACGGTAATTTTATTCAGCTGCCTTTGGGCACGTAAACAAACGCGCAGCAATTACTTCGAATGGACTCGATTTTAAAACTCCCCTAAGTAGAAATGTTGAAGGCATTGTTGCTATGGGGAAGTTATTACAGTTCGTTTCTTGAATACAAGTGATTTTTCTGAATTGCTTGTTCTTTTGTGCTGTGTAAATTTTTTGGTTTGTTTGGGATCGATTTGTTTAGTCATTTAAATTCAGTAACCACTTTATTTTTCAGCATGATAACCATGTGCTGATAAAATAGAAGAAAAACCGCAATTTTAAAAAACGCTTTTGGTCTCTGTTCTAAAAAGTCAGTAACAACATGTATGTATTATAGAATTTTATTAACTCTGCATGTATCAATTTTTTCATAATATAGTGTTATGAAATAAAATCCATTACACACTGGGTAAACTTGCATAACCATCCTATTCATTACTGTTATGTAAAACCTTTTCCATCAATGATCATGATCTGTGTTACAATTATTCATGGGTGTTACAAAAGGAAGTTATAGAATACAGTCCTATGATTGCTATTTTTACAGATAGTTTCAAAATATGTAAGATCTCTTTTCTAGAAATATAAAATTTGTGACTTTTTTGTTGTAATATTTATTTTTAAATGATAAAATGAATTTAAAATATTCAAACTTAATGAAGATAAAAATAATAAGCGTTTAAAAATTTTTTCATTTCAAAATCAAAAATTTTAATGGATAGACAATTAATTATTTAAAATAAACTACAAATTAGACATAATTGTTAAAGAAAAAATTCAAAATTGTAGAATCTTTATGTACACTCTAATTTGTAAAGTTTAAATTTTATGCTTATTGTTCATTTGTAAATAACTAATTACTTTTCAAAATGCGCGAAAATTTTATGATTTTTATCTAAAATACGGGAGGTAGAAAAAAAATAATAATGTTTTAATACGAGAATTAATACTAATTAAATAGATGTTTGTGAAAAAGTGAACTTGTCTTCAAAAGCCTGAGCAAATTATTTTATGTTGATTTTTTTATGTTATGGTTAGTATTTTAACGTCTTTGTATCCATTTTAATTTTAAAAATACTTTATTTGAAAGCAAAATTTTATATTTTTTAAAGTTATTTTATCTTTTTAACAAATATCTCGCAAACTCTTACATACTTTGATTTCTCTGCCCAATATTTATCAAATAAATATTGAAAAAGTTTTAAAATGTTTATTAATAACTGCGTTTTCCTCTTCTGTACTGATTTAGGTTTCTTAATGTTATGAAAAAGAAAATTAAAATTCGATGTTAGTAAAAAAGATGTTTCTCAAAACCATCGATAGATGGCGCACGTCACTAGAGTAGAAATTATGTATTTTTGGGAAAAAAAATTCTATTTGGTTTTGAAAATAAACTACAAGTATTTGAAGGAAAAAATAAAAAATCAAAATTGATTTTTATTGAAAATAATTTTAAATGTATTTAGGAAAGCATTGTTAAAAGCAGAAAAATTTTTCAAAGGAGGAAAGATGACATTCTTAATATACCTATCCGTTTTATCCATAACAACTTCAAATGCAAACATTATTTTTTGTTATGAGCTGAAAGTCACCGTGCCTAGATGCTTTGAATTTCACTTTTCTCATCCCTTTTTGACTCCCCTACCCCACACCATTGTAGAGAATCGTCTGCTTTATTCATATCGGAAAGGAGGAAGACTTCCGGCGGGGGTGCACTCTCCTCAACCGCAGAATCGACCACATGTTTTTAGTTCGTTTTTACTTTCGGAGCGTAGGGAGGGAGGGGGAACGAGGGATATATGTTTGTTGGATTCCTCCGGGATTTTCTTTGTCGGTAGGGAACGTTCTCTGTGAAAGCGTGGGAAAAAATTCTCACTTGCCTCTTTGTGGTTAGAAATCTCTTTCCTGATTAAAAAGCAAAGAAATTGAAGCTGAGATTATGTATTTATTTTGTAAAACCTCGCCATTAGCCATTTTACGTATTGTCATAAAATGGAAATATTTTGGTATTTCATCTATTTTTTGCTGATCCAATGTAAGTATTATTGTGTGTTTTATTTGCAGAAAATAATTGTTCCTTGAGGCTGTTGAATATGCGCACAGAGGAAACGTATCAGTATTAAAATAAATATCTGTTTATAACAAAATGTATTTCAAATTTTTATTTTCCGTTCCCAATCATATTATCTTAGTGGGATAAGATTTCGTATTTTCTCAAATTGTGGATTCAGGAAGGTTATTGATAAAAAAAAGTATTCAATTTGAATTTACCCTAATTTCTTCTCGTGGATGTCAAATTTAAAATAGTTTATCAAATTTTAAGAAATTTATATCCATCAAATTGGAAAAAGGTATGTTAATTTGATGTATTTATAGACTAATGAATCTTGGTATGCAAATTTTTTGAACGTAAGAGAATAGAGCCGTTTCACACATAAAAAATAAAATATTCTAATTTTTATTCTGGATTGTAGAAAACATGTTAGATGAGGAAAATGAAATGTGAATGTCAAAATTTTTCATGCAATTCTCTAGGGTATCAGATAAAAGTAAATGAGTTTAAATTATTTATTTTTATGATTTTAATTTTATTAATAAACATTAGATAATTTAAATGCCATATCATTTAAAAATTATTTGTGGTGTAGTTTAAAAAAAACTAAAGATTCGCAGCCGAATGGCCTACATTATGGCCATAAGTTCTATAATTCGCGAGTTCGAATCCCACATAGTCTTCGTATGTTTCTAATAGTTCGGAGTCCATTTTAAATTGTCGGTTCCATTCTAATTAATCTTCTACCAAAAATTACCGTTGAATAACAAACAAACGAATTAAAAAAATAAACACAAAGCATTACATGTGTACAAAATAAGGAAAGGAAGGGGAGTAAGTTTACTACATTAAGATTTGCGCCATTTTTTCACCTACTGCCTTTCCACCAACGGATTAAGATTTCATTCTGCATGTGCAGGAAAGGGTGTACCTGCTCTCCACCCACCTTTTTTCTTTTTACCTGAGATACGGAACAAAAAAAGTCTGCAAACACAAGAACAGAAGTCGGACACCTGTTAGCTGGTTTGTCGTATTCATTCAACTCGAAAATCGTTTGAGTGCAACAATCGGGGTGGTGGGCGTGGGCCACCCACCCCGATGAGTAAGTGTGCAGCGGAGCGGTAAATTTGTGGACGCTCTTTTTTGTGCAGCGATTAGAAAGGTGGGCAAGCAAAACAGCGTGCACCTGATCGCTGGAGCGGATCGCAGCCGAGCGCTGACTGCGACTTTTCGCTGTGCCGTCTCCTCTGCGTGTGGCTGCCGCGGAAGGAAAGCAGTTGTCGTATCTTCTGGTTCGGCTGCGAGTTGTCGGGAGTTTGTTTACAAAGCAGGAGATATTTTTAAACACCGAATACGTGGAATATTACTTTTATTAGGCTGAAGTAATAAAATTTGTTACGGGCAATGATTGCCTGTGTTATTTTTTGACCGTGTTCAAAATTCTTTTTAATTAAAAATATTCAACTAATAAATTTGATACAAAATGTTGATTAAAGAGAAATTAAAAAGTTTTTTAATTATCTGTTCTTGTAAACTAATTAAAAGGAAAAAATAATGAAACAGTTTAAACATTTTTTTAAGAGTTGTTTGATGTGCAGAAAATTTATATCGTTTTAAATATTACTTAAAACAAGTTTTTAACTACATTAGTTACGATGAAATTAATTAATTTTGGAAAACTATATTAAAATTATATGAACTAATGTATAAGCATTTATATGTTTATCCATAGATTACTTCTTATAATTTGAGATAAAATAATGTTATGTGATTTTCTAATATACAACTGATTAGCTATATTATAGAAATCAAATTATTTGAATTCATGTGACTTTATTCATCAGTACTCGAGATTTTTTGACATTTGATTAATATATATATATATATCTCACAAAACAAAATGTTTGATGTTTCATTGAAGAAAAAAATTTGATCATAATAATGTAGAGTTGAAATCTACATTCCCTTTTCTTTCGATATTCAAACTAGTTTTTTGATAGATAAACACAATGAATTCTGTATGTTTAAGTATTAGTAGCAGTGTAAAAATAACTGATAGTTGAACATTATATAATGCTGTCATTACTTACACATTGTTGCATTATGTGTACATATTCCTTTCTGAGTTCAAGTATGCATTCCATCATTCTTATATGTTTACGACTCATAATTTCAATCTTTTACTTCAGATTTGCATGACATTGTATTTTCCTATTTGAAATAAAAGATATGAACGAATGTAAACAATTTAAATACAAATATATATAACAATTGCTTGTATTTGAGATGCATACACATGGTCGTCATTTTTGAGAACAAACAAAAATAGATTTTTAAATAGTCTTGTGTTTGGCAGAACATAATTTTGAAAAACTAGAAGAGACAAGAAATTCCTTTTATATTTGCTCATTATTTTCTAACATATATATATATATATATATATATATATATATATATATAAACTGACGCTAATTATCAATATTATCGATGATTACTAATTAATGATGATACTAATAACATTAATATATATATTTAGTAATTATATAATTGCTAGAAATAACTTTTGGTTAATAAACTTTAATCTTATTTTGAAGAAAGGATCTTTATATATTTCCTTTCATAAGTTTTCTTCATTCGGACTTTGTCTAATGAAATATGTATCGCAATATACTAAAAGTTTGAATAACCTTTTTAATTTAAATCTTAGGTTGAATATGAATTTTACAATAATTACATTGTATGAATTTATTATTTTGCCAACCTGGCAGTCGAATATGGTTAGCGCTTTTGCCTTTGGTTTAATAGTTAGTGGGTTCGATTCCCATTTCAATTATGAATGTCTATAATTAAATTGTAAGTCTTGGTTTAATTAGCCCTTGTGTGAAAAAAACCGTTGAGCGACAAGTAAATTAAACCAAATCTGAAATCTCTTGATACTTTAAAAAATATTTTACATAAAAAAAACAGTTATAAAATTCAGGTTAAAAACAGGATATTATAAAGTAACCAATGGTTTAGAAAATTAGTACAAAATAAAATTTTAACTTTCAATTATATTCACAGCATTGCAGCTGAAGTAAAAAAGTTAACCAAATTACAGATTGAAATTCGTTACCTGCCCAAGTACTGGTATTACTATTTGCTGTTGTTTTTTTTCTTTGAATCACGAAGAAAAGTTCATTGACGCTAAGGAACCCTTTAAAACTTAATGGAATCCATGTTAAAATAGCATACACGGTAAAATATTATGATGTTGCATTAATGTTAGATTTTACAACTGATTGTTAATAACAATCAAGTTAATTTAATATATTAAAATTAAGAATTAATTAATTTGTAAACATTGGTATTGTGACACATACTTAATTTTTAAAATTTGCTACCGAGGAGATTTCGAATAAAAAAGAATATGAAACTTGAATTTTCTTAAATTTCTTGTTAATAATCTGGCTGATAACATGAGAAGATTAAAACTTGTCTCTGACTGCTCCTACAACTCATTCTTCGGCTGCAACTTTTTGATGAATTAACAAGGAGATTGCTGACACAACTCAATTTTTTTTATTTGTTTCTTGTCGCTGGAACCTTCATTAGGAAACAGGGCGCTCCTAAAAGCGTCTTCATTCATTATTAATAGTATTATCTCTAATAACTCTTGATGAATACAGGATTTTCTGCCCTTATCTGATGAAAAGCATTTTTCCCCCTTCCTTTCTTCCTTCAAGGACGCGGAAGGATAAGAAGAAAAAAAATCCCTCTCTGAGGATATTGTTTATTTCTCGTGTCGCTCATTCATATGAAAACTGTGGCGCGTGTTTTTGCCTATCAATTAACAATTACCCATGACTCGACCTAGATAATGTGCTCACAGTCCAATTGCAGAATATTTCAAGTGGGATAAACAGACGTGACGTCACTTTCCTTTCACCCAATCGCCATTCACCAGTACAACGGCTCAGGAACAAAAGGTTATCTATGGGATTCTTATTTCCCAAGAAAACAAATGAATGAAAAATTACAACACTTCATGCGACGAAATGCATTATATTTTTTGCAATTATGTTTTCATTTCTTTCACTTATCTGCTTGTTATCACAGGAAGAAATATCTGACGCAGATAAAATCTTTCGCAATTAAGAGAAATTCTAACACAATTAATACATTTTCTCATAATTTCTTAATAACAGAGGGTGTGGCAATAAATGTAAAATGTTTTCATCGATGAATGTTACTTAGAAAAGGCTATTTATTCCTGATTAATGAGATATTAAAGGAAGATATGCATAAACATTTGTTCATTTTTTTAAATACTTTTAATCGTCTACAATCGTATTTAAATCAAAATTTGAAATCCTTTATTTGTTGAAGAATGGATGGAAAGAGCGTGTATAATCAACTCTGGTCGATTTTAAAGTTGCAGTTCAAAATTATTTTTAAAAAAATGCTAATCCTAAAGTGTAGAAAGACTTGCGAATACAATAAATTCTTGATTATCTACGATGTCCAAAACTTAATTAAAAAAAGGTATTTTAATGAAAAAATTGAATTTTTTTAAGGATTTTCTAAATGAACCTGTAAAGTAATAAATGAATAATTTTATTTGTCAAGTAGTAAATATCGTTTTGTGACTCGTTAACAATAAATCAATATAAAGTTGTATTTAAACAAAACCTTATTTAAAGATATTTTTGTTACCCTTTTTCATAGCTTTATGGATTGTCCGTGATAGTCGCGCTACTCAATTCCCTGGATTATCGAGACTAAATTATTCATTGCTTTATATTTCTCCTCTCTCTCTCTAATGCTCCGTTTCCTCTTTATTATTTGATTCCAGAGTTTATCAGAATTCTTACTGAAAGAAATGACAATTTGCAGTCTAAATAAATAATTTTTTTAAATCTGTGGGTTCCTATTTTGGCCATAAATCAAATCTTTATTAAAAACTTATTCAGAAATTCTTTCAAAATTTCTATCTCAAATTTAATCATACTATCCTACAATTATAAATACCACATAAATAGCAGTATGTTAATTTCTTGTAATTTTATGTGCTCTAATCACTTTCATTCTCTCTTTATCGTCACTTTTTTTTATCAAATATTTTGTATTTATTTGTGTGTTCTATT
This sequence comes from Latrodectus hesperus, assembly GCA_037975125.1. Lineage (NCBI taxonomy): Eukaryota > Metazoa > Arthropoda > Arachnida > Araneae > Theridiidae > Latrodectus > Latrodectus hesperus. The sequence goes on from CM075850.1 coordinate 84,316,452, forward strand.
GAAGAGTTAATTTACTTACGGATTAACACTTATTACGATTTATAACTGCGCTGAGTGCTCACTTTCCGTAAACTCGTAGCTGAGATTGTTTTGCGATAGAATTAGTAAAATAAATGGGGAAAAATTTTTTTCTAGAAACATATGAAGTTTTTATAATAAAGTTGTTTTAAAAAAAGATTAAATGACTTTCCAAAAATGAATACATTTTTATGCTTTGTTGTGTGTGTTATATAAAGTATAAATCTCTAATTGGCTCTCGAGAACATCAACATCAATTTTTCACTCTCAGAGTTACTAAGTTGCATTACTTTTGTCATTAATTATGAATTGAATTAAGATAAAGAATGAAATATCTCTCATTGTGAATCCAATGTTAAATCACATCCATTCTGACTAACTTTTGAATTGCCTATGCTTCCTACTTGGCATTGTGTGTGTGTGTATAATATGGCATTTTAACAAATAACCAATCAATATATTATTAAAAAAAGTCATACATCTTTTACTCGTTATACATTAAACATAACGTTTTTTAATACAATGAGATATCCCAAAGAGATGGGAAGGAGTATAACCCTGTAAATCTCAGATTCCGTGTTCTTCATCAGGAGTCTAAAAACCGAAACGTTGAAAGGGCTAGATTTTCTCTCAACTGCCTCCTCTTGATTTTTTTTCTCTCGTACCACAGCCCCCCTTCTCCCCCATCACAGCTCTTCTCTCTCTCTCTCTCTGAACTTAAATTATTTCCCTGCCTTTTTCCCAAGTTAGCTGCGTATATCCCGTGTCAAGTAAACAATAGGATGTCTTACCTTTTTCTTCGTTCTCTCTCGTCTTTTTTTTTTTTTTTTTTTTTTTTTTTGTCCTTCTGCTTGCCGCAACGAGCGTTCTTTTCTCTTGTGTGTGGAAGTGTAAATATAGCAAATTAAAACCGAGGCGAACGAGAGAAGTGTGCAGAAAACTTTTTTTGGTGCTTTCTTATGTATAAATACAATCTATTATTTGTTTTGTTAGGTGTACTAAGCCCAATTTAAAAAAATAAAAAAATTCTTTGGTCTCTTGGGTTATGTGAAAATAATTAAAAGTAAAATACTTATAATCTCGTATTTATATTATTAAATTAAGAATTTGAAGTTGCTTCACTTTTCAGCTTATTACACTTGCAGTAAAATATTAGTTTTTCAAAAAAAATATTTCAGTAAAATATATTTGAAGAAACTATTTCAGTGAAGATGACAGAAGAGTTTTGTAATTACAACAGCAATTTTTCGATATGGTAATGTTGTTTGATCTCCGTAAGAAAAAAAGAAATAGTCTTTCTTGAATTGGAATAGTTACAATGAATTTCTAAGACATTTACAGTTATTTTAAATTTTGATTTTAAGTTGAAATAGAGTGATTTATATTTTTCCTATTTTGTTCATCCTAATCATTCATTTTATTTTGGGCAATAATGAATAACCAAGCCAAAACGTTTCACTCCAACCCATTATTTAAAGCAAATGTGACACTTTAAAAATTAAAAATATAAGTAATAATAATAAAATATTAATCGATGTACTAACATTTTTACGAAAATAAATTATTTTGAAATGAAAGTAACGTCTTTAAACCGCAATATCTTTTAAAGTAACGTCGTTATAAGTTGAAAGCTGCTTTATCGAAGCTGATTTTTTTTTAAAAAAATGAATGATTGTATTTTTAAAAATGCATGCACCTATGTTGATAATTTTGTATTTATGCAGCAATGTTATATTCATTGGATATTAGAAGAAAAACGTATTAGTTCCGGTGGAAAGTGAAATTTTTCATTTGTTTCTATATCTAGTAATTAAGAAAATAGTGATTAACTCATATTTAAGATAAGGATTAATGTTATTCAAGCATTTTATTAGAAGTATTACTTTATAATATTTGTTACTTTTACTTTTGTAGTATATTTATTAAATATAATAATATCAAAAAAAATTTTCGTATATGCCTGATTATCGTTACAACTTTCAAAGGATGCTGACTGACAAAGCCTACTTAATGATAGAAGTATTTCAAACTAATTCATATGTAGAATAATAACTATTTGGATTATTTCAATAATTTATATACGTATTGGAGAGGGTTGACGTGTGTGGAGGATTGAGCTTTACTAGTATTATAAGTAGTGCTTCTAAAGAAACTTTTATTTATTTTTAAAGATTTTTGATCAATATAACTCCGGACTATATAAATAAAGCTGATAAAATTTTCAAATGTATTACTTCCAATAATTTTTTCAAACCAGGCAATTTAAAAAAAAATGATTTGAGTGGTCATGTGTATGTAATTTTAATTTTACATTGAAGCGCAATTTATATAACTTTTATTAATTTTAACTATATGCTGAAAATTAGAGTAATTAATAACAATAAATGCATGCAGTAATTTTTTAATGTTGTATATAATATTATTGAGTTATTGTTGTTATAATTTTAAAAACATCTAAGAGAAGGGTCAGAAAAATTGGAATTTTTTACGCATAAACTGTGCTGTGGGAAGGATTAGCAGAGAGCTACAGTATCGTGTGTGGGAGGATTGACCTTTAGTAGTAGAAATATTTACTCCTATGAATGGAATACCGTAGGAACTACTACTGAGAGGCGCACGACCCTCTTTGTTGTGGGTGTTCTTTTTATAGATGGAAAGCTCCACTTTTTTAATAAACATTTCTACCTCGTCCTCAGTAGTAGGGGTTTCCCCCATTTTCGGGGGCCCCTTTGCACGCTTTTTCCACGCGAGCGCTTATTTTTAAACCGCGCACACATAACTACAGTCATGCTCTTAGTATTATTATATTTTTCTTCTCTCCTTTGAAAATATATATAACTCCGTGCTTTCTCTCACAACTTGCGCGGAAAATATAATAAACTTCGCGCTTTTGTAGCGTCGCTTCCGCTTTCTATTTTCAAGGAAAAGGGGTTCCTCCACATTGTGACGTCTTAGCGAAAGAAGGTGACAACAGCTGAAGAAAAAAGCCGTGGAAATACGGCATAGTGAATGCGTTATTTAGTAATAAGTGTTGAGAAAGCGAAAAGTAATAAATCCTTTTGTAATATTGGCAGATATTTTTATTAACTTTAGAGCAAATTTGTGGTAAATATGCTCTTCAATTGGCGGGCTTAGGGCTCTGTTCAACAATTCATGGGTTCGATTCCCAACTCAAGCGTGAATCTTTATAGTGGTTCAGAATCCATTTTCAACTATATGTCTTGGTCTGATTAGTCCTCTTATAAAACAAGATCGTTACGCGACAAACTAGCGAAATCATGTGGTACACATATAAATGAAAAAGATGACGTTATAACTGTAACCAGGTTACAAATAGCAAATCGACCAATATAAATATTATATAACAGATTTATGAGATATTAATAAAAATAGTTAAAGTAATGATTTTTTATTTAATGTTTTTAATTTAAATATTTGTTATTAATGTTTATTACTTCAAAGCGTAGCATGTATTTGCAGCTCATAATTTTTATAATTTCTGTATTTCTTCATGAAGAAAAAGTTTCAGTTGCTGTTAAATGTTAAAGCTACTGTTTTACCTTAATATTATTACTATTTGCAATATCTAATGCATACATTTATTGTTATTTATGAAGGAACTATTGTTTCATTGAAATAACTTTGAAAAATGTCATATATAAAATAAGACTGCAATATTTTTATGGCAGTCGTTTTTAAAGAACGTTGCATTAATCAATATACTATTAAATAAAAAATGAGAATTGTAATTATTTATATTGATTATATCAATATTCGCATCTGTTAGAATTTATTATTGCGAAAGGAAGAATTTGTGTTATTAAAAAATTTTAAATCAAGCAAATATTCTTATGAATATTCTAATGCGATACAGTTTATATCTTATTGAAACAAAATAAATAATAATTAGAAATTTGTTTACATTTTCATATATGAAATATATTTTTCTTATCTCATTTTTTACGATAGGTGTGTAATAAAATGATAAATATTTATGGACATTATCAGATAATTTATATTGAATCATTTTTATCAGATTTTAATTCGTAAGTTTTTGCTTGTTGAATTAAATAAATTTTTTAATTTGTTAATTTATTTAGAATTTCATCCTAGAAAAATGCAGATTATTATGGTTATAGTATTTATATAATAATTTAGTAATAGAGTAAAGAACTAACAAACAAAAAATTTAAATTCCGGTTAAAAGTATCTATTTTATATGAATTCCATTATATAGATCTGTGCTTTTCTTAAGTTAAAATCCTCTAAAATATTCGGAATCTTTAAGTTTGACATAACTGTGGTATCTATAAGTGACAGAAAAACAAATATCAATAATTTTGCATATTCTTTTTACTTCAAAGTTTCTTCTTAGAATTATGTATTTCCTTTTTTTTTTTTTTTTTTTTTTTTTGAAGACAAAAAGTATTTGAGAGACGAAATGAAATTTTAACAAAAATTTGTATTTATGCATTAACAAGTAAACTAAAATTTTTTATATAAATTAATAAATTTATATTGTAAACTATAAGATATTTTTTAAATGTTTTATATTCGTCGATGAAATTAAAATTCTATTTCTTCAATTTTTTCTGTGAGTGTTGCCATAACGTATTTGTTCTTTCAAAATTTTTTTTAAATAGTTTTTTTTGCTAATGTGAAAAGATAAAAATAGGATAAAATATTCTTTATTTATCTAAGGTTAAAAATAATTTAAAATTTTTCAAATTGTATTTTAAAGAAATTTAATTATATTTTAATGCATTTTAGTTACTTCATTTATTCGTAATTATTTTATTCTTGTAAAAATATAAAACGATTTTATAAATGTTTTAGTTTGTTGCATCTAAATAATCAGCTAAAATCGTTTTCATTCTTTCTCTCAATTCAAGGATTAACCGAAAATACATTAGATACAATTTAGGCTTAAAATCTTAGATTGATTTAGGAAATACTATAATTAGGAAATATATACCTTTCTGTGATTATATATATTTTTAAACACTTAATGAATTAAAAAAAATTTTCCCTATCATGTATGTTTCAACATGTTAAAATATCGCTTTTATACCAGTTTTAAATTAATTCAAATTTTACACAATTTTATTTTATTTTATTTTATTTCATTTTTTTCTTTTTTTTACTTTTTTTATTTAGCCAATAATGGCATTTGTATCTGCAACATCATCGGTAAAATTAAGATTGAGTGATTAAATTCTTTTATTAACTTAGAATTAAATTAGAGAAATTTAATTTTTAATTATCAAAAATATTACAATGTAAAAAAACATTCTTCCTGATGATTTGTTCCATTCGATTTGTATTTCCATTTTATAACTAACAATTTTTTTTATAATTTGATTAAATGTAAACGCACTTTACTGCTGTGAAAAAAAAAATTTGTTGTGTTATTTCAGTATAATTATAATGAGAGATTATTGAAAAATCAAACTACTTCAATATTAAAATATAATAAAAACCTTCTAATTTATTTGAAACCAAAATTTAGTTCCGTTAATGTGGTTATCTTAAACTTTTTTAATAGCAACAAATGTGTTGATTTTGCTTATGACGTTGCAAGCAATTCTTGTGACGTAATTACAATTATGCGTGGTCTTTAACCTAGAGTTGTGATGAGTTTGGAGCATACATATGTTCCATGGGAATAATAAGGAACTGATTTGTGTTTTGTAGTAATAAACACACTAATTTTATATACTTATTTTGCCTCGTATTTCACATTATTGAGTTATTATTCATTGTGTTGCAATTTCTTCTAAGATATATAATTTTCCCTCTTCAAAAATCGCCAAGTTGTATCACTCGTCAAGCAAGTTTCTTATGTTAGAGGAGCACTTTAAACGTCAACTTCAGACAAGTAGGCTTCAAAATATTAACTCTTTCTTCGATTTTATGACCGTGCCTCATTTTGGCGTCTGCAAAATGTGTCGTTATAAAAATTATAGCTTTAAGAGATGAATTACTGCATTTCTGGTTGGACAGATATAATGTTCTTGTAAATAATTAAAAATCTTGATTCGACAATTAATGTAAATTAATTATATTTTATGTTTTCAAACAATAAGTTATATGTTCAGACGATAGTTATGGCTGACTTTTTTATTTAGTTGAAAATATCGCATCTGTTCTTTTGTTGGAAAAGATTATGTACTCTTACCCGCCAAAAACAGATAATATTGTAAAACGAAGCAAATTGAAATTTCATATTAACGACTTTTATAATTATAATTTTAAGAATAAAATTAATAAATATGTAGTTGAATAAAATAGTTCATAAATATTTAAAAAAAATTCACGTAAAAGTTGCATTACCAAATTATATTTATTATTGTGTTCGTCACATATTAAACAGTAAATCCTTCTAATTGTTAGGCGAAATTTCTATTCTTTCATTAGCTTTAGAGCACTTATTTCCATAATTCCTTAGTATAGACTGATTCTTCCATGAATAATTTCCATACTTTAAAAAAAGTTCCAAGGTTAATTACTCGTTTGATGAGTGAACTTAAATTTTAAATTCATTCTCTTCATGGATGTTCCTTTTGAAATATGGAAACAAGAATCACGATTGTCTGCATATTTTTACAAAAAAACTGGAACATAAGAATGGGAATCGGTCATAAATCCACTCAACTCCATCTGCATGTCTGTCTGCTTCCGCTTTCAAGGAATAATATTAATAACTTCATTGTGCCGCACAGTTATGCTAATATTTATCTTTACCATTTTAACGGCGTTTTCGGAGCGCGGCTTTCACAAAGAAACAGCTAGTTCGTCTTTGCTGCTGCTCCCAAAAATATTTAAGAATGATCTCCTAAGACTAAGAAAAATGTGCAGTTGTCTTGTGGTGGTTCCCAAATTGCGAGAACTTTTATTTTTTTATCATTATCTGAAGAGTATGCTTTTAATTTTAAAAGAATACAAAATCTACATTTATTTAATTAAGTATTTACATGATTAAGTTTTTTAAATTTATTCTTGGAAATTAACAATAAAATGATCAATAGTTTGTGTAAATTATTAAATAAAACATCAGTTCATCTTGGCGTTATATTATTAATTATTGTGCGCATTGTAATATGCAAATTATTTGTTATAATAAATAAACCAGTAATTTTTAATCAACTTTTTGAAAATTTATTAGAGTGGCAAAAGTAAATTATAAAAAGCTTTATTTTAATTAAATAAATAATTGATAGTCTCACTTAATTTCTTTTCCTTGCAAATTTTTAACAAGAACTTTAAAAATTACTTAACTTGCTGGCTCGGTTATTTACAAAAATTATGGGCCAATAGACAAATACAAGCTGTATTGGAAAAGCTGGTTAAACATATGTCCAACAATTATTTTCTTTTGGGGTATCAGTTAGAATTGTCGAATGTTTTTTTACGTTTTCTCCCTTTTTAAAACGAGCAACTTTCTCTAATTGAAAAGATTGAAATAAGATTTTTTTATTAAATTTTTCTTGAATAAAGAATTACATTTTTAAAGCAAAGGTTTAAAATGACAAAAAAATTATGTAAATAATTTAAATTCCGAAAATGTTACTACACATCTTTAATGATGTCTAATATTGTTTTTCTCAGATTTATAAAAAAGGAGGTAAATATAAAACTTATTCACGGTGGCGGGAAAACAGCCAAATATCTGATACAAGCATGAAACTTACATTTTAGAATTATGCAATTCACGTAGTATCCTTATTTACGAATTACATATATTCAATCAATATGCTTTCAGTTTATTTTTGGGACACAGCTAACTAATGAGTTAACTAATATTAGTTAAAACTTGTGAATTCAATTTAAATTAATTTGTATGTGTTAATTTCAGTTTCGTTTCTTGAATATTTTTCGTGTAACCAATTAACCGCGATAAAGGTGTTAATGTTTATTTATTCCTAATTAAAAGTCAAAATAAAATTTTTTGAGTTTGTTATAATTCAAATCTTCCATATTTTTCGTGTATTGTATCAAACAACTTAATAAATCCTTTTATTTCCACATAGTGAAATTTTTTCCACAAGGAATCCTTAAAACATAAACGAGTGATTCCTCTGTTGGATGACTTTACTGTATTCATATTCTGAAAATTGCTAATGGCTGCTTGATTGAAGTAATAATTATTAAAAAAAAATAAATTGTAGGGTTACAGTAAAGGCAACTCATTTCCCGCAATATCTTTTATCCATAAATAACGCCAGTTACAGGCAGACTAATGAAAAAAGAAAACATTAACGAGTTTAGACTTAATGGCTTATGTCATTCTGAAATTCGATTTGTCTCTAACTTTAAGTGACTTCGCGGCTCACCCTGAGAACGTTTTGGAACTGCAATGAGCAGGGATATAACTAATTCAACAGATAATTTCCTGTTTAAAAAAGAAAGCGATTAAAATAAAAATTCTAGCAAACGCTTTAAGAAAAAAAAAATCTCGCGCTTGTTCAGCAATCTTTTTGTCCGCTTAGCAATCCCGAAGACAAACGAACGAAGAGGAAAAGAAATGGAGTGAATTCCTGCGCTTTGTTTCGTTTCGTAGACCAGTTAGCGAAACTGAAAATAGACGGGATTTGTCGCCAAAATTTGGCATCGTCTTGGCGCCGGCGTGTGACGAGCATTTGATTCTGTCACTGATATTAAGATTCCGCGAATGCAATTAATTCCATTCTATTTCTAAAACTTTTAATTCACTAGGAAGTCTAAGTCTTCAAGAGCTATTATGGCGACAATTTCAGTTGCAGCAAATTAAAAAGAACTAAATAAACGAATTTTGTTTCTACATAAGTTCATTAACAACCCATTGTAGTTAGTTTCATAACACTTATAGATAACTTATATTAGAAAAAATGATTTGTCACAGTTTTTTAAAAAAATAATCGTACGAACTTTATGAAAGTAGCTATGGTCTTCTTTTAATTTGGATTATATAATGAGATTGAATCTTCAGATATGTGTATTAATCAATATACTCTATTTATTCATTGTTACTATTTGTAAATTACGTGACTGGTATTTTCATGATCTTCTTCCAAAATATATTGAGTATCATCTGTATAGATGTCTGTGTTCCTACCCGAATGCTGAAAGTTTTGAGAGGGTTGGCCATTCCTTTAACTCGCTCCCAAAATCTTACCTTGAGGGTTAAAAATTGAGCGTTATGTGTTAAGATTCTAGGTGGATAGACCTTTCTCGGTGTTTTCCTTGGACACATTAAATAATGTTATTACGGCCTATAATATGTATTCCTTCTCACGACCCCGTGTCTTCTGCTAGTATAGAATTTGCCAAAATAGTCCCAGTTTAGCTGTCAACCGTGTCATTTGAGGATGATTTAATGTTATGTAGCTGTTGGGGACAACCACATTACCACACTGGGCAATGGAGCTTAAAATGTTAACCAATTATTGCAGCCCGTAGTCATACTGCAATCACAATTGGTGCAATCAGTAGTTATTACAAAAGAATTTCCAGAATTTTCATAAAGATGATTATTTCCTTACTGAAGAGAATAAAGCTTGCAAATTCTTTGACTTATGACCTTAAACGACTAATGTATGATATTAACTCTAATTTTTCAAATGAAAAAAAGTATGTGTACTATTCAGCCATCCATAATTGGCGACAAGGAACATCGGTAATTTAGTTGCTCACTTGCTTGCTTCCTGATTATATTTCCGAAAAAAAATATATATCTTGTGATGTTTTACTCATTCGGCCACCTGCTAACAACAGAATACGCACAATGGCCAGGACATTTTGTTCTTCACCATATAAAGAAGCGTCACTCTGGCAGTAACTCCAATCGTCAAAGAACTAATTGTCCGGCTATTCTTTCTTCGGAATACAACAGCCTGGAGCCCCTTATGGACACAATGCTAACGAATAGCACTCAACATTCTTTATTATTATTTTTTTCAACAGCTCGATTTTTCTATAGTTTTGAAGCGCTTTTCCCAGTGCTTCTGACCTCTTGGGGAACAACAGGTGGTTTTATTCTTTCCTCGCCAAAGTAATAAAGCCATTGTAGGCGAAATACCCTCTTATTGTACTTTTGGCGTCCTTTTTTTATTTTGATGTGTAAGAATGCGCATTGTGTCTCGTGCCTCGAGTGCGAAACAAAGTTAACCGCGACCGTAATTAATGTGTTTATTATCCCTTTTTTTTATCCTTCATATAGCTTATTAGCCGGTACTGTGGAAACATTATTAGGTATAATACTAATAAGAAATTTTGCCATTGATGAATAGTTGCTCATATATTAATAAAAAAATCTTATTAATGGAGAATCGCGCGCGATATCATTTATATATATATATATATATATAATAATAGAACTCACATTATTTTTATTGTTTCAGTTTTCTTAACTTTGTTAATGTTATAATAAGAGTGGAAATCCGTAGTGCTCTGTTTTCTTTTGATTTATGTTGTAAAAAAATTAAATTTATTTAAAATAATGAGTTTATTTTTATAAGTATATAAGCAGGAGAGTTCGGATTTGTACAAATACCTTTTTATTGTTATCAAAATAAATAATATTAACTGAAAAAGTTTATTTTTGCTTCTTCCGGAATATTTACACACGTAGAAAAGTTTTTAAAAAAATTTCTGATTTCTGGTAGGAAGTTATCGATAGATTTTCGAGCAATTATTTCAACAGATGGAGCTGAAAGAAATGATTTAGGATAAGTTGGTGAAAATTCAACGTATAATAAACAACATAATACACTAATTCGCGAATGTAGATAAAATCTAATTTACTCTTGTCAACACTTAATTTCATATTATTCAAAGATGCAAAATTATCTTGCTTTAAATTTTTTCTGACTTACCAATGGTTATTTATGTTTTATGAATCACTGGTGCGTATATTCTTCTTTCAAGTAAGACTAAAGATATTTTACAATTTTGGAAACTGCAAAATACATTTTACTGATACTGAACTACTAATTAAACTAAAAATATTTAGCCCTGTCTTCAAAAAAGAATCTATCATGTAATTCAGTCATTCATATCAGAAAAAAATTATCAGATGATAATAAAAAAATATCAAATGTCAAAGTTTTTTTTAAAATTATTATTGTTTAAATTAGTGTCGTATTTCAAGATTTGTACTAAAGCCCACTTATTTTAATTCTTACTTGTATTAATTTCGTTACATAATGGTTGATATAGAACTGAATTATTGGATTATTCGGAAAGTAATTTCGTTTTCCCCTACTGGATCAAATTTTTGCTAGTAAAAACCAACCATTTTGAGAGTGAAAACTTGCTACTACCAGAAAGATGGCAAAAGTAGTTACACTAGAAATGAAAATATACAATCCAAGGAAATATTCATTCGTTATACGCTTTTCATTTTTATAAAAAACGAAATGACTTTCCGAACAACCTACTAGAATAACTGAGATATTTGTGCTATTGATAAAGTATTTATTTCGGTTGTATTTGTTCCAGGAGGATGTCATCTAAACGGAAAAGTCCTCCGACTAAATTTACTCCAGACGATCTCAGCAATGGAATCCACCATCATCGAATCTCCTCAGACTTCCTGGATGCCCATCACGCCTCCAACTTTTTCAATACCCCGACCATACCAGAAGTCGAAGAGAACCCTCTGAACCTGCAACAACAACAACAGCAGCCTCAAGAATCGTTGAACGATAATCGACTGCAATATTCTTTCGACGACGAAGAAGAAGACGACGAGGAGGACACAGAAGAGCCCTTCCTGGACAATATGACCTCCTCACCGCCTTCGGACAGCTTTTCGCCCTATCCGTCCAGGCTGGCGGACCAGGACTCTGACAGTACAAACAGTGAAACTGAAGCTAGGACGGAGGGCGCTGTGGCGGCTTCCAATTCCAGTTCTGTCTTTCCGCACACTTCCAGAAAACAGAGACTCTTGCAGAGTGTGTCCGGAAAAGACAGGCACACCGGCGAGTCGGATTCCGACTCGGATCCAGGCTGCTTCAGTGGAAGCGAGTGTGGAATGTCCGGCAGTGCCGAACAAAGGCTAGCTTCTCCTGGACAGTCGAGGCCAGAACCAGTCCCTTCCCCTGGTAGCAGTCACCATAGTGACATGGGAAGCGGGAGACCATCGAACAGAAGGTCTATGGACGATGTGGTCAAGAAACTGACCTCTAAAATGCACAATAGTGCTTCACTCAATGAAAATCCTTTTGGACACTGCCTACCACAACAGACTTTACACGCAGAATCCGGTAGACGAAAGCATACAAATGGGTATGTATCTCGCTATTTCCTAATTCGGTACATTTAAAGTATTGTATTTGCCAACAATTTTACATTATAATTTGATAATAAAGTTCTCATATGTATTTACAAATCTAGCTGGTTTTCTGCCTTAATAATATATTTCTCATTACACCTTGTATTCAGATTAAATCCAAATGACCCCTCTTTCCTTCAAGAAGATTAAGTACAACTCAGAGACTTTCCTAAGTCGGATTAAACTGGCATCTACCCTTCTGACCGATAGGGATTCAGATGGCCAAGAAAAGGTTTGCTGTTAAAGCTGATTAACCGAAATTTTCCTTAATCTTCTGGGTTTTGTGTATTAATTGCAATTTCGTCAATTAAGCCTTAAAGGTCAGTTCACTTGTTAAGATAGTTTGTATTTGTGCTAAAGTAAGCATTGACATCAAACATTAAGATTGTTTGCCTGCTAATATTTCGACAATCAAAAGTAATATATGTGAATGAAAGCAGAAGAAAGCATTTAAGAACGTCTGAGACCCAGAATAATTAAAATTAATGTAATTATTGATGAAATGTTTATTTTCCTAATATAAAATCTGGAATTTGCAAGTAGGAGTAATTCATGGTGTTTCAACTATACAAATAAAAACTTTACATTGTTTTTTCAAAAACTTAAATATCAAATTCTCTTTTCAAAAAAATTCTCGAAGAATTAAGCACTTTTAAAATTGAACATGAACGAATTTTGAAATGATCACTGTGTTTTAAAAATTGTCTTTGCTTAATAAAATTTATTAAATTAAAAATGTAACTTTTTATATTATCTATCGTAAACATGAAGCATATACACTACCAAAAATAATAAGCTTTAACTTTTATTTGATATAAATGCTGATAAAAAATATTTATTTATATCGTTCGGAAAATAAGAATTCTAAAATTCTGGCAACTTGTACGCTTTTTGGCGGCATTTCTTCAAATCTGGTATGCTGGTATCAGATTTGAAATTTAGATTATAGAATTTTTTGTTCCATTACACCATTAGAGAAATGCGAATAAAAAACGAAATAATGTTATTATAAATGATTAAAACAACTTTTATTAAATCAATAAATCTAAATTTAAAAAACAAACAATCTGTGCAATATTCTACTGAAATATTAATTAATGTCAATTACTTAATAAACAGTGGCAACATTCTGCTTTTGTTTTAATATCACAGCTATGAATTTTTTTACGGTGTATTCTGTTTAATTCGTGTAGTTATGAAAAGAAATTGAGATTTTTTATTTTTCAATATAAATTATAAGATTTATTCGTAATATTAAGTTACTAAATTCGTTGCGTATTTATAAAATTTAATTTATGAATAGCATTTTATGTGGTAATAATTTTTTGTAATATTTTAATTAATTAAAATTAAAATTTTTACCTTTAGTCATTGTGTGTGTATAGAAAATACAACTGTTAATTTAAAATAAAAGTGTGGGAAATAAATAAAGTGCATTTAGAACTAAAGAAAACAAATTGCAGTGAAAGTGAATATCAGGCAAATACCATTTAAAATAATTCAATATAATTCAGTAATAAGTAATGAGAATTATTAGTTGAAATGGTATTATTATGAAAAAACATCATGTTAATAATATTTGCCGGGATTTTGGAAAATATTCGTATACAAAAATTTTGCTGCTTGATACTGTATAACAACGATTTTTTTTTTTTTCAAAAATTATTTTCCTTATAATGAAATTTTATTCTAAAAGAATTTTATAACAAAATGTCATTACAAATATTTTTTCTTTAAAATGAATTTAAAAAATGTTTTTTGTACAGAAATGTAATGGAATTTATGATTGTAAACACATTTTTAATGAAAATTTTGCCGAGCTTCTTAGATTTTTTTTCTTCAGCTGATTTTTGTATTATAACTTCTTATTGTATTCACGGCTATAAAATTTATAATTATAAACACTCTATTCGTGAATATTTTACTGAGGTATAATAAGTCTAAGTAATTAAATTTGAAATGGCTTGTAAGTGATGTGCTGTTTCATGCGCTGGCTTTCAAAGAAACACAGCCGTATTATTTCGGAAACACACCTTCATGCTGATAGAAATGTAGTTGAGCAACACAGCTGCTGCATCCTTTTCCATCCCCTGACATGTTGTCTTCTCAACAATCCCTCCCTCACTGGTACTGAATTTGGGCAGACGAATTCTCTCTCTGCTCGGGAGAAACAATAAATTGTGAAAGAGTTCGTCTGCATGTTTCTCGAAATTCTCAGTGATTAAATGTGTATTCTTTTAGAAGAAGAAATCCTCTAAAATAATAATAAATAAATAAAATAATTCAAGATATATTTAAAAAATATCAAGAAATTTTAAGCCAGCACATCAATATTTAAAAATATTTTTTCTTAAAAATATAAGTGAAAATATTGGTGTCTTTCCATCTCCACACTCTGGTAATATGTTTACTTCTTATGGTAATTACTCTAGCTTGTTTGCGATGAAAAAACATCTAGGAATACTTTTTTGCTTTCATTAATTGTGGAATCAAAATATAAGACGAAAGTGAAATAAAATATCTATAAAAATGTAACAAAAGAAATTATTTTATAAGTAAACGATTTTAAATCTAATTTTTCACACTCTTTTTTTCGTTTACTTTTTAAAGTATTTGACGTAATTGCTTATGTAAATCTGGATAGAAAAATATCTTCTCTTTGAAAAATAAATATATTGTTATTAATCTTCGCTTTTTGCTTAGTAATAATTTATTGGGAAAAGGTGAAGGATTTCACCTGATTATTGTTACATTGAAAAAAATCTGTAAGCAAATTTGCATCTAGATCAACGTAATTAAATACATTTTTAAAATTGAATTTATCGGTAAGTTCATAGTCATATAAAATAAATTTGATATTTATAAACTTAAATAACAATAGCTTCTATTCTAGTTTACTTGCCCAAAATCTAACTAAAAATTTTGTCTATAAATTTATTCGTATGGAATATTATCTACATAGCTATTAGTAAATGAATATTTAAAAAAATCTGTACGCATGAAAAAAAATCAAATAAATATGGACATATGACGGACGCTTTTTCTCTTTCCATATTAATAACATCTGCCTACTAGAAAGCGTATTGTTATGTGTTCAAATTTAGAAAACTTCTCGAACTCTATTCAACTTCTTGGAAATAATTAATAACTGTAACCGAGCTCCAGTTTCAACGCCATAACTGGTGGAAAGGGAGGGAAAAAAAGTTCTAAAAGAAGGGATCCATTTCGAGATTTTATAATTGCATCATTAATGACAACTCTTAAAATAGAATGACAGTCACTGGTGTGGACATTATCAAGATGAAAAGTTCCCCCTCCTTTGCCCCTCCCCCAAATTTTCCAACGAATGAATGGAAAACTGAGAAACTGTTAAAATATCCCTTCATGTCGTTAATGCCAGCTCCTTTCGCTGTTTGTCAACAATCGCCACATATTTAGAATTGTTCGACCCTCGGCGTTAATTAGAGGAAATACGAGAAACTTTTTTTTATGTATAAAAAATCGTTTCCAGTCAGCATTCATCATTATTTATGTTGGGATTAAGTACGAGTTAGAAGACGCCTTATATATATATATATATAGTTTGCAATATATCTCCTATATTTCTTGCTATACAATGCCTTGAATCTTGAATCACTATTAAATGACGAGGTCGATAACTGACACTACTGATCTTCGGCTAGTTCAGGTACAGAACTCACACGCCTTCCCTAGGCATATATAGTGAAATGAAGTTATCATGTTTTTGTTTATTACATTTTCGACAATTCGCTTTTGTAAATTAGGAATCACTAACAGCATCGTAACTCTGCAAAGAGATAGAATGACGAGTACGACACACGAGCTATTTCTTGAATTCTCTAAACACGTCATCATCAGTAAGATACTGATTAAAATATCGTATCAACGCAGTTATTTTCAACATGGATCCATGTCTTCAGCAGTCAGTTGAATAAGTGAGCATTCTAACCTTTTGTTTAACAAATTGTGAATGTTATTTCTACCTTGGACATAGAGATTTAGAATACATTTTAATTCGAAAGGTCCCATCGAATTAGTTCTCGTCTGCAAAAGATGACTGTCGAGCGCTAAGCTAAGTCTAAAATACTGCTTACTATATGGTTTAATAATTAAGAAAAAGTGTTTCGAATCCATTACTGTCCAATAAGAGAACATAGAGACTACGTTTCCTGATTATGCATACTGTATAAATGTTTTTTTTTAATTTTCCAGGCTTCCTCCTTTGGAGCATTTAAATGAGGCATGCTGTTTTTGAAAAGCCATCCAATCGTCTTCATGCAATTAAATTGTTCACTAAACATCCTTTTTAAACTAGTTTCGGTACACCCCGAAAAACTCTTAAATTATCGAATAATATATTGAAATATGAATCGTTATCAAAACCACTGAGTGTGTGTGCTCAACCCTTACCCTACTTACTTACTTATTTTATACCTAAAAGATTATATTTATAAACTTCACATCACACTTCGAAAAAAGGTGAAAATAATCTCCTAATATTATAAATTTTAAATGAAATTATAAATTGGATACTGTGATCTTGGAACCACAGTTAAGAAAATTTTCCGAAACTTTGTGTAAAGGGAAATCCTCTGTGATGGAAATACTTTGTGAAAATGAAAGAAAGTGAAAGAGTATATTGTTAAGTTCGCGTTGCATGTATATTTAACTGAAGTCTTGTGCTGCTAATGGTTGAATGATAAATAAAAGAAAAATCCATGTTAGCTGCAGAATTTTATTAAGTGCTTTTATTTTAAAATAGGATAACACAAATGTGAAGAAACTAATTTATTATTTGAATAAATTCATTAGGGTATATTTAATTGTAAATTAAATAAATTTTATTCAACTTAAAGAAAGTGTATAAAATTATTCATTCCAAAAACTCTCAACAATGGAAGCTAAAACCAAATAATAGAGCGATGACGATGCCAAGTGCAGCAACCCAATGAATAGAAATCCATTGTTGTGTGGCGCATGTGACCGCCCATTGTCGTCGAGTCATCCCCTTCCTCTTGAAGCTCCTGTCACAGGTGCACTCCTCCACATCACTTTCCCCTTCCACCCCGTCTTGATGGGTGTGCGTCAATCAAAACAATCAATGCACTTGGAGTAATGCTAAAAAAATAATAAAAATGAAAAAAACTTGTTAACTAAAATATATTTTTTAAACCTAAAACACATAATAAAAATACTCTATCGTTTGAAAACATTAAATATCGTTTTTCTTTTAATCATAATTTAAAGAGTTTTTAAAGGTTATAGAGTAAACGCTGTTTTGTCGTTTTAAAAATACATTATTACAAATAAAACAAAATATGTCATTTCAAAATCTCACAGTTAACAAAAATGTTTTCATTAAATTTCTTATGAGATTTTAACGGCCACTAAAAATAAAATCTGGTAAAAATAATTATAAAGTTTTTAAATAAAATATATATTTTGCTCTTACCGAACAGTTTTAGTCACTTAATTTTTGTCAAATTTAACTTGCATTTTTTTTGTTGTTATTAAAATAGTTAGCGTTTGTGTGATATCTTTAGTTAACTTCTTGCAAAGAAATTTTTAGAAATCATAGAAGTACCATTTTGTCATTGTGGTTCTTACTTGATTCAAAATCAGATCTACTGGATGTTTAAAAAAAAATTTCAAGCCCTATGGTCTAGAAGGGTTAATTGAAAACTTAGTGTTTATAATTTAATATTCGCGGGTTCGATTCCCAGCGTAGAACTTTGATGTTATCTAGAGGGAGTATCATTTTAGACTGTTAGTCTGTCGAATTAGCAAAAAGTTATTGTATAGCTATAAGTAATCTAAAACCAAACCACAGAGTTAAGAAGTTTTTGGAAGAGGAAGAAGAGCCAGGGGATACTGAAACTCAAAATGGAGGTCAAAAGATTAGAAACTTCATCTTTCTTAATTATATAACGCGCATCTACCAAAATATTTTGCATGAGGATTATGTGAAAGTATATTAAATATATTGCAATATATATAGTAAGCTTTCCCAGCAATCCCCACTTTCGGCACTACCACCGCGCTGGCAACTGAATGAATATTGTTTCGCCTCCAGTTCAGCAGCTCATGGGTTCGATTTCCACTTAGGGCGGGAATGCTCTGGTGGATCGGAATCAACTTTAAATTGCATGTCCTGGTTGAATACACCTTGGTGTACTAAGTGCCTATCGAGGGACAGTTAAATCAAACGTAGTTATTAAGAATTGTATTGCAATGTGCCAAACTAATCTCGATATATGGTTACTGCACAGTAGGAAATATTTTAATCAATACAAAAGAATTAAAGAATGGAGATATAGAATATGGATTTGGAGTATTTTTCGGTAGTAATTGTATATCATTAAAAATATTTTTAGTGCCATATTTGGCAACCGTACCATATTTTGTCGACCCCAAATATTTATCAATGCATAACATAAATACACAATACAAATCTATTAATAATTTTGG
Source organism: Latrodectus hesperus (assembly GCA_037975125.1). Lineage (NCBI taxonomy): Eukaryota > Metazoa > Arthropoda > Arachnida > Araneae > Theridiidae > Latrodectus > Latrodectus hesperus. Next base: position 84,335,272 of record CM075850.1, read on the forward strand.
CTGAATAATGTTATTGATTTCGAAAATTTTACAATCAAAAATTGAATCATTACACTAACTCTTTTGATGCTTAATGAATTAAAATTCTGTAATGACAACCTATTGCAATTCTTTTTTTTTCCACCTTAATTCTTTCGAATAACTGAAACATTTTAAATTCTTCGAAAATTTTAATTACTACAATCGTTCGTCGCTTCTCGCATTTTGAAGTTATTGAGTCGTGAAATTAAAATTAATCTCAATTGTTAATTGTTCGCGTTCGAAAGTTTTCTCTTAATCCGCTTATATTAAATTTCGAGGATTTAAGAAAGAAATTTTGGCTAAATCCTCGATTAGTATAACGGTAGTGTTTCCACTGATTTTGTGAATGATTCGATGTTTTTATTTCCATATGCATTGATAAAATATATTTTTTGATTTTTCTATTTAAGAAACAAAGAAAACATCAAATGTTACGCTGTGATAATAATAATTAAAAAACACTTAATGTGTATTCAACGGAATCGTAAAAACTGTATAGTTGTGTCTGCGTAAATTCTCTCTCACTTTCATACTATTAACGTATTCTACGCGTATGGTGCTAGAAATTAACAACTCGGTCTTGCTATTGAAACCGGTTGGCACGTGACAAACATTTTGACAAATATTTTTGTCGTTTTATTGCGGTGTTTATAAATATTTTTCCATGCATTAGCTAGTAAAAATGGCATTGAAATTTTCTTTGTTTTTCAGTTTGATTTATATTTTTGAAACTGTAATTTTTTTATAATTCATCTCATGCAATAATTTTTTATTTAAGAAATTTTATCAAGAAACACTTATAATTAAATAACTAACCGTGCAATCAGAAATTAAAAAACAATTTTTGATTGTATAATTGGTAAAATCACCATTTAGGTTACAAATATTCTAATACTTGTTTAAAAAGGGTTAAAAAATATAAAGAAAACCTTCATAGATATGTGATTATTCGCAATTTTTTTTCTTAATAAATGTTTATTGAGTTTAATAATAATTGCAATGTACATGCTTTATTAAACTATTATATTTTTGCGTAACTCAAAGTCTAGACAAATTTTGTGGATTTTATATTTTATTACTCAAAATATGTGTTATCCAAAATATTGGCATAATTTAGATTGTAAAAAAACATAATTCAGCTTACAACCGAGTGGTTAGTTTTCTGTCCTTTTCGGTTCAAAAGTTCTTGGGTTTATTCCTACTTCGGCCATGATGTTATCAGTAGTTCGGAATCCACCTGGTTCATTCAGACCTCAGTAAAATGTGGCTGTAGAGAGTCAACCAACCAATCAGAATCCAAAACGCTGTCAAACATCTCTTGGACTTTATTCATAATCATTATCCTAAACTGCTGTTGCCGAGCTGGCAGCCGAATGGTTAGCGCTCTTGCCTTCGGTTCAACAGTTCGTGGGTTCGAATCCCACCTTGGGCATGGATGCTTGTAGTGGTTCGGAATCCACTTTAAACCGTAGGTCCCGGTCTAATTAGCCCTCGTGTGCAAAAAAATGACCGTTGAGCGACAAACAAACCAAATCAACCAACCCAAACTGCTATCCGAATGCATATGATCACTCCAACTGGTATCCGAATAGTTAGTATTTTGACCTTCGAATTATCTGTTTGTGAGCTCAATTCTCACATCGGGTGTGAATGTTTAAAATTCGAACTATAAAACTGTTTTACTCCCCAATACTCTCATTTGCTAGAAGTGACCATTAAATGGTAAACCCAAGCTACAATCACCAAACATAATAATTGTATCAGGAATCAATGCTTTTAAAATTTAAAATTCCACAAAAAAATCTATATTTTTTCATTATATTGTTATTATATGTAGAGAAATCGGAGAAAATATGTTATACATTATATATTTCGTTTGAGTGACCACCTAACCGGGACATGCTTCACATCCTAGGGTCCAGGGTCATAAAACAGATATGGGCACTTGGTCCCCCCTGTCGTGCTAGTTTAGTTTATATCATACATTTTTTTTTTATAAATATGACAAAAGCAAAAGTAGTGCACTACGATATTAACATTATATAATATTTTTTCATTATATTATATAAACATAATATTCATGCTTTGTCATTAAAAACATGGTCATAAAATCGAAATTTTGATTGTGTTTTTTGTTCATGATGAATCGTATTACTGCTTACAAGATAATGAAACCTCAAGAAATTCTTATCCTTATTAAAATTAATACATCTGTCTGTTATTCAGTTACGAAATAATTAGATCTTTTAGCTCTTCGATAAGGAGAAATTTAGTATTCAAAGAGTATAACAAATTATAAATCTTGCATAAAAAATTGTTGCTGAACTGAATAAACTCCAGTGGTAAGACCGCGCCCTTCGGAGTAAGTTTGATACTGTTAAGTAATACAAGATGGGTTTTGCGTTTCTTAAATGCGCAGATATCAAGTTGAATAGTTTGGAGTTTTTCAGGTTTTCTCCTTAGCGTTTGTTGTTGGAGTTTCAACGTCATGAGTTTTCAGTACACAAGTTCTATATAAATCAATGAAGTTATATACCAAATGCGACTTTTATAATGCTATTCTTGGTTTACAGCTACTATTTGAATTATTCTTCGTTTAACAACGCTAAACTGTGCTATCTTGTAAATAATTGAAAAAGTTTCAGCTTTCAGAAAACTTGGTACAATGCCTTCAAAATACTCTTAGAATTGTTATCAAATTATGTGTAAGTAATGTTGCTACTTTTATTTCACATTGAAATATCTTTGGAAATTCGGTATTTTAAGATACCTTATTAAAAAATTGGTTCTTCGTAAACTTTCTGCTTATTTTATTTCCGTCAGAATAGATTATTTTTTTTATCAAATCATCCCGAAGCGAGTAATGAATTTTTAAGGAAAAACAAAAGAGACCCGCCTTTGTTTTTAAACTCTTTACTCTTGGTTCTGTCTGTTCTGTAAAACAAGGGGATGAATTCCTCAAAGATGGTTTCCGGTCTGAATTCTCTTCATGTTTTGCCTTTCTTCTCTAATTAAATACTATTTCATTTAAAAAAAAGCAAGATAAAAAACTGCTACTAAATTCAGTGGCTCCACAGACCATATGGGGACCATGGTCTATACTGCCCATGTATGTTATCATGAACGAGAGCCCTGGGGTGCGAAGCATGTCTCGGTTTGGTGCTCAGTTGAACGCGAAACCCTCAGTGTTTAGTTCCTAAGTACGCTTGGTACTCAGTTTTATCGACCCGCTGAAGGGATGGAAGACTGAGTCGACCTTGTCCAGCCCGAGGACCGAACTAAAGATCTAAGTCGTGGGGGTGTGGAGAGCTGCGTTATAAAAACATTCGAGTTATTTTTATTAGTGATTGAAATGATAGCAGCATTTTGTTTCATAATGTAACACACCTTCTGAAGAATTCTGTCTCTCTGATTCAATATCCTAATTTGTGAATATCTGTGGTACAATCTTAATTTCTAAAATATTCATTTAATTAAAATTTTTATTATACCAGCACATACATCCACGATAGAGTAATTGATAAAAAATAACCATAAATAGAGTTCCATGTCTTGTTTGTAACCTCTAAATCAGTAAAGTAATAATTGTTGCGTATTTTTCTCGGAAATCATAATCCAAATGAGAAAGAAATATCTCTTTAATTCTCCATTTGGTGGGTTGTTTTCTACCTTGTTGTTCATGCAGTTGAAATGATTATGACTTTATTTCCTTGTACACCTGGAGTGATCTTCCATTAAAGATTCTCTTTGTCTGCAGGGAGAGCGAAGAGCGGCTGGAGCGTGTCCTGATGGAGAGCGAAGATCTCAAAGTGACCCTGCGGAAGAAGCTGAGCAACGACTCTGTCGACCAGCAGCAGATGCTCACCGACCTCATCAACAGGCTGGAAGAGATGAAGTCGCGACTTGCCCAAGAGCAGCAGCAGAAGGAGGTAAGGCTTTGCAGTAGCTGATGTGTGACTTAACTTAGTGATTTTTTGTGTTCTAAATTTCCCAATCGTAGTGAATTGAGAATTTATTTTCCCTGTAAAAATAAGTGTCAATAATTTTTTTTTATCTCTACTTCTACAATTCAAGGGTTCTATTCCCGCCTCGGTTGTAGGTGTTTGTCGTAGAATCCATCTTAAACAGTGAATCTTATTCAAATTTCACCTACGGTATGTTTCTCATGGTTAGGAATCCACTTTAAACTGAAGATCTCTGTCTAATTAATTCTCATTCAAAAAATGATCATGGAAAGACAAACGAAACCAAAGCTAGTCAAGTCAATCCTTGTGCAAAAAGTGTTCTTATAGTGAAGGAAACTTTTGTTGGGTCTAAAAATGCCGAAATTGCTTATGAAAGTTATTTTTTTAGAGAAGCTTATATTGTAATAACTTATTATATTTAAAGTATTTTATTTTCAAAAGGTATATGTTTCTTCTATGAAGCTTGCTTACAGAGAAATATATGGTAATTGCCTAAAAGATTTCTTATTCGTGGTACTTGGTTATTCTCTGTTAACTATTTCCCTCAGCAAATTATAATTTTCCCCAGCATGTTCTTGTTAAATTTACAATTGACTGTAGTTTACAATTTTTATCATATTTACCAACTCGTGCATTAAACAGTTTTGCATTTTTAAATGTGTAAAAATTATCACTTTCCTAAATTTCTCACCTACAATTATTCGCATTCATTGTGAGTTGATTAAGCTTAAGTGAGTTAGAAGTAATTATATAATATTGTTTTAAGAGAATTAAAAGGTTATTTTATAATTTTTTTATTCGTTAAAAAGTGTCTTTATTACTCGACTACTTTTCGCTTATTCGTTTGAAAATATACCCCTGATATTTTTGTTATAGTTCGTTTTTTTAAATTATTGCAAATTGTGTAATCTTAAAGAGGGGTATTTTTATAATCATCTATTTATACAAATTAAAAAAAAACATAAACTCAAATAAAATTTCGTTTTTTGTATTTGTTATAAATTTTTTTATTTTTGTCTCCCAAATTGTTTGAGCTTAAGCATTGTATCCTTTATTTTTCGTTTCAAATCCTTATTTTTGGTGTTTCATTCTGTAGTTGGTGGTAGAATATAAATCTTCAGTGTCCTATTCGCGTAAACAGAGCCCTGTCTGAAGTCCCCGATTCTGGATACGGATAATTAATTCTGATATGACCACCCCTTTCTCTAACCTTGTCTCTGAATAGAGCTTTTCTTCCTCGTGTTGGAGAACGTTGATGAGGACGGGTTTTCATGGGGATTAGAGAAGAATTCGCACAGGATGAGCATACCAGGATGCCTCTCTCACACCAAGGGATGCTACGCGAAATGCCTCCCCTAATTCCCCGTGTCCGAACAGCTTCCCCCCGACCTCAGTCTGTCACGCAAAAATTTCCAACTCCAGCCTCTGTCGTCTTGTGACAATCATTAGTCACTCTAATTTTCCAACCAATCAATCTAGGCCTGCACCACTCCTCAACGCTTCAGCACTCGCGGGTTATTTATCGTGTCTGCTTCTGTCTCTCGAGTTGCCAAATGTGCATTCGTTTATGTCCTTGTTTCCAGTTTTGGAAATCGACCAGTGGTGCTCAATAACCAAATGGCTTCCACCCTCTTCTTTAAAATGCTTGTTTTCCTCGAAGATTAATTCACGAGTCGAGTCATTATGAATGATGGATGGAATAGGAAATGAATTAGATTGATATCACCTTGTAGAAGAACCAATTGCTAAAGCGGAGGGCACAGACATCTGTTTCTAATGGAATCAGGAAGTGACCATAACTGTTGTGACTAGTAGAAACACACTTTATATACATAGGTATATTTTAATTCACTATAAAATAATGAATTTTAATTTGACTGGACCTTAGCTGTCTTCGAGCCATTAAATGTTCACTTGTTATGTGCTTGATCCATTGCTCAACACTAAAACAGCTCTACAACTAAGTGAGCAAATCCTTGTCTCTCGAAGTTTTATTCATCCCTGGTGCTCAGGTGCGATTGCCATTGTTGGATGAAATATATCATGAAACGTATTTTCGAGGCCATCAAAAGGTGCTTTTACTTGATAGCTGAATGCTTGCTTTTCCCATAGCCCATATCTAAATATAATTGCTACTGTTGAAGGAAATATGAACCATATTAAATTGTACGCACCTTACAATTGAAAATAGTTAAACGTACAAAAAATAGAATTAAGATGACCATATAATTGCTCAAAGTTCATAATGCTGTTTCAAAAAAATCTAAAATATTGATTATAGATAATGCTTTAGTATAATATGTTTGGGCTAAAAAATAAAAATTTTGGTTTCTCTAAAAACATTATTTATGATTTTGGATGTAGAGCACTATTGAGAATATAATCAAAAGGTGAATTTATATATTTTATAACTGTGAAGTACAGTGAAACTCAAAATCTCTGGAAAGAAATAGTCTATTTTTTGTTCCCTTGCAATTGTACTATTCTATTATTAGCTTTTTCTTATCTATCATATTTTTTTAATCTCATTTTTGATACCAAATTGGATTTTATGATAAACAGACTATATTATTTTGTTCGTTACAATAAATTTTCCAAAAAGAATGGAACTACTTTCGTGCAGAGACTTACAATTTTTAAACTCTTAGGCAGAGTTTCGCGTAGAATAAATGGGACCCTGTGGAATGATGTTTTCACTTGAGTTCCATTTCTTGTAACGGGATATTTTGAAAAGGGTATCAGCTTCCTCTCTTTTAGCGCTATCCCCAAACAGTCATAAATTCTTTCCTTTTTTTCTCCCCCTGTGCTTTGTGAACCCTCAACTGCAACAGGTGTAATAGCCCATTTCGGGGATTATTGAGGAAGTGGGGGTGTCCTCTTAGTGATGTATATTCTTTTTGACCTTCCCCAATGACATGAACTGTCTTCTTTGACTAGAAATGCGCACTAGCTTTTGTAATAGATTTTGAAAATAGATTATATTAAATAATTTGTTTATTTTAAAAATATTTTTCAAATCAATCACGGTATCTTGTTTTCTCCAACATTAATGTCATTTTTTGGCGGTATGAATCAGTTCTAGTGCACATAACCAAGTTGTAACCGAGTGGTTAGCTCTCTTGCCTTCGGTCCAATAGCTCGTGTGTTCAAATCCCATCTGGCATAAATGTTTGTAGTGATTTGGGATCTACTTTAAACCGCAGGCTCCAATCTAATTAACCCTTGTGTGCAAAAAATGACTGTTAAGAGACAAATCAAACCAAACTAGTGTACATGTTTGCTGAAACGCCAAATTTCAGTTGAATGGGGTTCGTCTTTACAGCGTTAGGTATATTCCTGAAAAAAAAAAAGTAGCATCAATGCAAACACCGCACTTGAGGAAAAACTTTTCAAAGAAAAAAAAATCCATCAAAATGCTTAGAAACGTCGCATCAACTTAATCGTCACACATATTTAAATTGGGTGTAATACTTTTATACCGAGAAAAGTTTCTCATAGTATAAGATCTTAGCTAAGAAAATTGCATGAAATGAAAACATAACTCAAAACTAAAATTAGAAGAAAATGATAAAAAGGCATGCAATTCGGTTAACGAATGTATACTTGTATTCACTCACTAAAAGAAGTTAAAACATAGTATATTTAGTAATCCTACGATGTTATAAATTATATCACAACAATGAGATAAACTAAATAAAGTATTTATTTTTGTGTGGGGGAGGGGGCAAAAGTAAAATAAAATTTTACTTTTGCTAACAAGAATAATTTCGTTTTTTATAGTTTGAGTCTACCAGCCTGTTGTATTCTTTACTGTATAATCCCTTTATATCGGAATGTAACTGCAGCATTTTTGAATCGTCATCGTTTTTATCGATTTCCATGTACTTACTGCTTAAGAAAAAAATTACAAAGCTTCAAATTTTTTATACTAAATGTTAAATTTTATATTAAAAAAAATGTGAATGTCGAGGCACCGAAAAGCGTATGTATTTATGAATATCCATAGTGAAGCTCATTAATTGTACTGTCTTTTTTGTAAGCAAACTTAACATTCAGCCTCACGCCTTATTTAGTAGTTGCCGTTTTCTTCAAGCCCTCTTGAAAGGCTTGAAGAGTGAGCTCCTTCTGTGGGGTAAGACGACAGACGATGAAGATTTGTCCACCCCAAACGATCACAAAGAAAGTGACGCAAGCGAACGTGGGCTCTGAGTTTGACACACAACAATGCAAGGCGCAGACTGGCAACGCGCCCGCCGCTGGGGGTATCGCTTAATTTATTGGAACACCCCTTTCTTCACCGACATAAAACTTGGCGGATCGTCTGCAAGTCACTCTGGAGGAATAATAAATCTGGTGCCTTTTCCCGAGTTGAGAGGATCTCCCGTCTTTGAATAATGAAGGCGTGTAAGAAGATCCCGGGAAATGGTTACATTGTTTCACTGGGGTTGTCCCTTTCTACCCCTTCTCTCTTATCTCTCAAAAAAGAATGATTTAATTGTTCGTTTTGTTATATTTCAGTTGTGTTCCTCCGTTATTATCTTGTGTTAAGAACTTTTAAAACTACAGTGGGAATTGGCGAAAAACTTTTATAAAAAGTAAAAGGAAACTTTTATAAAAAAAAAAGTTAAAGAAAGTTCGTTTTGCGCCAAATTTTTATTTAATTTACTTTATAACAATCGATCGATCTATTTTTACTGGTATTGGAATAATATTTTTTAAGTAAATATAATAGTAAATATAATATAATATTTAGTAAAAATTTATAATAGTAAGTAAAAATTTTTCGCTTTTTTTAAATTTATTTATTGCTATGCATTTTTAATTGTGATGAAAAATCATGACTCTTTATCATTAAAAAATAAAAATATAATAATGAAAAGATGGTTGGTTATTCTCCAATTTGCAGTTTTTTTGTAGGTTTCTTTACTTATTACATACGCATATCTATAGTAGCATTGTGATTGTGTTACTTTAGATACACATTGTGAGGATTACGCACACACACAAATTTTATAAGAAGAAATATATCACATTAGCTTCTAAAGCCACCTCTCTTCCAAAACGCGTATCAACAGCCACATATTCTGCCTCTCAGTACAGCAGTTCATGGATTCAATTCTTACCTCCGATGTGGATCTTGGTGTCTTTCGGAATTCCTCTTTGAACTAAAGGACTCATCTGAATTTACTTTTGTTTACAAAATCCGATTGTAAAACGAAAATACCTTAAACCCACTTTTTAACATTCTCAAATCAGTCTTGTACTGAAGATTAATGTTTGTGGATTAGTTATTTAATAATGCTTCAAGCATAAAAACATTCCATCACAAACTAGCAGACTACAAAATTTTTTAAATTGTTTTTGCTACAAATAAATTTTATTATTAAAATTACTTATTATTCTATTGAGGATTGTTTCGTGTAAAAAGAAAATCCACTGATGGATTTTTTTTTTACATAAAAAAAGTAACAATTTATCCGAATAGTAACATTTTACTCTATCATGTGCGAAAAACATAAAAATATTTCATTTTTTTAATACATTCATTAGCATTATATTTAAATTAACTCGAAAGTAATTTAAACATTTGTGTGTAAGAATGGAGTAAGGAAATATTTTAATTACTTTCATAAGCTTTGAAATTGAGATGAAATTATTTGTTTATTTATTTAACTAAATTGCATATTTTTTATCTTTTGAAGACCGCTGCTTTGTCGATAGGTTTACATTTTTTTCTATGATAATTGTCAGCACAATGTCATTAAAATATTTCCGCTTGATTCACTTTGTGCTTAATTTGCAGATGTAATTTACATTAATTTATTCTTTTCTGTTGCCAATTCATTATGTTTTATTCCCTCTTGTGCGGCGATCTGTTATTCTCTTTTCGTATGCAGTGAAATAGATTTTAATTTTTGAGATGTGAAAAAAATGTGTTATTAATATCTAATTAAAGAGAAAAAAACTACTTGATTTCTAGTGAAACCGTACTTTCTTAAAATTATCTTATTAAAAATTTATTTTGCTTTGTTGCTTTACTCAGACTATTTCCTATTTTCCCTAATTTCGTTGTATAATTTCCCTAATTCCGTTCATAATTATATAATACTTCTGTTATCTTTTTGTGAAATGCCCTAAAAAGTATATATTAGAAAACAATTACAACTACATATTTAAAAATCTCTTTTTTGTTTTTTATTGAATGCTTGCTTTAACTTTTTTAAAAAAATTTATGTAAAGGCGTAATCGTGTTCGAAAAATACTCCTTCGATTTTTCTAGAATAACTTTATTCTGCATTATCTGAATTGTGAAGCGATGAGAATAACATCTAACAATTATTTTCAAATATCTTAGATAAGAAAGATAAATTCGTTCTCACCAACAATATGATGCTCGTTTTAAAGAGGTACGTATTAACGAAAATTGACTTTATTTACATTCAATGTTTTTGTGTCTCTCACATTTCATTTATTGCATTATTTATAACTGGTAATGAATTATTTTTTTTATTAACATCACACACACACACACACAAAATATGTACGTCGTTAGATCAAAAATTTCAAGTTATCTTTTCTAGTTTATTGAAGATAAATGTATTTAAAATTCAATTTTTGCATAAATTATATTTTAATCAAAAACAATGTTAAATCTATAATATCGAGAATTTTCCCGACAGATTTTAATCCCCAAAAATACACTAATCAAAATTATGTAGGTTGGCTTGGCCCAAAAATCGCATGTCGTGTTTTTATTTAGTAATAAATTCTGAATTTATCAATACTATATATAATACATGAGCGTTAGACGAGAAATAATAATAAAGTTGATAAGAAGGAAAGAATACATAATCTCTATACACATATGCACAATTCTCCACTTATCTGATATAGATCGTTACAGATCTGATACAGATACGTTACAGAGCACAGGATATAATTTATTTTAAAAAGAAACATCCCCAAACCATCCTTACCGCCTTGGAAATTCGAATATCTTTTGTAATCACCCATTACTGGGTCTATTTTGATAAATTTTTAAGAGTGTGCATACATTAGTTATCTCAAATTGCTGTACAAACATGGTAACAAACAATTAAAACTCAGAATAAACATTACTGAGAAATTTGGATTCTAATCCAGAGAGGAGAGCGCAAGGCACTATCCTGCTATTTTTTTTAATTAAAGAATACGCAATCCAAAATTTCATTAATTGTTTGGTAATGAAAGCTTGCGTAGTCTAGAAAATTAGAAAACAATTTTTTACCCATTAAAAATCTATTTCGGCCTCTTTTCATGCATTTTTAAGTAACCCGAGACTTTTTTTGTCGAATTGGAAGTGAAGGAAATGGAAGAATTATCGTTTGCTTGTGAATATTTTTTCCGTTGCATGGCAGTAGAGGAACTTTTTCTTAAAAGAATAACAATTAAAACAATTAAAGTGGCAGTATGGGGACCAAGAATAGGTGGGATTTTAAATTGCAAATTTTTATTTAAATATAAAAAAGTAGATAAAAAAGAATAAGTTTAATTTTCTATTTTGTTTTTTTAAGTCAAGCGTTTTATGTTGTGGCCTCTTGTGCCCAAAAATAGGGGATCCTTAAAATATATTCCTTTCTCATAAACAAACAGATGGTTTGGGCTAAAAATTCCCGGTTCCTGTCTATTGTTTCGAGTCTCGTTAAAATAAGTGTTTCTTCTTCCACGTCCTAGGCAGAGTATTTTACAAGGGGAGAGATATGTTTATTGTAGTGTCTGGGAGAAAGCTGTGCTGTTTTACGCATATCTTTATGCGAACGATCGAGTTAAGGAATTTAAATATATTTTTTAGTTGTCACCGAGATATCTGCCCTCTTTTTTCTTTCTTTTGCTGGAGGATCGTGAATCAAAGTGATGAAGATGCTTTTCTTTATAACGATCGCCTGCACAGTTATCGCTGAAAATAACTGTATTACGAAAGTAAAAATATTATTTTGGTATCTGTCACTTCATCACACCATTAAGTTTCAAGGAATAACGGAAAAAATATTTTTCTCATATATATTGTATTGTTTCAGCACCATTAGCTCTTTAGAAATATAACTTTTTTTTTATTTTTTCTCATTCTTTTTTCTTGGATTATAATAATTCTTTTTGATGTATCATTTATTTTATTGAATTTTTTGATAATGAGAATATTAAGTTTTTTTATTGAGCATAAAAGCAAGTGTGCAAAAATAAGGAATGTGAGTGGAAATAATTTAAAAGTTATTGTTTCTTGTTTGTGAATATTGCGTACGGAGCTTTCTCTAAGATTTTGTTACCAGTTTTTCAAGAAACTTTAAAACTTCTAATTCTTTTTTTAAACTTTATGATTACATTTGGCAGCTTTTAATTTATGTTTTATCCTAAATATTTACTTTCAATTGGAAGTAAGTTGTAGTTTTTTTTAATCCTAGCGCAACTATCTTGTAAATTCCTTAATTCACAAATCTTGTAGATCTTTTAGTTCACAAGTCTTATAAATTCCTTAGTTCAAATGTGAATAAAATGGAAAATTCTTTTTTTCCTGTTTATCATGGGACTTATGCGGACCTTCTAGCTAAATCATACTTCAGTACTAGATATTTATCTATGACTGGATTCCTCTTTACATTCTATGTCCTAGTCGAATTATTTTTTATACACAAAAATCGTATTAAATGAACCAAACTTGGTGGTTATTGGTTACTTTAAAAGCCATGTCTCTACCATTTATAATAAACAAAGTTGTATCTTACTTTTATAATTTAAATTGAAAAAAAAATTCTGACAAATGTATCTGCTACGGGAAACTAATGTGTAAGATTTTTGGTCAAAAGTAATCTTCCCGTTGTTCATTCCCTTCTGTTGACCTTCATTTGTCCGGGAGTCTTCTGTGGTCTGGTAACCCCTGAAACTCCAGGAGATAAGGAAGTTCATGTTTCAAAGAAAGTGGCAAAAGGATGCATTTTTATGGCAGTCATAAATTTAGTAGAACACTTACTTTTCTGACAGTGTTCCTAGAATGCTGTGTCTTGCAAAATAATTGGCTGAGAACATGTGCCATATGAAGTGAATAGCCATTCGCCCTCTGGACTTGTATTCACTTTGAGTATCCACCAGAAAACATTTTGTGCTGTCCTGTTTAGGAGAGGAAATTTCCACTGCTATGATTAAGGTAATTTTAGTTTAGAATTAATTTTAATACTAATTAGTCTACAATGGAGTGATTCAAAATTATACATCTTCTATTTAAAAAAAATATAAATTGTGTATGGTATGTACTGTAATTTTATTTGCAACATTTTTTTACTAGATTGTATGTAGTTAGTCGACGCACATTTTCAATTTTAGCCTTAAAAATTTCGCTGAAATTATATCAGAAATTATCAAACAATATTTATGTTTATCTAACAATAATCCTTTATTAAAAAAAACTAAGATGTGAAAACAAAAAATAAAGTACTTGTATGTACTTTTAAATCTGCAGTAAAATTGAATTAAATTTCTTTAACTAATATAATAAAGGTAGAAAAATTTTATATTAAAAATTCTCCCAGGAATAAATTAATGTTGAATATATTTCAACTAAAGTAGATTTTTCGTGAGAGTACTCGGACAAGGATGCTTAAAAAGATTCATAACTGTGAGTCCGGTTTAATTCGAAAAACGAGCTGTTCTGGTTTTCAATACAACGATTGGCGAGTTCAATTACCACTTCGTCAAAAATATTTGTAATGATGTAAAATGAACTTTTCACTCGAGATAGTGCATGTTACCACCTTATGTCAGACTGCATAAAATATTGCTAATTGGGTCTCTAGATTTTTTTGCGGAGACTGTTGGTCCTGAAATTAAATTAGTCCATTTTCTGAATAAAATTATTAAAAGTTGTTAATAAACTAATAGTCTTTACTCCCTAAAAAATTTTGAATTTTAATTTAAATATTCAATTTAATGTAGAACTTCAGATGTACTCACTTTAAATATGAATAAAATGATACCTTATAAGGCACATGAAACATGTTGTTAAAAGATGAAAAATGTGATTTAATAAAAAAAATGACCTAATGAATGAGAAATAATTTAAATAGCTTTAAAAATACTAATTATGCGGATGGAAGTTCGTAATTCTTCGTAAAATTTTTCAATTTGAAAAACTCAGCGTTTCACATTGTGCAATGTAGATATAATAATGGTGTGCAAAAAATATCAAAATTTGGTACATTTTCTCATGTTTCGTGCTTTTAATCATGCACCCATGCCGTAAGCAGTGTACTCCAAGAAAAAAATATTAATGAAAACTAAAATGATCTATCGTTAAGATAAATTAATCGATTCATCGAAAGTGAGCAAGAGGATTCTAACGACCTCCAAAACCGTATTGTCTTCTTTAGCGCGCAGGTGTTTTATTGCTGATGGAGGGCGCAGCTGGTACTGATCAATGCACCCCCGCTGTCAGACAATAGCTGCTGTCTTTCTGAAAGACAACCCCAGCCACCGTATATGGCACTGTGCGGCGGGAGTGGGACTCTCGGCCGACACTAAACACACTTTTAGGTTTATTTCGAGAGTTTAGTGGTCGTTCGATAGGATTTCTCGTCCTCCCCCAACCACATTCTGTTATTTTTTAAGTTTTACTATTTATCTGCTTAACTTTTGATAGCACTTTTCATTCGCTTGATTCTCAAGTGCACCGTTATTGATTTTCATCCAATATGAAAATACCGTAACCTTCCCCGAACTTTTTTTAACTTGATATATTTCCCTTATTAATATATTTTTGTAAATGTTCAATATTTCAGATACTTAATACATTGTTTTAATGATAGCTTATGTATGTATGTATATATATATATATATATATATATATATATATATATATATATATATATATATATATATATATATATATATATATATATATGTATATGTATGTATGTATATATGTATATATGTATATGTATGTATGTATATATATATGTATGTATATATGTATGTATGTATGTATGTATATATATATGTATGTATATATATATATTATGTATGTGTATGTATATATATATATATATATATATATATATATATATATATATATATATATATATATATATATATATATATATATATAATATTTACACGTACAAAATGAATGTATTTAAGTGAATATACAAGTGAGATATTTAAATTAAATGTTCAAAACTCAAATATTCAAAATATTTTTTTTCCTTAATTTGAATGCTCTTTTATAAAATAATCAAAAACAACACATTAAAAAAAACTTTTTGAAATTAAAAAAATTGTTTGTCAGGAATATCGTTAATCGATATATATTTTTGAGATTGTACATAAGTATAAAATTTACTGTAAATTAAATCAGTTTTAATTAGTCGTTAAATTAAATTAGTTCATAACGAAATTTTTATAAATTTAATTCGAATTAATTAAATTATTATAAATTTAATAATTTTTTATAAATTAATAATTATTAAATCAATTTCAATTAATCTTTATGCTAAGTTAAACATTAATGTATTATAAACTCTAGTTTATAAAGAAACTTCTATAAATTATATCGAATCAAGCATATATCAGTTAATGGTACTCCTGACAAACAATTTTTTAGATTCCTGTAAAGTTATTTGTTAAATTTTTGCTATAATATGTTTTTTATAAAAGATGATTCGAACTGAGAGGGAATTCAGAATATTCGATTTTATGAATTTCGAAAAATCGAAGATTTCCCCCACCACTGTTAACACCACATCTCCAGAACTATGATGACGTTTAAAAAGTTAACATTAATCATCTATTTGAAATTCTAGTACTTCTTGATTTTAAGAGAGAGAGAGAAAAAACAGACTAAAGTAACTAAAAACGAAGACTTTCGACTTCTATTTGTCGAAAAGGATGATATAATTTAAGATCTGCACAAAAAAAGCATGTTGCGAAAATTATATATATATAGTGTGTAATCTTTTAACATCTTTCATATAAAAACTAATAATTGAATACTGAAGTCAGAAATTAATATGTGATCTGTTCTAATTTGGCGATATTCTTGTCGTTTTGATTGAGAATACCATGAAAGTTAAGCAGTAACGAAAATCCTTATTCAGAAAGTTCGTCCCCCCCCTAAGACAATTTTATCTGTCGTTAATTTACCTTGAAAACGATTGGGAACGCATTGTGAGAGGGAAAAATGCGATTAGATTTATTTCGTTCAGTTAAGGAATCACAGAGTCGAGACTTATAAGTTCTACCGAGGGTCGTCCAGGTTTGCCCTTTTCTGTCGACCCCGGCCATTAGTCTTCATGATTAAACGACTTTCTACTCACCTTCCTCTTCGGCATCTGTTAACATTTTGTTTCTCGTCTGCACGGCACTAAGTAAGAAATGAAAAATCAGTTTGTCTCCTGTTTTCTATCAACATTTCGACAGGGACCGTCATCTGTACTTCACCACCCCTCGGATACGATACTCCCACCATATTTTCGCCTGCTTTCAAATGTTTACATCACCTGCTACTTCAAACGATCTTTGAAATGTCGTCTAGCAAAAGTGACTTAGCCCTTGTTCTATAGACGAAATATATTATTTAGTAAAGAAATATAAACATTTTTTATTTCAAGAAATTGCAATAAAATGTATTGAATATAATTCGGCATTCACCTTTATTTAAAAATGTTAGCCGTTTTATTTTTAATAGATAATATTCCAAAATTTATTTTTTTATATAATCAATAAAATCTTCATTACGAATACGCTTTTCAAATCTTGCGTAATTAGTTTCCAAAAAATTTTTACTTAAAACTAACTATATTTTATGTTATTTCTTAGTGAAAAATAATTGTGCATGATTTATTAATATTAATTTCGTTAATAACAAAAAGGAAAGCTTTTGTATTGATTACATTGTCGTTCAAGTATTTGGTCTCTTTCAGTGGATTTTATTTATAAACTACAAATGACGTGGGAAGTTAACCAGCAGTTAAAAAAATTAAGTCTCTATTATTATTTTTATACTACTATTATTTTAAAATCATAATACTCTACTAATTTTTAAAATTATTCACGAAATCATACCATATTCATACTATTCAATTCCGTGGTTTGTATTTTTTAAAACTCTATAAATGTATTCCTTTTCAGTTTTATTTCACATCAGTATCTTTTTTTCAGTATTCTTTATTATCTCCTACTTTTGGTTCATAGTGGTTTATTATTCCTTTTTCACATCTTACATAATGCACACTACTTTTGGTTTTAAATTCAAGGAAATAACCAAAAAGAGATGAATATTCCATACCCTAAAGTGATAAAAGACAGAGGGAAAAATCATGATCAATTTTCTTTTCATTGCACATCTATGGTTTTTCAACTTTTTTTTGTAGTTGACACGAGGCTCTATTCCAATTTTCCTACAGCTGTCAATTTCTAATGTTCCGTCCGTTTTCCCGCCTCCTCCACTGATTCTTTAAGCTCTTCGAAAATGGCGACCGCATTGTTGACAGATTTCGACCCATATTTTACCAAACCTGTTCTTGTTTTATAACAAAGTTCTTTTTTTTTAAGTTTCAGAAGAAAAGACTTTTTAGAGAACACTATAAAGTTGAAAAAATGGAATTATCATTATTGATTTTAATTACCCTAGTTATTTGTTTGTTTTCTATGGAAAATAAATCATTCCTTACCGTATCCTATTTACATGCCGCTTCTGAGATGATCAACGACCCAGTCGAAGCGTGTGACCTCTAATGGTAAAGAACAAAACTATACGAATGCCGTGGAGTTCACGTTTATTTTAGAGCATAATAAAATATAGATAAGTTACAGATCTTCTTTCTATGATTGGCAACGTCTCCTGTTAACGGTTTGAATAATAATTATCATTCATGTTTGCACTTGTTATGTGATTGTACCACATATGAAATTACGGAAATTCTTAAAATTTACTTTTGAATGTTTTTCCAAGTAGTTAAAAGAAATTTTTTTGTCAAGAATTTATTATAACTGACATTATATGGCGGTATCTTCAATCTAAATTGCTGTATTAATTGTAAAACATTTATTCAATGTATTTTCATTAAATTTTTTTTTAATATTTTATTATTTTGTTAATTTTTTCGAAAATACTGGTTTTTGAAATTCTAACAACAAAATATCGTCATCTCCCCAAAAATATTACATTCAGACTTCAAAATTTTCTGGCTATTAAGTTCTTCAAATTTTTTGTTTATTTTTATCTTTTATTTTAGTTATTTATTTTGAGCTTATCAAGATAAAAAAAAATCCGTTTTATTTAGTAAAAGTTAAGCTCAAGATTTATCGTTCCATACATCACCATAAATTATATGTGTATAACCCTCTACATTACATTAACGAACACCAATATGAAAATTAACGTAAACATTAATTGAAATATCTATTTGAACATTAATTATGATTGAGAATGCTACATATGGACAGAATCTTCTGGGTTTTTTTTTTTTTAAGCTTAATTTTTCCGACTGTTAATTTAGCCATCGTATTGAATCCATCATTCGAAAGAATGTGCTTGTCTGGCAAATGAGTCCTGTTCTGAATGTGCAACAACAACCATCTTCCAGATTGTGTGTGATATGCTTTCTGTATTAATTTTAGATTCGTTATCCCCCCATGTTAATCAGCGATTAATTATGGCATAGTTTAGCGGCTATAGACTCCTAATAAGAAGCATGGTTTTCAAGTATTTCATGGGCAGTTAATCATTCTATGCTTTCACGAGGAATGAAACACTCAGCGATTAAAAATTAAGCAGTTATGCGCATAATTTATGAGTTCGAGCGTGTTGCCATTTGTGATATGCAAATGAATAAAACGTACCTCAACATCTTTACGGTGCCGCACATGCCACGTTTTTTTAAAGCTGATTTTTCGAACTCCAAAGGTTATTGATGCGGGAAAGCTTGAGGACAAACAACGTAAGTACGCATTCGTATTTCTGGAAGAAAATGTTTGTAAATTTTTATGATGATTTACATATTTGTTCAAAAAGTAATTGAATATTCATTAATTTTATTTTTATTTAAAAAATAGTATTAAGTTACAGTTCTAATAAAATTTTAAACCAATGATATGAATATTTATTCTTGTTTAAAAATGAAAATCGCCATTTAGGAAAACATAAACTACTCGATTTTTAATTAAAATTTGCTACTACAAATATATAAACATTCTCTTATAAATAATTTAATATCCTGTAAATTTTTTATCCAACTGGCTAGTACGCATTGAAGAATGTTAGATGTCTTTGCAAAATTAATAAGTATTTCTCTTCTTTTTTTCAATATTTATAAATATTTTTGATTTTACGATTAATATATTTTAACTGGTATATTTGTAGTCTTCGCAGAAATAAAAAGTTTAAATAAATTACTTTATTTTGAATTTTTAATTATATTTATTCCGGTATCGTTAAAAAAATCTAAAATCGACATTAGAAGGAGCTTAATGTGCCTACTGAATTCTATTCGTTGGGCAACAGCTCTTAAAATTGAAATTGATCAAATTATTTTGTTTGGTTGCTTTAAGAATTTTGTAACCGTACTTCCTGTATGGTGAATATGAGGGTTATAATGATTTCATTTATAACAAAACACTCCAGTCGTTGCTACAGATATTAAATTTTGTTGATGATTGTCTTAAATTTGTTAAGATGCTGAAATTATATCTTACTTGTTGCATTTTGTTGAATGTGGAGTTTTATTAAGAATAATAGGACCAATGTCCAAATGGTAGTAGTCTTAAGAATGTATCCCCTTTCAAGGTATGATTTCGATCATTGGCTACTGATTTTTTGTCAAGTTCATTCTTGTTTACCCTTGGCGGCTGTTTTTCTTCTCTTTCTCTAATTGCTGTTTTTTAAGTAAAGTAGCAAAAAACAGTTGACTGCCGTGGAGTCGGACTACGTCCTGTTTTTAAAATGGGAATTTAAGGACCTGTTGTCTATCATTCCGTCCGGTTGCCTGACCTCATTAAAACCAGCCGTTTGTCTTTGTCAAGGGACGCTTCTTCTGGTCT
Source organism: Latrodectus hesperus (assembly GCA_037975125.1). NCBI lineage: Eukaryota > Metazoa > Arthropoda > Arachnida > Araneae > Theridiidae > Latrodectus > Latrodectus hesperus. The sequence goes on from CM075850.1 coordinate 84,355,320, forward strand.
CCCCCGCTTCAAAGGGAGCCGAAAACTTGGGGGAGGAGATTCTTCCGAATGAACTCTGACCGCGCAGAAACAATGTCTCTGACTTTCTCCGGTGTCAACTTCCCGCCTGAATGGGTCCGAAAAATCTGGGGGTCTTCCTTTTTCTTCGTGCGTGGACCTTATTTGTTTCATTTTGTGGATATTTTCAGTTTTACTGCAGAAGATCTTACTTTAAAGCATTTCTCAGCACTTAAATTGGCTTGAGTTCTGGTTAGATATAAAAGAGCTTTAATAAACGTTTATAAGCAAGTTCTATAGTTGAAGTTAGTTAAATATTTTTCCAGCATTCTCTAAATTTTGTGAGTATTCCATACTAAATTGGTGAGTGAACATTTTCTACCATTCAAACGAGCTTATTATAATCATCGAAATATATTCGTTTAATCGAATTGTTATATTTCTGTTTATCAGTTTATGTCGAAGGAAATTTCACTAGAATTTGGGGAATTTTTGATTTTGCTTAAAAATATCATATCGATTTCATTGTAATAATTCAAATTTTCCGAAACAGAAGCCAAATTTTTTCCAGCTTACTAAGACGCAAATACTACTGGACCCAATTATCATTTTTCGACAAGAATGTTATCTTTTAAGATTCATTTGAATAACCATTTCTTGAATAACCATAACTCTAATTTTTGTAAATTAATAATCTGGAATTAAGCCAAAAATAGTATTTTTTAATTAATGTAATTTTAGCTTAATATTTTAAGGACATCAATGAAAATCCAATAAAGAATCATTTTTAGATTCTTTATTGGAAAAAAAAGTTTCATTTTTAGCTAAAATGTTCTTACAAACATGGTTTATAGTTAGTAGTTTTTATTTAAAATATAATTGCTTCTTAAAAAACTCTGTATTTAATTAATTTTACAATTAAGTTGATTCAATGTAGTTAACATATAATTTTTTTTTTATTTGATTGGAAGAAGCATTAGTATTAGAAGCAATTCTTTTTCCTGGACAAAATCAGTGTTTAATCAACTCTTTTATTCACCAGACTTACCACTTTCAGATTGTTTTCCATTCCTATGCATGATTTTTCATTTCAACGCTTACTGCAAAGATCCTCAAAATTTTCTTTAATTACTGTGATTTAGAAAATTGTCTCCATAAAATTACATTCAAGTTCACGCATATTGATTCTAAAACATCCGTTTGCTTGTAATTTCATTATGTAGTTTCTATTTCAGAAATTTATAGTTTCGTAGAGAATTCACAGAAAACAGTAAAAAATTAAATTTAGCTTGATAGTTTTTCTTTCTCTTGTGATATACATGTGTTAAAATTTAGCTTGTTGAGCAATAAATTAGAAATGTATATTATGCACATTTACTATTTAGTAAACAGTACAAGTTTGATGGTTATTTATAGTTATTGTAATCAATATGCTATAATCTTAAATAGAAAATCTTCATACTGTTGTTTTAGAATTGTATTCCATTCTTCTCAATGTTTAATTATGTATTGCATTATTTTGCATGTTTGTGGCTGAGTATCTCACATGTTTTTGTTTTCACCCTTCAATTTGTAATCATTTGTTTCTTTATTTGGAGTTACTTCAACACGCATGCCAATTTTTTAGATATTACTTTGATTAGTAGAGAGTGCAAGTCAGTATGATTTTGACATTATAACAAAAAACTTATGTATTATATTGTTTTAAAATTAATCATTTTAATGCATAACAGTAAACTCTTAATTCATGACCAGCTAATTCTCGTTTAATTGATTAAAATCCCTACTTTTTTTCCGCCATGTCCAACAAACCGGTCCTTTTACGAGTTCTAAAACAAGCTTAGAGAATTCATTCTTTAATTCTAGCTACCAGGACAGACTGGAGAAAATATGTATTTTTGGTGCCACTTTTTTCGTAGAAATGTAAACTGATCCGTTAATGAGAATATCCTAGACAGCGACCTTTGCTTTTTTTTTATCTCTTCATTCTTCTGACTCCATTCAGAAAGAGCGTTATCGTCGCTCTAGTTGGGGAAACTGCTTTTTGTCTGTCTTGTGACCATGTCCCTGCTGATCAGTTTCTTCCTCTGGTAAAAAAAAAAAGAACATAACAAAAAAGAGCTTATGATTGGCTTCAACAAAGATTGAAAAAAGAAAGCCAAGATTCTTCAAGTCGATTAGTATTTATTGTGTTCCGAAAGGAATCATTCAGAGGAAATCGCTTAGGCTTTATTAAGAGAAGAAACAAATCATGATTTTTTTTTTTTTTTTTTTTTTTTTGAATCCTTTGAGTTGTGTGTGTGTGTGGAATCTTTATTATTATTATTATATCATGTAAGGGAAAGAAACATTTGACATTTAAAATTTTTATTGGAAATAAAATAATAAAATTGGTTGGAAAACATTGTTTAAAAACATGAATAACTTTTATATTTATTTTTGAAAAAAAAGTAGTAAATAAATAGGCTTAAGTCTGAATATCTCAATATCGAATCATTTTTTATTATGTAAAAAATATTAAAAAATAGTTTTCATTGAAATCATTGAGTTTTGAAACAGTTAAAAATTTTATACTTTTTTATTGTACTTATTGAAGAAATAAAAATACCTCGTATATTTTAGAAAATTTGTCTGGAATACGAATTTTTGAATCTTTCTTATTCTGAGTATTTTTTACTGTGAGTGAAAATAAAAGAAAGAAATCGTTTGAAATTTAGATGGATATAAAATTATGAAGTGTATGAAAATTTATTTCACATATGATATAGGTATTTTTCTGTATTAATTAAAAAGTAATAAGTTACTTTTTTAAAAGTGTAATCATGTGTGAAATTAGCCCAAAATATTTTGGAATCCTAATTTTGAAGGCTAAGGTTAAAAATATTTAGGGTCAAAAGCCTAGATCCAGCTTATGAAACTTAAATTCAATTTCAATTTAGGAAGTTTAAATCCGTCTTTGACTGTTATTTTGCCCAATATTATAAAAATTCTATCTCCAATAGTAATTTAAAACTGTTTGAAAATTTTACGAAATGAAATTAAAAAAAAGAATATTATAAAAATTGATTAAAAAGTAAAATTTGGAAAATCACGTAAATTTAAAATTTGTAGTCACGTACCAAAAGAAATTATCTTTAATCCGTTTTAGAACTGAATGTTGAAGTTACTAATAAATGTGGTAGAAATGTTAATCAAATTATATACATCTGTCATGCATAGATACTTAAAATAATTCAATATATCTTTCTTTGTGAAAATTGTGATAAGAATGTTGAAGACATTAGTAATTAATGAATATCAAATGAGATTTACATGGAAACTTATTTAGTATTATCGAATGAAAATTTAATTTGCTATCAAAATTAATTTGATTTATTGTAACTAATTGATATGATAAAAGGTTTTCAATTAGAATTAAATCTTTGTATTTTTATTTATTATTATTTTTCTGTGATTGGAAAGTGGCGACTATTAATGTGACAAATGCGCCACCTACAGGAAGAGGAGGGTTTTTCCTCTCCAGTGTTTTCCCCTTGTACGAAGGTACCAAGGGTAGATAAGTTCCCCACTTCCTGTTATCCCCCTTCACTTAGCACTGGTCTCTTGAACTCCTCTCCCCTAATCCTTTTGGCATTCCTCTAATCTTTAAGTTGATTGGCCAGCTGACAGCATGACCTTGAATAAGCGTCTCCTATGGTACAAATGAATATATGCGAATATAATTTTTATTAAAAACATGATCTCAGAATGTTATTATTTTAGTTAATTTTAGAAGCTGGAAAGGAGATATTTTTCGTTAAAAACTATATTTTTGGCGCTAAAAAGATTTCTTTGGCGGAATAATTCAGTCATTTTCTTTCTTCGCTGTTCTTTCAACAGTTAGCTTGGTACGCTCCATTGTTGCTTTATCATCAGTCTTCGCTAATTTAAATGTCTTCTCTCAAAAAACCTGAGATTCATACGCAGGAAATGTGTTACACTTATAACTGGATTCCCGTTGTTGTCGTTGGCGACGCATGTTCTCACAAATCGTTTTCTTTTCCTTGTAAACAAATGCTTTTTTCCCTCTGTTTCCTCCTGTTCTATTTAATTGTTATGAACAGATTGCTTCTTTCTTTTAAATCCCTTTGGAGACGCATTCAGTTTTTGTTTTTTCCTGCATCATAGATTTCATTATTATCATACTCAAATTAGCTTGTTATTATTATTTGATTATGATTGCAATAAGCACATTAAAATGATGATTTAATTGATTCAAATATCATTTTTGGTGCTCTAATTATAATCTATTATGGTAAACTAGTGAAGTGTCTAAATCTGACCATTATGAATGACACGTCTCAGTTTAATGTGACATTAAAAAAATAGCATCCAATGATTCAAAAATCAATATTTATATGCTCTTGATGTCTTGCTCTTTATTGTCCTGTAATGTTTTTGATAATGTACTCAATCATTTAGGTATTTTGAACAGACACCAGTACTTTGGATTTCGATTCAAGTAGGCAGACACTGAATTGGCAGGCGAATCTCGAGCATTTGCTTCGGCTCATCAACTTATAGTTTTGATTCCTATCTCGAACTTAAGGTTTGTTGTGATTCGGAATCCGTTTTAAACTAGATCCAATCTTATTAGCCATACCATACAAAAAATTACCGTTGAGTGGCACACCAAACCAATTGACCAACCAATCAAAGAAGCATAATAAGATATGCATTTCATTCATTGGTGAATTAAAATTGTTTCTAAGAGTATTCTGGGGATTATGGAGATGATCATGGATTTCATGGACTCGTGGGCAAATATTTACAACTTTAGAATGTTACATATAGTTCCAGACCATAGGAGTTCTTCAGTGAAAAGAAAAGATTAGAATTGGCTTGCCTTCGTTGTATGAGTGGGGCTTGTTGTTATTAATAATTCATTTACAACCTTAGTGCTAGATTGTATATAAATTATAGTGCAATCATCGCAAGAAAAGACTTGGTGACAAACTCATAGATCTGCCGAATATAAAGCTGCGTTACTTGAATGAAAAAACTGTATATTACAAGTTTTGTGTCTCCATTAAGCAGTAAAGGATTTACTTTACTTTTTTTCTTTAAATGAACACATGGGGCTATTTAAAACAAAAATGATCCTATTTTTGTTGACTGTGCGACAATAAAATGCTCCAAATTGGTTTACTGCGTCAGAATGTTTCTTACGTTTGTATGAAGTAATGCTTTTGCGTGTATGCGTAACATTTGTTTTGTGTGCTAGTAACCCTTGAAGCATTTGATTTAATTTGATTGCTTGACGCGAAAATTGGAAATCGTGCTAAAAAAAAAAAACCCGCACAGCATCCTAGGATTTTATCCAAAAATGTAAAGTGAATGTCCTCGAAAAGTTCCAAATAATCAGGCTGGACTTTTCGTACAACGTTAAATAAAGCGCACTATTTAGGAAAAGAAAGTGCGCTGACCACGTAATATATATGTGTGTGTGTATATATACACACAAAATAGTTTAGGAGAATATTTGACCCGCCGACCCAACGTTATTGCTAAATATTGTTTACAATGCATTGTATTCTTTTTTTCCTTAATTTAATTAGAAATTAAGTTTAAATTATTTTGAATGAAAGGAAAAATGTAAATAATAGGATAAATAATCTAAATAATTAGTGGCTGCATGGAAATCGAAGGAATTGTAATGAAAATTGGTTTCGCAATACTCCAACCCACAGATTGAGGATCTGAATCACTTCAAAATTCTGTGAAGAGTTATAAAATATCTTTATCTTTGAACTTCCTGCACCCCACGCGTGCCCGAATCGTGATGAGCACGCTGACTAGGTGCACCCCCCAAGGCTTAAAAAAGGAATGATTCTTATTATATTGTTTCCGGTTTTCTCGTCATTTTGAGGTTGGTGCTTTTGTGTTCCAGTCGATCTGTATCTCCTCGAGACGACATTGCGCAACCTACAAATATGTTTCTAATGAAACTGAGGGTGGTTTGAGCCATTGTTATTCTAAGTGGATTCTCCTTTACACCACAGGGTGCAACGAGCATTCTGCTTCAATTGCGGGTAGGAACTTGTTATGGTTACAAAGAAAGGTTGCCATTTTCGGCATTTCCGAAACTGCTTATATCTCTCAGAATTAATTCTTTTCTAGAATCCCTTTCAAGAAATTGTGAAATTCGTTCTCCTTTTTTTATTGCATTAAAAAATAAGCATTTCTTTTAGAGTTTGGAACCTAAATTTCCAGAATGTTTTAAAAATTATCGTCGGTTTTTATCATTTTTTTTATTTAAATATTTAATAATTTTTGTTACCATTATTTAATTACATTTACTACAATTTTTTAATTGTTGTTATTGTAATTATTGTTCTACATTCTATTTCTGTTATGAATTAATCAAAAGCTAGTATTATTTGCTAAGTTTTTTTTGTAACTATTTTATCAAAACAAACCATTGTAAGATTCTTATTTTATTTATTTCTTGTACTCATACGTTATATCTGTATATCTTTACATTATATCAGATACAACGAACTCTGGGCTACAGTTCAAAAGTTCGTCGATTCGAACCCCACTTCAATCGGCGATGTTTGTTGTGGTGTAAAGTTTACTTTAATAGTATACAGCTTTGATTCCTAACTTGAGTTTAAATGTTCATTGTTATTTTAAGTACTTTCTTTATATAACATCCTTGTCATACTTGTTTCTCTGCTATAAAAAATTTAGCCATAGCAACTCCAAATTACACAATTAATATCTGATATTGTTAAGAAAGTGATTTTTGGAAGTTCTTCTTATATATTAAGTGAAAAAATAATAATTATCATAACTTGAGATGATGAGATATTCAAAATATATATGATATCCGAATCTCTGAAAAAAATAAGGCTTGAGAGCATTTGTTTCATATTCGCAATGCTTCGAGTCCAAATTTAAATAATGCTATTAATTTGCATTAATGAAAATTCCTCAATGTATAAAGTTTCCAATTATTTAATCATCAATGAGTTATGCTGTTATAAAATCAACTCTTAAATAATATCTGTGGATAAATATCCTAAATTTAGTAGTTGTGTAATGGAATAAAAAATTAAAAACAAAAGATTATAAAATGTAATAATTTGTCTCCTTTACTTAATTAAATAACAAAGTTTTATTTGTATGAATGTTTTTAATATTACATTTAAGAAAACTACCTATTTTATATTTTAATTAAAATATTATTAACTTTGACAACAATTGTGACGGTACTTTCTTTGTTCCTTTTACAAAAAAATTTAAAAAGATTACCTGTAAAAATAATAAAAAAATTTTTATCTATGTAATATAATACAATTATTGATTTTTTGCATATAATTTTAATTTTGCATTTAAAATTCTAAATCATTAAATCTTTCATATGACATTTCCACGGGTGATTTGTGGTAGTAATTTTAGTGCTTTAAATGGAATTATAGAAAACTCTGTCAATGAGAGAAAGATGTGTTGGAAAAAGAAATAAATAGGTACGTGTCCCAGTGTGTTGCAAGGGGGTGAAGCGACCGCCGCCGTAGTTTTATAGAACCTTTTGAAGAGCACCGCATGTACGCGGAAGAAGCGAGAGAAAGGGTGGCAAATAAAAATTCAATCCGAGACAAAAACAAAACACACCAACACACACACGCATCCCGTAAAAAGAACAAGCGGAGACATTCATTCTTCTTCGGAAAAAGTGAAATGGAATAAGCTTCCCCTGCCAGAGTCCACGCAAGATGTCTCTTCCAAGAAGTGGAAGTACCCATCCCTGATATCTAAACTGCTTGTGTTCTAAACTTAGCGAAAATAATAAGCGATTCCTTTTTTTCTTCTGCTGCTGCTCCTGCTCGAGTGTCTGCTTCAGACAAAGGCCAACACTGTCCGATATCGGAAGCGTGGGGTCATAGGTCGACCCATCCTTCTGGGCCTGTGGAACAAAGCTTTCCATTGTACCCCTCCCCCACACTGGCGGAGTGATGGTGGTCATGTGACGTCAGGAACAATGATTGACTGGTAACAGCTAGCTGCTGCATTCCATATGATCCCGAAAGACACTGCTGCAAAAAGAGAGAAAGAAAACTTTTTCCTGATTTGGATTTTTCACTCAGCAGAAACAACTGTTCGGGGACTACTTGTCTGTTGTCATCTTGGGAAAGAAGGAAAATTGTAGTTTCATACTTTTTTTTACTGTCTTTTCTTTTGCAGAAGAAAGTTTCGCGCGTGGGAAATTGTTCTTGTGAATGGCACAGGTGTTGCCTTTACTTAGTAGACGATTATTCAATTCATGTGATTCTTGATGAATGATTTCAAATTTCCAAACGAATAAATTTAGGTACAAATGTACGAAAGTATCTAATATGTAGACAATCTGCACAGAAGCAATAGTGCAGATCGATTTTTTTGTTTCTAGTTTTACAATTAATAGCAAATTATGAAGAAAGCGATTTGTTGCTATTTTAATTCACATTTTACTATGTTCACTAAACTCAATGTTCATCAAATATGTGGTTTCCTTGCTTATGTTTTTTTAATTTATGATAATAGCAACGACAATTAAGATTATCTATATCTACAGACAAAAGGAAGTATTCTTATTGAAGTCCCTATTTGAAAATTATAAGTTTTAATAAAAAAATTTTTAATTGAAAGCTCTGTGTTAGAAATTTGCTGGGCGAAAATCGAGAAGTTATTTATTATCCCTCTAATTTGATATTCTTTAATTAACTTTCGCTGCATTTTGTTTAATGTTTTTATTTTATTTTATTTTATTTATAGAATTTTCTTACGGAGGCTTTTATTACAATTTCTATAGAGTTATACAGAATAAAAAACTTAAATATATCATCTAAAATTTGAAAACAGTGAATGAAGTAATTTTAAAACTATTTCGGGAAATTTTTTGGAGTTCAAATTTTTGACTAATGAAATAATAAAAAATCTGTGTTAAAATGTTATAGACAGAATTTCATTACATTTTATTACATATTTTTTTATTGCGTATAAAACTTCTCTCTCTCTCTCAAGATTCTTTTAAACAAAATATTCTACAAATCTTTATAGCTAAAACAGTAAAAATATTTGGAAAATGCTATGACCATTTCTAATTATATTTGTGAAGAATATTTCTATTAGTACTGATAATTTTCAATATTAACTAATATAGTTATATGTAGTGAGTGACAAGTGAAAATTCGGTCACAAATTAATGTGGCAAGCTCAATTTTCCCTTTATTTTTAACCACTGTTTCTATATTTTAAAATTTTGTTCCTAAATTTGTATACTTTTTCATTGGGCCTATTTTGTGCAAAATTTAACAGTTTAAAAAGTATATTTAAACTTATTTTTGGAGGTGTTTTTTTTAATGAATATAGAAATTTAAAAATTTATGTGGGAAAGTTTTTCCAATGATCTGTTTTCCTTTATTTTAAACATGATTATAATTTTGTTTTAAATAGCTTAATAAAATTTTGAACTCAACTTTATTAATTTTACGTAATGTTTCATAATGCTTACAAAAGTTATTAATCTTGTTAGTTTCTTTCAGACTTCCTAGAATAAGACTTAGAGATTAATTTAATATAAAAAAATTATAAATTAAAAAAACATATTTTATTAAATAATTATTGTGGAGGATTATATATTTTGTTAATCTAGATTGAGCTATAACTATGTTGGTCTCAATTTCTCGTTTTTTATATACCATATTACTAAATGTTATTTCATAAATTTCTAACTTGTTGCTTAGACTATCTTGAATAAGACTACCTAGAGATTAATATATAAAAAAATCTAATTTTAAAAACATATTTAATTAATTAATTATAGTAAAGGAATGTATATATATATATATATATATATATATATATATATATACACACACACACACATTGTTTAAGTGAGATTATGCTATAATTTATCTTGTCACACACACACAATTTCTATATTACATTCAAAATACATTACCAAATACTATTATAAGTTTCCAATGTGTTGCTGACTGTAAAAGTTTTTTCCTTTCTTCTCTAAGCGTATTGCAGTGAAACGATTTATGCAAGTTTCTAAAATTTATATTTAACGCTCAAAATTGTGATATTGTCGTGGTTTCAAATTGATACATTTTTGCTTATGAAGTAATTCATTTGAATATTTTTGCTTAATTTTGTTGGATATAGAAATTTTTTAAGGCATGTTCTTAATTAACTTTATTTTAGAAAAATTTGGAATTTCATGTAAATTAAGATTATAATCGAATTTCGAAATCAGTAAGAAATGTTGTTTTTCGATATTAAATTACTTATTGTGGAATGCATTCGTTGGAATGTTTTTAACGTAAATTATTTTTGTATATGAATAATGCTATTGTCAGATAATCTCATCAATTAACTGAATTGGTTCATTGATAAGACAGAGAATTGCGATTCAATCTCTTAATCAATGAGCGTTGATTGATGAAGTTAGTATCTGTTTATTACAGCGTCAACAGCAGTAACGGAGCTCCACCCCATAGATTCTCCAAAAAAAAAGTTTTCTTTTGTGTGGTCTTCCGTTTCTCAGTCGATCAGTAAGAGAATGAGTAAGCGCATTGTTTCTGCGCATCTCTTTCTGCGATGAATAAACCGCCAACAGTTGCAAAACAAAAGTTTTATTATTTCGAACAGCGGAAATAGCGTTGAAAAATAAATAGTTAAAAAAGGATTTTTTTTTTTTTGAACTCGAGCCTCCATTTTCTTTTTCACACACACACACAAATGAGATACAAATGTGGCCAACAGTTTAATAAAAATATCAAGAAAAATAACATTTTGTGGTTTGAAACAATGGTCGCGCAAAACGAGGCTTAGAGAAAGAGTCCTCGCGAGTCATAAACAACTCGTAATTAGATTCCCCCAATGCTTCCACACAGAAACATCCCGACGGATATAATGTCTCGCCAGAGGTCGCTGAGGTCAACCGGCAAGTGGCTGTAAACTTAAACAAAAAAGTTTTCTCTCTATCCGTAGTCATTGTTTACTCTCGTTGCGATGATGGACAAAGAACATGCAATGGTAAAAGATAAAGCATTCCATCATTAACAAAAAAGAAGGTAAAAAAAAGAAAAAAATATTATCTTGTGATAATGACTCCGGGGATGTAAGCATTATGAACTTATTTTCCTGACTCCCACTCTTTTTTATTATTTTCTTTTCCGAAGAATTTGATATCGTTCTATCTTGCCTCGTGGAAGACTTGATAGAAGTGTATTTAACTGTTGGATCAACAAAAAAAGAGGATAGAGTTTACATTTTCACAGCAATTTCCCAAAGTCGTAAATCCTGTTGTCCTTTTTGTTTCTCTTCATTCAGTAATCGGATACGTCTTTCCCCAAAAAATGGGATGCTTGAAATTGGAAACCGTTCTTAACTACACCCTTTACTGTCATAATTAAAGAAGACTTGGTACTTCTGAAAGAATGATTCTTGTTTCGGAAACGGATCCCGACGAAATTTTACGATACTTCTTACTCCTACTGATTATTCACACACAATGAAAACGTTGTACATTTTAACTGCTATTTATGATGATACAGTTAAGCGGATAGTCCTCTACAAAACTCGTAAAAACGCTTTTTTTCTCATGCCGAACATATATTTCTCTTATTTCACGTTACACCCAACAAAGTATTCCTTAATTTGGCAGACAGTTAGTTGTTCAGAAAGTAGCAAATAGGCTTAGACATTAATTTATAAGTTGTCTTATCTCATCGACGCCAATTTTGTTATCGAAATAAGCGTATGAATTGTCCGAAATTTTAATAAAGGGAAAGAAATTTTCAAAATTTTTCGAAGTAGCATAGAAACTTACATTATCAAAATTATCGTATATCGTATTACTACATGGCAATGTAGGCGAACCCGGACTGTACCTTAAGGTTGACGGATTTGAAATACTCGCCCATCATCAAGCGTCTCGTCATTTTGAGCCATGGTCTAGTGACGAGATCACACCTGTGTTGACACCTTCCTCTCGACATCAGTGGCATTCATTGCATGTTCCACATTAATGTTAATACATCCCCAACCCACAAAATTCCGGCAGTCTAGTGAGGAAGAATGTAGTCTCACTCCCTCCCAGTCACTGCCCGCGGCAGATGATGCTTCTTCACGGAAAGCAGCGTAAAGCTACTGAGCCACTGGAGTACGCATATTATAGTAGCAAATCATTTATTAATATTTTATATTCAATTTACCGTAATGGAAAACCTTCAGGGTGAAAGGGCCCAAGTTCGATCTCAAATATTGTTGTATAATGAGGGATAGATGTTGCGCTTTCCGCATGTGCGCCTGCTGGTGTGAATATTTGGTCATCGGACTCCACATTCAATTACGATTCAGTGGAAAAGTGGAGCAGCGCACTCCATATTGCCAGCTTATCTGGCACAAAGCAACAGCATTAAGTTCATTTAACTTTGTTAGTTCTTTCATCGTGAAAGGCATATACTCCACTTTGTAATTATTTATGGAATTGGGTATGGTATAAATATCAAGATTGGAAACATTGTTCTTGCATATTTCCGATGCTTATCGGCGCTAAATCAGGTCTGTGAAATGTGTATTTTAGGAAAATCTAACACTGAAATTGGGCTTGTAAAAAGATAAATTCTGGAAAGCCTGAGACCATCTAGAATATGGTCGGGAATGACCTGATGGCCAGAAAATAGGCTAGGAAAACCTTTTTCCGTGAGAATAATCTCAAGTGTCCTCTGACAAACCTGTAAGCTTCTGGTCCAGCTTTCAACACTTGAGTGTTAGGGCGGTTCTAGAGCATTTTTCCTGGTACCATTGGTGAACGAACAAGTGAGTTTGGCCCAAGAATTTCACTAACAGCTTTATCTTTTAGCTCTTGAGAACAGTTCCAAATGAGTCAGTGATTCAATTATGTCTAACGGCCTTCCGTCACCCGCTTTAATATGTTTCTTGTTCTCAAATTCAAGAACCATTAGCACTTTTCCAGTTGACCATGCCTCTTTTGTAAATTGAATGCTTATTAATTGCGTGACTTGAATAAGTTGAACTTACCCCAAAAGTAGTTTTCTACCAAATTTCAATTCAGAAATAAATTAGTTTAACTTTTGTTGCCCCCTCTGATTATAAATACTGCCTGCTGATTATAAATACTGCATAACTAGAAAGTCTCTAAAAACAGCATTCTGTAGATTGTATTAATACTGGGAAATACGGTAATTTGGACAACAAAAAGTATACTGATACATGTATTTTAGTAAGAAACAAATAGTACTACTGATTCTAAACATGCTTATATTGTATTAACCGTCTTTTAAAAAAGATAGTTTCCAAGAAAGATATTTGTAAGAAATCCTATTACAGATAATAAGTTGTAGGATTTTTATTTCAACAGTTCACCAATTTTAATTAACTGTAAAATTATCAAAATATTAATTTCAGGTTTCTTCGGCTAAAAATTGACTGTGTTTTTTGTAGGGAAAAATCTTTTGAATTTATTAATAAATCTGTTTTTGTTATATATATATATATATTTACTTTCGAAAGTAAAGTAAAAAACAAATGTGAAAAAATACTGTGGTTACCTTTAGTCAAAATCAACTGTTTAATGTTTGATTATTTCATATCTTGGCGGTCATCTGACGTTTATTTTGACGCCAATCTGCCTACATAATTAAATTCCTTTCTGTTCTGAAGTATTTGTTGTTTTGCAGATAGCCGAGAACCTCGAGAGAAACAGCGCCGAACAAAGGGAGAGGCAAGCCTTGATTGACAGGCAGCAGCAGCAATTATTTCATCAGGAGCAGCAAATTCATGAGTTGCAGGTATGTATCTCTTTCCTGTGGACTACAGTCACTTGTCATACTTCCCGAATCTCGTGTGCCTGACAAATGCCATTTTTTTCAATCTTCCAGTGCCAGATAAACGGCAATTCCATGAACAAAACGGCGATGAACTCTTTCATGCCCATGTTTGATGGGCCTCATACAACCATGACGCAACCCTCGAGTGGAGCTGGACCACTTAGACCGCAACCCACCACAGCAGTGCCCAGGCGAACGACGAACAATTCTCCATCTGGGGTAAGTTTTAATAATAAATAAGCTTTGCATTTATTAGATTATTGCATCATAACCCAAGCTGAACAGCATACAAATAATGTTTGTTAGATTCTCAAAACATTTTCATTGTTTAAAATGATATTTTTTCAATGTTTTGAAAAATCGAATTATTTTTGAAAAAATAAGTTTAAACCCATACTCTTGACTTTTTTTTTTTTGTAAGGATAATATTTTTAATGTTTCAAAAGTCTTTTAAAAAATTTTGTTTGAAATTTACTTATTATTTTTAATTCTTCGTTTTTTTAAAAGCTACAAATCTCAAGTAAAAACAAGTTAAGGATCAAATATTTTTCTTTGAGGATCCTTAAGTAAAAAACTTTAAGGAGTATTTTATAATCATATTCTTCTCTCTCTCTCTCTCTTTATTGAATCACGACAAATAGAACATACTGTCTTAGAAATTATGGCAAATGTATGGCAACAATAAACATTATATTATTTAACTTAGTAAAATAAGTCATTTTTAACACAAAAAACTTTAATACTTTTTTTTTGTCTGAAGAAGTTATGTGTCTAATTTTATATTTGAAATATGGATTTTTGAAGTGCTGTTAGAGTTTATATTTAAAGCTTTAATTAAAATTTAGACATTATTTTGGTAGATATGTAAGTCGAATATAAACGAAAAGGTCTGGGCAAAATTATTTTTGTTGCATTGAATTTATAAAATTAAGCCCCATTTTATTCCGAAAATTTTTTTATTTTGAATTATGTATATCTCCATAACGTGTGGTGTAATATTATATTAAGCCAAAGAAATATGTAAGATAAATAAAAAAAGGTGTAAGAAAAGTTAAAATATAGCTTGTGAATGCAGATTCAAGGACCAAAGGAAGTTCACTTCGCCCCTAAAAGAGTCATTATTCCTTTAGAGGAGAGGTCGTTAAAAGGGGAATCACAAATTTTCAGTCTTTTACTTTTTGTTCCATGAATATTAAAATAAGTGTAGAACGATAAATACGCAGGAATCATCTCTCACACGCGCACCCTCCAAAAAAATCCATTCCTGTTTGAAAACAAAGATTCATCGCCTATTCGGGTGCAAAAACTCGCCATTTTTAACGCCTGTACGAACAAAGACACTACCGATTCGGTAATGGGCGACGAGGTAAGCAGGCCGAAATGGCGAAAATTATAACTCTGTCGGCTGCTTGTAAGCTGGGGCGTTATTTAATTGGCCTCAAAGGCCCCCGATATTAATGAGGCGGGGGTTTACGGCAGTGTGTCGCTTATTGTTCTGCGGTGATTAAAATTTCATGCTGGCAATGCTAATAATCGTCATTCACCCGCTGTTCTGAGTCGTGAATATTTGATGTTCGTTTGGTCGCAATTCTTCACTAACCTTCTTAATCCGACATCAATGACTGAAGGCAGAGGCTGCAGTGATTCACTTTTAGTACTTCAGGCAAGCAGCCGGGCAATATCGGCCCCTAATAACGGCGATGTTTAGTTTGTGTTTTCAAAATTTGGCGCCATTTTCCTTCCATTGAGGTACTTACCGGTATTATTATCCTCTTTTGGGGTGAGGCATGATTTTTGTGCGGAGAATTCTTAATGTGATCTATTAGAGTTAAGCAGACGTGACGTTTTTATTCGGGTTGTATATAAAAGAGAGGACGTTGGCTGCGGCCAAATAAGTCTTCAGTGCTTACCAGATTTCTGTTCTTTTGTAATATTTTATGCTTACAGGAAATATGTTGTCTTGCAATACAGTACTGCCATTCAGGTTCAACAGTGCTTTCCAAATGTTGGAATAATCGGTTTTATGTTACTTTAATCAAAACATGTTGCAGTAATTGTGGTATTTGATTAATTGTACTACTGCTTGTTGTTGTATATAATCTCTGTTAGATTAAATAAATCAGTAAATTAAGAACATCTATCAAGGCGTTTAGAAAGCGAAATTACTATCGATTATTGTTCACTTTTCATACCGACTCAAGTACTGACAAAAGGCTTGTATTGCGCTTGTTATAGATATAATTATCAGTATGCTTATGAGAACAAATTCGTGAAATAAAGACCCGTCGTGATTGTATTTGTTATCTTACAGTCTCTTGAGCCAAAATTTACGTATTGCCTAATCTGGACTTTCTGGATATAATACAGTAAAAGCAAATAAGCTATTTCAGTTATTCATGTGCAAGCAATCTGTGAAGCCAAGAACAATTAATGTATATAACTATATTTTCTATTATTGTTGGAATACAAATTTTTAATAATCTATTTTATTACTTAAAAACAATTTTAAGTTATTCACAATATTTAAAAGTTAATTCATCTACCAGAATTTTTTATTTTTAACAGTATTATTTCGCAATTAATTACATTTTCATTTACTTCATCTATCTGGTTAATCATAAAGGATCGTAAATTTCTGAGTTCTCATTGGCCATTTCAGATTATTAGTTCCAGATGCGAAAAGTTAAACACTAAATGAATTAAGGATTTTTATGTTGTCCCACCTCATAATAATCACATAAAGGAGACAAAATGTTTCAGTTCAGTAAGATTTTTAATGTAAAAAAAAAAAGACATTTCGTTTGAGTTATAATTGCCATATCTGCTGCCTTTATAAGCCTCACACCCTTTTTAAACAAATTTTTTGAAGAATAACATTTCATTAATGATCCCTATAATAAATTTATTGTATTTAAAATATAAAATACACTGCAAAGTAATACTGTAAATACCCAGTCTATGTAGGAAATAACGCATTTTAATCTTCATCGAAACCCAGACACCTATCTCCAGAGTTAAAGGAAGAGTCACATGAAAATTTCTAAATCAGCACTTGAGTCTTCGTACAGCAAAACCGCCCAATGCACTACTACTAATGCCACATTTTTTCAAATGATTTAATTATTGTCTGTTTTATATAAGTCCCTTAGGCTATGTTTACTGTGAGTTGATTTTTTTTTATCATCCCGATTTCGCCAAATTCTATTTTAATTGGGATGGCTCGAAATGTCTCTGTGTAGCCATATTTCGATGTTCTTTACCATACGCCATAACCTGCAGACAAATTTAAGAAAATTGAGTAGTAAAAGTTTCGCACTTATAAATCGCTTTACAAAAAATGGAAAAAGCGAATCCAGTTTTGACGTGTATTTTATGCAACTGTTCACACTTCACAAAGAAAAAGGTCGCAAAACTCTTAATGGAGGAAATGAATGTAATCAAAAATTGAGTACCGACCTTATAATACGCACTCCGTTTTTCAGACCTATTTTCTAAGAAAAAAGTGCTTCTTACACGCCAGCAAATACGGTATTTGTTCTTCGTTTCTAAGTTATGAATGATAAAAATCAAAGCATGATAAAGAAGTATCTGTGGTGCGTAGGTGTCTGATTTATGATTTCCGACTGCTTGCTTCTTTCGCCGTTGCAGGGTGATATCAATATTACAAATTTAGTGAATCGAATTCAAGGACATCTTTATATTTCAATAGGAGATATTGCCTGCCGAATAATTATCCTTTATATAAGAATTTTTTCGCTTTTAATTTGATGCATGAATTATGAGAACTCGTTGAATACTAGTAGTAATTTATTTTTTAGACATTCTTTCCAAGTCCAGTGTTTTATAGAATGAATTCCCTGGGGAATCTCTTTCCGATGCCGCGATTATCCACAGTACTTTTATCCGATATCCATTAAGCAAGGGAACTTGATAATAGTCCATTTAATTCAAGAAAGTTCTGTTTTGTCTGGAACAGATGACTTTCCTTCTCGCTCAAGCCAATGAAAAGAACATGTCAAAATTTATTTCCTCTAAACGCTGACAAAGTTTTGGAAAAATGGAAAATTTCGCTTTCGTAAACATTAAAAACAATCGCGTCGAGTAATCGCCAGAAATGGATGAATGCAACGTTCTGAAAGGCAGGCAACCCCGGTTTTGGTTAAATGGCCCTTCAGTGGCCATCTGAATCGCAGTTTCTATTGGTTGTAAGCCTCAACTACGGCAGTCACCCATCTTCATTTAGAGCCGCGACCGAGAACAAGCGAACACCCTCGCCTTTTCATGCATACCTTGCATATTTTAACGATGGGCTCCAGCCTCGCATCCCCAGATATTAGCCGAGCGTTCGGTTTTCCTCCGTAAATAATGCGGTTAAAATTTTACGAGCGAAGAAGGTAAGCTGCAACTCAACTCCTGCGACGATCGCTTGCTTATTTCTCGCTTTTGAAGTGCTGCTGCCACCCGAAGTAACGAGAAACTTATCCGGAGGACAAAGAAAAGAAAGAAAGTTCTCTCTTAATCGCTTAAAATCGTCTGCAAGAGATGTTTTATGCAAGAAACATTTTCCTTGTTCCCGCGCTTAGAAAGCCTTAATAACTGAATCTATGTTTCTTGTCTAAAAGCTGAAATTGTTAGAATAGAAGAGAAAAGCATCGTCCCAAATTTGATTAGTTTGAGGGTGGAAAAAAGGTTTTAAATAAGAAATCCGAGAAACCTAGATATATCGACATAATTGACTAGAGTAAACTAAGTTTTGTGTGTATCACAAAGTAAAATCTTACAATATTCTTTTCTGGGCACAGAGGAATATCTCAATCTATTATTTATGCACCACTCTATGGAAGTTTTAAGTTTCACAAATAGAGTCTCTTTTTAAAAAAATACAGACTCTGTTTATCACGTTTTCAATAATTTTGAAGAATTTTTTTTCATTCTTTTTGATAGAGATGTACGTAATAAAATCTTTATTACTCCAATTTTAGAATTTTCAAAATAATAGTTGAAACTTTTTTATATTTTGCGAATTTGTAACCGATTAAGTTATTTGGCGTATACTGACAGAAATGGCCATGAAGTAACTGGTGTATAATTTTGATGAATATCCAGATGGCGTAGTGATTAGTAAATAATCTTAGAATTACTATGTTTCGTTTTCCGCACTATGATAAAGGTAAACGTTATTCCAACTTTTTTATACACACTTATAGTATTTTCAAAAGGATTTCATTTCAAATGATTCATTTGTTTATTAGTTCGAATCCCAACTTTGTGGTGGATTGTTTCAGTGGTTCGAAATTGTAGTTCCCAATCTAATTAAGTCTAATGCACAAATAATTACTGTTCAACAACAAACATCTCATTATGCAGCTATAGTAGAGCATAAACATACCAATTCCAACAAAATCAAATAAGAATGCCTTTTCTGTGTTGGTTTCTCCCCAGCTTGCATACCACACTAATTGGATGGATTTTAAATCATTATTGGTTAACCTGTATTTGCATTTTATCCATCGTCTCCTTGAGCTCTGTCTTGTAGAAAGACACATTATTGTTATTAGAAGTTTCTCCAAGTCCTTAATAATAACGCATAACTTACAAACTTGCTACCGCTTGTTAACATGGGATGTGTGACGTAAGTTATCCAATAAAATCCACCAAAAATATTGAAGGATGCCGTCAGTCAAGGTTTTAAAGCATTTCATTGGCAATTGCGTCATTTCAATTAAACACCAATCATCCGCGTTTTTCCATAAGATTTGAATAAAAATTGGTCTAATGAAAAAAACGAAACTAACCATTAAAACTGACTCCATTGTAAATTTGTATTCGAATAGAACAAGTTTACGTTTATGATACTGTAAAATGAGATGTTCCGTTCATAACCAATGCCCCTTTATTATCTATTTACCTAGAATATGGCCATTTTAAGTTGAAATAAAACATTATATTTCTTTGCAAATATATTTTTTCACCTTACTATCGTATGTAAAGTAAATGCAAAGAACTAATTTCACAGGAATTAGTCACTTTATTATGTGTTGTGGCAAAGCACAAGCTTTGTTACCTCCAGTTACGTGGCTTTGACTCTTGTTTCGAGAGTAGCTTCAAATGCATTTTAAACCTTAGGTCTCGAATAAATCAGCCTTCGTGTTTCAAAAGCAACTATGAAGTGAACCATAAAATACAAAACTTGAGGCATTGACAACAGGAATAATGCTGTTACGCTACTACTAGGTGTTGTAGTGCCAGGAAAAATTAAATGAGTACCTCTCTGAAGCTGCCGACGTGGCATTTTATTTAAATATGCCGATATATTGATATTATGTTTCTTTAGTGTTCTAATTTTGTATTTCTGACTTTTTAAGACTCGTGATAAATTTCATAAAAAATTTTTTTTCTTTTTATTAAAAAAAAAAAGAAATTAACTTTCTATTTATAAAAGAAATATATTTTGTATAATTCTTATATAAATAAAAGAAGTCGATTGGTTGTCTAAGTATTGTTTCCTAATTTCAGAGACAATTAATACAGCCATCTAAATAGAAAAAAATTATTTAAAGTTAATTGTTTATATATATATATATATATATATATATATATATATATATATATATATATATATATATATATATATATATATATATATATATATAATATTAATAATTTGTAGAATTTATTCGCAAACCAAATTACCGTACACCGAAACGTAAATCAGTTATAGGAACGACGTTAATTTTCTCTTATATAAATTTTTAATCAATTAACTTAATATTTTAAACACTAAACGGTTTTAAGTACATGAAGAGGCATCGTTTCCTTCAGAAGAACTAAAACTTAAATTTCTTGTCTGTGAAATCCGAATCTGGCTCTTATCGCTGAAGCGCATAATAAGGCTTTTCAAACTGTCACTAGAGCTTATTTATAACATTTAACAATCACAAAAATTGTATGTCTGTCATTTCGTATATCTAATCTTTTAACAATGCTCCATATAAGAACGCTTCTATATTTCTTATTATCCTAGTAAATTCTTTTCGATGAGTGCGTGAACAAACTGGAATAGCCTAAAGAAATGTACACTCTTAGAATGTCCCATTTTTATTCTTATAAGTCATAATCCTATTTGTCATTAATTTACAGATATAATGTGATCGTCGAGTTATATTCTTTAGTTTTCTTTAGAAAAGTCACTCACATAATTACACAATTTATGTTAATTTTTAAATTATAGCTTTATACTTTATAATCCTGAAAAAATACTGTGTCAAATTTAAAAAGTTTAATCCTTAAATTCGGAAAATTTGTCTTTTAAAAATTGTAAAATTAGGTAACTTGCTTCAACTTCATTTTTAAAAATGGTTAAATAAAAATAAATAGGTAGATATTTTATTTATTATATAATTTACTTTAAAAGTTCTAATTAAGTTCTATCAACGATAGACATTATTTAAATATGATATGGCTACAATATTGTCTATATGCATAGGATAATATGATGGGCAATAAAATAATAAGCATCATTGTGCTATACTTCCTTATAATAGTAAATATTCGCTCTTGTGCAGTAAAAATAGATATTTATTTTTACTTTATGTGAGCTAGTTTTTGTGAAAATAAATGTAGCGAAAGTGCTTCTTATTTTATATAAAAATAGATATTTATTTTCTTTGTAAATAATATTTTTTTAATTTTGAAAATGGAAAACTAGTCATTTTTTTTATTCGATGCTAATTGTGAAGATCATTCTTTGTTGCATTTGAACCTTTATCAATTGCTCTCTTCACAGCAGCCAGTGTCGCAGCCGTGGGTGTCGCCCATTGCTCCTCCGGTCGCGAGTCCGAGTCCCAGCATCAGCAGCTCTGATCCTGACTTGGAGAGTGAGGGGCCGCTCAATCTTTCCAAACCCAAGATCAGCAGATCTTCTTCCAAGAGAAGGTGAGGAAATTGATTTATCTCTCAGAGTAACCAATATTTGTGACTCAGACGTTCTAAGAAGGCACAATGGCCTGGGTAGGAAAGTCGGCTCATTGTTCTTGTAAGTAGTGGGTTCTATATCCGACCCAGTCAAAGATCGATTGTGCTCTGTAGTCGTGGCTATGATTTATAAAATTAGTTGTGGTTTCTTTAAGTGAAATAATACGTATAGTGGTCTTCTACTTGATCTCTACTGCCACATGCTACCACTCATTTACTGACATGAAATATTTTTTCACAGTACGGTGTTCCTCCACAAATTATGCGCAGAAGTTGCACAACTTTTACCTTTCGCCTATGTTGTCTAATATCTCATGGTCTACCTCAATAGCTAATCAGTGGGAATAAGCCACAATAGATATTCCAATTAAATTTCCCATATTTAAATTAATATACATAAAATAGAATATGCCATCTTTTATGCATTTAATTTTGGTAAATGACTAACTGAAATCGCAGAATAACTATCAAGATAACGAAGAATAGTTTTTATAAGAAATGGTGACATAATTTACTGTCTTTTAATTTAACATTTCTTACATCCATTGATTTTTAGATGTACGAAAATAAGCCAAGTTTTTATTTTTAATTGGCTCACAGAACAAATGAAATTATGAAATTCTTAAAGTAGTATATATTTTATAAATTTTATGATAATCAAATTATATTAAAAAATACCGTTTATAATTAACTTTTAAATTGAGCCTTGTTTGAATGTATCCTTAAAATAAATTCCTTGAATTTTTTGGTTTAAAATTTTCATTCTAAACTGGAATATAATTTATGATGCAATAAATTTAGACAAACATTAGAAATATCAAATAATGGTGCTGCCATCTAGTGTTTTTTTTTTCATTTTGCTTTATATTTTCCCTTTTAATAAGAGAATACTAGTTTCAAATGGAAAAATAGAAAAGTTAATTAATTAATTAATTACAGTCAAGTTTAAAAACTAACTGAATAAAAAATATTGTTAAATGTTACTTAATTTTTAAATTTTAGTTAAGTTATTTTTTATTAAAATATTTTAATAATTTATCAATCTTACTCTTTAGTTAATAGCATAATGTGCAAATACTTAAAAAAATACCAATACAGTAATCAGTGCATATATAACACGATACCCTTATAACGCGTTTTCATATAATGCGATTCCATGTCCCTCGTGTAACATGTGTTTTCCACCACTTAACACGGGGATATCCCAAGTAACATATCTGTGCTGTGAAATTTCTAATAATTTTTACAGTTCACAATAAATTTTCCGTTCGTTTGCCAATTGTCTTCTTGTAAAATAAAATATAATTATATTATTGAGATTTGAGCATTTTGATTTGAAAAAAAAATGTCGATAGCGAGAACGTTATTTCACATCGCTCCTACAGCGAATAAACATGTAATATAACTGTTCTTGGAATATTTTTGAAATTAACTGCTTCTTAGTCACATAAGTTTTTTATTCAAAATGTTCCTAATTTGATTTAAATAAAACGCACACTTTTCGTTCATAACATAGTTTTTCCTTAATATTCGATTTAAACTCCCTTTAACAAGAAAGTTAGAAGTGAATCATTTGTACATACTTAGTCAAACGACCGCATACTTGGTCATTCGCGTTATACTTAGTCATACGACCGCGTTTTACGAGAATGCTCGTACTACGCGTTTTCCTTCCTACATAATGTATTTTTCTATACTGTGTTGTAGGGGGATAACTGTAGTGTGTCAGAAGTGTTGGTTTATCACTATGTTTAATTCAGTGGCGCCATCTTTTATCATTCTGTTACAACTAACATAAAAAATATTCCCCACTTTTTTCTTTTTTTTTTTTTAATATTTTTTTAATTTTCTGTTTATTTTATTTTCGGTTTTACAGGAGTCCCACTTATGAATTAAAATCTCATGAAACCAGTGGTCAACTTTCTCCCAACAGTGTGCATCATCATAGACAAAATATAATGGTTGAAATGGCTGCGATGGCTCATGCCCTGAGAGCTCCTGCACCTATGCAGGTATTTTTTTCTTTCTATATATTAATGCATATTGTTTTATAAGTTTTCATCAAATGATAAATCACATTTAATCATTAATAATGATTGTTAACATTAATTTTTTAGTGCGAAATTGAGATGCATATATAATTTAGTCAATTTGTTTATAAATATTTTTTCACTAAAAAAATACTGCAGATGATCATTGTAATGAACTTATAGAGAACTCATTGTACAGCCAGTAAAATAATTTATAATAAAGAAAAATACTTGATTTCAAGATAAAATACAAAAGAATTGTACTAAATCTGAATTTCATATTGATTATATCAAATTCAGTTTGAGTGATATAATATTTGTCTACTAATAAAGTTATTATTTCTGTATTTTTAAGAAGATATTTTATTTTAAGAATATTATTATATATCTTATGAATTTAATTGTCATATTTACTATTTCTTGTTACTATATCATTTTGCTTGTCAAAGATCAAAGAGAGTATGTTTATCTTTATGAAATATTTTTAAAATATTATTCTATTCTTGATAGTTAAAAATATCAACCAAATTATTTTTCTATACCTGAAAAATTCTAAGAAATATTTTATTAAACTTTCATCTTGACAAGCCAATTATGTACCATGTTTTCTCTATTTTTCTCTATAATTTCTTTAACTTTATGTGTGATTCAAATTCACAGACATGAACAATAAGTGCTTAAGAAAAGATGAAACACAAAATTTAAGCATCATACATTTAAAATATAATTATGCTTCACTAATATGCATCAAAAACCTCTTTGTCCAACTTCCAAAGACACACTAAAAATGAAGCGTATGATTTATTTGTGTCGATTGTTTTCCCAGACGGTTGTTGGCATATGAGATAGTACTACGCTGACACACCAGGTGGTAGTGAAAGTGTTAAAATCTATGAGGTTATATTTTAAAATTAACCAAAGCCCTTAAAATTGTGATAACTTATAAATTTGAGATTTACAGTATTGATTGTTTGTAGTTTTATTTCTATGAAAAATATAATTAATTTTATATATTTTTAAAGAATATTTGCAATTTAATAAATTTTAATCATATAACCAAATTTTAATATTTATTGTTAATACCATTGATAAATGGTTTAACTATTGATGACTGATTTATTAATGTAATTATGTTAAAAATTATTCTGAAGTGTTTTCTTTTTTTACTTACCTTCAACAATTTTTCATATATCTCAGATGCCACCATCTGCATACTTACCTGGAGGTTACCCTGCTATGCCACTTCACTTACGACCACCAGGTGTAATGACACATCAAGGTAAATATCTTGATTAAACCAAATATTTTTCACATAGTTTGATTCCTCAAAATGATTAATTTTCTGGTCTAAATAATATTCTTACAATAACTATATTAACATCTTTAATGTGTGTATGACATGCAAAGATCTATATGCATTTTATACACATTTCAGCAAAAAGAAGTCTTCATTTTAGTTGGATGTGTTAATTTTTCCTATGCATGCCCCCTAGCATTTTCTTCCTTGTAAAAGCCAGGATTTATTTTTATAAAAGTTGTGCAGTTGAAATTCCACCAGAAATACAATACTGGATTAATTGATCCCATAGACTGTCTTTCCCAATGGAAATATTATCTGAAATCATTTATCAAGTACACATATACATTTAAATTTTTAATAAGCATTCATTAAGAAAATTTATTCTTTTACAGAACTTTAAAATTGTTTTTAAAAATTTTCTACAATGTGCCATTATTCATTCATTTATCTGACAAACTAAAATAAAACCAGAAAAATATAATAATATTTTTCTGGTTTTATTTTAGTATTTATATATTTACACAAAAAATTTTCTAATTACTATTTTTTTTACCATAATACATTATCATGTGCAAGGTCTTCTGTTTAAAATTGTAATTTTTTCTGATTATACTAAAGATATTTCATATCAAATTTATGACACTTTAATGGATAACTTCTTTTAACTCAATACTTGAGCCATACAGTGCCAATACTATCATAAAATTAAATTTATTCATTGCATTAAATTTTTTTTAGTAAAGCAGACATTTTAGTATTGTATGAAATTTAAATGTATTTTTTATTCAATATTTCTTTTTTATGTTTATATAAGTTGTGTTATTATTTATAATCATTGTTTACAATTTTATTCACCCAATAGAAAAGGTGAAGGATGCTCTATCTCCTCCTATTCCTGGCAGTCACCTCCCCCAACATGGTGGTCCTTTCCAAAGTTTCAACTTACATATGTACCTTTCTCAAATGAATCCACATGAACCCTGTGATATTCCTAACGCTGCCATGGATCAAGGAGATAAGAAACATGATTCTCATCTGGTATCCTCTCCTAGTAAGTTAATATAAAAAGATAATAAAATAATAAGAAATTAAATATTTAAAGGAGTTTAATTTCAGTTAAGAGACATTTTAATTCTAAATAATTGACTGCATAATTAATTTAAGTATAAACCAAGGTTTAATGTAAATGATTCAAATTCTTTCATCTAGCGAGAAATTTTAGAAATATTTATTTAATGAGTAATTGTTCTCATAAAAATCAGTTTAAAATTTTAGTTTATAATCAAGAGATTTTTTTTCAAGTAAAAATGAGTTATTTCATCTAGTAAGAGAATAGTTTTTAAAAATTTACCTCCAATACAAATTTGTTATTAGAAATGCTATAAAAAATTTTTTAATAAAAATGAAACTTCTAATTAAATTTTATATTAAACTTAATTTTAAAATGCTTATTTTTATAATAAATAAAAACAAGTATTTTTTGACAAAAATTAATTTATTAAAATTAAGGTTATACAATTTAAAATTGAATTTCATAAAAGAATGTATTCTTTGCTAGATTATTTTAAAGAAATTATCTGTTAATATTTTATTTGTAAGAATTAGTTATACATGTTATTTTTAACAAATAGGTAAACTTGTTGGAGCAAAGATCATCCGCCAATCAAAGAAAGATGGAGAATCAAAGGCTCACATAAAAAGACCAATGAATGCTTTCATGGTATGGGCAAAGGATGAAAGGCGAAAAATACTTAAAGCATGTCCAGATATGCACAATTCCAATATATCCAAAATATTAGGTGAGTATTGTAAAGACCGAAAATTCATTAATGTGTGTTTATATACTTACTGACATATCACTACACTCTATTTCATTTTAAATAAACATATTGTATTATTAAATTAAAATTATTTTTAGTTTTTTCTTAGTTATTAAGTAAATGTTAAGAATGTAAGTTATCAAAAAATTTTAATAAAACTTATTATTTATAAAAAAATATCACAAAATTTTAAAAATGATAAATACTAGAATTTAATATTATTTGTCCTAAATATATTAAAAAGAACATGACATAAAAGTAAATAGTTTTGTAAAACTGTAAATTGCAAAAAATTAATTAATTCAAACTTATAAGTCATTATATTGTTGGAGTAGTATTAAAACATTTACATAAATCACAATATGTGATGATAGTGGAATAAAATTTTTATTATGATTAAAAGAATGCTTAACCATTACTTATGAGCTGTAAATTAATATCACATTTTTCATTTTAGTAAAGTCTGCTTTAGTCATGTTTCACAATTTCACTTATAAAATTTATTCATCCTTATAAGATCATTTTAAATATATCTTTATTTCAGGCGCTCGATGGAAAGCTATGTCAAATGGAGAAAAACAACCATATTATGAAGAACAGTCTCGTCTCAGCAAACTCCACATGGAAAAGCATCCCGATTATAGATACAGACCTCGACCTAAACGTACTTGTATAGTAGATGGGAAGAAACTTAGAATCTCAGAGTACAAACAAATGATGAAATCAAGGCGGCAAGAGATGCGCACTCTATGGTAAGCCTTTTAGAAAAATAAAGCTACTTTTAATCATTTTTCATTATCTATCATGCAAAGTAGATGCATTATAGAAAACAAAACCTGTCTTCTTTTCATTCATGAAAATGTTTCTTGGTGGATATTATTAATCTAATCGGAAAAACTTATATAGTATTGATATAATTTTCTTCCAGGTATCGTGATGGACTTGGAGTTATGGACCCACCAACAATGGTATCACCTGGATCTTCATTGATACCCATGTCAAATGTTCCAGCTAGTTCCAGTGAAATGGTAAATGCTTTAGGGATGAAGTTGTCTCCCACCAACGGCTCTCTTGATGGTCATGTCCTATCTCCAGGTCATCTTTCCTCTGACAGAACCTCCCCATCTACCTCAACATCTTTACCCAGGATTAAAAATGAAGACCACAATAATGGGATGTCCATGGAAACTTCCTCTTGAGAAAAATTACTGGAATTATTTTTCCCCATTGGGACAATATAACAGAAGGCAGTTTCCCCATTGGTGAATCCAGTAAGATTCCAAATGCAGAGCTTTCAGTCTTCAGTGGATCCTGACATTAGGGATTTTAATGATCCCTTCCCTTGAACCCTCAAGGATCCCAATCCCATTAGTTTTATGTTGATGAATGTAGCTGAGGATCCAATTTCAGTGCATTTATTTTGTGGATCCAGTAAATTTTTGAACAGCATTTATTGGTGAAAAATTCCAGTGAGACACTATGAAGTAAATAAAAAGGATAACTGATGATTGGTGTACAAATTGCTTCAAGAATTCAGAAGCTCAAGAATATTAAGAAATTCTCTTCATTTCATTATAATTTATATGCATCTTGTACTGATAAGAACATTTCTAAGAATTGAAAGCTGCTTATATTTAAATTTCCAAAATGGTATAAATTTATTAATTGAATAAGATTACATTTTCCTGTAATATTTATGGTTTCGTTTTGAAACTAACAATACTGTGTATTATAAATTGAAACTGCACACTGTATTATCAAAGTGTGAATACTTTCGAATCAAATTTGTTATGTTTTAAAAAAATCAAAATGTATACTTTTAAGTTATTTTTTCAATTGTATGTCCCAGTAATGTTCTTTTTTTATGTAAAGCAAAATTTTGTAGAAAAATCTAAGTAATGTTTTTCATTTTTAATTATTTGAACATTAAAAAAATGTTTTATTTATAAATGTTTAGTTGGTTTTAAACATCAGTTTACTTCTTTTTGCTTCTAAATTTCTGATAAAATAATTGCTTTTATTAACTTCATTCAGATGAATCAAATTTTAAGAGTAAAATAGTGATATAAAGATATCACTATTTTACTTAAAGGCAATTAAACATTTTCCTCAGAATGCAGGTTTGTAGACTCTTAAAAACTGATAATGTATTTATAAAATTTTGATTGATGAAGTTGATTTTTTATACATTGATATTTTCATTGTATATTTAATTTTACGAAGCTGTGGCGACAAGCATTTATTGTCAATTTGTTCAGCATGGATCAAATTCTCTTTGAAATCTGTTTTTTTTTATGGTGCAATTGAAACAAAGTCAAATTATATTAATTTAAATCATATAATATAGAATATATTTATGAGAAATGGCAATATTTGAATAGTTTATTTTCTCAGTTGTGTCATTTAAAATATTGATGTTAATCCTTATGGAATGAATGATGGCTAGATTTCTTCAAAAGAAAAGAAATTGAATTGAAAAAAAAATGTAAAAATGTATACTTGTTATTTTGTAAAAATATTTCATTTACTTTTCCTCTATTTCTCGTGCAATCAAAAAGTGTTGTTATGTTAGAAATTGTACAGAATTTATTCAGCGAAAACTTTTCTGTGATGCCATTACTGGATCCAACCAGTACCTTCTTATCACATAGACAATGGTAATGAATATGCATTAATTATATTGACAGTTTAATTCAAGCCATTTTTTTTTCAAGTCAACAACGAGAGAACTGCAACTGTGTGTATAGAATTTGCAAACTATTTCATTCTCTCGAAAAGCAGTACTTCATGTTTTTTCTCTCTTGGCCAGTTGTGTGTAAAAAAGAGGAAAAAAAGGGCATTTTTGTCTGTTGAGAGAATTGAAAATAATAGCCACAAAAGCCAATTGCCAAAGGAGAAGCCCACGGTACAGTGACTTGTTTTGGCTTTATTTTGAATTTGATGTGCAAATATATCTGCTCAATGTGAACTACCTTCTAGTCTGTGATTTAACCATCTGTTGCAGAGTACATTTCTTTGTTTTGTTTTTGTAACAGTATTATCGGACGAAACAAAGGTGGTTTTAGTTTCATCTCTTAATTTGTACTATGTGCTGTTTTATTGTTTGAAACTTAATTATTTAGAATTCATTTGAAAAACTAAATGAAAAATAAACCACTTTTGTGAATGTGAATTGGTCTGAATTTCTTTTTTCTCAATATAACACTTTTAATTAACATATATAACATAAATAATATATATATATATATATGTAAAATTTTTAAAATTATAAATATGTATTCCACTTCTAATTTTATCAAAAAATATGATAATTTTGAATTAGGAGTAATTTAAATATTTAAAATCTCTTAAAGATTTTGTTAAGCTATATCATTCTCAGTTTGTGACACATGAATTCCTAAGGTTCATATTAAGATGCTATAATTATAAGTATTCATAATAACTGAAATATAAAAGAGCTTAAATGTCTGCAGTGTAGAAAGTTTTTACAGAGACTTATGTAAAACCTAAGAATTAATAGCTTGGCACTCCAAAGTTTTTTTTTTTTTTTTCCCCTAGAGGGAGTATTAATAAAGATCACATGTACTCAACACTAAATTTGTACAACAAGAGGAAGGGTAAATAATTATAGCCAAACAAACTTCACTTTATTTTAGAGTGCAAGTAAAAAATGAGTAATTAAAAAATTAGTTTATAATTAATAAGAAATTACATTTAAGTGAATTAATTTATTCTTCCAAATCATAAGGGTTCATTTTTGAAGAATATTCTGTGCTCAGCTAGCAGAAGATAATTAAGATTTTGATAAAATTGAATCTGGTTTGCCAAAATATTAAGACATAAATAAGTATTTAACTATGAAAATGCAGAGTGAATACAAGGAACAATTTGCAGTGAATTTGAAATATTGCAATTTCCTGTTTATAATCAGCTGTAATTTTTTTGGTAAATAATCCAAAATAAACTGCTGATAATGAGCCACATAAAATAAAAAAATAAACACGATTAAAATTATAATAAATTGTTCAAGAAAAACATATGATTTCAGATATTTGGATCTACTTTATCGTTAAACGCAATAAATCGAGATGAAAGCAATCAATCGCCAAGAGTGAAAATTCCAGTAAAATATAGTTTTTTAAAACGAGGTTATGTATATTTTGTATATAAAATAGATTTGTTTCGTTTATAATTAAATGAAAGACGGATTATTTTTCCGAACTGTGCATTAGATACAGTTTTTATTATGTACTGTGAATGCTATGTTTTTCACCTTACATCAGAAAATATCTTTCTCTCCCTCTCTCTTTATAACTTTTAGTTTAAAATCTGTTGTGTAACTTAGAGGCTATCGCTCCCGTATAACAATATATTAATTTGAATATTTTCAGAACGAAATAACTCAAATCAAAACAATGCGAAATGACACTCCGATGAAGCGAATTCATTTTTGAGCGTAATAAGCCAAAATTGGTTATAATTGAAAGTCAGAAGAATTGATGAAGCTGTCAGCGCCATCTGTTATTTATTTTACAAAATATAAGGGGCCTTTCAAAACTTTATCATAAGTTGAAAATGTTTATTATATTATCCGCGCGGTGACGTATAATAGGCATAACGAAATTCGAAATTTTTTTGAACACATAATCCGCGAATTATTTACAGCAAAATACGAAATCATTCATTAATCATAAGAGGCGTGATGTTTGGAATATTTCCCGCCTCTCGAACAAAACTTTCATACAAAGTATATAAATAAACGAAATTTTATTGTTTTTATTAACAAATTTATCAAACAAAAATTAATGAATTTTTTTAAATAAAAGATTGTATTTAAATAGCAAAATTTTTGATTATTTAAATTGGATTTTTTGAAAGTCGTTGTACTGTGTGTGATCTCTACTACAGAAATTTTGTAAGAAACAGCGACGATTCCAAAAATAGCGAGTATCGCTAAAAATACTCGTCAAAACATCGCACATGTGTCACATTCAATTTCGAATAATGATTAAGGTTTTAATTTTGTACTCATTTGTTATTGTAAAAAGTTTTACATTTTTCTCTATTATATGCGTATAATATATATTCCCTCCCACACAAGCTTTCTTATATGATAATATAAATTCCAAATGTTCTCTAATCATCTGGAGGCATTTGTCAAGTCTAATTAAACATCAAGTCTGGGAGTCTTTCGGGGCTACGATGGCACATCCCCTGATTCCCCCACTATATAAGCCTTTTGTGGAAAGGTGGAAATCCTAATAATCAGACATTATATAACAACATGTTCTCTAACTTCTAGCTTGATGTGTGTTATTTGTAGTTCAGCGGAAATTTTTTGCTCACAAGAGCCAATTAGTCCGGGACTTACAGTTAAAATTGGATTTCAGGATTCTGGAAATCAAAACCACATCCATGGAATATTTCTAACACGTAACTGTTGAACAGAAAAGTAAGAGCTAGCTTTCGGCTGATAGTTCGCAGAATAAATTCTAGAATCTTTTGAATTTTATTCCAAAGTTTCTTAAGTGTCTTAACAATTAATATTAGTCCTGCTTAAATGTTTGTTCTGAAATTAAAATGTGAAATATAAAATTAAATAATTTTTTTATACACATTCACAAATGAGTAACAAATCTAACTGGATAAATGTTTATAAATAGCTTTAATTTACGAATCACTATTCAAGCAATTTTGAAGAATTGAAACTTTTCCTATTTTTAACATTGATCAACTATTTATAAAACCGAGACAAAGAATATTTAAAAAATTAACATAATACTATATTTAGTTTTAAAAACATTTTGAACTAAGCTGGATAAATTTAAACAGGATTTATCGCGATCAAGAATACTTTTCTTTTAAAATTTTAATTTTTATGTGTAAGAAAAAATATACTTTAAACGTTCCCTAATTAAGTCATTTTCTATAATTTGAATGTTGAATTTCACCAACGGAAAATAATTGCTGTATAATAAATATAATTAAAGAAATTTTATTTATTCTAAATTACAATTAATAAGAAATAAAAGACTTCTTTTACTAATACTTTTTTAATACGAGATAAAGAAATCAATGTATAGAAGGGGAAACTGAAGCATGAATTTATATAAAATGAGACATTCATGTACATATAAGGATTTACTGATCTTTAAAACTTATTTATTATAATAATTATTAGACTTACTTGTATACAGATCTTATTAAACAAAATAATTATGGTAGCTAAAAAGTATTAAAATGTAAGCAAAAACTATAATTAAAATGAAGTAACAAAGATGTTATTCAAACAAATTAATTTTAGTAATTTGGATCAAATATTTTCCTACAGAAAAAAAAAAACATTAGAAATAAAAATAAAAAAAAGTTAAATATTTCTAAATATTATTGATTTTAAAAATATGGGCTAAATACATGATGAAAAAAAAATGTAGTTTTTCAGAAAAATCAATTAAAAGAAAAAATAATTGGTGCCCAAATGTTCAGAAGCAGATAACGAAAAAGACAAACTAAGATACTTGAACAATCTACCCCCTCTAAATATTTACTAGACTGGTGCTTACTAGAAATATTTCTATACTTCAATAATTCTTAAACGCATGAATACAATTTTTATTTTAAGCCTAAAAAAATTAATATACCGAATGGCTCTTATTAAATTGCTCCTATAAAAGGCACCCAAAAGCGCAAACGAGTGAACGGTATGCAGCGGGCCATTCTTCTTCGAGGAAATCAGTGAATGTAGGCCTGTCACAAAGTTCAATTCGGAAATGTATTGTCAACAGCAGGATAGTTTAAAAAGGGAGTAGTCTAAAAAAAGAGATGGCCTATGTTCCAAAAAAGAGGCCAAGAAAAAAGTTCGTCAAAAAATTGCAGAACTAGGCTGGGAATATCTCATTCATCCTATTTCCCGCACTTGCGCTTTTCAAGTATCACTTATTTCTGTCGTTGCAAAATGTTTTGCAAGGCAAAAAATACAAGAACCAAGATATCAGTCAAACATTGGTTTTGGTCAAACATTTTGGCCTCTAGAGATGACATTTTTTGAAAATGGGCTATACAATTGCCATCACGCTGGCAAGAAGTCATAAATAATGATGGAAATTATATTTGTATTATTCAATAA
This sequence comes from Latrodectus hesperus, assembly GCA_037975125.1. Lineage (NCBI taxonomy): Eukaryota > Metazoa > Arthropoda > Arachnida > Araneae > Theridiidae > Latrodectus > Latrodectus hesperus. The sequence continues at coordinate 84,389,453 of CM075850.1, forward strand.
AGTTTATTCAAGGTATGAAAATTTTATTCGTTTGTTTTATTCTAAAAACGGACAGAACTTTCTGGTTGACCTAATATATGCTTCAAGATACGATAACATTTCAAGCAATCTGTGTTCAAAACACAAATATTTTCTAACCATTGATGATTGTAAAACTTTAAAGAAATTTTATGCCTGCCCCAAGGATACCAAAGTCATTCCGACGAGCAAGTGAGTCTTAAAATAATCTGTAAACAGCACTTAATGCTACCTTAACTTCTGGAAATGAGATTTATTGGTTGGGTTTTATGGCGCAAGGTCCTAAAATGGACATGCTGCGCCAAGAGTAAGATTTTGGTAATATTTTATTTTTTTCAAAAAACCCAAACAATATTAAAAATTTAAAAAAATCATTGTATATATATTATTTTAAAATCTAATTATAAAATATAAAAAAGGAAAAAATCAAATGTATATATAATTTTTAAAAATTTAAAATACAAATTAAATAAAATATACGAAACCTATTGCCCTCAAAAAAGCGAATAGATTTTTATGGGGTGGCTCTCTTATTATATCAAGGAAAGTTATAAAATCTGTATTAAAAACTGTAAAAGTTGTTGGTGAAAATCATGACATAAAATTAAAATATGATAAACAGTAAATGGTTCATCACATGTTTCGCACCAAGGATTTAATGCACTTAAAAACAAATGTCTGTGTGAAAAGTATGTGTCCGATACGAAGGCGAGTTAATCTAACACCAGCACTTCGTAACGGCAAAACTGATAATGAAGTGAGGGATGAGAAGATGCAACTTGTTGCCGACCTGCATTTTCCATAATTCCTACCAAAGACCATATGTAAACTTTTTATATCCTTTCTCACATCAGAGAGCGGAACCGATGGTAAAAGTGGATCTGATGCAGCTGCATTCACTCTCTCATTTCCATCAAGACCTACGTGACTTGGTATCCGACAAAATATAATGTCATATCTCTTGCCAGCAAGGGATTCTACTGCTCTGAAAATCTTTGCCACAACTGGGTGGCAAGTAAAACCATTGTTTCTGAAAGCTTCCAAAACACTCCTGCTGTCAGTGTACACACAAAATTGACGATGATCATTTGTACTCACATGTTGAAGCGTGTAATAAATAGCTTTTCCTTCAGCAGTAAAGATGGAGCAGGACGAATGTTGGCTGTAACTAAAAACTGTATTATTAATAAAAACACCACAGTCCACATCCCCAGCTGTTTTAGAACCATCTGAGAATACAGGTATGTATGACTGAAAGTGACAGTGATGGGCGGAAAATAGCGTTTGAAATGCAATAAGTGTTGTGTCTGATTTTCGAAATTGAGCAAAAGTGTTATTAAAACTAATTGCTGGATCATACCAAGGCGGATGAGAAAAGGATCAGTTGTTTCAATCCGAACATCACATAGGTCTCTGAGCCATAGATATGATTTGGCACTTGTGATAAAAGGTGGGATGCTCATTGGACGAGCTCATTGACATTATCTTAGCAAAATAATTGAGACTGCTGCATTCGTCTCAGGCCTAACAGTAGTTGATGGCATACAACGCATAGACTCTGGACGGGAGAAGTGCGAAATGCCCCAGAACATATACTTAAAGCAGAATGGTGAACTGTGTCCAATCTTCGTAAAACGGAAGATCAACCCGATCCATAAACACTTTCGTAGTCAATGACTGATAAACTCGAAGTGACGTGTGATCTGCACCCCAAAATATATTTGATAACACCTTGAGGATATTAAGCGATCGCTCACACTTCTTCCGCAAATATACATGCGGAAGAAAGAATAATTTTCGGTCAAAAATAATTTCCAGAAATTTTATTTCATTGACTACTTGAATTGGAGTGTTGTCGATACACACTCACTTCCAAAGGTTAAATTTAACAATGACAGAAGAGATGGAGAACAAATGGCAAGATCGAGAGAATGAAATGTTCTTGTGGGTATATGGAAGTATGTTTTCTCGTCGGTATTAAGCAGACAGTTCTCGGAAATAAACCGCTCTACCTGCCTACCGCGAGAATTAGTATCATCACTTCCCCACAAAGAATTATGGCCATTAAAGTCACCGGGTAACAAAAATGGAATAGACAGCTGCTCATCTAAAATATTGTTTATTTTAAGCTAAAATATTTTTAGCTTCAAATAAACGAAAATATTCATTTTGTAATTGTACGAAGAAAAAAAGAGAATATCTCTAAACTAAATTTTGTACAACCTCAATGAAATTAGAATTTGGTTGAAATTTACTCGGATAGAGATACTTTGACATTTTAAAAATAATTGCAAAAATTTTAAACGCTAAAAATATGTGACAGTAGTTCTGTTTTTTGTAATTTGCAAAAGACCGGAAGTTTCTATCATGAAAATAGCAGTTGTGACACATTAAAATATTATCCATAGGATTAACATAATATTCAATTTTCCCCAACGGAGATCTAGCAGGGCTTTAATTTTTTTCCAATTCCAAGAGTAGTAAAAACCCTGTTTATAGCTTTTACTTGAGTAATTTGAAGAAAACGAGCAATCTATAGAGTTGCCACTCTTTTCATATGTTCTTGATTCAAAATGATAAAGCATTCAATTGACCATAACATGAATTTTAACATTCATTTTGTAATTGTGTAGCACACACACAATCATTATTTATATAAATACTTTGCCGAGTTACATTTAGTAATTACGAAGAAAAAAGTTCCAATAATACAAAACTTATGTTGATAAAAACAAACATTTATTAATTTATAAGTACAACTTATTTTACATATTACAATTACAATACGAACTGTCCAATTCGTCCAAACAACTATATACACTTTATTTTTTATTCTTTTTATTTTCATGTCCCAACTTTTCTTTCCTTTTCTTCACATGTTTAGGAATTTTAGTTTTTTGCTTTTCTCTCCGTGCCTCTTTCAATAACTTTTTTCGCTCCTTTTTGGAATTGGGAGATTCATCACGAGGTCTGGCTGAGCTAACGAATGGCTTAGGTTTATCCTCTTCAGCTTCACTTCCTGAGAAGCACGAAGTACTTCCATCAGAGTCCTCATCTGGTTTTGACTTAGTTGAGTCAATCAATTTTAGACCAGTAACAGAATCATAGATCTTCTCATTTTTCTCATCGGAAAAAACATCCCTCTCTGGATCAATAACTTCATCCAAATGTTTCGGAATATAAGCATGTTTAAAAACTTCTTCGTCAATTTTGGCCTCTTCGGACATATCTTCCATTTGATTTTTACTGCATTTTTCTTTAACATATTCACTTACATTCAACCCTTCATCATAAGGAGATGTAACAAATTCAAACAGCTGTTGAAGCTTTAAGACGGAAACACATCTTCTTTTAAAATAATCAGTAATATTTTCGCAATCTTTTCTTAAGAATTGCATTGATAGTGGATGATCATGCTCTACAGATTGTGAAACATCTATAATAATAGCTTTACCATCCATATACAATAAATTATACTCACTTAGATCAGCATGAATCAATTTGCACTTGTGATACATATCCCTTATAAAAGATACACATTGAATATATAAAGTGGAATATTCTTCTTCAGTTAAATTTGTTTCTTTTAGTAATGGTGCAGGCCAGCCATCTTTACCAATAAAACTCATTACAAGAACATGACTCTTTAAAATAACAGGCTTTGGACATGGTAAACCTGCTTTAAACATTTTTTCCAAATTTCTCATTTCCTTTTCCGCCCAAGTAGCAACCAATTTTCTGGGATTCTTTCTGCAGTAACCATGCCTAAATCGATAATCACCTGTTATATATTTATCTCGATCTTTAAAAGTTAATATGGATGTTTTATAGATTTTCACAGCTCTTTCTATGCCATCTTCAGTGGGAGCATAGTAAACATTTGCCTCTTTTCCAGTACTTATACAACCTTGAATTTCAGACACAATTCCTTTATTTAACATTTTAAATAATATACCTCGTGTTCTGGGATCCAAAACTTGCTCAACGGTTGCTCTGCTTTCTTTGTCTTTCTGCTTTATAGATTTGTTTGAACCCTCTAGATCCATGAGCTTTCTGGCAGAATCAGGAATTCGTGCAGAAATGTAACTATCTAGTATAATTTTATTGCTATATTTTTGCCATAGTGCTTCCTTTGGTTGAAAGGTGTTATCCTTTTCTTTTTGCTGGTTTGGCTGAGAATACTGTGGTTGAGAAATAGTTTTGAGGGCACGCTCATTGTCTTCCATTCCAACAAAATATTCTAAATCAGAATCATCATAGCTGTCACTTGATGATTCAAGTGTTATTTCTTCAGTTTTATGGCTGATTTCCTCCATCTCTAAAAAATAAAATATAGTAAGGTAAAGGAAAATTCTTCTCAAAAGTTATAGTTAAATGAGCAGTGATTATAATTTGAGCTTTCTTTAATAAATAAATTGTAACACTTTAAAATAAAATCTTTAGCTATGTTTTTATAGTTAATACTTTTTTTTTAATATATTAATCACAATATCATACTTTTCTCTTTTGCACAATGCGCATAATTGTTTAATCAATGAAGTATTTGCAACACATGATTGCAACAATTTCAATAATATAAGAAATGACTTTTAAAGGCATATTTTTGCTTTAGAAGAAAAAAAAATGATATATCTTTGTATGTAAATATAATCAATTTTATTTATTAAAGCACCAGTTAGAGATTCTTCTCAATGATTTTGATTTAAGTTTTAATTTTTTTCTCAACTAACACCACACCTAAACTAGAGTAAACTATTAATTTAAAAAAATGAAAATAATCATTTACTTTATTTAAATGTAAGTGTAAAAAATAATAAATCACATATTTATGAGAATAAAGAAACCTTTTTTGATATTTACGCATATAAAATTATTAAATACAGAAAATTTTACAACTTAAAGAGATGGGTTTATTACATTATTGTTAAAGAAATAATCAAGTACTAATGAAAGGAAAACAGAAATCACCAGGCAAAGATTGATTGATTGATTGGCTGGTTAGTGCACAATTGGTTTAGTTGGACAGGCACCTACAGTTTAAAATGAATGTCAAGTTACTTCAAACAACCGAATTCCAGAGGGGAATCAAACTCATCTCATTCAACATTTAAAATATATACTTTACAACTGATTATTTATGAAATTGGTATGTGATTATACTGATCTACACAACAGGAAAGTGTTTTATATAGTATTCTAACATTTATCTCAAATAAAATAAAAGTTTAGGTATAGACATATTAGCAAGTTTTTTTTATAGTTTAAAAAAAAACTATAATGCAGAATAAAAAATGATATTAAAGAATATAAAATGTGCATTTTTAAAAAATATTTCTAGGTATTATATTTATGAAATAAGTGATACAATATTTATGCATGTAAGCAAATATTACCTAATTTTGAAAAGTTATTCCAATGTAGTGAGGCTTTTCTACTGATTTATCATTACTGTGCATAAAAAAGCATTTTACTATGATTTTCAAAATGGACTTGAAAATCATAATAATTGGTGAATTATCAGTATCAAAATTCAAAGATACTGAAATTACATATATAGAGATTGTACAGAAAATTAAGCAATTTAGATTTTTATAATTGCACCAAAATTTGAGAAATTATTTTTATTCAGATAGTGAAAGATCAGAATTTGAAAATTTCAATTATAGTTTGCTATAATTAATTTTTTCAAAAAATAAATAAATAAATAAATAAATTTCAAAAAGTGCTATTCAATTTCATAAATTGTTGTTTATATATTTTATAATGCTATGTACACGCATAGGCTTCTGGCAGCCAGTAATAAATATAAGCACATTTGAAAACTGTCATTAATAACTTATTACTGAATTAAGTTTTCACTTTGTAATAGATATGCAATGTATCACAAAGATCTATATTTTGCAATTCTGTTATGTATGATGAATCACTTATAATTTAATTTTAGGAATAATTTTAAATTTTTCATGACATTTTTACCAAATATGGGGTTAAAACTTTTGAGTCCTATCATATATTTTATCTAATAAAATTTAGTTTACTTCATCATTTTTAATATGAACAAAATGCAAATTATAAAAAAATCCCATTTGTTTCATATCAATATTCTCATTCATATTTTTTTATTATGATATTCGTTGTTGTTGTGACAAGTGCAATATGAAAAAAAAGAAAAGGTAAAAAAGACAAATCATATGGGACCAAAGCATGGAGCACTGTCCTGGCCACACCTTCAGCTTTTTCCGTATAAAGGGTGGCATTGCAGCAGTTGGGGTCGATGCTAAAGAGCGTCGAGGCAACAGAGATGCATCTAATCCAGTGGAACTCCTGTGCAGTGCCTGCATTCTGTGTATGTTCAAGATCTGTCAAGCATGATTTTTATACCCCTCATGTGCCCAGTCCACATTCTGCTGATGGTAGAAGTGATACCACCATCAGGATGATATTCATTAATAAGTTTATATATCAAATAATTTAAATTTGATAAATAAGTACCTTGAGACATTTATGGAACTAAACAAAAATTCATGTGTTTTGTGAATTGAGATCTATATAACTTAAGATGAAGGAAAATTTTTGTTAAAAGTGGGATATTTTTATTTTTAACCAGAGAAATGAAAATTTAAGAATCAATCCAACAGTTGAGATAGTTTTAAATTTGCATTCATTACTGATTTGGAATTCAAATTTTAAGAAACAAGTTTAAATTAAAATTTTAAATTTCTCCCCTAACTAAAGTTGGAAGAGACAAGTAAGCACATTTGTTATTTTAGCATTATTAGAGACAAATGTTAAAACCTAGTGGGTAAGTAGCATTTCAAGCTTCCAACACACAGGTTTGAGGTTCTATTCTCAAGCTGAGCAAGGTCAAGTCAACATTTCATCGCTTTAGTGGGTCAATAAAACTAAGTATCATGCTTGAAACACTGGGGGTTACACTGACCACCTAACCAGGGCACATGCTTTGCACCAGAGAACTCTCGATGAAAAAAAGAACAAATATGAGTACTGTAGGTTTTATCCCACCTGATGGGCAGTTGTGACACAGAGTTTAATTTATAGACAAATAATACAATTGTTTTTATTCAATATAAGACAACTTTAAAATAAAAATGAGATTCATAATTATTAATTTCCATATTCATAATGTATAAACTATGAAGCAGATAAGAAATTTAAAATAATAAATAACTACCATATACATTTCTCCTTTATGTCTAACACAAAATAAAACTTAATATATAAATTTCTAGTAAAAAGGAAAAAAATATTTATATTTTATTTTTAGCTTTGATACAATATTCGTTACAACAATGATAAAGCAAATATCTTATTAAAAATTCAATTGAAGTTCCTTAAAAATTCTCATTTTAATTACTCTAACACAATTTTTTAATGAAAATAGATTAAGTCATTAATTCCTTTTCTGTCTTCATATGTAATGACCAAAGACAGTCATTATAAGGACAGAAAAAGAGGTCCAATGCAGAAATGATATACAAAATTTTTTTCTCCAAATTCTTTTTCTTTTTTAAATTCAAAAATAACTGCAACTGAACTCAAGCAATTAAGATAAATTATATGTGATCAAAAAGTATCCCGCTATTAACATTTCTCAAAGATCATGGAAATTTTATGGAGAAGTTAGAAATAAATGTTCACACTCAACTCAAAGAAAAGCAAAATGTGCTCAACAAAATTACAAAGATTCATTTCTACTAGTTTTTGGATTCACATCCTCTTATTTTCTTATTACTGATAAACCTAATCTATATCAAGACTAGGAGTTCAGAACTTTCAAACAGGATTCACGCTATTTGCAACTGCAAATTATCTGAATTTCTAATGAATAAGTAAATTATTTCACAAAAGACCAAAAAACTTTAAACAGTTAACTTTATCTTGTAATAAGAAAGATATTTGGCAATATAACTTAATCAATCCTGATTAAAACATGACTAATAGTTTATTAATTCAGAGATGAACTTAATGCACATTTTGAGATATATTTAATGAATAGAAATATCTGAAGGTCAAATTAAATATTTTATTAAAGCTGAACAAACAAAATTGTTCATCCTTTGTCATCCTCACATTGGTTTAAATACAACTTTGAAAAGAAATATATTTAAATTTAATTTCATGAATTTAATTCTTAAAATATTCAAACTCCACTGATTAAATGTGATTTTATATGTACAAAGAAAATAGTGTCTGTAGATTTAAACATATAAATTCTACAAAAGTTTCATGGAATATTACTTCAATCTTGATTTTGCACAGTATATTCTCTATGACAATATGTACATACACGATTGCTACTTATACAAATATTACTAATTTACTAGTTAAAACTAAAAATGTCTAAATAATGATGCATTTATCAAAATACTTTCTCATTCATTATGTATTACAGTGAAAAACAAATCAAAGTTATATTACAAATAACTTATGCCAACTACTTAAAAATAAGTTAGTTTCTTATTCTACAGTTACTTTTTTTCTTTTTTGCACAAATATGCAAATAATTAAAAAATATTGCAATACTAAAAAACACTCATACAATTTTTCAAAATAATAATTCAAGAAAATTTTACATAAGTTATTTGAAAAGATGAAAATACATACAAATACATAATTTGAAAAACTGGGAGAGAACTCATAAAATCTAATTTTTTATAATATAATAAATTCCTCTTTTACAACTTTATTATTTCAAATATAAAATCAGCAAAAAAATCAAATGTAATAAATCAAAATTACATTAATGTTAGACTTGCCTTTTTACTCTCAAAATTACGTAATTCTTTCATTTATTACTGAAGTAAAATTTTTTAACATTTGAAGATTTTTTGCAGCCACATGCGCTGTCACACGCTTGGCTTTATAAAGGAGCACTTGATTGATTCGTGATTGAGTATTTGTTCCAATGATTAGTTATTAAGGTTTTTTTTCAGTGATTGGTGATTCAGTTTTTGTTTCAGTTGTAAAAGAGAAATTACTCAACTGCAACATATACTTCCATCACTATTGACACTGGTATGAAGAAATTTCTTATCAAAATACAAACAGATAAGATAAAATAAAGATATGAGTCTATAAACAAGAAGTCATAATATAAGAGCTTAGTAAGTAACAGTAAAAAACTTAAGCAAGGTAAAATCTTTGAAATGTTACATTAAAAGCAACGCATTTTGTAATAATTATGTGTATTATAAATTCGTTACTTAAAACATCAAAAATATAATTAGTCATTTTAATAATATAAATATGTAGAGCATGTTATGATATATTTTGATTTTATAGCTTAAAAAAGACGATTATATTTTATATCAATATCAATCAAATCAAAAATTTATTTTATATCAATTACTTAGCTTGGCACACCTGACAATAGAGAAAAGGCATAAACATAACAATTAAATTAGATAAATTACCCTAAAATTATACTCCAAAAGAATCGGTTGAAAAAATCATTACAACAATTGATTAATTTACTTTAACATGTTATTTATATTTGAAAGAGATGAATGCTTTTAAATTTAGAATTTAAAGATTGTTCTTAAAAACATGAAAGTAAAACAATTATAAAATAAACAAGACAGATCTTGTCATTTTCACACTGCGATTGAGTAAAGTGAGAATAAATATGCAATTTAATGTATGACGTGGTGGAGACAACGGTCAGTTGAGAAGAGGAATATCAGTAATTATATCAGTAATAATATCAGAATATCAGTATAAAAGTAGGTCCGCAGCATACATTCATCAGTTGTAACTCATACAGTAGCGAAGAAAAATGGAAGTGTCAAAGGAGCTCCTTCAGTGTTGTTTGCTTTAGGACTTCTAAGTGGGTCTATCAGCTGCTGCATCAAGCCACCGAATATGTGAAGCATTTGGAGATTGAACGAATAATTATTAACAGCGATTAACAATTGAACGAACATTAGACAATTCGTTTTACAAATTCAGGTCGGGAGATTTGCCCCTCTGTGATGAAGCTATTGCCTGATGGACTAGTAAAGTGATTCACTATGAGTTGCTACCAATGGGTCACTGCTGACCTGTATTTGTAGCAATCGGGACACGTAAAATAGACATTGCAATAGAAAATAGTAGTTAATCACAAGGGTTTACTCCTCTTGGCCAACGAGATTCCACATGTCGCACAGGTGGCCAGAAATACCATAACAGCAACTTGGTTGAGAGACACTTTGTGCAATTTCCGACTCATCTGACCTCGCATCATCAGATTACCAGCTCTTCCATTCCCTGGACAACCATCTTTATGTAAAATTCTTCATTAATGAAGCAAACTTGCGCCAAGCCCTTGTGGACTTCCTCTCATCCAAAACATCAAAGTTTTAACACAAGGGATTGCACAACCGGAGACATATTGGCTCTTGTTAGTTTGTCCCTCAACAGTCATTTTTTGTACACGAGGGCTAATTAGACCGGGACCTACAGTTTAATGTGGATTCCGAAACACTACAAACACTGGAGATATGTTGGCAGAAGCTACCAAATGTCCATGGTGATTATTTCAAGGATTAATAATAGACTATACATTCTATAGGTCATGTTGTTTTGAGTCATTAAGCAATGCAAGAGCTATCTTGCTTTCATTGTATTTTTTTAATTTGGTGTATTTCAAAAAGTCAATTGAAATGTTGATGCTATGAAATGTAAGTAAGGCAAGGCAGTAATTTCGAATCCATACACCTAAATGTATTTAATAATCATATATAAGACCAAATATAACTGAAAAAGAAAAACGATGCAACTTTAAAGTACAGAATTTTTTCTTCAAAATACAATTATAAAACTTTTAAGGCTTTTTAACCCTATATTAAGACTGCACATTTAATACTGAAAAGTCAGAAAAACAAAGAATTTAAAGATACAGAAACTAAAATAAATAACAAGGTACATATTTTAAACAATGTCCAATATTTTAAGAAATTTAATTCGAAACAAAACAAAGTCAATTACAACCAAAATGAACATTTTCACGTTTTACAAATATTTCACATAAAATCAAAGGATGTATTTTAATTATCTACATAATCATTAAGTATTTCTTAAAGTATTAATAAAATACAAAAAAATGCCCCACAGAATCTTAAATAGTAACATTAAATAATTTAAACTATAAATTATTTCATTTTGGTTTTCAATAAACATTTTACAGTTAAAATATAATTAATCATGCCTAAAAAAGTGTATGACTAATAGAAAGTTAAAATAGCTTCTGAACTACCACATACATTCAAGCCCAAGGTGGGAATCAAATTTTTAAGGCACCAGCTCGGTCCACATAATTCCTACCTAGCCGTTTGTAGATATTAAGCTGCACCCATATCTCATAGGACAGTTAACCTTTGAACAACTAATAATTCACATCAATAGATATGCATGCAAATAGCAGATGTGTAACACTCAACACCTGTTATCCAACAATGGTTAGTATATAATATAAGAATTCCAGTTTAAAACCTAATCCTTCCAGTAGTTCAGGTAGCTCATTAGTAAATATCTTTTACAGTTAACTATGTTGGTTAGAATGTATTCAAGCATAGTATTTTCTACTGAATTACATTTCAGTGCTTATTTTTTAACCAAAGTATGCCAGGAAAGCAAAATATTCAAATACTTTTAATAAAATAGTTTTTTCAGAGGAAAACAATTAAAACATAGGATAGAGATGGCTAAATGTTAAGATAATTAAGATAATTTTAGGCATTCAGAATACTAGCCAAAATATATAGTTTAAATTATCCTTTTAATAGAACATTTATCACTTTAAATTGTTTACTTAAACTTATCAATGAATATAATTTCTTAAATTTATTATATTTTCATCAATGCAATTTAATTATGTAATATGCAATGTAATTTGAATATTACTTTACCAGCATTGAAAAATATTAAACTTTATATAATTGCTGATTCTGAATTAATGGTCAATCAACAAAATTATTTCTCCATAACTGCAAACATAAAAAGAATAATCCTTTCAATCATTTGATTAAGATTAGGAAAATATTTTAGAATTTCAAGTTTCTCCTTCTTTGTAAGATTTCATTATATTAATTCAAATTCACTCTTTTAAGAAAAATTTTATCTTTTTATAATCAATAGATTTTCTGCATGTACTCGAATTCTAAACCTTTTGATTAGAATGATCATTTACCAGTAATAGAACAAATAATTTTTCTTGATTATTCTCTGAATTATATTAAAATGAATATAAAAAAGTTGCTTTTTATTTCAACACATAAACAAATTTCCCATCCAAAGAATTTTTTATTTTATGATTAAATAATGATAAAATAACAGAAATTTCAACACAGTAACCTTCAAACAAGATTTAGAATTCTAATAATTAATGAAAAAGAAATTTATTAAATAAAATAATGACATAGTTTGTATTAACTTCATTATTGAAAAGTGATTTTAAAAAACTGCAAAAATATAAACTATGTTTGGAACGAAAATCCAAGCCTTAGAAGCTTATCCCTAGATAGGCTTTAAGAGAGTTTTATAAATTAAAAACTTTTTATTTCTAGAAAAATTTTTTATTTATTTTTATTTCTTTTTATTTTGGGTGATATTCTATTGTCACTAGTAATATCTTAGTCAAAGGAAGTGAAACACTTTACTGTATCAAATTTATACAAACCAATTTCAAGATTAAGATCTGATAGTCTGTTCCCAGAAATAAAGCCTATATTTTATCTTCATATTATTAATAGCTAGGTTTATTTGTCTTGCAGCCACCTCAAAGGAAGGAAAGTTTTTTTAAAAAAGGGAAGGGATTGAACAATTATTTCGGCATCATCTGCATATGTAAGAAGTTAGAGGGTGAGTTTCAGTGTTAAACTCTAATGTCTTCTCCAAAATCTGATGGAGTCTGAAATCTTAGTTAATTTTTCTACATGAAATTCACAGTGACAGTTTTTTATTAACACATGCTAATAATCGTGGAAATAAAATTCTAGATTAAATTTTATAAAGTGTACAAAGTAAACTAATGCCAAAATAATTGGCACAAGTCATCTATCTCCCTTTTTATGTATGACATCATTTATAAACTGAATGAAGGTTTAGATTATTATAATATTATAGATTTATACGAGGATAATTTTCCAAGATTTTAAACATCAGTATTTGTTAATATTTTCGAAACAAAAATTCCGATAATTTTAATGTATTGCATAGAAAATATTAAATTAGGTTACAATTCAGTAAAAAAAATATTATATTTTCATGTAAAAATATGCTAACTAGTAAATAAATTCAATTTATAACAAACACAGAAATTAAATAAGATAATAAGTTATGAAAGATGAACATCGTCGTAAGTATAATAGAAGAAAGTTAAAAATTCTTACTTTTCTTAATCCGCAATTATTAATTGAGATTTTAATGTTTTCATAAACTTATCAATCTTATCTATAAAAGTAATTTTTCATTTACGTTAACACAACATTTTATTAAAAACTGAAAGAGGGAAAATAGTTATACATATATATAAATAGCACGTGTATTTTCATAACAATCTCAATACATAGTACATGTACACAAAAATAGCAAGAAAACGTATCTTCCAATCAGAAGCTGGAGAACAGCAGAAACCACAGACCAATATTTTGGTCGTTAGCAGAAACTTTTCGGCATCAATATCGTAATCAATTTCATCAATAGCTCAGTTATCAAAGAGACAAAAAATTTCTGAATTTTAAAGGCGTATTTTATATCTATTTTTATTGACTGAGATAAATTGAATGAATTTCTGAGTGGTTGAATTTGAATTAAGTATTTTTATTAATTTTCAGTATTCATAAAATTTTTTACTTGTTCCAGAGTTGCCATGCCGAAATTACAGCGGGAACAACTCCAGTAGGCTTAACATTACGTGACGTCACAACTTGAATCCGGCAATTTGCATTGCAGTCATTGTTTAATGAATGCTTGAGATTCCTTTCAGGTTACATGTTGAAAAATAACCGTTTACTAGATTTAATAATAGATCGCTTTTCTGGCTATAAATTTTAAGGTTGCTGTATATTACCAGATTCCAGATTTCATGAAAAAAATATTTATTTGGGAATTTTGCTTGTAGCCAAGTTTTTAAAATGCTAATTAATTCAGATGAACATTTAATATGCATTTCTTTTATTTTGTTTTACTCAATTTCATTCTTACATTTTGATTTTGTTTTTCTTTTGCCATTTTTTAAAATTATTTTGTCTAAAAATATCACTGTATGAAAAATTTTCCCTACCCTTTACAACTTCTTAAGAAAATTTTTCAATATATTACTGTATTTATTTACTAAATATATATCCTTTCATTATAAGTTTTCGAAATATAAACGTATCTTTGAATTAGCCTTTTATAATTGACTTTGCCAGTTATTCAAATTTTCTACTTTTTTTAGCCATAGCATTATTTTTATAGTCTTTGTTTTAATTTTATGTCTGTTCAAATTATAGCTCACAAATAGGTAAGCATATAAAAATTTAAAAAATGAAAAAGCAAATTAGATGTTAATTGGCTCATACATTTTTCTCATAAATACTTTACTATTTTAATTTCGTTTTTCCTTTTCAAACCTTATTAAATATGATATTTGCCGAAAATTTGTCCAAAGTAGATACTAACTGCAATAATGTAATAAACTTTTTCTTAACTGCGTAAATGTGATACAATTATGATTTATTCATTCAAAAAGCTTTGATAAAAATCATTATATACATAGTAATTTTTATACTAATTAATAAAATTATTTTATATTTAAAAATATATGAAACGTGGAATAATAACGTATATTATATCATTTGAAACTTGCTTATGAAATAAATTTCTGCATTTTATATAATCATTCAATAAACAAAACAAGGGCCGTGGTAACCTAGTGGTTAAGGTATCGACCTTTCATCCGGAAAAGTGGGGTTCGATTCCCAATGCCGCCAAAGGCCACCGAGTACATGCGATATACGTGCTCGTTAAATCTGTAGAATCGAAAGTCCTGTGGTCGGTCGTTGAGCAGTTACCATGAGTGCAATGGTCAGGAGAAATTTACTCCCCCTTCAGATCAATGCCAAAATTGAGGGAGTAGATCCTCTGGTGCTGCCATCTATCGGAGGATTTGAAGAGCAAAAGTCGTACTTTCACCTACATGGTGCTCTGATTAAACGAAAGACACTCCCAATTGACTTAAATTCGCATAGCCAAGGCATAGCGAGCTTGGCTTGTAAAAAGTGTCATTAGTAACAACAACATAAACAAAACAATGTTAAATATTATTTTATTATTACAAAAGTTTATAAATTTAAAAATCATGTACTTAAATATGACTAGACTAAATATAGGCTTACGAAAAAACCTTTCTTGTATGGTGGTATATATTAACGTCTCAAATAAAAAGAACTCCAGTAAACGTGAAGTCATTCACAGAAACAAATATAAATGCAAGGGATGAAGGGCAATATGCACTTCCATTTGTTCAACAGTGGCTGATATCGAAGCAGAACATTTTAATTCGAAGATTTAGATTTTGCCACTAAACTAAGCTGAACTTATAAGTATATGAACGTGTATGTTCGACTATGAAAATTTATACATTTTTTAATATTTTGCTTTTTTATTTTATTAAAGTGTGTATAATTCACAATATACACATATCTTGTGTTCATTTTCTACTTTCAGTTATTTGTTTTATTTTTTGGATTTAATTAAGAGTAAAGTTTACTGAGAAAATTTAGCAAGTCAAATATAATAGCAATAATAAAATATTTAGTAAATTTTTCCTTCTACCTTTATCTAATAAATAATAGGTAATAATATTTTGTATTTAAAATAAAACTGAAACTTAACAACCTCTTTATTGCTTTTAACGTTTCTTAGCAGCATATATGCTTCTAAAAATATTTTTTTCTCTTCCTAGTTATGAAGTCTAAAGATTAAATATAACAATTATTTTTAAAAAAATATTTTCCCATAAAGTAATCTGCAAGTTATTAATATAAATTGTTAAAGGATATACACATAAATTGTAATTTTTAATTGGAGCAAATGTATTTATTATCATTTAAGGCTTTTTTAATACTTTTACTCATAAAAACTATTAATGCCTAACTACAGCAGCGTAATCTTCGAAGTGGAAAGTCGTAAGTTCGATACTATAGCCTTTTAAAAAACAAACCATGATTTTTTTTTTTTTAACTTGGATTAATATCTGTCGAAATATGTCATGAGAGATTTTCCGAGTGTTCTTCCTTTACGCATGTGAATAAGATTAAAACATAAAAAAAGCTTTTTTCCAAAAATGTATCCTCTCTAAATATCACAAATGCCTTTCAGCATCTTAGTTAACACAACGTTATGTTATCCACAATGATGCTTAATATTAAATAAATGATTAATCCGATTTGTAAAGAATAGATGAACGTAAATTATAAATGTTTAAATAAAAATGAAGAAAAGCTGTTTAGAAAGATCAATATAAAATATTTTTACGTGTACCAAATACTTTTTTTTATATAAAAGTATCCCTCTTTCTGAAAAATGCAAAGTATTCAAAGCAAAAGAATAATAATTACTTCCAAAGAGTTGATTAAAATATCTAAAATAAATTCATAATTATTATTCATATAATTCAAAATGTCTTTAAATATATGTTATTAATTTTACAATGCACTAAGCTGAATACTCCATTCATATTGTATAATATACACTTAAACGGTTTGCATCTTGATGAAATAGTAGTCTTTATATAATTATTTTAAGGAAAATAGAAGAGACTGGAAATTGCTGTGATATATAACACATTAGTGAACAAATAACAACGGATAAAAAATTGAACCATAAAAAAGAAATAACTTGCAAGCATTTTTAAAATTTTATAAAGCGATTTTAATACGAACACAATAATTTGTGTTAAGTAAAAAACACAATATATTAAAGATAAATTTTATTAAAATATTAGAAAACCTAATATAACCATGGAAGAAGGAACATAAGTGGAGCCGCCTTATTGGTCAGCGCTTGACTTATGTGCCGTATCCCCTCTGTTTTCTAAAACATTGCACTAAAACCTGTTGTTTACTATTAAGCCTCTTGTTGAATTTGTTGTTATTCGGAATTTTTGAATTTTAAATAATCATCATAAAAGAAAAATTTCATTTTGTATCATATTAAAAACTCATCTGTAAAAAAATTAATTTAAAGGAGATTAATTTTATAAGTTTAGGAATACATTTAATTATTTTGTTAACGAATGTTAACGAATTGTTAACAATTTTTTAAAATAAAAGTACTGAGTTTTTAACATTACATTAATATTAAAATATCATACTTCTTGATAAGATATTTTTATCTTTTATAAATCTTTTCAAATATAATAAATCACGATTCATTGAATTTCAATTTTAGATAAAAACAATTTTTTTTATTTAGTTTCTAGGTTTCTTACAGTTGACTTCAAATTATAATTTTTTTTACTTTACATTATTCAACGAAATTCATTTACAAATTAATGATAATGTAATGATTTCGACGACTCGAGATGGCGCTTCGGAGACAGCAACACGGGTTTTTTTTTAAAAAAAAATAGAATAGCGGGTTGTTCGGCTGGATTCGAAAAGTGATTTAGAACGGTCATGTAGAGAATGTAATGGTGGTATTACTATTACAAAATGTTCCTGTAAATTAATGTTTTGTTATGTGCAATCATAGATGATAATAAAAAATTGATTGCTAATATGTTGTGTGATAAATTCACGGTGTAAATTTAATTCAGCGTCAGAACAATAATAAAAACTTTTTTTCTATATTGGTCTAAGAATACAACAAAGAAAAAATACTTTTACTATATAGATATAAATAAATTTATGTACAGAAGCATAATTCTTTCTTATAAAGGAAAAAATTATAGCCAAATAGCAAAATTTTGCCTGCATGGATAAAATAACAAGGGTAGGAAACAGAGAATAACAAGGGTAGGAAACATTGCCACTAAATATCAATAAAGAAAAGAAAAATCGACATTTTTCGTGATTATAAATATAATAATATGACATTTAGTTTAATCCTATAATATTCAAGTGTTTATCTCAAAGTCAATAAAAAACACGCCAAGAATTTCTTTATTGAAATACATAATATTAATAATTAGCAAAAATACAAAATAAGCACTTAAAAATCAGTAAAAATAATTCTTTTGAAAA
Organism: Latrodectus hesperus; assembly: GCA_037975125.1. Classification (NCBI taxonomy): domain Eukaryota; kingdom Metazoa; phylum Arthropoda; class Arachnida; order Araneae; family Theridiidae; genus Latrodectus; species Latrodectus hesperus. Next base: position 84,407,701 of record CM075850.1, read on the forward strand.
ATAGTAAGTAATTTAGATCACTTTTATTTCAGTGTGTGTGCAATTTAAAAGAAAATAATGTTTGCTTATACTGTGTCCTCCATAAGAAAGTACTATTTTTCTTGAAAGACAGAGTGTGCGTGGTGTCGTCTGCTAGCTACATACCGGCACTCATCATATTTCGCGGTTAGAGCTACTCCTCTTATATTCCTTCCACCATGAATATAATAGATATACTTTAAAATTTTAAAAATTTATTTAATAAAACTCATCATTACTCAATTTTAAAACTCAAACTGAAAAATGAAAGAATTGAGGATCGTTTCCTATAAGGTAATTTAGAAAGGCCGAAATTAATAAAAAATATATAATTGCCTGCAGTTATAGCTAGATACTACAGTTGTAGCAGACAGATAAACGAAAAATAGTTAATTAGACATTTTAGTATATACTTCTTTCACAAACATGTATGCATAACGTATTTTAAATTTATCTGAGACGAAGAGGCTTCTAAATTATTTGACAAATAAAAACTATTTAAATTAAAAAAACTTAACTTATTTTATGTGATCGAATTTTAACAAATCATTATATTTCCAACAGGACAATTAATAGCAAAATATTTTTAGGGGGTAAAAAAAAACTAATGAAGTTAGAAGGAATCCCGTGAGATTTATTTCTTTTGCTGAGGTGGAAGAAAAAAAATATTACCTCGCAGGAAATTTTCTGGGAAAAATAATTTGAAAACCCCAATTAAATATGATTTAGTAGTCTTTCTAAGAAAAACTTCCTCCAGAACAGGAGGTTTACAATTTTCATAGAAAGGGGTATAATATATATTGCATTCTTCCAGCAATGAATTAACGCGCTGAAACTAATTACAAAAATGTTTTGAATTAAAGAACTTAATATTAATATTATTTTTAACATTATATAGCCTTATCAATTGAATTATAATTCAATCGATAAATGTCTAGCTATCATAATTATTATGCAAATACTACATCATAATTACTATAGAAATATTAAAATAACAACAAAATTTTAAATTCTAATAAAATTGTTCATAAAAATAAAGTTGTTTTATAAAAAATAAAAACAAAATTGTTCTAAGAAAGACGTTAGTATTAATAAGATTTAAAAGAGATTATTAATAAATATAGCAATTATTAATTTAGAATTCTGTAAAATGAAATTTTTAAAAATTTAAACTGTCCTTGTCGATTTAAACTAATTCTAAAGTGGATGTTTTGCCTTATTATCATTTTGTTTTACCTTCTTCTATATTATCGACGTGTTAATGGCTTTTATCAATGGAAAACAGCTTTCCAAATCGATGCTTTTTAGTCCTTATGTAAGAAATCGTTTTTTAACAAAATAAACTTTGACAGTCTTCTTAGGCATTCGATTGTTAACTGATTCGCTTTGTTTGCTGCCGCTCGAAGAATGCGTTTTGAAGGCAGGCAGCAAATTCGTCGACAAATCGGATTAACGTTACCATCTCAATACAATATAATAATTCCGTATGACGTAATGAAACGTTACCTGACGTCGTGGATATTTGAAAACAATGAGAACTGTAATAAAGTGATGCAGCCATGCTATCAACTGGAAAGAAAGAAACAACCATTTTATAGTTAAAAAGAAGTTTGTCTCACACTTGAAAATATCGTACTTCAAGTATTTTTGATATTTTCTCATTATCTCTACACTTTTGACAATCGCAGTATCGAAAAAGAAAAAAAATCTTAAATTATTGTCATAAATACTCCATTTTCAACATGCATTGTTTAAAAATATTTACGCCATCAAAGACTACTAAAAAATAATACAAACATTTTATTTACATCTTATATAAACAATTATCACTTATTGATAAAACTTATTTCAATTCCAGTTTTTTTATTTCTGTCGAAACTGTTTAGTATGAACATCTGTGTTTCATTCCGTAGATATATAGTACCTTTTTTTCAATAAGACAAAAATAATTTTGCTGTATTTAGTTGTTTTTTGTTCTTGGTGATTTGTGACCGTAATGTTTCTTTTAACTGACAAAATTTACCAGCTAGCTTTTAGCTTGCTTACCATTGTTTACCCTTTTTTTGTAAATTTTTGCTAAAAAAACATTCGATTTAATACATATTAAATTTAAAATAAAATTTTGAGTTTGTAAAAGTATCGTAACTACGTTATATTATTTTCACTTCTCCATAAAAAAAACATATATTTCTTTAGAATCAATAGCGGGAGTATTATAGAAAATTACAGTATTTTTCTCCCAAAAAATATTACTGTAACAATTGGCTTCTGAAATGTTATTTTTGAGCTCAAATATCTCCAATAACTGTTCGCGATAGTATATTGTCAACTAAAGAATCGGGAAAATATTGTTTGAACATATCTATCGCAATCAAAAGCATGGGATCTTTCAGGACAAAATGTTTGATAGCAGGGATGACTCGGGGGAACGAGTAAATCTTGCCTGTCAGCATGTCTTGTAATAGAATACAGTTCAATATATGTAATTGAATTGGTAGCTGGTAATGGTTCTTCAGGTTTGCCAAAACGTCTGCCATCTCATTCCCCCATATGTCGACATGTGAAGGAATCCACTGAAGATGCACTTCACGAAGTGACGAGACCTGCTAAAGTTTGCTACGAGTTGCAATTCTGGCCCTATCACCAACTCTTCACCAGTTTGAAAGATATTGGATGGCGCTACGACTGTCAGTCACACAAAAACCAAACATCCCTAAGATCTGTAAAGAGCAAAACAGCGCCTAGCCCCTCTTCGATGGCTATAAGCTCACTTTTGAAAATCGGGATTTCTTTTCTGAATCTGAACTGAAATCGGGATTTCTTTTCTTTATTTTGACAATTCCGTTTGTGCATTTAATGACAATACCACTACCGGAACAAGAGTCTTCGCCAGTGTGATTTAAATCAGTTTGGCTAACTGATAAGCATTATATATGCTTTAAAAAATTATATGAAGTTTGAGAAGAAATAGATTTGTCAACGACATTGTTTAATTTCGTATTCCTCATTTGCTATAAATATCAACTACAAAAAAATTCATCAATTATAAAAAAATTGAAGATATTATACAAATTAAAACAACAAGCAATAAATAAGATTTTGAACAAAAACAAAGTTTCTTAAATCATCTTTGACTGCAAAGCCTGGCGAACGCTGTTTTCAGCGAAGTGCTTAAGTTAAATCAGATTTAAGTTTAAATTCAAGGAACATGGATCAAAATCTGTTGTTGTTGTTGCTTATGACACTTGGACAAGCCAAGCTCGCTATGTCGTTGGCAGTGCGAATTAAGTCAACAGAGAGCGTTTAAATCAGAGTACCACGAAGGTGAAAGTATGACTTTTGCTCTTTTTTAAAGTGCTTCGTAATTTTGAACCAAGGTCGGGTGACGAGGCCACACCTGAGCTGGCACCCTCCTCTCCACATCCACGCCACACCAGCGGAAGGACTTTAGACGTCCCAGATTAACGTGGACACGTCCCCAATTCATGGAGTTTCAGCAACCCTGTGAAAGAGAGTACACCCCGGTCATCCTCTCAACTACTGTCCGTGGCAAATGATGCTTCACTTTGCTGAGCTTACGGGAAGGGCGCTCCGTGGCTGAGTGGTCAAAGGCATCACTGCTAATCGCTTGAGAGCGTAGGAGTGTGGGTTCGATTCCCACCGTGGCCCTGGGTGTTTTCTTCGTTATTCTTCTGGGGTTGTACATCTGTCATTGTGCTATTTGTCCTAATATCGACGAAGACAAGTGGATCTCAAGAATCAAGCATACAAGCAATCAAGCATACTGAATATATGTAATGTAATAAATAAAAAATAAATATAGCTTACGGGAAGCGGCGTGAAGCTACTGATCCACTGGAGCTCTGCTCAAAATCTAACAGTTGTAACTCATTATTGGACAGTAGAAACTTTTCGGTATCAATATCACAATCAATTTAATCAATTCTATTGTTATGGAACAGAACAAAATTTTCTAAATTTTAATTATACATTTTATACCAAGTTTTAAGGATTGAGCTAAATTGAAAGAATTTTTCAGTAATTGAATTTGAGTTCTGTATTTTTATTAATTTTTAATATTTAAAATTTTTTATAGGTTCACAAAATAATATATCATTACTCTAAAGTCACATTTAAGAATTAAAGTGAAGCTAAATATTGATTGTTTGTTGTTATTGCGTTTTTAAAAGCATGATATTTTGTCCATTGAAGTAGTCATGGCGAAAAATGGTAATTTTAATTCATATTTTCATAATAAATTTCATCGATCAATATATGAATTAATTTTCGATAGATAATCACTAAAAATTATTTATTTCTCTTTTGTATTAATTTATTTTCTTTTGAATTAGATTATTTATGGAAAATTTTTACGTGCAACTTTACTAATGTATATATGCACATTTTCTGCTTTACTGTTTATGTATACTATAATTCTGTCGTTACAGATTGTGAAATTTTTCAGAGAATCACTTTATTTTTTTACAACAAGTATATTTTTTACTACCTTTCGTTACAAAGTTTGTTATTAAAAACTTAAGTTTTTCAAGCTGTTGCTGATAATATCGATAAATTTCATATTTTTTGTTAAGTACAAGAAAATATTGTAGGCTAAACTAAACATTATGATCGCAGCTCGCGAAATTCAAAAAATAGACAACTCTTTTAAAATTTTGTGATTTTTTTTCCTTTGCCAAATTAATTCCTTTAAAACAATTAATCGTTATATTTAGGTACGGTGCATTAACACTTCGCCGTAATTCGAAGTTGCACCATTTTCAAATTTAATTTTGCATTTATTTATGATTGTTTATCAATTTCTAAAAATTATTTTTGTTGTAAATGCTGTGGAGAAATGAAACTGAATGAATGGATTTTTCTCTGGATCTTTAGTGACAGGAATATTATCTTTAATGAATGACGCTTCATCCTAGTTTATGTAATGCGGTGCATTTGGTGATGTTTTCCAACATTTAGGATTGCGATAAAGTTAGCAATATGGGCTTTACCATATGACTCTGTAAGGGTGTTAGAGTGAAGCCCATATTGCCAACCTAATATGATAAATCTGTAGATTACTGTGTCAGAATATATTCGTATGGCAATTCTACTGCATATTACAACATGAGTGTTTCGTTTTTAGTGTTAGAAACCCTTGAACTTATGCTGTCTATCATTTTATTTAAGTTTATTTTTAAATGTCTGTGTGTGCCAAATTTTGTTTATTTTCATACAATTAAGTTATTAATTAGATGTTACAATTTTTTTAAGATATTGAACTTGTAATTTATTGTTTTGAAATCTAATGTATTTTTGCAAGTTTTTTTAATTTGAGCGCAAATGAACTTGATTTGGTAAATACTTTTACTTTGTGTTATTCTATTTAATTTCCTATTTTATGTAGTAAACTATGTATAATTTATTAAATAATGTTTAAAAGTATTTTAGATGTTTCTTGTTAAAATGTATTATTCAATAAATGAAAATTAGAATAATGTGTTATTTTAAAATGGGCATCACAGAGTGCCGTGTTAATTAGAAACTAGTAGAAATAAAAATGTTTGTTAGTTACATTTTTGATTTATGACAGTTATTAATACCTGATTGTTTTTTTTATATATTGTGTGTTTTTAAAATGTTTTTATTCTTTTGATTAATTAAAAGAAAATTAAATTTATTGTGATTATTTTTTATTGTCTGAATACAAATAACAATATTAACTTTCAGAGATTTATATTTGTTTTGTAATATGTAAATTATGTGTAATTAAGTTTGTTTTCTCTTAATTTATTATTAATTATGTAAATCATGAACAGTATACCTCTCTCTTGTTTGCTGTTGTTACACCTACTTTACCTTCCTCCACTGGCTCTTTGGTGCCAATGCAGCAGCTGCTGTCTCCGTGACAGCTCTTTGTGTAGGGTATACGTATATGTTTGAGTTGATAAAAGCCATAAATTTTTTGCGCAAATGTTTGTTTTTTTGCATTACACATATTCAGCAAGTTAGTAATCCATACCATTTTTAACTTCTAACGCTGTCATTCCATGTGTCCTTGAAATTCAGGGTGTGATTTACTTTCAGTTGCATGAAGCCTTCACTAGAGAGACAATCGTAAGTCTTCCAGCAATCTGAAATTATTGTTGAACCTGAAAGAATAAACTTTTTAATCACATTCACCAAAGTATCAGATGTTCTACCATCTACAACTTTCATAAAACATTTACCTGTCTCATATGCAATTTCCTCAAAAATCCATTTACCTTCCACATGTTTATTCCAATTAAATTTATGTTACTGAATTTACTCTCATCTGTCTCAATAATCACACCGATTCTACCTGTTTCATGCTACTTTCAGTCATTGCTTCCACACAAACCTCATGGCAAAAAGAGCGAAAACCACACACAGTCTTAGAAGAGTATTTACTTCCTTTCATGTTAAACTCAGTCTTACTCTCACTCACATACATATAAACCTGAACTAAAACTTCATTCATCATCATTCTACTAAATTCAGAAAAGGAACCCTTTCTCACACTCCTTCTAACATCATTCATCTCTCATTTTATCTTAGACTTACACCTCCATTCATATCCATCACTTATATCCTTTTTTTTTTTAACCAATTTCATATCCTTCTATACTTACTGCACTCATATATCAATTCATAATCAAACCAGTTTCCACATTGAATGTTTCCTTCCTTTCATCCTGAATGATTTCATCCTTTCTCTTTTCATCATCCAAGAATGTTAATTTAAGATATTTGTATGAAGTATACAAATATCTTATATCAACATTCTTATCATACCACATAACATCATTATTTCTAAGCATTCTCACTCTTCAGACATTCCCCAAGCAGCACTCATGATAAAAATATTTCGAAAAGAACAAGGGAGCTAAAGAAAAAACACACAACACAATGTAATCGAACTAAAATTAAATACAGACTTTTAACAAATATTGTTGAATAATTTCCAGGTTGCCATTAAAAATTTTCATCAAATTTGGCACCAAAAAACTGTGTGCCAAGGATAACCGTTCATTAAATTTGATCCCTGTAAACAATTTGGTTAATTAGATTATTTAAAATATTTTTAAGCCATTTCTCCCTAGTGCTGTTTCTATAAATGTGGCTTTTTTCCCCAAGAAATTAATGTAATGATAAAAATAAAAGTTTAAAAATGAAATATACATAGTAAGCAAATGTAAACATAAATTTCAATTACTAAACTGAAACATTTGGTAAAATTTTATTTTGCTTATGGTGATTTCTAATTTTTTTCTACAAAAATAATGTAATTTTTGTGTAATAATAAATAGGAAATGGGACAGTTACAAATATGTACTTTAACTTATTTGCCATTGCTTGGTTTCCTGACAAAATGTTAGAAATTATTTTTTTGCAATTTATAATTATAAATATTAGTAGATGTATTAAAACAAAATGTGAAATAACTAAAAAAACTCTACATCCAAAATAGCATAAAGTTTTATCTTTGTGACTATTTAAATTAAAACTATAAAAAATTCCTAAAAATTATCCCTATTAAGTGTTTCTTTTCATCATGGGCAAAAGACCTATCTTAAGTGTGTGATTCCTTATGTGTCTCTCCCAATCACACTTATCTGTGATTCTTATAGGATTAACCATGTTAATAATCCTTTTGTTTATGGTTTTTTGAAGATTCTTGGGCAATGGACTTGATCTAGCCTGCGGTTTGATGATGAGTAACAAGACATAACTATGAAATACATTTCAACCATATAAACAGTGAACAAACTTAATTTTTCTTTACTTTTATTTATTATTACTTAATTTTACAAGTTTCTCTTTAGATCCGAAATTAAAAAATGTAATTTTAATTTTTCAATTAACACCACTTACTTGCAACATATGAATACAAAGAAATTTCAGTTCCCAACTTTATTTTCAAATTAGTTGATTAATCAAAATTCCAATTAAGCACAGATATTAAATACTTCCAATTTCAAATTAAATTAACTAAAATTCCCAATTTTGAAACTTGCAACTTTAACAGATTAAAATCTTAGTTTTTAGAGTCAATTTTTAAAAAACTTAACATTTATATCTGAATTATATAGCTTATAAAAAATTAAACATAAAAAAACATCTTTTGATTACAGTTTGAAATCCAAATTGTAAGAATAAAATCATTCTAAAGGGATTATATGATATTTGTACCTCATCTAGTTTATTTGAACAAATAGTTAAGTGTGAAAAATGTATATGCTTAAAATATAACTTTATTAAGTGTGGTGCTTAAAATATAACTTTATAGTGTTAAGCTTATGCAACATAATATTCTTCTCTGATAACTAAATATTTTTATAAATTTATTGGAGATGACAATCATTTTATTGTACATCCTAACATAAAATCTATTGACTCTGAATTTAATTGTCGAGCTGGCAGCCGAATGGTTAGCGCTCTTTCCTTTGGTTCAACATTTCATGGGTTCGAATCCTACCTTGGGCATGGATGTTTGTAGTGGTCAGGAATCCACTTTAAACCATAGGTCCTGGTCGAATTAGCCCTTGTGTGTAAAAAATGAATGTTGAGCGACAAACAAACTAAACCTGAATTTAATTGATATAGTAGAACTTTGTTATAAAAGTTTAATATTTTATTCCCTACCTTAAATAGAAAAATGGCAATAAAGTAGGTTTTAATGTTACATTATATGTAGTTCATTGTTCAATGAGGAAACAACACTAATATAAAAATTTGTATAACACTTTGCAATCCAAAATTAAATTCATATTAAATTTAGTTGAGAAGTTTTTAAATTTTTACTTCAAATATTTGTAAATAAGTTCTTTAAGTTGAAATATTTTCATCTATCTGGCAGCTGAATTGTTAGCTCTTTGGCTACAAATTCAAAATTTTAGGTATTTGACTCCAATTTCAAGTTAGGTTTGTAGGAGTTTGGAATCCACTTTAAACTGTAAATCCCAGTTTAAACCAGTCCTTGTATTAAAAAAATGACCACTGAATGACAAAAACTATAGATTTTTTTTTCTTTTCTTTTTTTAAAGTATATATATATTTAACAGAACTTTTTAATCATGCCCAAATTCTCATTAAAAACCAATGATATTAAAACATGACAAAGATATATTTAAGTTTTACATTTAAAACAATTTTATTCAATTTATTTACAATTTAATTTTTTTTAATAAAACATAGTCCTACTTTGATTTTTCGTTTTGCTGTAAAAGGGAATAATAGCACTTAATCAAATTTTAATCCCCAAAACCTGAGTAAACAATCATTAATTTCACTTAGTTTTTTTCTAGTAATATGATTAGTATACATTTCAGTTGACTTTAAATAATAAAACTTCTTTAATTAAAATTTTTGCTTGTTATGACACATTTTTTTGTAATATTATAAAGTGATATCAAGTAATTTAATAGATTTTCAATAATATTTTGTGTAATCTTAATAACTACAAAATAATTAAGCACAACAATAAATTATTTGTGCAAATGCTTATTGCTAAAAGAATCTCAAAACAACCATGAATTGCTTTCATTTAAGTTTGTAACTTTTATAAATTAATATAGCTCTTTGTGAGCATCTGGTTTTTTCCCCTCAAGTCATTTTTATTAGTCTCCATTTACTAAGAACTATTATCTTTCATAATTCAGTTTCCATTTTTTTTTCATTCAAAATGGTTAAATATATGGTTTATTGTCTGAAAAACATATTAAAGTAAATTTTGGCACTTGAAGTTGTATTTATAAATGAATTTTTATTCTATTAACGGATGTTTGATATTTAAATGTAATTGAATTTATAAAAGTTTATACAGCTTGTTTTTCTGATGTTATATACTATGATTTATGTTTTTAGAAAAAATTGATGATGCTTGGTCCATGCCCATTGAACCTTTTAAGAAGGAAGATATGAAGCATCCACTGCTTTGTGAAAGCTCATTTGCTGTGCTTTTCCCTAAATATAGAGAGAAATACATTAGGGAATGTTGGCCTTTAGTTAAAAATTCCTTTGCTGACTATGTAAGTATGATATTTTTATACAATTAATTTATATATGACTATATATCCTGCATGTTTCTATGTACTTTATTGACAGTGCCCTTAATTATGTGAAAATTTCTTTTATATTGAAACCTTTAACAGCTGTGGAATATATATGTTATTTTGAAATATATTTTTCATTGCACTATTATCAGTAAAACTATTCCCAAGGCTTTGGAAAGCAGTAAAAAACCTTGATATTGTTTGTAAAAGATTTACTTTCTATGCTTTCTTAAACTTAATATTACTAAAGGTGGGTATATTGAACACGGACGACGAGAATTTCCAGTAAAGGACCTGTGCCAGATAGCTTTGCTAGGCTCATAACTTGTTTAGTATTAAATATTTAACTTCTGTTCTTATCTTGGAATGGAATTTTACTGTGTGCAAATTAGCTAACAATTACTCCCTTACCTTAATATGGGTGCCTGACTACTCTATTACTTTTGGCAGTGAGTTAGTTGATAAGTTGGTGAGAGGTAGATCAAAAACCGATTTCTTTTATCTTGAACTAATGTAAGTATGATAATGTTCTGGTATTCTAAAGAACTGATCAAAAGCAGAAAACAACTTTTGAACTATTATAATACTAGTGATCAAAGACGAGCAAAGATATTACATAGTACTTGTCTTAGCAAAAAGAGCTATTAAAGCTTAGTAAGCTGTTTAAGGAGAGTATTGGAACTTCATGCAGAACACAGCAACCTTAACAGACATCTCATCATAATGGGAGTATTAGATGATCCTACTTACAGGGGTTGACAATATGTGGAGGAAATTTCATTGAAAGTTCATTACATATTCTGTGCAAATGTGAAACTTTTTGCGCACATAAATTTGCACATTTAAGTCAGTATATATTTGAACTTTGGATGTTGCAGGATATCCCTGTTAAATGTGTCTGTTGAATTTTACTTCAGTCTCTAATCTCTTCATGAAGGGCTTTCTTTTTGGGCTATAGTACAATAAACCTATTTTTGAAGTGCTAGGTACTTTTTGAACTACTCTTCTTTAAGTCTAATGTAATTTAGTATTATAAATGCTCTTGTGTAATAGGAGCTTTTGATGTTTGTTGGAATATGTCTGACAGGGAGTTGGATGCTTACTTTCTGCCATTTAACTTCCTGTTTATTTTATACTCTGTTTTTTAAATTTTGTATCTTCAGTTATTCTTTTTCATTATTTTTGTGAAAGTAAATAGCTTTTAGATTGCAAAGAATGTGCCTCTTTTTTTCCCATACACTGCACAACTATGCCCACAGGCTGTGTGTGAAAAAATGTCACTGGCTGTCAAATCCTGCCATTTTTTTCCTTGGCAGTTAACAGGTTAAAAAATTTTATAATTTTTTCTTTAATCTTCAAGGATTTTTTCTCCTAATGTTACCCTAGTACAAACTTAAATTCATTTATTCAGTGCTTTTAAGTTTTAGTCTAGTACGGTTCTATTTAATTTTCTTATCACCATATTTATCATACATTTAAATTACTTATGCATTATTTTCAACTTTATATTTTGCTATGCCTTACCGGCATACTCCTATACCATTTATTACAAACACTTAAAATTTTATTTTGCCGATCTGGCATTTCGAATTTCATGATTAAATTAACTTACTGTATACGCATGCCAGTTCGTCAAAGGAGGGCATATCCCAGGTGTTTTAAAAACATTGGTTTCAGAAAATCAAACTCTGGTGTCTGATGGTTTTGGTTGGAAACTTTTATGTTCATCAGTATTATAATTTTACTTATTTTTGTTAGCAATGAATTATTTAATTGGAATATCTTTATCTATTCTGAAATTTTAAACTTAATTTATGTTATGTAATTATTATATATTTAGTATCAATAAATAAAACTTACTACGTTTAAGCTAATTATTGGCATGTTATTAGTTTCTTATTTATTAATGGAACGAAATACTTTAGGTATTTAAACTAATAGCTAGCATTCTTTTAACTGCATTAAAATTTAATATTTGCAGCTCTGCTTAGCGTGGTAATTATTTTGGCAATTAGCCTAATGGTGGGTATTGTTAAAAAGACATCTACTCACAGATATTTAAAAAGTAGTATAGACTGACAAATAGGTTATGGACCTAGGTTACGTATTAAATATATTGAAATTTATCTCGGGATAATTAGTCAGTTATAATACTTTTAGCAAATTTTTACCCATCTTAAAATGTATTAGATTATTTAAGATGGGGGGGGCTATATTGATATAGATTTTCAATTTAAAAAAAAAATAATAATCAAATTTTATAAATTAATCTTTTTCCCCAAAAAAAAAATTGTGATTTTGTTAATTTTTCTTGCCATGGCTACTTACGCAATAAATAAGTTAAGCAACCAAAACTATGAGACATGGACTTTAGACATAAAATTCATTCTGATGGAGAGAAATGTGTGGGAGATTGTAAAAGGAGCTGAAAAAGTTCCCATTCCACCGATATTAAAAACTGAAACTGGTTCATTCGAAGATTTGAATGATAATGCGTATCTCAAAAGTCTTAAAGAATTTAACAAAAACAAAAACGTTGCTTTATCTCTGATATATTTGAATATTGATGAAGATCATCGACGTATAATAGATGGAATAGAAGATCCAGTAATTGCTTGGGAAACATTGATGAAATACTTCCATCCAGATACCAGAGCAAATCACATGACTATATTTTCAGAACTATGTGATACTAAAATGTTACTTGAGGAAAGTATTCTCATGTTTGCAACAAGATTATTAAAAGTCTACAACAGAATGAAAACTATAGATCCTACTTTTAATGAAAAATATGCTAGCTTTCAACTTCTGAGATATCTTCCTATGCATTTCGACAGAATAGTGCAAGTTATTCTTGGTTGGCCGGATGAAAACTTTAACTACAAAGCTATTACAGACGCCCTGAATGCAGAAGAGGTTCGTCTTCAGTTACAAGAAAAAGACTCTCTAACGCAGGCTAGTGCAATAACGTCTGTGAAGAAACAAATTCTCTGTTATGGTTGTCAAGAGCCTGGGCAGAAATTCATGTCCTCTTAAAGTACAATCACTGAAAGTATCCAGATGTTTTAGACGAAAGTACAGGAGCCATCCCAGATGTTCTAGTCCAGAATGTAGGAGCCAAACCAGACGTTTCAATCCAGAGTACAAAGGTCCGTACAGAGAACCCAGATCTAACTTTGTGGCAGAAAGGAACCAGTCACGTAGTTCAAATTCCACTTATCAAAATCAGCTTCGTTTCTCCAGGTGTAAAGACAAACATAAACGTGGTACTGTATCTAGAAACATCCCTTCGACAAACAAAGACGGACATTCGCCATGTAAGTCAAACTTTTCTATTACAAGTTTATTTAATCAAACTAAAGAAAGAAAGAATTGGGTTTTTGATACAGCAGCTTCACATCACTTTTGTAAAGAAAGAGACCTCTTCATTAATTTTGTACCCTTAATCAATGAAAAGATATCAGTTGCCATTGACGGTGTTGACTTTCCTATTGAGGGAAAAGGAACTGTTAAATTGTTATTTGGTTTACAAAAGTATACATTAAATGATGTAATGTACTCTCCAAATTTACGGAGAAATCTTATTTCGGGTCCAAAACTAGATATTCAGGGTTTTGTGTATCATGGCGGTAACGGTGCAGTGAAAGTCTCAGAAAAAGGGGGAAAATGGTTTTTAAGGCCATATTAAAAGAAGGTATTTACCAAGTTTCACCCCGTATAGTTAAAGCTGACAAAAACGTTTCATTTACAACAAACTTAAAAGATAGCAAAGCTCTTGAACTATGGCATAGACGTTTTGGGCATTTCAGCACGTTCACTATTTCACATACCAGTAGGAAAGGGGGAGTGATTGGCTTACCACTCTTAAGCGATAAGACAGTCTTTTGCGAACCATGTAAAATTAGTAAATATCGAAGAGTTTCATTTAAGTTTCTGAGAGAAGTGAGATCCAAGGCTCCGTTAGAGCTATTATATGCTGATATTTGGGGTCCTCAATCTGTCAAAGGAAGAATGGGAGAAAGGTATTTTATTACCATAATTGATGATTATTCATGTAAAGTTTCATTATTTCCTATGTCTGAGAAATCTGAGGTTTTTGGTATAATTAAAACATATATTACCAGAGTTGAAAATGTTTTAAATAAAAAGGTTAAGGCATTTAGAACAGATAATGGGACAGAATTTGTGAATAGACAGATACAAAATTATTTTGCTGAAAAAGGGATCGCTCATGAATTAACGAATATATTCACCCCGGAACAAAACGGTGTTAGTGAAAGATATAACCAAACTGTCGCAAGTGGTGCTAGAGCAGTTCTGCAGGAATCTGGTCTTCCTAAGTGTTTTTGGCCTGAAGCCATGCTATATTTTACATATACTTGGAATAGAGTGTGCCACAATAAGCTGAACAAGATGCCTTGCGAATTATTCTCAGGGTCCAGACCCTCTGTCAAACACTTAAAGCCTTTTGGCACTGTAGCATATATAGGTGTACCCCGACAACATAGAAAAAAGCTAGATACCAGAGCCAGAAAAGGTTTCCTCGTTGGTTACGCATTTCGTACAAAAGGATACCGGATTTGGATGCCAGAAACAAACAAAATAATTGAAACTATTAATGTTTCTTTTAATGAGAAAGTTGTGTACAAAGACACTTTAAGTGGAGCAGTGCTGGGCCCTAGTAACAGGATTTCGACTGTATCTAATGAGTATGAAGTAGGAAGTGACGATGATATCGGATACCACATTGTACCTCGTGATTCTGAAAGTGACGACAGTTATCCTGAAGTCTCCATAGACGATATTCCAAGCCCTATATCAGAACCTAGATCAGTAAACTGGGAAAGAAAGGCTGTTCAGAGGAAAGAGATCGCGTACAGATGTCTATTATTATGAAGAAGGCAAGAAGGAAAGGTTAAGATCCCTGAATGATGTTGCAAAATACTGCAGTAAAAATAATATTGTTTTCAATCCAAATTTATTTGATTTTAAAGGAACAAATCAGACACATGGTCTTGTTTTGAGCAGTCGTGATGCAGTTTTAACAGATAATAAAGATAATGGGACCACCAATAATCTTAGCATATCTAGCTGACTAGATCACATTCCTATACCAAAGACTTATAAGCAGGCAATTGAATCGGAATATAAGGACGAGTGGTTAAATGCTATGAAAGAAGAACTCTGTATCATGAAGAACCGGGAGTGTGGCATTTGGAAGACTTACCAGAAAATACCACACCTATTGGATGTAGGTGGGTATTCACCGTAAAAAGAGATGATACAGGAAAAATTGTAAGATTTAAATCTAGACTAGTAGCACAGGGTTATAAACAGGAGAAGGGTATCTCATATGATGAAACTTTTTCCCCTGTGGTCAACTTTAGTTTAATCAGATTTTTCTTTTCGTTACTCGTATCATGTAAAGGTTGGTACCACCTTCAATGTGATATAACAGGAGCTTATCTTTATGCCCCTTTGGAAGAGCGAATTTATATGACACAGCCTCCAGGTTTTGAAGAAACTAGTCAAAAGAGAAAATTCTGTCGCTTAGATCGAGCTATATATGGATTACGACAAAGTGGTCGACAATGGTTCTATGAAATCCATAATGTTTTGTTAAAAATGGGTTTTTGTAAATTTCAGTGGGGTAACTGTGCTTATTTATTAGGAGATTACTTAGTTTTGATATTGTATGTTGATGACTTTGTTATATTTGGCAGAGACCAAAGGACAATCGATAAAACTATTAATAATTTGAAAAACTATTTTGACATAAAAGTACTAGGTAAGACTCGTACCCTTTTAGGCGTAGAGTTTGGTGAGGAAAATGGTAGTGTCTTGATTCATCAACGCTCATACATTAAAGACGTATGTGAGCGTTTCCAACGATTTAAAATACCAATTTCATCACTACCCATATCTAAAGGTTCAATTTATTCTAAAACTTCCTGTCCCTCTACAGCGGAGGAAGAAAGAGAAATGCTAAAATACCCCTATAGAAGTGTATTAGGCTGTCTATCCTTTTTGGCTAATAGAACTCGCCCTGACATCGCTTATGCTGTTAATATATTCAGCCAATTTCAGTCCAACCCAGGAATGAATCATTGGGATGGTTTATTAAGACTTTTAGGTTATGTTATCAACACGGAAGATTTTTGCTTAAAACTTTCTTGTAAACAATTCCAAATTAGAGTTTATTCAGATGCAGATTTCGCTGCAAACTGAGATGACAGAACGTCTCTAGGAGGTCAACTCGTTTTACTAGGAAATTCTCCCATAAGTTGGCGTACATTTAAAGAGAAAAGTGTCACCTTATCAACTATGGAAGCAGAATTTGTTGCTATGACCGAGGCTGCTAAAGAAATAGTTTGGTTCAGTGGTATACTAAATGAGTGTCATGATAAAGGTATTGTAACAAGTGAACCAGAAATCCCAATTTTGTTTGTGGATAATCAAGCTGCTATAGATTTTATAAAATCTCCAATTGAAAACTATCGGTCAAAACATATAGATGTGAAGTTATTTTTCGTTCGCGATATGTATAATACACAAAAATTTAAACTCAGTTTTGTACGAAGTAAATTAAACTTAGCTGACGTCTTCACCAAGCCACTAACAAAATTTGAACTGCAGAAGTTCATTTCAAATATCTTTAAGAAATGATTGAAAGATATTTATTCATGTATTTTTTTTGATCATTAAACAACAAAGTTGTTTTTTTTTTTTTTGCATTTTGTAATTTTAATTTATTGGGAATATTTTGGTTGATTTGAATTGAAATAAAAATATTGTGTGTGTGCATTACTTAGAGTACATTGTATGTTGTGTATCGGGGCCCCGTGTGTGAATGTTTATATATTGTGTGAATGCATATTATGTACTATAATGTATTATTTTAATCACATACGCAACACACAGCCATAGTTGTGAATAAAGTATTGTTTGATATAACATGCTGTTTATGAACTTTTTTCAAGGAAAATGTGAATATTGTATAAAGTTGTAAACTTAATGAATCAACAGATGTTTATGTGATATGTTTATTTGAACTAAATGTAAAGTGTTGCACATGTTTATAATGTTAAATTATAAAATTTGGATATGTTATATTCAATGGAATTATTTTGTAATCAGATACCGGAGTTAGTAATTTCTTGTAAATCTAGAGTTGATGGTGATAAGAGGGGGGGGGGGCATTGTTACCCTAGTACAAACTTAAATTCATATATTCAGTGCTTTTAAGTTTTAGTCTAGTACGGTTCTATTTAATTTTATTATCACCAAATTTATCATACATTTAAATTACTTATGCATTATTTTCAACTTTATATTTTGCTATGCCTTACCGGCATACTCCTATACCATTTATTACAAACACTTAAAATTTTACTTTGCCGATCTGGCATTTCGAATTTCATGATTAAATTAACTTACTGTATATGCATGCCAGTTTGTCAAAGGGGGCGTATCCCAGGTGTTTTAAAAACACTGGTTTCAGAAAATCAAACTCTGGTGTCTGATGGTTTTGGTTGGAAACTTTTATGTTCATCGGTATTATAATTTTACTTATTTTTGTTAGCAATGAATTATTTAATTGGAATATCTTTATCTATTCTGAAATTTTAAACTTAATTTATGTTATGTAATTATTATATATTTAGTATCAATAAATAAAACTTACTACGTTTAAGCTAATTATTGGCATGTTATTAGTTTCTTATTTATTAATAGAACGAAATACTTTAGGTATTTAAACTAATAGCTAGCATTCCTTTAACTGCATTAAAATTTAATATTTGCAGCTCTGCTTAGCGTGGTAATTATTTTGGCAATTAGCCTAATGGTGGGTATTGTTAAAAAGACATCTACCCACAGATATTTAAAAAGTAGTATAGACTGACACCTAACTACTTCAAGGTTTTTCTACTAATTTTGAACTAGAAAATAATCATGTATTTGAAATTTAAACAATAAAAATTGCTAAATTGTGATTTTAAATTTCGTAGTAAATAAAGGAATTTATTTATAATTGCTCTAAAAAAATTAAAAATGCTTAGTTAAATTGCTCTCTAGATTAGCAATTTTCTATGAAATAACATTTGCTCTCTACATATTTTTGTTTACTACATTATTGAGTTAATAAATTATACAAAATCATAAAAAATGCATTATAACTTTTTTATGAAAACCATTGTTATCTTTTTCATCACATTTTCTGTAAGTTACAAAATTAATGTTATAATTATGTTCTGGGATACAAATATTAAGTTAAAGTTTTCCTGATTTTATTAATTTCAAGCAAAATAATTTATGCAGTTACATATATGCTATTTTTTGGAATAGAACATTTTATTTGTAAGTGTTTTTTGATGACAAATGTTTTGCAATCTTGGCAACATTTTCAAAGGAAAATAGAAATATTGATATTCTTTATTTGATTCAAACAAAAAATTGTGTACCTCACATTAAAAATAAATATTCAATAATTTAAATTATGTAAGATTGAAAATATATATACTAAAAAAATTTTTGTGCCATTATTTTAATTTATTTTTGTTAAATTTCATTTTTTTTAAAATAAATTTTTTAAAATTCTTCCGTATCTTGATAGTATTCTCCTTTATTGTCTTAAAAAATATTCCTGAAAGATAATTATTGAAAATTTTACAATCCTGTGATAACTTCTTCATGATTAGAAATATTTTGATGCATAATAGTGTTATAAAATATTATTTTAAATTGATTAAAAGTTAATGATTCAATTCAAATAAATAAATTCATTGCAATAGTTAAGAGAATTTCTGTTTAAAATACATTAAATTTTTTTACATTATATTATATCAAAAACATCTTTTAATATTAAGACATATTATTGCTTTGAATTTAAAATGTATAACAGAAACTCAATTCTGATATTTGGTGAAATTTATCTCATGAATTTATCATGTTTTTAAAGGGTATAAATGCAATCTTGGATGTCATAGAGGGTAGCATGACTGTGGCTACTACTCGAAAAACATGGGATCCTTATATAATTCTTAAAGCCAGAGATGCTGTTAAGCTTATAGCAAGAGGTGTTCCTTATGAACAGGTAAGTTTCATTTTAATTTAAATTTAATGAATTAAACTTGCTTTTTAAGTATTATATTGTATTTTGTTTTAGTTTAAATAAATTTTACAAAATTACCTTATGCTTTCCTTTGTTATGAATGCCTGCTTAATAAATGAGAGTTATTTATTTTATATTATTTTTTAATTACTGATTAAGTAATTTGTATTTTAAAGTAACTTTTTTTTTATTGAAAGCAAGGAATTAGTATGAAATATCATTTATCAAAATATACATTAACATTATATTTATAATTTTATGTAGGCAATTAAAGTGTTGGATGATAATATAGGTTGTGATATTATAAAAATTGGATCTATGGTAAGAAGGCGGGATAGGTTTGTGAAACGCAGGCAACGCTTAATAGGTTCTAAAGGTACAACTTTAAAGGTAAAATTTCATATTCAAAAGTTGTAATCATTCCTTTACAGCTTTATATATTATTTTTATTATTTTGCAATGAGTATTCATATAATTTAATTTTTTCTTCCTTTTCTCTTTAGGCTATGGAACTCCTTACTAATTGTTATATTCTTGTACAAGGAAAATCAGTAGCTGCTCTAGGTCCTTATAAAGGTCTTCAACAAGTAAATATGTTTTTGTATAAAAAATTATTAATTAGCTAATTTCATAATCTAATATTATCAATTTAATAAATATATATTTAAGGATATAATTTACTTATGTTTTTATTTAATTTTTTTGTTATCAATGCTTTGCTTGTTATCAGGGAATGTTGAAACTCTAAAGAATTTGTTTCTGATATATATTCTTTCATTCATAAAAATTATTTTTTAAATTTTGAAACTTTATTGATCAGTATATTATAAAACAAAAGTTCAGAAGCTTGCTTTAAAATAAATTTTAGTATAAATATTATGGGGGATATAGAAATTTTATTAAATGTATATATACTATGTAATAAAAGAATTCATGTGCATTAAATGAATTGGAATTTCTGAAACTACTTTTAACTTATGATTTTTTCATTAATTCATTAGTTTGTTATGTTTACATTATTCTCAATGGTTAAATTTTATATGTTGCAAAAGTAAAAATATAATAAAATTTACATTAATTCATCAACTGAAATTTATCTGGGCTTTTAAAAAATTATTTGCTTCAATACAAATTTGCACTTTTAACTAATACCTTACATTATCTTTGTACTAAATATTTATAATAGTGTGGCATTAAAGTTATGTTAAAAATTGTAATTTTATTTGCAATATTTTAATATGTATTTAAAATTTTCACACACATATTAATTCATAATTAAAATGCAATCTGCTATTTAAACTCTGTTGATAAAAATAAAGGAATTATATGCTTTTAAATGATAAGTAAATTTCAAGAGATATCCCTCTATATATTTTCAAATTTTTTTTCACAGTTATGTCAATTATATCCATAACATAATACCAAAAATTTTAGACAATCTAGAATTTCAGAAATTTCTCTAGTGTCATTAATTATACATCAATTTCTTTATTTTTTACTGATAATTTCTTTGTACTTTTCATTCAATAATTGTATTGAATTATGTATATTCATCTGTACCCCTGGATATATAAATGTTTTGAAAATAATTTCTTGTTTGATTACTGAATCAACATTAGCATAAAAAAATCATCAAAATATTAATTCAAGCTGTTAATTTGAAACATTGTTTTCTTTCTGAGTTTTTATTGAAGTTTTAAATTAAAACTGAGAAAAATTGATTGAGGTTTATAAGTATAAATAGTGGGAAAATACACATTTTGTTATTTTTTGTCATTATTGAATATTTAACTCACTATAACATAAATTGATAAATCTAGACCCTTTGACCTTAACAAAAGTTTTATTCAGTTTTAAAGCTATTTCTTGAGTATATTTAATGAAGCTATTCTAAATTTGATAAAGTACTCTTCAGTTAACAATAGTCATAAATTGGCGTTTACTAATTTATCAAATTAAATAAAAGTTTTTAATTTTTTTATCTCATTGTATTACATGCTGAAAAATATTTTTGCATTTAGAAATTGGAATTTGGAAGTATATTTGTGTACAAAGCAATTTTGATGCCAATTCAGAACAGATCTATATTGATATTTTTCTTGCTTTATAAGTATTGAGCAAATATATGAGTGTAAAATCCTATTCAGTATATCTGAAGAGGTATTGCAGAAATCTCAGATATCTGTCTATAGCTTACAGTAGCTATTACTCAATAACATCATTTAGACTTTTTTAAAACAGATTTAATAAGACCAACATTAAAAATCGAAATTCTGAATTGTTGTTTTTATTTATTTATTTTTACTATAAAATTACTTTTCTAGGTTAGCTGTATAATAATATTTTTAACGCAATTAATTTTAAATAAACCATATATTGACTGTATTTTTTTAAAATTTTATTTTTTGTTTGTCTTTGTTATGTGTTAGAGCTAATGTTTCTAATATCTCAGGATTTAATTATTATTTCAATATTTTTCAAGATAAGCTTATCTATTGCTGTACAACTTTTTTTACTTTATATTTAAATATTGTATTTTTTTAAAAAAATGCCTTAGATATCATGCGTTTTAAAATTTTAAAACTTGTTACTTATTTCATGTTTTGATTTTTCTTAATAATAAATGCAATATTTATTAGTAAGAAAAATTGCAACATAGGACTATTGACATCTATTTTTGAATGTAATAATTATATACTACAATTAAGTTAAAAAATATTTTTGCATTATGAATTTTAATTGTTGCAATATATTAAACAAATTTCATGAGTAAATCCCATGTAATTTATATTCAATACTAAGCATTTTATAGAATCCTTCTCACTGGGGGTTATATTTTTAATTTCTTGACAATTGTCAAAATTATATTTCAGATATATTTTACATAGTTGTTGGGTTGTTACCTTCACCTTTCCTATCCTAGTATGTCTTCATAAGATAATGCATAAAAATGGTTTTACATCAGGAATCAAAATATTTTTAAAATAAAATGTGATAAAATAATTTCCCCTTTTTATCATTAAGTGACTTATATAGTTTCTTATTATACTTTATTTTTAATTATTTAAGATGGTTTTTAAAAAAATCCTGTTATTAAAGATTGCTTGAAAATTCAACAATAGTGCTAAATTAACACCATAAACATCATTTTCATTGTTTATTTTTGATTAATCAAGTAATGTCAATAGTAAAGAGGGGGAAAATACTCCATGCAGCAGAATAAATATATTTTATTATCAAAGCATATGAATAAAAAGTAAACACTTTAATGAAATTGAAAAGGTCAGAAATTATTAACTTCAAATTCATAAATTATTAACTTAAATTGCTAACTTCACATGATATAAAATTCAAACTTATCAATAATTTATTTTAAAAATTACAATAAATTTTGTTACATAGAATTTTTTATTTAAATATCAAACCCTGTTACCAATTAATTAATAAAATATGAAAGTATAGCAGAGGGCTAGGGAAAAGAGAAGGGCTGGCTCATCGCTTTGAGGTGTCGTAAGCCGCCTTTTCACCGGAGAGGGGAAGAGCGTGACGCCACTGGACATCAACTGGCTGGCATTCTCTATGCTAGCTTGTGTTTGATGACAGCTTTCTCTTCATTTTTTCTTTTTAAATGTTAATGTTTCAATTTTAAGCAAGAGTATTTTTTAAAAAGGAAAACATGACATTGTGTGCTATTGCTATATGTTCTTATATGTATCAAAATACAAAAGGAAAATACATAATATTTTACTGATTTCCAAAAGAAAATCAAATTATTTCGAAGGAATGGATGCAAAGATGTCAAAGAAGTGACAAAATCAGTATGCAGTGAGTCAACTACTTGGTTTGCCAAAGAGGAAAATATTAAAATCAACGACTCTGCCTAATCTTAAATTACCAGCTTTAAATATAATTCAAAATACTCCAAGAGAATAGAGACAAACAAAATTAAGATTAGCAGAAGCTATTGAAAGGATTGAATCCCTGAGTTCACATAAATTTTGTGATGCAGAAAATTAATGTGATGGTGACATTAAATGTCTTAAATGCAATAAATATTTAAAAACATAGAATACTTGAAAAAAAGAATATTATGTGCAGAAAGTACAGAGAAATTCTTTATAAATGAGCAAAAAAGAAATCAAGCTTCAACAAGTATAATTAAACGATTGAAATCAAATAAAAAATACTTAATAGTATTTTTTTATAAAAGTATTAATTTTTTTAATAAAATACAAAAATTAAAAAAAATTACTTCAAAAGGAGAATGTTAAACTTAGAAAGAAAGATAATAATATATTTTAAACTTAGCTAGATTAGAATTTATTCTCTTATAAGCGTGAAGGTGTGGAAAATAAATTAAGAATTAAAGGGTCATCTGATACTACTTCAAAATGGCATGAAATGTGTCTAGTGCAAGTACTTTGAATACATGGTGTTCCAAGTTTAGTTGTATGCCTGGAATTCTTGAAGATGTATTATTATTGATGAAAATAATTGTGAATCTTTGAGCGATGTGGAAAAAATATGTACTTTGAGCTTCGACGAAATTCACATAGATTCGAAATTGTGTTACGACTCTTTATTGGATGAAATATTAGGCCTATTTTGTATAGTTCAAGTTATTTTATTGAGAGGATTAATTTTCCTGTGTAAACAAGTCAATATTTTTTGATTTCGACTGTAAAATGAATAAACTTTTGTTTTCTGTAATTGAAGAAGTTAAATTCACTGGTTCAAGTTGGATCACTGGAAATTTTGGATCTTGGCAGGTGTCATATCTTATGGAAAGAACTATTGACAAAACGTTTTTTTCTTCATCCTTCAAAAGAAGCAAGGAAGATGGATTTTTGCTGATATGCCTTATATCAAGTTATTGAGGAACCATTTTTTAGATAGTGGTTTAGTTTGGCATGATGGTATTGTAAAAAATTCTAAAATCTTATATGAGATATTGAATAAAGATGTCAGGGAAATAAAAATTTGCCATAAACAGAAGCCCAAACTTCTAACTGTTAAAGGAAAGAAAGACAAAAGGTTACACCTGCAAAAACTTTATTTTCAGAAACTACTGTTAAAGCTATAATACATTTCACTGGAAACACTAAAGCAGTTGTATTTTTTTCATTAATCGATAATTTACTTGATATTATGAACAGTTCCGTACAAATACCTCACCGTAACAAGCCTTTAAAAGCTGCTTTTGGAGTGCAAAAATACTTTGATACTCAAAAAGAAAGTTTAAATGCAGTCAAGGAGGAAGTATTCAGTTTATGTGTATATGGAAAAAATCGGTTTTGTCTTTTCAGAAAGGGATTATTGTTTAAAATCATTTTCTTTATGGGTTATATGAAGACTTGAAATATTTTGACTTGACTTATATTTTAACGTGTAGACTTACTCAAGATGCGCTCGAAAGTCTCTTCAGCCAAATTAGAGGTCTCGGGAGATTCAATGACCATCCTTCTCCTTCTGAAGTAACTATTTGCTTAAAAAAATATTGCTCGCAAATAAATTACCTAATTTGCCTCCGAAAGTAAACTCTTTAGAAAATTGACCAGAGGTTTATTTAATGAGTGAAATGTTAGACTCTGCTTTGAATGTAAAAACATAAAGAAATTATCAATTCTTTTGATTCTCAAGATGATGAGTTAAATCTGGAATTCTTAATTAATCTTTTACCTTTATCTTGGGAAAATGAACTTGGCTCTTCCAATCCAAATTGTGGTATATCTCCATTTGAAGAAGAAGCTATGGTTTATGTGGCAGGTTATATTGCTTATTAAAATTAAAGAAAATTCTTTTGGAACTATATCAAGAAATTCAGTCGAGATGCCTAATCATTCCAAGTGGATTAATTTAGTTTCTGCTGTTGGATTTAGTATTCCAACAAAAGCAGGGATTGAAACTATAAAACAAATGGACATAATGTTTTACAAATGTTATGGCAACACATTTTTAAAAGGGAAAAATGTTATTGTAACAATAATAAATAAAATAGAGTCTTCTTTTCCTACTGTATATCGAAAGGTAATTAAACTTTTTTGTTGCTTGAGAACATTTATACAACTTAGGTATTTGAATAGAAATGCAGCGATAGTATCTCATAATAAAGCTAAACAAAAAAACAAGAAAATCGGTTCATAGTAAAATTAAGATAAACTGAAGCTAATAAGTAAATATATTTTTATATTGATTATATAATGTTAAGTTAATTTGAATATTAATAATAATTTTTTAGGGTTTTTTTAAATAATAATTGCAAGTTTATTAAATATTTGAAAAGCATTTGTAGTTTTTCTCACTCTAATTAAAATAGAAATTGAACTTAAGAGTAAGAAATAAGTGTTGTGCTTAGAAACTCCAGGTAGCTTATTCTCTTTCAATGCCTAATTATGTCTATTTCTGCTGTCCATTTTGGGAAGCATATGAGCCAGCTCTTTTCTTTCCCTAGCCCTGGAAGTATAGAATTATATACGTATTGTATTTTTAGTACTGTATTTATTCCTTAAAAATGTATTTATTGCTTTATATTATATATATATCAAAGGAAAATTGTATGCACCATAATAAACATTTACAATGATAATTATAATAAAAGCAGATTATTATTAGCATTCAAAGCATAAAAAAATATTCTTTCTTTTATTTATTAAAAAAAATTCCATATAATTTAACTAATTAAATATTGCAAAGTTTAATGGTAATTATGTACAGAATTTATTTCTCTCTCCTCTATTGTTTTTTTAATTTCATTTTTTAATTAGGTAAGAAAAATTGTGGAAGATACTATGACAAATACTGTTCATCCTATGTATAATATGAAAGTAAGTGCATGATCACACTTTCAGATTCAATTAAATGCATGACAGATAAATAATGTTTAGTGAAAAGATTAGTTTTTATTGCATTACATTATTCACATTTATTGGTATTTCATTTTATACATATATTTGTTAGTTCTTCTAAATGTTAACAAAATATGGGTTTCGAGATGTATTTTACAGTTTCTTACCTGTATAGTAGGAAGTAACTAAATAAATTTTGCACAGTGTGAATGTTACATTTTTTAACTGTATAAATTTTTGAAAAATGATTTAATTTAATGAATTGAATTAAGTTTATTTATTCAAATGTTCATGCAATAATTTTTGATTCACTGAGATTTTATTTTTGTGTACAGAAGATTTTAATTTAACTGGGAATTTTGAATTTTATTTGTTTATATTACAAGTTTATTTTTTAAAAATAGTGTTTTTAGTTATAATTAAATTTTAAATGCATGTAATTATTTTTAAGCATGACCTTAATTTTTCTTATACTAGACAAAGTGTTAGTTATTTAATAGCTGCACTCTTATTTTAAATATAAAATACTTTTATTTACATGATTTACTGCATTGAAAAGTAGACTGGTTGTTATGTATTTCATAAAAAAAAGTTGTGCTTATTGTTTGAGTATATTTTTGTAAGTATACATACTAAAATTCTCCATGGCATAGTTAAAAATATTTTTCTGTGAAATAGATCTTGCTTGCAAAGAAAGAACTTGCTAAAAACCCTACACTCAAAAATGAGAGTTGGGATCGTTATCTTCCTAAATATGTGAATAAAAATGTACAAACTAAGCAACCTAAGAAAAAGAAAGTGAAGAAGGAATACACTCCTTTCCCCCCACCGCAACCTGAAAGTAAAGTAAGTGAGACATTCAATTGTATTTTGTATAATACTGCTAAAGTTATTTCTATATTCCATTAAAATTATAAAACCAAAGTTGGCTTTTATGATAATTTATTACAAATAGAATATGATTGTTTTTAAATTGATAAATATAAAGTAAAATTCTTATAAGTTGGAAAGAAAGTAAGAAAAAAGTGTAATAAATAATTTAAATTGTAAATAACAATCATTAAAAGTTTTAACCAATTAAAAAAATACTTTCTTGAAGGAGAAATATCATCAATCTGTTCATTTTGTTTTGAATATACAGTTGAAAATTTTCCATTTTTATTTCAAACAACTCTGGAAATATATTTTTTTTTTCAATATTTAAGAAGCCATTAAATTTTTCCATCAATTTTTTTTATAAAATTTATATTTTATGATATCATCTTGAAAAAAACATCAGATACATGAAAATACTAATAGGAGCTTAAAATGCTTAATTTTGATCGTAAAATCATTATATTGAAAAAAGTGGAAAGAGATTAATTATCAACATGAATAATTTTTAAATGTAAACAGGGCATTCACTTTTCCAATATCAGTTCAAAAATACTTTTTTGGTATCAAAACTCATTTCTCTTTTTATTCACAAAACTTAAATAAATTAATTAGAATACTATGTGATATGATATTTTTGCCCTTGAATAATATTTCATTTCTTAAAAATATTATAATTTTTATGTATAAAAATTAGTTTAAAATTATCTTAATAAAAATATGTAATACTAAAGCATATGTAAAACTTTGTACTATATAGAACTGTACTATATAAAACTTTGTTCTATATGGAAGAGAAGTGATTTTGCCAGACTTCTCAACTTATTTTGTTTACAGGTTTTAGTTTATATATGTATTGTAGCATTTGTTGTAAGAAATTCTTTGTATTATTATATTGTTTTAACTTTCCATTATGTTTTTCTTTTTTTACGATCTTAAATTACTCAGGTTGTGTAAAAACAAGTTTTAAATTAAATTGTTTAGTTTAAATTATTGTAAGATGTAATTTCTATTTTGTTTTATATCTTTATTGATTAATACATCTGTAATTTCTTGGAAATATATCCTTAATAAAGTGAAAACCTAAATAAATTAAAATTATCAAGTTTAAACTCTTGAATAATGTGATTTCTATTCCTTTAGATTGATAAACTTTTAGCTTCTGGAGAATATTTCCTTAAAGAAGAAGATCGAAAAAGAAAAAGACTTGCTGAGAAATTGGTATGTAATTTAAGTTATAGTAGCTTTGTATGTATTATATTAATTTGTATAAGTGAATGTTTGTATTATTATAAAATGTTAATGTTTGTTGTTTCTATATTATTTAGCTTGTACAAAGTAAAGTGATACATTTTTAAAATTCATGCTAATGTAATGGTAATTCTTAATTCACATTGATTGAATGTTGGCTTTAAATGAGTCTTCATTAGTATTTTAGAGGTTAATATCATTAAAAATTAAAATTCTCATTAAAAAATTAACATTTGAATACTTAGCTGTATAATGTTTTAACCAAATAATATAGCATATGCATTATGCAGTATTATATGCAGTGATGTGTGGTTAAAATAATTAATGGGCAATAGTAAATAATGTGGAGTGGTCTACAAATGTTCTTAATTATGGACTTTTTAATGGTTTTTGACATGTTGGTTTAAACCATAAAAAAGAATCTTCCAATTTTGCTAAGAAATTAATTTGTTAATTAAGGGAAATTTTATGTTACTATTTAATTATGTTTTAGTTTTTTAATACACTTAATATGTTAAAATATTTTTTATTTCTTCATTATAGAAATGAACCTTATTATAATTGTCATCTGCTTTTATATTTTAATTCAATTGTATAAAAAATACTTATTAGCGTTTTGAATTAATACTTTTAAGATGGTGAGCAAGTAAGTTTATAATTTAATTAAACTCATTAATTTTATTTTTCAACCTAAAGTTTTAGAGTTGATAATATTAAGCCAAGTGAGTTTGAAATATGTCAGCAAATGTTGGCCTAGCTGGCAGCTAAATAACTAGTACTCTTGCTTTCAGTTGAACAGCTTTTGAAATTGAGTACCACCTAGGACATGAATATTTGTAGTGCTTTAGAATGCACTTTAAACTGTAGCTAATGATCTAATTAGCCCTCGCGCTAAAAATGACTATTCAGGGACAAACAAAAGTTACCAAGAAGTGTACTTCATTTAAAAATTCTGATGGAGGATTCATTATTTTTTCAAGTTTAATTAAGCTATCAATAAGCTTTGCTGTGAGGAAGGTATCAAAAATAATTGTGAATGGTTATTTTATATTAGATTTGTTATGCTTTTATTTATTATCACATTCTTGCTTTACCAACAACTAATTGGATGCTTATTAAAATTAATTTAATGATTTTCATTATTAAAATTTAGTGTTTTCAAATGACCTAAGACATATTATTTTTCCAAAACATCAGTTTTTCATCATGTTTTTTTTTTTTAAATGTTTTTTAGAAACTTTTTATTTAGTATCTAGGAATTAGTATTAGGAATTTGAGATAACACTGATAACATTTGTTAATGTAATAGACTTCTGTGAAAAACACATTATACATATCTTTTAGTTAAAAAATTTGAACATACAGTGATCCTTCATTTTTCGTGATTATAGGGGACCAGAACTTTCAGCGAAAGCTGAAAAACCGCAAAGTAGGATTTGCCCCAAGGAAATTTCGTGTATGCTAGTACACAAATGTTTTGAATATATAAGCAGTATTTATAAATTACACATTTAAGATAAAAATTACAACAGTATTTGTATTTACTTAAACATGTCAGAGCAAATTAATAAGGTTAATTACAAAACCTTATACTGTAATAAACATTAATCAACTTTGATTTCTGAGAGAGGCGAAGAGTCTTGTGTTGGTGGGGGAGGAAGAGGCTCCCACTTGACTCATAGAAGCTTTAGGCTCACTTGGAAACTCTTCTTCTGGAGGTGCAGACAGCAGGGTCGGAAGCTTTTCCTCCAAAATTCCCCTGTACAAGGACATAACCCCATCAACACGATTGCTAAACTCGACAGCTCAAACCATAGTGTTGTCAATGTTGTGCAAATTATTGCATCTCTCTTGCCATGTTGTACAATTGTTGATGATTCTCCAGGGTCAAGCCATGTTTTTCAATTTCTTCTTCCTCTTCCTTTTCTTCCCCACTTGCAGACTTTGTCATATCAAGGAAGTCTTTATCAGTCAGTGAGTCTGAGTGGCAATCGATAAGGGTGCTGAGGTCTTCTTTTGTCATGGTAGCAAATCATTCATTCCTTATGATGTGAGCCAGTCTCACCACCTTCTCCAACACTGAGTGATGAACTTCAAGAGTGAAGCATGGATAGTCCTGCACAACATTTGGCCATAATTTCTTCCAGCTAGAATTTATGGTCTCACTCTTCATGTCCTTTAATGCTTGCTGAATATTAGACAAATATGAGGCAATTTTGTGACTGCGCCATTATGATTTCAAGGTTTATTTGTAATTTGCATCGTCAATTGCCGATATGAAGCCCTCCATCAAAGTACAAGTGTAGAGTGCCTCAAAGACACGAATGACAGCTTGATCCATCGGCTGAATTAGAGATGTAGTGTTTTGGGGCAGACACTCTATCTGCACACTGTCATATTGCGGATCCATTTCATGGCCTTCTGCACAGTCCATCTGCACTTAAAGGGGAGACCCATATCAAGACTAGCGAAATACAAAAAGAGAAGATGCTAGGTGATGCTGGAAATATGAGCAGATAATCAATTCACAGGGATAAATCCACTTGTACTCTCTTTGGTTAATGTCACACCAGAAACCAGTCATGCACTTATGAGAGTGGTATATGCTCTGAGTCAACTCCTCTCTCTCTTTGTTTGACATGCAGGAATCCTTCTCTCTTGCACATTAACATGAAACAATGCTCCTTTCCATAATGCAGCTGCCAACATGGTTGCATTTTTTCGTTTTTATATTTTGATGAATATTTTGGAAAAGCCTGCAAAGCACTGAAGTTGCAAAACATGAAGCACGAAGTGATGAGTGAACACTATATATGAAAAAATCTCTGTACATCTAAAAGACAATAGTTATGTTTAGACATAAATATTAGGTAAAGCATTTAAAACCATCTGTCTTTATTGATTTAATACCTGCGATGATGATGCTAAGTAAAATGTCTTGTCAATATTTCTTATAATGTATTCTATGTCTCTACATATTTAAATGGCATGTTTATATAAAAAAAAATGTAATTTCATATTTTTTGTGCATGTCTCCACTATATAATGTATAACTATAGTGCTTAGAGTTGTTTTGATATTAATTGAAACTTTAGAAATATCTTATTTCAATATATATTATAAGAAGAGAAATATTGTTTGGTTTTGAAAGATTTTAATAATATTAGTAACAAGAATTAATTAATACTGAAAATAACTGATATACTAATATGAGGCAGTAGAATAATTTCATTTTGTAGGATTCTTATTTATATTTTTGCTACTTTCATTATACCATATTAATTATCATAGCATTCATTTCCTTTGCTTTTTTTTCAATTTTACATTACATATTATAACAGTGAATGATATTTTATAGGAAAATAAATCTGAAGCAGAAGCGAAGCGACAAGAACGGCGTAATAAGTCATTTATTCCACCGCCAGAAAAACCTTATAGTGGAAATCAAGATAACCAGGTATTTTTTTTGTTAATGGTATTATTAATTTTTAGGGATATCTTTATCAAATGCCAAATATCAATTTATGGGGATGTATGATAAGGAATTTTCTTTTTATTCACATTTTCATATTTTTTTACTGTTTTATTATGAAAATCAGTATGTCATTTCAGTCTTGAAATTTAAGTTTATTACAATTGTGTTAATATTTGGTTCATTTATTTTTAATTTTTATTAATAATGAAAATTTTCTCTATCAACATATTTCTTTATGCAATTAATCTTTGAATTGATTGGATTAGGCTGACAGCAATTAAATTTTAGGGATATCAAGATCCATGGCTTTGGTAATAATTGTTATATGTATAAAAATTTATTTGTTAATGACTTTTAAAGCAATTAACATTTAAAATAATCAAAGTAGCTCAAGTTGAACAGTCAACAGTTTAACTTTTGGTCATTAACATTCAACATGGATTTAACTGCCTTTTTGATAGATTTAACTATCTTTTCAATCTAACATAGATGCTTGTCATGATTTGAAATCTACATCAAATCACAAGTTTCTATCAAATTGACCTATAATTTACAAATTGAAAAGCCATATTTCCACTTTTTTGTAAAAGCTTATAAAGATTTATACTTATGTAAATTTTTTCAAATAATGTTTGGAAAATTACAGAATAAAATTTTGAATTAAAAAAAATTAAAAAATGTTTTTGCTTGTTGAAAATTAATAAACTTAAAAAGATTAGTTTATGAAATAATAAAATTTCTAAAGATAAAGATGCTTTGATGAATCGAAGACAACTTATTTTTTAAGAATTGTTTAAGCTTATATTCAAAATCGATGGATTTAAAGACATTCTAGAGTTGATACTTTCATGCTGAATTTTAAATGATATAGACTTTTTTTCGTCTAATACATAGCCAAAAAATATCCTAAATTTCATACTGGAGGACAGTAACTGAAATTATTTTTCACATATTTGTTCTAGAAAAAGTATTCTATTCAAAATGTGTTTTTAACATAGTTGAAGCATAATAATAAGCTTATTATAGAAAGTATAATATATACTTTATTCAAACAAAGTGTTGAAATGCAAATTTTCTGTGTTAAAATTCAATATTGGTGTAACTTTTTATTCATTCTAGTATTTGATTGATAAGTATTTTTTTTATTTTATATGATTTAAAAATAGCTGAACATATAAAACGTGGACACAAAATGTTACATGTTCTTGGATTTTACTTTATGATAAAATCCCCTGTAGTATTTTTAAAATTTATCTTAGTTTCATTCTTATATTAAATAATAAGTTCTTGAGTTGTGAGAGTTTTGAAAAAAAAATACTTGTCATTACTTAGTGATATTTTTGGATTTTATCTAAAATATTCTTTGAAATTATAATTCCTTGATAAATTTTATTAAAAATTTGTAGAACATTACACACTCTTTTAAAATTATACCAATTAATACTATTAGTAATAATGTGCCTGTGTGAATAAGAATTTTTAACAAATTAGAAAATTTTTTAAATTTTATATACTGTTATTATTATTTACATAATATTGAATAATTAGTGATCTATTAGTAGGAATACTTATATTGATAAAAATTCCGTTTTTATTATTTGGTCTGATTTTAATTAATTTTCTTGTTTTATTAATTTAGAAAATTGTACTTGGAAACTCAGAGACTGAAGAAAACGTAAAACATAAAAAGAAGAAAAACAAAGATAAAATTCAACAAAGTAAGTAACAGCTTCTTTTCTATTCGTGTTGTAAAAAAGTATATTTTACATTGTAACTGTTCAGTTACACAAATTTAATATTAAATAAATTATCTTATTCAATTCAATTTTCTGGAATACTAAATTCATTAAATGAACACAGAATCATAATGATTTTAAAATCCAAATCAGTGTTTAGTATTTTATTAATCTAAGAAATTATAAATTGTTGATTTTATTTTTATTTACAGATTCATGATATTGATGCGAGTATGTTCATTTCTATTTGTATCGCTCCATAAATGTGGTAATCATGAGTGTTCTGAATATATGTTGTACATATTAAAAGTTTTTATGTAAAATGCTATTGTGTTTTAACTTAAATTGTGAGACAAAATTGTATGTAAATTGTGAAACAAAATTGTAAGTAAAAGAAAATTAAAATTCTTTTTTCCAAACAGGACTCTTAACAATTTTTTTTAAATGTAACTACTTTTCCGGCACACTGTAATAATTAAATCAACATAATAATTGCGCATTAATTGAATGGTCAAGTTAAGTTTAAGATATATTTCCTCTTGTTTCTCAGCCAATGATAGATTTGATGAAAACTGCATCTATGAATTAAATTAAAAATTGAATTTATTTATATTTAAAAACTTTTAAAATCTATTGTGGTGAGGATTTGAATTCCATCCACAAACTGTGACTGTAACACAAGCTGCAATTTATCAAAAAGAATGTTGTTTTATGTTATAAACTTGTTCTCTTTATTGAAAAATATGAAAATTAGAAATTATTTTTTTAAATTAAGAATATAATAAAGGAATGGAAGATATAATTTGAATTGGATATATTTTTATGAATTTACTTAACTAAGCGATTTCATTTTGACAGTATTGAGTACACATGTATGTTTATTTAAACATAAAAATTTAATTTCATTCATTTACAAATTACAAATATTTTTCCTACTGTTATTATGCATTTTGTCAAAAGTGTAAAATATTTTTATATAAAATTTAACATTATTTTATCAAATGCTTTGCATTTATTAGTTAATCTTCATCTGTTAAAAATTTTTAATTTCTTTTTATAATAAAAAATTTCCTCTTTAGAGTATGTGTTTACTAGAAATTTAAAACTTGGTAATTACGTTTCATCTACCAAGTTTCTTTACCATCTTTTTAAAATATTATTTATAAATATATTTTATGATTATTTAAAGATTTTAAGTTGGAAATTTTTATAACTGTTATTTATTCACATTGAAAATCATTTGTTTGATAATCATTTTTACAAATCATATCTACCCTACTATGATACCATAGATGCAATGATAATTTTAAATCCCATTTATGAATTAAAAAAAATTTAAATGTTTCCAAACTTTTCTTTCTGACGAATAATTTCATTTTATTTTTTGTAATGTGATATTTTTCAATGTTTTTATTTGATTACCTTTTCATATAATGCCTAAAAACTTAATTCATTCTCGAGCAATGAACCAATGTGCTGGCATAAAGACTTGGCAACTATAGTCAAAGATATGAGGCATGTGATGGAGAACTGTGATGTTCAACTTGACTTTTTTCTATTCTGTAACTTTTAAAATGTTTGCACTCTGTTGTCTATAGTTGGATTTCGTTTCATCTGAAAACTTAATTTATAAAATTTCGTTCAGTTAATAGTCACACTGTACCAGTTCCATTGAGGAAAAGAATGTGTTTATCAGTCGAAGTAAAAAAGAAAATTCTAAAAAAATAGACGAAAAATATTAAAAAACAAAAAAATTGCAAAAAAATATACAATTCTAAAGAACAGCTATTAGACAATTTTTAAAACTTGGAAAAGTTAATATTACAGCAAAAAGTTCACTTTCAAAATCTGTCTTGCTTACTATCATTAACGCAATTTGGAGAGATCCGCCTGCCCACTCTTGGTACTTTGTAAAATAACCTCATTGGTGGTACCAGCTCAGTATCCCTAGGATACAGCAGACTGTTCTTTCGCGTTTTTTGAGTGGCCACATTAAGCCTCTTTTCAACAGGACCAGAAAGTCTTTCTGAAATGTCACTGGTGTAAGGCTGATCAGGCCTCCCCAAAACATATTCTTGACTCTGAATTTTACTGTGAAAAGGATTTTGGAGAATCCTATTTTATTTTTAGACTTTTTAATGATTTTTGGTTTTATGGAGATGATTTAGCTTAGCTACACCATCTGGGATTAGAAACAACAACAACAACACCATATTAATATTAAAACATGACTAGGAGCATTTAAGGAAATTTGCTGGGAATTTTTATCGGAGAATCATAAAATTTTAACTGTGGATAACCACTGCTTAGGTGTTGAAAACCTGGATTTTGAATGTGTGGGGTTTCTCCCGCCTAATCTAACATTGGTCATTAAGTCCATGGATCAGGGCATAATTAACAGCTTGAAGCCTAAATATCGAAAGATACTTTTGCAAAAAGTGATTATGGGCTTGGAGCTGATTTTTACGAGATTGACCTAGAAGCAATGTATTTGTCAGTCAATGCTTAGAATAATGTTGAAGGAAAGAGTATGGAGAGCATTTCAAAATGCAGGTTTTGAAATGAAGAAAGTGAAGACTAATGATTAGAGTGAAGATGGTATTCATACATTGAATCCTTCTGCTGCCTGAAATTTCCTTCAAAGATATTTGAATTCATATGTGATTTGTAAGGAAATATTATCAGATGAGATGAAATTATTCAGAATATAAAAGACAAGAATGAGCTTTCAAAAATCGAACAAAAAAACGATACAGCGTAAGGATCATCTGCAAAGCAAGTATCTGAATGGCTAATAAGACTATAGTTTCATTTATGAGTGAAAAAACAGTGAAATACTTTACATTGAAAAAATATATTTTTAAAAATTACGTTTTTGAAAAGAACAGGCTGGATATGATTTTTCATCACTAAAATGAAAATATTGTTTTTAAGTATGAATCTTATTTCACATGAGTTTTTTTTAGTACATTCTAAATCATCTGTATAATGGTCCTTAATGTATATTTTTATACATACTACTCTTTTTAAGCAGCTTGGTAAGAGAATCAAATCTTTCTTAGCTTACAAACTTTCTATTTTAAAAACTGTTACCAATGACTTTTTACC
This sequence comes from Latrodectus hesperus, assembly GCA_037975125.1. NCBI lineage: Eukaryota > Metazoa > Arthropoda > Arachnida > Araneae > Theridiidae > Latrodectus > Latrodectus hesperus. The sequence continues at coordinate 84,444,192 of CM075850.1, forward strand.
AATGCGTTTATTGCATATAACAGGGGTGCACAACCTCTTCAGAATGAGGGGCCAAAATGTGAAAAAAGATCATGTCGAGGGCCAAAGCAGTACGTAAATGTTAAAACATGTTATAAACGTGAAAACACTTTTTTGTGGCTATACGCATGAATTGTATATTTGTTAATTTACTTATTTACTCATGCAAACATTATACAATTAAGTAATAAAACACAAACATTATAGATATGCTTAAAATACTTTATTTCCAGAAAAAAACTTGAAATTGAATAACGGGAGAAAACTTTTTGGTAATTATACAAAGAACACAATTTAAATTTTGAAAAAAATTAGTAAAATTTAATGTGATGGCTATGACTGAATATTTGAAGTTATTGATTTTATGTTTGGCTTAAGATTCGTTGTGGCAATACTAAAACAGAAGAAAGGATCCTAGTTCTTATTTTTTATTTGTTTAAATTCATTAAAGAAAAAGTTTGCTCACAAATGTAAAATATTTATTCTGATGTAGAATCGTTTCCCTATCAGATTTTTTCTTTTGTTTATTTGAAAGAGTCTCATTTCTTTTTAAATTAGTCTTATTTTATTAACAACATTCGCGGGCCAACTTTAAAGGCGACGCGGGCCAATTTTTACCCGCGGGCCATAGGTTGTGCATCCCTGGCATATAATTTTAAATGAATGAATTAGTTCTAGGAAGTAATGTGTAATTTTGTGCAAAAAGTTTTTAAGAATAAGCTTTTCACTCAAAAAAATTTTTCTGCCATATTTATTAAATTTTAGCAAAATCTGCCCCACCTTTTTTCACGAGACAAACACATCCTTTCTCAAGTAAACATTTAAAAAGCAACTGTTTAAAATGTCACACAAAACTTCATTTTTTGATATCATAATATTAAATTTTCATGAGCTAGACTCTGAATTGTTGATATAATTAATATATGATGCACATTTACATTTATTTTACCAAAGCTATGATAAGTGTGGCTGTAGACTTCAATATTGCTCATAGCATCTTTTCACTAATTTGGAATGTATTTTTCAAACATAAAAGCTGGCACATTTAGTGATCGGTCAGCGCGCTATTATGATGTTGAGTTAAGGGTAATCGTTCAGAAAGTAAAATGGAAAGCTATGTGAAACATTACCGAAACATTGAACAGAAATTGACAGAACATTCGACACCCGACCTCCACTTTTACCTGAGCGAAGAGATTACACAACAGTAGTTAATTTGTATTATATCTAATATAATATGTGCCATTAACACTTATGTTATTTTTTGCAGTGTAATGAACACCAAAACTGGATATGAATATTGGGATGATTATATTTTACAAGTAAAAGCACATTTAGTCTGACTACCGATTTTAGACGCTAATTCTCCAGAAGAGCGGAAAATAATCATTTACTGAGTGCACTGTTTGCTGCAGTAGTCACTTTTTGCATCTGAGGGTTAGCTCAATCAAACCTTCAGTTTTATAAATGGACTCCAAAACACTACTAACATTTACATATGAATTAACACAGGAAATCAAGGTTAGAGCAGCATACATTTGTCAAATTTCTAAGCAGTTTTCAGAATATACATATTTTATTACATATATGGCACAATTGGAATATTGCAAGTTATTAATGCGGTAGAAGAAACTAATCTTAAGATTTTGTTTAACTCTTAAAATTCGTTTCCAGAAGAATTTCAAAAATTTGATAAAATTGTAGAACATTTTTATTAGATAAAGCTGAGAAAACAAATCTTAGCAATAATTTATTTAAATATTTTCAACTTTTAGGGTCATAAATAGGAAACAGCTCAATTTACTTTAGAATCAATATATAATATTCATGTTAAATAGCAATTGATGCTTCTATATTAATGGAAACCTAATTACTACTAGGATGAAAAAAACTTTTCTTTGTAAAAATTATCTTTGTTTATGTGGAAGCAAAACATAAAATTTGTGTAAATAATTTACAGAAAAAAAGCATTAAAAAATGCCAAAATTTATTCTCAGCATTTAATACTTAGAAATTTTAAGTTCAAAATTCAAGAATAATTATACTCATTTAAGTAACTGAAAATTTTGCAGCAAAAGTTTAAAATCAGTTTTTTATTTATTTTTTATTATTATTTGTTAAGCAGATAGCTATAACAGTTAAAATATTTAGAATTAAGATTGATTTAACTTTTTCTTGTTTAGAATTTAATTGATAGAATAGAAATAAAATGGAAAAAGATATTCCTACATTCTTGATAATGATTTTTTGAAAAATAATGAACAAGCACAATGAAATAACTGTTTTTCATATTTTTAAATTGAAAATCCTTTTTTAAAAAGCCATTTATTAGTACTTTCTTTGTAAGTTTAAAACAGACTAATCTAAATTCTTAAAATATTTTTCCTTTTTCATGAATTTCATCAACAAATAAAGCAAAAATCTTTAAAATTTTTAATAAATTAAAAATTCTACAGCAAAATCATCTTTTCATTTTAGTAGTCCACAAAAACTTTCGATGTAATTGCCATCTTCGTAGTCTTGTTTACAACAATTTAAAGAATAATTATACTAACAAAAGGTTAAAATTTCAACAGCTTTACTGACAAACTGGATTAAAATATTCATAAACACCTGTTTTCATATTTTTATTTCCTTTTTTTTTTATAAAAGACTTCTAAGTGTAATTCCATTTTATAGGAAACTAAAGGCAGTTTTTAAAAATATTTTAATGAAATCAGCAATTTAGTTTTCAGATGTGCTTTCACATTTATGACGACTTCTAGAAACACCAGAGTTCAAATCTTTATTTACATAAATACTAAGGCACAAACCATTATTGTATTAGAATTAATTTTTGATAATGAAATTTATAACAAATATAAATTGTAGTTCCAATATAAATAACATAACATTCTTTTATGTTTCTATAGATTGATTTAATAGCTTTTGTATATAAATACAAAAGCTATTAAATCAAACTAAATTAAATAGCATTACATAAAACATTTAGTTATAATACCAAACAAAATACTTTTTAATTTGCAACAATTTTATTTGTCACCATATAACCAACATGCATAAATTAAAAACTACAAAATATGGTTTTAAAAAAGAAAAATCTAGGCATTTTTCCAAGATTTTTAGAACATAGTGATTTTTTTTTTTTTGATTCATTTAGTTCAGTTGAGGAGCTAAACCTGAAATAGAAATAAAATTTAATGAGGCAAAAATAACACTTAATAAATATGAAATCATATAAAAATATTGTTTTATAGTTAAATGAACCACATAAATAGACACATATTTATAATTTAAAATTTAACAATATAAATATATAAAATAGTCCTAATCATAAAAAGATTTGATAATACCAGCACACTTGGTTACGCAGAAATTTAAATTCATTTAACAAAGCTAGATAGACGTAAATATTTAAAAAACAAAGATAATTCTTTCGTAAAATTAGAACAATGTTAAGTAGCATAAATAGATATAATTAGTATTTGTAAAATAGAAGAGCTGTCCCTTTTGTGTTAGCTCAGTAATAAAAGTGAAGATTTTGTATACATTATCAAACATTTTTATTAGTTATATGAATGAGTTCATTAAACATTCATTACATAGCATAATTTTTATTTTATTTTCACAGAGAACTGATAAAATGTCAACTGTAAGAGTTTAACTTATACAAAAAGTAAAAACATACACTTTTAAAGTGACACTAAACACAAAAAACAAGATAGAAAATTCAAAGTTTAAGTTTTTAAAAGATAAAAAATGTATCACAATTTTAATGTAAAATGAATTATAAATAAAAAAAATTCATATTTCTTAATCATTTAAATATAAAATGAATTCACGTTCCTTAAGAACAAGACTGATATTTAGCAAATACTTGCAAGCATAAAAAATGCATTTGTTTAATAATTAATGTTCAAGAAAAACACCTATCTTTATACAATTAGATAAAAGAATTTATCCCTTTTCAGAAACTTTATAACCTTTCAAAAAAGTTAACAAAATTTTAGCAAAATATAACAAGAAGTAAATTAACTCAGTAATTCATATGCCCCAACAATGAAAATTAAATTCTGAGAAATGTCTCTCTCTTTTTCTCTCAACAAACTTTTCCACAGATACATATTCCATCCTCAAAATTACATACACTTATTGTTTATAGAAACTGATGTCATTTATTTAAGTGCAATTACATACTTTTCAATAATTAATGTAACCATATAGTTTGAGAAGGTGCTTTAAATTTACAATCAATAATCAATTCAAATGCTCAAAAAAGTGTTTAGCTAACCGATGTTAATTAGTTGTAGCTCACCCAAATATTAAGAAAAATTAAACCATTATAAAATACAGTTCATATAATGCATAGTCAACTTTAATAAATTAACTACTTATTTTTTTGTATCTGTAAGTAAAATTTTCTAACCCACTGAATCAATGATGATTGCTCCATTGTTGCTCAACAAAATAGCTGGCAATTATTTGAAAATAAGGATCAGATTGCCCAACATTAGTTTTGTGTTAAATCATTGATGCAATTGACACAGAAATTAAAACTTAAAAAAATGATCTTAGTTTGCTTAAAAAACAATTAAAAATATATTTGCCATAAAACTTCTTTTGCTTGAAAAGATATCATCAAATCAATATTTGAAAATAAAATAGTTTTCTTCTAATGATTTATAACACAGTATTAAGATGCATGTTTTGAAATTTTTAAAAAGAAATGGTTTTTTAAACTACACACATGGATTTAAGAAATAAAAAATTCTGTTTTCATATTCTCTTTTATCAGTATTATGATATCAATCCCAAATTCTTAAAAAATTGATTTTTAGTAAAGTAATTAAGAATTTGTAACTGGTCCCTTTAAGCAAATAGGTTCTCTAGAAAATGACTCCAGGTTGGTAGGTTAGATTTTATGGCACAAAAAAGTGTAAGTATCACAAACTAACCCCTTGTATACATTTTAATTAATATCTGGTCATTAATCTTAAATAAAAGAAAAATTTCAATTGTTATATATACACTAAAAATGCTTTATACATCAGGGTTCATACAGATTTCCAAGAATCAAATTCCAGGAATTTTTCAGGAGTCAAATCAAAATTTCCAGAAGGTATCAACATTCATGTTAAATAACTTTTTATTTTATTTTAAAAAATATTCTTGACCAAATATGAATACAATTATGTATATGCAACATTTTTATTTAAATTAGAATTACATTTAATGACTACTTCAAAAGCCTTTAATGTATTTACAGCTATATAAGAAATTTTTTATTTAAATAATCAATACTCTTTGTATCACTGAATTACATTGTATAAAAAGCAGGTGATTTTAAATTCCTTATTAGATTCCTATTAACTTTTTGAATAATTCAAGATGTGTATAACAATTTCTTTTCAATTAAATATATTTATTAAAAACAAAATAAATAAAACTACTAAATTAAAGTTTCCAGGATGCGACTTTTTTCCCCCCAATTATTAATTAATAAAAGCAATTCTAAACTTTTCCTCTGTTTATTTTGAAACTCTTAAAACTATACAATTTTACATCTCTATTCTAGACTTTTCTATTTCTTTAATCATTCAAAAGATTGATTTTCAATTTTTTGGTTATTTACACTTACACAATATTGCTATTAGAAAATGCTAACTTGCTATTAGAAAAACTAACTTCATCTTTAAAGCTTTCGCTTTTAATTCATTATTAATGCTAAATAATAACAGTTATTCCTCTGAAGCACCACAGTGACATGTGCTTGATTTTGCAATTAATGTTACTTTACCAGTTCTTTTAGCTTCTTTAGTAATTCCTATTATAGATTTTCCAAGTTTATATATGTCATCTTCTAAATGCTTCATTTTGATTTCCAGTTCATCAATTTTTTCAAAAAGTGCTTTTTTCTTTAATTCTGTTATTGGCTGCATTTTTTCTGTTTTAAATTATCTAAATATATTTAATACTTTTGCCTGGCACCAGCACTATAGTTGAGGTCTTTGCTAATTATTAGATTGTTTATTATTTTTTTGTATTTGTATTGTATTATATTGATATTATGTTTTCGATGTGATCATCAATAATGCACTTAGTCACAATTGATACATTTAAATTTTCTACCATCAAATTTTTGTTTACAGGAAAACCATATTTAACGAATGCTCAACTCGAAAGTAAAAATTCCGGTAGTAATTCACGATATTCAAGGTGTCAAAATTCCAGGAGTTTCAAAGAGTTGTACAAATTCTGTGATACATATATTAAAAGATTTCACATTTTAAATAAAGTTATTTAAGCTAGATAAATAAAACAACTGTCTTATTTACCATTTGCTTGCTGGCACTGCTTAAGAACCTCATTAAATCCCTGACACAAACTAATATCAGATTGGTTTTGAGTACATTCTAAAAATTGTTTCAATTCAAATTGACAAGCATTGCTTTGAGGATGAGTTGGTGCAGCCTGAGCAGGAACTGCAGCAGGAGCAACAGCTTCTGGGGCACTTCCACCACCCATGCCACCTGTTAAGGCATGTCCAATAGTATGACCCTTAAAAACAAAAAACATGATGGTTAAAAATTTTTTATGCAAGTTAAATTTAGAAATTAAAAGAAATTTTGATATTGCATACCTTAATTAATATAGAACAATAAAAGGATGTTTCTTCCATTTATAGGAATTAGAACATTTGATTCAACTTCTCAGAAATTTATAAATTCAATGATGAAAAAGGTAATATTTGAAAACTTTATTATTTAGCAAAAGAATTCTTCAAAAGCAAAAAACAACATAACTGTTACATTTTAAAGTCAGACAAACTGCAGTGATTGCAATTATAGAAATATACTGCATAATGTTCAGAGTCACCTTTAAATAAACTCCATATCGCTCCAGAGTTTATCTCTAAATCCTCTGACAACAGGTTTCAAAACCCATATTTAATATCAGTCCCATACCCACATTCTGCCATGAAATGCAGAATACTTGGAAATGAGGACAGCCTTACAATCAAGTAATGTAATTTTTTTAAATACAATCATAGTCAGCCAACATATTTTGATAAAAATAAATCAATAAAACTGATGAAAATTTAAAATCAAAAATGATAAGTTATGGGTGAATTATTCCCAAATAAGATAATCATGGAATTTTGTTGAACTTAAACTGCAAGAAACAATACATACTATAATGATATCATATAATATTTATTAAAATCTTAAGGATTCATGATCAAACAGAGTAAATTTTCATTAACCCCATTTAATAATACAAAATGTTGAAATTAATTCCACGAATGCTCGATTAAGGCTTAAATCTGGATATCATGCTGTTTATTGAAGTATCTCAATGTCATAGGCAATCACGCAATACCTTTTTTTGACATTTAAATGACAAGGAAGATTCTATACATTTCATTACTTGTATTTTATTTTTTTTCAAATCCCAATTCATCAGGAGAAAATTAACACTCATTTATTAATTGCCATGCTCCTGGAGCATTAATATTTTTATTTTCATATAGTGCATAAATATGAATTTGCAAAGAAATTGACAGCAATTTTAAATTTAGGGCTTAACATAGTGAAGCAGTTCATTGGGATAAAACACAAGACTTTAAAAATCAGAAGAAAGGCACAAAATATATTCTCAATACACTCACACAATATTAGATAATTTACCCTTTTTCTTCTTCTTAACTGGCCACACACAGGCCTTAGCCTCCAATACAACCTCCTTCTACTTTTCCCGCTTCAGAGCCAAAATTTTCCAATTCTTTATCTTCATGATCTCCAGGTCCTTTTCCACATTATCAATCCATGTTTCTCTGGGTCTCCCCTTCTTACTTTTGAATAATTTACCCTTTGTATGATATTTTTTTCATCTCTGCAGTGTACGTGGCCAAGCCACTGTATTCTTTGTGCTTTAATGAATCTCACTATGTCTTTGTTTCTCACTAGCTGCATTAATTCTTTATTATTTCTTTTTTACCCCCTTTAGCTTGTATTTATATTGTCAGAGCCTTTCAAACTTTTCTTATAAAAAAATTAAAGCAAAACTTTAAATTTTTAATTTTTAAAATCAAATTAAATTTTTAATTTGTTGTCTTATGAATGTCTTTAATCTTAATGTTCATTAAAATTAAAGACATTTATAAGACAAGCATTTGAATAAAATGATGCTAGATCAATTTATTTAACTACTTATCAAATGAGAAATATTGAGTATTAATATGCTTAAGAATTTTTTCTCATTATAAAGCAATGACTAAAGAAGAAAGTCTTGATTGAAATTCTTATCTTTTTACTTAAATATCTCAATTTTTTACTGATAGAAATTGCACTTCTCTGTAACTAAGTCGATCAAAAATATATAATTATTGCCAAACAAGGAATTTGGTGCACATTCTTTTCACCTATCATAACAGGAACCACTATCAGCACCATAGGCAAAACAATTTTTAGAAAAATTTTATTCATTAATTATAACAATAAATCTAACATCTCTACCTTTTAAATATAAATAACACAGCACATTCATTTTTCAATTTTTTCCTTATTTGTATTTCTACTTTTTGCATTATTCATTATAAATTTACAATGTATGGGTATTAAAATATCTTTACTAGTTCCATCAGTAGACATAGAAAAGGACCATTCATAGGAGACTATGATTTGGCTCTTTTCATAGCCTTATTACTTGACAATATTATCAGAATATAGTCTCAAGAATAATACTTCTTACAACTCAGAAAAAATACATAAAAAATATATTATATACAAGGTATGCAATGAATGATGAACTGCACTTTGCAATAAGAAATTAAACTTTTTCATCACACATTTAAAACAAGATTTAATTACTATCAATGAGATCATTCCATAAGCAGCAGATACGTTATAAATCCATGTCATTAAAGCTAATCAGATTAGATAGCTAGGTCACCTCTATAGACCAGAAGACAACGAACCAACAAAAATTAATTTTTTCAAAAACTAAATAAAGCCTGAAAGAGAGATCAAACATACATTAGATGGCTGGACAGTGTTGAAAAACATCTCTGAATGTTATTTGCTGAAAGATGGAGGACATTGGTATCTAACAAAGCAAGACTGCAAATATTTATTGAGACAGCTTTGGCCTGTATTACAGACCAGGGCAGTAAACAAGAGATTATTATCAGATCATTAAGAAAGTTTACACAATTTATTTTATTTAGACAAATATAGATAAAAACTTCCACATATATCCAATATTTTAAAGCATAGTAAGTAAATGCTGACTACAATTTTTAAGAGTAGAAATAATTCTTTTTAAATATTTTCATGAACATAAAAGACAATACATTTTAACACAGAAATTTCAGCTCCTTCCCTGAGCATTTAATTTTCAAAAATTCTGAATCATTAATTTAATTAGTTTTCTTTTTTTTTTCAAGCAAACTAATTAAACTAACGATTCATCATTTTAATAATAATCAACTAATTTGTAATTTTAATAGATTTTCTATGATCTCTAATGAAATTTAAATGGGAAATCCATTCTCATATTTATATAAATGAAAAAACATTAGATTAAAATATGAAGTATTTTAATTGGTCACTCCACGATTTCCTCTTGCACATTTTATTATGGTTTACTATTTGAGATGAATTCTGAATTACACTAAATATTCACTTTCAAATTTTTTTTTAAATTACACCCACCAACATATTCTCAACAGAAGGCATCTTACAGTTCAACACAATATCCAGACAGCACTAAATCGAGAGAGTTTCAAATGCTTCAGAACCAGGAACATCAAGAAGGGAGGGACAACTAAAAAGGTGTTCTCTAGTCATAGGCTTGCAAAAAAGACAAAGTGGAGCATTGGTAAGTCAAATCCTGAAAATAATTATGATCAGTAATGATTCTGAAAGATGTCACTCCTTCAACTCTAGGGAGGAGCAAGAGCTGTATTTAAGTCTAATTGTCAAAAAGATAAGCCTCTTTCCATTTGCCAAGTTTTGAAGAGAAAAAATTTTCTGTGTCAGATATTGTTCCTGAGAAGTCATTTGGCTATTCGCAGAGGGATTGGGAGTCAAGGTGGATGTAACACTGAAGCCTCTTTGGCGTCTTAATCACCAAAGCCTCTTAAATCTACCTGCTCATTATCATGAATGCTGCAATGGCTTGGAATTTATTGGAAGAACTACATCACTTCTAGTGCTCAGAAATGAGTTAATATGAGCCACTTCCAAAGTGGAAGTCAAACTCATAATCTATAGAATATTTTGATCAAATATATTTTTACATTTCTCAACAAGCATTACTGAAATATTTATTATAATTAAAAAAGATCAATAGATAAAAATTACAAAAATCTAAGTTAGAAATTTTATTTTTCATAAAATTTTTGTTATACATACTATATATATATATATATATATATATATATATATATATATATATATATATATATATATATATATATATAATATATATATATATATATAAACTTACTACAGCTGATCCAACTGCAACACCAGCAGCTGTGGTAGCCATTTGTGCAAACATTCCAGGTTGTCGGGGAGCTGCCATTGGCGGGGAGCCGCAGCAACAGGTGCTGGTTGTTGTGGTGGCGCTCTAGCAGGAACATTACTTGATGGTCTAGGTGAGGCTCTAAACAATAAAATGACAAAAAAATATTCAATTACACTTAGCAAACAAATGTGAAAAACTATGTCCATAAAATTCTACATGAATGTTTGCTTCAGAAATTGAACTAAAATAAACAATGATAATTTGAATTATACAAATATAAACAAAATTATGAGAGCATTTGATTCATAGAAAAGTACCAATTTTTGGTACTTGTGTAAAATCTTATCCACCATGATCAAAAATAATTCAATTTTATAAAATTAATAAAAAAAACTATATAAATTTCTTATAAGCAGATCATTTGTTTTATCAATTCTATAAGCAGTTCCTGAATTTTAAATCTAATAATTTTAATTGATTCTTCACCTGTGACAAGAAGTATTTAAAGCTACATTGTGCACAATTCAAAAACCTTCATGTTCATTTTATCTAATTTAGATTACAAAATTCTTTTCCCAACATTTTCTGTGAGTTGATTTCATCTGAAATAAGAGCAATTTTCTTTTATTTTTATAGGGCAAGAAATTACTTAAATTGGTTGCAAGTGTTCAAATAAGTTTCCTACATTTCCCTAAAACCAGCATCAGTAACTTTTACTGAGTTATCGACTTTAAGGCAATTTCCATGAATACTTTTTTTAATATAAGGATAATTCATCAGTTGTGCTCTGTATGAACTATTTATGATCAGATTAATTTTAACCCACCTGCTTTCTGGTGCTTAGCAACACATAAATTGTTATTTATAAAAACTTTAAAAAGTAAAACATTTGCTTATGGATGTTCTGCACATTTAATAAACACATACTTATATTCATTTATAACTTTTTAATTAATGTTCATGTTGAAATACATTATTACAAGATCAATTATATAATTAAAAATTTTATAAATCATTTCTCATGAATGCAGACAGCAAGTTATGCAGTTATTTTAATACTGACCATGATAAACAGATTGAAATTTTTATATAACTAGTAGAGCATATATTCAAATCTTTAATTTAAATCAAATCCATTCTATTGTTTCCTTTTAACTTTTATATAAATAAAAGAATATGAAAATTTTTGCTATTGTTAAACATTTAAGCTATTTTAATGTTAACATAAATCAAATTGATTAAATTACTTATCTCCTAATAAATGTACAAATGAAATATAAATAATAAAACTAAGTCTTAAAATTTTTAAACAGTGAATTAAACATTTATATTATTTATAAATAGACTGCATATAATCGATTCAAAAACAAAAGAAATATATTGGAATAGTTTATGGTTTTATTTTGTATACCTATACCATTTACATATATATAATTTATTGAGATTTCAAGATATTGGCAAAGTAATCTATGGAACACATTATTAGACTTGCAAATAACTTACATCATAATACTCAGGCAATAAATATAAATTGAATGCAGTAAAATGAATTTAATGATATGAGTCAATTTTCAAGACCAAAATTTTCTATTTCTTGCTAAATGCATTCATACTTCTGACAAAATTTTTTCCAAAATAAATTTCTCAATTTCTTCCAACAATTTAAAATTTTTTCGACATCTAAAGTTTGTGGGAATCTTTAATGTAATAGTTATGAATAGAATTCTTTTTCCACAAATGCACAAAAAGTTAATATACTAAAAGAGAATAATGCTTTACTGGAAAAATAATGTACTGTAATCAACAAAGAAATTTAGGTAACATACTTGCGACGTATTGAAGTTACACAGGAACAAAAATGAGTAATCAAATTCATTTGAATGTAAATAAATAACAGCATAATTTATTCATATAAATAACAGTTCAATACAATTTATCAGCATAAATAATAGTTCAATATAAAAAAATTTTAAATTATTACTTATTAAAAAATTATGTAAGAGCCTTACTGTGATGTAAAACCGTAAATAGCATTATCTTAGTAATCAAAAATAATCATTCAAATCAGACAGTATATTTTAACTAGGCATCAAAAAATAAAATATTTAACGCTATGTGATACGGCTAGATTATGTTTATTAATAAAATACACAATCATTTGAATTCGCTATGCTAATTTATATTTCATTAAATTTTTGTTTCGATTACGCCATCAATAAAATAATTTAGAATGTATTTACTGAATGAAAAAAAGAGGAAAAAGGAAATATTAACTTAATGTAACGAAATTCTGTATATTTTAGATCGATGGCGAAGTAAAACGCACGTTTTGCGATAATCGTCAAAAAATTTTAATTAAATATTTACCTCATTGGAGAAGACCTTCCTCGTCTTGGCATTTTGATTATTTAAATTTATATCACAAACACAGATAAATAGAAAGAGATTCTTCTTTTAAACTGTAGTGCCCTTTTCACGACCTCGAATAAGAATCGTACTAGAAAACAGTACAGATACAATAGACTTTAGCAATACAAATCTCCGAAATTTCAATAAATAATACTTATGTTGTGCTGATGCAACTCTTGTCTTCTAAATAATAATGAAACTTCTTACTCTTATAACATAAAATCTCATTGGTGGATTAATTACTGCTCCAAAAATGTCATCCAATCATAATGCAGAAAATATTTCACTGAAAAAAAATGGAAAAACGTCTAGAACTTTCTTCTGCTTTCGTAATTGTTATATAAATTTTTGGCACAAATCGTGAACACAGGTACAATCTTATTATTTAAAATTAATTTTTATAAAAGTATGCATAGAATCATAGGAAAACGTCATTTACAGATGATTTTTAGCAATAGTTTTATAAATATGAAGAAATTGGTTGCTAGAAACAAAAAAATGGAAATGAGCACAAAATAGCCTAATTGTATCGTTTTATGTTCAAATTGACGTTGCATGCTAAAATTGATAACAATTGAATTGATTCCCAAACATGTAAAAAATTCGCATAGAGTTCATATAAACTGACAGCTATCCTTTATTATTACTTACATTCTAACATATTTGTCTAGAGAAAAAGGAAAGTTTTGTTCCATAGTCGCAAGCAAAGTCGCGAAGCCAGGAAAATAGCAAGGAAAATATTCTCAAGCTAACATCTTTGCTTTCAAAGCAAAACTATATGCAGAAAAATAATTATGAATGTGTGATATCTCAATCCGGTCTAATATTGGTTTTTTGTTAAATTTATGAGCTATTGTCACGTTTTTCATTTAGTAAGTCAGAATTCAAGTTCTAGGGAATGATATGGTACTTAGTCGTTGTTTTTAGAATCATAATGCGTATTGTGAATGCATTTTCTGTGCTTTCAAGCACTTCATTAATTTCATTATCATCAGGAGCCTGCCACTAGTGAAATAATAGTTATGCTTATTAAATGCATAACTCTATCCTTTATTTTTTAGCTCTTAAAATAATTGCATTTGATTTGAAAACGAAACAGGAAGCAATGAAATTGTTGCAATGAATTTTTCTTGAATTCCATTTTTAATTATCTAACACTTGTTTTTTTTTTTCATTTATCCTTTTCTGCCAAATATATATCTCAATTATATTAATACTTCATGAAATTATAATTTTTGTTTTCAATTTAATCGACTTGACAAATATGAATGTTTGGGACGTGTATGAGAAATTTAAGGAAGAGAAAACTGAAATGAAGATTGTATCATGAGCAATTAAGCAATTCAATTTTTGTCGGATTTTAGGTGTATATTTATGGATAATTTCATTGTTTTTTTATTTCTTTCCATTCTATGAGGGTATTACAAGTTTGTTTACATTTTCTTATTTTTATGAAGTCATAATTAAATACACCACGTGAAAAAGATTTTATCAAATTTTTGACCATTGAATGATTTTAGACAAGCATCTTTTGGAAAATAAATAGCAAAATAAATTCAGATGACAAACAAAAAAAAAATGAAAATAACAATAAATGACTAGAATAACATAAGTCAAAATTATATATTGATTCATCCAAGATATTTGAATTATATTCTTTTGAATTATGAAGAAAAAAAACGTTTACATTTTTAATACTTTTTTTATGAGCTCCAGTGGCTCAGTAGCTTCACGCCGCTTCCCGTAAGCTCAGCAAAGTGAAGCATCATTTGCCGCGAGCAGTGGTTGGGAGGGTAACCACGGTGTACTCTCCTTCACTGGGTTGCTGAAACTCCGTGAGTTGAGGACGTGTCCACGTTAATATGTGACGTCCAAGGTCCTTCCGCTGGTGTGGCGTGGATGTGGAGAGGAGGGTGCCAGCTCATGTGTAGCCTTGTCACCCGACCATGGTTCAAAATTACGGGCCACCTTAAAAAGAGCAAAGTCGTACTTTCACCCTCGTGGTGCTCTGATCCAAACGAAAGACGCTTCCTATTGACTTAATTCGCACAGCCAAAGGCATAGCGAGCTTGGCTTGTCCAAGTGTCTCATAAGCAACAAAAACATACTTTTTTATGCATTATTAGTGTTAGTAATAATGTTCATGATACAATGATTGGACTAATTTTCCATATTTAAGTTGCACAACATGAATATTTGCTCGTTTAATCTATTTCTCTGCTTTGTTCTAGTTAGTTTAGTGTGACTCAAATCAACTTCAAAGCAATACTAATTTATCACAAGATTTATATATATTTGCGTCCTATTTAAATTTATATAAAATTTGCTAATATATAAGAAAGCTGAAAATAAGCCAAATAGTAATTAATTTTATCTTGAATAATAGTATTTGTTTTTTAACCTAAGGCTTAAAATGATTCATTTTAGGCTTAGGTTAACCTTATAAATATTTTCTTAAGTTTTACCATATAAATATTTTCTTGCAAGGTTCAGTTTGAAATCACAACATTTTCAAAGTGGACTTGCGATTATATTTATCATTTTTATTTACACTCATGGTAAATTTGTAAAGCAATAAAAATCATTATGCAAATTTCAAGGTACTAGATAAACCTTACCAAGTTGAGCAAATTATGTGAAATTCACAGCTTCACAGCTTACATAGGATAAGATATAAGGTGAGGTGTCGACAGAGTGGGCAATATTCGCGCCGTTAATATTAGCGTATTATTGTATTAGCAATATTCGCGTATTATTGCAGCTTGGAAAATAATCATTGAAAGTTTGTTCTTGTCTCAAAAGACGTCTGTTATTGCAGAGAATGGGCATTTTAAAGCACGTCTACCGAAATACTGCAGCATGTGCAAGACACCCTCGATGCTCCCATATCGAGCAGAACCATTTGCCGTTGATTGGTTGCTAGTGGCCTGCTCTCATGGTATACATTAAGAAGACTGCCATTTATTCCACAGCATAAACGTCAACATCTGGAATGGGGCCGGATTAAAGCGATGTAGACGACGAAGTGGCAAAGGATCTTCTTCGCAAGTGAGTCAAGCTTCTGTTTCTTCAGTGATAGTGACCGCGCACGAGTGTGGCGTCAACATGGCGACAGGTCCAATCCTGCAGCATTTGTGGAACACTTCCCCCGCGTGACAACGTGGCATCATGGTTTAGGGTACCATTCTAATAGAAATTCACCTCTAGGGCTCGATTCCAAGTCACCTCTAGTTTGTCTTCACAGCACTATGAGAGCCCAGCGTTACGAGGATGATGTGCTGCGGCTGATAACACTCCCTTACCTTAAGGGGTGCCCATGCACTTTATCAGTAGAATAACGCTCCACTGCACATTGTTCGCATCAGTCAACACGCCATGCAAAGTGTACAGCTGCTTTCCTGGCCACCGAGCTCGTCAGATCTCTCACCAGTAGAATACGTTTGGGATATGATTGGACACCGTTTGCAGATAATGCCACTGCCTCCTTCAGAAGGCGCACTTCGTCAATTGGTTGACGGGGAATGGGGAACCATTCCTTAGGGCGCCATCCGTACTCTCATTGACACTGTGCCAAACGTGTTG
This sequence comes from Latrodectus hesperus, assembly GCA_037975125.1. Taxonomy (NCBI): domain Eukaryota; kingdom Metazoa; phylum Arthropoda; class Arachnida; order Araneae; family Theridiidae; genus Latrodectus; species Latrodectus hesperus. The sequence continues at coordinate 84,460,731 of CM075850.1, forward strand.
CTTCGTGTATCGCCGTCCACGATGGTCCTACAACCTACTGACCTGACCCTGTTCCTGCTCTATATTATGCATATCATTTCGAAATACAGATAATTTTTTGCTCGTTGTTGTCTCACTCTATTTGTAAAGTTTCGTCACTTTCTGGATATTCTTTCCCGGTGTTGCATTTTAAATTTCGGGAAGTATATATTTATAATGCTTATTTTTCATTTTGATCTCACTAATTAAAATAGAATTCTGCTATAAAGTGAAAATTTAAAAGACAATTCTTACGATAAAATGTTTGATTATAGAAAAAGTCCCTAAATATTTTTTAAAACAGATATTATCCTTTTTAAACGACATTAATCACGTAAGTTTAAAAGGAATCTACTGTATTTGATTTCAGCCTATAAAAAGAAAAAAATATATAAAATCATTTGCCATTAATTGATTTTAAAAGTGAGTTGGGATTTGAAGTGTGCTCTTGCTTAAAATGTTTAAATATTGTACTTAAAATTTTTGATTATATAAATACATATAAGAATTTTTTTCCGTAAATTGAGAAAGTTAAATTTTTTAGATAAAGGGGAAATTGGAAAGAAGTCAAAATATATTCCCAGAACTCAAAGTGTATTTTCTTTCCTCTCTCACTCCTCTCACTGTTTCAAAAGATATTTTTTATCTTGCTCAGAATAAAAAAATCACTCATAGATGAAAAGAAATTTTATTACAGCATTTATAAATTATTTATACAGTACTTAACATTCAGCAGACTGTAACTTACGAGCCAAGTTTTAAATAAAAAATATTATGAATGTATTTCATCTACCTTAAATCAATATGAGGCAACAAATAAAAGACATTTTAAAATTCATCAAGAATAATTTTTCCTCAAAATTATCGTCTTAAAATTCTAAGTTGACCCCCTTTTCCTTAAAAATGAGAAAAATTTATTAGCGGCAGAATTTACAATAATCTACAGAATTAACATTACATGATGTTAATAGCAACTTTACCGATATATCTTTAAATTAAATTTCGCATTTAGTTTTTAGAAATATATATATATAATAAAATTTAACGAGACCTGGAAGTCACTTATAATTACCAGACTATAGAAACAATTTTTAAAAAATGACTATCCAAACGGCATTAATACGTATGTTTACTGTCAGTAAATGGACTACAATTTTCTGCTAAGCTTTTCTGGAAATATATGCAAAGCTCTGAATTGAACTAAAAATAAATGATTAAATATTGCAATTCATTTATCAAAAATAATAAAAACACAATTTTTTCAAGTTTTTCGAGATTAATGATATATTATAAAATTTATACTTTTTAAAAGAAAGACAATCTGTGGAATTGGCTGTTGATAAAGTACCACTTGTATAAATCGTGAAATTACATTTGCATTTTTAACATTTTCATGAAAACTTAAAATATTGAGAAGCATAATATCATAATAAGCATAATATCCTAGAATTTTATTCGAGACTAAGTATTTAAATTATTTATATATGCCTTATGAAAATACTTTGTAATTTAATGATATTCATGACTACAATTGCACAATGAAATCTAAATAAAAATTATTTTAACTCAAAAATAATATCCATTCATAATTTAGAACTAAATAGAAAGAATTTCTATCATCTGGATTGTTTGTCGCCCAACAATTTCTTTTTGCTCATGAATACTAATTAGACTAGGATCTCCAGTTTAAAGTGGATTCCAAACTATTAAAAACAACTAAATCTGTGATGTGGGATTCAAACTCATGAACTGTTGAACCAAAGGTCAAGGAATTCGGCTGCTCTAACTCGGCAAAAGAAGCCCGGTAGCTTAGTGGCAGCGTTTCACGCTCCCATGACACAGGTCAGAGATTCGATCCTCGGGTTGGGCAAGATCGACTCAGCCTTTCATACCTTCAGTGGGTCAATAAACTGAGTACCAAGCATACTTGGGAACTAAACACTGGGGATCTTACGTTAGGCTGACCACCTAACTGGGACATATGCTTCGCACCCCAAGGCCCTCGATCATGAAAACAGTTATGGGCACTGTAGGCCTTGGCCCATATGGGCTGTCGTGCCATGGAGTTTAGTAACTCAGCAAAAAATTTTAACTATTGTAGTTGTACATAAAACTATTTATTGCAGAGTAATAGTATATATATATATGTATAATATCTGAATACTTAGAATGTATTTCCAAATTGTCTAGCAAGCATCAATACTTGTCGATATTTACCAAAATATATCTGATAATACCCTGTACTAGACATTAAAATTGATATGCCAAAGTAGGAATGCAAATTATAGAAAACTGAAAATTATAGTAAGAAGAAGTCATTAACACATCCCAAGAAAGTTGAAGATATAAATCCTAATATATCAGTTCCCAGAACAACCATTCTGCCAACATTTATCCACCTAGCGCAATGCTGATTATCTGCCTAACACGCTCTATGTCAAAGTAGGCAAAAAAATATCGGCAATAAAAATGTGTTTGCCTTGCTAAAACCAAAAATATTAGAAGTTTCGAAAATATAGAGCAGTCATGCGAGTCTTAACCCATAAGGATACATGTTAGTTTTGTTTACTGAGTAACCTTTGGATTATGGAAAGTGGCTTATATTTAAAAAGTGAACAACATGCATAGTCATTGGAATATGTGATACTAATATATATATATATATATATATATATATATATATATATATATATATATATATAGTTAACCGGTTTGTATAGTGTTTGTTGAATATGTGTATTGCTCTCGGTTTTACCAAAACGTAAGAACGCATCATGAAGTTGTTGAATACAAAACCAGGATTTATCAGAATAGACGATATGACACTATTCGTAAAGTTGTTGAGCTCATGTCCTTAAACTATTATATGAAACTTTCATGTCAAACACATAAATGTTTTCACACTCATATTATAAATTCACATTTTATTGACCATGAACCGTATATTCACATTTCGCAAGAAAGGAAATTCCGAAAAGTTTTAAATTTTCTCCGCGACAGATGCATACAGAAGGCAGAAGATTTATCTCCCATTATTTAACAGTGGAAATTCTCTAGAATATGTGACCATCACTCTGATGAGCATTGTCCAACCACTAGTTCACAGTGAGCCATAGGTCATGGTGGTTATAACGTCGTTCTCATTATCGGAAAATAGTGAGTTTGAATCCGGGCTTAACCGAAGATCTGTCGTGTTCACTAAAAACGGTTGGGTTACATTAAATAGATCGTGATCGCAATGTCCTCTGAGTGAAATAATACTTCTGGAGGTGGAAGATCCAATATTCTCTTTGGTCCCTACTTCTAAATTACAAAAACTCCCACTCGGCTGTTTCCAAGTGTGGTAAAATCTAACTGAAAGCTAGATACAGGGAAGAATGCTGAGACAACAACAAGAGTGAGTTCCTGATGATGACAAGTTAAAAAGTATTCGTGTGAATATTACTATATATGAACATTTTATTATCAACCTCACTAAAATTAAAGTGCTCATAAATTTCATAGCCGATCATGTTGGAAAATATAAATTAAATTACAATGATAAAATAAATAAAAGCAGTTTGAAATGTTATTTAATATAATTTGTACATATCAATGTAATCGTCAGTATCACTGAATATAGAATACGCGTGTAAAATAGCGATAAATACATCGATTACAATATAGGACATAGAAATCTAGGTAAGAACTTTTATCTCAGAAAAGCAGGTTTTTATGATACAGTCACTTTAATATTCGAATAACTTTATTCTAAAATACGATATTTAAATATCATAAGCATGTAATTCGGAATAAAAATGTCCAAAAGGGGAATTTTAATTTTACTGTTTGTAAGAGATTTGTTTTACTTAAATAGAGTAAATTTTAATTCTGCATTCACGAATTTCACGAAAGAAAAAAATTCTGCATTCACGAAAGAAAAAAAAATCTTTTGTAGATACATAATACAAAAATAAAAGAAATCCACAAAGAAACGCTTAAACATAATTAAAACTTTAATTTCAATCAAATCAATCATGTTAGCAAAAGCGTATAACTTTTTCTGTGTTTTCTTTACCGTTAATTCAAAGTTTCCAATTTTCTGCCTCCTTTTTTTATTTTTTATTATTATATTGTATTCTATTCAATGACGAAAGCGAAATAACGTGCGAATATTCTTTTCTTATTTGACACACACACACACACAGTGAAAAAGTTTTCAGTAAAGCTCTGTAATTAATTTCACATATTGTGAACTTTAAAATTAACCGTTAATGGATTTTTCGCGTTCCTAATCTGAAAGCCGTTAAAAAATATTAAGATGTAAGATTAATGATAATATATAAGGTCATTATTAAAATTATAAAATATTATTAAGAGTATTTTTAAGAGAAATTATGCGAAAATTTAAGTTTATTAATGCTTATTTTTATTTGCTTTATACTCATTTTGTGATTAGGTGGTATTTATTTTTCTCATCAATGGTTTAAATAAAAATCTAATTTCCTTTGAGTGAACATTATGCAAATGCTTGTAACCAAAAATAAAAAAAATTATTCAATATAAATATTAAGATATTGATACCAGTGTTTTTCATAAAAATGAGCTCCAGTGGCTCAGTAGCTTCACGCCACGTGTGTTTCAGTTTCTTTTTTGTAAAAACAGATCAATGAGTTGATACATAAGTATTGTAGTTCAAGCATCAATAAAATGTAAATTTATGGCTAAATGTAATGGAAGACTTTATTTATTAGTAATTAAGAGTATACAATTTTCAGATATTTGGAAAGTTTCAATTTTACTATATATGTCTTTATTATAGGAAATTAATTATAAAGCTTCATAATATCATTTAAAAAAATATTTTCCACATATATGTATGTAAGTAATCACTAAATAAAATATTTCAGAAAAGACATGAAAAATTAAACAATCATCAAAGACAAAAAAAAAAACTTTATTTACGATTTACTATTATTTTTAGATTTTTATTTAATACATCTAAAAATTTTTTATGTAATTTTATTTGTTTTTCTTTTAATTCAATGTCTTTACTCACAGACACGTTTTATTTTGCTTTTAGTTCTATTTCGTGACTTACAAGTAAACTTTGCTGGTCTTTTAATTCTAGATCTTTTTGCAGTATAGCTACTTTTAATTTGTGCTCTTTTTCCCTTTCACTCTTTCTGTTTTCATGTTCAATTCTCCGCTTGCTTTCCTCCAACATCATTTGCGCAGCTTTTCCTGAATCACTCACAGCAGTTCTATGTTTTTTTCTTTTAAATCGATCCAATGATCTTTTAAATTTTAGTTTTGGTGTTGGATTCGGAAGAGAAGCAGAATCTAAATCATTTGTTTCCTGGCAATTAAAAGAAAATTTAATTATTAGTTTTGTTTTTTCATATTAATTTATAACATTTAGTTAAACACATACAATGATACCATAAAAATGTGCTGTGTTGTTTATTTTTAAATATTTTAAGGCAATCTGTACATATGCTTAATTTTTCTGAATATGTATACTCTTCAACCAATATATTAGTTATGAACATGTTTGTAAATTATATTTAAAAATGATGATGCTTAATATTTGAATAAAAAACTTTTCAGAAATTACAATTTAAAATCAAAAACTACACTTTATAATTCAAAAATTGACATTTTCACAGTAATTATACATTAATTATTTAAACATTGTATGTAAATAATAGATAACTTTTAAGTTTATAAATTTGTTTACATGCTATTTTTTACTTATTTGATTGCTCAAAACTGCTTTCAAATAATTTGTTTCCATTGAAAATATTTAAAGAAAACTGAAATATAAATTATAAGCTGGTATGATTTTTGTGATAAATTTTCACTTTGAAGAATATTTTCTCTTTTGCCCAATCTTTATTACAAAAAAAAAAAAAAAAAAAAAAAAACGTGTTTTTTAGTTTCAAAGGATTTTTAAACATGAATAATTACACATTTCAAACTTATCTTTTTATTTAGTTTTTTAATGCACATTTTTAATTACATTGTTAATACGCATTTTAGCACCAAATACTGAATTAACCAATTACGTAATTAAAAAATTCTGAGATTGCATTGTATTTAAAAAATAACTGCTCACATGCATATTGGATTAAATGTAATATTTTTATTAATCTAATCTGATCACATAAATTTAAACTTTTATAGAACTTACTTGTGTTGATGGAGTACGAGAAGGGCTTGGAATTAAACTTGGAGTTTCACAAGCAGAACTCTCTACATCTGAAAGTAAAGTTAGAATTAAGTAGGAATACTATATTATATAAAACAATACTTAATATTTAAAAACATCTTAACTGTATGCCTACCTTGAAAAAAATATTATCCAAATGACAGCCATCACTGTTAAATGGATTCTGCATTGGTTGAGTGATTACACCCATGCCAAGTATTTTTTCCTCTAAACTATCAAGATTTATTGCACATGATTCCCTGCCGACAGTTTTTCTTAATTCTTTGCGAATTTCTGCAGATACTTTTGTTGCTTTTTTTTTTCAGGTTTAAATAACGCTGACGCAATTGTTGCGCCGAGCGAGAAAGCACATTCAAATCACAATTGAAAAATTTTGCTATTTCATCAAAAGCTTGAGTTTTTTTAATGCAGATGTTGCCATTTGTAGATAGTAATGTGGAAGTTCCCTACAGTACCAACTTCTCCAAACACCAGAGCTACGAGAAGTTAGAAGTTCTGTGGGAAGAATCTGACATGACGACTCGAACGTGTAGTTACTGGTGCAAGAACGTTGTCTGATGACGTCGGAAGTGATGTCTTCGTGGGGTATCATCTATGGATGCTGGAAAAGATGAAGTAGCCATCGGTGTTATGACATCCGACAGAAGACAAGCTGACCTAAGCCGGTCCCATCCAACAACTTTCTGCTGGTCTCTAATGAGCAATGTATAGTGCTTAGGAGTTTTTTTTCCAACACTTTAAATGAATCATTGTAAAGGTGCTGTAAAGTTTCCTTTACACCATTGTGTCTCACAAAGACATGAGAGCATGCCTCAAGTGCTAGATGGAGTACTGGTGGCTGAACATGGGCAAATCTCAGTGTGAGGATGAGGTATTGCATAACATCCCAAAATTGCAACTTAAGGGATAAACCGCTAATAATCATTTAACATTGCCATAAAACGTCGGAATTCTACAATAGTTTGTGGTTTGCAAAAATCAATAATAGCTTTGACTTTTTACAGGGAGAGCTTTAACACTTCAGGAGTTATAAGACAACCTAAGAAAGAGATCGATTGTTTACCTAGCAAGCATTTTGAAGGATTTAATTTTAATCCATGTAATCAAACGTTCAGAAAATTCACGGAGGTGTTGCATGTGTTCTTCAGCATCTGTTGATGCAATTAAAATATCATCAAAATATGGTACATAAAATTTGAGACCTAATAACACTCGATGGATGTACTCTTGGAATGTCTAACCAGCATATCGAAGACAAAGACATTGTGACAAATTCAAAAAGTCCAAAAAGGGTTGTCACCAAAGTTTTTGTGATGTCATCAGGATTAACAGGGGTCTGATGGTATGCATGAGCTAAGTCCAGAATATAGAAAAGAATGAAGCACATTTTTTATTCTTAATGATACATTAAGAAGTTACAGCAAAAAACAAGAATAAAGAAAAAGAGCACAGAATACAACAAAAGAGCTGTAAGAAAGTCCATTAATCTAAAAAAGAAATAAAGACAAACTAATATAAAAGGAAAAATATTTATTTACATTTTAACAATAATGACATAGGTAAATTTTATTAATAAATGGTTAATGAGATGGTGGAAAAAATGTTATCCCATGGCTTTGCTCCACTTCTAATTTTTCAGTTTCTTCATTCTGAAATATTAGCAGATTGATTTTTATTATTGTTTATATTGACTGTTATAGTAGAAATTTTTTTAATGCATTATTATCATATATAAGTGTTTTTTTTTATTTTTAAAGTTTGGTATTTTATAATTTTCAAAGTTTTGATGTTCAATTATTATGGCCTTTAGTTTTCTTTTTAGAATGCTAAATATTTCTTAAATATTCTCATAAAAGAGCAAATATTTATTTCATAAAAATTTAATTTTTTGTAGAATATATACATAATGCAATATTAAAAAATATCAGTTGGATTTATCTGATTCAGAAATAATTGCATGTGTTTTATGAATATAAAACATGCAATTATCTATAGGAATACAGATTTATTTATCTATAGGAAACAGAAAAACTTTACTTAATGAATATCTCCCAAAATTAATAATTTACAAAATGTACAAATTCAAATATTAACCTTTCATATAGGATACTTCAGAAACAATTGATAAGCAGATATCATAATATCAGATGAAAGGCTTTATTATTGTTGTTCATACACGAATAATGCAAAAATAAATAATATAATTTTAATCAGAGAGTAAATATTTTAAATTTTACACTTGAAAAATTAAGGTAAATATCGAACAGTTGAATTATTAATGTTAATTACTTTTTTTAATAAATCAACATTCTAATAAGTGTCAAAAATTCAACACCATTTAAATGAATTCCCTTGTAAAAATATTATCAAATATTTAAAACTTTAATTCATTTACCTCTAATAATCTGGAATATTTTATTGAAGGACCTTCCTCTTCTTCATCTTGCAGTTCTTCTAATTTTCTTTTATAACTGCAGTAAATTAAATGTATTAAAATTAATATAAGTTTCAATTCATTAGATAGTGTTGATTTTTATAGTTAAAGTACCTTTTATTTCTTTGAATAAATTGGCAAAATGCTTAAAAAAATAGAGCCAAAATTAAAAAAAATAAAATAAAATGTAAAAATACCTATTAGAAATTAGATTTTGTTTTATTACAATATGTGACAAAATATTTCATTTTCAAATAACTAAAGTTATATATTGCCACTAATTTATAATAAATATTTGAAGATATATTGTTGCTGAGTATTTTTTATATTTTGTTATAGGAATATAAAAATATCAAATAATATTTCTAATAGCCTGTTGACATATATATAAATAGCTTGTTGACATATAATATCTATAATATTCCTAACAAATATAACAAACAGCAAATTTGAGTCAACAGCAAAGAATGAGCATTTATCATTCTCATTGAGAGTGTGTCTCTCAACGGATTGCAAATAATTATATTTGTAAACTGTTGGATACATTGATTATTTTCATTGGAAAGATCTGAAAGAAAATAATTATTTTGAGTAATACAACTTTAAAAATAGCATACATACGCAAGATTGCTAGGATTGTTTTCTTGATTGCGACATTTTTCAAGTTTTTTTTCTATGCTTGCCCGCAGTTGATCTTTAACATGAGGTGTTTCATTTTTAATCATCAGAAACATAGCTAGAAAAAGAAAATCCCTAACTTTAAATATAAATCAAATCAGCAAATGGCAAAGTATGAAACATGTGCAAATCTTTAAAATATACATATATTGGAAAGTTTTGAAATACATTATTAATAAATTGCAAGATATTTTTAAAGATTTCATGTAAATATATTACATACAATATCCAATAACTATTTTTTCAATCATTAGCTACATTCTAGATTACAAAATTGCTTGAAATGAAGTAACTCATTATCGAAAGAAATCCTGAAGTTAATGCATTACTATAAGAATAATGAACTCTAATCTTTTTCCCATAAATTATATTCAATTAAATTTCCTATAAACAGTATTATTTAAAAACATTGCTCCATGCAGAGCCTGACTAAGACAGGAGTATACGTGTAGTTTTTCTGCACTTTCCAAATCAAATAGTGTTCATTTTACAAGTCAATTAAATAAAAATCATTTGACAAATCAAACAGGTTTATTGTTGTGAAGTAGAGGGCTGCCCAAATATGTTTTTGTAATGGCCCCCAATTAGGTTAAATTGGGCCATGGCTGCATACATCACTGTTAGAAAAAGGAAAATCTTCTAGTTTTAATCAAAACAGCAATTGATAAAATAGAATGTTTATACAAATATTTAAGACTACAGATGCAATTGCAAAACATAACAATCAATCGCAAGTAAGAATTTTTGTTACATTTTGAACAGAATTAAGATTTTATTTATATACAATATAATAGCTAATAATTTTTTCATCATTAATTACATATATTTTAAATTTCAAAAATGTTTAAAATAAAGTAGAATATTATTAAAAAAACACTAAAAATAGTTAATTAATATATTTCAATAAAAATTTGAGGTTTAATTTTTTTTAATAAAATTCCCAGATTATATATTTAATAAAGGTGTCTTGAAGAAGTATAAAAAATATGCTGCACAACAAAACTTTTCCAAGTCATGACACACTAAATTACCAGATACCAGAATTTTATATTATAATATTATCATTAATCAAGTAACATATTTTTAAATTGATTTGTGATTATAAGGGTTGTTTACATATATGTAAAATCCTCAAGACCCTTGTTTTCAATCAAGGAAAAGATTGAATAAATGCTTCGAAATTGAAGAGAAATTTGAAAAATTAAAAAGTTCTGTTTTGATATAAAGTATAATTAAAAAGAAGTTACAATTTTAACTAAAACATACTTAATTAATTAAGCATTTTATTTTAATGACTGCTACATACTAATGGTTTATAAATTTTTTGCATAAATTCTATTTTCTAGATTCTTATTATTAAGGGGTTTAAACTATAGAAATTAAATGTATTTTTAAAAATATTGGAAGGAAACTGAAAAAAATGTAATGTGTTATTTTACAAAAATTAAGAAAACATCTTTAGAAACTTCAATGAATTTTTATATGATGTTTTTAAGAAATTTTCACTTATAAATATAATGATAGTTAACAAGAGAAATAGATTGCTATGAAAAACCAAATGCAAACTTTATATTGTATACTATTTTTATATAAAATATTACCAGTATATACATATACTTAATAATGAAGCATTTGCTTAATTTTTTCTTATGATTTTCCATAAAATAATTGATAAACAAACATCCGTGATCAATGTTAATTCTACTTTTTAAAAAGTCTATAACAAACAAATTGTCAGAAAATATGTTTCAAAAATACATTAACCATCAAACTTTTTTAAATTTCTCTAAAATATACACAGATTTATCAAAATGATAACTTATTTTAGGCATAAAAATAATAAATGTGTTTTTACTTTTAATAGCTTCCATCATGTAAGCAAACTTATCAGGAACACCAGCAAAGAGTATATCATGAATATAACTGGAAAGGAAAATATGGATTACAATAGATTTAAATCTACTACAGATTATAAAAGTTAAAAAAAAATCCATTTAATACAATGAAATTTATTGTAAATATTCAAAAAGTATCCAAACATTATTGATAATGAGAAAATATAATAATTTTGATTGCAAAATATAAAATAGATTTGACATTATAAGGTAGTTATTAATTTTATTTACAGAAGTACAGATAAATTATATTTTTTCAGAACATAACCGTGTCTCAAAAAATTAATTAAATTTTTTAACATAAATGAAATAAAGTTTCAACATATATTTACAGTATCTATAAGTATCAACTTAGAAAAATATTTGAACGCAACTCAAAAAAAATTGCATAGGCATAAATAAATTCTTATAGTAAGATGTGCATTGTATTGATATTTACATTGATGAAATTGAAATTATTATTAATATAAATTAAGTTTTTTTTAAAAAATGCTTGTTTAGTGAAATTTATGATTGAAAACTTAAAATGCAATGTGAAAATGAATGCACTGCAATAATTTAAAATGTTAAAAATGATTAGAAATTATGAGAATTATTAATGAAAATGTTTAAAAATAATATAATGTTAGAAGGAAGAAACATAGTGTGTACTAACAGTAAATAAATAAAAGTTGGTAGATTGAATAGGATCAATATTTGAATCTCAGTGTCATACACAAAATTTTTGAAAGTTTTTACGTTCCTTTAAATCCCATCTATAATTTTTATTATTTATTAAAACTAGGATAATCTAAAACAATCTTATGAATTACAGTATTTAAATAAATAAGCATACATTTTGATTACCTAAAAATTCAATTTCTTCTCAGTCCCAGTAAAATATTTCTAGATTCTTATTTTCTTTTTGTTACATTAGTCTTTTTCTCACAAAATTATAATATTTAGAGCACGAAAGTAAAACTAATTACATTTTTATGTTTTTCATATGATATATAACCATATTATCTTACACTATATACTAATAATGACTTTACAATCATTATTGGTATATAGTGTAAAATATAAACTAAACTGTATTTCTAAAAAATTCTTACTTACCTTCCAATACAAGAATAAACAAACACTTTTAATGGAAAAATAACTTTTGAAAATAAAATTTTTGAAAAATTTATAAATGTTTTTGATAGGGAAGAAAAATTACATAAAAAAGCATGTTCTAGTTATCAAACAATCTATGTAATTTACATTTTTAAACATTATAGTTGAAATATCACAAAATTTAAAACCTAATACCTGTGCAGAGGGAAGAAAATTCATTTTACTTATATTGTTAATTTATAATTTAATTAAATTTATATTTTCATTACTTACTTATTTATCAATTCATCTGTTGATCTAATGTTTAGAGAAGATAGTTTAAATATAGTCCTTATCATTTAATAATAGCACAATGAAAATTAAAAGAAATTTGTTATTGATGTTAATCAAATATACAAACCAGCTTGTATAATTTGGGATTTTAATATAGTCATGAAGATATATATGCACATTACAAATATAATAATTAGAAGTTCAACAAGGCAATCTTTGTTTGAACATTAATACAACACATATTTTCTAAGATACTTTATTGGTCTGAAGAACATAATACACAAAAATTTTTTATGTGATGTCATAAAAAATAGTCGGCTGTTTCAAAATTATTTATAGTTATGGAATGAATTTAGTACATTTTTTAATTTATAAATTTGAGAATTTTCAGAGAAAATATTCTTATTATTCCAAGTAAATTGTTTTTGAATTTCAATAATATATATATTGAATTGCTAAAATTAATTAACTTTTTGTCTTTATTAAATAGGTAAGCCAGTCTACTTATCAAATAAGAGAAATTCTTGTATTTTAAGCTCTTTTAATATATAAATGAAAATAATTCAGTTGTGGTGATAAATCTTAAAAAACTTACCCTTCTATACTTTCTCGGAACTTCTTTGCACCATATGCAATAGCTGCTAAAGCAATCTAATGAAAGAAAAATCAATTAAATATTTGGAAAATTAACTTAAACAAAATATGTGATGCAGCAAAATGCCCCAAGAATATTATTAAATAAGTATATTTTACTTTTAATGAAAATTAAATCATTATAAGTATTAAAATTAAGCTCTTTTTATGTTATTTACATAAATCAGAAAACATTTTTAAGTTTCATAAAAATCCTATCTAAAAGAGTGCCTTTTAAAAAGAACAATTTTGTTCTTCTATATTTGTGAACATTTTAGTACAAGATAAGAATTATTTTTATTTATATAAAATTTCTATAGAACTCTTTTAAATACATTTATTTATAATAATTTTATCCATACCTTGCAATTAATTAGTTAAAATTCATACTTTTTTTTAAAAAATAAAAACTGTATACATAAAACCAGGTTTTTAATGCATGAATGAAAGAGACATCAAACTGTTTTTTTATTATTTTTATTTTGAGGAAATTTATTTTTGAAAGACTGTTTCAACAAGAGCATGCAAGATTTAAAAACTTTAGAATGAGAATGTAGAAAGTAGTGAAAGTCATTAATCACCTTAGGGATTTCAAAACAAACTTTTAATGAAAAATTATAACACTGCTTAGTTAAAACAGGATTGCTAAAGCACTAAGTATTTAATCCCTTTTCTTCAAAATATATAAAATTCTTAAGTTATGCTGGAAGCAAGAAATTAAAAAATGCATAGAAAATTGGAGAAGATTAGAGAAAAAAATTATATAATTTTTTGTAAATGATAACTGATTTCACAAAATGATTTTTAGCATTTTAAAAAAAGGAAAAAGCTTTTTTCACTAAATTGTTTTAAGATATAATAATTATTTTAATTTTAATATTTATTTTCATTATTTTGTACTATATTTTGTTAAATTAATCCAAGAAATAAATAAGATTATTCTTTTCCCTAAGAGTTTTGCTTAATTTTGCTTTTTTTTCATTTTTTACCACAGACACTTGCTTGAAGTAACAGTTTCTAATTATTTTTCTGCCCTACAATCTTTTTTGATAATATTTATTTATATTTCTGTTCTTTTATTTTCAATTATTCTTTTTACTCAATTTGCAAATAAAGCATTTAACTTATAAATCATTAAAAATATATTTAATGTTATTTTCAAACCTTTAATTAAGATCTTAAATTTATTTAATGTCTGCTAACTGTATCAATACATTATTTTCTTACAATACTTCCACAATTATACCACTACACACTTCTAAAATGCACACATTGCTAACACTAATTAAGACCAACAGTAATTATAATTATCAAAATTAATAATAAAATTGATTGATATTTTTCACATATACTTTATTAATAAAAACTACATTTATTTCATGTAAATAGCATTTGTATAAAAATTAACAGTAATTGTCTTCAATTACTATTAAAAAGAAAAACAGCAAAGGTTTTCTTAGTCAAATATCAAATTGATAATTATGCTAATTTCTCAGGAAATAATTTTAATTTGAACACCAAATATGCTTTATCCTCTAAAAGGTAGAATTGTAGGAAGACTTAATATTATATGATAGAGATATTTTATTAATAAAAATGCTATTGAAGTTATAAGTCAATTGAAAAATGATAATTTAATCACTTGGAAATGGAAAACAAATTTGAAAAATAAAACAATCATATTTTCTTTTACACAACATTTAATTTTTGATAATAAAGTATTTAAATTTCTGGTAAAAAAATATAAAAAATATCACAATCAATTTTCATTTTATAATAATATAAAATCAGTTAAAATTTTATAGAAAACTCTTCACTATATGGAAGATTATGAGTCAATTTTTTAAGAATTGGGCATTTATACATAATATGTCAATTATTCAGCATTTCTAATCTGGAAAAAAATTAACTTTTTTATATTATGTATATAATACAATTAAAGGAGCTCAGCACAAAAATTGTCGCTTGTCTACCTTCTTTCTCTCTGAATCATAACAGAATTCATTTTAGATTATAGAAGGAAGGGAAATATCACAATTAAAAAGAAGTCATGATACAGAAAAAACAAAAGAATGCAAAAAAAAAAAAAAAAAAAAAAAAACAATCATTTGAAAAAGAATTTCATGTGCATAAAATTTAGAAGAATTCAAGGAACTTTAAAGACAGAAACTTAAAATAATTTAAATTTAATATTTAAAAATGTTTTTAGTAAAATTTGGCTAGAACATTTTAACAGTAAAGATGAAAAATTGTGCATTATTAGAATTGTGTACATAAAAATCTGAAAAGGTAAATTTATTTAGTTTAATATTTGATGTCATGAAATATAACAGCTCCAAGCGCATGCAATTATTTACAAGAACTAATGCTAGTCATATAATAAAACTTAATTTGCACCTATTGCATAACACAAAATAACGAAAAAAGTATTTATAATGCATTAAAGACAAATCAATTCAAAAGTAATTAAACTGCAAGGTATTAGTGTATGCAAGTTTTAATTTAGGTTTAAGATTTAGTTTAGGAATATATCTTTATATGAATACATTTGAAAAAGAGAAAAACATAATTAAAGTTAAAAGTGTGAGAGTTTCATATTTAAGAAATCATTTTTTCTATAGAATATGTTGAGCAGACTTCCAAGGAGTGTTCTTAGAATTAATTTAAAACACATTTGAAATAGAACTGAATTATGAAATAAAAATTTATTTATGATAAAAAAAATTAAAAAAAAGTGTGTGAAAAATAATATTTTTATTTCTAACATTTAAAAACCATTAGAAATTGGTAATATTTTAAATACTAAAAAAGAAATTTTAATTTTTCAAAAACCACTCAACTATCTAGACAATGTCAGGATAAGTTATACATTTTTGATTAATTTACTTTTGAATTAACGAAGGTTATTATTTTAATATTATAAGAAAGTTCATTAATTATTAATATTTATTAAAAAGATGCATCTTTGGATACAATGTAATTTATTTCTTAAATAATTTAGACATTTATTGATATTAAAAGTTCTCAGCCTAGGTTTTCCTATTTTTATGTATACACAAATTCAAAGTTAATTATAGTTAAGGAAATAGATCATTAATCATCCATATTTGATTAATTTTTACTAGAGAAAAGAAGAGTATTTACTTACAGAACTTTTCAGCACACTATAAAGTAATAGTAAATCAATCTAATATAGATAATAATAGTAAATGAGTGCCAATTACATTAATAATCTAAAGAACAAGTAGAACTTAAACCATAGATTTCCATTTATTTTTCTTCTCTTACTTATTTTTATATAATCACAGCTGCAGATAGTTTACATCTTCATTAATCAATTATCCGGATTAAATAAAAATTTATTACAATAAATTTGAGTAACCCCTTTTTACTGAATTTAAAATGAATTTACATTTTATTACAAATATTTAAGATGCTTTGCTGATATAAATGCAAAGCATTATTTTGAGAAGTAAAACCTATTAATATAAAACAAATAAAAATTGAATAGTTTTAAATACCTTTCATATTATAATTCATTGATTTTGATTTTTTGATGTTTAAAAATTTTTAAATGAAAAACTTGATTATAAAACAACCACTACTGGTTCAATGCTTTTTTTCAGAGAAAATATTTATTTATATGAAATTTAATTATAATACTTTTGAAAGCAAAGTAATACAGCCAATAAAATATTTTAATTTTGTGATGTGTCGAATGGCCGAGAATGGCCTTCCGCTCCTACCAGAATATTGCGACCAATCGCGGACCTCGTTCCGCCAATACTATTCTAAAATATGGCAACCTCTTGAAAGAGATGCAACTCATGCCAAGTGCAGTTTGTTAATCGCCAAACAGTCGCCAGATACTACAAATTTATTAATAATTAATATTATTTCAAACATAAACATATAAAATCATAGATAAAAACTATACCTGAGATGGAGAATAAAGAAAACAAGCATCAGTAAAATGAATTTTTTCTAAAAATTCATCAATTGCAGGACGCAAATGTTCGGGATCAAAAAGTTGTTGATATCTTGTCTAAAATAAGAGAAACATAAAATTTTGATTTAAATAATGAAAAAAATTGTAAAATGCAATGAGTCTCAATGAAATGAAGAAAGTAATAACTAAGAATAAAATTTAAATAATTTCATCTGAACTGAGATTTAACATTCTTAACTTGGTAATAATTATGATTTTCTTAGTCATTCATAAACTGTGCAATAAGCTATTTCCAAATTCCCCATTTTTATTTATTTCTGGCAAATGGCATTTGCATTTTATAAGGAATTAGTATTTATATATGCAAAATCAAAATATAAATAATGTTTGACAATTTATATATTTTTGCAATGTGGCACAGTGAATTTCAAAGTTTATTTAATAAAGATGTATATTCAACATATTTTGTATTGTTTGAAAGTTGTAAGGTGGATTATATGGTTTTCCTAGTCATTAATTTGAAGTTTTAAGTTGGATAACAATCAGTAATTGGTTTTGAAATAAAAAGTAAATTTTTCTTTAAAATCAGAAATATTTAAATTTAATGAATGCGAAATAAGATTAAGATAGGACATTAAATAATAATAATTTGAATAGGTAATGTAGTAAGTACATTCTGAATAATTATACTACTTTTATAAAAGTTCAGATATATTAAAATTTAAATTATATGGCTTGTTATAATAATGAAAAGTAAAATTAAACTTTAGTTTTAAAATAGCATCTTTGACGCAAGCAAAAAGTGTGATTACATTTCACTTGCTAAAATATTAGAGAAAAACATAAAATCATATCTGATCATAAAATTATTGGCATGAAATGTTAATATAGAATAACTCAGAATGGGATGAAGTGTTAAATAAGAAACAGCTTAGAATCAAGAACAAAATGAATATGATAAAAGAAGAACATGATAAAGAAATACAAAAATGTGATTTTATTTGAATTAGAAAAAATTGGAAGTCAAAACTGGACAATTATTATGGTACTTCAAAATATGAAATCCTATATACTTTAATAATTTAAGGCTAACCAAGGCTTTTAAAAATTTATAAATTAAATATAAATAGCATTCATATTATTTAATTTTATTTAAAAGATTGATATGAAGAATGAATAGAACTTAAAAATACTAGATAATTTTACTACAGAAGCATATTTCCTTAACAATTTATGATTCAAAGAAAGAAAAATGAAGAAAAGTGGGGGATTAAATATTTACTTATATAAAAATTTGTTTGGAAGTAATTGCATAGCAGTTGATTTGTTATAAAGCAAGTTTAAATATAGTTCAGAAAACTTCAGACATAAAATTTATAAACTAACTTAAACTATTTTATAATAGAGCCACATTTTTCTTTTAAATTAAGAAAATATTAATGAAAAATAATGACAAGATTGTATTTCAAAATGTAATTTTATGTTTTTAAGGAAATTATAACTACAGATCAATCAAAATTATATTTTTATAAAATAAGAGATAATTTAATTGATGTCTGACTAAAGTGTATCAATGATAATGAATTTACAATTCATAAAAATATTCAGGATGAGATTAAAAGAAGTACAAAAGGCTTTAGTACATTGCAATCTACTAATATTATCAAAACTCAGTTTTTCTTTTTTTTAAAAAAATGATAATTTAATTTTTGTTGTGCTACATTAAAAATGCGATATTTTTATTGAATATTTACTTTAAAAAGGCAATTTTTTCACAAACATTAAACATATATTTAAACAAGTGAATTATGAAGTAGGAATTTAGGAAAATCATTTTAAGATAACACCACTGGAATTTAATTATAAAATAAAGAGAAGAGTTACCTTTATATCTATTAGAAAGCCCTCAACAGGTCTTACAGCACTGTATACAGATAAATCAAAATTAAGTTGTTGCATTAATAAGAGCTCATGATTCAAAATAATTTCAGTGGCTTTTTCACGGTCTCCTTTTACATTTGCAACAAATTGGAATATACTGACATTAAATTCTTCCACTTTAGATGCTAAATAAGCACAAGTAACACTGCAAATAAATAAACAATGAAAAATAAGTTGCTTTCAAAAGATTATAGTGGTTATAAAAAATTAATATAAATAAAATAATTATAGTGATTACGATTCAATAAAATATACTCACAGAATATCCTTTGGATGGTAATTCATGACTGAATTATTCAAATAAAAACGTTTGAAATAATGGAAGGAGCATGCCTGGATATATAAATTATATAATTATTTTATAATATCAAATGAAAAATGAAATAGGTAAAAAATTTATGGGCATTTGTATAATGTATAACTGAAAAAACAAGTAAAATAAATATTATATTTAAAATTTACAAAATACATTATTTTTTTTTACTTAGGTTTTGTAATAATTAAAAATTAAATGTAATAAAAATTTAATTTCATCAATTTATAAGATCAGCCTTTTACATATTAATTATATTTTAAGAAACGAAGACAGTGTGTATGTCTCTCAAACAAAAGAAAACAATATATTTCAAAATGTTTATTAAATGTATAAAAAAGACTTTAAATCAAATATCAAAAGAAATTAATTCCTTTCAATAGCTTCTCTCTCTCTCTCTACATATATATATATATATATATATATATATATATATATATATATATATATATATATATATATATTGAATATTTAAGATTCCTGAGAAATTCTTTTTATAAAATTCATTTATATTCAGCCAGTGAAAAATGCATTAAATAATAATAATAATAATAATAAACTATCTGTAATATTTAAATTGATAAAATTCCCCAAATACATTAGCTGCATTTATACTTTAAGATTTTTAAACACAAGCACAGTCACATACTGTTAAAATTAAAAATCTAAAATGGAAAAGATTTCCCTATCTAGTTTTTAGAAATTTTTAATGTATTATAATTAGTACAAATAATACTTGAATTTATAATTACATTGTAATCAAAGAAATTTTTTTCCCTCCCATGCAAAAAGGAATCTATATCTTCATGGTAACTGTTAAACTATACAAATCACAAATCTTTCTGAATTCAATATTGATACATTGTAAAAGTTTTTTTTAGGCATTGCCTGAGCATATCTTAAACTGCTTGAATTTTGACTTGGAAGAGGCTTTTTCAAAGCTCCTTATGTTTTTGGATTTACTGGCTGTTTATGGACTTGTGGAGCTAGTCTAATATTAGAATTGAATCATCTGGGATTAGCAACAACAACAGTTATAATTTTTATTACACAAAGCTTATATAAAAATTAGGGATATAAATATATAGAATATGAAATAAAGATAATATTATATACTTTTATTTTCCATTTTACTTAATAAAACAAACTTATTTTTCCTGACAAATCAGTCAAAATTTTCCATAATACTAAAAGTACCCTTATTTTAAACTTGTTGAAATAAATATTTTAACATTCATTATCATTATGATATAAATGCAGTTAATAACTAATTTACATTTAATAATACACAAGAAATTAAAATATTTTAGTTTATAAAAATCATCAGAAATAAATAATTGCATAAAAAACTTACTATGACATTTTTTGGCATAGGTGGCTGAAATTTTTGGCAAAATTTCATCAGAATTAATTCATAATGCTTACATAACATTTTTTCTTCATAAGGAGTAAGAAAAATTTTTGGGATATTTTCTTTCTAAAAATATACAAACAAAATAAAAATTATTAATTAAGCAATAAGTTCTTGGCACAGCAAGGGGATTGGCACAATTTTTTTAACACATAATACTTTTAATAGAGGGCTGATTTAAGAAAAATATTAGTTTAAAATATCTATAATTCACATTCACTTAAAAGTACACTAAATTATCAAAATATATCTCAATTTTTTTAAATCCTTCAAAGAATAAATAAGCTATAAACAAAGAGATAAGAAAGCAATTCTGTTAGCAAATTTCCTTAAGGAATTTCTAAACGACTGAAAGAAGACATTTAAAAACATTAGAAAAATATGTTCACTTTAGAAAATATAAAACTAAAAATTTTGTGTTTTAATAAACTTCAGAACGTTAAAATTCAGCAAATTTATTTTTCAGTATTTAATTTTGATTTCAAATAAATTACTAAATAACATCATCAATATCTTAAAAATTTTGAAAAAAAACTTAATTATGCATTTTTAATTGAATGATATTTGTAACCAATCAAAATTTAAGTAAAAAAATAGCATCAATGAGGACAAATTAAATAATTAAAAAATTGTAATACATTACACTCCCTGTACACTTTACAAATATTCACACTTAAAAAAATCTTTTAATATGTATAGTACTATTCAGTAGTATACTATGTAATACTATTCAGTAGACATTTAACTTTTCAAAAGAGAAACATAAAAATTATAATTTGCTTTTTTTATTTGTCATTAGATTCTTTACATGTGCCATTTTCAAAATAATAAATACAAATAATGGATTTGAGGAAATTATAAAAAGCCTTGAAATATTAAAATCATATCCAATTACTGTGTGTTTACTTCTTTGCTTGTCTTATACCTTAATACATTTTTATTGCACATAGTTTAATTATTGCAATAGTTCAACTTGTGTGTGATTAAATACATATCATTCTATAAATATTTTATAACTTGCTGCTTTTTCATACTAAAATATTGTAGATATATTATCACAGTTAAGGTAAAAGATAAAAATCTTCACATTTAAGTACTTTATACATATAGGCAACAAATTAATGAAATAAAATTTAATAAAAGACTATGTGTAATAATGAAACAGAAACAAATAAAATGATTGTGAATTAAAATATTTCAGAATCAAAGGAAAAATTTTTAAGATAGAAATACCTATTCTTACATAATTCAGATACATAGAAAATTTCTATAAGAAATGCATATAAATTTTATAATTTAGTTACAAGGAATTAATTATTCTTTACAATAGTTTTATTTTATTTTTGTGAGGGTTACTAGTGCAAATTCAATATTGTATTTAATGGATATCAAAATATAATTTTAGCATGATGAATATATTAAGCCATAATATGCCTTTAAACATGCTAAAAATGAAATATATATATATATATATATATATATATATATACAAAACTACCAATGAATTTTGAAAGATAATGCAACAAAAATATTTTTGAATCATTTTTCTCCCTTTTTTTTAAAAATAAAGTACTAATTTATCTAAAATTTAAAAATCTTATTAGTTTTTAAAATAAGATTTAATTATTTTTTATTAATAAACTACTTAATGCTAAATTTAAATGTTAGCTTAGACTTTGATAAAAAAATAAGGAATAGCGACATAATAAAATAATTTTTTAAGAAAAACAAACCATGTTTTAATTAAAGCTTATAAAAATTTACAAAAGAAAAATGAAGATACTTCTTAGTCTTAAATTTTGATTACATAGGAGGTATGAAAATAATTAATATTTAGTTAAAATTACTGACTTATCATTTATTCAGACCATCTATTTCTCATAATATTATAACAGTAATGTTACTGAATACATATTTTATAAAACTTTTACTACGTTATTAATTTATACTATATTTAGTGCAATTCTAATTAGATTAATACTTCATATAAATGAAAAGAAAAATAACTTTGAAAATATTTCATTTCAATACAGAAACTTCTAACTAAATTAAATTGAAAATCAAGGGTAACCAAAATTTGTCTTTGAAAAAAAATATAAGTTATCTAAATTATTAAACATAAAATGTGTATTACCATGATAAACCTGTGTATTTAAGATTTTTATTGATGACTTAGAAATAAATTCCATTTTTTATGTAAAATTTCAATTATTTTCCTCCATATAAAAATACAAATCATCATTTGCTTCTTTTTTTAAAAAGGGATGAAACTCTTAAAACAAAGGATGTATACTATTTTTCTTCATTAGCAACAATAATTACTTTGGTCTTGATAAAATATGGAAAATTGAAAAATGACTTAATATATCAGGTGCATAATATGCAAGCATAACTCATCATTGAACTACAGGTGATTCAGTTTTCATTTAAGATTCATCAAAATGTATCTTATTAAAAGGATGCAGAATAGCTACAGGTATTTTTTCAGTGAATGTTATTTAGGAAACAAAAATCATAACACATTGCTAATCACCCAAATTGTCACAACTAGAAACATGGAAATATATCATGTGTTTGGAGTGATAAAATATGCAGATCATTAGCATTGCAGTGTATATACACATTATGGATAACTGTAATCCTACCTGCAGCAAATACTAAAAGGGAAAAAATATTGGTGATTTGAAATATGGCAATTGTTTCCCAATTTTTTTTTTTTGCAAAAACTGTTAAATTATAACTTGTAGAAGGCATCATGAGTATTTTGAGTAACTTTATAATTTATCAAGGAAGAATAGTAGCTCACAGGATTTGCAAATTACCTTTCAGGATAGCAGATGATTGTGTAGCATGGAACCAAGCAACTACACACGGCTCTGTAATTGCTGGATACTGGAGCAAACAGCAGCCTGGTACGGCCTGTTTGTCACTTAATGGTAATTTTTTTAACATAAGGGCTAATTAGACGAGACCTATGGTTTAAAATAGATTTCATACCAGTATAAATGATCAAGCCCAAGTTGGGATTTGAACCCATAAACTGTTGAACTGAAGGAAAGATAAATATCGGAGACCAATCATTCTTACCTTGTTACATAATTAATTGTAGGTGATGACAGGAGTATTGTGGGCCAATCAGTGATGGATCATTCATTCACATTATGAACTTTAGTACAACAAATTCAGTCTGTTTTGCCTCATTCAAAATCTGCTTGTATCATTTGAAGTTGACAAAATGTCCATTAATAGTCCATTTTTGCAAGTGCTGCTTTCTTTACCCATAGCTCAAAACCACAGGTGTTTTTGCTGCCAATGGTGTGATCAACAACGGATATGGGAAATGGAATGAGACAACATTGCCTTTTCTGATATATTCAGCTTCTGCTTGCAACACTGTGATGGTTGCATTTGAGTCCAGAGATATTGGGGTGACAGATTGTTGAACTGTTACATTATGCATTGGCACACTGGTCCTAATATCATGGTTTGAATTGGTGGTGATTTCACTTTTGCATTTTTCAGGTACACATTGCCAGTATACTGAACAACCAGCACTACATCTTTGAGGTGTTGTCACTTATGCTTCTCCCATACCTTCAGCACAAACCAGCAATTTATTCTAAAAGGATGTTTTAACACACATGGAATACATTATTCAAGAGTTTTTTACACATCAGATTGAATTAATTATTGGCTTGCTTAACTCAATTGGGATACATAAATTACTGACTGCAATCCCCTAAGAACTAAGCCTCTTCGATTTTTTGCCCAGGGGTGGAATAGAGGTTACAACTAACAATAGTAACTACACTAACTGTTATTGTAATTGTCACTTCCTAAGAGGATGTAATTTCAATCATTTGATCATTATGTAACATCTCTTTGTCAAATGAATTTTGATGTGATACAATATGATCTTTCTGAGTGTGGAAATTTTGTGACTAACAGTGTATATCATAATATTAATAGCTTTTAATAACTAAATGACATCAAGTTATGCAAATTTGTATTAAAATTTACACAGCTAATAATTATACACTTTATTACCATTTATATTGAATGAATTTATGTAGTTCATTGATATATCTATATTTTTAGTTCAGTAATTCATATCAGAATTTAAAAATATTAATACCAAGAGCAGAAAAACAAAATGTAAATTTTGCATAGTAATTTTTGCTTAGTTTCATTAAAAATATAATTTTACTATTTTCCTTAGAAAAAGTATTTCTTAGGGAAAATCAAATATGTATAAAGGAAGATTGACAATGAAGCTTCTTTATTTTATTTTCCATGCTTCAATACAAATTTTTCTGGCTTCATTCATGTATTTTTAAAACAAGCAATCTAAATAAAATTAAATTTTAATGCACATATTGCAAAAAATGTATCTGGTAATTTTTGGATGCACTTTACAGGTATAATAGCAATTAATTAAAATTTTTATTACAACAATTATAGTATTTTAAAAATAGCAAATACTGAACTTTATATTTTGTAATGTTATTAACATTTTTGTAGAATTTTTATTAATTTTTGTTAATATCAATGTTAATCCCTAATTAAATTTTTTCTCATTATGTCCAATTGTCTCTATGCCTGTTGACAAACAATGGGAAATATCAGCAAATTAATATAAGAATTGATGCACAAATGGATAACACTGAAGTTCACAATTTCTAGTATTTTTTTACTGTATTTCTTTATAAATTCTCACCATAATGCAAAAGTTATAGAAAATAGTTATATTATTGTTGACACTTTTTATTGTTATATAAAAAAAGCAATAAACTATTAGTATTTATTACTCTTTCTCAAATTTATCAATCACAATATCAAATACAATTTTATATTTTATACATGTTTTACACTTTTGCAGTAAAGATAGTTTTAACTTGAAAAAATATTAAAAACACATATAACTATACAAAAATGGATTTTAATAAGTAAAACATACTAACAGGCATTCCTTTCGCATGTTTTTGAATAAACTTTAAGTTTGCATTTTCTCTTTTCCGATTCAACTCTGAGCTGCTCTTGAACATCCATGATCTAGCTTGAGCACTTAATGTAAACATCGGATATTTTTCTGAAATATTATATTACATTAATATAATCGATATATTTAGCACAAAAGTTAATTTATTTCCAAAAAATGTAATTATTGAAATTTTTATATTATTTAGGAATAGAAATTAGAAACTTTTACAGCAACAAAATAATTTTCAATTATAAAACATTTTATTAGCACATCACAAGATAAATAAAATTATTCACTTAAATATTAACTGACAAGATATGTTAAATATAGAAATATATTCAAAGCTATTCAATATTCTTAAATTGCTTACAAAGTAATATGTGGACAAATTACTTTTCAAGAAAAGATAATAATGTAATTAGAAGAGATGCATTTCAGTACTAATGAGATTCTGTCCAGTGTTTGTGAATCACATTACAATAAATGGTAATTTAAAATATTTTCATGTGAATGTAAGCACATTGTTTTCATTTTGTCAGAACAAATAGAAAATTTGCATAGTCTCATTTCATTCAATCACATTGATTACAGATATGAAACATGCTTTTCTGTTTATTATTCAACTGGATATCACACCCTGTATAAGCACTTGTGCGATTTTCAGACTTAAATGTTATCTGTGATATCATGCTTAGTATTTTATTATCTAATAATAACAACATCTTTATGAATTAATAACCACTTTAAGGAAATATTCTAAGGAAATCTAATCAGGTAAAATATTATTTAAAATAAATTTCAACTCTTTTATGATAACTTCAATTTTAAAATATTCCATATAAACAGAGATAACCAAGAAATGTACATTACTTTTAAGATTATTTATGAGCATTTTGAATATAGTTCAAACAACTTCATAATAATCTAATAGTAGTGTCATATAACTTTAATTTGCAGTTTTCTTTGTCAATTATAACATGATAGACATATTTTAATTTTTTAGTAATTAAATTAATAATAAATATTGATAAAGACAAAAGATACAAACTTATTTAGAAACATTGTTAAACAGCAATATATTCTGCCTAATTTTTAATTTAAAAGTATTAATAATTTAAAGATACTCTTGAATATTGTGCTTGATTATTTTAAGTTCTGACTCAACTACTTAAATCAGTTATTAAATGTGATTTTAATTCTTCTATATTAATTGTATGTAAATAAACATGTATAAAAGAATCAGACATTTAAGGAAACCTATTTATTTTAAATAGTGAAGATTTCTAGGTTTATAAATAATATAGCAAAGTATTAGGATTATTTGTGAGGAAATTTATAATATCATGTATATAAAGTATTTCACGAGTCTCTTTAGTAGACGAATAAAACTTGTTTTGAGATAATCATATTTTATATATAACTAAAGAGCAAACGCAAAATTAGGGAAAATGACTCTACTCTTTAACCGTATTTAAGAAATTATATAGACAATAAATACAAAAAATATTTTATTCTTACAGAATTCTAACTACAATATACAGCAAATCATTAATGAATTTTATAAATTATTAACTCAAAAAAATTACAAGAAAATTTTAAAAATTCCGAAATTTCTATCTGTTAATTTTAAGAAATTGAAAAGCAACATTTGGTTATCAAAAGCCTTTCAAACGAAACAGTATAAGTTCAAAAATACAACCGTAATTGTTTAGTTGCTTTGTTTGTTAGTATTTTAGAGTTGTGTGATGTTGCTCTTAGTGATCTTGCTTGTGCCAATTTTAAGAACTTGACAATATTTGTTAGTATTGGTACATATATAAATTTATATATCATTAATTTACAAATAAGCTGATATCTCATGAATTGATTTCTATATTTTTATTTTGCTTTTGTTTTATTAATTAAAAATATGAAACCTATTTAAAAAAACAGACATGTAAGTCATATTTAATGCAATCAATTTGTTTGATTGATTACTTGTAAAATTTTCTTCAAGTGTTCTAAACAAAGCAGAAAGTTACTCTTTCCTTTCCAATGCGAATCGCCTGGAACGAAAACAAACATTAAATTAAACATTATAAGTTCTTAAATTTGTTACAAAAGTATGTATCTTGTGTAGTATTAGAGTTACTCGTTTCATTGTAAATATTAAGCGAGGAACTGAAGATTACAAATTCTAATAGATATAATTTATTTTTTAATACTCCCAATTTTCCTATGTTATATATGAATAAATATTCCATTTACATTTCATTATTACTTTTTTCTTGTAATATTTATCGAAAACTATCAAATAAAATCTGTATATCATATTAAGTTCGGTTATATTTAATCAAAAACAAGCAAATGAATAAAATTTGAAAATTTGTCGATTTTGAAGAAAATTGCAACTATATGGTTTTAAAAATATTTTGAAAGTTTTTAACAAATGCTTATTGGAAAATTATATTAAAATTTTTAATTTTTATAATGTTTTAAATTCTTTCGAAATGTGTAACTATATATATTGGTATGATGCAATTATGTATATATCTAGGCTCTGTTTTATATGTTAATACTCATAGCTGTAAGCTTTTTTTATTGTACTTGATTTTGATGAATGTTTATAGCCACTAAAACTACAATGGGACCATCTGAAGTTTAATTTTACTTGAAAATATTACATAAATTATGAATTTTTTGTATCTTTTATGTTACTTGAAATAAATACTTTAATTGATTTTGTATAATGGATAAATGCTGAAAATTGTTATTTATTGATGTATTTAATCATATTCAGCCAGATGCACATGAAATAATCATGCTCAAAGTTCATTTCTTAAAAAAATCATTTATCTTGTTATACAAAACATTAACTAATAACATGTACATTCAATATTTAAAAAGTTTATAATGATCATCAAAGAAACTAAGAGGATTGCAAATAATGTTTGAACCTCCAACATTTTCTAAATGTTTGTAATGATGATTAGGCTGGAAACTACTAATAAATCCAATGATCATGTATATGGTGAATAGCTTTGGATGTTTAGTAATTATTCGAGTATACATATATTTTTTATATATAGAATAGGATACACTATTTTCACTTTACTTTATTAGCTCATAAAAACACTATTATATTACATATATCAAAATGGCTGTCATCTCTGAATAAATTTTAAAATATTTCAATGGACATATTTCTTTTCAATAAAGTAATAAAATATATCACTGTTGAATCAAAATGGTGATGTCAGATTGTATGCCAACTCAGTAAAATGTCAATAAATAAATACTTAGATATTTAAATTTATAAGACATTCATTTAAATATCTCTGAAGTAAAATAATACTAGAAATTGTTTTTTTAAAAAACAAAAGAACTAGGTGAATTGCTTTAGGAATAATCCTACTCTGCATTAGTACTGAACTGAGAAAAATGTCTATATAATTATGTTGGTTAAGTTGTGGATTCTAGAAAAGTGCTTGAGTTAAAAATAAAAAAAATTAGCTCCCACACAATAAATAGCTGATGCAAGTATTGTTACTAGTAGAAATATAACTTGCTTCTCTAAATAGAGGAAATATATTCTCTAAAATGATCATTGTTTAAAAAGAAAATTTAGTTTCTACCAAGTAAAATCATTCTTGATACTGGCTTATAAAAAGTATATTTTATTAGAGGTTTGATTTTTAGTAAAACTACACAAACAGTAAGATGTTTTCTTTAACTTAATCATTACTTTTTCTTAAAGTGCAAAGCAGGTATCTGGCTTTTTGTACTTATTTCATCATCAGCATTGGCTTTATGGGCTTTGGCCTTCTTCAGAAGTCTGCCACTTTGCCCTTTTCTACTTATTTACTCTGCTGAAATAATATATAATGATTTTATTAATTTTTGGAAAATTTGTGTATTTTTTAGATATTAGTAGAGTAGTTACACCTGTAGTTTGCATCTTATTAATAGTTCTGATAAATTCTGAAATCGTCAATTAAATTTATAAACAATATTTCTTTGGATATCTGAATTTTTCCTTTGAAAAAGTTAAAGAATCTCCAATTTCTTTTTGTAAACAAAATTAATTCAAGATACCTCACAAACAATTTTCTACGGAATACGTTGTTATATTTGGAGACTTGAAAGATGTTAAAAAAATTTTGATTTCTTTTGTGGCAAGAAGTTAATTTATTTATAAATTATTTATCTAGATCCATTTTTAATACTGAAACAAATTATTAAATAAGTTTTATTTCAACATTAAAAATTATATATTTATAGTTATTAATGTTCTTAACTTTCATAATCGATAGGCTCAATTTTTGAATTTTTAATTTACTTTTACTATTATAATTTTACAATGTTTTTAAATAGATTTCAAAATGTTTTATTCTTGAAAAATTACAGAATTTTCTTATTTCTATCGAAAAATTCTTGTATTTCCTCACATACATCAAAGTTTTTCAATAAAAATAAATTTCATCTTGAAATGATATGTTAAGATCTGTTTGTAAAGTCAATTTATTTTGAAATGTTGAATTTTATAGTTATACAATCTTATTACTGTATTTTATTTTTTGTCAATTAATAAAACTATCATGGAAAACTACCTTTGGCTTATGAATTTTCGTATTTCTCTCACAGTAATTCTTCAGAAATGGAACATAACCATCGCTTTAAAGAGAAAAGTGGTTCTCAAGGATCAAGATCAGATTACCATTATTTAATGGCAGAAATGAGTAAGTTATTACATTTTATTTCTCTTTTATTTTTTTGCCGTGTTCAAAATAGTAATTTTTCTTGCTTTTAGTTAATTTTGAAAAGCAAAAACTTAAAATATCATTTTATGATGAATTAATTAGAACAACTTACTGTCATTTATCTGTGGTATGTTTTTGAAGTTGTGGCAAATGTTAGAGGAATGATAGTTTAGATCATGGGATAAATGCCAAAATCATAATATTAAAAACAATGTTTGTTGATGTAAATTACAAAATATTTATGAAATCAACTGGAGGAAAAAGGTAAATAATAAGAAAAAACATTTGATATCATTTATATAAATTACACAAGACAATTCAAAGTTCAAATTCAGGTGAAAAGAATACAGCATGGTTGAGGAGAAGACATTTGTATATGCAAATTTCCCATTAAAGTGACCATAATTAAAAGTAACAAGCAAACATTGATCAGCAATGTTTTAGCTTAGCAGGTGTTATAAAATGATTTAAAAATGATCTAATCAAATAAATGAGGAATATGCTTAGATAAATTTGATTTATAGTTCAACGAATGACAATAAATGTTCCAAGAGCATTAACCAAGAAGGTATATTGCAAAGTTATAGACTGAAAAGATAGCATTCTTGCCTTCAATTCAACAGCTTATTGATTTAAATCCCATTTTGGACTTGAATGTTTGTGATGGTTTGGAATCATCCTTAATCCATAGGCCCAAATCTAATTAGCCTGGTGTGTAAAAAATGACTGAGTCACAAACCAAGAAGGTATATCTGCACCATACTACTTTTCAAAGCTCAATAATATTTGGAAATTAGACTTTTCCAAATAATAAAGCTATTGCACTTTTGCATTTCAAAAGATAAAAAGCATTGCATTTTTTATACATAGGAATATAAGAACATATAATGCAGCTGTTTAGCATTTTCTCAATACATACACAAGTGCTTGCAGTTCACCTGAAGTTTCATCACAATGAGATACAGAAGTTTATGTATGCTAAAAGGATGTGCTAGCTGCTGAAGATACAGTCTGAATCAAGGACAATTATTTCCTTTAGAAAGAGTTTATGCATTGGATAACTGATTTAATGAAGAAAATGTAATTTTCCTTCATCATCAAATCAAGTTAATTTATACTAGAAACCGAGGAACATTGTGCACATATATAAGTATTCCAAAAATGTATACATTATTTCAATTGTAAGCTATAATGCAATACATGTTCATTGTTAAAATTTGGATTGGAATCTTCAGGTATTATTTCTTGAGATTATATTTTGTTCCACTTCTGCAAAAGGTATATTTTCCTGTAATTTATCTTCACATATCTATGTACATATCATAGTACTGAATAAGATTTAGTTTCTGCATGATAATGCACTTTGCATTTTTCCAGTGTGATGCATAGAAATTATAATATTATAATACTACATATTCTCAGGGGGTGAGTTTGTTGTGATAAATTTGCTATTTGGCCATCATATTTCACTGACTTCAATTCCTTAGATTTCTTTAGTATGCATGTTAAACACTTGTGTTTCAAATTCATATACAGATGCTAGAAGATATCACTGTATGGATTATCATCATTAAGTCAGACAATCACCTAGTCTGCTTTAATAAGGGCACCTGAAAAACATATCAATTTTGGAAAACATTTATATATCATACCTTTTTATTTCACTCTACCTTTAATGTTCTACAAGTATTTTTATAATTTCCACCAATAAAGCACTGCTTACATTACTGTATTCGATAACATTCTTTTCCCATGTCAATATGTACCAGCAACTTTTTTAATTTGCCCTTGCTAAATAGAAGCGCTGAATATTTTAATTTAGGATACTTTTTTTTTGGGGGGGGGAGGACCAAAGAAATTTCATTTATGACATGTTTCTTTTATTCAACTAAGTTTTTATTTGAAAAACAAAACACAAAGTTTATAGGAAAGTGTATTTTTTTGTTTAATAAAGAATATATTTTTAATAAATGATTTCTTCTGTATAAATGAACTCATTTTATATTATTCCATCTTTCATGCCTTTGCATTATTAGTGCTTGTACATTGGGTGGACATTTTGTTGTACAAGTATAGCATAATAAGGAGGCACACTATACTGAGTCCTAAGTATTGAAATAAAGCAATTATTTTTAAAAATTTAATTATAAAAATCATAACACATTTTGAATAAATTGTAATATATGATAATCAGTAACACAGGTGTATTTTCAATTTTATATTTTATAAAATAATTAAAGCAATGTGTAATTTATTTTTATTCTATTTTTATTTATATTAATTAAAATCTTGATTTTCAAATTGAAAATATGTATTTGGTTCAATACTGATAACTGTTTCTACTAATCTCTCATGATTAATATTTGATATTTGCTAATTCAATTGTCATTTAAAAAATGCTATAAAAATTAACTATATTTTATTAAATTTTTTCTCTGATTTTAATTATATAAATCAACAGTTTAAAATCATTAATATTTTAAGGATAATATAAAGGAGAATTAGAATGTGATTAAGAACACTACGAAGTGTGAATAAAGTTTTATATACATTTATAAATATTGAAGTAATTCTTTAATGATTTATATGTGTTAATATGCTATGTTTGAATAGGATTTAATTTATTATTATACATTTTATATAATATATTTTTACATAATATAATCAAAATTAGTAATTCTTTTTGATTATGATTTTTGTTTCTCTAGAAGCTCAAAATTTTGATGTTATAAAATTTGCAACATATCGTACTGCCTCAAAGTTGAGATTTATACAGAAGAAAACCAATAGTATGTAACTAGCATTTCTTTTCATCCTAGTTATATAGTAAATCAATCTTAATGATGATTCATTACTAATTAAATTTATGTTTATTCATTTATAAAAGTATGCTCATAAAATATAAGAGTGTATATAAAAATGTTCTTAGTCAAATTGAATTCTTATAAATGCCTAAAAATTTTCCTCTAGTGCATTTGCTTGATATTTGGAATATTATTGAAGCTTTCCGTGAAAATGGATTAAATGCTTTGGATTCTCGTTTGGAATTAACAGTTCCTAGATTAGAGACTTTAATACATTCAATTTACTATCAGTTGAACAAAAGACTTCCAGTGTCACAGCAGATTGATGTAGAACACAGTAGTGCTGTTCTTGTGAATTGGCTTTTGGCAACTTATGATCCGTGAGTATTAAATATATACCTGTTAGAGGGTTATATTTTAAGAATTGAAAAGGAATTATTAGTGTAATAAATTAATTATTTACATATATTATGTAAGAGATATTTGATTATAATAAATTTGTTTTACATTTTTATAAAATTTTAATTGTGATTGTGTAATTTATTTGTACTTTTTTGACATCTAATATCTTAAGAATACATATTGTTAATGCACATTTCTTGCACATAAATATATATATTAAATTATTAACTTTCCAAGGAAACTGGAATATTAAGAAAAAGTAATTGTTAAAACTGATATTTTTTCTAATCGAAGAAAATACCAATAAAATTAGTTTAATTTGAAAATTTGAATGAAATGCATATTAGTTGCAGTTGGATTTTATCACATGAAAGAAAAACGTGAAATTTGTTATAAAGATTGTTTTTTTAAAATTATGCCTGCCAATGTCTTCTTCTCAGACATAAGGCATCTTGCTGTCCAGTATAATTTAGAAGTAGAGTTTGCAGGAGGAAGGATTCTAAAATAATCTTGTAAGCAAGCACGAAGAAGGGAGGAGCAATTAAAAAGATGTCCTCCAGTCATTTGCATAGTATCACAGAGAGGGCAGCGAAGAGAATCAGGACAGTTTTGAACAAATGGTGTTGCAGATAATCATGTCTGGTGATAATTCTAAAAAATGTCTTTTTTCTTCCATTGTATGGAGAAAAGAAAGTTGAACATGTCTCTGGCTGACAAATAAGCAGGCCCAAGATTTACCATCAGCCATCCCTGTAAAAGTATACATTAATTTTGTACCTGAGAAGAGTCTCTTTTTCTCATTTTTCTGGAGTTTACACACAAATAGGATATTTCTAATTTGCGACATTGCTAAAACAGTAAATATTTATTGACTGATGTAAAGATTTGACAACTGATGTATTTTGAATAATTTTAACTACAGTTTTTTTTAATTGTTTAAAATATTATATTAAGAAATATATTGAAAAATCACTGCTCATATTTATAGCTTGTTAAAACCATTTTGTAAAATTTTATCAACTGACAAGAGAATACATAGTAACTTTAGACTTCAAAACTCCAGAAGCAACACTTATGTTTGTTTTATAGACAGTTATTTCTCAATTATTAATTTATGAAGCATTAAATGTATATTGACACACAGTATTAAATGAATTAATAATGACCTTGCTGGTTATAAATTTAAAAGCAGCAAAAGTTCATGGTTCAAAAATTATTTTGACTTTCATTTACTGCCTCCCCTCAAGGAGTTTACCTTCTTTAGGTAAACATGGGTGTCACAATCCTGAGGTACCCTAGTGAACTATTCTCCTCTTTATTTTCTTCTCTCCTCTCCTCTTCTGCTTTTCCTTCCTCTTCTCCCTCATTGTGTTTGCCTTGTAAGAGGTTGGGGGCTCCCCTTGAGTAGCTATTGTCGCCCTGTTACTATTAGCTTCCCTTGGGGACTAAATCACCCGCGTGTTTGCCGTGCGTGGATACCCGTGTCCCTGGAAAGGAGGATCCTGATGATTGAGGCTCTCAGAGACCAACACATTACTTTGGCCTCTGCTTCAGGTAAACGGGAGGTGTGTTGTGGTCCTCAGCATACCATTCGGCTTCCATGGATCAAGCGATCATATATCTGCTGTGTGACTCGATAAGGGTGGAGGCCACGTCAGAGATATATTGAAAGCGTATAAGGTCTGGCTAGCACTGATGCAGTTATACTGCATCCCCTTGTTGGTCTCGGTGGTGGGTGGTGCAGTCGGGCCTTGAAGTAATTAACCTATTTCTATGGAATGTACTTCTAATTCTTTACTCCCTATGGAGCAACAAATGATACAGGATCAGAGATATTTTGTTCTTAAAAGAACTGAGGGCAATTTTGATAATGTTTCTCCTTTCTTAATTAATAAGAGTCTTATTGGTACAGTTGGAAATGTCAAAAATGTTCGCAAGATGAAATCTGGTGATCTCTTAGTTGAAGTCTTATCAATTGAACAGGCCAAAGCCACCCTAAAACTAAAATGCCTTGGTAATATAGATGTTCTAGTATCTCCTCACAGTAGGTTAAATTCTACACAGGGAGTAATTTCAGCAGATGATCTATTTAATGTTTCAGAGGAGGAAATTTTGAATAATCTCGTTGACCAAAAAGTACAACATGTGCAGCATATTACAATCAGGAGAGAGGACAAAATTATAAGAACTAAGCACCTTATACTCTCATTTGCTACTCCTATACTACCTCAATCTATTAAAGCTGGCTACCTAAATTGTAGTGTACGCTCCTACATTCCAAATCCATTACGTTGCTTTAAATGTCAGCGTTTTGGCCATGCAAAAACTACTTGTAGGGGACATTTGACTTGTGCTCGATGTGCATCTGTTGGACATGATAGTAGTGAATGTCAATTGCAAGAAAAATGTGTAAACTGCAGTGGTGAACATCCATCGTACTCCCGGTCATGCCCAACCTGGATATTAGAAAAAGAAATTATTACTGTGAAAATAAAACAAAACTTATCTTACCCTGAAGCCAGGCATACAATATCATCTCGTACCCCTAATCAAGGTATTAGCTATTCACAAGCAATTAAAAAAGTCATGAAATCTTGTAGTACTCAAACAGATTTCTTAAATTTTCCAAACTTATCCTCAAATATTCCTAGTATAAATGTCCCACCTATTCCAAAAGGAATTTCTCCACTGTCTTTTGCAAAATCTAAGTCTCCAAGATCCCTAAAATTAAAGAATGCAAAAGAAGGGCTCCATAAATCACATTTAAAGAGTAAAAGAACCTCAACTGCCTCTAAGACAGATATAAAAAACATAGACCCATCAGATGATGAAACATTCCTAAGTGGAGATTCATCTGAATCACAGATGGCTTGCTCCAATGCCGGAGCATTCAGCTTAGCTTAATGGGAACCTTCGTTTCTTGGAATTGTCGAGGTTTTCACACTCATATAGAAGATATAAAAACAATTATAAATCTCCATAATCCAGTCTGTTTTGCCATCCAAGAAACATTCTTGAAACCTCAGTACAGTTTAAAATTGTGTGGATATAATTGTGTGTGGAAAGATGTTAATCATGATTCAGTTTCTGGAGGCGTATGCATTCTTGTGTCTTGTAATATTCCTAGCACTATACAATCCCTTAACACTTCATTACAGGCTGTTGCAGTACGTATACACACAACATCTCTCATTACTATTTGTAGCCTTTACTTACCTCCCCATGCGATCATCCATGAAAGCGATTTAAACAGTTTGCTGGACCAACTACCTACATCCTTTATTTTACTTGGTGACTTCAGTGGTCATAACACCTTATGGGGTAGTGATAATTTGAATCCTCAGGGCAAGACAGTTGAACAGTTCATTTCTAATAACAATATCTGCCTTCTAAATTCCACGGAAATAACCTATTTCCATCAGCCATCAAGAACTTTTCACTCATTAGATTTAGCTATTTGCTCTCCATCAATTCTACCTTCATTAAATCTTAATGTTGATAAGGACTTATATAACAGTGATCATTTTCCTTTAATTATAAATCAAACTGGTATAAGCAGACCACAAGTCTTCCACTCCTCTTATTCTTATCGTGCAGACTGGTTTCTCTACACTCAATTAGCTGTGATTACTGACAGCATTATTAGAACTGATAATATCAATGATGCTGTGCAAAAAGTAACTGATACACTTCTAGATGCTGCCAAAAACACAATTCCTAAGCGCTCCCCAATTCCACGCAAATATCATAAACCATGGTGGAACCATGAGTGCCAAGTGTCATACAAAAAACAAAAAAAGTTGTGGACTGTTTTTCGCAGGTGCTCTACCATGGAAAACCTCATGGCTTTCAAAAAAGCTAAAGTTTTTGCTCGTCGAGTACGGAAAAATAGTCAAATAGAATCTTGGATTAGATATGTTTCCTCCATCACATCATCAACCTCCAGCAAAGAGTTGTGGAAAAAAGTTAAAACTTCCAGTGGCTTATATCGAGACTTCTCTATCCTAATACTATGCACAGGAGCTGACACAATTTCTTCTCAATATGATATTGCCAATCTTTTAGGTGAAACTTTTGCAAGAGTATCTAGTCCAGCCTCTTATGATCCTAAATTTCTCAGAACCAAAGAGCAAGCTGAAAAGAAACCTATAAAGTTTCATGAAAAAGCCATACATCCATATAATTGCAATTTCTCTTTGCTGGAACTACAGAGAGCCCTGTCTCAAACTAAAAATACTAGTCCGGGACCAGATGGTATCTCATATAAGATGCTTTGTCATCTTAATCATGAATCTTTAATAAATATTCTTTTTCTATTCAATAGAATATGGAATGAACATGTCTATCCCAATATTTGGAGCAAAGCAATTATTATTCCAATTCTTAAACCTGGGAAAGATCCAACTAATCCTCAAAACTATCGTCCATTTGCTCTCACAAGTTGCCTTGCGAAAACTTTGGAGCATATGGTCAATGCCTGTCTTGTTTATGTACTTGAAGACAATCAGTACATATCCCTTTATCAAAGTGGATTCCGGAAAGGTCGATCTACTCTGGACAATATTGCATACCTAGAAACACAAATTAGGAATGCTTTTGTACGGAGACATCACTTGGTGTCTATATTTTTTGACATAGAAAAAGCTTATGATAAGACATGGCGTTATGGAATTCTTCGAACTTTGTATAATTTTAATTTCAGAGGAAATTTACCCATTTTTATTCAGAGTTTTTTAAGTTCTCGCATTTTTAATGTCCGTATAGGATCTGTTTTATCTAATCCATTTATCCAATGTGAGGGGGTTCCTCAGGGAAGTGTCTTAAGTGTTACTGTTTTTAATATTTACATCAGCAACATTCTTCATGTATTGCAACCATCTGTCCATGGAACATTATATGTTGACGATCTCCAAATTTCTTGCCAAGGTTCCAACATGCGACTGATTGAACGGCAATTACAAACTGCTGTCAATAATATAGTTGCTTGGTGTAATGAAAAGGGGAATACTTTGTCCCCTTGTAAAAGCAATTGTATCCATTTTTGCAGAAAAACTGGGCTTCATCCGGATCCAGAAATTAAGATATCAAGTACAACTATTCCTGTAGTTAATCAGATATTATTTCTTGGACTTATATTTGATAAAAAGTTAACCTTCCTACCACATATCTTAGATTTGCGCAAAAGATGCGAAAAATCAATTAATATTCTGAAAGTTCTCTCTAACACCTCTTGGGGTGCAGATCGTCAAGCATTACTCTGAGTGTATCAGTCAGTTATTCTATCCCGAATTGACTATGGTAGCGTAGTTTATGGATCAGCCAGATCATCAGTTTTGCGCAAACTAGACCCTGTTCATCACTCAGCTTTACGAATCTGTTCTGGAGCATTCCGGACTTCTCCTGTCCAGAGCCTTTATGTAATTTGCAACCAGTTACCTCTAGATCTGAGGTGTAAAAAACTCTCTCTACATTATTATTTTAAAATGCTATCAGTATCACAACACCCTTTGAAATTGATGATTATTTGTCCCTCTTTAAGAAGGCTATATAATGCACGGCCACATAACATATTACCATTTTATGAGCGTACAAATTCATTCCTGTCTTCATCCGAGTTCCCTGATTTACATACTCAAATCACAGATGCTCTAAGATTTCCTCCTTGGAATATTCCTGTTGTCAATATAATCCAACCCTTTACTGGATACAATAAATCAGTTACATCTTCCCTTATTTTGCAACAAATGTTTTCACACATTCATTCTCATTATTCCTCCCATATCTCTGTATATACTGATGGCTCAAAATCAAGTGGTCATGTTGGTTGTGGTATTGTTGTTGGAAATACAGTTTACAGCTATAAACTGCATGCATCATATTCTGTGTATACAGCTGAAGCTGTTGCTATTAAACATGCTCTAGAAATAATACAATCTAGCTCTTTTCGAAAATACTGTATATATACAGATAGCATGAGTGTGCTCATGCAATTAGACAATTTTAAAGATAAATGTCATCCAATTATAGTGGAAATATTGGATATTTTAAATATATTGAAGAATAAAGGATTTGACATCTTGTTTTGTTGGGTTCCAAGTCATGTTGGCATAGCTGGGAATGAACTTGCAGATAATGCTGCTAAAAAATGCCTCTGACATTTTGCATAAAGCATTAGCATTTTTTGACATTAAACAAATTATCAAAGATTTCATTTCCTCCCACTGGCAAAAAACATGGGATTTGCAGAAGAACAATAAATTATATAGTATATCCTCCCACATTCTTCCATTCCCAGTTGTTCCGATGCGAAGAGTAGATGTAAAACTCACACGGCTTCGTATTGGACATACTAGATTTACACACAAGCACTTATTCTTGTCTTGTAGTGCTCCAGTTTGTGGCATGTGTAATGTACCATATACAGTACATCACATTTTAATTGTCTGTCCTAATTTCAATGATTTACGCCTAGTGTTTTTTAATACCACAAATTTAATTTTATCAGACTTGCTTGGGTTTATACCACATAGAAATTTGCTTGCATTTTTACGTGCAACAGGTTTCTTGAATTCTATTTAAGATTTTTAGCCAAAATCTTTTACAAATGCTTTTCTTGAACTTTTAATACATTCCTTTGTATACATCTGACTATTATTTTAACACAGAATTTTTATCTACAGTTTTAAATATTGTATGGTGCAGAAATGTCCAATATTGGACCTTGCGTCAGTAAACCTCACAAAATCAATCATTTATTGTCTACCATAGAGTCTAATGCCAATGACATTGCAGCCTTCTTCCTTTACTAATTATATTATTAATAATGTTTCAATATTATTAATAAATAGTTTTCTAGTATAATATTAATCAAAAATATTTATTTCTTTAAAAATTTTCTCCTTTTTTCTTTTTATGGCCATACTCTTTTCTTGAGAAGTTATAAAAAATTTTGTATAGAATTATGCACTTTACAAATCTGAAAGTCTGGATTTTTTTATGGATATATGTGTGTTACTTAAATTGCTAATCTTATTTTTATCGAATTATTTTACTCAAAGCTAGAGAAATTCTGTTGCTTTGTGAATTTTTTTCCTCAAATTGTTGCAAACAATTTGAATGTTTGATTTGTACTTCAAGTATGAATGCTGAATGGTGATTATTATAGTTTAGATGCATGTTTTTATGTTGAAGACATATCAGGAGTATGTTGCTGCTCGGTCTATTAATCTTATTAAATAAGCCTTTTCAGCTTTCTATTCAATAAATCAGGAGTTTGATTCATACTTTAAATAGTATTTTTTGGTGTAGATAAAAATTTTCAATAAACTGTAGCATACAATGTTCTGCCACTAAAATAATACTAAAAGTAAATTTATAGTTCCTTTTGTACTGCATAAAAATGTAAAAAAGATAGAAACCAACCTGGCTTATGCCGGTTTAAACTCAAATCATGTAATTTATTAAAGGTCAAACAGACCTACTAATTAATGATGACTGTATCCTGTAGGGAAATCAGTTCAACATCAAGGTCACAAACTCTTATATTTAAATAAGAATAACGCTGTCAAAATCAAATATGGATTATGTGTTATAAAAGTATTGAATTTTGTTGTGTATATTATATGCCCCCACAGATAATCTGATTAAAAAACATTCCTCACCAGAAAAACTTACAATTAAGTTTTGAAAGAAATGCCATTTATATTTTATAAAATAAATAATAGATGGCTTCACGATTTGGCTGACTTATTTCAGCTATAATAATTTTTGCCCAGCTATGTTCAGTAATGAATTTGATTCCTCAGAAAGATTACATTTGCTAGTTGGCTATTGTCATTTCACATTTTGTCTTGAACTGAGTTGTTTTGTTCTGAAAATATTCTAGTTTATATATTGTTATGTAGAAGTGAAAGCATATAAGTTACATAGCATATTTTAAACTAAAAGCTATAGAGGAAACAAATAAAAAATAGTGACAAATATGTTAATGTGATGTGGTAAACAAAGCATGGCCAGTACAAAAGAAAAAATGTATCCAATGCACAGTATGAAAGTAATCCAATTTCTTTTATCTAATTATAAATAAAGTATATTTTATTTTTAAATTGTGTGTAACCTTGTTTTTAAAGTTATTAAAAATTAGTTAATTAATGTTTTACAAGAGTCTTGAAATTATTGCTTTTGATGATTGACCAGGTTCTTTCATCTCAGTTTATCACATTTTGCAATGATGTGAATCCAAATAGGATCAAACCAGATGTTTCTCATTATAAATGTTTTTTTCTGTATAATTTATTGTACTTTTAACCATACCGTGTATTTTTTATTTTGTGTGACATTTATCAGCTATATATATTTTTAATTATTTGGTGAAAAAGTTGTCGCTGATTATATGCTTGTGTGGATTATGCAACGTTTTATTTTCTTTTACTCAAGAAAAGATGTTAAGGATAATACATCATTGCATACAGGAAAACATGGTTATCTGCATGTACAAAATGTGATTGTAGAGTGCATAAATCAAACTTCATCTGATTATTTGGTAATAGTAAGCTTTCTACTAAATCATCTTTTAAGATCTGCCAAAATTTTGGACTTTTGTGACAACTTAAAATAGTAAAATAAAGATTAAAATCAGCTATTCTTATTTTTTGTTGCTTATGATCCATAAATCAATGACATAATTATTAATATTGTATTTATTATTATCATTAATATTATATTTTGATTTATTTAAGAAGATTTTTGTGAGGCTTTTGAAATGCTTGATTGAAAATTTTTCTTTCAAAAATTTATTAGTTTCTTAAATTCAACTTTAAATGATAAATATACATGATATTTCATCTTACATATCAGATTCATTGAGTTGCAGAGTGTTATCAGGTTGGGCGCATTTGATAATTCAGGAAATATTTCAATTTCAAAATCTCTGCACCAATTTGATTTTTTTTTGTATAAAATTTTTAATTACCCTTAGATGTAAAGCACTTTAAGCTGTCATAAATATGCTTTTAGCTGTTCATTTTTTGAAAACTTCACTAATTTATTAATTTGTGATTGCTGTTAATATAATACTAAAATAATTTAATTAAATATTCTCCGTTTTTAATTGTTAAAAAATATTTTAATTTTGATTAACTATGTAAACATTTTATTACTTATGTATTATATTTATTTTTCTTAATTTTTTATTTGTTACATTTTTTCTTTTAGGGATGAAACAGGAAAAGTTAGGGTCTTTTCTGTAAAAATAGCTCTTGCTATTATATGCGCTGGAAAAATTACTGATAAGTTGAGATGTAAGTAGAAAATAAATGAAAATATTTCTATTGTAGGTTACTTTTTAAACTAAAATTTCTTATTAATTTCAAGAGGTTGGTGTTTATGGAAAAATTGTTTTAATGTGAATTTTGCTGTTTTATTAATGAAACTATTATAACTGTTAATCCCAGTAATTGTGTAATAAGTTAAAAAAAATATATTAAAATAATAGAACATAAGTATGCTGGATATTTTTGAATCAAATATATTTGTTTATTAATTTTAT
This sequence comes from Latrodectus hesperus, assembly GCA_037975125.1. NCBI lineage: Eukaryota > Metazoa > Arthropoda > Arachnida > Araneae > Theridiidae > Latrodectus > Latrodectus hesperus. The sequence goes on from CM075850.1 coordinate 84,504,058, forward strand.
CTACTCTATTGGTAAAATTAAATAAATAAAGCATTTTCATCCTTTACTTTTAGTATTAATTTTTTTAATATTTCGTTACTTTGAATTCTTTTTATACAATTAAATTTTCATTATAATTAGAATGAAAAAAAACCAATTAAATTCTATTAATAATCTTATAAATCTAAATTTTTCCAAAATATTTTTAGCAGTAAATAAGGATTATATGTATATTGCCAATAATCTATCTATCTTATCTCTCTCTCTCTCTCTCTCTCTCTCTCTATATATATATATATATATATATATATATATATATATATGTAATTATTAATATAAAATAATATTTTTAATTATATGCTCTTTTTAGAATTCTCTATTTTCATGGTAGTTAATTATTTGAAGTGATAGTTAATTATTTTTATACACTATAAATAAACTGCGTACAATTATATAAATATATAATATAAATTAATATAAATATTTATTTCAGATATATTTTCATTAATATCTGATGTCAATGGCAACATGGTTTTCAGTAAGTTTGCTGATTTCTTAAAAGAAGCCATGGGTTTGCCATGTTCTGTTTATGAATCACCTTCTTTTTTTTATACTGATAGCTTACCTCGAACTATTTTTGATGGAGTAAGTGTAAATTAATTCAATTATTCTCTTTTTCATAATATTGATTTGTGTAGAGCAAATTTGTCCTGGAATTATTTTCATTTTTAAGTTGCATATCTTGCTTACATTTAATTTCTTTGCTGTTTTGTTATTCATTTTTAATCCTGCTTCAAATATTTTCTTTATTCTTATTGGAGCTTGTTTTTCCCCATTATAGGTCATTTTTGAGACTATTTGTTAAAAGTGTGTAGTAGACCTATTATTTCTTTGTGTAAGTAAATGTTAATTTTTTGTTTTTATCATTTTTGCTTTACTTTAATTCAGAATTTTTATTATTTCTATTTTATGTAACATTGTTTTGTTAAGTGATAATTTCTTTGTAGTGCTATTATTGTTTTTCATTTTAATAAAATATTCGGAAACATGGTCTCCAGATTTCAATAATAATATTATTTTAAAATGTTAGGAAGATGTCTTAAAATATATTTCATTCTGAAATTGTTTTTATAAATATGAATTTTATTTTTCAGATTAAGAGTAATTTCAATGTAAGCTGTTTTTGAAATAAATGTTTATAGCCTGAAAATTTTCAAAACTAGAGATGTAAAATTTAAAATATTGAAGTATTTAAAATATTTTTAACAAGTTTTTATCTCTTTCACAGTTCAGAAACATATTTCAATGAAATTCATTCATTAATCTATAAAAATGTTAAAGTTATTTTTCCTATATTTTTTCAGTAATTATTATTAAAAATATTTATTTAAAGAAAAGATCTTTCTAATTATTTTTATACTTTGTAAATACATATTATGATATTATCTAAAATAGCAAAAGAGGTTTTTATTTTAGCTATATGTGATGCTAGAGGTATAAATGTGGCGCAGCTTGTCCTTTTTGGACCTTGCACCAGAAAACCCAAGTAACCAACTAGAGGTATAAATGAATATTTTGATATTTATGAAAATCTAGAAAATTTACAATTGTCAAGGAAAATGCTATTCAGTAATGATTGTTTTAAAAAATCAGATATAAGTTATACCAAGATCTGCTATAGACTTGGATTGTATAATTGAGTTTGGGTTTTGTCTTATTTTGATTATACTTTTGAGGAAGCACTGTATTTATGTACAATCTCTCTGGGATCTTCACATTGCAAAATCACTGTTTCATTGCTTCAGCACCCTATTTTGCTTTCATAATATAAATATTTAAAAAAAAAAAAAAAAACCCATACAAGATTTTTGTGCTTTTTTTTATTTTTGAAAAATATTATAATTGAACAGCTACAAGTCATAAAGAATAAAGATAATTATATATATTTCTGAGAGAAATTTTAAAATTAATTTTTAAGTTTCTCCTTTGTATTCATCTCATTTTTCTTTGGAATTTATCTGATATTTTGATTTTTAAGACATACTGGTTATTGTAGTTGCATTGTGGTTATCAATTAAATGGTGTATTAATGGATTTTTTTATTTTGGTTTTAATCGGCAATACATTAAAAATGTACTGAATCAAACTTTTAGAATTGTTGAACCATATAAAGACTTACATAAAATTAATGTGAAATTTTTATAGAAATCCATTTACTGATTTAAAATTCTAAGGTTGCATGTCACATCATTTTAAACATTTTTGTAATTTTTATAGGAAATTTTTTTAACAAACAGTTGAAGAGATAGCCATTCACTATGATTGCAATAGATATTTTGTCCATTACTTAAAAATATCAAAAAGATGCTTAACATAAGGAAAGAAAAAAATAATTTTGAAATCTTTCTAAGAATATTTTCTCTTTTATTCTCCTTTTAAATTTTTCTTAAACCATTTCTTTGGCTTTTTTGCTTGCTTTAAGTATGTTATCATTTTTTCAAGTATTTTACCATGCTTTATTTATATATGCGTTCATTGTTTATTTCAGCAATCTACAATTACTGTAAATGATTTCTTAGATATTCTTCTATCAGATCCTGGACCTCAGTGTCTTATGTGGTTTCCATTAATTCATCGTATGGCAAGTGTAGAAAATGGTGAGATTTATTCTCAAAAATCATTAACTAAAATAAAGATGAAACTTGAATTTTTGATTTATGTAATCATAATAACTTTCCATTTATGTATGCTGAATAATGATACATATGGTAATAATTTTTTTGACTTTGCATAGTGAATACTCTAAGCTGATTGTTATAATAAATTTCTTTAGAACTAATTGCCTATTTCTCTTTAAAAAAAGATTTATCATACATAATCTGATAAATCTTTTTTTAACCTATTTGTACATCACAAGAGGAATTCTCATGCATGTACTTAATCAATAAAGAATGCAAAAAAATAAATAAATAAATAATAATAGTTTGGATGAAATTTAAGCTTCTGGTCCAAAATACTAGTTTATGGTGAACTCAAATATATAATTAACTTATGCAATTTGATATGTTAAGAATATTTTAATATCTATAAAAATTATTCTAAAGCTTTTTATTATCCACAGCATATTGCATTTAACCCATTTGCATTCATTCATTCTATGAAAGAAAATGAATGTAAAATTCTCTTACTTGTAATCTGTAAATTGAAAAAAAAGTTAAGTGAAGAAAATCACATTAATCTAAGAATTTTATTTATACTATATAATATATATAGTATTATATATATGCATAGTTGCAACTTACCAAAAGAAAAATATAATCTTATATACCAGATAAAAATTTTTCCAAGTAGAAAAACTTTATATCTCAGTAAATTTACTTTTTCATTATCATTAAATTAAGCTTTAAAATTTAATCTTACTTAGAGCATCAAACTTAACTTGGATTTTAAGTATTCCAAGAATCAACCATGCTTTAATCTTTTTTAGGACTTCATTGTAAAAGATGAAATGAACATGTATATAAATTAAAAAAATAGTAGTATGAATATTCATTTTAAATTACATAAACTATTTTCAATCTTGCTTTTGACTTCATTTAGTGAATTACATCCTCATAACTGAACATAAAAGTTTAATGCATAAGAATTTGTGGATGAAATATTGAATAATAACACTGTCTCTTACAATAACTTTCTCTTAAGCACAGAATTGTAAATTAATGAATATGAAGGTACAGCAGTAGTCTTATATGTTGAAATTTTTTAGACTCATTTTTTTAAAACATTTAATTATTTTCAGCAGTTAATTTTTACCTTTTAAAATAAATTCATAGATTCATATGATTAATAAAATAAATTAAAACATTTTTATTTAAGTGTCCAGTATTTAGTTTTCACTGGGTAAGCTCAACACTTTAATAAATATATATTTTTGAGTAAGGAATTAAATATACCGATTTGTTTCAACTGTCAGTATGTGTAGCTTTAATAATATATGCTTAAATTGTCTTGCATATAAATTTTTTATTTTAACTACAAAATAAAAGTGTGTATATGCCTTAATTTATATTTTACATTAATCTATCAATGAATCAAATCATTAATTTCATTCTTACAAAGATTTATTTTTTGTTAATTTTATTCTATTTAATCTTCCCTGAGAAGAATTTAAGACATTGTCAGTCAATTATGTATTTAAATAATTTTCTTGATTACTTATTTGACACATTCAATAATAATAATGATGACTATTCATGATTAGCTTTTTATTCAGCTAAGTATGATGTTCATTATAATAGAAGAGGTTTTACTTATTTTTCAGTTTAAATATTATTCTTAATAGAGTCGATATTTATGTTTATTATAATACTTTTTACTTATTGAGATTTGTTGAGTTACATATATCAGATATTTAAAAAATATACTTGGGATTAAAAGTAAAAATAGATGAATTAAAATTGTCTAAATATAAGAATAAATAATGATAAAGTCCTTCAATCTTTACATATTGCTTACATATATATATATCTTTATTTGTAAAAAGGCACAATTATGGTGATATGGCAATAAAGGTTTATTTTTTTATGATGAACTAATTAATTATTGAATTTATTGACAATCGAGTTTTTTAATTCCTGGCTATGAAATTCAGTTCTTATTCTACAAATGTTGAATTGAAGATGCATGATTTCAACTGAATATAGAGTATATTAACATTAAGTAAGAAAAATTCTAAACTAATTTATAAGTTTCCCTTATAATCTTGTTGTTAAAATAAGTATCCTCAATTAATTTTGTAAAAAATTGCTTATTTCCCAAAGACTGACTTATTTCCATTTAATTCTACTAGTAAAGCTTTAAATATGTAAGTTTATAACATCAGACTTAGGCTACTATATATAATATAATATTAAATTTGATTATAAAAGGGCACTAATAAAGTTTTTGCTGTGTTTGATAATTAGAAAAATGAAAGATTTATTGTGTATTTTGTTGTTAGTCTTCAAAGTAATCCTATGTATATCTCTATTGCCTTCTGTTAGCATGCTTGTTGTTGTGCAACTCCCTTATGGTAAAACTTTAGGCTAAAAGAAGTCTGAGTTCTTGGCATAAGTCTTCATTGAATTGAATCTCCTGACCTTAATTTTTATAGCCAATGCCTTGGAGTATTATTTTTCGTATTATTTCCAAACCCTTGACATATTCACCAGCTTAATACAGTTACTTATAAGTATACTTTGAAGTCATAAGGCAAACAAGCTCTTCAGATATTTGGATTTGTTGTCACTATACGAATTACAATTGATGAAAGTGCATGATGACCTGTTTTATAAAGATTGACTATTCTTGACTAAAATGTTTTTTTAAATCATGTGATGCATCAATTCTTATTCCTATTCTCATTTTATTCAAAGGCAAGAACTTTATTAGTTTTATTAGTTAGTTACCTAGTAGTTAAGTTTCATTTAAAGCATTTTGAGAATTATTTTAATTTCATTTATTTTCTTCTGCAAGTATTGAAATTTTCAAAGGAAAGTAATTTTCTGTTCAAAAATTATTCAATTATTTCTTTATAGAAACCATATAAAGGTGTAAAAACCTAAAAGAATAATTGTAAAAATGATCTAAGAATTGTAAAACAGTACATTTAAAGAAAGAACTTTTCTTAATATTAATATAATAATCTTATTTGCAGCTATTTTTATATCTTTATGTTTTGATGGAAATAGTTAATTTGTTTTAAAATTTTCATAATTGGCATATATTGATTAAATATCTTTTAATAAAATTATTATATGTTAATTTTAAATTTTTCTGTGCAATTTTGTTTTATTTCTCTTTTGAAAATTTTCTTTGTTTTTTGAAAAAATTTTTTTGCTTAAATTTTCTTATATTTCTTATAAATTTTAAAATTTGTAATATTTCTAGTGCTCCATACTGTTCAGTGTGAAGGTTGTAATAAGGAATCATTTGTGGGTTTCCGATATAAATGCCAACGATGTTATAATTATCAGTTGTGTCAAGATTGTTTTTGGAGATGTAGGGTTTCTGGAAATCATACAAATCAACATGAAATGAAGGAATACACTAGTTATGTAAGTTTATTTTGTTGCACAACTATACCATTTATTAATGAAATAATTAACTATTAAAGTACCTAAATGTTTTCACACAGATATCGTTTTTCTTCTTTTTTTTCTTAACATGGCTTTATTTTATTTTTTTCAAAAGAGAAAATTAAAAGTAGACAACTTTTAATGACAGCATAATTTTTCAATGATGATCAAAATATTTGAAATTATTAATTAAGTAGAATTGAATGGAAAAAAATTGAAACTCATGAAAACTAATTTATTATAATTAATTCCAAATAATATGCCCTCAACTTGTCTAGTGGTCAGCGGGCCTGACTACAGATAAGGAGGTCCTGGATTTGAATCCTGGTTCGGGCATGGATGTACTTTCTCTCTCTATCTATCCTGTCTTTGTCCTTTCCTTGTATGAATGAGGTGTGAATGGTTGCCTACCCTATAAACGGGTCCCTATGGCATGTGTATACTGAGGAAGTCAGACTTCACACCAAAATATGGTTCAGTTGGAAAAGTGGAGCAGCGCACCCCATGTTGCCAGCCTAGCTGGCACACGACAATGAATGAATGAATGAATTCCAAATATATTTCTTATATTTTAATAGTATTGCTTTAATTTTTTTTATTTATAAATATATTAGTTTAATTTGTAAACATTTTCTGAAAGTAAAAATTTTATCTGCTCAAGAACGATTGAAAATGAAATTACTTATTTGTAGTCTAGTGTTATGTAGTACCTTTTATGATAGTATATTTATTCTTCATTTTCTTTTGCAAAGTTATATTTTTAAGTTTTAAACTCATTAAAATGAAGCAAATAACTTGTGTCATTGTGTTAAATGTATTATTCCAATTCGATATAAAATGGATTAACAAGAATCCTGATAATTTTTATATGTGTTATTTCTTGTTAAGATACATATTTTCAGTCAACTTAATTATCTTGTTGGAATGAACTGAAACAAAGTTCAGTTAAGTATGATTTTAAATAAAAAGATGGTATTAATTTCAGAAAACACCTAGCAAACAATTGGGGCACTCTTTGAAAAAATCAGTTCTTTGTATTCCTGACAAACCTTCTAATATGGATTCTTACTATCAAGACGACATGGCACGCAATACCAAACCCCACCAAGCTCTGTGAGTTTATGGTTTTTATTTGCAGTGAAAGAAAAATTATAAAGTTTGATTTATTGTTATTTTTTACATAAAGCTGCTCATATTTATTATTCATTGAATGAACTTGATTTTCCAGTGTAAAGATACTTCATCAGATTAAATTGTAACAAATTTTTACTTTGCTAATCGCAGGTTATTATTTTTAAATTATGAAACTTTTTTTTTAAAGTATTTTGTGTGCTTATAGAATTAGCTACTTTAACAATTTATTAATAAGCAATCAATAATCTAATAAATGATGTTTATTTAAACTTTTTATTATAGTTTTTACTTAAAAATGATTTTCAAGGAATTTTTACTTTCAAGGAAATATTTTTTTTAACTGGAGTACATTAACATTATTGCTTTTTAACTTATTGATAATTTTAAAATAAATATCATCAATAGTATTAATAATTTATATTTGTAATATTTGTATTTTGATGGCAATCACAGTCTTTCAAAATGAAAGGAAATTTATTTATATTGCTTATAAATTCAAATAGCAAATATGCATCAAGATATCATTTTACATTTTATTAGTGAATTTTAATGTAATTTTGAAGGGTATTTTTTTGTGTACATATATATATATATATATATATATATATATATATATATATATATATACACACACACACATACATGCATGCATTTTGAAATGTGTATTTATTATTTTCTACACATTAACAATTAATGGTGAATATTTAGGTATTTTATTTATGAATTTAATATAATTTTGGATGATACTTTATAAATATGTGTGTGTATTATATAGATATATATATATATATAAGCTCAGTATTTTAAGTTTTTATAAAATTTTAACAAAAGTTATGTGTACAAAATTAAAACTGTTAGTGATTACCATCTAAATATGATATCTTATAATTCTTATCTGTGATACAAGTAATTAAATTCTGTTTGTAATTACATTCTAAACAGTTCACTAAATTCTATATATAAATCAACCAAAATTCTATTATGAGAGAAATCATTCTTAAAACATGTTTAATGATTTTTTAAATTCCATTATGCTCAATTTATTTACTAAAATCATAATTTTACGATTAGTGCTCTTGATTTCTTTATGTTTTAGGAAAATCCTTATCGTAGTTAAAAAAACTACAAAAAATAAAACTGATATGGTTATGACTGAGCAAATATTGATTGATCTTTTTTCCATTTATCACTGTTTCCCAATTTTTGAAGATAATGTGTGAAGTAATGGATAAAATTAATAAATTTTAGTTATGCTTTTATATTTTAAATTTGCATTCTCATTAATATTTTTAGTTTAAAAAATAATAAATAAATACATGCATTTTTATAATGAATTTAAATAAATATAATTATTTAAAAATATTAATACATCATCTATATTTAATTCTTAATAATTGTACTTTAGATCAGCTCCAGCAACGAATACATACAATAGCTCAGTTGATGCCTTAAATTCTAGTTACCAAGGAAAAAGTGCTTTGAAAAAGTAAGTATTAGAGTAGTAAAGTATGTGTATTAAATTCTCAAGTGAATTTCTTAAAACAGGAGTAAAAATTTCAACAAATATTTTCTTAGTTCTCAGAGGAGATCTAGTGAAGAATTTTACCCAAAAGATGAAGAAAAGGCTTTAATTTCAAGTTATAATAACCATCATCATCATTATTCTAATAGAAGGGTAAATTATTTTCTAATTTGTTTACAAACTTCATCAATTGCATCAAATATTTTTAAAATACACTTCCGGAAATTGTACTTTCATTTTACTCCAATTATTTATTTAGGGTAGATATTCATCTGAACTTAATCTGCCTTCAGATACTGCCAGGCAGAGGGAACTTATTGCAAAGTTAGAAGCTAAGAACAGGTGAATAATACTTTGATATGTGATTTAATGTAATCTTTTCTTGCAACTTTTACACAGGGGTCATTGGATCATTGGTTAAGAAAAATTTATATACTTCTAATGTGTAAAAGTAATACATTTTTTGAATAAGATATGATTAAAATTTGCATATATATATATATATATATATATATATATATATATATATATATATATATATATATATATATATATATATATAGTGTGTGTGTGTGTGTGTTTATATATATGTTTAAATGATCTTTAAATTTAGTACAGAAAATAGAATTAATAAAAATAAAATGAAAAAACTAGAAATTTAAAAGGAAAATTCCATTTTTAATTAGAGGTTAAGATGTTGTAGAAACATTTTGATGCTCATCAGCTCCAGCAACAAATGCAGACAACAGCTCAGTTGATGCCTTAAATTCCAGTTACAAATATGTTCTAAGGGAATTAAATACATACTCTCTATGTGATCTATTCTTGTAAAAGCTTAAAAAAGTTCTAAAAAATAGTAAAACTTTAATTGTAAAAAATCGCCAGAAAATTAGCAAAAGTGTAGATTACTCGTAAGTAAAATGCATTTTCTTATGTAAATTTATCGATAATAGTTAATTTAATATTTATCAATTTGATTAATTTAAATTATTACAATCTATCTATTATATAATTTACTATTCTTGTGTGTGGATTTACTTCAAAATAAAGAAATAATTATGAAAAATTTATTTATCTATTGAGTTATTTGCTGATTAGCTTTAATAGTTTTTTATTATTTTTGGCTCATAATTTTTTTATCAATTAAGTCATCATCATTTAAGTATTTAATTCTTTCAACTTGAAGTGAATTGAAGTATTGAAGTGAATTGTAATGTCTAAAAATCAAATAACAGCAGCAAAAGTGATCACAATACTGAATCAACATCTAGTTTCTCCAGGGTCAATTATAGTTAAAAGGTACCTTCATAAACAGAACATTTATAGCAGAGCAGCAATTCTCAAGTCACAGATGTTAATGTTCAACATTTTCCTCAATGGTGTCATACTCACAAAACTAAGTCGATAGATAAATAGAAAGTAATGAGGTCTGAAGAATCATTTTTTAAAATTTTCTCATACTACAGGTCAGATTTATGTTTGGAGGAACCTTTATAAGCATATGATCATATTTGTCTCTTTCCAATTGTCAGACATAGAGGTGGTACTGTCATGATATGGGTAGCCACATTATGGTTTTCTACTGGACCAACTTTAAACCTGAAGGGAGGGTCATTGAGGAGAAGTTTGGAAAAATTTTAGCTGATCAAGCATATCCAATGATACAAATATTGTTTCCTGGAGGAGATAGAATTTTCCATGATGATAATTCACCTATACATGCAGCAGGATTTGTTCAATAATGGTGTGATGAACATAAGGATGAAATAATTAATCTACCTTGGCCCACACAGTTACTCGACTTCAATATAGTTAAACTGTTATGGTCTATTTTTGAAGTCTTCAGTGTCTTTAAAACCAATACTGTATTCCATTAAACACTATTTAGGATTTCTATAAATTTATTTATTCCTAAGCAAATCCAAGCTCTTACATTTCAAAGGCAGTCCTATACCATACTAATGAATGATTCTTTATAAATCTAGGATATTTCCATTTTGATAACTATTTGTTTATGTATGCGTATGTAATATGTGAATGTGTATGTATATATTCTTTAATTGCTATTAAAATATGCAGTCACCATGTATTAATATATTTTAAATAATAAAATTTAAATAATTTAATTAATTTTTTCTATTTTAAAATTGATATATTGACTGATGAACACAAGTTTATGAAAGTATTCTGTTTAGTTTTTTATATACTTAATTATTTGTAATAAATAAAGTAACTTTATTTTATGTACTAATTAAAATAATTTTATTTCCATATACTGAGAAATTTTAATTAAGACAAATACCCATGTTAAAACTTTACATTGGTAGAAAAGCTTATTGGTGACTAATAATAGTTTTTTAATACTTTTGTGATTAAATAAACTAATAACATTTTGATATCATGATAATATATGAAGTAAAAACATCTGATAGAATTCATATGTTAATAATTTATTAAGTAACTAAATTTTTAGTTTAATTACAAGTGATAAAAGGGATATTTTAAAATAATTTTACACATTCTCTCTTTATGTTTTTCACTTTATTGCCCTTTAATTATTTAATAAAAGATATATATAAATGAAGTGAACTCTATTTTGAAATTTCTGTGACTCAATCAAATTGACTTAAAAAATTTTATTTTTTATTAATAAGCTATATCATCATTTTATTAGATGAAAATAATGGACATTTTTAATGTAAACTGTCTCTCTTTGACTACAGTTGCAAAATGTATGTATGTTTATATCTTCTGTACACTCTTTTATTAGAAAGTCTTGTAGAAGACAAGTATTGTTATAAAATTGAAAAATAAATTGTAATTTACAGTTCATTTAATTGTATGGGTTCATTTCCTTATAAAATAAAAAAATTTAAATAAATTTCAAAATAAAAAATTTAATTTTGTTTGAGATTATGTGAATTAAATTTAGTTATTAAAAATCTTAAACTAATCTAAGAATGTGAGAAAAATCTCATATTTTAATAAAACGATTAAAAAAATTTGATAATAGGGAAATCATGCGAGAAATCATACGATTAAGAAAACAGCAGGATGAAGAAGATGAAGCCCTAAGATCTGATAGGAAACCTACTCTTCTTACTGAACTGCGTGCTCTTCGAATGCGAAAAGCAGACTTGGAGCGTCATTTATCTAGTCTACAAGAAAGTCGTAGAGACCTTGTTTTGCAGTTAGAAGTACTCATGAGAATGTTGAAGGTACATTCTATGATACATTTGCAAATTTAAATGAGATTTTATTTTTATGTTATGCATATAACAGAAACTTTTAAATTATATTTTCTGTTCTCAATTTATGATTTTAATTTCTAAAGTACTTTGTTTCAGATAGCTATGAGAAACTTTTGCTGATTATTTATTACTAGCCCAGTTTTAATATTTAGGAGAATAAATATATATCTTTCTATAGAATTTGACATCAGAGATATTGGATTAACCATCAGAGTTTATAAAATTTATAGCAGCAATAGGTAGAGTACATAATTAATCCCCTTCTAAATAAATTCTTATATTTTGGAAAGCATTGCTCTCATCTTTAATAATAATATTATATTAATATTGAAATTGACTAGTTCAAGTTCACATAAGAGAGAGAGCTGGACTAATTGAAAACAGATTATATAGAGCTAACTGGTGTTATCATGCATATGGCATTGCATGGGGGTAAGGTTAAATTAAGGCTGTTGTAAAGCACTTTAATCTCCATTGCATAAATTACTTTTCAGAAGAATTTTTCGTAAATAATGGGGTTGTATTCATGTACTGCAAGGGAGGAAACCTTAAAAACTTCTAAGCACCTACCATGACAGACATGCACGTGAAAAGCTCAATATCTATCTTCCATTCAATAATTGCTGAATGGAAGATAGATGGAAGATAGATCTATCTTCCATTCAATAATTGCTGTGTCAATCTTACCCCAAACTATTCTCTTTGAAAAGCACTACCCTATTACTAGGCCACAATGAACTATAGATGTTATTGTGGCCTAAAGAATTTATTGATTATTAGTCTCTAAGACAAAAACAAATCTATACAACTGTTATCATACTGTACGGCTCTGAATGCTGGCCATTGATAAAAAGAAATAAAAGACTTCTTATCTTGAGTATATTTCTTCATTAATCTTATAGATTTACTAATCCAGTTAGTAGAATTGATCTCATTTGATCCTCTTGGACATAATCAGTAGCTGTCATTCTGAGAGGATCTATGCATGTTAAATATTTATAAGAACCAGTTGGCTTTTTACTTTTGTGATGGGCTCGGTAAGAGGTAATTTCAATTTTGTTACTTGACTGTAATTCAAACCTAGAGCCATTTAGAGCTAATAACCATTTATAATTGGCTTTGTTTGCAAATTCACTACACCTAGTTCTTACTTGTAACAGCTTAAAAGAAGGATAGTATTAAAAGTAGGATTAAATAAAAATATCAAATTATAAATTTCTATTTATCTATTGGATTTCTGCAGTTTACGTGTCTTAGCTTTATTTTTTAAACTTTGATTTTTTAAAATTTTAAATAAATTTTGGCTTAGTCAAAAATAGAACTATTTATTGAGGTAGAATTGATAACATTACTTGAAACTGTTTCCTTCAAGTAATGGAAGAAGTAAACCAGAAAGTAAAGACATGCCTTCAGATTAAGAGAATAGTAAAATTAACTCCTGTGTGCAAACAATGACTTTTGAGTGAAAAACCAATTAATTATCAATAAAATAAATTGTAATGTGCACATTTTTCTGAGTGAATAAATTTGAGCATATATTTTTAAATTAATGTTTATTTATTTTAAGAAAACATTTTTCTCATCTTAAAAAATTGCTTTGTGCAAAATTTTAACTGACAAATGTATTTTTATATAATTTATGAATGTTTTCATGATATATTTCTGATAAATATGTATGCATTTCTTTTTAAAAAATCTGCTGAAGTTGGAAAAGTAAAGTTAATCATCTGTTAAAATAAAGCTAGAAAAAGAATATCAATATTTCACTTGCTTAAAATTTGTTCCAAAGAAACGATATTTAAAATACAAATACAACAGTAAAATGCCTTATGATAAAAAATTATGTTTTTTTTTTTTTTTTTTTTTTTTCCCTTAAAAATTGTGTTTTGGAGATAAGGATTTTTTTGAGATAATATTTTAAGGATACTTCAAAATTAAAGTTTTTCAGCCTGTTATTTGTTAACATTTTTTTAAATGTTCCCGTTTGATCTGTCTCAATATATTTAATATTTATAACTTATGTGACTAATTATTGACTAGTTATTTCTGACTTGTTACTTTGGAAAATTAATTTAACTGCAAAATGGATGTATTATTTTTTCTATCTTATTAGGATCATTCTCCATTGTCTTCACCAAACAGTTCACCTCTTTATCCCTTAAGTTCTTCCCCTATTCATTTGTACCCTTTATCCTCAATGAGTGCTCCAGCCACACCAGGCAGTGGATGCCCATATATTGACCCATTAATAGGACTTGGTGGGGATGTGCGCTTGGCTTTTGGTCAAGCTGCAAGTACTAGGAGCCTCCAAAATGATCTTCTGGTTGCAGCAGATTCTGTTACCAATGCCATGTCTTCTCTTGTCAGACAACTTAATATTGGTAAATAATTTCATGCTGTATTGAATTAATCATAGGCCATTTTTTTTATCTAAATTCAGAATTATAACAACTTTTTGTTTATATTTTCTTATACTATTTTAATTAAATAATTAGGAAATGAAATAATGTAATTAAAATTAACATAAATTAAAGTTGGAGGATTTAATTGTTAAAAATTATTTTAAAATTTTGTCTTGTAAATTCATATTTTCTAAATTTATTACTAATGTACTTCTGATGATATGTTAATATAAAGTAAATTATCAGAATTAAGATCCAAATTACATTTTCTTGCATTCTAAAATGCTGTTCAAACTTTGAAAATGGATTTAATATGTTAAAACTTAGTTTTTTTAGAAATTATTAAAACAAATTGAAATGTTAATACTGCAAATTTATTTATGAAATATTAGAGTCTGTGTGCCACTGATGTCTGCTTCTTTTATGTAATAATTTTAATTTTGTTAGTGATATATAATCATATAAAACAAAAATTTTATATAGATAGTTTTAAGAATTTTTCTATAAAAATCTTTGAAATATTCTAAAAACAAAATTAACAAAGATGTATTTTTTTTCAAAGTGTTTAGGAAAATTACAAAGCATTTTTACTGTTTTAGTCACAATTTATTTATATCTATTTCCAATTATGATGATGGTTATTTTAATTTAGTTAAATTTTTTACCTGAGGCTGATTTTTAATTGGAAATATTTTTCTGCAGTATATGAGAGACATAAATTACTGATAAATCATAATTTAATATAAAAAATGAAATGGATGGAAATTAGCTTGAATATTTATTAATTTTATGATATGCAACCTCCTAAAAATTATGGAAATATATATCAATATTTTATTAAACAAATATCTTGCATTTAGTATGCTATATTTTTTAAATTGCAATCTTTTAAAATTATATATTGATGCATGTTTTAATTTTGCTGAAGTACATCATGAATCTGGGCTTTGTTATAAAAATTTAGTTTTGCTTTTATAATAAAAATTTTTATAATTTAATTTCAAATGAAAGGTGATCCCATTAAAATTTTTATTGTGTTTATTATTGATGAAGTGGGAAAAACTTAGTTTTTTTAGATATTTAAAAATATGGTCAAATGAGGATTAATGTTTTGTCTTATTTGGAGTATGAACTTTTTTAAGCTAGCTAATTTTATAAATATTATTGTTTAGATTGAAAAAGTTTATATATAATTGTTTATTAAAAAGTTTATAATCACTGAATTTTTTTAATGAAATGATTATTATCATAAATTGATTATCTCTTTATATAATAATTTTTATTAGGTTGTGATGAGGAGGAATTAGATTATCATGATGGAAATCCTTACATTGGTGGTATGTAATTATATTACTGTAAAAATGTTAGAATTTAACTGCTCGTATTGATTGTATGTAAATTTCTTTATGATGAATGTAACATTTATTTAATTTTTGCTTAATAAATTTAAAATTATTTTGCATTATTATTATTAATGACTATAAATATTATATTGATACTATATTTTACTGTGACAATATAGTCTCCTGATTAATGACAAATATGATGATATTTTTCTTTAATATTACCTTTGTTTCTCAGTTTTATTTAAGAGATCCAAATTTACAATTCTCTTAAGCTTTTTATTTTTACTTTAACACTCACATAGATTGAAAAAATATTATTTGTGTGAAATTTACTGAAAACTTATTAACAAATTTATAAAAATTTGAACATATTTATCTCACATACGTAAATACTTCAGTCTTTAATATCTCTAAAAAACAATGTGTTAAAGTTGATTTATTATTTTATTAATTTTTATATTTTAAATGTTTTCTTCAAATCTTGTATATCATTATGTAACTTTTTACAATTAAATAATTTTTCCCATAATTTATATATGCTTTTCATATCTAGTGTGTTGAATTATTTAAATGAAATAAATATGATAAAAATGTACAAGCTTAAGAAGAAATTAGTACATTATACACATGTAGCTTTAAAAAAATGTGATTATAAAATTTATTTTAAAATTATGTCAATTATTTATTATTTGTATTGTTTATTTTTAGGTGTGGATTCTGGTTTAAATGATGGTTATGGTAATGAAACATGGCCTTCTGTTGTGAATGGTATAGATTACCAGAATGGTTATCCCAATTCTTATATGTTGGATTCTACTGTAAGTTAACATTATGAGTTTAAAATACGCATAAAAAATTATTAATAAATAATTATTCATTTTTGTCTAAATCTTCATGCTTTTAATAAAATTGAGATTAAAACTAATTTCTAGGTATATAATATTTATAAAAGTGCAGAATTTTATCTGTAAGTTGCAAAACTATTTTCTGCATTTATTAAATTAGTTATTATTTTAAGTATTAATTGTAATGAAATAATACAAAATAATAATTTATGATAACTTTATATAATAAGTGTTTATGTATTAAAATATTAATTAAAATTTTCAATAATATGAACTTTTTTAACAATAAAAAATGTTTTAATCTTAATTTGAAGATTCAAAATGAACTGAAATATAAAAAGATGGAGTGCATTTTGTTGGATTCCTAGATACATTATTATGAAAATGTGTTTATAAATCCAAGTTGTATTTAACTTTTTCCTGATAAGCTGGTTTTCCTACAATTGCAAAGAAAATTGTAAGTATAGGTTGCTGCTTAAAAACTTTTATGTGTTGAAATAGATATAAAATTTATGGTTTATTTCAATTAAACGATGAAATTCTTTAATAAGTGGCCATTCTTTACACATTTGCTACTAAGCAAAAAGGAACAATTTATGTACATAGACCATCTTTCAAATACTATAAAATGGAATTATCATTGCTTGGAAGGCAATTGCCAAGGCAATTTCATTGCTTGGAAAATATTATAAATTGTGATCAAAACATGACCCATTGAAGACAAACATTTGTAGATATATTCAAAAGCAAAGATAGATAAAACCCTTTGTTTTACTCTGAAAAAAAGTCATTCTTACTGAAGAAATGTATTATCTTATTCTTATTTGCTACATTTTGTTTTGACAAATAAATTATTAAGTTAATCATAAGTTTGAAAAACAATCAAGTTTATCAAATGTGACTTGGTAAATTAAAATTTTTATGAAAAATCCATGGAATGATATCAGAAAAGATTTCCAATGCCATTCTAAATCAAATTACAAATTTAAAGAAACAGTTTTTATCAGGTTTGAATAACTATTATTCAGATATGAAGTCTGAAAATTATGAAAATTCTGCTCTAAAGAAAATGCCTTTGGTATGGTATTTTCTTTGATGGGATTAAGATATAATCTAATAAAATATTAAAATCAAAAAATAATTTTCTTTGCAATTGTGCTGTAAGTATCTTATATAGTCTTTAAAATTTTGTTTTGTCCATACCAAAATGCAAGCTAATTTAAAGAATACTGTAAAATTTAATTTTATGTTATTTTTTTATGAACCAGTAAATGAATATTGTTCAAAAACCAATTTAAAATTTGTATGCACCCATATAATAAACATTACCTTGAAGGCGAGGCTTAAAATTAATTCCAATACTATTGGTAAATAATATAATTTGCATTACTTTTCATTAATAGTGTATGCTCTAAATATTTTGAGTTAGAAAGTTGATATGTGTTATGAGTTAATATTTTGTTTTTATTAAATGTTTATTTGATGCTTAGGATATTTGTGATGATGAAAATCCTTTATCGCTTAATGAACCATATGCTCCCTTGGATGGAATAGAATGGGAAGATCAGAATGACATTTCCAGATGGGTTAATCGATGAATTAATATACTAGTAGTGATTCCTAAGATCCAATATATAATTTAATGTTTTACACTGTATTATCAGATTGTTTTATTTCTGCTGGATGTTTAAAGAAACAGCTTGTTTTGAATGTGAATAACATAACAGATTGTTACTTTTGACTATTGTTACTATATGGAGTGATTATACGATGTTTCATTGTGCCAAATATTAATTGAATTGCACATTTAACAATGTATACTTTTCATATTTTTTATAATGTGTAAAATATAAGTTTCCATAAGCATTAGGCTTTCCTTTGATATTTTATGCAACTGTGTAATGCATAGTATAAATATATAAAGCTAATATTCTTTTGTCATCTGTAACTCCTGCCAATAAATAAGTAAAAGTTGAGTGTATTTGTTGAATTTTAAATGAGATTATATTAATACTAAGCTGCAGCTTTCATATTGCAATTTAAAAGTGTAAATTTTTATTTTAACAAAAGTTGCAAAATGTTGTATATGAAGTATTCGATACTGTAGATAAATAAATTAAAAAATGCACTATATAAGTAGACTCTTGTTAAAGTTTACAAGAATATATGTATTAAACAGTAAATGCTATATATATATTATTTATAAATTATTGTAATATTTATATATTTTATGGTATGATTCTGTCAAGAGATTTGAATTGTATTGTCACTATATTCCACTTTATTATAAAAATATATTTTCTCTTCTATCACCTTGGTCCATGTTACTAGCATGGGGAATTTTTGAATAAATAGTCATGTGACATATCTTTTAAAATTCAAGACTTATTTTTCTAAGAATTTTAAGTAAAGATATTAAGTGCACTGCCAAGTAAGTACGACATTGGTAAAAAAAATAATGTATTACAATTAAATATCCAAGGAATTATGGATTCATTAAAACAAAAAATATTCGCTCATATAGAAACATTTTTTGGTGTAAATAATATATTTTAGCCAATTAAATGGGCTAAAAATTTAAAAATGATATTATTGATGTAATTTAACCTCTTAGCAAAGGAATTGCCTTTCATAATAAAAAGAAGATAATATAATACTTGTATAAAATGTTTATATTGCTTTAAATGGAAATTATGAAGGCATCAACTTCAGTTAAGTATTTTTTCAATATATATTTTAATTAACATGTTCATGAATACATGGTTATGCGCATGAAAGAGTTTATAGAAAGTTTAAATAAGTAAAAATAATTGTATAAATACATTAACTACATATAGAAGCACTTAAATTGATATTATTAATTAAATGATAAAAAAAATTGCATTTCAATATAAATGTCATCCTTTGATCTATGTTTTCTAATATGTATTAATGAAATATTTGATGAAATAGGATTGTGTTAGTTATTACACTTGGGAAATAATTTTTCTTTATTTTTACAACATTTTACAGGCACTTCTCTTTGTGGTCTTGTCTATTTTTATGTTAAATAATGTATATTTTATAGTTTATTATAAATTTATTCTAAGATATAACAATGTATAAATCATAATTGTTTTAAATTATATTTATACTCAGGAATCAATGAAGCAAATATTATAATTATATAGAGAAGATTGATCAAAGTCAATGCATCTATGTATTATGTTTAATTTACATAGAAGCAGGCAATTTGTACATTTGAGTATTAGTGATTCATTTATTTATAGTTACAAATTTTAGATTCTTCAGTTGAGTGCATTTATTATTAAATATTTTTTAAACTTAAGGGTGTGAATAAAATATTTTGAAAACCTCTTAATTTTTTTCAAATAGGTCGCTTATAGAAGTTAGTAATTGAAACTAGTTATCTCTTGTTTTGCTCATAAAGTATTGAAATAATTCATTATAATACTAGATTTCTTTTAAATATTTGAAGCCATAATAATTTTGCTTTTATGTAATTAAAAATTTTTCATTTACATGTAGGACTTCCTATGTAAAAACAAACTTCTTTTTATACGTATTTGGTGAATTTTAATGTGATTATATAATTTCTAATATATGAAACAAATTTGAAATTTTTTCTCTATCTGAATAGATACTGTTGTAAATTAAATATTTTATGCAAAATAGTATTACTATATTTTAAGGTCGGAACTCATTATTTCACAATAATCCTTATTCATTATTTCTTTTTAAAATGTGTCACAAAAGTAATTTGTATAAAGCATTCCAAATTATTCTTTCTAGAAAATTTCATATATATAATTAAATTACTCTAGGCCATATTTATAAATTGATAATATTTTTTATTAATAAATAAATGATTAAAACTTTACGAGTTATATATTTTAATATTAAAACAATTTTGATTATGTTAAACTATATCACTTATAAATTAATAATAAAATAGATATCAATATATTATATAGGTATTAACTCATTCAATTCTATGCTGCTCAAAAACTTTGGGGGAGAAAGCCAAAAAATCAGAAGAATCTTTACATGATAGTATTGCATGAACGTTAAAATGGAGAATGTAAGTTAGAAACATAATTTTTTTAAAAAAAGGTCATAGCTGCCAACTCTACTGATTTTATCAGAAACTCCTGATTTTCCATCATTTCTCCTGATTTCCTGATAATATATGAAAATCTACTGATTTTTTTGGCAATTTCAGATAAAAACTTAAAAACACCCAGAAATTTTACCGAAAAAAATCTATCGAGTTGTTTTAGTAGCTGAAACAGTTGATCTGATGAAACTCTCGTACAGAAGGCACATACCTCCAATATAAGTTTAAACCAATTCTAAATGTGTTAGTTACTATGTAGAGTATTTAATAATAAATGAGTTATATTATTTAATCTTTAATTTAACTCAAGAGAAAATTACAATAATAAATTAATATTTTCAAGGACAAAATATTTGATAATTTCTATATTCTTAGAAGTATTTGTCATTGAATTAAAATTTATTTAGTAATGTATTATAGGTTTATGTTTTATTTTATAAGTTTTATATTCATAAATTGTACTAGTGTAGTAAAAGTTGCACTATAAATAAATATTGGGACATAAACAGTTTATTTTTTACATGTAGCATATTCTTTTATTTTTCATAGTTCCTTTATGAGGTTGAGGAATATTTTATTAAAATATTAAGATTAACACAAAATATATTTAAAATAATCATTCTCAGAAATAATTATTTAAAGCATAAGATTGTCTTTTTGTAGTATAACCTTTTTAACATTGTTTCAAGCAAAAATGCGCTATTAGTATCTCCTGATTTTTTTCCCTCAAAATCAATAGAATCTACTGATTTTTTTTTCTCCAAGGTTGGCGGATATGAAAGGTGAAAGAAATGGAATGAGAACTTTAATTTTTTAATGATGAGAAAAACTGTGAAATTGGGTCCTGGTTACAATTTAGATACATGTAAATGATAAAATATGATTTTGTGTAGAAATCATTTAAAATATTTAATATGATGTGTGGGTTCATCTAACAGTTATGACTGCTATGCTCTGTTTTTTTATAAATGTAATGGGTTTATCAATTAGATATTTGAAAATAATATTCCATTCTTTAAAGAGTGAAATTTTCATGCCACAGAAAGTAAAAATAAGCCCTGGTCTAATAGTTACATGCCGACAAAGTGTTTCCAAATATGCTGGATTAGATTTAAGTGTGTAGAGTATGTGCTAGTTACTTCATATGCTGCTTCATTTCAGCATTAAGCGAATTCCGCACTAGACGAGGTATGACATTTTGCATTGTCATGAATTAAAAGAAAGGTGGTATGAGATACTATATATGGTATGGCCTTAGAGTTTAATATCTTCTATGTATATGTTTATGCCATCAAATTACTATTTCGAATAATAAGCAACTTTAAACATCCATCTTTGCTGATTCCAGCCCATAACATGAAAATATTTCAACTGCAATATGTTCTTTTCTGAAAAATGTGGATTTATTGCTTTCCTTTTTTATGTCAGAGTCAAATTTGAATTGCAATCTATTTATAAATAGTATTTGATCTCCGGTTCATCTACCCACCTTCATTATCCAGCATGTCTTAAGATCAGCATAATAAATGCATCGAAAAAGCCTATTTCAGGTGCTATGATTAAAACCTTTCAACCTGTTACTCAAACAAATAATTTTTACAAATGAAAAAAATTTCACGTTTTGTTTTAATAGGATACTAGTAAGATATATTGGTCATTATATGCTGTAATGGCATAAAGACGATCTTGACTTGGTCGACATCAAACATTCTTCAATTTTGAAATGATACAATTCTAACAGCATTCACAAGACTTTTCTTCCTTGTGTTGAAATGTCAGTCCATAAATTGTATAATTATTGTTATGACAGTTTTTCAGTCACTTTTTTTCAAAAACAGGTGAAAATTTAAATTTCGTAATTCAGCTGAGTGAGGGGACTTGCTAAATCATAATTTAAGCATTTGCTCTCACTTATATCGGTATTTTCAGGATTTGATTAATTTTATGTGCTTCCCTAATTTTTTTGAGCAATATTTATTGAAAAATATATTTTTAGGATTAAAAATAAACTTATATTGTGTTTATATCAATTCCACTATAGAAATTTATTTTAATTTTGTTTATGGTCTATATAATATATGAATTACTTATTCTTTAAAATTAATAATTTATGTTGTATCATGAGTAAAATTTGTTCAGCATATCATTCTGTGTAATAAGAGCTTCTGTATGCATACTTTTTAAAAATTTGCATAATTTTTTAATTGTGTATTTTATAAAAATTCCTTGGAATTTTTTTTAATATTTGATACTTGTGTATGAGTATTTACATGAAAATCAATAACTAATTTCTTTCTCAAAATTGTGATTTCTTACCTATGAAATTCTTCTTAATAGTGAATCATGTCTATTTAAAATAAATATGATTTTACAGTTTCTCTCTCTCTCCTTCTGTTATTTATTATATTTTTACAGTGATACCATTTTTGATTCTTGTTTACATAAATTAAACATTTTTCTACAACAAATTCTAATAAATACTTTTTTACAATATTCCAGTTTGATTATGATAGACATAATGTGATAATAACTCCTAATAAAATCTATTTTAATCTTAGTTGGGATACTGTGGCATCAATTTTTTTTATGTCACATGTATGAAATCAAGTATTAGTATGCTATGTTACTTTAGTTGGAGAAATAAAATCTTGTACTGGAGTAGTACTGTATTATAACTTAATGCATAACAATTATATTTTAGGTAGTAAAATTTTCTTTTTTGTTCTGGAGTAATAAAAAATGCAGAATCTTTTAATATGTAAAAGTATTTTAATCCATTGCAAAAATGTTTTGACATTCTTAAAATAAGCATTTTCCTCGCTGTTTCTTTTAACTAAATTCCAATTTTAACAAATTGGTTCCTATCAATAAATATTATTTAAATAATAATCAGTTTTTTTTTACTAATGCTGTTCAGAATATTTTTATTTTTTAGATATAGAATTAATTTTAATTGCATCATTGAGTTTTGATAAGAATTTTTGATAATGAATTAGTTATATAATAATAATTTTCCTGAAAAATTTATCACCTGGAATTTATCTCGAATTTTTTCAAATGATATGGTTTTTTTTAGCATGTTTTAATTGACATTTGTATAAAATTTGAGTCCTAATAATGTTTTGAAATCCCTTTGAAAGATTTAAATGTATGTAAAAGTTTTGACAAATTAAATTGGTATTTGACTGAATTAAAGATAATTATTTTAAACTTATATGTGACTATCAACCAAAATGAATTAATTCTTAAATATTTAATTTGGAGTAAATTATATAATATTTTTGTATTCTTTATATCTTATTTTATTCTATATTAGTAAATAATTAAAAAATTATAAATAATTTGATATTGTTTCTTATAATTATCATAAAATAAATGTAACTTTTTAAAAAAAACTTAAAAAGTGCTCAGAATTCAGTTTTTAAAATTTTAATTATTATAACTATATTTTCATTTAATAATAATTAAATCTTAGAATGAAATGAAAATGTGAATATTTTTTAAACAAATAATTAGATGTCAAGTTTTGCAACATTTGCAATAAATTTCAAAAATGATAAGTTAGCTTACTGATAATTTTTCCATATCATATTGACATAGCAATGTAATAAAATTAATTATTTATATTTAATACACATGAATAAAATGCCTGAAAAATTTATATTTTAAAATGTATCACTTACAAATTACTTTATTTTTAGCGAATAACAATAAATATTGAAATTATACAGCAATTTTTTTCTTTATCATATTAATGTAATAAAACATTGTTATTTATTTTTATCAGTCATTAGATCATGGATTAATGACCTGAGTTATTAGATTTAAGTTTTTGTTTTAATATCTTATTGCTTCTATAATATAAACTAAATTTCTGTATTTACATAATTGTTGATATTCAAAACTTAAATTCCAGAGACATGAAAATAAGTCATCAATATCAAGGTTTTTTTTTTAAATAATTAAAAAAATTTTTTAATATTACACACAGATTAATGCAGGAATTAGTTTTGATATTATGAGAATATTTCAAACGTTTTTTTTTATTTCTTGTTCAACTTTATTTAGGACAATGAAAAAAAATGAAAAATGATGACCTGTCTTTTAATATAAAGAAAGACATCTTTATTTGTTTTCTTTTTTTAATTGTCTGGTTGTCTTTAACATTCATAGATGACACTATCAATATAAATTAGGTGTCTTACTATATTTGATGTTATTTTAAATGATTTTGATTGTAGAAAACGAAGTATTTAAAACATACTATGATTTAAAGTTTTATTTGCAAGCATTGCAAAATGTGCTCGTAAATATTTTTAATTATGTATTTAGATTTAGATTTAAAATTAGGGTGGTCCAAAAGAACCTAGCACCGCGACCATAGGTCTATTGTACTATACCCCTCAGAAAGCCCTATTTAAAGAGACCAGTTGCTGAAGCAAAGTTCAGCAGACATTTTACAGGAATTTCCTGTAACATCCTAGGTTCAATCAAGTGCTGACCCAGGTGTTCAAATCTATGTGCAGAAAAGGTTTCACATTCACATAAGATGTGCATTGAAGTTTCTTCCATATAATGACAACCTCTACAAGTGGGATCATCTGAAACTCCCATTATCGTGAGATGTCTTTTAAGGTGGCAGTGTCCTGTAAGTAGTCCCACTGCTTTCCTTAGACTGTCTCTATTGAGCTTTAATAATTCTTGTTGCCTTTTGCTAGGGCACGTGCTATTTAATAGCCTTGCTTGTCTTTGATCATTGGCATTGTGCCAGTTCATAAACTGTTGTTTTCTGAAGAGATCAAAGACATTTTTTCTGATCAATTCTTTTGAAATACCTAGCACTGGTTCAGGACCAAAAAAGTCAGTTGTTGATCCAGTCCTTGCTAGCTCATCAGCTAATTCATTGCCAGGAACACCAGAGTGCCCAGGCACCCACATTAAAGTGGTGGGGTTATTATTAGCTAATTTACACAGAGTGATATAACATTCCCAGACAAGAACAGAAGTTATAGTAGACTTCTGTAGAGCTAGTAATGCAGCTTGACTGTCAGAGCAGATGATTATTCTTTTACGAGAATAGTTTCTGTCCAAGCATATTCTACTGCACATAAGAATGGCAAAGACTTCTGCTTGAAATACAGTTGTATATTTACCCAAAGGGAATGATAACTTAGTGCCATCAGCTGGACAACAAATACCAGCCCCAGTATTGGAATTCATTTTTGAGCCATCAGTGTACCAGTAAATACAGCTTTCACTGATAGCAACATTATTCCAGTCTTCTCTCAAGGGAAATTTGATTGTATAAGGCTTATCAAAAGCATGCTTAACAATCGTGTAATCAGTAGGCATACTTATAAAAGGATGACTAGTTACGTCAGCATTGAGGTTTCCCCATGATAAAAATCTAGAGTATTCCTTCCACTGACCTGTATTTTTAAGCCTCTTCATGCTAAGTATTGCTTCTGCTTCAATACGCATATAAAGAGGATGCATACCAAGCAGAAGCTCCAGTGTAGATGTGGGAGTTGTACGAATACACCCAGAGATAGCTACACAAAGCATCCTTTGAAGTTTTGTTAGTTCTGCTTTGGCAGTTTCGTTTCTGATTTTAAACCACCAGACCACTGAACCATAGGTAATGATGGGACAAATAATCATAGTGTAAATCCAATGAATAACTTTGGGATTTAGGCCCCAAGTTTTTCCAAATGCATTTCTACAAGACCAGAAAGCTTTTTTGCTCTTTCAATACAAAAGTTGAAGTGCTTGTTCCAACTTAAGTTCATGTCAAAAAATACTCCTAAGAATTTAACTTCTTTGGAGCAAGTTAATTCTTGACCAAAAAAAGTGATCTTTTTCAGATTAAGATTCTTTTTCTTTGTGAAGGCTACCATAGTGGTTTTTTGAGGATTTACAGAAAGGCCTTCTTTTTTACACCAAGTCTCAACTTGTTTGAGGGTGCTGGACATGATGCTGGAGATTGTTTCACCAAACTTACCCCTGACGATTATAACTAAATCATCTGCATATCCAATGGTGGTTATGCCTGGTTTTTTTAACACCTCTAGAAGGGAGTCTACAACATAACACCATAAGATGGGTGAAAGAACCCCTCCCTGTGGACAACCAGCTTTGGCTTGGATCATCATGTTTTCACCTAAAAATGAGGCAGTGACAAATCTGTTATTGAGCAGATTTTCTATCCAAGAACAGATTGTGTCATTAACTCCCTTTCTAGCAAGAGATTGTAAAATGGTTTCAATGGGTACCTTATCAAAGGCACCTTCTATATCTAAGAAAACAGCTAAAGCAAGTTCCTTAGCCTTAAAGTTCTTTTCCAAAATGAAGGATAGATTGTAGATCGCACTATCAGTGGATCTACCAGGTTGATATGCATATTGAGAGTCAGAAAGTGGTTTTTCCACTAAGTAAACTTCTCTAATATATCTGTCTATCAGCTTTTCAATTGCCTTTAGAAGAAAGGATGTTAAGCTGATAGGTCTAAAAGATTTAGCATCATAGTAATTATCTTTCCCTATTTTAGGAATAAAAATAACTTTTGTATGCCTCCAGGCAATAGGTATATGTCCGAAGGCTATACTTGCCCTAAAGATTCTACACAGAATTGGAGCAATGCACTGGACTCCCTCAATAAGCAGAGCCGGTACAATCCCATCCATTCCTGGTGATTTATAAGGTTTAAAGGACATTATTGCCCATCTTGTTCGATCATAAGTTATGATTCTTTTGGCAACATCCCATTTACTTCTACCACAATTTGAAGTAGGGAGTGTAAAATTAGGAGTACCCTTTATTTCGTTAGAACCTGGAAAGTGAACTCTGAACAGTTCAGACAGAGTCTCTCTCCCAGAATCTGAAAACTTACCATTTGGCAATTTAAGAGTATTTAGACAGCAGTTCCTGTCTTTAGACATTATTTTAACGAGTCTTGCAGTAGCAGACACAGTTTTAATGTCAGTGCAATAATTTCGCCAGGAATTCTTTTAGAATTCCTGATAGCTTTATTATACGTGGTAAGTGCCAGTTTATATTTCTGCCACTCACCATTCTTTTTGGCTCTATTAAAGAGCTTTCTACATTGTCTTCGCAATTTACTTAACTCTTTAGACCACCAAGGAACTAACCTTGGAGAGCAAGTATTGCTGACATCACAATTTTGATAGTAAGCTTGGAGAATGGCATGTTGCATTTGATCAACGGCCAACTCCAAATCTGCTACCGAAGATAACTTACCGAAGTCACCTTCCTTGATAAGATCTTCTAGATCTTTTTGTAGGAACCCCAATTGGTGTTTTTTGGGTTCCTACCTACCACCTCTAGTCTGTTTGCCCCTAAAACAGAAAAGCTAATGTATTGGTGGTCAGATAAACTTATTTCATCAGACACTTTCCAATCTTTAATAAAGTCAGCACACTTACTATTACATAAAGTGATGTCAATGACTTCTCTTCTATTTATAGTAATAAAGGTGGGTTCATTACCTCTATTAAGAATAAATAGATTATAATACAAAATGTATTCTAAAAGATCCTCACCACGTTTGTTGCAATCACTACTTCCCCACATAGTGTGGTGAGCATTAGCATCACATCCTATGATGAGTTTCTTGCTCAAATTGTTATAATCTAAAAGATTAACAATTTGCTCATTGAATGTGTCTTTATCTTCAAAGGGAAGATATGAAGACATAAAGATAATTTCATCTTTGATTCCTTGCAGTAAACAGGATACTTTTACAGCAACATTATCCCCATTTAGGTAATTGACCAGAATGAGGGCATTTAATTTGTTGCTAATAGCAATACATGCTCTTGGTCTCAAACAACATTTATCATAAAATATGTTAAAACCCTGAACATGTAGGCCCAACACAGAACCATTGGAAGTCCATGGTTCTTGAATTAAAACAATATCAACCTCCCCCTAGTCATCTTCTTGCTAAGAATAGCTGAAGCTGATCGACTATGATGAAGGTTGATCTGTGCTACTTTGATGATACATACCATTATGGCACCCAAAGAAGCTAAGAAGAAGCACTGCCTTCCAAGTCTCCATAAGTAGGGGACTTACTTACTTGAGTTTCCTGCAAAACCTTTTCAATCTCACTCTCAGATAGAGGAGAGCTGGGTTGCAGGGTTATATCAGAACCAGAATCTAAATCTAGTTCTTCAAGGTTGGGTAATTCACTTTCCTTACTAGAAGTAGGAGAGGATTTACTTACTTGAGAGGAAGTTGCACCTTCTTGTTCAACTTCCATCTCTTCAATGCTCTGTATATCTTTCTGGTTTGGGTTCCGGAGAATTTTGAAAGTTCCCCAATCCAAACCAGTATAGGCACCATAATTAGCCTTTTTGATGGCTTCTGAGGCTTCCTTATCAACCTCGAAGATCCATCTAATAGAATGTGTCTCTACAGATTTCTGCAGAGTACGCCATTCTAAAGACTTCAACTCCGGGTTGAGTCTATTTAGCCGTTTCAGAAATATGGCAGGATCTTTGGTATGTGTGTCCCTTGTCTTAAAGGCCACCTTTACCGGTTTAGGTAGATCACTGGGATCCAGAACACTGAGCCCCTCACCACCAAACAGACTCTTGTTACCATGGAAGGATTTTTTAATCCATTCCACAGTTTCAAGGTCATCACATTGGAGAATTAGTGCCCCAGATACTAAGCTTAAGCCTCGAATCCTAGGCAGATGATTTCCTATGGGGACCTCATCTGTCCTGGTGAGAATCTCCAGCTGTATAGGGTCAATATCCTCCTTGTTAAGTTTGATGGTTGGGAAACCATCCTTCACAATAGCTGCTTTATGGCTTTTAACAGCCTGAGCAAAAGTCCCAGGTTGATGATCATCCCTGGGCTTTTTAGAGGCAGTGTTGATGGGAGAAGGGGTTGAAACCTCGGACCTAAGTCTTTTGGTGCCACCCACCTTCTGAACAGTCTCCACCTGCTCCTTTGCTTTATTACGACGCCTTAGATTTCGTCTTTGTGTTTTTGTGAGACCTCCTGGTTCTCCAACTGTGGTGCCAGTGTGCTGCCTTGCGGCAACTCCACTTCCTCCAGCAGCCAGATTGCCAGTGTTCTCCTTTTTGCCGGGATTCTGTTCCTTAGGAACCGTTTCGCCGGCTGATTGGATAACACCAGAAGATGTATCCAATCCTTTTTTATCATTTTCACTTTTTGTTTTTTTTTTATTTTTTTCATCCATATCAGATCAAGAAACTGGGAGGAAAATATACGGTCACCACCTGCATGGCCTCCCTGTACAGGTGGAAGGCAAACATACAACGAGGTTTTGCCTGGTTCCTCGAGGGGCCCGTTAGCGACACCATAACCCTGGTGCCATTCATCCATCAGCACGGAGCCTAACACCTTGGATTGGGTTACCTTTCTGTATTAGCCAGGTGTATTAGCACAGCCTTCTCGCCATGGGTGACCCTACCAGGAACCCAAACTGAGTTTAGGTTCCAGACGTACATCACCTGTGCTACCTGTTTACACCCTCACACCACTTTGAGGTTACAGAATAGGATTTGTGAGGGTAATTATGTATTTAGAAAAATATGCTGGGAAATTAGAAAATCCTTGCAATGATCTTATTTTTCCAATTCCCAATGTGATAGTGCTAAGAAGAATTTTATAGGTAGCGTTATTTTTAACAAATTGCATTCCATTTTATGCTTTTTCCCTACACTATTCACATAGTTTATTTCTATTAAAATCTAGTTCATCGAATAAATTAATTTATCAAATACAGGTACTTTTCAACTGTTGAGACCAGATTTTGATATTGCAACAACCTCTGTATATATGAATTTGAGGAAAAAATATAACCACTAAAATATTTATGGTATTTATACCATGGTAAAAATTTCAGTGTAATGAATCAGAGCCTGACAAAGGCAGGGGCATACGGGGTTGTTGCCCAAGACTCCCATATCAGAGTGAGCTCCAAATCGAATAGATTATTTTTCCTTCTTTAAAAAACTTTTTTAAGCAAAATACTATTGCATGTAAAATCCGGCATTTTTGTGTAGCCTTCTTCATTAATCTCTGTATGGTATGCACAAACAATCTATATTTCATAAATCCATGGTTTTTTAGGGCGGAATTCACTAAAGTTTTGAAATTACGATGTGCAAATTTGATTCATCAAATCAAAAAAGAGTGTATTTTTACATATCCCAAAAGGTGATATGTTTACAAAACTACGGGCTTCTGATTGGCTTCATTGAGCCATCGTAATTGAGAAATTTAGTTGAATTCCGTCCTAATGTCAAAATCAATTTGTTTAATATTTTTTTCCCTCTAAAATATGAGTTATGAATATAAATCTTTTTCATTAGAACCTTTTTCAAAACGATAAAATTACTAAAAAAGGAAGCAAACAATAATTAAAAACAAGCAAATAATGAAGAAAGAAAAAGAATTGTGAAAGCTCTTAACGAACTCGTAAACGAAATTTGAAAGCTGATAATTTGAAATTTTTGTTGATAAAAATTTAAAAGTAAATATTTGTGAGTGTTAAAAACTTATTACGAAACATCACTGTGTTCATAACTGTTTTGCTCGTAACACATTCATTTTCTGTCGAGTCAAAACGCCGAGTACTTAACGTGATCGCATTATAATTAAAAATTTGAATACGAGACAGATTTATTTTAAAACTTTACGAAAGAAATTAAATTTAATGTAATTGAATAAAAAACTCTATTGTGAGTATTCGTATTTTTAATAACGATTTTAAATATTACGCAATTAGTTCTCGGTATTCGTTTATTTCTAAAATTTATTTCTTCGTTTATTTTTAAGAAACAATATAATGAAATGTAAAATTCATCGCATGTCAGAAAACGTATCATAAGCTTATTAATTTTGTTATGTTGATCATATATATATATATATATATATATATATATATATATATATATATATATATATATATATTTGCTATTTTATACTGGAATTATATTCAACACGAATTACCTATTAATTTCTCTTTCATCATATATTCTTATCATTATACGTATTCTAACATCTATACGTATTCAGCAGAACAAATGCATTTGTTTTCTATTATTCATATTTGTTAATATATCATTTATTGAATAAAAATTTCTCCTAGGAAACGAATTTTTTTTTTTTTTTTTTTTTTTTTAAATTTTGAGTTTTGAAATTTTATCTTAGATAAATCGTTGAAAGTAAGGACAAATAAAAGTTGAATACTTAAAATAATTATTTTCCAAAATAAAAAATAAATGTAAACCTTATTTTCACGCATAATTCTATTTTTACAAATATTTTTTTACAAGTTTCTGAATAGAAACATGTAAA
Organism: Latrodectus hesperus; assembly: GCA_037975125.1. Classification (NCBI taxonomy): domain Eukaryota; kingdom Metazoa; phylum Arthropoda; class Arachnida; order Araneae; family Theridiidae; genus Latrodectus; species Latrodectus hesperus. The sequence continues at coordinate 84,536,128 of CM075850.1, forward strand.
ATCTTGCTGCTGGGATAAAATAAAAAATATTTTAGAATAATCTTTGATTTATAAATGTTTATTTTATACTCTTCAATTGCAATATTTGATTTAACAGTTTTATCGCCACTAAAAAAAGCTTTATTTAGTTCGTTGTGTGTTTTATTAAGATAAACATTTTCCCGCTATGTGTAATGTATTTCTCCCTTAGTACGGATTCGTCATTTTAATATGGATGAAATGCAAAAACTCTTGATTTTAAAATTAATCAAAATACATATACTTTTTTTAATGCTCCTGCAGACTTTAAGGTACATACTTAAAAATAAAATAACTCTGTATTTTATTAAAATTTTTAATGAAACTGGAAATTTATAATTTGCTTTTGAAGTTCAATATATAATAGACTGAAAATTTTTAGAAACAAAGAATAATTTTGCATTTCTTAATCATTCTTCCTTTTTTTCAACTAGTTTTCAGTTATGGTGTGTCGAAGTTTTTTCGGTTTGAATGAAGAAATAAATAAAATAAACTTTACTATCAAATTGTAGGATTATCGTTAAGTTTTTAGGATTCCACATAAGCTTTGGTGAGGGAAGTCTATCCCAATAATTTCACAAGAAATTGTTTCTAGATATTCAACTCTATTTGCACTGCCCAGCTGCTAACCGAATATTTAATGCTCTTGCCTTTGCTTCAACAGCTCATGGGTTGGAATCCCACCTTGGGTTTGGATGCTTGGAATCCACATTAAACCGTACGTATTATTCTAATTAGTCTTTGTGAGCAAAAATGACAAACTAAACTCTACTTACACTTTGTTGCCGTTTAGGTTTCCTTTCAGGATGTTTTCCTTTAAGTAGCTTTGTTGAGATTTTAAATTTGTCTTATGACCGAAAAAATTTTTAAATTATAATTTTGGAATAGAGGAGTAAAGAATTGAAAAAATTTAAATATATTAAGGAACCTTTCTCACAAATTAATATCGTTGACGATATCAATTTGTGCAAAAAAATCTTATATAATTCATTGGATTATTATATTATTATTTATTTTAAAAATTGTCAAAACTTGGTACTTTGTAAAATAAATAATCGAATCTTGACATCATTTATTTTACAATGTATAAAAATTTCATAAAAAAATCCATAATTTCTTATGTTTATTGAAGCAAATATAGTATCAAACACCATTAAGGTAGGTTATGGCAGGGACTTTATGTTAAGATGCTTTTAACTCTCATTGAAGAAGATAATTGGAGATGATTTTTGATCAATTGATTCACGTTGCTTAAGAAAAGTCTATTGACGTCTTTTAATGAATTGACGGAGACTAAGAGACACGTGTTGAAGCAGAGTAGATATAAGTCCGATTAACAAAACTAATAAAGAAGAGTTCAAGGAAGGCAGAAGTTACAAAATTTCACTTTTTATGCCATTAAGTAAATATAAAATTAAAATATTTTAGTTAATCACAAAAATTTTATTTTCCAGATTTGAAGACATTTCAAATATCTAAGAGAACGAAAATGCTCTTATTCCTAATCATTTTAGTTGTTGATTCCTCAGATCCTCATACAAAGTGCGATCTAGGAAAATATAGTTTCAGAACAGTATTGACAGTAAACCGTATGTCAGAAATTAAATCTAAATAGAACCGAATTGGTAAAGAAAGATCTTGTTCTAGCTCTGGTGTCTTCTAGTCGGGATTTCGTTTATAGCTTATGGGGTTTTTTTATAGATATTAAATGAGAGAACGCTTCGGCATATTTACAATTTTTCCATCGATCATGTCTTTTCTTATGAAAAAATTTCCTGATGTGTTGTTCCAGATCCTATGAAAAAAATGGATCGTAAAGCATATTGATTCATGGTTACTGCTTTGAGCAGTGAGTCAGCATTTCATTGCAACATTATCCCTGAATGTCCAGGGACCCAAACTAAATGTATTAACAAGTATTTCTGAATAAACTGAAAAATTTATGATTTAATCAGTTAGATAATAGTCAGTGATGTCCGAGAAAAAACTAAAAATGTTAAGATGCAAGGATAAGAATGTGATAAAAGTATATTTTTGGAGATTTTAGAGACTGCAATAAGTAGTGCCATTCCCTCGGCTGGGAAGACAGTTTGTGGAACTAATTTCTCTGTTATTGAGACACATTTCGTAAAATTAACTGTAGCAGTACCCGTATTTGATCCCTGTTTGTGGATGCATCAGTAAAAATCATCATATCTTCCTTCCACGATGACTTACAAAATAGAATCACCATTAGTAAAACTCCTTTGCTACAATGTTAATCAGCATTGCCAAATGATGAATAGTCAATTTAATTGCCAAACTGAGATATTTCCATTTTATTAAAAGGTAAATAAATAATTATAAATAAGTAAAACCTAAGATTTTACCGAAAGAAATTTATACTTCATTAAAGATTCAATAAAACAAAAAATAATTAAAACAGTGATATTAAAGGATAGAATAAAAAATAATAATTTATTATTTTAAAATAATTTTAATAATTACGATAACTTTATGCTTGTATGAATTTATAGATTTATACATCTGCAGAAAATCATATGGGACGTATTTTAACTATTGCCAATCAACTCTGTAAAAATTTGTAAAAAAATATAGTGATATACTTCATATAAAAATATTGGTACTTACATAAGAAGAAATTGTTTAATTTAGGAAAATAAGACTTATTTTTTAATTTAGGGAATATTATATCGCAAATCTGAATAATGAAATGAAATAATCCAGGATATCTATACAGTGTTTGATTTACTTTAATATTTGAAAATTCTTAAAATAATGAAGATAGATTTTAATTAATGGTGGAGACACATTAAAATGTTTTATGGCTTTTGCAAATAGAGCCAAATGTGCTCCCATTGGTCCAATGAAGACAAGTCGATTACAAGCCAGACAGTAAGGGCAAACATAGCCATTATTGAAGATATAATCCTGGCTTTTACATTATAATTAATGGGTATTTTTTTCTGTAATCAATCTCTTCTTTACTAATCCTCTAGTCCCCCTCCCCAAAAAATATACTAAGATATTATGTCGGGTATTATTGGTGGTTAAGAAAGAAGACCTAATCCATCTTTCTGTAAAAAGTCAACCAAGACAATTAAATAAAATGAAAAGGTGAATTGTCTACAATTAACTCGCGAAGACACGATATTTACTCAAGAGTAGTCATTCTTATGAGCAAAGTAATCGCTTATAGACACTTTCACGCAATATATATATGACCTTAATATATGTATATGTATATGAACAAGTATGCCATACATTTGTCTTTATATCTACATTATTTTATAAATTATTAAACTTTAAAACACATCAGACATTTTACAGTTACCCTGGTTTCTAAAATGCCTGACACGAAATATTTTAAAAATTTTAGATTACAAAACGATATAAAGAAAAATTTTAGCACAAAGTTTAAAAGTGATGTATATATATATATATTTTCTTGTAAATTTAATGCAAATGAATATGAAGTAAATGGAAATTTTTTTAAATATAACCCTACTCGATAACTCATTATCTAGTTACAACATCATATATACGTCTTAATAAATTCTTTCATTTCTTGTTTTCGATTTACTTTCATTAAGATGTGATTATTAAAAGTACGAAAAGTTAATATCAATATATGAGATCAACAAATACTTCGAGGGAAGAATAACAATTTTTATTACTATAATATGTATGCAATTTTTGTATTCTGGACTCTCATAGCTTGAGATTCATTTTGATTAAAATATGTCTTAATTTTTCTTTTTTGTTAAAAATTTTTTATATGTTTTTATAAACTAAGAGAAACTGTTTTTTCCAGGAAGGGAATTTCTAAAATATGTAATAGAATCAATCCATTTTTTAAATCTAATTTTTAATATGAATATTTTACTTGATCAAGAATATTACTATATAATATGAATATTACTCTATATAATATAAATATTACTATATAATAAAATCTTGATCAAGTAATATAAATATTTACTTGATCAAGAAATTTTTTAATGGCGAGTGAATTCATCAGATAAATTCTCAAGAAATTTAATTATGCTTGTTCAAAAATTTCTAATTTCATGAACTTTCTTCATTGAATTATCCATTTATGCGCAGGAAGCAAATTTATACTGAAGTAGTGAATCAATGTTTCTTAAATAAATATAAAGATATTAGGGCATTTAAGTGTATAATCAAATCCATAAAAAATGATGTTTTTTACTACGGAAAAATAGGGTTTTTAAAGTGTTCCGTATCTTTAATCACAGAAAAAAAGGAAAATTTTATAGATAGAATAAGCTACAAAATGCTTTTGCCACCGTGATTGTGTGTATGTGTTAAGATAATATTAACTTATTATTGTCAAAAATAATAATGCTATTTTAAATGATGTATAAGAAGGATTCATCGAGTGATTCAGCAGCAGATGTTGAATATCAAGGTCAGTGAAGGGTATATTTTATTACATTGACGTAGGGAATATTATTACTAAATATTATGCACCTCATACATCGATCAGAAAATAATATTTTGGAAGTTTGATGGATTCCATTCAATCTGAAGTTAAGCACAACTACTTTATAGTTTCAGAAACATATTTTTTTATATCTTTGATAGTTATTTGATCCAAATTTTTAAAAAAATGTTTTTTTATTATTTATTAAGCATATGTAAAAATAAGGTATGCCATTTTTTTAAAATTCATTCATTTCAAAATCGAATTATGCTGACATTTGTTCCATAGAAATGAAAGTCTAATTTGATTATTTCGCGATTGATTTCTAGTCATACATTCTGATGAAATAATCGTAATATATGATGGGATATTATTATAAATTATAATATACCTCAGCTTTTTATAAATATAGTATAAAACCGGATTATCTTATTCCATGAGCGCAGACGATTATGCCGCCAAACGGTAATACAGACCAAAAATAAAATATCACTTACTGTAGCCTTGTTGCGTAATGTTGTCATGTTTTTCACCTATTGCGAATTCATTAAACAATGTCTAAATATTCATGCTTATAAAGTAAAATTTGTTGTTACTAATAATCATTAGTTTTTTTTATTATCATTCTACATTGTCTCCAAAAATGTCTGTTCAGAAAAATTTATGTTGGCTATTTGGAATAGAACCATGATATTTCGTAACAGCCGAGAGAATCTCGCTGTTACTATGAGATTCTTAGAATTGTCTTAATGTAAATATTTACTGATTTGAATGTAATAATAATTGCTGAATAAACTAAATATAATTTGTGTTTAAATGGAGTTTATTATCCTCCTCCTTGAGTTATGCTATTAAATTATTTTCGAGTTTACAATTATAAAATGAAAGCTCTTAATTGCGTGAAGAACATCATTCATTTTCACTTCAAATCTTTAGTTCAAATATGTTTCCCGAAAAAATTCGGTTGTATATATTAAGGACACAATTCTTTTCTTAAAAGGAATTATTTTTTTTTTTATCTAAAATTCTAAATTTGTTGCATTTGATTTACTTACATTTCTTGTAAGTAAGCAGGCTTTTCTTAAACATTTTAAATGCTTACTTTCCCACTTCGCAAAAAAAGGTTTATTCTTACTTTTGTAGATGTTTACTATCGTTTTCAAATAATGTTCTTAGTATTCCATAAATATTGAAAGGATTAACAATTGGCAATTTTTTAGAATATTGTAAGTATGTATCTAAGTAGAGAATTATATATAAAACTAGAGAAGCTTGTTCATTTATATTTATTTTATAGACATGTTTTTTGCTTGAGAAAAAGTTTTTGAAAGATAGTTTTTTTGAGTTAAAATTTCTATCTTGATTTTTTTAAAAATACAATATCAAATATTAATGATTTTGATTTGAAATGCAGCTCCATCATTTAAAAAAAAATTGAAAGAATTCGGTAAGAAGTGGAACATTTTCCTTAAACGGCTAATGTAAAAATATAGATTCGTTCCATTTATGAAAGTGAAGAATAATATAAATACTTTGAACTGTTTGTTCCTTCTAAACGACAATCACTCAACACAGACATTTATTACAATGTCGACACGTGGATAGTCACTCCTATCCAAATTTCACAAATTTTTATATTTATATTTCTCGATGAATAAATTTTTAAAATTAATACAAATAAATTTTAGTTAATCAAATTTTAATAATATATTTTATTAATAATTTGGGTAATATTTTGTATTTCTTCAAATGCAATTTAATTTCATGGATTATTTGTGTCATTTAATTTGTATCATTTAAATATTTCATTAATTTAGTATGTTTAAAGCTACTTTTTCAGAAAAAATTAACAAAACTGAAAATCTTTCACAAAAATTTAAAATATCGGTGGCATATTTCATTTGAATAATATTTATAGATAATTCGAAAATATCTCTCAAAACTAGTAGTATGAGAAAATTATTTTCAAAATGTACGCCAAAAATGAATAAAAAAAATTCTATACCCGAATGTGAAATTCATCGCCCAAAGCTACTTTTTTACAGAACAAGTTTTTGTTGCGTCATAATTGGCTTTTTTTCTATAATTATACTCAATGTTTATTTACTCACAGTTCGTATTTTGGTAAGAAATACAATCAAGGTCATATCATTCACCTCTCCATGACGTCAGAGGGAGATTACTCGCACCATTTGTATTCATTATTTTACATTCCATACTGCGTATACAAAAAAATGCTCTCCAGTTATCTATCAAACTGCCAACCTCAAAATACAAAATCGACTTTGGTACTCTTAATAATATGTACTCCACTCCCTTTCAATCTTTTCTCAGAGGCGATAAATCAGGGGAGAATACATTTCGCCAATGATGTCATCAAGAAGCAGTTTTAACCAGATGAATCCAGTTGTTATGAATGACTACAGGTGACAATGGGAGTTCCCTAAGAAAAAAAAGAACTTTTAATATAAATTTGAAAGACTATTTGGCACAAAGAGTTCACAAATCGATTGATTAAGGACTTCAAACTTTTAAAATATACCTACATACAATGTACATTTTTGAAAGCATTAAATAATTCATTAAAAATAAGCAATATTAATTAATTAATAACTTAATTATAAGTTACCAAAAACAAACAGAAGTTGCTTTGCAGTTTCTTTTGAGACACTCTTTTTTTCAAATTATTTTCTTTTTAATTTTTTAACTTTTTTTTATCAGTTTGAAGGTATTGGAAACAATTTATTTGTATAATGTTTACTTCTCAGAATTTTTAGAAGAGAAAATTTTTTATTCCAATATTTTTTTCACAATATTTCTGCTTTTAATTTCCATTTTACTGGTTTCCTTTTTATTTATTTGAGAGTATCTCCCTTTACATTCTAAATAGTAAATTTTTTTTGAGATAACAATTTAATTCATATTGTTTTTTCTAATTTTTAAGCATTTTTTCTGGCTTATATAATAAAAATATTTATAAGAAAAACCATCATATTTATAAATTGATTATTCAAATAAAATGTTCGATTGGTTATTATTTAAGTTAATTTTTTTCCATATTAATTCCAAGCTATAATTATTGTTCATATGATAATTTATAATTTCAGTAATATTTTAGTCATTTAAACGATAGTTAAATAAACAATCATTAAAGCAACTGAGCAGTTTTGTTACAAACATTGTTGATAAATAGATATTGATGTGTACTTGAATTGAAAATGTGGCATTTATTTCCTAATGAGAGCTAACAATGGTTTTTCATCCAAGTAATTCAAAAAGCATCATTTTAAGGCGATAAATTAACTATAAAATTTTTATTCCCTTTATGTCTAATTTAGCTATTCATATAATTAAATTTACCGCTTTCTCCTTGATATGTGATCCATTAGTTATTTCAATACCGGGCATGTCTAGAATCGATGATTGGCTATAAAAGAATCTTTTTCTTTAAAGAAACACTTTTTATTTAACACTTTAAAAAAATCGGAAAAGAAACTTTTTTTTCCAAAAATATTTTTTTCACCAAGTCAATAACATTGTTTTCTTTCTGAAATTAGTATTTTTATTTTTAAATTTTTTTACTGATGAGATATTGAGTGATATCACAATATAAATTATGTGTATATTAAAATCGCTAGAATTTTCAATGTGGGACTAAAATTCGTTTTCGTGAAAATTTTTTAGTTAGTGTTAAATTTTTATAAAATTGTTTATACTTACCATTTTCCAGACTCATTTCTATTTCTAGATGCAAACAAAATCCAATACCGATTTTTATCGATATCTATGATTGAGAAAATCGAAGCACTGATGTGATCAAAAAGTGTGTGGAATACTTCATTTAAAGTTAATTGATTATAGATATCGTATGCTACCTTTTATTGAACATATTAATGAAGTTTGTACATACATCTGGAAACAATCAGGGTATTTAATTTTATCGTCTGAAAATAAAATTATTTTTCAACTAGAGCAGTTTCATCTATCGATTTTCCGAAGCAAGGAATGTTATTGAGCAAAGAATATGTATGAAATTTCTGCAAAAAAATAAGACAATGTAAAAATTGAATAAAATTTGTAACGATGAATGTTTATAAAAAAAGACAAAGATAATAGAAAAACCATTTCGATTAGTGATCAACTTATTGGAGAATTGATACTTAATGATCGTTGATTTGGAAAAACAAAACTTAATCGAACAAATATATTTCTATATTGATCCTATATGAAATTAATATATCTTGTCTAACAATTTAAAGAAAGTATTTAAGATTGCTATAAGGTAAATCTCGAGTTAAAACTAAATTTGTTTTAACAACGTCTTCAAATCTCTCGAGAAATGCTTTCCCAATGGAATTCTTTTTTAAAAGACTTTGTTACTGTTTCGAAACTTGGATTTTTGTTTTTGACGCAGAAAATATTTGATAGCCAAATGAATTCCTTTTGAAAAATTAAGCAATATATATAAAGCCTATATAAGAAAAAAGACCATGTCAGTGTCGGTTAAAAACCAAGGTGATGTTGACTTTTTTCTTTCACTTTCGCGGTGTGCATTATGAATTTCTGCTGACTAGTTAGATGGTCAGTTAAGATAATTATTTGAATGTTTTGAGGCATTTGCTTGAAGCAATTTGTTGAAAACGGCCCGAAACGTGGTCAGAAAACGTATAGGATTTCATAATGATAATGTACTTTCTCATATTGCCTATATTATTTATAAGGCAAAACATTAAAAAATGTGTCCCAACAGGCACCGTATTCACTGACATGATACGGTGAGACTTTTTCTTATTCTTTACCACAATTGAAGCCATTCTAGAGATATCGTTTTGTTTTCGTTAATTCGATAAGAAAAGTTCGTTACGAATTTTTAAAAATATTTTCATAAGGGATTTTAAGGGATATTTTGATGACTTGGAAAAACGTTGGCAATAGTGCACTGTCAAAAGAAAATAATTTAAAGAAGATGAAATAAATTTTGATTAATTATTTGATACTTCCGTTTTCTGCAACCATTTTGAACATTATTTGGTTATGGTATTTATGATAAAAGGTTTTGTACTAAACATACAACAGGCTTAGATTAATTATAATCAAGAGCTTTTCTCACAGACTTAAACAATTTATTCCATTTAAGATGGAATCAATTGATACTTAAATGACACCATACTGTTCAATAAACAATAGTTAAATCAATGCTGTACTTTTATTATTCTTATCGAATAATTATAGCTCATTAGAGCTATTGAAATTTCACCAATGAATTTCATTACATTTTTAAATTTCTATTTTCTTTAAAAATTTTTCTTCGTCTTGAAAGAAAAGGCCTCGCCTGATAATATCCAATTTATCTAAAAATTACTGATATGGGTAATTTTTCGCCATAATTTGAACCCATTTTCCGTATAAATCAGAGAGATAAAGGACAGAGTTCCAAAAATATATCGGTGTGGAAGAAATGAAAATATAATTTTGTTATCTAAAACTGCAAGTGTTATATAAAAAGGATTTTTCTCGCAAATTATATTTATTTATTGCGGAAAAATCTGTCTTTGAATGAATGATAATGTTAGCACAGCATAGTCACGTGAGCTTCATGCAAACAAGTGTAATATTTCTTGTAGTTTTATCTAAATTATACCCATAATGTTTAGAGGTAGATAACAAGAAAAACAGACATTTTTACTATCAAGAGAGTTTAAAATAAGATAAAAAAAATATCTAAAAGTTACATATTTTTAAGCTGTGCAGATAAACAATATTTAATTAAGCCGTGAAAGTCAAAGATAAATAAAGGCTGAATCAGTTAATAAAAGATTAAAAATCCTCGTAAAATAAACAGTAAGCATAAAAGTGTGAATTATGTATGAATTCTTTTTTACAATTCATACATGTGTATTCGCAGGCGTTCTTGAAAAAAAAATCATTACTGCAAAAAAAAAAAAAAAAAAGAATCTAATTGTATTTAAAAAAATTCCTATATATTCATTTGTAAATGCTTCGCGTTCAATAAAGATTAATAAATATCATGCAAATAATGCCCTTCAATTATACAAATTATACATAATTTATACTGTATTCATAATTTTTTTAATCATTTCCTGTTTTAAATAAATTTGGAAAATCTAAGAAAATTATTTATATTTAAGGAATATATTTATAATTTACAAATGATTGTATTTGAAAACATACAAATGATTATAATTAAAATACATGAAATGCAATTTTGTTGTTGTTGTATAATGTCCCTTTCCTTCTAAGATTTAACCCTTTCAACACTATAAGGGGTGGAAGTGTTGGCACCTATATAATAAGGCACTCAATGGGTGTGCCATCATATCTCCGAAAAGGTTCTTCGTAATTTAGAAACAGGGACCAAGCAGATAACCTTTAGACTTGGTTTGCCATCCTAAGAGGTATGATTTCACTTGGAGAACATAGCGACCACGATCTATTAAACGCACTCCAATCGCCATTAGATAACAAGAAGGGTCTTCGATTCAGTCGAGTCTCGAACTAATTAACTTCCGTGAACAACCAGGCCACGGCGGCCTAAATGTTAATTTAAAAATGCTCATTTTGCAATAATTTGATCTAGTTTGGAAGTTAAGCTAACAGCTCATGGCTTTTGTATGTATATTTCTCTAAGTATCCACATCACATATTGCACTTGTTACGAAACAGTGCTTCAGGGAAACAGTTGATGTGCTTTACAACAATCCTGGGGGCCGTTATGCAGCCTACAACGCAGTGTCAAAATACCGTTTTAAAGAATATCATAAAAATGAAATATTATTCATGATGGGGAAAAAGAAATTTTACTTCTGCAAGGCAAAATAATTATAGCAGATGGCACACCATCTCCGAAGGCTTTAAAATCTTGCTCTTCTCTATTCGGAATAAAACGATTCAGGCAATTCTCAACTAAATTAGAATTTCAGTTGTCCAATTTTGTCATATCATCACTTGTGTCTTTCCTCTGGGGGCCATAATTTCAATTTTTTAACTATAACAATATTGTTACCGTTTTCCACATATTGTCTATCCATTTTGCAAACCATTGAAACGATTTTTTTTATTTTTCAAATTCTTTTAAACATTACTATTAAAAATTAAACTTTAAACCATGTAAGCACCGCGGAAATTATCCCCCGAAATTATGATGATTAAATTGTTAATACTGATTACTATAATACATTTAGTACAGAGTGCGGCACATAAAACCAGGGCCGAAAGTTCCCTACACTGTAGGTGCTGAAAGTGCTCTTCACCCACCCACATATAAGCATGCTTGAGGAGATTTATATAAACTCTTGTCAGTGCTGTGTTGTGATGCTACTGATGACATCCAGGATCTTGAGTTCTTCAGTTATGTGTGGATTTGTTTCGTACATTCTTTCTTCACTTTAACACTCCCCACATGTAAAAGTTACAAGTGGACAGGTAAGGGGGACCACAAGCCTTAGCTGATCGTTTTCTGGCGTGTTGCTGTGGCATGTTTGCACCTCCATAACTAAAGCATATTTTGGAAATAGTAACATAACTAAAGCATATTTTGGAAAATTTGAATTAAACTATGTTAAGATTCCTAAACAATATTTACGGTTCACTATCGTCTAAAATGCTCACAAGTATTTTGTTGCCAAAAACGCAATATATTAATATAAAAAAATTGCAAAAAGAGGCCTTATTCTGTAATATTACGAAGGGCCGATTTTACGTACCGCACCATGTATAACAGTAACTAGTTGTTATCATAATATTATAGAAATTACTGAAATAAACTGTTTGTGGGACGCGTCATTTTCATAACTTAAATTTTCTTCAGGAAAATTACAAAATAGCCTATCGTCTTTTTATATTATCTTTTGTACAGACTTTCATCCGTTGAACAAGATAAAAGTATAAATTAAAAACAATTTTCTTCAAAACTTTTAAAATATTGAAATTTTTTCTGAGTGGTATGTATATGCTTTACTTTGGCGCTGTCGTCATAAAAGTTTTAGTAAATTAGCTTTTACTCATGTAAAAATGGCAACAATAATTAGTATGAATACGAAATGTCGTTATTTCAAAGGAAATACGCAACAATAGAGAACGGAACTCAGAATGTGAATTGCAGAGTATTTGTGTTAAAGAGGCGAAAATGAATATGGAATATTAAGGCAACATACTAAAATAATATTCAAAATAAAAATTTTCACTCTTTCTCTTTCTTTCTCTCTCTCTCTCTCTCTCTCTCTATATATATATATATATATATATATATATATATATATATATATATATATATCCAGTTTCCATATTTTTACTTAATGTTTAATCATATTGCTTTCTAAGTGGTTTTTTTTCCCTTTGAATATATGTATTCGTCAAATGGACGTTTGTTTGTGGAAACCGACAAATGGGGGAAAAACACTCGTAATATTAATGTTAATAAATTCATAATGTTAGTTTGAAATATAAAACATTGTTACAAATTTGAAACATTGCTTGCATTAATCTTAAAATATCTCTGACAGATCTGTAATACTCAGATTTAGGGCAAAAATCGCGTAATTTAGGAGTATTCAATGTTAAAAAAAAAGCATTACTAGTGATTTGGTGACTTGGCAAGATTCTTGGCGACTTAGCGATTATTTAACGAAAAATCTATATTTCTGGAAAATTTCATCTCCGAAATTCTAGAACTAACATTAAGCAAGATAGCTTAGAACAGGGAAGGCGAACCAATGGCACGCGTGCCACAAGTGGCACGTTTGAAAATTTTGATGGCACGCACAAAAACAAAATTATTTTTTTATAAGTTATCTTTTTTGATAGAAATGAATTAAAAATTATTAATCTACACTTAATTTATAATTTATGGTATAAATTTGTCGTACTGAATACCTATCTTAGTATGTTAACTAAAACCGTCACACAGATTATACATTTTATTATTAAAGTATCCTATAAATTCTCTCGAAGTATATAAAGATGCGCATTAGATACAATTTTTTGCGAACCCATTTTTGTCTTCTAATGTTACAACATGTTGTTGCCGTCACATCGCTCGAATCAGACGATAGAATGCATAGTCATTTTTAGTAAACCGTCGTCTTTGAAACTTCAGTGATTTCTTAAAAAATATAACCGTTTATTGTAAATAGATATAGTGTTATTCTTAGGTAAATATTTTTAAATATTATATTTCATATTATATATTCTGCATTCGTTTGTAAGAACATATTGCGTCGCGACTGAAGTTTTAATCTGTAACTACCTTAAGGTATTAAAAGTTACTAAACGTATAATTTATTTTGTGTATTTTTGAACAATAAAAATTTTAATATTATGAGAAATTATTTTATTATTAAATCAGTGTGAAATATAGAAATAATTATTAAGATTATCTTGAATAATATATCATTTATTATTTTCTTGTGTTGGTAATATTTTTAGTACTTTAATATGTGACGAAATATGCTCTTGCAAACGAATGCAGAATAAATTATTTATTTTACAACAGTATTATTAAAATATATATTTTTTTGAATTTCTTATTATGGCTAGTTCAATGAAGAAATCGAAATTATCCGAAACATGTAGTAGCAGAGAATTTCAAGCTTGGTGGACCGATAGATACGGTATGATTGAAAAGAACAGTAAAGCAATTTGTTTTTTATGTTCTAAAATTGTAGTCTGTAGAACATCTTCAGTAAAGCGGAACTATGAAACCAACCATAAATTTCTTCTCGATCGAAGTGTAGAAGAGCAAAAGAAGTATATATCACGTGTCTTAAAAAATAAAAATGCTCAAACTACTTCTTTAAGGAAATATATTGGAACTTAATCAAACACCACTGCTGCTAGATTATCAAGTTTCAAAAACTATTGCTCAATATGCGAAACCTTTTGATGAAGGCGAATTTTTAAAGGATGCTTGGCTGCAGTGTGCACCGAACTTATTCGATGATTTCAAAAACAAAGAATTAAAGACATGCTGATAGCTAGGAATACAGTGAAAGTGAGAATTTTGGGTATGGCGGAAAATGCAAATTTTCAACAAAAAATTCATATAGTCTTGCGATTTTACATTCATTTACCTTGACGAGTCTACCGACATAACAGGCTCTGATCGCTTAGCAATTTTTGTACGTTATTTTGTTCAAAAAATATTAAACAAGAGTAAATAAGTTTATCAACATTAAACAACAACAACAAAAGGATTAGACATTTGTAATGCAGTTATGGAAAAAAAGAGAAATATGTCCTTCTAAAATTGTGTCAGTTACAACTGACGGAGCCCGCAGTTTAACTGGAAGAGAAAATAGATTTATAAATTTATTTACAAAACGCATTGGACACACAATTCTTGATTTTCATTGCACTATTCACCGACAAGCGTTAGGTACCAAAACAGGTTTAAAAATGTTAGATGATATTTTGAGTTTTGTAACAAAATTAGTCAATTTTATATCAGCACGAGACTAAATAAAAGAAAATTTCACGAAATGTTAAACGAAGGTAACTTGTACAATATGTTACTTTTATACAACAATGCACGCTGGTTAAGCTGCGGAAATGTTTTGCAAAGATTTGGAGACCGTTTGGAGGAAATAAGATTATTTCTAAATGATGAGAACATTATTGACCAATACAATCAACTATTGGATGTAGAAAGGCTAGCAAATTATATTTTTTCACTGATTTATGCTCTGAACTACAAGGTGTTAAATAAAATAGTCATTATAATGTTTGATTTAATCAAAGCGTTCGAGGTCAAGTTATAGATTTTTAATCGTGATATTCTCTCAAATTCCTATAAATATTTTCCGAATACAAAAATTGTTTTTCTGAAAGTGAATGTTACGAAAAGTCAAATAAAGTGTCATTAACGAAAGAATTTTCAATGATAATTCAATCCCTTATTCAGGAATTTTCTTCAAGATTTACGCAGTTTAAAGAATTTGAATAAACTTTAAAATTTATTTTATATCCTGATACAATACTATTTGAAAAACTAAATTTAAAAGTCCTTGAGTAGTTAAATTTTAATGAATTAGAAATGGAATTAGTTGAATTTCAGTCAAGTACCATATGGAACCAAAAATTTGTTACTTTAAGAAATGATTTAGAAATTATTGAAAGTAATCGATTATTGGATAAAATAAATAAAGTTGCAGAAGATGATAATTCTTACTACACGAAATTCAATTCCTGACACGTTTAATTGCTTAAAATATTAGCAAAGACAACTTTATCAATATTTTCATCAATGTGGGCATGTGCATCTCTATTTTTAGAATTAAATTTTATAAAATATTAATATAGGAACTTATAGACTCAATATCAACACAAACACCGAAGCGCAGCTCAACTGTTATCAGAAATAGGTTTGACGAATTGATGCATCATATCACTTGCAAAATGGTATTGAAAAATATTTTTATACATACGAACACATCAGAATTAATAATTCACACTTTACTTATTTAAAGTTCTTTCATAATTTTACATTTAAAATTAGGATGAAAATACTATTCATGTATATTTAATTCAGTATCAATTTCTATATAATCATCAATTTCAAGAAAGAAAAATATTTTTCATATATATTTAATCCAAACATGAACTAATTTCTTACATCAAATAGTATTTAAATTTATCATTTGTTGGAATAAAACAAAAATAGGAATATTTTTGAAAAATTATAATTTTAAACAAATCAATCACAGGAAAAATAACTTACGAAATCGAATAGGAGGTAAATTATTTGTGAAAAGCATGTGTAATTTAACCACAGCAAGATGAAAAATAGGTTTTTATAGAAGCATTTTCTTGCTCAAAGGGTTTAACAACTTAATTTTATTTAGCATTTTATTGATGCTGTTTCAACAAATATATTTACATTATAAATATGTGTTAGAGTTTATTGACGCTAAATGTTTTGTTTATTTGTCTTTGTTTTTAATGAAATTATCTGAAAAAAATATTTTTTTAAATAAGGAACGAAAATTTATTTACTTTCAAATCTTATTTTATTTGATATCAGAAAGTAGACAACTTAACATTAATGTAAGGCACCAAAATATCTCCCACGTAACCAAAATATCCCCACTTTTCAGGAAGCCTTTTCATAGATAATGGGCAATATTTACAAGTCCGGAAGATTTAGAAGCACCCCTCTCGACAGATTACATGCGGATGACAGAACATCCATCTCCCTTTGTTCAGCAGTGGCTGTGATCAAATCTGAGATCTTTTGCTCAAAAGAGCTCCGTTTTACCTTTAGGATTTTGATGCAGTATAGTAGGCAGCCTGAGCATGAGATCGAACTTGAGATCTTTTGCTCAGAGGAGCTGTCCTACCTCTAGATTTTGACGCAGCGTAGTTGACAGCCTAAAGGAAGAAGGTCGTTGTAAAGCATCCATCGCGTAAATTGCCTTCTGCAAGGTATTCACGTATTGTACGAGAGAAAATTCTGGAAAATTCCAAGTACTCATCCCGAAGGTCCATGCAGAAGCGAAATATCCATCTCCCGTTGTTCAGTAGTGACTGGGATTAAGATTGGAATCTTATGCTCCGGAGACCAACCTCTATCATTATCATTTGTTAGAAGAATTGCTTCATTTATCATGGATGAGAAATTACACTTTTAGAGAAAACACATCCTGAAGACTACCAAGGGTTTCTTCCGATGGGCATAAGATACGTTAGGTCTGGAGAAGTGTTTAATCAGTATAAAAACTATTCCAGCAAAAATCCTCATAAAATCCTATTTATGATATTCATTTTCATTGGAAATTATATAGTTTGTGTGATGAAAGTTATTATTCAATATTTATTGTTTATTTTTTTATAAATTTAAATTTAATAACTGTTTTTCGTTTATCGTTATAATATATTTTCTTTATAAATATAAGAATATTTTTGAATTTTTAATGTTAGCATTTAATATCCATTGATACTTTTTCCTGATAAAAACACAGCTATTGGAACGATTAATTGATTGCACGCTCACGTTAAATTTAAAGTGTATAGCAAAGTTAAAAATGAGATAAATAAAAATTATTATTATTATTCTAAAGCTAATATTTTATGGATTATTGCATCATTACTTTATGTTTATAAATTATTATTTTCTTAGTTATTATGTTATACAATTATTAATTGTACATTAATATATTATTATTATTATTATTGTTATCATCATCATCATCATGCTATTTAAATGTCATAATTTACCACAAATCACATTTTTTAGTACAACTTTATGATGTACAGAAAAATATTTTTTTTTCTATTTAAATTTCAAACTTTTATCAATACACATCTTCCTTCATACTTTTATCAATAGGATGTAATTTATTTCCCAAGTGAAATTCTTTTTTTTCTCTAAATTATTTCATTACGCTAAAGAAATAAAAATATCAGACTACCTTCTTTTTACCACGAGTTTCAAGTGGTGAAATCAGATGATAGGTTTTTTTCTTTGATGAAATGGTATTCAAAGTTTTCTCTCAGTTCATTTATATTCGTGTTAATACAACTGTTTGATTCGAATTAAAATTCTAAAATTTTCAGTCATTTGCTTTTAGCATTATTTTGTCAGATGACGTATAAAACTGCATCTAGTCTGATTATTAGTTCATTTCAGTTCGATTAGGCTATAAACAATGTATGGAAATAATGGGAAAAAAATCGTTTTCACGATAGTTTTGAATACCAATAAAAATTCTTTATTCTGCAATGTGTTTATTAAAGTTTATTATTTTTCCTTATGAGATAAGGTAATTCGAAGTTAAAATTGTTCCAGAAGATAGTTACTGTTTGAAATCTTTATTAGCATAAATTTAGGTGATACAATTATTTTAAAATTAATTTATAAGGCTTTTACTATAGAAGAAAATCATTTTCAACAGTAAAAATAATTTTACTCTTTACTCAATTTTAAATTGATATGCTATTAAAATATTAAATAAAAATAATTTTTAGTTTATTATTTTTTCAATTACCATTATATATTAATATTTGATCAAGTTATTTTTAAATAAATGTATAAAAGTTTTGCTGTCGAAATAACTTTTGTTGTTCATTCTTTCATAACTTTCATTGTCGTTTTCAACATTAAGATAAGTCTAGAATTGAACTAATATACCGTTTAATTCATTAAAAATTAAAAAAAATCATAGTTATTTTTATTTTATTACTTTTTTAAATTCTTATAAGAGCAATTATATCGGTTGCGTATTGTAAAGTTTAAAAGCTGTATATATATTAAAAGCTATATAAAAATTAATTAAATTAATATTTCTCTTTTAACCTTGAGAGATTTAAGAAGGAACGGTTTTTGAGTCAACTCAAGCTAACTGCGAGCGACCTAAATTGCATCACAAGGTCAACAATTCCTCTTGTTCTACCCTCACCTCAGAATGACTGATAGGAAAATTCCGAAAAATGGCGATCTGTAACATTGAACGAGTGCGTGGACTTGTGATTCCAAGGCAGTTCGGTATTTAAAACAAACGAAAGAGAAATGAAATGTAAATATGTAATACCCGAAAGGCGCTTATCGTTTTGGATTCTGGACTTGGAGTAGTTCAATCTAGGTTATACCAGATGTATCCCATTATTGGGTTGCTTTGTGTTCAGTGGCAAAGAAAAGCGATTGATTATTGTAATATTAATTGATATGGTGATGAATTGAACTGTTAAAGGACGCTTTACTTTAAAGGCTCTCTGCTTAAAAGTTCCCATTATCTAAAATTTTAATTTAACTGGATTATATTTACAAAGACATAAATCTTTAAAGTTAAATTTTATGTAATTCGTTTGATGTTTATATTTTTAGAAAAGCTATTTTTGACATTCGGAAAATTTCCATTGTATTCCTTTCCTTATAAATATTATTTCAAAACAAAATATTTTAAGCATCGTATTTTCCGAAAATAATTATTCATTTGAAATAATTTGTAAGAGGATCAGACAGGTAAAAATGTTTATTATCATTATAATGCTGAGTTCTTTATCAAAAGGATAAGTTTATAATTCAGATTTATCACTGAAAAAATGGATATTCTTATTTTTTAAAGTTTACCAATGGTGATTTTCATATTGGCAATAGTTGTTTTAAGACAACTAATTTAGGTACGGTTTTTGGCTTCTCACTCGAGAATCACTTTTTTCACTTGTATAGAATCTACCTCTTAAGGAGGTGATAGGCAAATGCTCGTTTACTTTAAGATATAGTTCGGGGCTTGTCTGCACCGCTATGTACGTATGTATTTTTACGAAATAGTTTGGTAAAAACGAATGAAAAATCGAAAAATTTCTTATTGAATCTATTATATAGAATCTCGTATTCATACAATCAAAATTTGACTTATATTCATTGTAACAAATTAAAATACATAATAATTATTAATGTATTCTCAGTTTAAAATAATATGACACAGTGTAATGAATAGCCTGAAGTGGAAAACTCTTTCACCGTATAATGTCTTGTGGGTGAACTTTTCACACATAATAAAGGAGGCACTCACATAGCGCAAGAGAGGAAAACAAGAGCATTCAGTGCAGAATGAATGCGATAGCAAACATGTTAGGTAGCAAAAACGCATCATCCTTTATACTTAGCTGGAATTGAATTCAAGACTACGCATTCCGAAAAGAATCCGATCGTGAAAATTTATAATAATATAAGAGCGACTTGAACAACCTGTAGCTTTAAATTGAAAAAACGCTGAGGAGCATTTTAAAATGGAATTGCGTATGGTCCATTAGGGCTTTTTTAATAGACTGACTCTCTTTAATCCTTCTTTTGGCTCGTTAATCATGATGTTGAAAATGTGATAACATTAGATCTTAATATTGTAACTGGTAGAAATTGCAAGTGTTACCCACATTTATTGCAAGCAAATAAAGAAAATTCAAACGGAAACGAAAGAGTAAAGGCAAATCAGAAATAGTCCAATTTTTTTTGGTTAGCTTAACTGCTCAATGAACGTTTGACAGCTTGGATTTCAGTTCAATTATTCAGGTGATCGATTACCGCCAGCTTTCACTTTAAATTATAGGTCCCCATTGAATTGTCCTATATTTTAAAAAAGTATAGTAGAGCTACGATCCAATTAACAATATCTCACGATAGCTTAGCTTATACAGTCAGTCGCAAAAGTCTACATACAACCCTAAAAAAGGGCATATTTCAAAACCGAGTAATATTTCAATTTGCAAAATGGAATAAATATTTCCTTTTTCACTAAAAACTGTGATTTACAAAGTTAAAAAGTTTCAAACTATCACCTACTGGAAATTTTGTGAATATGTAAAAATTAGCGCGTCACAAAAGCCTGCATACACACGATTGGTTGAGAAGAGAAAATTTATATATG
This sequence comes from Latrodectus hesperus, assembly GCA_037975125.1. Classification (NCBI taxonomy): domain Eukaryota; kingdom Metazoa; phylum Arthropoda; class Arachnida; order Araneae; family Theridiidae; genus Latrodectus; species Latrodectus hesperus. The sequence continues at coordinate 84,556,972 of CM075850.1, forward strand.
AAGATTTGTTGAAGGTTTCTTAAGTTTGAGGTGGCACTTTTGTAGTTAGTTGATCGTTAGTATATTTTCCATGATATTACAATAATGAATTGCTTTAAAATGAGCCAGGGAAAAGAAACATCCTTAAAACTTTGAAATTTGGTAGTAAAATTGAAGTGTGAAAAGAAATCTTACTCCGAAATTGCCAAAATTGTAAAAAAAAGTCGGTCGACTGTGCAAACAATCTACAGAAATTTTTTTAAACTCGGAAATGTGGTCAGAAAACCTCGATGTGGTTGTCCAAGGAAGCTCAATGCTCGAGAAGCAAGAGCCATAATAAGAAAAGTGAAGAAAAATCCAAAAATTAGTGTGCCCCAAAATTAGCGGATCAAATTGCAACAGAAATTTGAAAGCAGGTACACCCAGAAAAAGTTCGTAGAACTCTTCGATCAGCCGGCTACTATGGCATAGTTCCCAGAAGAAAACCATTCGTATCATCTGTAAACCGAAAGAAAAGACTTGACTTTGTTTTCCAAAACTCAAAATCCTTGTCAATATGTGCAGAAGCAGTTATATTCACCGACGAGAGTAAGATCAACGTTTTTAGAAGTGATAGCCGCGGAAAAGTTAGGAGAAAAAACACAGAAATGAGCTCCGAGAATTTGACTCCCACCATAAAACACGGTGGAGGCAGTGTGATCGTTTGGGGTGCCATGGCAGCAGCTGGAGTTTGCAATCGGGTTTTCATCGAGGGTACTATGGATCGTTTTAGATACCTGAAGATTTTGCAAGGCAACCTACATGAATCAGTCAGAAAATTGGGACTTGGAAGTAAGTTTGTCTTCCAACAAGACAATGATTCTAAGCACACAGCAAAGATTGTGAAGGAATGGCTGCTCTACAAGACGCCCAAACAGTTGCATTCACCTCCACAGTCTCCAGACATTTACCCTATCGAACACATTTGGAAGGAAGTCGATAGAAAAATACGACAACAACCAATTACCAGCATCGAAACCCTAAAGAAGGCTATGCAGCAGGCTTGGTCCCAAATTTCACCTGAAACAACAAAGAACCTGGTGAATTCGGTGCCAAACCGAATGCGTGCAGTCATTGCTTCAAAGGGAGGGCCTACCAAGTATTAATGGTATTTTTATTTTTGTTTATTGCCAAAAATTTGAGTTTCCTGTCTCTGTATGCAAACTTTCGTGACCACATAATTTGAAACTTTTGTTATTTTCATTACGTTTTAACAAATATATTGATAATTTTATTTATTTATTCTGAGTTATTATGAAAAATATTGTGAAAATAAAATTTAATTTTCGAAAGTATGAGTTATTGCAAAATGTACAAAAATCGGAATATGTACGTAGACTTTTGTGACTGACTGTAGGATCATTTTTCTAAAATCAACGATCTAAAATTCTATGTTAGTCAGTATTGAATAATTTTAGATGGATGTTGCAATTGTGGATGCATACCTATCGAGTTGATAGTGTGAATTTTCCGGGTTTCTTCCCTTGCGTCATGTCTATAAAAACGGCTTCCACGAAGCAACAAGCGGTGCATGTTTCTTAGAGGACTTTGGCTGTCAACTAATAAGCTTTCCTTTAGATAGCTACAAATTGTGAGATGATCACTAATTATTAGTAATCCAATCTTTCATTCAGAGTTTACATTCTGAAAGCTTTAACACCACATTATGGATACGCTAAAAGCCAAAATCGGCTATAAGGCATTTTAATATTCATCGCCTTCAAGGACTTTTCGTAGATAATGGGCCACGTGTCGCAAATGATAGAAAGCCTGAAAACTCCCAAACACCCACCCTGACAGATGTGAATGTATAAAATGAAGTGTAGTATACTACCAGCTACTAAAAAAACAACACCCTGTTGTTTTTTTAGTAGCTGGAATGGAACCCGGTATCTTTCGCTATGGAGAGAGGTACCATTATAAGGATTTTGAAAATCACTTTACTGAATTCTTGAAGGATTTTTTGTAGATAGTAGGGCGTATTCACATGTTTGGAGGGAGGAAACCCGGAAAACTTTCTGGACAACATTGTGAACATTCGACATAGCGGAGTGAACAGATAACCTTTTCAAAGTCTTGACCTTCAATTTCTTCATATATTGCCTCTTTTTGGTATCTCATTCATCAGATGGGGGAAAAGGGGAATCGTATTGTAAATAAACAGGGATCGGTTCATTTTACTACTGATATATATGTTCTCATTTGAGATAATTTTCCGAATATTTCTTTTTTACTCTGTTTTTCGCTGCCATACGAGATGCTGAAGGGTTTTGCTGTGAATTTTGTTGTAATTTAAATTATTATTTGATACATAAATGTATTTGCTTCCTCAATTATAAGAGCTTTGCTTCAAGTTGATTAAATGAGAAAGCATTCTTTTCTAGACGATGAGTACACGGGCATGATTAAAAAACCAATTATTTACAAAGATGAAAGCGAGGATTCTATGGAGCTAATAAAAAACAAAACACATTTTATGCTTGGGCTTCTTTGTGCTTGGAGAGTTTTCACATGAATTTTCATTTGAAATTTTATTGTTAAAAAATGATTATTGTTAAATTAGTGTAAATATAAATAGATAGTTTATCGCTTTTTTATTAGTTTTAAAGTTAATCAGCGCATTTGGTCCATAAAATTTCGAAACAGTTTAAATATCACTTCCAAAAAATTGTTTATCAATGTAAGCATGTACATATATTTTGAAATAAAACAAATGAGAATTTTTTTTATTAAAGTAAAACATTCTAAAGTGATACCAAAGTAACGACGTTTCTCGTAATTTTTGGAAAACAAAGGGAGAAGAAAGGAGACTTAGAATTTCCGGATTTCCATCTTTGTGATGGGTAAATAAAGCCCATGTGAAAACTTTAGGAAGTTTAATAATATGCTGTGGTGGATATTGAAAAACCTCACAAAAGTCTTCGGCTTCCTTTGAGTTTGTCCACTATGCAATGCTGTTGGTACCTACTCTAGCAGGACATGCATACTGAGAGCAGAAGTGCAGCATTAATACTGGATGGGCTTGAACTAAAATCGTTCCTCTTCAGAAAGCATGGTCTTATGCCAAAATCATAGTAAGTCTTTATTAAGAACATTGCTATTTGTTGACTGCTGCGAATAATAAGCAGATTAATAAGTTCTTCCCACTGAACAAGTATGACAGCTTATTGCTGAAAGAATTGAAGTTTGGTGATGCCCATCGCGATCCATGTGTAATGTCCACAGCTATTTTCGTGGATGATTTATAAACTTGTGTACTTGTGGAATGGTAAATGATAGAAATTCAATAGCATGAAACTTAAACTGATCCATAAAGGCATAATTTTATTTTTGGTATGATGGTTCCTGTTATTTATGTTCCTGCCTCCGAGAAACAACTTTTTGAATCGGTGACACTGCCTCTATCGCGTCTTTTAGAAGCGTAGTCATCATTTTCTTTTTTGGGTTGTCACTCCTCCTATTGTCTAATTCATGGACAGCTCACTTGTTTGACTAATAGGAGAGTGAACTGCTCGAGGTATTCAAGACTGAAATGGGATTCAAACCCATGAAATTGAGATGTTTATGCAAGTTTAATATTTACTGGGCGCAATATCCATCCATTGCTTTTATGAAACTGTGAGATCAGGTGTATGTCTTATCATTTGAGACTCTCTGGGAGTTGGCTTTAAACTGTTGTTATAGTCAGAGGCTGAATTAGAGTGCGAAAGTCAGACAATCAACTGGAACTTTTGATTTCGTTATATGCCAGGGGTGGAGACAGGATGGAGTATTTGTGTCGAAGCCGTAAATGAATATTTTGGCTTTTTCCATATCGCCAAAAGAATTTAAGTGTTTAGTTACAATAATGAAAGAATTTTTTTCCTTCACTTAAAAAAAATCCTTTATATATTTGTCAAATATGAAATCGAAGTTATTTCCAAACATAAAAATATGATAAATTTTTTTATTTCACGTTCTAGTTAGTTTAACCAAGAGCATTTATTGTCTCCATTTTACACGCATGACTTGATTAAAATGAGCTTAACCACTCGAATGAACTTGCAATCTTTTGAATATTTATGCAATTTCACACGGGATTATGGTCATTGCATTGGCCAATGTGTAAATGATAATAAACAGTTCTAATGAAATGCAGCGGTCATTTTGATGATTATAATTGCCCAAGCCCAAGATTAGCAAGATTTGTGCATGTAAAGTATGGGAGATATTGTTCCAATTTTATGTGTACGAAATTATTATTTCTGATTAATTTTAAAATATTTAATGCATAAAATTTAATAAAATATAAATTTTCACTCCTATGTAAAATAATAGTATCATTTACTGGTCTAGTGAGTTGAGAAGAGAAAGTACTGCTCTGATGTCGATTTTGTCACGTAATTGTTGTCCAAAATTAAGAATTGCTCTGTTGTGAATTGCTACTATCTGTAAAATTAGTCACTCGAAAATGTTTCTCAATATAAACTATTTTTTAATTAAATCTTCTTTTAGAATTTAGTTCCCTGATTTCAATTCGAAAGCTCATGGGTTCGATATTTTAAAAAGCGCAACTGTATTTGAATATACATCCAAATTTTTGAATCACTTGTTTTCATTTCGGCAATAAAGTACAGTTTTAAAAAGCAATTAAATTTTTTTCTGGCCTTGAATTGACATTGCCACAATACTACAAATGCAATATAACTATTCAAAGAAATTTTTAGATGATTTTTATGAAGAATGATTGATTAAACGAAGAATCATTATGCCGTCAACATTTTTTCATTTAAAAATTATTAAGAAATTAATCTCGGAAGCAGCATAACGTTCAGAAGAAATAAAATTTAGAGGGAATTTTTAAATTTTATAATCTTTTTCTTCTCTAAAACGAATATTTTCGAGGAATTAATAGAAACTAAAATTTATTAGCCCTTCATCAAAAAAATTATTTTTAGTACCAATTGATATGTATATATTTTTTATAAGCATTTTAATTTGAATTGATAAAATAAATCTAGAATAAATGATTGGATTTTAGAAGCAGTCGAAAGTATGCTTCATTGTGTTTTCTTCTTAAAAAAATCGTTTGCAGCAACTTAAACAAACGTGACGTACATTCACATATTATGATTACTTTTAATCTGTCTGTACTTTTAACTACTGTGTGTTAAAAGATTGAGATAGAGAAATGATATTGAAAATTATTAGGAGTTAATTTATAAAGACCAAGTTCATGCATTCAAACAATTGTCAGTTTTTAAATCAGAACTACGTAAGCCTATGTTATCGTTTGCCAAAAGAAGAATGAGAGTATTTTATTCAATGAATTCTGTTCAAAACCGAAAAATATATGTAAGCAGAATTTTTGTCTTAAAAATAAGTGGACTGTTAAAATTAATTAAAATTTGCTTCTGAATTTGAATTTTTCAAGTTTTAGAAATTTTATTTTGAAATTCATTGGAAATTGACTGAGTCAAAAGAACTTTAAAAATCTATTAAGGCATCAGAAAATTGTGCTAACTTATTTATGTTAAAGATGTATTTAAAAACATCCAAACTCTGCTTTTAAATAATTTAAAAAATAAAAATGTATTAAGAAGTTTTCTTCGCATGTTTACTAGATAATTTGATAAATATTCGATATTTGTCATAACTTTTCACATATGTAGTAACAAAATGATACATAGAAGAAAACTAATCCTAAAGTTTTTGGGATAGAGAAACATATAAAAAAAGTAATAAATTATTTCAAAATTATAAATAAAAATCTTTTACATTAATTTTTTTTAATTCAAAGCTTATACTGAAAGCTTTCTTTGAATTAATTGTGTTGACAAAATGAAATATTATATTTGGAAAAAAGGAATGTATCAAATTATTTTTCATCAAGTTGGGAATAATTATATTAATTTTATTTTAAAAAGCTCTCTCCAGTGAAAAATTAGAAGCTCTAAAACTATAAATTGTGTGAAAAAGAGTATATCGAACATATGATGTAAATGGAGTAAAATAATCTAAGGTAACCTAGCAAACACAAGCCTATAGGCATTCTGATGGGCTGATATGAGTCGGCATTGGCATGATGATTTCGTAATGATATCGGTTCCGTATCGGCAAACGACATCAAAAATTTGTACTTAAATATTATCGGAAATATAGTATCTTTTCTAATGCGACTAACTGACGGCAAATTGTGAATATCGTCTGTCGATATAGGTCTGATACGGCATTCCGATTCTCGGCCGAATATCTTACGCGATATGCGGAATTGTTAAAGTTAGTGACATCATCAAATTTTATCTGAATTTAAGACCTCATTGACACAAACGCGGCAAGGGTAAAAAAATCGTAATTTTTTACATTTTATTTTGTCGGAAAATCAGTTTGTTTAAAAAAGCATGACAATATATGTGAATACTGGTAATCCTAAAAAAGTGTTTCATCGGCCTTTATCCGAATCACAATTTCATTGTCAAAAAGGAGATAGAGAAAGTGTAATTTTTTTGTATTACGTTTGAGATTAATTTTTGAAAGCACCCTTTCAATTTTACATAAATCAAGATACTGCTGTACTTATTTTAAATTTTTTGTCATTTATATAAATCAATTTAATAAAGAAGTTCTCCCTGTAATTATATTAATTTTATAATTATGTTATGAAAGAAGCCCTTTTAAAGAATTTATTTGCAATTAAAATAAATATTTTTTAATAAATTTGATTGGAATTCAATAATCTGATATATTAAATACACTTTAAGATCATAACGAAATTTTTATATTTTTCCACGAGCGAATATGTAGCAAAATTTATTTTAAGATGTTTATGTATTCATAACAGAGAGAATCATTGTCCACTATGGGCTTCTTGGAAAAGACGTCGTTCTGTGAACAATAGGTCATGGGTTCTATACCTGAGGCAGACGAAGATTCATTGGCTTCATTAATGGAGACTAGATATTCCAATATTGGCTGTTATTTCAACGTTCTTTCATTATTGTGGTGAAGGTAGGAAAAGTGTTTCGCAGATGTCGACCTTGTCAGTTAGCCATGTTCAATATTGCTACGAGATTGCCTGTTTTTAACTACATTTCAAAAGGAGAAATAGGTATTCAGAAATGTAGTGCATTAAAGTTGAAAATCCAAGAAGTTATCTTCTGAAGTTTCATTTTTAAATTATTTAATAAAGTCATTAAGCCTTTTTCACCTTTGTAAAAGTGAAGAAAAGTTATATGAACACCATTAGATAGTTTTTGTAATTCAACAAGCTGTTTTTCTTTGGTAAAGACTCTCATAACAAACCATTGTATTTATGAGATATTATCTTAATAACATATACAACAATGGAAATATAAAACAACAGGAACAAGTAAACTAAATTTTGAATTTTATAGTGTTAATTTCAGATTGGAATGGAGAAATATACACCTCTCTTCTCTTAAATATTCGATAATATTAATAATGTATTACCAATAATTCATTTTTCGAATTATCATTTTCTTTTGAAAAGTGCATTTGTCAATTTCAAGCTCTGAAAGGGTTTATTAAGTAGAAGGAATATTTGCTTGAAAAGTGAGACCGACTGAATATTTTAACAATCAGTGGGATAGTAATTTTCAAAATCTTTTCGTTTCTGAAAACATTAATTCTTATTAACTTACATCTGTGTTGAATAGAATTCCTTTTTTATATTAAAACACTAATAATTTTCCTTATGATTTTGATTAATTAAGCATATGGAAAACATGATTGAATTAAAAATAACAAAATATTTTTATTTTCATTTTAGAAAACTGATTGTTGCATAAAATAAATGCAATTAAGTGTAACTGCTGAGTTCAGGATCAAATACTTGACTTTTTAATGCAAACGATACTTTTTTAATTATGAGTATTTTCAATTATGGGACACTTACTTTTCTATCAAATATTTATCCAAAAATTTTACTTTTTAAAAGGTTTTAAAATTTTGTTGGATTTCCTTTTACTTTTAAAACATGCTTTAATCTTCTTGGGATGGATTTTACTAATTTTTTTGTGATGTCTGGAGTGACTTTACCCCATTCTTCTTGAAGCACCAATTTTAATTGTTGTTTTGAAGAAATGGTGTGTTTGCGAATTCTTGATTCCAATTCTTGCCAAATATTCTCTATGGGATTTAAGTCTGGAGATTGTGATGGTGTTTTTATTATTTCAAAACAGTTATACAGCAGTCAGAGTCTAACATTCAAAGCAGTGTGCTTGGGGTCATTGTCCTGGTAGAATTTAAAATCGTTATGAAGGTTCAATTTTCGTGCTGAAGATTTCAAATTTTGCTTTAGAATGTCAATATACTTGTACTGATCCATTTTACTGTCAATAAAAACAAGATTATCAACTCCAGCGGACGACATACACCCTCATACCATAACTCCTCCTCCACCATGTTTTACTGTTGGCACCAAGAGTTCTGTTTACGAAATTCTTCCCTCGGTTTTCTCCACACCAGATTCTACACCGTCAGGACCAAATATATTAAATTTACTCTCATCAGCAAATATAACTTTATTTCAGAATTTTTATTTATGTTGGATTTTTTGAAAGCCAGTCTGACTTTTCTATTCTTTTCACTTACGAAGAATTTTTTCCTGGCTACTCTACCGGCAGATCGAATTACTCTTATGATAGTGTCAGGATTAACAATTACTCCATATAATGCTTGTAAATCAGCAGCAACTTTAGGAACACTCATATTTGGTTTTTTTTTTAATAATTCGAATGACAATTCGCTTTATTCCATTGGATAGCTTTGATGGCCGGCCATGTCTTCTTTTATTCTGAATCATATGATTCTTTTTATGTTGTTTAATGATATTGAAAACAGTTGAATGACTCAAGTTAACTGTTTTAGCAGTTTCTCTAATAGATTTTCCACTTTCAAAATGCAAATTAATAGCTAGTTTTCGAATTTCAGGCGCAGTTTCTTTTCGTTTAGCATTCATGGCTGCACACAGCTAAAAAACACAAAAATTCCAAAAACAATCTGGAGAGAAATACTGCAGACGATTTTATAAATGATTGCCAATTGCTTTTGAGTAAAAATAAAACACCCAAAAATATTTTTGTTACTTATTTCAGACTATTTTTGTTGCATATCTAATGGTGTCCCATCACTTATGTGAGCTATTTTTTGCTCCGTTCTAAACAATTGTATTTTTATTTAATTAATATTTTGGCAAAATGTATGTTATGTAATAATTGTTACTAAATTTAAGTATGAAACACACCCACAAAAAATTTGTACATGTATTTTTAATTAATTTTATTACAGTTTCCTTTTGTAAAGCACAAGTGTCCCATCACTTTTGTGAGACACTGTACGTGAATATACTTTTTTAAGTTTTTAGTAAATATCCTATTTAATATACATTTTTAAAATTTCATTAATAAATATTAATATTAAAACTAAATTTAATCTCATTTTTTTAAATTGAAAAGTAAGAATTTTAATCTTTGGTAATCCTCTTTTGAATATATTTTCTGCTAGCATATAAAAACTCCATATTACTTAAATTGTTTCAAGATAATTTGTTATTTAATTTTCTATTATAACGAAATCTTTGTTTTTGTTGAAAATATTTATAAGTAATATATTTAATAATAATTACATGTTTACTCCAGTTTTTATATTATCAAATATCGTACATTACTTTATTATATAATGATTAAAAAAATTAAATCAGATAAATTTTTTAAGAAATCTTAAAGTTAATTTTATTTTATTCGTAAAATCAGTCTTAATTTATATTAAAAGAATTTGGAATACTATCATTATTTGGAATATAAAAAACATTGCATTTTTAGTTACTTTTATGATTAAATCTGGATTTGTTAAAATTATTCTTTGGTGAATTATATTTTAAAGCATCCATAAAAATTTAAAAAATATATCTATTTAGTGCACTTATAGTTGTTCTGATTTTACTAGTTTAATCGACAATTTTCGATTTTGAATTCCGAATAATAATTTGATACAAATACTCGATCTCACACTCAAAAATAATGGAGTTTACTGATGTGAAACAGGTAAAATAACTTTTTTAAAAACATGCATGAGACTGATGTAATATTTATTAATTTATTTTCATATTATTTAAATTTTATTCCAGATTAATATTAATAGCTTTATATTTCAAATGTATTTTAATGTAAATTGTAATAATAAATTTTACATAAATTAATAATTAACTTAAATTTCCTTTATGGCTGTTTGACATTTAAATCACAAACTGGTAAATTAATCATAACATTACGGAAAACGTCAAAACATTTATTAATATTCTGAAATTTTAACTTAAAAAAACTAGAAAAAGCACGATTTATAATTATTGGTTACAAAGCTAGAAATTTTTGCAATCAAACAAATTAATGAAATGAAAATAATTGATTAATAGTAATAAATTTTCTTACAATTCAGTAAGATTTCACTTTTGAAACTTTTTGAGCCTCTTTTTTGATGGACATTTTACATAATTTCTTTGTTCTTGAGAAAAAAATTTTTAACGATATAATTTTCTACTATCTTAATTCTAAGACATTTCTGCGTCGCTACTGTTTTTTGCTATAATATAGTATCAGCAAAAACTCTAGGATAAGATGAATCGACGAAAGATAAATACATAAAAAATGTTTCTTGAAAGTTCTGTTTCAGTCCAAATAAGATATGCAATAAAAATACTTCTTACATAGAACTGTGTTTTCTTAATTTAATTTAATTACTTTTTTACATTATGTGTCGAAGAAAGAAAGATCAAAATTCATATAAAGGTAAAATTTCTCATTTGCATATGTGAAATATGCATAAATTATAAAATATTGCTTGTCTTAAAATTGCATATAGTGAAATTCTGTCTATTATTATTTAGAACTTTATAATTTGTTGATTCATTTTTTTATGTGCAGAGAAAGATGTTTTTTTAAAGATAGAGAATTTTCTACATCTATTTTTATTCTTCGCAAATATTTTCGTGTGAGTTAAAATCTAATCGAGTCGATGAACTTAAAGAAAGATAACTAAGTAAAAAATGTGTTTTTTGACAAAGTTTTTTTTAATACACAAAAACACTTTGTGAAAATAACCGATAAGAAAACAGTCTTATATATGCTTTGAGAACAATTAATGTGTTTTCCTTCAGCTAAATTAAAGAAATAAATTCCAAAATGCATTCATAATTTTTTATGTGATGGAAGACTTTATATTCCTCATAACCAAGTAAAAATGATTATCACTTTAAAATTCTAGCAAATCATTATGACAAATGTTTTCCTAAATTATTTTTCTCAAATAATGAAATATCTGATTAATTGTTATTTGTGAATGATTTTGTTATTTTTACATGTATATTTTTATCTAAATAAAAATTATGAATATTTTTCAATAAATTTCAGAAACAAATTTATTCTAAAAAAAAAAAAACTTTTTGATTTACCGTAAGATTTTTATTTTCCGTGTTTTTGTATTAGAACTCGTAATAGTGTCCAATGGTCTCTCATTTTCTAAATCGTTAATCATAAATATATATTTCTGACAGAACATTTTGAAATGTGAAAAATTTATTTTCCAGAATTACGGAAGTCAATACATGACTTTTAATAAAAATTCCAAGGTATACATTTTGATAGATATGCTCACCATAGTTATAAACATTATAAATAATGTTAAAAATATCATGATTCCTTATATATCTATATCTATCTACCTATCTATCTATCTATCTACCTATATATATATATATATGTATATATATATAGAGAGAGACACATCCAGACACGTCGGTCAAGAAAACAGATGGACTTGTAGGCCTTGTCCTACATATGGACTGTCATGCCACTGGTTTAGTTATTTTTAATTGATATATATATATATATATATATATATATATATATATATATATATATATATATATATATATATTCAGTGTTACAAATTTTAATTTGTTTTTTTTTTTATATAATAGTCATAATAAGGCGTTGGGAATTTTTTTACGCCTATCGTGGCCAACTTTCTCTTCGAAAGAAAAATAAACTTTCAAACCGATGAGCCTAGATGCTAAATATTTTTTATTTTTGAACAAAAGAATGAATATTTAACCAAATAAGAGTCTAACAAAAATATAATTGCGATTTGAATTTTAAGTCAATAGAATCATCTTTTGATGTAATGTTAAAACTTACGAATATTGCCAGATTTATATAAAAAAATCTATAGCCCTATCTTTTTAGAAGTCCCAAATACATTGGGGAAAAAAATGACAATCTGTCACCAATGAAAATTTTCTTGTCGCATCAAGTGCATTTTTTCGCAATAAAATGTGAAATCGATTTTAAAAAATTGTAAATCATAAAAATGAAAAAAGTCGTATCCAATTTAGAATCCTTTATATTTAATGAATATTAGTTGAGCGAGTCTGCCACTTTTCGCAGACTGAAACTTCCAGTGCTAAACCAATACATAATTTTCGAGAAAAAATTACGAGTTTGAAAACAACATATGTTTATTATTTACTTAGTTTTATGAAGAACGTTGTTTTGGACCAGAAAAAGAGGTTTATATGTGGATTAGATATAAAAAAGCAACTCGAAAAAGCTATGAAATATCGAAATATTTCTCTTTAGTAATGAAATATTGAAGATGAATAAAATACATTTTTATCCACGTTCCATATGTTTCATATCAATCAGCTTCACATTTGGAAAAACGTAAACACGTACGCTGTATTGGACAAAAAATACAAAAAGTTAAAAGTAAAAAAATAGTAATTATCACTTTTTCTTACAAAAATCATACTAAGTGAATATACACTGCTGGCCACCCAGATTGCAACACCAAAAAATAGAAGAGCTATCACAACAAAATTTACTTTGTAGATAACATGTTGAGCAAGTATCAAATGATTACATTTATAGACTTCTGTGAAGTCTATAAATTTAATCATTTGATAATTGATTTTGGCAGGAACAATCTTGCCAAAATCAGTAGCCAGAGTAGCCGCCATTGTTGGAGATCACCGCTGCCACACACCTTGGCATCGATTCAAATAGACTTTAGATGTGCTCTTGGGGTACAGCAGATCAAGCAGCTTCCACACGTTGCCAAATTTGATCTGGTATGGCAGCCAGGGTTATAATATGAGTTAATTGTTGAGTAACCATGGACCACATGTCTTCTATCATGTGTGGTCGCGCATTATCCTATTGAAATGTTTTTCTTATCTACAATAGCGTGTTCACCGGGTAAAAAAGTATGGTACCAAACCATATTTTCTTGTGCATATTAATTTGTTTTGGGGATAAAAAATGCCCCATTAAATTGTTTTTTCTTATCAACTGAACTTTCTTATCCTCATTAACTTATTCAACAGATAAGAGAACATGAGTTAGATCACATATTTTCGCATTTGTTTAGTGTACATATATGAATTCCATTAAATTATTTCTTATCCACTTTAACTTGTTCATTGGATAAGAAATCTTTTTAATATGATATCTTTTTAATCAGATACTTCTTTCGTGATTATGTAAGAAAGACCTTGACATTAAACCGTTGATTGCTTTCAAATCAAATCGACTGTTTCAAATTAAAATTCCTTTCATTCAATTAAAAAAGTGGTTTCAGTGTAAAATGCTGAAAATTTCGCTAAAAAAATTATCTGAATTTTTTATTTATTACTCACTTTTTTGATTTTATATATTTTGTGATGTTGCAAATTTGCTAGAACGTGATTCATAGATTAATAATAACGAAGCATATCAGCGATTAAAGTTTAATTGGTAAAATTGATGAAATGCCTTATAAAAGCCTATCTATAATCTTATTTGCTTGGTTCTTCATTGGTAAAATAGTATTCACATATAAAATTATAACATTTTCAACATGTGTATGTCGGACAAAAAATGCTTATAAAAGTATCTTGGAACAGTACTTAATTTTGATTTAAAATTTCATTCATAAAAAAATGCCTTTACATTGCTTTTTCTTATCAACTGAACTTTCTTATCCACATCACGCATCACATTTTAACACATTTAGAAATTAGGAATATAGCTTGTTTGCTACCTGTACCAGAAAGGATAGCACAAAGCGGTCCTATTCACTTTAAATATTCGTATACTTCATTGTTATTTATTTTTCATGATGGTAAATATAAATAAAAGCAAACCTACTTCTTTTCAAAACTTCATTTTCAGAGATAGGTTGTATATTTATTACAATATTTTTTAGTATTAAACCAACAGTAATACATTTAAGTTTCTACGTCACGCCGTTGATGTGAGATGGAAGTTGTAGTGGAATGCCAGCTCAGGTAGTATCTTTGTCACATGACAGTGGTTCAAGAAAACGAGACAACTGCGTGTATTCATCGGCTTTGATGGGAATAAATAAGCAATTTAAAACGTATAAAAGGTATTCCAAAGTTTATTCTAGAAATATTTATGACAGTAAACACAGATTTATAGTTAACATTTTGATTAATTTATTGATACAGAATAGGCTTATGCATATCAGATAAATGGCCTTTATATATAGTGAGAAACAAATAAATTACTGTGAGTCATTCTTTGGTGGAATTATATTTTGTTTTAGCGATTTGAGTTTGCTGCCCAGAGCTTGTGATCTAACACGCTGGATTTTTTTTTTTGTATTTGGAGGTGTATGAAGTTTATGGCTTATGCTATCATACTCTCCACCACCTACTCTTTGAAGAGGGAATCGAGTGAAATAGCAGCAAAATTCAATTATATTTACGCAAAACTTCAAAGCCATTATCTTGAAAAACTTCAACAATCAAATATATAACCATGGAAAAGCAAGAAGGCTGTTTATTCTAAATTCTATACATTGTTCTATACTGTATACTTCATGAAATCAATAAAAAATGTATAATTTTTTAATGTAAAATTATAGTTCTATCAAAATTATTAAATGCCTGAATTTTGGATTAATTTTCAATAGACTTTAGACAGTAATTTAAGAACTTTATGTTTTTCTATTAAGTTTCCATTTATAAATTTTCAAACTTTTTCCCTCTCTCTATTTAGAAATATATTTTTTCTTTTAATTATTATTAGCATTTATTATTTAATTATTAATAAAATTTAACAACAGTAAATTCATTTTTATTACATTCCATGATTCACAGGATTTTCAGTATACAAATACTGATTCAAAATAAAGACTCATTCAACATTACATTTCCATAGTGACTCTGAAATATATTATTCACTTTTATAAAACAATAAAGTTAAAAATTCCTTGTTAAAGTACTTTTGATTTGCTCTGAAATAATTATTTACAAATTGAAATTTCTTTCTCAAGTTGGTAAAATACATTTTCGCAAGAGTGATTGTTTTTCAAAAATATTTACATTTAACTTCTGAGATTAAACTTATTTAGTTTCCTATTATTTAAAAGTCCACGAGTCCAATTGGGTTTCTTCACCATTTTTTTTTGTTTTGTCTGCATTATCAGTCGGAAATGAGATAACAAACATTTTTAAATTAGGAACTCAGCAGTTTATAAACGTGGGACTAGAATTAAACCTGTGACTTTTTCAATTTTATCTAATCACTGTGTTTGTGCTGCAAATATTTTAAAACGATACATTGTAGTATATGTGTGGGAATTCTGTGGTTCCCTAAGTATATGTTTGTACTGTAAAGATAAAAAAGGCCAAAAATCAAATGGGCCTGTAACAAAGGTTGGCTTCATAACACTAACTATATAAATATATGCGTTTTTAATGATTATAAATCATAACATTTTATTAAATAAAATATATTCACAAATTTTCTGTTCTGAAAAACAAACTGTCTTTTACAAATTTTCTTTACAACTAAATTTAAATAAAGATCTTATTACTTGCAATGAAAAGCAAAAACAAATATGTCAAAGTTTACAAATCCTATATTATTAAAATATGTTTACTGTTATTTTTAATAATAATTAATCCCTGAAGATAAGGTGATTTTTGTGACTTCTAGGCATTTTCTACAGTAAATTTGAATTTTTATGTGACAATCTTAACTATTTATCTAAAATGGTTCATTTTTCGAATGATTTTCTTAATTTAAATAGTATTATTAAATTATTCGTTCACATTACTGAAATCTTGGTAGAAGTTTTTCCACCAAGATAAAAGAAATCACTAATAAAGAAGTTTTATTTTGGCAGAAATTTTTCTTAATAAATGTATATATAGTACGCATAGATTGTTACAAATATGTTATTAAATTTATATTTGTATGGATTATATGAATAGAATTACATGGCAATTCTTTTATTCTATGATGTGTTTTGTATTTTTAGTTCAAAAGTAGCTTACTACAATACAAACAATAAATTCAGTAACAAGATTAGGGAAACCTTGAAAGTTTGTCATTTAAGAGCTTATTTTTATGAAAAAATCACAATAGAAAATGTGATGACATCATAAAAAGATTGTGTTATCGCTCTTTTCCTATAACTGTACCGTGGTCCACGCAGAACAACATTATCTTTTGTATAAATGGCTTAAAAAATCTTTTTGCGGAATAAAGTATTGCAAACAATAAATTTTGGGATTTATTGTCCTTTTATTTTTTTTATAAAATAATAAAAGTCATATTTGTTACAATATGAATTATAACACGGTTTCGTAGAAACTGCTTTTATTTTGCATCTATCAAAGAAACTACATTTACTCATTTTTATTCATAAAAAACTAAATTAATGACCTTAATAGAACATTAGTTTTTAAGAAATAATCAGACTATTTTCTTCTGAATAAAAATATTTTCAGCAATTCCATGATGGTGAAAGTAATTTATAATTACACAACTATTAATCATTGCATAATTTTTATGAAAAAGAATAAATTCATAATTTACTAATCAACGGTACAGTCTTATGGAATTATACTCGTACATTATCAGACCAAAAGTATCGAGACACCTTATAATGGTGCGGGAGTGTTTCTCGTGATTTGGCATGATTCCGTTAGTTTCAATGGTTGAAAACATGAGCTGTGTGTAAGATGAATGCCAACATTCTGGACAAAATGTTGCACTCCCAACACTATGGTAAAATTTCGAGGAAGACCCATTTCTGTTCCAGCAGGATATAACTGCTCCATTCACACATCGAGGCTTGTACACAGACGTGGGTTGATGAAATGGGTGTTTAAAAAAACTGGTCTGGCCTTCCCAGAGCCAATATATAAATCCCATAGAACAGCCTTGGGACGAATTAGCGCAGGTTATGCAGTCAGCTTAATCGATTATCCTTATTGCAAGTACTCACTTCAGCTGAGATGGTAGCCTGGAAATCAGTACCTATGGCCACCTATCCAAACCTCGTCAAAAGTCTTCCCAGACGTGTGCAGGATGTCATCGATGTAAAAGAGAGACCAACATCACATTAATATGTGCCTCAGGACGCTCTAAGTCCATACCACTGGGTGCTCGGATACTTTTGTCTAGATAGCGTGTAAGTGAAGTTTCGCTAATAAAAATATGACGTATTTATTACCATATAAAAAAGATAAAGTAAAAAATAAATATAACGGAAACATATATGACAGAGTGTTAGTTTTTATTACTTTGACTCGGAATTCCAACTTCCTATAAAGTTTTATGTATTTTATTTGCAGAAACACACTGATTAAGATATTTTTTTAAATTAACATGAACAAAAGATCTGTATCGTATAATAACTAAGGACATTCAATATAATTTCTATACGTATATGGAATATTACTTAATTAGAACTGCATTCTAAACATGAAATTGGTAGCCAGAATCATAGGTTAAACAAAATTGTAGTTAGATTATACCGAAAAAGAAATATTACACGTAATAGGAATGGCAACAGTCGCAAATTCGAAACATTTTAAGCAATTATTAATTTCTAGAAATTATATTATTAGTTTTATCCAAAATATTTAGAAGAAATTTTTTGGACATTCTCTAAGCTAAAATAAAAAAACATTTTCTTCTCTCAAATAAACAAAAATAGTTGTGATTAAATTTTAAATAACTGAAAACCAAAATTCTTAATATAATTCATTGTATAAAGAGAATGTTTCAATAAAAACAAAATCTTTTTCTGATCTGTTGATATTTATTGATAAAAATCATATTTAATCGTGTCATAAAATTCTAGAATCATGTAAATAAATAAAATAATTTGCATTTAAATAATTTTATAAATATATCCTGATGTCATTTATGTATTCAAATTTTAATACTTGTTAAAATTAAATGAGAAAATTTATAAAACATAGCATGCATTTGTGCACTTTTCTAATAATTAAACCAGATATCAACAACCAGTAAATCGCATACGTTAAAATATACTTTTCAATGAATATAAATTCGCATTTATATTTGTTTTCATTTTCTCTTAAGGCATAAAAATGCATATTTATGGGATATTTTATCCTTTATAACATCAAAATGTCTATTTCCTTATATCCTGAGATAGATATTGTTCTTATTGATACTTAATTTCTAAGTTCATCATTATGTTCATTGATTTTTATTTTCATGGAAACATGGTTTTTATAAATCACATACGATTCAACTACATTATTCTTATTATTATGATAGACGAAAAACATTCGATCATAATGATATGTTTCAATGACTTTTTACACAAAAAGTTCAGATCCTTTATATGTGCTTTTTGGGATCAAAAGTTAACGAGTTCGATTCAAATGCAGTCACTACTACCATTTTTAAATTTTTGAAGCATTGCCTCTGGAATTTTTTTTAAAAAAATGATTATAAAACATTTTTGATTGTTTCCATATATGAAGGGGTAGTACGATAATGATCAAAATAAAGACATTTCCTTTTTCAATTTCAACATTTTTATGACTATTTTTTCTTTTCCTCCTTTCTTTCTTTCTTGAAACAGGACGTTTTCAACAAAAAATGACTTGTAGAATCAGTGTTTCTTATCTACTATACAGTGGAGAAATACGTTATGTGGAATGTTTTCTTATACAGGAATTACTTTTAACGTACTTTATATTCAATAAAACATACATTGGACTGTATATATATATATATATATATATATATATATATATATATATATATATATATATATATATATATATATATATATATATATATATATATATATATATATATATATATATATATATATATATATATATTAACTAATATTTTTAACTATTCAGGAGGAAACTGTAGCATATTTGAAAAAGATTTCTGTGACAAAATAGTAAATTGTGGTCTTAATAATCAACATAATCAGAGGCCAAATTTCTTTCTTTATGTTATACAGTTATTTAGATATTTGAACTGTTGGAGAACTAATAAATCTCCAATGGGACATTTGTCGCCAAAATATTTATAACTATTCAGGGGAAACTGTTGCATACTTAAAAAATGATGAAAAACAAAATTATAAACCACGGGCTTAATAATCAACGCATAATCAGATGGCAGATTTCTTTTATTAAGTGATTTCATTGAAGTACGACCATGTAGATATTTGAGTAATAAAGGTTTGCCCCTGTAAAAAATTCCCAACCACAATTATGAATAATTTTATTGTTTTGCTTTTGCAATGGCATTGCATGTCGGCAATAATTTTTCAGTCATTTCCAAGTTATGCTAATAGTTAGCACTTTTGAAGCATTTCCTAAAATGAAGACTATAATTATGAATCCCAGAATTCCTTTAAATATTTCCATATATTTACATTTGCATTTTATTGCAATCTAATTTGCATTTAATCATGAATATGTTTCTGGGAAAGCACTTACAACTTTCCTTTTACCCATACATTTTACGAAGTTGCGAAGTCAATTTGTATGTTTTAAATTATAAAACATTATAAGGCTTAGTGATTTTGATGACGTTTCTCAACCAAATATTTAAAATAAAAAATTCGATTGCAGTTAAAATTTTAGATTTAGAATATTTATCCTGTTTTATACAAAGCGTCCTTGAGGTTCCAGTATTGCAACAATATATATATATATATATATATATATATATATATATATATATATATATATATATATATATATATATATATATATATATATATATATATATGAAATATTTCCTAAGTTTTTTTTTATTTCTAAAATATATCACTTGCTTATAATTTTTCTATTTAACTAACTTTTATTCTCTCTTTTGTTCATGTGTTCTAACTGAAAAATAAAAAAAAATGTTCTTATTTGAATTTATTCTCATTGCAAAATGATTTTGGCACCCCTTTTGCATCTGATTTTAGGAAGTTGGTATTTGGCATGAATTTTCTTGAAATTGAATGCCAAGAAGGGCATGAAACAATATTTTTATTAGCGATGGCTTCTTAGATTCACTTGCATGTCAATAAGTATGTGCAAAGTATATTTTGTAGCAATGATAGAATATTGCTTGATTCGAGAATTTTTATGGACAAGTAGAACTCTTGACGTATCCTATTATAGATGACATATTCTTATTCGGTCTTCGATAACCTTTATATTTTCTAAAGCAATCGAACATCGCGAAATTTTTTTAGAATCCTAAATTTTCTGTAAGTTTGATTTTTTTAAAAGAGTGTGCTGCGAATCTACAATGATCTGAAAAAGAATAATTAATACTTTAAAGTATCGCACTTATTGATGGGCTAACTACAATTATGATCATCCAAGTAATTTTCAGCTTTCTTAGAAAGATTTTACAAAACATGCTTAAATGAATTGAGCTTTATCTCTAAACATTTGCTGATTTCTCAACATTAATTAGATATATATGTTCCAATTTTTCTTGTGATGTTTATTCAATTATCACCCTTAAAGTAACTACTTTATTCGTTTTTTACAAAAAATACCATGACTTATCAGTACGGACTAAGTTTAGGTGAAACAGGAAAGAATTCATGATGTTAAACAGGGATAATTCAACTATTCAAGGATTCTATGGGATCTGACCATCCTTAATACTAACAGATGTTAATTAGTAGGACCAACGTTATGTTTCCACTTTAAGATTAACCAGCCACAGTCTAATTTAAAAGCTTCATGTTTGTTAAGTTATTTGATGATGGTTTAAAATTTACGAAGTTCTTATTTGTAATATTGTTTAATTTGCCATCCTGTGGTCTCTCTTTGCACTCCAGAGTTTATTAAAATGAGACCTTCAGTTTCATCATGAATTTTCAATCACTACAAACATCCATGATAAAGAGGCGTGACGGATTCATAGATAGGGGAAAGGGGCAGCTTCTGTTATCCAAGTGGACCGGAGGTAGAAGGCTGACTTAGCTCCTTACGTGGGTTTGGATCGGAGTTTTCCTTCTCCTAGGTATCTCTTTTAGTCTGGCTCCTACCCAACGAAGACCTGTCCGGCATGGGAGACCCGACCAGTAGCTAAGCTACCGCCGGCATAGCTCTCTGGGTTGCTGGAGCACACAAGCCCGCCCACCACGTCAAGGTGAAGATACCATGTCGAATGGTCTTAAGTTGGGACAGGGTCTTCCTCAGGGCTCCGTTCTGAGCCCTATTCTTTTTACACTATTTTTGAGTGGTATCGAGAAAGTTATCACCAGGAGATGTGAAGTGGGATTGTTTGCGGACGACTGATCTCCGGTGCCAATACTGCTGACTTGGAAAATAATATCAACCAGACTCTAGTTGATGTGTGGAACTTTGCTGAAAACCACTAATTACGTTTTAATCCTTTAAAATCCGCTACCAGTTTCTTTACAACAAATAGAAAGATGTACAATTACCAGCCTAGGATTTTTTCTGAACAACCATGCACTCTTAGTGGATAGATATCCAAAATACCTGGGTTTTGTTATGGACCATAAGATTACAAGCAATAAGCACATCGACCATCTTGTAGAAAAATGCAGAAAACGTCTGACTATCCTGAAATATATATCTGGACGCGACTGGGGAGCAGAAGCATTTACGCTTAGAAATACTTACATCGCGCTCTTAAGACCCATCCTGGAGTATGGCTTCCCAGTTTATACTGCTGTGCCTATAAGACTAGCCTTCAGAAGCTTGAGCGAGTTCAACTGAGCTCAGCTCGGATTATTACTGATCTTCGAAACAGCTGTCCTAACGACATTGTTCTATACGAGGCGAATTTGCTACCACTCAGTCACAGAAGAGACTCAAATCTTGTGAAGTATTTTAATAAACTCTTTAGTTATGGCTCCCAAAATCGAACCTCTGACTTTCTCAAGGGCTGGAATAATAACCAGAGACTGAAAAAAAAGTCCCCTTAGTCAGATAGCCAATGATAATGTTATCTCCAATACTGTAGAGTCGCATTCCTTGAACCCATGCATTGACCCATCTGAGGGTCTTAACGGGGTATATTTTCACTCAAATCTTCCTATCGAGGTTAACAAATCTACAGATCTTTCTGAGTACCTAAGGCAACTTGCTCTTGAATTGATCAACAATATCCATGATGATGCTGTGCTCATTTACACGGATGGTAGCAGAAATGACAGAACTTGTTCCGGTAGTGGGGTATTAAGTATCAAAACGAATTCCACCAAATCTCAATCAGAAACCCCGACGGCTGTTCCGTCTTTCGCAGTGAACTTATTGCAATTAATGTGGGTCTTGATACGGTTCTTTCTCTCCCTGGGAATGAGGAAATCTGGATTTTGTCGGACAGCCGGAGCGCCATCCAGCATCTTACTACTGGCACAGAGTCCGTGATAATACAGGAGTAGCTATCTTGGACAAGCTTAGACGGCTCTCCTCATCTCGTGAGATTCACTTACAGTGGATCCCTTCCCACGTAGACCTTGCGGGTAACGAATGGGCTGATGCCCTAGCAAAAAGAGGTACTGACGAGCCTAGGCTTACTACGGCGTCTCTTACCTATACTGAACTATACTCTAGACATAAAGGCCTTGTTCGGTCTGCATTTGCCATTCCCCCTGTGCACCATTGGTACCAGGGTAATAGTCCCGGCGGATCTCTATCCCTCCGGTGCAGCAGACTGTAACAAACTACAATAACACGTTTTCGAAGTGGCCACCTAAGATCATTGACATTTAACAACAAAGAAAAGGAATTTCCAATTTGCGCTAAGTGTTCCAAAAGCCAAGCTACTCCGGATCATATCCTTGAGTGCTTGGGACTCGATAAAGAAGACCTTCTGGAGCGACCATTATTGGGGTCATTGATTTCCTGAGAGTGTGCAATGTCATAGACTCGGTCTAGCGCTGCTAGACAACAGGGATCAGCAACAACAACAACAACATGATAAAGAGGGGACTCGAACCAAAAAAAAAAAACGTTAAATTAAAGACTGTAATGCTTGCCATTCAGGTTGACCAGTTGACTGTGAATAGAGATTGATATTCAACAAAATAAAGCAAAAAAGACTAAATAATCAATGGCGCATGACAACCTTGTACGAAGAATTTCGGTGGGCAGAAGTTAATGGTTTCGATATTGGATCACACAGACAAAAAGTTTCTTTTTTTATAATATATTATCTAGTCGCAGCTTAAAAAAAGAGAAAAGCTTAGAGGAAGTTGCTCGCTCATATTTCTTGATGACTATGTTTAAAATTTATGAATCTGCTTCCCTCAATTAAGTGTTAATAGGTAATTGGATATAGGAGACAGAAAAGGAAAGATGTTAATTCTTTATCAGTTGCTAGTAAAGCTTCTATGAGAGGCAATTACAGTGGAGACGTTAGGGTTGATGAGTATAATGAGGATGGATAATTGTTTCCCTCACGTAAAAGAAACGGGTAAACGTATCATCTAATTTTAGTAGGTGATGGCAACGTTTAAGACGATACTCTACTTTTTACCATAGGTTTGTAATATTGTTAAGGTTCTTATTTAGGGAAGCTATTCTATTTATTGAACTCTATTCTTGCCATATTAAGCTATAGTAGACCTAGCAATATAATAATCGCATGATAAAATGCAATTGAATATCATCCTGTGTGAATGAAGTAATATGTATAAAAAATTGTCACCATAGGAATAATAAAAGTACATTCATACAACCATACTTTGCAACCGTCCACAAAGAAAACATATTATTATGTAAAATAATGTGGGAGGTAACGAAGTTTAGATTACATTATGTTTTACGACCAAAGTCCTAGACGAAATAGTTCTGAAGAAAATACCTCCAAAGCATAACACTGCCTCCATCAAATTTCACTATAGGCACAACACAATCCATTTCAAAGCCGAGCTGGTAGCCGAATGATTAGCGTTCTTGCCTTCGGTTCAACAGTTCGTGGGTTTGAATCCCACCTTGGGCATGGATGTTTGTAGTGGTTCGGAATCTACTTTAAGCCGTAGGTCCCGGTCTAATTAGCCTTCGCGTGCAAAAAATGACCGTTGAGCGACAAGCAAACCAAACCTCTCTAACCAAACGCCAAACATAGACTCTGCAAACCGACACTAAATGATACACCACTCTAGAGTTTCTTTTTCATCTATATATTGTCTAATATTTTATTATATAAGCTAAAACAGATCTGTTGGAAGTCGTGATCAAAAGCTTATTCCACCGAACGTTAATTGCAACTATTGATCTGTTGATCGACAATATTAAATCTACAATAAATAAATGGTCAATTATCTTCTTACGAAATATATTCATATGAACATAATTGTTCCAGATTCTAAATGAAACCTAACATGGAAGGGGGCTGGCTGTTAGGTACAATTCTTTCAAATCGTATGGGACAGCTGACTTCGATTTAGAACGCCTAGTTTTTTAATCTTCTGGATGGGTAATCACATTCCAACAATCATCGCTATCTTCCACAAGCAAATCATTTAAGCCATTTTCATCAATTTTTTGTTATGTAGTTAACTGGAAATGTTATGTATGTGCCAACCACTTTCGTGGTAACAGGCGATCGCACATAACTAGAATATTCTCAACTTCATTCCAAAATGCACGCGCGTGACTAAATCACTGTTTTCCACATTTTATGTAAAGGTAGACGACGTTACAAGTTGTGAGATTACTTTATTTGCATAAGTGATCAAATATTTTGTGGTAAATACTACAATTGCAAAATTGAAAAGTATATTAGTTATTTTAAATAGTTTTGTATATGAATTATTTCTAATTTGAAATCATAATACAAAAGTGACCATATAAAGCTTTTAAACATGCTTTGTTATGAAAAAGGGATATTTTTTGGATATCGATTATAACGCATTTAATCATTTGCAGTCAATAACTGTATGACAAACAAGTCATTTACAGAATTTAGAGATGACGTTTACTGATTACATCTCTGCAAATTAATTTTCTATATTTGAGTAAATTATTGTCTTTAAACATATTTCGATAAACTGAAATTTTTGTAGCAGTTTTATTGGCTGATTCTCCCTTTATTTATCTTTATGGCCAACAGATACTTTTGAAACAAAAGTAGTGGAAATTTTAATGATAAACTCTAATGCAAAAGGTTTCTGTCTGTGGCATTCACAGAAGATGTTCTGGACGAATTATCTATTTTTTATAAATAATACACTATACATGAATGTTGTGATGTATGTAACCGCGTATCATGGATCAATAACCATACAACATGCACTCACAGGAACTTATCATCGCAGATTTGTGGCGAGCAAACAGAATCGGGCCATTTCTAATTCATTTCTCGATAAGTTAATATCGAATCATGAAGGAGAAGTCGAAATCAAATAGTTATGACCAAATTTTTTATCTGAATAACGTACCTGTTATAGATATAAATTTTAATTTCTAACTGCCTATTTTTAATGACACTTTTCTTGAAACTTTTGCTTTACTTTGTGGAGGAACATTTTAATTTAATAATGCTTATGATGGTTAGTTCGTGACAGCGTGACCAGTATCGGCAGATTCATATATTCAACCCAATAATTTTTCGGCACAAGAATGATGCATTACTAGAAATGGTTAACATAGATTGGCTTTTTTAGATTGGTTGAAGCTCGATGGTCAGATTTTGCACACGAGGGCTAATTTAGACATACATGAAAAAAAAAAGATTATCCACAGCAAAGTACATGGAAATATTCCATGCAACTTTGAAATAATATTGAGCATATCGATCGTTGCTATCTGCATTTTCTGATACTATACGCAGAAAAAAATATTCGCACCGTGTTTCCAAAAAGAAATATTATGACCTTGTTAAAACAACCTATGTTGAAAAAAAATTGAAGAAACTTTAGATTATGAAATAGGTAAAATTAGATATGATTATGTAATTATTGAATCTGTTATCATTACTAGTTACGTATATCGTGTTTTGAACACAACAAAAGCTTACTTTTGTCAAATAAAAATGATTATCAAATTGGAAAAGAAATATTTACAACGCATGCATTTTTTTGTTAATGAGCCTCAGATGAGTCATTTACTTAATCGAATTGTCAAACATTATAAATGAGGTCACGATTGAATAGTTAACAATGTTTTGATTTTGGGCGCTATCATAGCTTATATGTTTACAAATATATTTAGTATCTATCACATAATTCTTTAAAAAAATAGCATATTGCAAGAGAACAAAGTGATTTTATTTGTAATTTATGTCTGCTTTTTTCGTTTCAAAAGTTGACCATCTAAATGTAATTTTCTTGTTTATCACAAATATGGTTTTAAAACAGAAGTTTCTTCTTTGCTGTATATTGTTTCCTAAAAAATAATATTTGATTTTTTATAATAGTTGTAACTACAGCGACTAGACGAAACTTTGAATCTCTTCAAAATACACTACTGGCCATTAAAATTGCTACACCAAGAAGGAGTGCAAATAACAGAACGATATTTATTGGACACATACATTATAGTGGAAAGAACATGGGATTAAATTTACAGGAAATTAGGATGTATAGATCTTGAGAAATTAGTACCCAGAGCAGCCACCTCTGCAATAACAGCATTTATCCGCCTAGGCATGGAGTCAAATAGAGATTGTATGGCATGTACGGGGATCTCAGTCCATGCAGCTTCAACACTATGCCACAGTTCATCGACAGTAGTGGATGGTGAGTGACGACATGCCAATCGCTCGGCAACCATTGACCACACGTTCTCAATTGGTGACAGATCAGGAGAACGTGCTGGCCAGGGTAACAGTCGAACCTGTTCTGTATCAAAGAAGTTCAGAACAGTATAGGCAACATGCTGTCGTGCATTATCCTGTTGAAACAATGCATTATGGAAACCTCGAAGATAGGGCAAAGCCACGGGCCTTAACACATCGGAAATGTAACGGTTGCTGTTCAAAGTGCCGGTAATGCGAACAAGAGGTGATCAAGACGTGTATCCAATGGCACCCCATACCACTCCAGCAGATGGGCCAGTATGGCGATGTCCAATGAAAGCTGGCAATGCGCGTTCTCCACGATGCCTCCAAACACGGATGCGGGTTATCATTGTCCTGTATACAGAACCGAGATTCATTTGTAAAGATGACGTGATGCCATTCCCGCGTCCAGGTTCGTCGCTGATCACACCATTGAAGGCGCTCCTGTCTGTGACGCCGCGTCAATGGTAACCGAAGCCATGGTCGCCGTACAGACAATCCATGCTGCTGCAAACGTCGTCGAACTGTTCGAGCAGAAACTTGTTGCCTTGCAAATGACTCCATTTCTCGACTCAGGGTTCGTGACGTGGCTGTACGATCCCTTGTGACCATGCGGATAAGATGTCTCAGACATCTTATCCGCATGGTCAAATTGGTGAAATTGTGAGAGTAGATAAAAGTGACAAATATGTGATAGAATATCTAAATTCATGTTATCTTTATTAGTGATACCCCATAGCAATGCAGAGTGTGAAAAATTTTTTAGTTTAGTGAAAAAGAATCGAAATGAATTTAGAAACTGAATATCGAAGAATAATTTAGAAAAATTGCTTATTGTGAAATCGTTAAGCGATGGATTTTGTTATGGGCAAGAGTTCAGTAAGAGTTTGCTAGAAAAGGCTAAAAAAGCCACTGTTTCACCACTGAATTCTTCCAATGTGTAAAATATTAAAGAAATGTATTTAATGAAGAAAATTTTGTATGGAGTTTTTTTAATCTTTAACCCATAATTTTTATTTTATTAATTGTTGATGTGTTTATAATTATTAACTTTAATTGATTTAAAAGCGATTATGTGCAGCAGAATTATGTTCAGATAACTTATTTTTGTGAATTGAAATAAATATTTCAACAGAGTGCAATTTAGTGTCATTGTGGAATGCAAAGTATTTCCTTGTATAAGTATTATTTTAACATTCAGAAAGCACAAAAGTTGTAGTGTATTATGAATGCATTCTGGAATCTATGACTTTTAATTATTAAATCTTTAGATGAATTAAATTCTTAGCATCTGCATTTTCATTAGTTAATAATTTACTTTTAATTAACATAAAATTAATAGTCAAGTAAAATCTTAGTTAATTAAATTAATAAAATATATATCTATTACGTAATTTTGAAAAAAAAAAAAGAAAGAAAGAAAAGTTTTACTGAAATACTTTTTCGAAAGTTGCCAGGCATGTGTCTGTCTTCTCTGCTGTTAGTGATGAGAGGTCGCTGAGATCCTGCATGACGTTCCGTATGATTGTCCTGAACCCATCGATTCCATATTCTGCTAACTGTCATGGGGTCTCGACCGACGCGAGCAGCAATATAGCGGTACGATAAACCGCAATCCCGGTAGGCTATAATCCTTCCTCGATCAAAGTCAGACACGTGTTGATAGGCATTTCTTCTTCTTACACGAGAATCTTTCTTACAACTTCTTACAACAACTTTCTTTGCCGAAAACAACGTTGAAAAGGAAATTGAGTATGAGAAAATTGCTGTCAAATCTCTGGTTTTATACACATTGTAGATGTCGCTACTGCCGCCTGCTTTGTATGAATGCGCTGAAAATCTAATCATTTGCATATCACAGCAAGTTCTACCTGTCATGCAAATTTCACGTGTGTGGTGTGCCGCTTTCCTGTTGTAGCAATTTTAATGGCAAGTAGTGTATATTCCTCATACAAATGTACTTTAGCTATAAATTTTAGGACATCAAGAAGAAATGCATTTTATAAATGTAAGCTTCTAATGTTGATGGATATGTTTTAAATAAGCAGTACCAAAAATAGGAAAATGAAGATTATCGATTCAGTTTATTCAGAACGAAAAACAAGATGAGAAAATATCTCTGTTAGCAGTTCTTCGACCCACATTTTCTAGAATAAGCTTGATGAGAAACAAGTAAGAAAATATGTCAGTGGCAAAAATCAAATTCCATGCTGGTTGTTCACAGTGCGACGAAATAATATAGACTAGCTTGATGTCTGTTACAATTTAAAAATGATCATGTTATTAAGACCATACCAGTATATCATTAAGCAGCCATTCAAAGAATGAAGATGGAAGGTAATCACCTTCCAAATATAAAGCTGTTTGACACAGCTAAAGATGCTTGAGTAGCGTTCTCTCCTTAAAGGCACTGGACAAAGATCAACAAACTTATCTTTAATCATATAGATCGATTGATACTCATTATCAAAGAAGCAATATGTGTTAATTATTCAATATGATAGTTTTAGTTTAGTGTCGTGAAAATCATTCGCAGCCTAGCATTACGCAAACGCTTTAACAAGGCGTATTTAAACATTTAAATCTCTTGCACTTTTTTGTTGCAATGAATGTCCCTTGTTGAACATATTACAACTTTTACATTACAAGGCATTTTTCCATCTGACCTCACAAATGTCGCATTCAGGCTATCACCTGTTCTCCTTCGATTTCGTTGTTGTTTTAATAACAACTTGGTATATAGAATAGTGGACAGAACTAATATCTTTACTTAAACTCGTGGTGATTTATTAGGGCGATGAATTAGTGCGTTATCATCAAGGTGATTATTCTTCTCGTATGATGATGATATTTGGGACTTAATGCCTCGCATAGTGAAACTATAAATTTTTAATCTAATTTCTAAACTTCTCTTAAGCAAACAAATTACTGTTAGAATTTTTGAACTATTCAAACCAATTACATAAGTTATTTCTAACTATGCATCCTGATTCTTTGTTCAGCTTTCTAAGCCTAAATGTGTGTTGTTACTTATTAGAATGAAAAATCTAAATTTTGTTTCATTTTCGTATGCAATGTGAGTGATAGTTGGAGCGTTGTTTAACGCGAATCATCATTTAATGAAACTGTTAATTCAACCTGTAATGTCTCATAGCCAGCACTTGAGATTTCAAGAGCCTCTGATGGGGAGTAGGGAGACGGTTGGTGCCAGAAGCAGTCTCAAGAAGCTGCGTTTTTTTTTGTTTGTAGTATTGATACTAACTTTGTGCGCTACGCAGGCGCAAGAGCTGTTAGCGAACCCAGATATGGCTCCTTTGTAATTTTATTGTTTTGTTAATTAAATGTGTTTGTTTTCAAAATTTGGAGTCATTAGTTTGTTTCATAAAAAACTTATGTTCTGTTGGCAGTGGTTTTGGATGTTTTTATAATGCTCTGCATTAGCATTCACTGAGGAAATTAATTATGTGCTCTGTAATGGATTACTTGCCGAAATGTCGGAATACAGGCAGGCCATTTTGATCAATCTTTCTCTGGCTACTATTGAAAATAAATAGTTTGGTATGTTATATAAATTTATAGAATATTAAATTCCAATGTTATTTACGTGGTTTTTCATGTTATATCAATTAATTTTGTTTATATGTTTGTAAATGGTGTATTCCATATTACAAAAGCTAATTTCTGTATTTGTATTGTATGTATTTCAATTCACGTAAGAATATGTTAAAATAACTATGTTGTTATAGATTAATGTGTAAAATCAAAAATACACTATATTCATAAATTTTTGAATGTTTCATTGATATATAAAGTAGATTTTGTGAAAGGATATTATACTTTAGAAAGGTTTTGATTTCGTTATGTTAAAACGAAAGTATATTATTACAAATAGGTTTGAATTTAAAGTAATGTGAGACTTATTGATGTGTTTGATTTTTGTTTAAAATGTATCAAACTGATTTATTTGATGTTTAAAACGCGAATGTTTTTTCATTGATAAAGATTTGAAAAGATATATTCTGAATGTTTAAAATATCTTACATTATTATCATTATTTGATGTTGTGTATGATTAACTAAGTTTATTGATTTGAAATTGAAAGCTGATTTCTGGTTTAGATTATATAGTAAAAGCTTTTAATATATATTGTTGCTATTACATATAAAAATATATATTGTAGTGTTCTATGTTTTGAATTAAAAAATATGTAGAATTTCATTTTCTGATTTAATATAGTAGTATCTATATAAGAATATGATTTTATATAATTTCTACATTTTTTTAATTTACATTTTTGATTAATGATTCATTTTATCTGATTATCAAACATTAGCTTGGTGATAAAAACTTGAAATCGAGAGTAAAAGATTTAATATTAAACTTGTTCTTCTTTACAAAATATATGATTTTCCATTTATACACTATTTGTTGTATTATAATATAGTTTGCTTTTATTTAATTTTTTTAAATGTTATTGATATGTGTTTTATGTTAGTAGTGTGTGGTAAATAAATTCAATAGATATTGACGAAAATTTGCATATAGGTTATAGTCGGTTGCTTTTTTCTCATTATTGCATCTCTTCTGAGATTAAGCGTTTAATAAATAAAATGGCTTTTTTAGCACGTGGAAAAAAGGGAGATTTAGTAGAAGTAGCTGAAGAGTTAGGGGAAATGGTTCCAGATTCTTTTAAAATCCCAGATATTAAAAAATTAATTTTAACTAGTAAAAACTTTAACGAGAGAGAAGTAAAATGTATATTAGATAGTGTAATCGAGGAAAGAGTTAAAAGGGAACAAGAAGAAAAAGAGGAAAGAATTAGGCGAGAAGAACTAGAAAAAGAGGAAAGAATTAGACGTGAAGAAAGAGAACATATTTTGGATATGAAATCTCTTCAAATGCTGCAATTTCGAACACAGTATCAGTTACAAATAGGACTGAACAAGCTCAAAAAATTCAGTTAATGCAAATAACGCCAAAATTTGATGAAAAGAAAGATGAGATGAGTTTATACTTAATACATTTTGAGCGTAGAGCAGAAATGGCTCATATTTCAATAAAGAATGGGTATTTTATCTTGTATGTGCTTTACCTTCAGAGATATCGAACATGTTAGCTAGAGAACCTCCAGAAAGAGCTGATCATTGCAATTATGTGAAGGAACTTATTCTTAAACGATTCAAGTTAAATAGCGAAAAATTAAGACCATTGTTTCCTAAACCCCTTAAAAAAAGATATGAAACCTTGGACCCCATATGAGCTGTCGTGACGCTGAGTTTAATTTTTAGTATTATTCATATAAGTTTAAGCAGTCATGATCTTACTTCGTGAAAGAAAACTTAAAAACTTAAACCAGAAAACTCATGGGGAAATTATGCACAAGAATTGAATAGTTACTTTACGGAATGGCTTACGGAATTAGAAATAACGACGTTTGAACAGCTTAAGGAACTAATGGTGACACATCAATTGAAACGTCGTGAGACAATTGAAATTAAAGAACATTTTTTGACGGAATGGCCTAAAATAAATTCTCCGTATGATCTGGCAGAGAAAATAGATGAATATGAAAGTTTAAGAGATAATTTTAAGACGAAAGATTTTACAAAACTTCCACGAAATAATTTTGGTTTTTGGTCAACAAAATGAAAATCGTGCGTTTATGTTTAATGAAGTAGTTCGGAATAATAAATCTCGTGTTCCTAAAAGAATATGTTCCTCAAGAATAAAAATTCTAATTATTCACATGAACAGGAATTTGAAAAACGAAAACAACTCCGATGTTATGAGAATAGTTCTTGTAGTCATTTGCGGCCTCAGTGTGACAAAATAAAAAAGAACTTAGAATCGGTAGCATCTAATGAAATTGCTAAAAGTACATTTAATGAGGCTCCTTACACTAGTATCGGCACTGTTAATGGAATTCGAAAAGGTTGACTCACTTTTACATCCCTTCAGTGAATCAATGAAACTGAGTACCAAGTATGCTTGGGAATTAAACTCTGGGGGTTTCGTTTCAGGCTTACCACCTAACAGGGGCATGCTTCGCAGCTTGGGGTAAAAAAAGATATGAAACCTTGGATTCCATATGAGCTGTCGTGACACTGAGTTTAATTTTTTGTATTATTCCTATAAGTTTAAGCAGTCATGATCTTACTTCGTGAAAGAAACTATTTTTACCTGTTAGTAATGTAAAAACTATAAATAAGAGAACCAAAAATCGCGCCCCTAAAATAAGCTATTAATAAATGAGTACACTGACATTTCGTAGTGGCATAATCCTCTTGCAAGATATTTTAATCTCCTACACGTCAATAATGGATGGAATTTTAATCGATAGCCTACCTCATTCAAATTTTGCAAGGCAGGAAACTCGAATAGTTTTCTATCACTCACTCTGACCGACGTTCATAAATCCAGTTGCTCAACAGCATCTATGATCGAACTCAGGACCTTTCACTCTGAAGAGTACAGTAGGCCACAGTAGAGTTTAATAAATAAAAAGTGTGATAAGAGTATGAGTTATAATTTGTTATTAGAAAATGCTATTATTGTGTTAAAAAGTGAGCGGATGCTAAAGAACCTCGTGTTGAGAATGTTTATCATTGTTAAATGTCCATAGGTTATTTTGTCTGCCATAGAAGTTTGGAAAGAAGAGTGCTTACTCATGTGTTAATCTCGTTATTTAACCGTCATTCAAAATTAAGGGTCCGAAGATTGCGTTTAGTAGCTGTGGTGAACGAAAATAGCTACTAGAAATGTATTCAAATAACCTAATCTAATTTAATCATCGTCTATGCATTTACAGTAGTTTACTTTCTTTAGAGGATAAGGGACTGTGATCTTAAATTTAACAAAGTAGTTTTTTAATTAAAAATTTCTTTTATTTCATTAATTATTAATTTGACATATTTAAGGGAGAAACTTAATTAAAGTATCATTGTGTTCAAGCATGATTCTTTATAAACTGTAGATAGTATCACGTGTCATGGTAGACGGAGTTGACATAACTCCCAAGCACACGCCGCGATGTTCCCAGACATCAAAAAAGCAACACACAGCTATCTTTATTCAACAATAGCTGAGATCGAACATGCCAACTTAAAATAACACGATCCTGTTACAAGTCTTTACATTGATTTTCATAAAAAATTTCCATTTGCTAAACGTATTTTTTATGTTAAAAAGTTTAAATTATGACGCGACTACGATATTGTATCAGCAAAGCCAACATAAGGGCATAAATCTTATACCCTCATCAATTTGTTTCATAATTCATAAATTTGGTTGATACAGCTTTGGATTATGGTTTATAGCATTTGGTTCATACAACTTTGGATAAATTTGCTTCATACCTTATGTTATAAGTCATACTTTACCAATACCTTTCCCTCTGAAAACAGAATGCTTTCTTTAAATGGTCTAGTATCGAAAACTGTTAAATGACCGACACTATTCCACTCCTTAGAAAATATATTCATTTTCTAACTTCACATTATTTATAAGAGTGTATATTACGCTTCTGTAGGAAACGTATTATTTCTACAAATATAGTATAGTTATGATTTTTTCTCAATAATTATTTTTAAATTATGGTCATAGATTGCAAATTATTTCACTAAAATTAACATCGGTTACTGCATCAGATAAACTCGTAATATTTTTCAACTCGTCATATTTTTCATTTTAAACTCGTAATATTTTTCAATAAATTCGTAATATTTTCAATAGAAAATCTGTCTGTTTTTATACTATTTAAAAAATAAGAGAAATGTTGATATAAATCTCTTGTTTATAATTTTTTTAATGCCCAAAGTTGTATAAACCAAATTTATTTTGAATATGAATTCTTTATTTTTTAACAAATACCCTACCAAACATTGAAATTGCAACTCGAAGAAGGTGTTGACAGAAAATTATGCCAATTTCAGGGTAGGTGCATCTTACCGAGTTATGCAAATGATATGAAATCCGCAGCTCTCTAGCCCACGATGGATGAGTTATAAGGTGAGGAACCGGCAGAGTAAACAATATTCTCCCCGTTATTGTTGCTTAGAAAATAATCGTTGAAAGTTTGCTTTTGTGGTAAAGGATGCCTGTAATTGCAAAGAATGCCGGCCCATCGTCGACGGAGTCAATTCAATTCCAGCAGACAGACGAGTTTACGAGGACATGGTGATCGGATTGAGAAGCGTAGGTTGGTCCTTTTGGTAAAGCGCAGCTGAGAGACACCTAAACTTGTCCACAGTGCATTGGCTGGGTTGGATCAAGAAACTGTGGAACGTTTGCAAGGTGAGGATGCAGCCAGAGTGAGGTCAGCAGCCGTAGATCAACACATCCGACGGGAGACTGTGGCGGCCCTGCAAAGCACGTCCCCTGCAGCATGTGTAAGACAAACTGGATGCTCCCATATCAAGCAGAAACATTTGTCGATTGGTTACCAGGGGCCTGAGCTCATCGCGTCCGTTAAGAAGACTGCCATTTATTCCACAAAATAGACGCCTATGTCTGAAATGGTGTCGGATTAAAGCGATGTGAACAACGGAGAGGCACAGGATCGTCTTCTTTGATGAATCACGCTTCTGTTTCTTCAGGGATAGTCGCCGCGTACGAGTGTGGCGTCGACGTGGAGACAGGTTCAATCTTGCAGAAATTGTGGAACGCACCACCATACGACAACGCGGCACCATGGTTTGGGGCGCCATTGCGTACAATTCCAGGTCACATCTAGTTCGTATTCGCGGCACAATGACTGTCCAACGTTACGTGGATGATGTGCTGTGGTCGATGACACTCCCCTACATTCAGTTGGTGCCCATGCTCTTAATCAGCAGGATAATACCCTGCCGCACATTGCAATGTGATCGCACCACCGCATCTGCCAAAATGCCCTGCAAGGTGTACAGCTGCTTCGTGGTAGCAGCCAAGAGTGAGAAAAAATTGGGCAAAGTAGCAACAGAGGCACTGGTTCATCTTAAAAAATGGTCAGATGATAATTTTCTTCAAATTTCGCTAGAAAAAACTAAATATATTCTAATAGCAAAACTTAAACGTGGTCCACAAATATTTTGGGGAAACAGCAGAGTGATGAAAAAAGACACAATTAAACTTCTAGGAGTAATAATTGACAAAAAGTTAAACTTCATCGCACATTTAAAATCGCAGGCCAATAAAGCTATGGCATTACAACAAAAGCTCTTAAGGATAGCAGGAAACAATTGGGGAATTTCCCAAAGACACCGAATTATACTATATCAAACTGTAATTGAGAGGGTGTTGGCGCATGGGGCAGCAATTTGGGGAACGCCATTAACAACAAGGGCAAAGCAATTATTTACTACGATTCAAAGAAGATTTTTATTAAACATCACTGGTGCGTTTAGAACGAGTCCTACAGCAGCTCTTCAAGTTATAACTGGAATAGCTCCTCTCTACCTAACAATAGAAGCCGAGGCAAAGTCTATAAGGCATGCAAGGGCACAAATTCCCTGTGAAGTTGATCCTATTCTTCCTGCACCAAATTTGATTGAGAAAGTTATAAAAGGAGAAACAATCCACCCTGGAGTCTTCAATATAGAGAGCAAAGTAAGAATACATGAGCAAAATCATATACCATGTTACAGTGAAGGTTTTCTAACAATTTTCACAGATGGCTCAAAAATAGAAGAAAAAGTTGGATCCGGAATGATAATATATTCTGAACTCGGATTACAAAGTACTTGGAGTACTGGGCTACAACTCGAGAACACAGTATATCAAGCTGAAGTATATGCTCTGCGTAAAGCCATTCAAGTAGCTGCTTCACAACCTCTTCCAACAAACATCTGGTCAGATAGTCAAGCATGCCTTAAATGTTTATCTAATCCTCTTAACAAATGTCCTATGGTACGCGAAATGCAAGATCTTCTAACAACTTCAGATAACATCAGGATTGGTTGGGTAAAGGCCCATCAAGGTACAGAAGGAAATGAGGCAGCAGACAGACTTGCAAAAGCGGCTGCCCTATCAAGTAATTCTTCTCAGGTCCTACCACTACCACGTTGTCATACCAAATCTTTACTTGATAACTGGATAATGGATCGCTGGCAGGAAGATTGGGATAATGGAATAACTGGAAGAAATGTTCACGAGATGATACCGAAAGTTAGCAGGAAAACCCTTAATTGGACAAGGAATGAGGTACTTTTCTTTACGGGCCACGGACCATTTCCATCTTACTTCCACAGGTTCCATATTTCTGATTCCAAAGATTGCACTTGTGGAAAAGAAGGCAATCCTTTCCACTTCTTGACAACCTGCCCCTTAACATTATCCTGGCATTTTGCCATACCCAGCGAAAATTGGAAGATCCTCTGGAAGAAGAGAATTCTGAAAAATCGTGCAGCGAGAGCAAAATTAAATAAAACAGTTGAATTCCTAATAAACAATGAAAACTTAGTTTGTTGGATTGGGAACTCTTCTACAACTTAGTTAAAAACATGCTTTGACCAAAGTAAAGCTTTGTCTTTGAAAATATCAAAAACTTTTTGAATTTGATTTTTAACATTTATATAATTATAATCAAGAACTTTGCAAAATTACAATTATAATGTCAATTGTATTTAATTCACCATAGACCCATTATATTGTCATATTGTTTTCATCTTTACATTTAACCGGAAATTGATTGCATATTTTAAGATATGTTGTAAGATAATCACACATGTTCAACTGTTGTAAAAAATAATTTTATATGTCATTTTTTAATATATCTTTAAATAAAAGTTCCAGCAGCTCCCATTAAACTGGTAAAGCTCCTTGGAGTTAGGTACAGGGGAGTTCGCTGGTGTTAATGTCAATGTCAATGTACAGCTGCTTCGCTGGCCAACGTACTCACCAGACTTCTCACCTGTCGAACACCTTAGGGATATGATTGGATTCCATTTGCAGACCCTGCCACTGCCTCCTTCAGAAGACCCACTTTGGCAATTGGTTGACAAGTAATGTTCTTCAAGACGCCATCTGTACTCTCATTGACTCTGTGCCTGGACGTGTAGCTTCATGTATCGCCGTCTTTGGTGGTTCTCTATAACCTTTTGATTTGACCCTGTTCTCGCTCTGTATTATGCATATTATTTCGAAATACAGATCACTTATTGTTCGTTGCTGTCTCTCTCTGTTTGTCGAGTTTCATCACTTTCTGGCAATTCCTTTTTGGTGTTGCAATTTTAATGTTGGGCAGTGTATTATATTCGAATATTTAATTCTTGTTTAGATGCTTAAATATTATGCATTCAAATTTTTAATTCTTGTTTAAATATTAAAATTTTATTTCATTCTTGCTTAATTATTTAAATTTTATTTAATTCTTGTTTAAATATTTACATGTTACATTTAAATATTTAATACTCACTTAAATATTTAAATATTTGAGCAAGCTTTGAATGCTCTAAATGTATAAATTTACTGAAATGTATGTGAATAGTATAAATTTATTGTACAGTTTAAAATTATCAGAGAATAGTATAGCTAAAACTTTTATTTAAAGAGCCAATAAATATAGAATAAGAAATTAAATTTCAAATTTTCATGAAACAATAGAATAGGAAATTTGTATATGTTGAGAGAAAAATTTATAAAAGAGGATTATCAAAATTCAAAAATATTTTTTTCAATGAAAAACTGAAGCTAAATTTATTTTTAACATTAATATTTAATAATAAAGTTTAAAAAATATTATAAATAGAATATATTACTTAAAAATATACTGACTTATTTTATGTTCATTTTAAATACGAATAATGATAATGTAGTGTCTCGAGAAGTTACAGTAGAATTGCCAGATGACAACAATATATATTAGAACTTTTCTTTTTATTAAAAATCTCAACAAATTATTGAAACTGTATCGATTAATTCAGAAACTCATTATGAAAACGATATTTTATTTAGTCATTTTTCCTCAAATCACATTTTTGTTTTTCATTTTACATTAAATAGAAGTTGAAAAATTGTTATACAAAAATTCTTGTGGCTTTTAAAGAAAAGCAAATTATTTGATTTTGTACTCGGCAATTATGATTGATTGCATTTATGTTGTACAGTAAACAGTTTTCTGAATTAAAAACAAAGTTACTTGTTAGAAATATAACACAACCATTCTTTTAATTTATCAAAATAATATGGGAAAATATTGGTGTTTCTAAGTTTCAATATAGAATCGAATTCCATTCTGCAAAGATGTAAGAAAGAATATTTTTTGAAACGAAAAAAATTTTGAAAATCCCCATCCTTTGGATCGTTAAAAATATTTTATCATTCAGTCTCCCTTTTTGAACAAATATTTCCGTTTCATAATAAAGATCCAGTACTTAAAGTTGATAAATTCAAGAGAAAATAATAATTTTAGATAACACAAACAAAACATTTGAGTAAAGAGATATATGTACCCCCTCTGCCACAATCACACAGGAGGTCAACAAACATATAATTAAAGCAATTGATATATTCACAGAGAAACTTTTTTATTTTTAATATTTAGCTGCTGTCGATAAGCGACAAGAAAATTTAAAATTGTTTCCTTAAAAAAAGTCTCAAACGTAATACAAGAAAAAGGAAGTGCATCATCATCTTTCCAATTTTTGATGACTAAACTTTATTTCACCTTGTGGGTTATCCGGATCCTGAGATATTTTCATGTTGCTTAATGGAAACGTTTCTTTAAGTAGACAATTTTTTTAAAAATTATCAAAATTAAAATAAAAAAATCTGTGCCTATGATTTTTTAGCTCTAATTTTATACCCTTGTTGCATTTGTGACAAGTATGGTCTTGAATTCAGGTAAAATATGATGGTGCCAATGACTTTAACAACTGCACATACATACATAGAGACATAGCTATGCAGGCGAGACCCGGAC
Organism: Latrodectus hesperus; assembly: GCA_037975125.1. NCBI lineage: Eukaryota > Metazoa > Arthropoda > Arachnida > Araneae > Theridiidae > Latrodectus > Latrodectus hesperus. Next base: position 84,596,953 of record CM075850.1, read on the forward strand.
CGTACCATTAAGTTAACGAGTTTGGAATATTCGCCCATTACCAAGTGATTCGTAATTTTGAACCACTGTCAGGTGACGAGTCACACCTGAGCTGGCATCCTCCTCTTCACATCCACGCCACGCCATGCCAGCTGAAGGACTTTGGATGTTACAGATGAACGTGGACACATCCCCAAACCACGAAGATCCAGCAACCCAGAGAAGGAGAGCACGGCATGGTCACCTTCCCAATCACTGGGCGCGGCAAATGATGCTTCACTTTGCTGATCTTAACGGGAAGCGGTGTGAAGCTGCTGAGCCATTGGAGCTCTAACAACAACAACACACAAAACAGATCCGATATTGCATTTGATATTCGACACAGAATTGGAATGCATACATCAGACTTATATCGGTAGGCAACGCTCACAATTTGTCGACAGTTAGTAATATTAGAGCCGATACTTGTTTTCGAGAAATAATATTAAAATACAAAATTGTGATGTTGTTTGCCGAAACAGAACCAATATGAAATCACCTTGCTGATGCAGACACTTATACAGCACTGCCGATATCGGCCAGTTGGCACGACGATTGATGATCTGTGCTTTATGGGTAGTTTAAATGACAAAAAGCAATATGTCTGGAGAAAAAGAGGAAAAATGAATTATATGGAAATTTAAAAATGATACATGCAAATTATTATAAAAATTAATTTAAAATACTTTTTGAAAATTAACCCGTCTGTAATATAAATAAATACAAACAGGAATTAAAAAACATGGATATTAACATAATCACATTTCGTTAACACAGCTCTTTTTTAATATTTTTCATCAGGATTTTTATTCTTTGATTGTGAAAAAATATATATCATGGCTTTTGAAATTAAAAGATCAGCAATTTTGAATAAAAAAAGTTTTAGTTTCTAAATGTTGTATAAAAAGTAGTTCGGGAAATTTCTGAGTCCCCATAAGATACAATATTTAGCAATTCAATGCTTTGTTCTGTTGCTAGGCTATCCCATGCCACATGATCGATAAATTATGCCTTTTCTTATGTTATTAGCCTAAGTCACTGTAAGCTTTCACGGGCAATGTCAAGGACACCATAATATTTAGCAGAGAAATTTTGCAACACTCAACGCTTAGGCCAGACACAGCCCTTTCCGATTATCATTTGTTTCTACAGAGTACAATGCCTAGGTGTTTGTACAGTCTGTCTACCACACTCTCTCCACTTTGCCTGTTTTTGCCATGAAAGCAAGTTGCGTTTCATTTTCAACAAAAGGGGCCGGAAAAAACACTTTAATTTTGATACATTGAACATCATGAGAATAACATGAGGTACTATCTTAAATACCACTCATTCTGAACAAGCTTGATCCCTATTTGAAATATGCAGTTCTTGTTACTATAGTAACCGCCACTCACGAGACTATTTGACGAGAAGTCAGGAAATACACATTCGAACATTGACGAAGAACAAATATCAGGTGGTGATTTCACCTGAAAACGAATCGTTATACAAAGTTGGCATGTATCAATTATTTGATCGATGACGGAAGACGTTAGACAACAGTAGATTCAGGGGTTTAACCTTCAAACCGTGCTCAGGGGTTTAAACCTTCAAAAGAACGTATCACGCTTCTCGTGTGCAACAATCTATCAGGGAGCCTGATGATAAAACCAATGATAATAAATTGTTCTTCAACTCGCCGTGCTATGAAAACATTGATAAGACCCAATTACCTGCATCCTGGCGATCTAATAAGAAAGCTTGGATGATTCAAGATTTATTTAAGGATTGGTTTTATAATTGTATAGAGAGGTTTTAGTCTATAGTCTCCCTTTAGAGAGGTTTTAGTGGAGTTAGAGAAAAAAGCTACAATCGAAAACCTATGTTAAGATGAACCAAATGAGGAAGACTTTTGCCCATTAAAAGAAGGCGAGTTAGGCGACTCATATCTGACAGCGAGGATGAGTGTTGAAAGATTACATTATTTTACAAAAGTCTTTCGTGTTTTTGTTGGAAAACATTTTTTTAGTTTAGTTTTTGTTTCGCTTTTTTTATCATTTCCTTATATGAACTCTTCAATTCAATAAAAATAATTTATAATTTATCTTGTATTTTGTATTGATTGATCTCCACTATAACGCGGTACGAATGATATGATTTGTACTGATTCTGAATTTCTTATAGCGCGGTTTCCATACAACGCGGTACGCACTCACCGCGTTATAGGAGGGTTGACTGCAGTATATTTTCTTTAAGATTTTTTTCATGTTTTGTTAATTCTGAGCACTTTTTGAAAAAGAAGGCAAAGAAATCTCCCTGTATTTCTAAAAACCGATTTTCTTTGTCATTAGCTCCTGACAAACTTCACCCTTTGTCAAAACTACCGGTTTAGTGGCAGCACACTCCAGCACGAATCTTCTCTTCCAAAAATTTTCTACCATCTAAAAAATTGGCATTTAAGACCGCTGATTTAAGGAAAATACATTTGCCAGAAAAAGTCTGCTTACAAACTCACCGTAAACTTTCTACAGAGAATAAATGTGCATTATAGTGTCAACATTAATTCAATTTTTATATAATGCTTTTCTTTAACATTTCTTTAAATATTAGTAACTATTTCAGAAAGATAACACACATTAGTTAAAAGTGATTGTAATAATAATTAAAAATTGCATAAAAAGCAGTCACAAAAAGTTTGCGTACTGATGAGAAAAGTCCTTAAAAAATAGATTCCATGACCTGTCAATTAAACTTTAATGTCTGGTTGGAAAACTTTTTGTCTCATAAACCTCTTCCAATAGTTTAAGCATAGGCTGCATTAGCTTCTCGGTTTCTGAAGATGAAATATTCCTCCATTCCATCATAATTACTCTTTTTAGCATATCTTTCGATATTATGTTGTGTTGCCGAATGTTTCGTTCCAATAAGTCCCATAAATGCTTGATGGAGTTTAAGTCTGGAGATTGTGGAGGAGTATGCAACTGATATTTGATATTGTACTACAGCCAGAGCTTTACTTTGTGGGCAGTATGTTTTGGATCATTGTCTTGTTGAAACCAAGTCATCGCCAGAGTTTAAATCTTATGCACCCTGCTTCAAATTTTCTTTTAATATATTTAGATATTCCATATGATCAACTGTGGAAGCTATAAAAGTTAATCGATCAACTCCACTTGCTGCTAGTCACCCCCAAATTATTACCCTACCTCCACTGCGTTTAACTGTAGACACAAAATTTTGCTTCTCAAAAGCCGTACTTTGTTTTCTTCACACCAGTTTACACTCTTTGATGCCAAAGATACAAAACTTGATTTCATCAGATATTACTTTTTCAAAAAATTCAGAACGTTTATTAACATACATATTGGCAAAATTTAAACCATTTTTCTTATTGGCAGTTTAAATGCATGATTTCCTACGAGCTACTCGGTCGTGATAGACAGATTTCTAAAGAATTTTTCGAATACTCTCTCTCTATCTTCATGAAGAGATTTTTAAATCTTTCTCTAATATCAAGTGCTATTTGTGAGGTACAGTAATCTTTGAATTTAAACATACGGATTTCAGGATGCGTATCTTTTCGCGGAAAGTCAGCTTAGATAATCGGTTACTCCGATGCTTTAAGATAACAGATTTCGATGACTTGCAATTATTGAATACTCTTTGGATAGAAGAATGAGTTCTTCCAACTATCTATCCAATTGCTTTAAGTTTTGCCTTCATTCCTTTGTCGTGAGAAATGGTATAAAAAGATTTATATATTCCCATTGGGAAGAATCATGGAATTTGCAGGTCGGAAACAAACTCCATAGCATTTTCTCATCCCTCACCTCATTATCAATTTTACCGCTACGAAGTGCAGATGTTAGATTGACTCGCCTTCGTATCGGACACACACGTTTCACACACAGACATTTGTTTTTGAGTGAAGTAAATCCTTGGTGTGAGACGTGTGATGAACCTTATACTGTGCATCATATTTTAATTTCATGTTCATATTTTAACCATTTACGTATACACTTTTTTAATACAGATATTTTAACTTTACCTGATTTATTAGGGGATCCACCCCACAGAAACCTATTTGTGTTTTTAAGAGCAATAGGTTTTTTACAATATATTTAATTTTAAATTTTAAGTTTTATGTATATAATTGTGTATGTGTTTATATATTTATAGGGATTTTTAATTAATTCATATACAATTATTTTTATTTTTTAATGTTTGAATGTTGCTTGGGTTTTTTAATAAAGAATGAATTAATAAAAAGAAAAAATAAATAAATGGAAAAAAAATCGAAATCATAGTTTTGGCGCAGCATGTCCAATTTTGGACCTTGTGCCATAAAACCCAACCAACCAACCAACCAATCATTCCTTTGTCTTAAGATGATTTTGTTTTCGTCCGGAACAATCTCTTTTCTTTTAGAATCCATTTTAAGTTTACTTGTTTGCAAGTACTAAAGTATCATATCAATAAAACGATGTTTTTTATTCTATTTGATGTATTGTCACCAGAGTTAAAATGAATAAGTTGTAAAAAATAAATGCAAACAACATTTCATTTCATACAAGCTCACAAAAGGCTAAAAAAAAAAAAATTAAGATTAATTTGGAAATATCTTTGTAATTTGTACCTGTAACGCAAACTTTTTCTGATAACTTTTTAGGTAATTTTTAATTATTATTATTACTTTTAAATAATGTGTATTATCTTTCTGTGAAATTGTTACTGATATTTAAGAAATTATTAGAGAAAAGCTTTATATAAAAATAGAATTAATATTAACACTATAATGTACATTTATTCTCTGTAGAATGTTTATTCTGCGTTTGCACGCAGACTTTTCTGGCAAGTGTATGCGCTCAAGCCTTTTGATGTATACCTATTTTTCCAATTTATATAATATATATGTAATTACAAATTTATATTACATATCTCAAAATTTTAGAATAAGGAACTTGATTCGTGTTCATGACTTTGATTAATATTAAATGATACTGTCATACATCAAATCTTATCAATGAAATTTTAATAAATTAAGAGATGTGCACTTCTTTAATAAAAAAGAACAAAATTTTTGAGGCGTGATCACGTTTTTTATGAGTAAATTTATAACCAAGTTTCCTTATCCAATCATTTACGAAATTTTAGCAAACAAAAACTGAATTATGCATATTTTTAAATAATAATCTTTTGCAATTTTGTCGTAATGAATGATTTTTTCAGTAAGACTTGATTTTTCTGTTTCATAATTAAAATTTTTTTTAATGGTTTGGCAATTTTTTTCAATTAGATAATTCTTTGCGTAGCACAAAATCTTACATCGCATTTATTGCCTTATGATTTATGATTATTTAAGATTTATGATTAAATTTTAAAATCAAAAGCAATTTAGAATAGTGTTAAAATGGAAAATTATTCTGTGTAATATCTTTGCAACTAATATAGACTCTAATGTGCTGTTTTCCATTGTAATAGCAAAAAACTATGGATTTTTTTAAGTAAATAAAATATCGAAATTTGACTTTAATTTCATAAACTACTTTTAAATTATTTGTACATAAATGTTTTAATAATAATTCTAAAAGAATTATTGCTGCAAACGATATACAGCCCATTAAATTTTTATCTTAAACAAAAGATTTTTTCTTTAAAAATAATTTTCTAGACTATTTGGCGGCAAACTAATGGCAACGAACTGAAATGACTTTGTAGAAAATTAAAAAAAAAAAAAAAAAAATCAGCTCAAACTGTTTATTTTGACCATGAACGAATAAGTTGTATACTGGTCAGTTTTCTTACGCTTTTCAATTGTATTACGTCACACTTTTATTTAATAGTGTTATAGATCGAAAAGACTGATTTCCAATTCTGTTTCTAGACTGATTTTTCCGCTATAAGGAAAATGTGTACCTATGTAATGATATACAGCTTTGAAGGACGTTTAAAATTCAGTTCAGCTATTGAAAAATTGTAACCTTCTTCCATTTTCGAACGGTCCTGTATTTTAGATAATCATTTTCACTGAATTAACTTATTTCCGTATTTTGACATTCGAAGGACATTTATAAAAATGTATTTATGAATATTAAAGATCTTGTCGCTTAGTAATTTCCCATTAAGCGATAAGAATATTTGAGGAAGTGATACATAAATAGATATTATTACATATAGGAATATATATTTATTTTATTTTATTACATGAACACAATTTATTTTTGCAAACTTTAAAAGTAAAAATAATTTTGGCAGTCAGTACGATTTTTATTTGAGTAACTTTTTTAAATGAAGAATAAGTATTAAGAAAAAGTATAAAAATGAGTAACAAGTTTAATAAAATTTAAAATTTCTATTTTAAACATCTTAATATAAAATCATTATCTAGATCTTTAAAATATTTTTTATTACATCAGGAGACAAAAGTTATTTCAAAAAAATTTTTATAAGAAATGTGGCTTAATTAATTTTAATTTTAATAACTAACAAAAATGATTTATACGGAAATTTTTAATACTTGAAATATTAATATTTAATACCTAAATTGAATAAATCATTTAATTATCAATATAGGTAAATATTAAAAATATAAATTTAATTAAAACTTAATGCTTACGAAAACTGAATTTAATAAAGACATTACTTGAAGCTTTTAAATGTATAATATTCTACAATAAATATTTAACTTTACACATTAAAACATCAATTTAATGATATCTCAATATCTTTTAAAAATATCTCTATAACAATTGATATAGCATTGCTGGTATTAGTTAATTATTGATTTCTATTGTTAAATTAAACTATAATTAATTTAATGACTATTTTATAAAGCAAAAAAGATTACGATTACAATTTTATAACATGTAGTATGTTTTATTATCACTATTTTATAAATTTCTCTTTTATAAAATATAAAAGAGTACTTTTATTATTGTAGATTTTATATTAATTATAGTACCTTAATTCCTTTTGAATATACTTTAAATTTTCAAATTAGATGCAGTTTCAAATATGATATTTTTTAAATAAAAGGAATGGGAAAAAATGATCTTTATGACGAGCTTTGTCCGAGCCCTCAACCTGAGGTTACACGACTGAAGAATTTATGATCCGTTCTAACTCTATACCTTACATATTTACGACAATTTAAAAAAATTAATTTCATAAATAATATAAAGTTATCAAGAGCATGTTAAAATTAAACAAAATGTTTGTTAATAAGAAAAATTAGCACACATATAAAAAACCAAGTGTAATATTAGCAATTTAATTTCATGTTAATTTTTAACAAAAGCCAAGCAAACAAATACTTTTTTAGAATTTAATTTTAAATATTTTCAAAATATGTTTACTTTTTATAACAGGTTAAGTGTAATGTATAATAATAATCTGAAGTTTTAAATTTAGTTTATTACATTAAAATTTGATATTTTTAATTAATATATAATGTTGAAACAACTAAGAAATTATTTAAACATAGTTTGAAAATATTTAATATATTTTTCAGTCTAAAATAACAGTTTTTTTGAAACGTCAGAAACAATTTACAAGCACATAAATTAAAATTAATTTATTTTATTATAAATTTAGTATACATCATGTTTTTAAAAATGAAATTTTTTGTTTTTATTTTTTTCTTACTATTTAGAAGTTATAAAATTAATTTTTATATGAAAATACATTATATAAATTTGTAAGTCAATTGTTATCTTTTTTTAAGTTAAGGTTTAAAATCTGAAACTGTATAAACAGGAAGTAGTTTGCTTATTCATTTATTAAAAATCCATGTGAGTTTAATTTCATTTTTAAATTTATACCATATGTTGTTCTCAAGGATTTCAATAAATTAAAGTGATACTTTTCTTCAGGCCCCTGCTATCGAAAATGGGCCATATCATGTTGCCATGGCAGCAGACGTGCACAGACAAACTGGCGGGATCTATTGGCGTGATAAACAGGCTGGATCTGTGGTTTGGGTTTGAGACCTAATGTATGATTCTTGCTAATTATCATATTCTTAGCCAAAATGTAGATTCTCGAGTTTGAACTCTGAATCATACATATATTCAAACATTTACAGACTTATGTATGTATACATTTTAATATATATACATACATATCTCGTAAAAATATTAATGTTAAAAAATAATTTAAAATAATTAAAATTTAAATATTAAAAAAAGCTTTAAGTGAGGAAAATTTATGAAAATGAATAAAATAAGTATACAGTTTACTTTAACAGATTAATATTTGTCGGAGAATATAATTTCTGTTTGGGTATATTTATATTTACTGTGCAGGGTTACTTTGAGAGTATTTTATTATTTTAAATGCAAACGATTTATCAATGTTAGATAGATTCAATAAATCTCTCATTTGCACAAAAAATTATAGATTACTCTTATGTGAAACTTCTAATTTTATTATTGATCACACATCAAATTTAGAACGAAGTGCTATTACACATATAAGACGGAAAGAAATATTTTAATCAGGAAATTTTCATTAACACTGATACTTTAAAGGAGATATTAAAACCTGTTATTAAAAAATTACCATTTGTTATTGAATTTTTCATGTAACTGTAATATTTTCTTAAAATGAGTACAAATAAACGATACTGTAACTTTAAATTATTTAATGATTCTTTTTTATAAATGTTCTTATTAAAATAAAAATAACTATAATTAATATAGATAAATTCAAATGTTAATTTAAAAATTTATTTTATTCATTAAAATAAATTATATAAAAGTGATTAGCGTTAACATTATTTAAATAGTAAGAAATGTAATTACTTAAAAATTTTATTGTTACAATATGTAAAAATTTTATTGTTACAAAAATAATATCTGTAATCTCTAATCATTATTATAACTCAATATCGTTTATATAAGGATATATCGCATGAAATTTTGGAAAATTTAAGAAAGATGATAATATTACACGTATATTGACTTAAAATTCAACGTTTTGTATAATTACATTTTATTATATGCTTAAAATACTTTTATAAATTTATTTTACTTTTTATAATAGAAACTCTGGTGCTACGGTAAGATTTGGTTTTAGAATTTAATTTTTAACTTTAATTAATCTCTATTTGCGATAGTTTGAATTTTTTTATTCTAAAAAACAGTAAAATATTCGTACCACATTCAAGGACTTATCAAGCGTATTCTTTTGTTTAAATGCATTATTTAACTTAGTAAATGTTTCCGTTAAAACCATTGTATATTAACTGTATTTTCCAACACGAATAATAGGGGAAATGTTCCAAGGTTATTTCAATGACGTCTAACAACTTTTAAAAGAGTTAAAATGCCGTTTTTCTTCTTATTTTATTTGTGGAAAACTATTACAAGGTTGAAATCGTATTACAAATTGTAGAAATATGTATTTCAGTCTTAAATAAACTTGTCTCAATTCATTATTGGAAAAAATATGGTCTGAAATTTATGTCGGCTATCAAAACCAGTAGACTTTCAATGCAAATTAAAATATTTTTAATGGGACTCTTTTTTAAGTGAGAAGTCATCAAGAATTTTAGAAGGTACAAGAGAATATATAACATTTTAAAATTGTTGCACAGAAATTACTTATTATTAGGATTTAGAAAGAAAGTTTCTCAGTAAGGTAGTATTTTAAATCTATCAAAAAGTTATATTGAATGAGTTAGTATTTTTTTACATAAATTTAAGATTAATTTTCAAAATACTCTTTGTAATGCAATAATAAAAATTCAAATTGAGTATTTGTAAAAACTTAATTTGTTAAATCATATTTTCATAATTTGAAATTCATGAATGAAAAGATAATACAACGATTTAATTGTGAAACATGGTGTTGATATAGTTTACTGCTCTGTATCTACTTTTTGCATACAAATTTTAATTTAAGGGAAGACTAATCTATAAAGTGGATTCTGAATTGTCCTAAATATAGGGGCGGGAATCGAATCAAAAACTGTGAAATAACAATTAGAAGAGTGCTGACCAATCAAATATGATATTATGGTCTAGAAAATTATACGGAAGATATTATTAATAAATATATTTCGATATTTAAGGAAAATATATTTGTAAATATTTGAATGCATTCATTGTCAGCATTTAAATTATATATCCTTTATTTGTGTGGCGTGGAACGAGAGGGTGCCAGATGTGGTATTGACCTCGTCTTTTAATCGTGATCTACAATTATGAGATGTGTAACGGCATTAGCAAGGCAACTTTAAAAATATCACAATACCAATAGATTATTGTTTTTCAGGAAAGGCCGCGGAGGGCTGGTTTGTCAGGGTGTTCGTTTTTGTTATTGGAAGGTAGTGGTTTCGAACTCCGATCCAACCGGAGATCCATCGTGTTAGCTAAGGGTGGCTGGGATACGTTAATTATGTCGTGGTCGCAATGTCCTCCATGTGAAATGATACCTCTGGGAAGGGAGATCAAATTTGGGAATATTCTGCTTGGTTCTTGCTTCTACATGACGAAGATCCACTTTCAGGGCCATGGTGGCACACCCACTGGGTGTCCCACTGTGAAAAGTGCTATCTCTTCCTCCCTTTCTTGTGCTGAAAAGGTGAAAATTCTAATAGCCGGACGTTATGTATAAAATAAAAAATAGTTTTTCAGGATGTGGACCAGGAGCTGTCGTTTTCATCACTTGATTTTTTTCTTAAGTAAGGGGTTGTTTCATTCAATATACGTGATGCCTTGGTACTCTCACTTACTCCTTTTTTTAAAGACTTTTTGAATTTTTTGAAAATTTAAATTGTTTACGCTTAATAACTGCGCAGCATTTTCAGAATTGAATTTAGTTGACGTAACTTCTCTACATCCTAATATAGACATTGAAAATAATGTCAAATAAAAAATTAATTCCATTTACTTTTGTTTGTCTATATACCACATAAAGACAATAATTGAACTGTCATTATAAATGATTGTTGTTTGTTACAAAATAATGGAAAAGTTAATTGAGAAGACTAATAAGGTTATGGCTATTCAACAGAAATGAGGAAACCGTTTATTGGTGATTGAAAACGTTATGTTAAATGTTTTTAGTTAGAATTTTGATTTTTAAACTATCACATCATATAAAGAAAAATCGCTACTTTAAAACTATATTGAACACAAGCAATAAATTCAGTTTAACCTATTTTGAATGTAATTATTTTAAAAGTCTTTTATAAATGAAAATAAACTGATAATTTATTGGAAAATAAGTGTACTTTGAATGTAGCAACTATTAATTTTTTTTAAAAGACATCTTATTAGAATAATTGTGGTGAATACTTAATATGATGAATTTTGACGTACTTGAAGATATTACAATACTGACCTTTATAATTGTTATTTCAGAAACATAAGTGATATTTATTGGATAAATAAATTAGACGGAAAATAATTAAGTTGTCAAGAAAGGAAGCATAATTTTTAAAAAATCCATACCTTAACTATCATATCTCTAAGCAATAACAGCATTATAAGTTTAAGAATTGAATCCAATACATATAATATGACACGTACTGAAACAGTTGTCTTTACAGTTTCAAAAAGATTTCACACACTGTTCATTGATCCTAATAGTTAGAGTATAGTAACAGTCCAGTCAGTTCACAAACATTAAGTGAACATTTTTTATTGCTAAGAGCTCTGGATAACATGCTAGCCAGATCAGTAACTAAGCCATTTTTGTATTAAGAAAGGTCCACACAATAATGTCAACATATCTCATGCATTTTTCTGATTAAACAGCAACATTCAAGTCTCGAAATAAACAGAAGAGCCCCGAAACTTAACAAAAGAGAAATGTAACAGTTATTGTTCAAATCGACATACAAGCGAACGAGAGATGACAACAAACGTATATCTGGGACTACCACACCATCATTTTAGATGACAAGACTTTATGGCGATCTTGAATCCCCGGTGGCAATGTATATTTTTCAAGATGTTGCCATACATCTGGGTATGGCAACATCTTGAAGTATGGATACGATGATCAAGATTAGGTCTTGCAAGCTACCGCTTTTCTTGAATCAGAGATCATACCGTAATTGTATCATCCATTAAGCTCATGTAATTAAGTATATTTAGATTTTCGTAAATCAGTGAAAACTGGCCAATGAGATACAAAGCGTTTGACCGTCCTGAATCCATATTCTAAAGGCATTCATAAAAACTCGACCAACGTGAGCAACAATATAATGCTACAATATAATAAATTACAGCTTCGATAGGCTGCAATGCGACCTCTACCAAAGTTGCTGGTAAAAATTTCTCATTCTTACAGAAGATGCAGAATAACTTTTTGTTGACAACTTTCAAATACAATTTACGTAAGAGAAATCTTCAGAACAATTTCTTCATTTAATCACATTGTAGGTAGTACTGTCACTGCTTAGTTTACATGAAAGCGATGAATAGCAAAATTACACATCACATTTTCCTTTACTATAAATTTCATTTGATAACATACCACTTTTCTGTTACAGAAATTTTAATGGCCTAAGAGTGTACATATTATTTGACAAACACCATACGAGTAGAGCTATTGAATAAAACGTGCAATATTTGCGCCATGTGTGTGTGTATATATATATATATATATATATATATATATATATATATATATATATATATATATATATATATATATATATATATATATATATATATATATATATATATATATATATATGAATGTATATGTATGTATACACACAAACAAACATCAAACATCAAGGCTTAAACATATAGCTTTAAAAATTCGGCACCAGCTCAGATGTCGACTTCACTACACGATCATAGTTCAAAGCTACAAAGTGTTCGGATGCATTTGATGCTTAAAATCATTAAAAAGATGCTGCTAAATTTGCATGTATACTACTGCTTAAAGCAACTAACTGTTTAAAATTTTTGTGTCATGTATCAGGTATAAAATCAATATTCGGGTAACAACTTCTTTTGATAGCGTCCATAATGAGCAATATAAAATCTTAAGAAATATTAAATGTGCATAAGCTCTTTCTAAGTATGATGATATTCCCCTGCAACTGATGCCGAATTTACTACATTCCAAGTAAAGGTGATATTTTTATTATTCGTACATCAATGTTGAATTAGAAATGTATAATATATTACTGTTCATTTGTTTCTTTATTATGGTATAAGTTACTATCCACCAACTGATTCGACTAACACATAAATGTATAGCTGTGCAGGTGAATCCCGAACCCTACCTTAAGGTAAATGAGCATGGAATGTTCGCTTTTTACCAAGTGCTTTGTAATTTTGAACCACGGTCAGGTGACGAGGTCACACTCGAGCTGGTACTTTCCTCTTCACATACACGCCACACCAGCGGAATACGTCACAGATTAAAGTGGGCATGTCTCCAACTCACGGAGCTCCAGCAACCCACTGAGGGAGAACGCGATCGCCTCCCAATCATTACCCGAAGCAAATGATGCTTCATTTTAGGAAATCTTAACAGGAAGTGGCGTGAAGCTATTGAGTCACTACCGCTCTATCCAGTACCACAAGACTACCCCATAATTTTGGTCTACGGTCAAATGACTAGGTTGATACCTAAACTGTCATACTTTTTTCTAGCTTACTTTATATTGGCGCGGTATGCTTTTCTTAAGAAAATTTAAAGTGTATAAAGCCTTTTTAGTATGAGACAATTTATGGTGATTCAGGTATTCAACATGCAGTCTTCCTCATCGTATCCTTTGGAATATCGAACTGAATAAAATAATCAGAATAGAGGATTTTAAATTACGACCAACGCACACACACACTTTGGTACATTGATTTTAATTTTGAGGAATTGGATATGAGAAAAGAAAAACAGAAAAGAAATAGGAACAATAAAGAAAAGAAATAGGAAACAGAAAAGAAAAAGTTGTTATTATGTCTATACTGCATCAACAGTATAGACATAATAACAACTTTTTTTCCAATGTCTGATCATTCTTTGTTACAATTAGACCTATTGACATTGCAAGGTATGGTATTGATGGTATTTTGTTCACTAGGTGTGTCATCATTGCTTCAAAAGTAAATGGATCCTCATAGTTTGGAAGCAGGAACCAAGCAGAAGACCCTCAGACTTAGTCAATTCCCAAAAGTATCATATCACTTGGAAGGCATTGCGACCGCAAGTTATTTTAAGTGCTCCTGACACCATAAGCGCTTACAACGGATCTTTGGTTAAGTCGATATAGTACCTCTAAGTAACGACAACAGTACGTTATCTGTAAGTAACGACAACAATGCTTTTCCTTATCCAGTTATACACTACAGGAGTTTTAATAACACCTAATCAGGCTAAATTAATCGTTAAGGAACATTAATTGAGATTAATTTTGAAAGCAAACGTTTTTTTCTATAATATTAAATTTAAAAATTTAACAGCGAAATAATACTGCACTGTTTATTTTAAAGTAATAATTAATTCCATATATAATGTTCTTTTAAATTCCGTATAATTTTTTAAAGTTATTATTCAGCAAAATTTATTTCAGCAAATGATAATAAACCTTCAAACCAAAGGAATAAAAAAGATCCGCGAAATTAATAACTTACAATTTATCGCATTGTTGCAAAGATGATAAGTGATGAGTCATCCAAGTCCAAGAGTTGCTTTATTATCGAAAAAAAACTTCTGCCGATTTCATCTATATCCTTTAAGATTAGAGACTAGGAAAAGGGCAAGTTCATTTTCCGAAGTTTTCAATTCGTTCTTTTATCCAGATTATTTTTGCTTATTTCTCAATACTCCTGAAGTTCTTAAAAGAGGTCAAAAATGGTAAAATGGCTGATAATTTTTAATTTATCGCGTATTTACTATGACCTTCATAAATGGAACATTTCTAGAAATTGGGACGTTCCTAGTCGCTAATTTCGAAACCGCTCGATAAAAGCCTGATGAATAAAAGTGTGAAGTGTTGAATAATTCTGAGATATAGCAAACTTTTCAGTAGATTAATAATTTGAGAACGGCTTCTTAATCTTTTCTTTAAAAAAGAAAGCGGTCAAAATCTCTGTTGGTTACGGTTTGGTGCTTCAAGAGATAAGAAATGAATCTCGATTAAGTTAATTTACCATCGTTCGATAGAGAGTATGTCCATTGTTATACCATGCTCATTATGCTTATTTGATGGTCCAGTTATGGCCGACTACGCCTAATTAGGGCCAGGGCCTCTTTGGAGGACACCACCCCCTCTGTTTCACAAAAGCAAATTTACTGTTCGATTTGGAAAACGGTTCTATTCGATTGACAATGTAAAAGAAACTTTCTAATCCGGGCCTTCTCTGATGTGGGGGCCCGGGGCGGCTGTTCCGTTTGCCCTTGCTATAGTCAGGTTCTAGATGCAATGGAAAAGTTTCGATATATTTTTTATTTTAGATTCTTCGCAGACTAAATTGTATCGTTTAACCATAGTTTGAATTTTGTGATAAGAAGATAACCAATCGATTAGTTAATCGAAAGACTGCGCATATTAACATTATTTATGGTATATTTTCGTAAGTATAAGCTGACTTTTGCTTCGATTGAAATGCAAAATCAATAAGGTCTATAATATGGGTTGTCATTAAGGGGACAGGATCGAAAGGAGGATTGCCAAGTTATTTTGGGGTGATCGAAGCTTATTTTTATGATCCGCATACCTGAAAATATACTTGTTTAATTCCCGATCGTCATTGAAGCAGAATGCGAGACTAATAAAAATTAGAGAGTAGCTCGTTACCCAGAAAAAGTTGTTCACCCCTGGTTAATAGTACTGAAGCAAAAACTGCAACAATCATCAGCAAATTGAATTGAGTTGTACCAGAAGCTCATCGGTACTAAGTGTAATGGTACAAAATAAATAGATGATTAAAGTCTCTATATGAGATTAATGATTTTGTATGAATTAAACTGAAAGGGGAAATTAAGGTAACATATTCAGAGACTGATTAAGGTAGGGACATTCGGGACAATTGTCCCGTCACCCATATCAGAAGGGCCCCCAAATCAAACAGAAAGTTTATTTTACGTTATCAATTGAATATAATTGTTTTCCAAATAGAATATAGAAAGTTTGTTGTTGTGAAGCAGAGGAAAGGGGGAAGTCCTCCAAAGAAGATTTTTGTCTTGGACCCCAATTTCGCTAAGCTGGGCCCTGAGCATTACTGTTCGTGCTTGTTTGAATAGAAAACATTAAATACGTCAGTAAATGTGAAGGGATAACCTGAGGATAAGAAGAGGCAATGACCACTGCTTATCCTCAGGTTATCCCCAGACCACTACTTTTATACATTCAAAGTGAAAGGGACTGACGATGAGCTGGTGGTTTTGTTTTGAGATTACATTTCAAAAAAAGAGAAGTTTGTAAAAATGAAATAGAGAAATAAGTCCTTTACTAGTAAACCAGTCAGGCATTATTACATTATCCTTTATTAAGAGACTAATACCTGCGATATTAAACAGTTACGGTTGTAAATAACATTGGACACTCATATTTGCGAGGTCAAATGATCAAAAATAATATTTGTTGATGTAAGCTGCGTTAATGTCCACAGAAACTGCGAATAAAATTATCATCGTTGGTGAATCTAACGACTCTGAAAAATGCTTGATGCCGAGCTACTTGGAATATAAATAATTTTGTGGCGAAATATTTTACCTCAATTTTTGCGTATTTAGTAGATTTGTTCCAAAAAACCTCAGTTTTCTTTGTCATTTATTAGTTTACTTGCTGGGTAAATAGGAAATGGATTAAGATAAATTCATTTCTACAATGAATGTTTTTTTGTAACATTGTATAGCGATTTATGCCATAGCATTTTTTTACTGGCAAATCTTTGTATTCATACCGGAGGGTAGATTTATCTTTTCCTAGTTTTTCCCCATCAAAATTGATACATACTTTGGGCCGATACTAGATGGAGACATATTTCTTCCTCTTGTTGCTTTTTTCCACCCATCTAAAACTCTCAAAACAATGATGCGGAAGGCAGGCCCACGTATTCTTTTTTGTGGTAGATTTTTTTTCACCAATATCGATGTATACACTTTGTGAAGGGCGAGATCTATTTTTTCACTTTTTAAGCACTTTTATTTTACTTCAAAGACGTATTCTATAGTTTTCAATTTGACAATATCTATCAATATAAAACTAGATTAAACAAAGTTTGTTTTTTTAGTTTTGACATAAAGATTTAATAAAAAAATGTTACTATTTCTCAAAATAGGCATCATGGGAAATATGAAACTCATATCTCACCTCTAATAGCCTATTTTCCTGTATTTAATGAATAGATAAAATAGCGGTATGAAGAAATTTATTATGCTTTATTTTATAGGAAACAGGATATTTAATTTCGTTTAGTTAAAACATTTCATAATTACATAATCTGTGCTAAATTACTTAATACCCCGTCCATTTGTTACGTAGAAAAGTTATTTGAACAATTTTTTCACTAAAAATATTAGCATGAATATTCAGCGAAACTTTTTCAACAATACGATCTGTGCGTTGAGTTGATGTAATCTTGTTTACTTTTATCATGATCTATAGCTAACAATATTCATGGTGGTTGATTACTTGGAAATGTTTTAGTTATTTAATGCATTTAAGTCCCTTCATTTGGTGTCTTGTTTCAAAAAGGAAAAAAAAAAATCGCTTCAGGGAAAATGCTCCATTTAAAATTTTATATTTCGCATCATGTCGTAAGCAATTGTTCTCATGTTTTGCGCTTTTTATCTCATATTTTGGGTAGAAAATTTTGATAACATCGAAATTTCCAACTTTCGATCATGTAAATTGCTTTTATAACTATAAAGTATCACTGTTCGAAATATTAAATAATACCGTATAATATTATAAGATCAAAAAAATAACTCCAGTTAGTAATGATATGTCTATTATCGTTTTTGGAGCAGCTGCCGTATAATCCATTATGCCAATTTCTGAATTTTTTTTGGAAACTAAGAAATGTAACCAAAATGACGTAAATGATGTGACATAATGCTGCTACGATATCGTGACATAATACATTCTTGAAAAAAGCTTAACGACTCTAAATTATAAATTTAAATCTGATATAGAGAAAGCATAAATACATTTTTTTTAAATATTAATATTTTTGAAAAAGAAAATAAAATAACATTAATTAAAATCCAAAAAAGGAACAAAATAAAGTTTTTCTCTATAACGTAAATACTCTAGGGTTGCCAAAATAAAATTCTCTACATAATTCTTATTATTCTCCTTCTCTATGACGTAATAAAAAAGCAGGTTGCCAAATAAACAAGAAAATCCGCCTAGAAATCACCAAATTCAGAAATTGGCCTGATGGATTATAAAGCAGTTGTGTATCCTTTTCATCTGTATGTTTTTATTTACTACTATGATTATCTGTAGAGATTTTCTGTGCAAATTCATTACTCTAATAAACTTTCGAATCATTTATTTGTATATTTTTAGCTTGAAAAAATATTGATTTCTTAGATTTATAATTTAATCACATACAAAATGGTGTATTTTATAGTTCTGTTAGTATTTTAATTTACATGTATCTTTTCATCCGTTCTTGCAATGCAACTCTTAATCGGTTTTTAAACTTTTCATGTTTCTATTAAAAGAAAAGCGATACTATTATATCAGATGCTCATTTTCTTTTATAGGAACTATAATAATTTTTCTAAAAATCATAAAACTCAAATTGACTTTGTCCAAGCTGCTCAGAGAGAATTTGATTCTTTGAATTTGAGCAGAAATTATTTACTTTTACCTCCTCCCTCTTGCCCATTGGACTTTTTGGATTTAAATAAAAATCCTGATCTTATACAAAAAGTTGTTAAGAACGAAATGAGAGATTCACAATTAAGATCTTTAACAATGGAAGTTCGCTATCCTGAAAAAGAATGGTTGCGTGTCTTCACTGATGGCTCTATGTTGGAGAGGACATGCGGTACTGTAGCAGGTATCTATAGTCAGTTTTTAGTTTTCATTTACCAATTGGACCTCTTACAACTGCCCTCGAAGCTATTTCAACAACTGAATCAACAATTGAACGTGATTGCAACTTTGGCTGAGCTGTCTTGATCTTTATCTACTTTGTTACGGAATTTTATTCGTGTCTTTCATTTAAGTAAAAAAATTGACGTTAAACAGAAAGGTAGATTTTTTAAACCTCAGTTTAAAATAATTTACCATTTTTAACTGCGTCTTAAATTTAAATGAATTTTGAAATTTATGTCCTTATTAATTCCCATATAAGGCTAATAGAAAGCTCTCTATATCATAAATAAATAAATAAAATTTTATTTCGTATTTGGAGCATTTTTCTATAAAAAATTGCCCGGTAAAATTATATATACCGGGTGATCCAAAAGTCAGGACGAACTTTAGAAATGAATAATTCGAAAACGAATCACGATACAAAGATGAGGTTTGCACCAAACGGATGGAAAATGAACCGGGTTTTGTATGGTAATGAAAAAAATAGTTCTGTTGGCGACCAACAGATGGCGTTGTCGGATTTCTGATGTAGGATTATGCAAAGCAACAAACGATATAAAAAGAAGCAACTGCAGCCGGTAATGGTAATCGAAGCTGGTATGCATCAAAATGCTGTCCATAGTTGAGAAAGCCCTCTTAGTTATACTGTTTTATAAGAATTCGGAAAGTGCCATTGCGGCATTGCGAGCATATCGCTATATGAAGAGTATGCGAGATAGCAAAGGACCAATAACGTCTTCTGCATTGAACAAAATTATGAAAAAATTTGAAGCTACAGGTTCTTTGGCGTCACGTCAAAGAAGTGGATGTCTCTCAACTGCAGCTGCTGTTGCCACGACAGTGGAGCAGACGGTGCAAGCCATGTCGGCGGTTGCTGCACATGGGGAATGCAGTGATCGAGAAGATTCGAGGCAGACAGGAGTGTCGTACGGAAGTGTCTGGAGAGCGCTGCGAGTAACTTTGCAACGGTATCCCTACAAGTTGCAACATAACCAAGAACTAAAACCTCCTGATTTCGACTCTCGCCGACATTTTGCGAATTTGGTCTTCAATAAGATGGAAGAGCAGCACGACTGGCTTCACACTGTGCTTTGGACAGATGAAGCACATTTCACACTCTCTGGCGCTGTTAACACCCACAATTGTCGAGTGTGGACCGCAGAAAATCCACATGCATTTGTTGAGGTACCCTTGCCACAGCCTAAAGTGACAATCTGGTGTGGCTTCACTGCTGATTTCGTAATTGGTCCATTTTTTTTCGAGGAAGTCACACAGACAGGTTTCCAAACAGTTTCTGTCACCGGTAAGCTATATCTAGCACTGTTACAGAACAGCATTATTCCTGAACTGCAAGCGCGACAGGCAATCCAAACAGTCACCTTTATGCAAGATGGAGATCCACCTTATATTGCTCTGTCTGTGCAACGCCTGCTACGCTCAACATTTGGGGAGGATCGCATTATCAGTCGCTACTTTAATCACGCATGGCCTCCAAGATCTCCCGATCTCACACCCTGTGACTTTTGGCTGTGGGGCTTCTTGAAGTCAAAAGTGTACCGCGACCAACCAGCATCACTAGCGGCACTGAAAGATGCCATCCCCCAAAATGTGTCTGCCATAACGCAAGAAATGCTACTAAATGCTGTGAATGGTGTGGTGACTCGTCTCACAGCTTTACTTCTGAATGATGGACATTTACTGTAGTAAGTACTAATTAACTGTAATTAATCTGACTTCATTAATCATTGTTTCATTTGTAAATCATCTTTTGTTGAAATAAAACACTATAGCGCCATCTGTTGGTTATAGCGCCATCTGAAAATTAAGAAAGGCGACGTTTTTGCTTCTCAATGTGGAAAAGTTACTGCTGTAAAATGGACTAATAAAAAGGATGTTTGTTTGCTTTCTTCAGTCCATACCGCCAAAATGATTGAGTTTAAATATAAGAAAAAAGAAAAATTGAAACCGAAAGAAGTCCATGACTACAACACTATGGGAGGTGTTGATAAAGTTGATCAACATCTTACAGACTACCCAGTTGCTAGAAAAGGAGGTAAAAATATTACTAGAAAATATTTTCCATCTCCTACACCAGGCGTTATTT
Organism: Latrodectus hesperus; assembly: GCA_037975125.1. NCBI lineage: Eukaryota > Metazoa > Arthropoda > Arachnida > Araneae > Theridiidae > Latrodectus > Latrodectus hesperus. The sequence goes on from CM075850.1 coordinate 84,618,078, forward strand.
TGTATACTTCAGCAGGAAGCGCGAAAAATAATATGAACCTCAGAAAATCAATTGTTGAACTAAATAAACCAAATGTTCAGCTACCAGGACCAGGGCGTCCTAGTGTAAGCTTACTGCGCCTTACAGGTTGACACTTTCCAGAACACACCCCATCAATGGGAAAAAAATTTACTCCAAAAAGAGGCAGTGTTTTATATGCTGTCGTAAAACCGATGAACAAGGAAAGAGAATAAGGCGTGAGATAAGAGTTTATTGTAAAGAGTGCGATATATATAGGCTTGTGTGCAGTACTATCTTTTGGGATATACCATACTGTAAAAGATTTGTAAAATTTATGTATTGAAAATCATATTGTTTTTTATATTATACTAGTTTAGACTAATTATATTACATTTAGCATCAAAATTTCGTTTAATTTGTTCAATATGAATAAGATGTATGTGTAATCAATGTTTTATGTAAATGTAAAAATTATAAATATAGTAGTTATTGTATTTAAAATTTATTTTTGTAATAAAAAAGCATTTTCTAACTCTTATAATAATATAAAGAATAAAATTAAGCAGTCAAAAAAAATTCCCATTTTTGGACCATTTTTCTGAAATGTATGTCACAGTAAGGGGTTAAAAGAATAAAAGCTTATGATTTTTTGCATGTTTTGTGAAATATGTATAATTTTTCAACAACTTTGTAATCAGCAATTCATAATATGCCTTCGATTTTCAAAATGTATATATGTAAGAAAATAAATTATTATTTCTTCTGTAAAGCGATTTGATAGTTTAAAATTTTTACACTAGATACACGTATTTAATTGATTTGTGCATTAGTTAAATTATAATCTTTATTATATACAAACAATCATTTCTCATAAATTTCATTGAAAAATTCATTGAATCAAAAAATCATCTTTTTGTTTTTAACAACGCTATGAACTACATCTTTCCGAAAAATTGTGAAATTTGAAGATTGTTTGGCAACAACCACACCTGTTGGTGCCTCCAAGCGTTACTAAACACCCTATCGTCCTTACTCTTAGGGGGAATTCAAGGTTCTACATCACTTCTTACATGACATATTAACTTTAATTTTTTTCGTCCTTTAGCCAGAAATGTTGCTACTTCATGCAGCGTGAAGAAGCCCGAAGGCCACCTGAAGATTGGTGATATTTCTCAATATCCAATATTCTGTTGTGGAGAAAGGCCGAAGACATTTCGGACTGTTGTCACCACGGTTCTTAACATTTCATTTCTAACTGGATGTTGCAAATAAGCAGACAATAAATAAAAGAAATGAGGGAAGACGAAGGAAAACGAGCAATTGAGTGGTTCTGTTACCGAAATCAACTGTAAGAATCGGTGTTCCGTGACTAATAGAATCGTCTGGAAAACGATATTTGATCTTTTTCGTTTTAGACTTAGCGCTCATGAATTAAATTGAAATTGCCGATTATGTTTGAAACAATGAAAAATCCAAGTCATGTTATTAAATTTAAAATATTTTCTGCATAATATTGTAAACGTTTCAAGGTTTAGATTTATACATTTCAAAATAAAATTATTCGAATCTGTTCTTAATGGCATAAACATATTTCAACTTACAATTTTAATTTCAAAATTGCTGATAAGGTGCAAAATTTTAGCTTATTTCTACTTTCAAGGGACCTTTAAAATTTGATTTTGATATTTGTTTTTATTTATGAATTATAATATAGATATTTGTTTATATTTTTTATTTCATTTCTTAGATTTTATATGCAAATACATTGATATATTACATGTTTTAAGTACCTTTAAGGATTATTTTAAGTTATTCTTTAAAAAATATTTTATATATTACGTTGATATTAGGAATATTAAGACTTAATAATTATTCATATTGGTCAAACATTTTTCAAATTTATCAAAGTTAATTAAAATACTGATCATGAACCTGAGCCAAATTATTATGGTGATTTTCTTAAAATTGTTTCGTATTTTTCAACCTTTTTAAAGACAATTGATTATTTTACTTCACTATTCACATTTGAATTTCTTTTAATGTTTTTAATGTACATAAATTAATTTTAATTTTGAGATATTTTCATTCGTTATTTGAATTTTTGATTTAAGAAACTTTATATATTTTATTATTATATATATATATAATATTAATTAACAAATGTGTGTCCAACTTTTGTGGAAAATATGTGATTCGAGAAAAATTACTTTAACATAAAAATATAGCTATTTTTCCCAAATAACGATTTTTTTGACGCTATTTATTTATCTGTGTTCAAATCATTGCTTTGCAATACGAAATAATATTCAGCATAGGCATCAGCTAAAAAAATGCAAATAATATGTAAAAACTTTGAAATTTTTTAGCTATGTTATTGTTAAAGTGCCATCTAAAATCTAAATGCGTCAAGTGTGCAGGAGCACATAACACGAAGGACTGCCCTCATGATAAAGCAGAAAATCCCAAATGCTCAAACTGTCAGGGTTAATCACCCTGCCAATTATAAAGGCTGCCCTAATTTTCCTAAACCTAAGTCAGCCAAAGCAATAAAAACTAATACGGGAATAAAAACTCAAGTAAAAACTAATACCTGGAGTCTCGTACGCGAGAGTTACCTCCTCCACCCCCACTCAAGAAACAGAACAAACTCCTCTGTTGGCTACTTCAGAATTACCTGGAGATTTCACAGAGCTAATCTTTCTAATGAAGGAAATTAAAGCTATTTTTAAAGGAATTCTCTCTTATTAAAAAACTAATAAAGGAACTCAAAGAAATTAAGTCCCCTATGGACAAGCTATTTAAACTGACTCAATATTTTCAAAACATAGAAAAATTTAATTTAACTTATATATATAAATATTCCTAATTAACTTAATATAACTTACTATTACATAATAAAATCAATTTTCTATTAGTCTTCTATCAATATTTTACTTAAAATTAATATTTTAACTCAAGAACTTTAAACAACTTAAATTTTTAAATAAGCTCCTCCCACTCAAGTATTCAACCAATAATATGCCAGTCAGTCACAGTTATAGCTCACCAAATCATTTCCAGCTCCAGTTGAAGATGAGGTCCTACGGAAACTAGGAACCTCATGAACTCCGGCGCAGCCAGCCGAATTGTGGTATTTTTAAATATTTTCAAGTCATTTATATATTACATTGATATTATTTTTAGCTCTTTTATACCTATCCTAATTCATTTAAGATTGGCGGCGAACTGAGAAAACCAAAAACAAGTTACGTTTATGGCGCAGATAAAAAATAATAATTTTTCCAATATATATATATATATATATATATATATATATATATATATATATATGTGTGTGTGTGTGTGTGTGTGTGTGTGTGTGTGTGTGTGTGTGTGTGTGTGTGTGTGTGTGTGTGTGTGTGTGTGTAACGTTATTTTTTAAAAAAAATAGACTGAGTAAATAGAGAAGTAATGATATACTTTGCCATAAAAATTGTTTCTTGTGTGAATCCCAAACGCGATTATCTATAAATAACGATTGCAAAGAGGAAAAAGAACCATGCGCCCCTCTTGAGCGTTCTCAAAGCGTGTATCAAAGCATGAACATCTGATCACGATAGATTAATAGATTTTTTCCACCTCATAATATTTCATTAATATTAGTTACTTATTTTATAATTGTCTTTACTTTTTAGTTCATTTTTTCTTTACACATAATCATTTAATGTATCATAATCTAGCTATATCACAGCGGTAATTTATATGACACTCATACTCAATGGGCTGGTAGATAATTTCATGTACTGCTGTATCACTCCGTTTCGCAATTTTTACGTAATAAAAATTATTTTATTGAATTATCATGAAAAAAAATACATAAAAATACCCAAGTTAATATTTTTTAACTTTCAATTCATAATCAATTGAATTAATGTTTAAAAAATTTGCCTTTTCATTCTAAAATTTATAATAAGAAAATATCATTATGTATGAATATGCAAAAAATATAATTCAAGTAATTTTCACTGAATATATGGGACTGTTAGCAAGATCTATTTTACTATTTGTTAATGAATTATTTTGGAAAACTAAGTTGCAGATTACTTAACATATATCACACTCACTTTTAAAAATTAAGTTTGAATTATATATAATGTTAAAGGTAAATAAACTTATATAAATAACGTTTCCATATTTCTTATAGTTTTTTTAATTTCTCTCTTTTAAATTCTTATAAATATAAAATAAATTCGAAGAAAGCGAATTTGTTTAATTAAAATTTTATGTTTTTTCTAATATTTTTTTAAAGAATTCTAACTTTTTTAAAAGTATTTTTAAGAGTTTACCAAAAATTAAGTCTTTTGTTAGCTTAGAATCTTCAATATAAATACCAAGAGCGGCGTCGTAGTTTCAGCAAACAGCAGTTTAATTTTTATTTTTGGTTTATTTTGGATTTTGCGCATGGGTGAATATTTCTATCTACGTTAATAAAAGTGAATTTATCTATTACAGCACTAAAATTATATTTCCATTTTTCACCACTGTATATCAGATCTCTTGACTGAAAGTTTAGATAAAGAATGCATAATTTTTATTTCAAACAATTTTATTAGTGTATAAATGTTGAGTTTAGATGTATACTCGGACAAAGTACCTAATCTAAGGTCATCTTTTCTTTCCAGTACAAATGTCGGCACCATCACATAAATCAGAGCTTGTTAATTATTTTTATCATTTTCATTTTTACATTTCAACGAGAATGCTGCCCCACCTTTTCCTACCAGAGCAAATCGAATCGGCTTTTGTAGATTAAGGAGTTCGAAAAAGAATTTTTTTATCTGCAAGGTCTCAGTCCACGTAACCGTCTGTCTTTTTCCGCGAACTCTTATTATAACATTAACAATTATCATTTCCAATGAGAGCCGCGTTATCGACATGACGTAACAGAAAATAAAAATGGCGGAAACTGGAAATATAGTTTCCGTCAATTAACTGGATTTTCGAATCACCCTTGGCCTATTTATCGTCTGAAAGGCAAGTAGCAACTTACACGCAGCTGTGAACTTCAAAAGATATCCCTTTCTCCCTCTTTTCAATCAATTTATTCAAGTGGAGAGGAAATTAAAAACATTTCAAATTGCCTCATTAATTTCCAATTAGGTGCTGGCTTACACACATCGACGCATTTTCTGGATGAAAATAAGAGCATTTTCATGTAATGACCATGATGAAAAATTAATATAAACGTAGCCTTTTATTTTAATTGTGTAAAAAAACCTCATTAATTAAATATCGTAATAGAATATTTATAAGCGTAACTTGCTAATAATGATATGTTATTTCATTCATTGATTTATTTTTGAACGACAGAAATTATTCTAAGATATTCATTTTGATCATGTAACTTGATCATGTTCCTAATTTAATTTAAATTGCAATCAAAAGGAAGATTATCGATTCGAATAAATTTATGTAAGAAATTTTTACGTCAATGTTGCGTAAAAAAAGACATTTTATTGATTCCTGCTGATATATTTGTGAATCTGGAACAGTCTATATAGTTCTAATATCCTTGGGGATGGATGCTTTAATGTGGAAGTCTCATATGAATTAGCCCTTTTCCACAAGAAAATGACAAAGTGCCAAAATAATTTGCAGAATATTGATCTTCATTGCTCATTAATGTGCCATTCAAAGATAATGAACAAAATAAAGCTTATAACAAAGAAAACATATTTTATTCACTGGAAGAGGTATATCATATAGGGTGTATACCTGAAAGGGTGTATACCAAATCATAAGTCAGCTCTATAGTACTTAGAAAAGTCATTTGCCAATGCTCTAGATTAAGCCCTGTGAAACCAAAGCATGATAAGGAAACTTTTATTTGATGATAAGAATAAAGTTTTGAAACCAAAGACTTATTTCACACATGAAACAAATAACCAGTAACATTATAAGTCTTTAAGAAGCATTATAGAATTAAAGCCTTATTTTTATGGAAACATATGCTTAATCTTAATCTCATATCTAGCAGAGGTATTAGATAAAGTTGCGGTAAAATCATTAAGCAGCTAAAATGAAAACTTATATAACTTATATAAACTTGTATTAACAAAAAATGTATGAAAATATAGTTTGTCTAAATAAAATGTTACAAGCCAAGATAAAAGTAAGTCTGAGGGGACCTAATTTTTATTGAGGCGAGGTGGTTATGAGGTTGTTCTCATAATCGAAAAGAATTGAGTTCAAACCCCGAATTAACCTAAGATCTGTCGTGTTCACTAAAGGAAGCTGAAGCACGTTAAATATGTTATGGTCGCATCGTCCTCCAAGTAATAACTCTGGGGGTGGCAGCCAAGCATTGGTGTCTTCTGCTTGCTCTTAAACCTGCTAAGTCTCCCACCCGGCTGCTTACATCTGACTGGTGGAGCCCAATTCTGGGCTAGGTACCGGAAAGATGCAGGTGAAACAACAACAACTGGTAATAATATTAAGTAAGATGATAAGGATTTATTTGAAAGAAAAGGAATTCGTTTTTAGAATGGAAAAATTAGTTAGTAGCATCTTTAGTAGGTCTACATGTATCTAGACTAGTTTTTAGCAAATTTGCTAAATTGGGCCGTGGAAGCCTATTGGTTAGAGCATCGGCCTGCCTTATGAGTGGGGTTCGATTCCCAATGCCGCCAAAGACCCACCGAGTATATACGATATAAGTGCTCGTTAAATCTGTGGAATCGAAAATCCTGTGGTCGGTCGTTGAGCAGTTGCCTTGGGTGCAATGGTCTGGAGAAAATTTCTTCCCTCTTCAGATCAATGTCAAAATTGAGGGAGAGGATCCTTTGGTGGTGTCATCTATCTGAGGAGTTTAGAGCAAAGTCGTACTTTCACCTTCATGGTGCTCTAATTAAACAAAAGACGCACTTTACTGACTTAAATTCGCATAGCCAAGGCATAGCGTGCTTGGCTTGTCCAAGTGTCATAAGTAACTACAATAACTACACTAAATAGATTATGATGTAAAAAGTGAGACGTTAGAAAAAAATTTTACAAGCGAAGAGTACTTTATTCAGATAAAAATACAGGAGAAGTCAAATATCTCACAGTTGCTGTTATGCAAGAAAATTGTTCGAAACGAAAACTTGTGTATCAAGTAATAAGTGCCTATGGTTCTTTAAGTGGCAATATAGACCAGTATTCTGGAAGTTTGCAGGAGTTGTTTTTATAAAGAACAAAAATGCAAGTGTGGCAGGTTTTTCGGAAAAAAAAGCCGAAGAATACGTAAGTAAAAATACAGTTTGAAACAAAGCATAAAAATTTGCCGTACATGAAAAAAGAAGCTAATGGAAATACAGCTCCTTCATAATAATATCAAGAATAGAACTTTTTTCGAGAGATTCTCATTATTAACTTATTGAGAAAAAAAAAGCTAATGATTAGAAAACATTTTTATAAGTAAATCTTGGCAATTGTACTGAAAAAGTTAGAGATAGTGACTGGCAACATGAGAAGTTCGTAGACCATTTTTACTCAAGAACGGTGATTCTTAACCGTTTTTTTTTTTTTTTTTTTTTTTTTTATCGCGACACACTTTTAAAGGTTTCAAAATTTTGCGGCACATAAAGAAACACTTACCTATAAGAAACCACTGCGGAACCTATAAGACACTGCATTGTAAACTTACCTATAAGCACTGCGTATAAAAGTTTATGGTAATAATTTTGAATATAAAATAATATAATATGTACTACAAAAACAATAGTTTGCTTTTATTACTTTATTCATCGTAAAAAAGGTATTATCATTTTTGCTATGTACATTTCTAAAATTTGTCAGTATACCTTAAGAAATTGGCGGCACACCCTAGTGCCATGGCATAGTAGTTGAGAATCACTGCTCTAGAAACTTCTCAGTTGGAAATAATAATTGCTTCGTTAGTAGCATTCAACTAAGTTTATCCAAATAATTTAGGTTGGCAAGATGGAATATTTAATGTAATTAAAAAGCGATTTTTATTTATAATAGAATTGAAAATACATATATAAATTTAAATTTAAAACTATTTACATCTTATTTTTGCGATCTTTAATGCCTTTTTCATGCTGTACTGACCCCAACATAGAAAATTAAAATGTCTTTGAATTGAATTACTTTTTTTATAGTTTTTGAGCATAAATTTTATTTTATAAAATAAAATGAACAAATATTAAAATTACTATATAAAATTCAGATGAAGTCATATGACTTTTGATGTTATTCTTCATATTTACAGATTCACGATTCTAACTAAAAATGACCAACAAGTATTGAAATATAATATTATATGACCAAATGATTAAAATTAATTACTGCAGTAATAACATGTTTTAACTCACTAAAAATAGGTCTGATATAGCTGTTTTTTGAAATTCTTTTAAAAAATAAAATGTTTATTTCTTAAAAAAAAAACCAAGAGAACTATTATATGAGTTTTAGAAATAATATGACTTCAAGAATTATACTACATTCAAAAGAAAACTGTTAAATATTTTAAATATCTTGGTCTATCTGTCAAAAAATATCATTATTTATGTACATAAAATAATTGCATCACTTATTATTTCATTAAATCCTATATGAAAATTATATTATTTTTTGATTTTTCAATTTCAGTAATTCCTATCATCATTTTAAGCAAATTAGATATAAATATAATCTTATATTCTAAAATGCTTTTTTCTATGGCTGAAGAAAAGGGAAACAAATTTTTTCCCTATGATGTTTTCTCCATTGCCCTATGACGTCATTAAATATAGTTTTACAACACGACTCAAAAAATCTCGTTTGCCACCTATTTTAGAAAATAGATTTGATAAATGAGAGTTACAAATATATTTAGTTACATTAATAATAATTTTCCTTGTTGAAACGATGTAACAAAACAGGAGGCATTATTTAATTTAAGAAAAAATTGGAATTTATTCTAATAATTATCCTATTGGGAATTAATGTGCATAGGAAATTTTTTAGACTCTATTAAATTTTAAATGTAAAACTATATATTGTATTTCTTTTTGTTATATTTTACATTTGTGGAATAAAAATAATTTTTGATAAGTTGAATCAAATAATATTATCTCTTTCTATCACCCTCTTAATAAATAAAAAACTAAACTCCTAGAGTAATGACTTCAAGAAAAAATAAATTCAATAAGTTGTCAGATAAATATATTATAAATACGGTAAGTTAAGGTATAAGTGAACTATATAAGATATGTGTTTCTAGAATAAAAAAAACATGTATGGTTGTATTGTTGATTGTAAATGGAAAATTCTTGTAAGTTAAAAATTAATTATAAATTACTTTGAATTTTTAATCTTAAAAAAATTTCATTTGAAAAATATATTGGTCAAATACATTATAAAGGGATACATTAGTAGAAAAGTTGTATATAATGTATTGCGTGTACAATAATTTGCATCTGCATTAAAATGAGCCAACTGAGTTATATAGTTTGCCTAATTATAATATTTGAATTGTCTTTGGAAATGCATAAATATATTGAATGCAATTTAAAAATTAATAGAGTAAAAGTTAATAGATTATTGAATTAATAGAATTACTGAAAACATTTTAATTTATATTCAAAATATGATTTAAAAATTTTTTTATTTATTATCTAACAGACGAAGTAATATTTAAAATTATAAAATATTATATTTTCTTATTAATAAAAACGTTTTTACTTCTTTCCACCCTTATTAATTAAAATTACAAGTCATTTTGATAAATTTTATTTTAATTATAGTTTAATTGATTCATATAATATTATATTTTAATTCAATCATTAAAATTAATTGATAGTGATAAAATATGAAACACAGCTTATTTTGAACCACGAGAAGGAATGAACTTTAAATGTACAGAAGGGGTAAATAATTAAAAATTTCCCTGTAAATTAAATCTGTAAATCAAAATTAGTGAGGGGATCGCAGTACTTGGACCCAACTTACAATTTAAAAGGAATTCTCGCTGCAAACACCCACGCTCGAGATGAGAATCAAAACTACGAATTAGTAAAATGGGGCAACGAGGAAATTTTAATTACTTTTGAATAATCACAAGTGAATTTTAATTATGATATTAATTCGATTGAATCTATACATATTGCTATCAACACATATTTGTTCTGTGAAATTATACTACATCATCCACTATATTCGTGAAACAAATCCTTTAACCATCGAATCAAACATTTCAGTTTATTCTTATGAACATTTATTTGTTTTAAGATAAAATCATAATTAGAAATGCTTCACTCATTTAACATAGAACATACTTCTTCACTATTAGATCTTCATTATTAGATCCTGTTATGATTTGTTGCTTGAGACGGGTTAACCCATCAAGGTGTTCAACAGCGCATACTTTCAACTACTGTTTGAAGGCTGTGCAACTGTCATATTGATGCGACTAACAGATATGTGTTCAATGGCAACATGATGCTTACTACTTCGCTATCGGATAAATGCCCACATCGCTGTCAAGTACATCTTTAAAACAATTTTTTAAATCTTATAGCCAAAGTAGACTATCCCTTTCAGCTTTGATTTCATTCAAAACTGAAATTCATTTCACTTTGAGTGCTTTCCCCTACCTTGTTCATTGGCCATTTCAGACATAGTTTTGAATGACGAATTCCGCAAGTCAACAACAATGCTACTAACCAATCACGGAAAATCCTAAAGAAGAGGAAAAAACAATAGACATTGGATATGTTCTTTAACACCACAAAAGCAAAATATAAAAAGGATTATTAATATGCAAGACTATATGTATGTATTATTATTTTAATACACTTACTAAGAAATTATGCATCACACACACATTTTTTTTAGTTTAATTTTTAGGGTCTCCACAACGAATTAATGGATATAAAAAAATCTATAGTAAATCGATGATCAGTTAACGAATAATTCGGATAGCGAACAATGGTCTTATAACAGATCATGTTCGTTGATTGATCATCCACTCTATAAGGAAATATCAAATCGTAAATTACTCATTTCTTGTTTACATGTTTTGCTTTACAGATGAAAGAATCCTCTCTATAAGTACCCTGAAATTAATTAATTTAGGAAGAATTGATTTCTCATTCCTATAGACTTTCTAAATTGAAATACGATACTAAATGTTTACTGAATACGATGATATGAAGATTAATCTTTTTATACATGTTTCTAATAGGCTTACACATCAATTTAATTAGTAAAAATGCCCATAAATATTTCTGACATTCCGCGAGAAATCACTTACGTATAACTTTTAAATGAGATCATTTGAAGCTAAATGCAATAACAACTGTGAACAAATACCACCAACATTAAGAAGATATATATAATTATGAATCTTGATGAATTTTTGATTTTATAATACTTGAAATTAGCATTGAATAAACTACATAAATCTAGACTCTCACAAATAAATTTGTAAAGTATATTGATATTATGTCTAATATTCATAATTTGTGGGGACAAATGGGCTTATATCACAAGAATAAATTAATAATTCTGTAATTTTCAGAACTTTGTTTTTTTTTTTAGAATTTAGCACTCGTGGAGCCATTAGTATAAATTTTCGTGCTACTTACAAGAATATTAATTTCTCTTTATTTAGAAATATCTGACAATTTTATGTGGTTTTTTCTATTAAATTTAAAGATGCTTTTCCTTGGGTATGATACGATACAGTTTCTTTTACGTATTACCTACATCTTGTGAATAAGTATTAATAAAACAACATATCAAATGGTAAAAATGATCTTCTAATACAAACTATCCTCATTGTAAATGAATAATAAATAGGTGGATTAAGACTACAAATATGACTACTTTTTTTGGAGGGAAGTGGTTATATCATTTGGGTATTGTTGTTGTTGTATAATGCCTGGCTATTAGATTTTCCACCAATCAGCAGCACACGGGGCGGAAGAGATGGAACTTTACATGAAGTACCCAGTGGGTGTACCATCGTAACCCCGTCTTTCTTATTTCAGAAGTAGATACCAAGCAGAAGATTTATTTGTTCCAATTATTTGGATGCAATAAAATTTATTATTTTATTCTAAGTATTTATAAAACTGTGGATAAACTTATAGTTTATTCTTATAAGGACACTTTTTTGTATAAAAAAGCAATTTTATCGATATTTATAGCTTAAAGTGAGTTTTTAATTAGTATAAATATTCATGCCAAAAATAAGAGTGCTGATGTATGTGGACAGTTATTTATACTAACTATAGATTATTTAAGGAATGATCAAAATATCTTCAATTTTTATAATTAATGAGACGATTTCTCGATTAATGAGACGATGAGAGATTATAAAATTGTTCCGGAAATTTAACTGTCCTCACTTGCATTTAATATTACATTTTTTATCTTTTGAAAAACAAAAGATTAAAAATTTGTCTGTCACAAAATGAAACGAGAATAGGCCCTACAGTTAAGTGGGCTATGGACATGTAAATATTTCCTGACTTTATACTTAAATTCGAAAGAATCGCTGAAAATAAAACCCTCTAAGATTTAGACAAGAAAACATTCCTTTTCTCAAAGATATTTTCGAATTTTAGATTGATTTTGCAGCTCTTTTTTCCAACTTTTTCTACGTGAGTCTCTGCTGCCGATTAATAGTTTATGTCCACTTCATTGTTTTTGTCTATTGATTCTAATAATAAGAAACCTCGTTCGTAATACAAATTTCTTTTTTACCATTTCAGTATTTTCGGGCTGCAGGAAATTATATTTTTACTGCAGAGTGAACAATATTTTAACATTCAGTATAAAGTGAAAAGGAAATTATCTGAGCAAAGTTCACATGCATTTTATGTCAAAAATCTACCTGTTGATTAAAGCAATGAGGTGGATAGTAAAAAATTGAGAGAGTATTAATCGCGGAGAGAAAGATATTTATTAGAAAATAGTTAAAAAAATTTCCAATGTAAGTTGTATTTCGCGATAAAAAATTTGATGTTTTTGGTTCAATCAAACTTATAAGTTATTTTTAAGTTTCTTATTATATCAAATATATCTTAAGATATAATTATTGTTAGCTCTTTATTTATTCTCATTTTATTATTTATATAAGCTTGATATAACATTTGTTTTTTTGAAACAACAAATTTCCTAAGGTCCAATATTCATTCTAACAAGCAAATTACCACGATCATTTATGAAATACCTCTGTTGCTTAAAATATGGCATTTGATAAAATATGAGAAACTTTCTAAAAACTACAATCTCTCTTATCTTTATTTAAGAAAGGAGAGTTTTTATCTTCAATTAATGAATTTTGAGAGTTCTTATCTGTATTAAAACTACAGTTTTATTAAAAATGTCAGCAAGATTTTGTGTGTATGAATACAATTTCAAAACTGCCCTTATTTAATGATATATTTCACCTAAAATGGAAACCTTCTTAGAAATGATTTATAGTTCATATTATTGTCCTTTTTTTCGTGATAAAGCTTCTTTAAATGGATGTATACTGAAATTCAGTGACATGCCCGCTCCTATTTTTGGCCAAGGTCTACAGTACAGTTCTCATTTTAAAACACAGTGAAAAATAATAAATTTTTTTGCCTTCATTCAAATCTGCATTATGAGAAATTAAAATGCTGCTAAAAAGGCAGTTTTGAAGTGTTGTAATTCTATGTAAAATCCAATTTATGATGAATATATGATGCTAAGAAAATTAATTTTTACTTTAGGTTCAATATTTATTTCGGAATTTTTACTGTAAAGGAAATGTTAAAGGAAGCATTTAATGCAGAGATAGTCAATCTTCATAATGATCATTAATTTTTCTCACTTCCAGTAATAAAATCTTCTATTTTCAGCCAGTGGAAATGAGGATTTGTAAAGTCGAGAAATAACTCTACTTTATGAAATTATAAGGCAGAGCCCTTGCACAATTTAAAGGATATAATAATAATCACCAATCACCTCATATCAGATTTTTCCCTAAATTTGTTGTTGTTGCTTATTCCCCTTGGCTTCGATAAACTAAACCAAGTCCAAGAGACCATGTCACAATTAGATCAAAAACAACATTCCCCTCATTCACAGAGGAATCAGTACAGTCTAACACATGAGAAGTGATGGCACAATAGCAGCAAGGTGCATAAGTCCTCTCATCTCCATTGAACATGAGACTCTTTATGTGACCAGATCTAAGTCTAGCTAGAGTAGTCTGCAGAAGTTTTGGGCAGGAGCACAGCAAAGACAATCCAGGGGATTTAGCAGCATACCAAGCATGCTCAAGAGGTGTCCTGCAAGTGGTACTAAATTTGATAATCAGTGAAATGAAATGTGATCTTCATCAATCAAATATTTTGTGTCTTCAAGAACTATTTATACGTTTGCAATACGTTTTCCAACTGCCTATTTCTGCCCTTTGAAAAAAAGCTTATCCAGAATCCGGGCGAAGTGATGCAGTTGATATCTAAACTGACACCTTAGCTTCTATGCCACGACACTCTAGTAGTAGAACATTGCAACCACAACTTACTTTGCATTTTCTATTCACCATAAGTAAAACAGGACGGTTCTGCGCGGTCACATAAACGAAATGTTTCCGGACCAGGCCCTTTTGAAATATATTTAAGAACTCTGTAGTTCGATAATTCCTCTTCCTCTATATTGAAGACTAATAACTTATTTTCGCAGAATAATGAGCTGAGACTCCGTGTATTGAACTAAATGAAACCTTCCTCTAGTATTTGAAGTATCGACTTATGAAATACATTTACATCTTCATTACATTTATATGGTGGTAGAAGTGTCGGAAGGCCGTGTTAGCCTAAAGGTTTGGGCATAGGCCTTTCTTCCGTTCGATTCCCAATGGCTCCAAAGACCCACCGACTGCATTCGGTGTACGTGCTTATTAAACCTGTGGAATAAAAAGTCCAGTGATCGGTCTTTAAGCAGTTATCATGGATATAATGATCTGGAGAAAATTTCTTCCCCCTCCAGATCAAAATTGAGGAAGTGGTTCCCCTGGTGGTGCTATCTATCTGTGGAATTTTAGACAAAGACGTACTTTCACCTTCGTTGTGCTCTGATTAAAAACGAAAGACTCATTCCTTGGACTCAATTTGGCATAGCCGTCGGCTAGCGAGCTTGGTTTGTCCAAGTGTCTTAAATAAAATCAACAACAGAAGTGTCGGTTAATTTCAGACTAGGAGTTAACTTTCTTAAGTGTAAGAAAAGAACGAAAAATCATATCATAATTTACACCAGTGCAACCTGGTGTTATTGAAGAACTAGTAGGAAAAATACAATTCTTTTTATCTCTTTAAGAGTATTCCTTAACAACATTTATATATTTCTAACTATAAGGGTTACCAAAATCTAGAATCAAAGTATATAGCTCAAGTTTTACCATTTGTTGCATGGTCCTGATTATACATACTCACATGCATTTAACTTTCTGCAAAAATTTTTTGTTTTAATGTCGACAATTTAGATTCAAAACGTTTGTTAAATTTATTTTTTCTGCAAAATCACCCAGATTTTATAAAACATGTCAAAATACATTTGTTCTTCCTGTTTTTCTCTTTGTATTATGTAATTTCTCAGTCGTGAGGGTAGGTAACTCAGATTTATAACTGATTTGAATAAAGTATTTATTTACCTATTGATGCTAATAATACACCAGAATATATGTTTACATATATTAATTACAATATAAATATGCTAATATGCTTATATATTCCAATAAATTTGTCTTAATAAACTGGGTCTCCGAACAATACTAACGCTCGAAGAGACAGTTTACATTTTTGTACATTATATATGCTTACATTGGGGA
Organism: Latrodectus hesperus; assembly: GCA_037975125.1. Classification (NCBI taxonomy): domain Eukaryota; kingdom Metazoa; phylum Arthropoda; class Arachnida; order Araneae; family Theridiidae; genus Latrodectus; species Latrodectus hesperus. The sequence continues at coordinate 84,633,910 of CM075850.1, forward strand.
ATTTTAAAATTGGAAATTTAGATATATATCATCCTAAATATTTTTCTGAGGATCCAAAATAAACTCAGCGAAATTTAAACTTCTAGCTTAGTCCTGAATCTCTAAATATTTAGAACCTTAAATAAAAACGTTTTTTTATCCAGTTTCTCAAAGATTTATGGTAATTTTTTTTACTTAGTCTTTAAAGAGAATCTATTATATTACGAGGAAAAGGAACTTCTTAATATGGCATCAGTGGAAAGTTCGAAATATTTCAAGCCTAAGCAAAGTATGTCTGTTGATTGAGAAAATTTATAATCTTCGTTTAACAGTGAAGGAATAGACGAACTTTTTATGTATTGTATTTCATATTATGAGTTTTGTATTGTCAGTTTTTTTTATATGGTTTCGCTCATATGATTTTTTTAAATCAAACGCATAATAATTATGTATTTCTTCGTACGTTTTTATTTTATTTTTTAAAAATTTGTTATATTATTTCTTTACAATTTTATTTAATGATAAAGTTATCCAAATAATTATGTAACTATTACGTAATCTGTATAATTTTAATGCTCACTGTATTATAATAATAATAATGTATTTGTATTTTTAGCTGTTTTTAAATTGCCTATAGATAGAATAAGATCTGGTTTTCTCTTTGCTTGTAGTACGTTTTCAAAGCCATTTTTCTAGCGATTGAAAAGCCGTTACTCGCAACCGAATTGTAATTTTGACTATTTTATAATTTTGAATCATGGTCTAATGACGAGGTTGACACCTGAGAGGGTACCTTCCTTTCCACACCACACCGATGGAAAGACTTTATAACCAAGATCTATTTACACTTTCCTCAATCGCCATTAATGAACGAAATGGAGCTTCATTTGCATCAGGTAGGGAACTCATCACCTCTTGGTCACGAACAACGTCTTTTCCAAACAGACAATCTGGGATTCTGCTAGTCATTTCTTCTCTATGCTTCTAAGAGTAAAGTTAACGAGCAAAAATGCACCATAAATATTTTTTTTATTTATTCATCTATTTATGTTATATTGATAATTTAAATTTACTTAATATTTTACATTATATATGTTTTATTTAAATTTTAATTTGTTTATTTAAAACACTGGTTTTAAAATAGAAGGTTAAATTGATTACTTAATTATTTAGCTCTATCACAAAATCCTCCATTCTTTCAAGTTGTTTATGCTTTTTTACATTATTCCTAATTTAAATCCCCCCCCCATGTTTTATGGGAGATTATGTTAGATTTAAATTTTAATTTGTATCTATTAATTTAAAACATTCGTCATGAATAGAAGTATTAAATTGATTATTTAGTTTCTTCTGGCATCAAGCCGTCTTAAATATTTCTTTCAGTACCTAAACAATAAATTTCATTCATTATTAAAGGGCTGTAATTCCTAATACTGTTTTATATTTTCCTCTATATTAGTTTATCAATGCTTAGAAACATTTCATTCTGTCACAAGATGTGAAAAAAAGAATTTTGTATTAAAAAATGGACAAAAATTCAGTAATTAAGTAAAATACCATATTTATTATAACTTCGTTCCCTAAAAGTTAAAAATTCATTAGTTTAATTAATTTTCTTTAGGTTAATATCTTTTTATAATAGATATTTTTTAATCTTTTTTTCTGAAAAGTAATAGCTGCGAGGAAGCTTATACTTAAATTTTCAATATATATATTGCTCGATGACTAATATCCTTCTTTGCTTAACGCCCCACCCCATAGTTGACACAAACGCAACTCATGTTCATCATTTCACTTCACTTTTATTTCTTTGGTATTGCGTAATTTCCCACTCTTTGTTCCATGAGCATTTCGACATAGCAACAAGATCCAAAGTTACGTCGTGATGGCAACGTAATTCCACTCGAGTCAACATCCCTGGCTAGGGCCATAAATAGTCAAAAATCAAGATGTTCAACTTTGCGCCCAACTGAAACCGTCTCCCTTTCTCCGTTGCCCCCACGCCATTTTATTTTCCGTTATCACCTTTTTTCACACGTTTTGCCAATTCATTCACTTGATCTCTCCTTCATTTTATTATTTTTTCTTTCTTTCAGTTGGGATGTGTAGTGCGAAACATGCCCCATCTCGCGGGAACAACCGTTCTTTCCATTGATAACTCGGCGTCAAACCGCTGACTTTGAATAGGGCGTTGTTTGGAGTGTTTTAACCCAATATCGTTCTTCTGTGAAGAGCTTTGTCAACAATTCACTCCACTTGGCGATGTTCCCGTCGATGTGTGGGGAAGGGAAAAAGCGAAATACCTGTTCCTTGATCTCCGGTGTTAGGGTCCACGCTCCCTTTGTTGACAGTTGGAGCATCTTTTGCGTTTCATAATAAACACAACGAATGCTTTTTGGAATTGGGTGTTTTGTAAGATCACACAATAACGACTTGACTTTATTTTGACTTTCTGATAAAGCAGAAATGGCGGCAGCTTCAAAGTTCTTTCGTTCCATAAACGATCCATATTTTGCGATGTATTCGAAGTGTGTATATTTTATGAGTCAAAATGATTTTAAATAAAAGGTTTATTTCAAGAGCATTGAAAAAAATTTGCTTTTACATTATGTTACATTATGAAATCAATTTCATAAAATAATATGCATGCTCCATCCTTTGAATCTCGACAATGGTTCTAACGAAATACGTGTGCTAGGTATAGTTTACTTGTTTAAATTTATTCTTAAAAACAAGCTTTGATTGTATTTCAAATAGAATTACAACAAATTTTAAGTAAAATATTATTACTATCTTCAGGAAAATTAGTACATAGTATGCATGCATACTATGTAAATATTTCATACGTACAAACTTCCATGTACAAATATCATATTTATAAAGCATAATATGCATGACTTATAAATACCATCAAGTTTTTTTTTATTTCCACGAGAATTGCCAAATAAAATTTAGCATGGAGTTTTATTATTTAATCTACAAATTCAACATCTTGGACTACGTCTCACAAAAAGTCCTTTTAACATTTTAAAATTAATCTTCATAATTTGATAGTCAGGAAATATATATATATATATATATATATATATATATATATATATATTATGGTTAATAATTACAGCATTTATATATGTAATTACAGTGTTTATTCCTCTAATCTTTAAATTCTGAAGTTTTAAACTAGCTCACTAAAATAGCACAAATAGCAATTTAATATCAACTCTCATAATTTAAATCATATTCCAAAACTATGCCAAGCATATATGCATAAGAAAGAATAACAACGTTTACCTGTAATTATAGCATTTATTACTCTAGTCAGAATAATCAAAGTGCTTCACAAAAGCTGCATATTTAGCATTATAATATCAACTTTCACAATTAAAATCTTCAGCAAAATATTCTGCAAAATATCTCAAAAGGCCTGCATTTATGATTTCTTTATAGTATATGCAACATAGTTCGTATACTACTCATCCACCATTATAAGCCATGTTTTATATTTAGAAACTCAATTATAATTTCCAAAGATATACCAAAGAATACGTTAAGCAGGAAATTACAGCCTTCGCATGCAGATATGATAGAAATTCTTAACCAAAATCTTAGACTGTAATCATTGAAAATTTTCATTTATTCTATTGATGGTTAAGAAAGTTGTCTGAATTCTATGTACTGGATATTTGATGCCCCATCCCACATTCAGCTAGTATCTAATTTTGATGCTGTAATAAATATATATTCAGACTCATCATTTTTGTCTTATATAATGCTTTATTATATAAATAAAAAAAACATTCTCTAAATGTGGTCCTAAATCACTAGTTTTAGCAACGTGATCCGCGTCTACTTAAGAATTCGAATTGTTTTGGCCTTGATGACAAGGTTAGGCTGCAAATAGCTCCTATCCCCACGCTTTAATTAGGCGTGTCTTTTTTTATCGAAAAAATGCATCTAAGTTTTATTAATCATGTAATGACAGTTTCCGTCATTTTCGGGTCTCGTTATAGGGGAAGTGTAACATGACAGAAACGCCTAAAAAGAAATTCCCATTTCGTTTTTATTTTGCTTTATTTTATTATTATTATTCTTTTTTGGCCAGTAAAAAACATAATGCACGATGTTTAATGTGGGAATGTGCTTTGAAGTTTTTCCTGATGATATTCAGTAGAAAATTATGCTGCTAGGGTTAAGATTATAGTTATTTAAGAGAAAAGGGAAATATTAAAAATAAAATTGACCTAAGTAACATTGATTAATAATTCAGAGATACAAAATTTAGAATAAATAAATTTTTATAAGTTTGTAGGCTGAATGATAAATAAGTTAACGTGACAATAACGATATATATCGATTATTCACAATAGGTTTTTGTTATAGTCTTCATTCGAAATTTTCCATTTTTCTTCGATACAGATTGGTTTTAAGCTAAGAATGTCTTGAAAAATCTATACAATTTTTTTCAATTTTAGTCATAATAGAAAATAGCATGAAAAATATAAGGTAAAATATCCAACAAGACAATTACCCAAGAAAAAAAATAGGAAGTGCAAAAACTACGCGTTTTAGGGGAAAAAATTTCTCATACGTGTTTTTAAAAACTCGTTTATCTTATTGCATCAAAAGTCTAAAAATTGTTTTATTTAGAGAAAAATTCTTTCCAAAAATTACAGTGTGTGGCATTATAAATACGGTGTTATATACTTTACATTAAATGTTATATTTTTTTCTCGTAACAGTCAGGGGAGCATTTATATAAAAATTCCATGGTTGCAGGAATTTATAAATTTTTGATGGTTGTAATTTATGAAGGAGAAAATTCAGTATTATCACTTTAGAAGATGAAGTGACAAAGTGGCTGTTAGTGATTTGGATGACGGAATAAGCTGATGCGACCAAAATCAACAAAGTTATGATTAGCATGGTTTGTAACAATGGATTCAATTCATGACCAGACGCTGCTTTTACACTTGGTACTTGTCAAGTAACAAATAGCAAGTGTAGATTGCTTACATTATATAGATTTGTATACTTGTATTTGAATTTTGTAAACGTGCTCAATTAAATTTTATACAGCAACTTGATAGCAATGCTTTTTAAATTTTTACATTGCCACATTTAATACTAAAAACATTGAATATTTATAGTTTTTCATATTATTCCGTTTAAATGAACTGAATATCTCTCACAAATAAGTGCAAATTAATCAGCTTATATAAACAATATTTTGACGAAAATTAAGAAAGGAGCTTCATTAAATGGCAAGAGAAATTCGTCGTCTGAATTGTTTTGTGTAAAAAGAAATAGAAGGTAATGAAGAAGTTCATATTGTACCATCGACAGATGCTAAATGTTTTGTTAAAATAACCGTATTGCACAAATTTAGTAGTCATTTTATCATAACGGAATGACGTTTTAAAAAATTTGTTTCACTGAAATGGACAACATTCGACACAAAATGTTAAAAGATTGGCGACATATGGACAAAACTGCGATATAAATATGAGCACAGAACTGCTTGTAACTTACTAAATCCACATTTAAAAGAGTTTATGCATTAGAGGGCATTAAACAAACAGAAAAACCATCGAGCGTACTCGACACGTGATTTTGACGTCATGAAAAGATAGTCAGTTAATGGTAACTCTAGTTTCCTAAACCATCTAAAATTGTCAGTGGCCATTCAAACCTTGAAATTTGTGAAAATTCTATGTACACTTAACTATGAAACACTAACCTACATTTTGTAAATAATATGTTAGAAAGAATAATAACTTTTGAAAAGGTTCCTTATTTTAATTCCAAATATTACATAATAGTCCTTAAAGCTATTGATAAAACTTTGCGTTAAAGACTTAAAGTACATAAATACTTTATAAAGACTCAATCAAATTCTTATCATTATCATAACCCTAAATTTTCTTATCAAAAAATGAATCATTCCACGATACTTATGTATGAATGATGAATTTTAGATTATTTTAAACAGGTGATAATTTTCTCATGAAATCACTTGCTTATGATTCAGATTTTCAATGTAGGTGTGTGTATCTTTAATTTCTTCACTATTTCCTCTCAAGATTAATTGCATAAACGGAAGACATTTGAGGATTTTATGATATCAAATTGATTTTGAAGTTTGTTTAAAAAATAAAGTAAACCAGGGATACAACAGCCCATATCTTGGCCAATGCCTATATCTATTTTCTTGGCCGAGCGCTCTGGAGTGAGAAATCCTATGTCCCGGATAAATGGTCAAACTAACGCGAAATCCCCAGTGTTTAGTTCTGAAGTATGCTTGATTCTCAGCTTATCGACCCACCGAAGAAATGAAAGACTGAGTTGACTTTATCAGTTCGATGATTGAAGTTTATTAGGAATTTTATTAAATATACGGTGTAAAATGGCAAAATATAGGAAATAATTCTTGGAATGTATAATTTATTGAATGTTTTTACAATGTTTCAGAGCATGAAAAATGAAAAACATTTTTAACAGTTCATGATCAGATAATCATTAAACTTTAATATTTATGTATTACAGCAGAGATATCTATGTAATGCAAGCACTTATCTGTAATGACTTATCAGGAAATTTAATAGAAGTTTTTAGTGAAATGTTTGCATATACGAGAGAAACAGGATCGATAACGAAGCATGGAAATTTTTTTCAAATATTAGAAAGAAGAACACATTCGTCCGAAAATTATCTGACTTGTATAAAACTTTTATTAGTTTTAAGTATTTTAAGTAAAGTTGCAAAAGTATGCTAATTAGTGAAGCTATTTGGATTATATCTTTCAACAAACGTGTTTTTTCTCTAAATTTTGTTTTGATATTAAAATGAGGAAATCCTGTCATTGATAATTCATCATAATAACAGTCAAATTAGGAAAACTATGATTATAATAACTATGATATTAGCTTAAAGGATTTCATGTTTATCAACCAACAATTAGCGCATGAAGGACTTGATGGTATATCAAGCTTCAATTCCATGAAGCATATTTGGAACATTTCAGAAATATATTTTATCTGCTGTCCTATTCTATAATAATTTATTAAAACACTGTTTCTTAATGAATTTGTAGTTGTTAGCAATTTATACAAACTCCTTCAGTTGGAATCATAAAATCGACACTGAAATTTTGTCTTTTGTCGTATTTACAGTATTGTTTTTGCTGATCATTGTGCGAAACACATTTATAAAATTGCTCTCATTAATCTCTTCCTTCTCTGCAGAAAGATAAGACAACTGCGATCTTCTTGAACAACTGAAATCTACTTTTAGTTGAACTTTAACCCTCTTGAAATACAAGATGAGAAATTTTCTCCATTAACGATGCTTCATTATCATACTAACGATGATACATTAATGGTAGCAATGCTTACAGATAAGATTTTCTCTAGAACATTTTACAATGATCGAGAATTTAGTTGTGTACTGAAAGATTGAGTATCTGTTCAATTCTAATGTTGTTTCCCACTCTACCAAATATTTCGAGTGGAATTTAGCCTTGACCACTAAAAGTTCACCTTCATCAAGGACCATGATGTGTATATGTTGCTATGCTAAACTGTTTCCACTTTTAGTGTTTATTGTCATTTTAAAAGTGAGCTCATATATGACAGTATAAACTTTAAGACAGACGTTAATATATCAGTGCAAATTAATTAGTTTAATTAAAATGTTATTTTAACATCTGAGAGTTCTTACAATTATTTAAATTAATTTAAAATACTTCAACAACATTCAATATAATGATTCTGTGTAGTGTGGTTAGGATAGTCATTTTTTTTCTCTCACGTTGACATTGCATATTGTAAAGTCTTGTTTTTAACATCAAGAGAGAAAAATATCTAGTATTTTTACACTGTTTTTTCAAGACTAAGTTTATTTCAATATTTTGTTTTGCTCCAAAGGTGAAACGAAATGTTTCATTTATATGATTTCGATTTTGACCCATTATTCTATGGTTTGGAATACATTTAATATTATGTACAGCATGCTCAGCTGAGTTCTAATTCTCAAGTTGCATTTTAAAAATATGACAGACAATTATGGTTATAAAAAATATTGAGTGGTTATAAAAACATGATTTGCAGTGCTCATAAAAGTGAAATTTGGAAGTTAGTGGTTCCTAAAATTGTAGATCAGCAAAGATTTGACACCAGCAAACCTCAGTTTTATTGTATGAGAAAAGCGCATGTTACCAATTTACAGGTTGTAACGTCTTTACTGGTAAAACTCGGAATTTAGCGGTTTTCTTTGAAAATTGTGCTCGAGAGAGACACTGTGGTAAATAGTCCAATACAAAGTCTTAGAGCAGAGTGATAATACCAAATGATGCGTAGCATAATTATGCTTAGAAAAGGACATTGATTTGAGTACCAATTCTAAGAGTATTGTGTCACGAATGTGTTGAGATACTTTCCCCTTAAGAAAAACACTAGTAATAAGAATAGTGATTCTGTAATAACATGAGATCCTCTCATGCGATCGGAACTAGGTTCGATCCTCAACTTGTTGAACAGCGTGTCCTAAAGTTACTGATATTAAATCACTGCAGCTTTACATTTTATTATTGATTTTTCCCTCACGCCTTGCTTAGCTTACAAGATGAAACAGTTAAAAGTCTGCCTCTTGTGTTGCTGCAAATTGTCTTGTCTTGTAGCCATTTTCCTCTACCTTTACATTTTTATGATTATAACTGTCAGCATTCTATAACTAGTAGTGTGTGTGAAAAGACTTGTCTGGTCATTTTGTATAAATGAATAAGCTCTCATTAATCATCTTGTGAGAGTAGTGAGAGATGTTATTAATTAATTTGCATATTAACTCCATCCGTAATTTATATACGCTTTCTTAAATTCAGAGGAAAGTTTAAATCTGCAAAAAATGCTGGTAATAATTTCAGCTGTTAACGAAAGAAGTATATTTACCATTAAGAAATATATCATTATAAGGAGAAAACTATTTTTATTTATTTTTACATAAACTTAGTGAGCCAATTAATTTCCATGAATGTTAATGAATAGAAATGGTTTTATTTATCTTTAAGTGCAGTGCATTAAAACTTAGATTATTAGCTGATATCATGATATTCAAAAATATTTATTTCTTATTTTTTCGTATAATCTAACTTAAAATTTTAAATTAATCATTCATGAATATTGAACAGTATGTATTAAAATGCAATGGAATAATACTTTGATTAATTGGAAGACGATATTAGTGCATTCAATTTATCTCCTCTTAAAGATGTATCGCATAAAAATTTCTAGTCTAAAATTAATTTTTAATTCTGATAAGTTTCCATATATTTCTTATTACTCACATTATAAGAGTTTTTCTTAAATAAAATGTGAATATAAACTGTAAGAATATATCATTTTGTTGATAAAACAGTGATGTTTATGTGACTATGGAAGATAATTAAGCAATATTTAATAAAAAAAAGAAAAGAGATAAAATGAATAAAACAAATATTCTACTGTATTTGATGTTTTACCCTAATTGTACTGTTTAAAATAATTAAAGATTTTTTTATTTTCATATAAGTTTTAAAAGTGAAAATGAAAGAGACAAAAACTGTAAAATTTGTACAATTTAATCACTAGATCTAATCAGAAATATTTTGCCTTTTGAATTTAAAAAAAAATTGGGAATAATTTTATAAATAAAATTTTTATAGCATATTCTTTCCTTTGTTCAAAAATTAAAATATATATATATATATATATATATATATATATATATATATATATATATATATATATATATATATATATATATATATATATATATATATTTCCATATAAAATTAAACAAAAATAAAATAATAACATTGAAAATAAATCTAATTTAATTAACGTGGAGCAAAAAAAAAAAATCAACTCTATAACTTTTCCAAACAGGATTTTAAATTTGTATGAGTACTTTGAAAAAAATGTATTTTGTAATAAATATTTTGCATTAACTTTTTAAAAAAATAATAGTTGTTGAAAAATTTGATAAAACAATATATCAGTACAATACATCATCAACATTAAACAACAGCAAAAATGTATTAGATCTACCGTAAATTTCTGTCCGTTAATCGATGACGATGTTGTTAAAACCATATTAGAGAAAGATCTTTTTTCTCACAACATAGAAGATCGCGGAAAGCTTAATTCAGCTCAACAAATATTTCGTACCATATTTGGAAGATAGGATTGGTGTGGAAATATTCAAAATGGTTGCTACATGAAAGTCAGAAGAATTTTGATCTTCGGGAAAAAATCGAGCCCTCCTTGAACCGGATGATAACTGGGAATGAAAAATGGATTATCTATGAAAACATCATGAGGAAAAGTGTATGTTGTGCGGAAAACTTAGCCCTTAAAACTCTAAAACAAATTTGATTCTGAATGAGAGAATATTTTGTATACGGTGGGACATTCGAAGACCAATACATTATGAGCATTTAAAATTGAACTAAAAGCTGAATTTTGAAAAGTATTGTGATCAACCAGATAATGTAAATGGAGCAGTCCAAGAATAGAGTTCGGCAAAAAATTGTAGAACTAGGCCTAGAAATTCTGTCCCATACACTATATTCTTCGGACTTACGACCCTCCAACTATCACTTATTTTTGTCCTTACAGAATTTTTGAAGGGTAAAAAATTCAATATGAAGAAGAAATCAATCAAGCATTGTTCCCATTTTTCACATGAGAAAGTGAAACATATTTCAAAAATAGGGTATCCAAGTTGCCCTCACGCTAGCAAGAAGTCAATAATAATGGCAATTATATTATTTAATGAAATTTAGTGACGTTACGTATAATTTTTAATTTGTTTTATTCCACAAAAATGGACAGAACTTTCCGGTAGAGCCTATATAAAATTTCCCATATGTACGATCATGAGCTGAGTTACTCGAGGTTGTTTATTACTTCTTTGAGCAAAAAATTCCTGATTATATTAATGTATAAAAACAATTGGATCAAGTTAATAAATGTTGTTAATAATAATTTAAACGATGAGATTTGATATTCGTCATAAACTTATTTATGCATATTCTCAATCCACAGCGTAAATTACTAAATAAAGATTGATTTTAAATTTACTTTTTTTTCTGATATAAAATTATCAGATTATCAACGTTGGATAGTTTAAACAAAATGTCTGACGAACTCAAAATTTCAATAAAAAAAGCTTAAGAAAGAAACAAAAAATAAAAAATCATTACTATGCAATAAATCAAAAAAAGTAAAAATTCAGTTTATAAATTTCATTATTAACAATATTTCTGGCAAAACATTTTTGTGCAAAGGGAAACATGGAATATGTATTAACAGTTATAATAAACCTTTTAGAACATGCTGGCATACAACGAAGAATGGAGCTTATCTGTGCAAGCATTTTAATAATTTTTTTTGCATTCGTTGGCAATTAAAGATGCTTTTATGCAGTTTATTATTTTAAAATTAAAATAATCAGAAAGATTTTTAAAAAAATTTGATAGAAGTCTATAAAATATTAGCTGTTGGAGATAAGAGCAAGGTTATAATTACTTCAAAAAATGCCTAATTGGTTTTTATTGATATGATATTAATTATAAATGTTGTAAAATAAATTTCATTTTCTATTGTTAATTACTTGTAGTTGCCACAAACTATCATATATTTTATTTTTAATTCATTGAAATAGCTATATAATTTGCTACAGAGTTATGCAAGATATTATTATTTTATTTATATTTTTTGCAAATTAATAATTTATTCAAAATTTCACAATACCAAATTAAATATTTTATTACACATATCGTTGGTAAGCTAATTTTAGGAGCGAATGTGGCGATAAAATGTGCCAAATTGTTTTACTGCGTCGGAATGTTTTCTTACATTTGTTGGACGTAGCTTGCGTTTTAAGACATAACCTGATGTGAATGTGCGCGAAATTTGTTTGGAGTTTTATTTAACCTTGAAGTATTTTTCATTTATGGTTGACGTTTAAGTGCTTAAAGTTTATGCTTGGCAAAAAATTGGAAATCGTGCCAAACCTACCCAAGCTCGTAGTGATTTTACCGTTTGTTATTGTATTTACCATGTGTTCTTTAACGCGCGGTGACAAATGAAATGTATTTGTAATTTTGACTCTTCCGTTATATATAAATAGTGACTTTTGCCTATAATGAAGCATATTGACTTCATTGTAATCATTAATTTTGTACACTTCATTGCTCTTTAGTATACTTAAATATTAGTGATTAGTGCTACTTATATTTTACAACGAGATTTTTAGTGCATTTATCATGAAACAAATGAATCAAAATGAGGACCGATTTTTGTCTACCTTACCCACAATGAAGAATATGAAAGTGGTTCATACATTTTTAATCATCTGTTCCGATACTTCTTTAAATATGCACAACGTGCGCTTAGAATCTTAACTCTTTAAAGGCACACTAGAGGTTTTTAGATGTATCAAACTCATTAAAAAATCTTGCTGATTTCAAAGCATTTTTGAAGACAAATATTTAAATGAAAAAAACACGTATTTTAAAAAATTAACCTAAAAAGGGAAAACGTGAAATATGAAATATCGCATGAAAAAAGCCGCATCATTTGTATCAAAAACGATAAAAGAATCTCCGGTTGAGCAAATCTCAAATTTGTAACTCAAAAAGAATCGAGTTATCTTCTCTTTTCGTATATTACTTGACTGAATTGCTGCAACATGTTTACTGACAGACGGGGTTTCATTGTTCCTGATATCGTTTTCAAACTGTGCGTTTCACCACTGCTGAGTCAAAAGGCATGTTGATAGATTAAACTTCCCTTTTGATTCGAATTCTGGAAAAATCGAACTCCTGAGTAAATTAATGAAAAAATAAAAATAAAATTAGTTCATGAAAAAAGTACGAATGATTGTAAATATTTTCTTTTTCCATTTGTAAAAGTCGTTTGGTGAAATTTCGAACAATTATTAAAATCCTAAATCTTTTGTATCTAGAATTTTTCAACTGATAAACGAATGAATCACTGTGAATCTCTGATTTTCAAGCCTATACAATTAAATAACACACAAACAGTTCAAGCTGTATATTTCTTACTATATATTTATTCTGTTATTAAAATTATTTACTGAGTAAATATTTTTGTTTGAGACATTGCCTAAATAAGAGCTCAATTTTTGACTGTTATTTTAGTTAATTAGTAATAAAATTATTTTAATTCATAGATATGAATCAAAATTAATGTAATTCAGTGTTAAAAATCAACTATTTATACTATTTCGATAAAGTTTAAATACTGTTCAATTTTCTTTTACCAAATATTATGTTCTGAAAATTCTGTATAGTGTGCTTAAAATTTATCTAGGTGTCTTATTTACATGCGAATAATTTTCCTAGTCGCATTCTAATTCTTAATATGCTTAAATCAAATTATATAATATGTTCATTTAGCATGCATTTACTGAATGAAAGTTTTCAGTTTTTGAAAAAATTCAACCACTCGAAATTATTTTTATAATTATAAACAACATATAATCCCCATATTATTATTATATTCCAATATAAAAATTATAGATGCACCCAGTGGTTCAGTAGCTTCACGCCGCTTACCGTAAGATCTGGTAAGTGAAGCATCAGCTGCCGCGTGCAGTGATAGAGAGGGTGACCACATTCTCCTTCACAAGGTTGCTGGAGCTCCTTGGGTAGGGGATGTATCTACATTAATCTGTGAGATCGTAAAACCTACCGCTAGTGTGTCGTGGATGCGGAGTGGAGGGGTGCCAGCTCAAGTGTGTCTCCTGACGTGGTTCAAAATTACGAGGCGCTTGGTGAAAGGACAGTATTTCAAATCCGTTAAAGTAAAGGCTCGCCTGCATTATTATGTATGCATATAAATCATGAAAATGGATTTGATTCTTAATATTAAAATACAGTTTTCATTTCAGTTTATATGCCTAATTAGAAAGATTTAAACCAATTTACCATGTACACACAGGATGTAAGATGTCTAGAATGATGTAACTCATATCGATATTTAATAATTTATGAAATGATAGAAATAGATGTAAATTAATAATATTGTTTGATGGATTCAAAAATTTTAATACCCTTTCTGTGAAGTTCCATGTATTTATTTGCATGGATAAAAGTAATTGTTGTTTCCATACCCAGGTAAGAATAACATGTGTTTGTATCCTGCCCTTAACTTATTAATGCTCGGCATATTTTCGAAGTAACAACAAAACTAAAAACTTTAAACTTTTCTAAACATCGAAATCTCCTAAACATTTTATGAGCACCCTGTATTTTAAAAATAAGTCTTCTTCAAAACAGATATATTTATTAACACAAAAAAGTTTAACAAAGTATTTAGATTATGATTATAATAAAGATGTCTTCAGCTGGAAGTTCTTGAAATCGTTTTAACGCCACCTCACTCTCTCTCTCTGTATATATATATATATATATATATATATATATATATATATATATATATATATATATATATATATGTATATATATATATATATATATATATATATATATATATATCAAGATCCCCCAAAACTTCCATTTATAGTTGTAAATACAAAAATTGATAAATGATGCATGTTGTTACATTATTACATAATTGAGCTTACAGTACGGAATCTTTCAGAAACGCATTATGTTTTTCAACTCTTAATGGCCACTCGAGCATGTGTTGCCAACGGTTTTTCTCCCCGTAACAAATCCTCTTTCTTGGATATATCGATTTTAATAGGCAATTAACGGGTGAAGGCGACTGTTTCGTTTACAATTCGAAACGCAAATTTAAAAGTCCATTTCTCTTTCTTACTCGCAAGATGTGCTTCAGTAGTCACGTGGAAAATATGTTGACAAACCTTGAAAATTGATGCAATAACGTGTAAATTCGTAGGAAATTAAATGAAATTCACATTTGTATGATAATTTCTGTTAGAAATGTTTCTAAAAAAAGATTGTAAATAATTTTAAATATTAAATACCCAAATTTTTATTTTTAAATTATTGTTTATTTATTGGTTATATTTAAATTATTTTCAATTTTAAATCTAATTTACATAATTTTATAACTGAAGAACGATACAGTTTTTTATAAAAATTAAGATGTTTAATATAATTTAATATAAAATTTTCTAAATGATTATGAGAAAATATATCATGATTTCTGTTTCAATCAAGAAAGTTCTATTACAAATTTGGTTGCAAACAAGAATATATATATATATATATATATATATATATATATATATATATATATATATATATATATATATATATATATATATATATATATATATATATATATATATATATATATATATATATATATAAATATATATATATATATATATATATATATATATATATATATATATATATATATATATATATATATATATATATATATATATATATATATATATATATATATATATATATATATATATATATATATATATATATATATATATATATATATATATATATATATATATATATATATATATATATATATATATATATATGTTTATAATGTTATATTTTTTCTAATGGAAAAATGGATAAATAATAATTATTCTTTCGCGATTTCAAAAAATTAGTATTGTTTTTATTCAAATAATCATATTTTTTCTTACTTTTGAGATGAATTAACTAGATTAAATAAAGGCAAAAATTTTATTGCCATTTTGCAACTTGAATGAATGTCCAAAAGTTTTGTACATTCAATATAAAACTTTTATTTTACAAAACAATTTGGAAATTTTTTAAATAGATAGACTTTTATAATAATGAGATTTTAAAACGATATTTTTTAGTCTTGTGGTGTTTATTACAGGAATATTTTATTGAAATTTGTGCGTGCAACCTTCACATAATTAATTTATACAATTTTTAATTTACACATTTAACTTATAATTTATGCATTAATTATTACAAAATATATTTTACGAATGGTTCATTAACCAAAATGTACCTCAATATAAAATTTGATAATTCAATATAATTCAATGTTACAATATATACGCTGCAGTTTGGTGATGGAATGTAATACTGAAGCTAAAATATTCCAAGACATTTTATTTTTTTCATTAAAGAAAATTTGATAATTTAATACATTTATAAAAAGATTGGTTAGTAAATGTGACTTTTCTCACAAAAAATGTTTAAAAATAAAAAATATCTTAACTATTGTTTTGATATTTTATTTGTTATTATTTTTGAAATTTTTCTACTATACTTATTTTTAATTTTAGAATATAATTCTAAAATTTCTAAAAATATGCTGGCGTTTTCAAGATGGTTTCTCCACGCTGGGTTCTTTTCATAAATATTGCTGTTTGCTTTATTGTTATATCTTGTTTAAATTCCAATTCAACAAAAAAATGAATCAAAATATTGCTATATGTTTACGTAATACCTTTTACAATAAATATATTGCTTATTTTTACCTCTATTTACTTTATTTTGACGCTATCCAGAACTATTCCATGGACTAGATCTTAAATCGAATCCCATAGTAATATATTCATAGAGTGGTATCGTTTGGGTAAAAATTCCTGAACAAATGTTACAGTCCTATTTGATATTTTAAAAAAAATATAGTGCTTTATGAAATCGGTTACAAGAGTGCTGCCAATAGTTAATTTGCGTGACAATCGCTTAATCCTAAATTACTATTTAAAATGTGAGAAAATTACAATTTTAGAGCATTAATACAACCAATCAGTTTCAAGATACTTCATTTATCCAAACTGATGCGAATTCTCTTATTTTATTATAATAATTTGCGCTTCACATTTTTTTTTACAAGTTCTAAAATAATTTTACATATATCTTTCAGTTTTACTACCATAACAATGATGATATTATTATGTTGATTAAATGAATATTGTATAAATTTTAATTCACGTGAAAGCTGATGAATCACCATTTTTTAATCTATTACCATGTTTATAAAACACCGCCAAATATCTACATTTGGCGAGTTTAAATAAATATTAGAGTATCAAAATAGTTAAAAACCTTTTCTTTTCCTTTGAGAAAAGGCAATTTAAATTATGGTATATCAGTAAAATTGAATGTTTAAATTATAATGGTGTTTTTGATGCTGAAATTTAAACATTACCAATTCAATTTGTTAAATGAATTTGTTTGTTTGAAGATTTTATTCTTTTGTTTTTAACAATAGTACTCTTTCGCCAGAGAGAAAACATTTTAAGCATTCATGGGACCATCGGAAATGCTTCATGGTTTTTGATTACTTTCTGATAATATGTAGTTTAGGCTAGAGAGTATTCCAATTCTATTCAAGTTGCTAGTAAAAGAATCATGACCGGTTTCAAGATTGAAAGTTACAAGCAACTGCATATTACATGGAAAGTAGTATCTTCACTTTAGAATATCGCTAGCATTAGAGATTTTTGATTAATAGGGATTTTACGACAATTAACCCATACTTGATATAAGATTCTTGTCGAATATTTTTTCTTTTTATAATGAATAAACATATTTATAACTTCAACATCAGCAAGCTGTGATATTCATTGATCGGTTTTTTTTTTTTACCCAATCAATAAATACATAATTTTCTGTGGAATGTGTTTAACTAGTCAGAAATTTAATAACAGAATGCATTTTCTTTTCTTTTGCATCAATATTTTCATAAATAATTTGCATACACATAAATACAGTTATATATATATATATATATATATATATATATATATATATATATATATATATATATATATATATATATATATATATATATATATATATCATGTATGTATGTATGTATGTATTTCCTACAGTGCTTTTATATGCATCCTTATTAAAACATTACATTTTAGTTCGGTATTACATAATGGGATTGTAAGTATTTTTGGTGCTTATGATTAAGTACAACCTTGTATTTTGGTTATTAATTTTTTCTTAGTTTTTAGAACTCATATCGAAGTTCACTATATTTAAAAAATTTATTCAACGGCATTTATTATATATTCCGAAAACCTCAATCTTTGTTAACCTTGAATCTTTCTGTTAAAATAAATAACCAGATTATCTATCATTCCTCAAATTCCCCCCACAATATATCAATTTTTTTCAAATCGCTTACTTTTTTTAGATAGAAGATGGTTAAATCAAGGTAAAATGTTGAAATGACTATTTGGTAACTCTACATCAAATTCCAATGTTGTTTCATTTCGCGAGAACGTAAAAAAATGCCAAATTATTATTGATGCCAGTCATGCTTCATTAATGATGGTCAATTTAATAAAATTTGCGAAAGAGAATCTACAAAAACAGATTCATTCTTTACAAAGATTCACTTTACAAAGATTTATAGATACATACGAAACTGAAAGAAATATAAACTTTTTTTTGTTAACACGAACATATTCGAATTTTTTCATGCATGAAACATTTTAATTGGTTTTTATCTCTCTCACTTTGCTTATTATTCATACTGTAATTTGACAATTTTCTTTGTCTAAAAACTCTGCGATTTATAAATTTCAAAGAAATGGTATAGACTTTTACTTGAACATAACCTACGTAAATTGTGCCAATACGGCTCCAAAAACAAAATAGTAATCAAATCATTTAAGATTACATGGACTATTTGATATGTAGTCAATAAAAAGAAAAATGTTGCTGGTGAAGGATATTTCTATTAATAAACAAAATTTGGTTTCTTCCATTTTAGCCCCTCAATCGATCATCGAAGCCATTGTTAAGCAATTTCCGTCAGAAATAAACTGGCGTTTTTCTCAATAAATGATAATTATTTAGTTTATACAATATAAAGGAAATGATTGTATTGTTTTTTTATTAATTTCTAAAAATGCGAACCTGTTTAAACAATATACGACGCTAATATTCACAACAGTAATTGTAATATTTTTGTTTCCCGTTATGATAATTATCGTACGAGGGTGTAATGGAACTGCACCAAAAATTTATACCATAATTGATGTTAAAACTGATAAATATATTTGGCATTTTTAGTGTATTTGATTGGTCAACAAAAGGAGGTGATTATTTGTGTTTAAACTGAATATTACTTTCAATTAAAAGGCAAAAATAATCACAATGTTTTCTAATTGAGGAAAGTGTGTTACTTACCAGTAAAGTAAATATATTTTCGTGTAACCGTTAATAAATTTGACTAGGAAACTCATCGCTCAAATTGTTCAACATGCAAATATTGCTTTTTATAAACTTTAAGGACTGATTGTGGTCTATGCCTATTTATATAATATAATGCTACAATTGGACTATGCAAGTTTATAAATTTCCTGCTTCGGTTCACATGATAAAACTTAAACTGGAAAGATAGTATAAATGAACAGCGTGTCTTACAGATTCGCCTGGTATATGAAGAAAACTTCCATTTTAAATCATTCATATGAAAAGTTATTGGATAACGCAACAAAAGTGAATATTTCAACCAAACTTGCCGCAATGAAATGTTTTTTGAAGATAGAAATATCAGTCCAATGGCAACTTATTTTATTTTGAGTGCTATCATATCAGAAGAGTGACATGCATGTTTGTAAATATCGACTATATATTTCACACTGTATTTCATGACTTATTTTAACTTTGCACGTAGTATTTTCATTTGTGAACTTGCTTAAGTTGAATATACTAACTGCCTTTCAACTGACATTTTAAGCCCTCACAATTTACATCATTTCTCTGTCAGTATGGGGATTTATTCCAGGATTGAATATTTAGTACTTTTTAATCTCACACGCGAACTGTCTCAGAATCCAAGTTTAAATTGAAAACTTTTGTCAAAGCACACGATTAAATTATTATGGTGTGCTGAATAGAACGAAGCTATGTTATTGGCTAAAGTATGGTCTTTTATGGTACATTTAAACCCTTTGTCATTGCATAGGGTAGAACTGTATTACATGTAATGGCAAAAAGTTTCAATGTATCAGAAATTAATATAACTATTATGTTCAAAATGTAGTTCCTACTTAAATGTATTTCATATACAACTAGACATATGAGCAATTTATTGAAAGGCACTCATTAGATGTGCCATCATTGCGCCAAAATCAGGTTTCAGTAATTTAGAAACTAGGACCTAAATCTGAAACTAGGCTTAGCCAACTGTTCCCTGAATAGTCATAAGTGAACATGGGATATCTTTGGGTTGCTCTGATTTTGCGCTCACAAACTTTTAACCAGGACCTTTCCAATGCTCATCAGGCAACTCTAGTCATTGTACAAAATTGAAAAATTTTTTTCAGTCGGAAGTTTCATGTATTCTTGCAAACAGAAAAGACGAAGAATTTTGACCAAATACGCAAACTAACTTTCCCAGTGCAGAGTTTCTGAAGTTTTCTGAAAAATGTAAATTTTCGTTAGATTAAAATTCCCTTATCTCTCTATCAATAAGAATAAAGTACCTCACAAATTTCAAATGTAATATGCATAAAATGCCAATCTAGCATTAAATCTAAAGTCATTTCTATGAAATCCTTTACTGAATTTTGATAAACTATTTTTTTTTGTGGAAAAATATTCCTTATTTTACAATCCTTCCTTTACTTTGTCAACAACACCATTTGAAAGTATTTGGATGGGTGAGAAATTTCTTTAAGATAAAAAGGAGAGAATAAAGTCAGGCACAAATTGATTCCTTATTAAAATTTACATTTTTAATTGCAAGTTATTAAGTTTACTGTATACATCTAAATACTGCATTATTTGTATTAAAAAAAAATTGGAACATCTTATTAATTTCAGATTTCTATCCATAGTGCCTAAGCATACATAATACATTTTTTTTGGTATTGTTAATACAATTTAATCTGATTTAGTACTGATTGTAATCCACATATGATTGTGGGAAGCTGAATATCATTAATACTCAAAATAAAATAATGAAATTAATACTTAAAATAAATATGTTTTGAATATTAATATTCAAAGCAAACAACCATTAATATACAAAATAAAAAAGCACTAAAGCGTTTTTTATTATCAACATAAATGTTATTACCGTAGTTAATTTAAATTTAAAAAATTAAATAATTATTCCTTTATCCTCGGTTCTAAATTTTTAAGACTTTAATCATATCACCATTCTAAATATAACATTAAAAATATAATTATTCAAGTAAATTTCAGCAAATTTTTTATATGATATTTTTGATTGTCAAAATACTCCTTTAAGTATTGCTTTATATTAAATTTGTAGGAGAATTATATTTCAACACTCTAATATAATAAAGGACACATACATATGTGTGTGTATTACATGAAAGTAATTCGAAGATAATTCTTTTCTTAAAAATAGTATAACAATCAAATAATAATAAAATCAAATAGTTATTTTAATCAATGAAATAAACAACATTTATGATTATTTTATTATGTAAGCTTCTGTAAAATATTGTTTTAAATTATTTTCATTTTTGCACAATTTTAAAAAATTAGAGGTTTTTTTTATTTTTTATAAATTTTACATTTTATACTGCTTTTATAATTAAATATTAAATAAAAAATTGTAATTTGAAAACAAAAAGATTGATGCTTTGATTTTAACATTTGTCTCTCTTATGTAAACGATTTGAAAGATATTCGAGACCATTCTTTTATTCCAGTTCGAAGATATTTTCATAATTTTTGGACATATCAAGGATAAGAAACAATTAATTTTGTCGTCGTAATCTTGCGCCCTCTAATGCTGTGTCAGATCTCGATTGAACAGCTATAAGGTGGAGTTGATTAATATCAGAATCCGGATTTTTTATAATTGCTTAGAAACCTTGATACCTAACGAAAAAAATAAAAATCGAAGGTTTCCAGTGAAAGTGTTTTAGTGAAACTTGACCTTCAAAGGAGAGGAATAAAGTATAGGAATTTTTGTTGTATAATACATAAGCAACATTTATTAACTGACCCCAACGGCAGAAAATGTTAGTTTGTAACTTTAACAGTGGGGAGTCTGAATGAAATGGCAAAAAATGAATCTATTCATATGCAACTCAATACCTCACTACATTCATTGAAGAGAGGGTTGGTTGCACGTGTAAAATCTAATAAAATATTCTCATGTTTGTGAAAAATAAAGGAAAAAATAAGTGTGTGATAAAATTGCATTATTATCTTTTGAAGGTTTGATGTAAAGATGACATAAAATGGAAATAAATATGAAATCAATCATTTAAGAACAAAATCGACAGAATAATTTTTTGGATTGTTGCTTGATAATTTTTTAACATCTTTAGAATCATTCATATTTTTCCCTAAAGTATTTAATAATATTTATTTTTTTAAATATAATTTTGTGTACATAAATCTAAAACAAACAACTATACTTGTATTCAATTTTTTTTCAACCGAAAAATTTATATCCTCTCTTTAGTTTGCTTATTTCTTTCTATATTTATACCTTCCCATAATTTTTAGTTGCAGACGAATATTTAAGTCAGCATATTGGAGTACTACACTTCGAATTCAATAAAATTGAAACACAAGTACATAGAATGATTATGCGTCAACTCATTCCTAAAAATTTCTTAAAATAAATTGCAGCATTTTCATTAAAATTGAAGTATTTAGCTTAAGATATTATTTCCACACAAAACAATCAATTTTGTAAAATTTTAAAACAAATATTTTTTTTTCATGTCGTCTTTAAATTACATTGCGAAAATTATATTTCCATTCCCTTTCTTTACTTAATCTAGGAGATCATACTTTCAAATTCTTCAAATAAAGGATTATTCTTATTTAGAATCATAAACAAATTTGTTAAAACAATTAAATTTAACTGTTTATTCATTTAAATTTTCATAAAATCACGCATTTCTTCATATTGATTAACTTTTCATCAAATTTTTTGTAAAATAGAAAAAAGAAACTGATATTACATATTTTTATTTATCTATTTTTATCGAAGGCCAGAAAATATTCAGTATGTGTTTTAATATCAAAACTAATATTAAAGTTCCTGTAATTTTTAAAGCTATTCATATAATAATAATACTATCAGCAAATAAGTAAAGCTAAATTTAAAATCAAATCACGTAAACATCATTCTGAATTATGTTAGAAAAAAATTAAGAAAATTGTCCAAGTTTACAAATTTTATGAAAAAATTTTATAGACAAGTTTATGTATTATATCTAAGATTAATATATATTTAAGATTTATTTAATATATTATAATTAAGATTTGTTTAATATATTTAAGATAATATATGTATAACAATTTACAGACTTTGGTGGAGAGAAAATTGAAGCAAAATGAAAATTGATTTTTTATGTTTCCAAATTATATTTACATTATTTTGTAACACTTCAAATGAAAAAATAATTAATAATAGCTTTTCATGTTTCTCAAATATTCGATTCTAAAATAGGTTAATTAAATCGAATGAGTAGAGGTATATGTCGAGTGTGATTGTGTTATTTTAAAAGAGGAAAAATATTTGAATTATATTTTCTTTTCTCAATCCAAAATCTTCACTTATGAATTCATGTTTTAAGGTTCTTATTTAGAATCATATATTATTTAAAATTTCATTTGCAGTAACCTTTATTCAGTCCTATGTTAATCTACATCCGGGTAATTTACAAATGCTTAGCGAAATTAAAATCCATTTTTTGTAATTTCATCCGTTTAGTGGACAAAGTTGCAATACCGTCACCATGGAAACGGGATGTTGTGGAGAAACAACTCGAATGAATTGCCACCGTTGACTCTTGAATCCTTCCCTCGAACTGCCCTATAGACCTTGATTATTCCAAGAGATGCGGAGAGCAGTAAGGAGGGAATCCGATTATGCAACCGATTTTTTCTGTATGACAATGAGGCGCGAAAGTCCGAGTGAAACAACTTTGTAGTGTACGCAATTCAATATCGTTTTAACCGCATTGTCATTACTTGCAGCGATAAAAAAATAAACAAACGTAAATCCCGCCTTCTTTTCACACTTAAGAGGATAAATACTTCGATGGTTCCGCAACCTCCCAACACAATCGGGGTAAGCCTCAGTGTCATACAGTGGAATCAATTAGTGTGTTAAGTGAGACGTGTTCTTGTGGAGAGAGTGTTCTTAAACTTTGAAAATTTTCGCCTTCCAAGAGTCCGGGTTCAGTGTAAGTAAAATATTATTTGTGCTTATGCTTACGCCGGCAAACGATGGAGATGCTACAGTTGGCAAATTAGAATATGATGCTCACATTTTTTTTTAAATTATTCTGTCTGAGAAGTTGGTATACTTTTCGAAATTTTTAAAGAACAGATTGGATGAATACTTGAATTGGAGTATCGTAAATTACTTTTGCAGAAAGAATTTTCTTTAAATGCATTAGGAACAAAACCATTTTTCTTTTATAAAGAATGGTAGAAACATCATTTTTTTTAAATACAATTTATTAATTTTGAGCTTAATTTCTTTTTTTCTTTTCTTTCATTTTTTTCCTCTTCTTGAGGGAAAAATTTTTCTGAGAACTAACATTTTTCTTAATCTGTAGAAATGTGTGATTCGCGGATTGTGTGATTGTCCTTTTTACTTTCGCAACGAGAAGGCGATAAAAATATCATATTTTTTAGTAAGGGAAAATGCACTGTATTGGCTTTTAAAAAGCTTTTTTCTATCTAAAAAATATTTAAAGAATAAAGGTTTTATTTTAAATTAAAAATGATTGAATAGTATGTCAGTATAACTTTCAATGAAACACTATCAAAGCTATTATAGATTTTTCCTCGCTATTTCAGTTTGATTTCATCATAAATTAGGTTAACGCATTGTATTTCGGGATGCCAACAGTCTATCATTTCGTTATTTTGAACCATTATCACACAAATGACGAAGTCGATTCCTCAACTGGCACTCTTTTAAAATATACACCAGTAAAGGTATATTGTGATCTACTGAGTTGTTAACGTTGGTAAAATATGCCAGCATGTCGATCTGTGGCGGGATCTGGTATCCAACTCGTTATCTTTCAGACACGAGAGCAAAGCTTTTGTGAAAAAGATAACCACATTCCCATGATTGATTTTTGACGGTTTACATACTAATAGAATATTTTCTAATTATAGCTGAGGGAATATAAAAAACACTTTTCTTAAAAATTTTTTAATGAATAATTAGAGTTGCTTAAAAATACAGAATATTGATTACATGTAAGTATCCATAAAACCATTATTCTTAGAATAGATAAAGACATAACACAGTTATGGTCTTTAACATTTCTGTATGATATCTTACATTAAGAATAATTGTGTCAAAAAAGTTCATAAATTTTTGCAAAATGCAATTTTAAAATCACTCCTTTTGGCAGCAAATTATGTCATTTTTGTTAAATAACTTAATTTTTAAAGACAATAATTTTATTTTATATAGTGGTACAATAAATTAAAAATTATTATTTGAAATGAAAATGTTTCTGAAATTTGTCTTATATAGCTGATAATAAGTTGGGCTATAATAAACAATTAGCTCAGATTTATTACTCAAATATTATGGCGAAATTGTTGAACGTCAAAAAAGTGATTTAAATGTCAAAATTAAATGTCAAACAGTTCAAAATACTTAACTTTTGACTGATAAATTTATAAATATTATTTTCATCTATTTATTAGAAATCGTCATTATCCATCATTTCAAAATATATTGCCATATGTTTCAAATAGCAAAAAAATTCAAATTTTGAAAATTATCTTTTAACTGTCATTAAAAAACAAACGCTTGTTATTTTGTGTATAAAATAAATGCCTAGATGAATTAAAATCAGTTGCTTTAATATGTTTAACAATAATGACTTGAAATAAACCAGTTTCATTACAAGCTTCTTAAAAAAAATAACCTTTGGAAAACCACGCCTTTCAAGATAAAAGTTGGAATTTTTGTTTAGCTTGAATCATGACGGTGACATTTGATCAATTCACTTCAACACGACATAAAGTTAATAAATTAAAAATTCTTAATCTTTGAATTGATTTACAGTGAAGCAATCGTATTCTATCTTCTATATAAAAAGAACCAAAAGATCAAAGTCGTTTATCTTCTATTGTTCTTTCTGTTCTAATCCGTCATTTTGTACAAGTGATATGTGACGTCACACAATTCTGACTTTCTCATTCGGTAGTTGGCAACGATCGCTACCATATATAAGAAGGTAATCTCTGAGAATTCCTCTTTGCAATTTGCTTGCATGGTTATTTTTGCAGTGGTGCTATTTAACAAAGTTACTACTGCAATCCTGGATCGCCAATTTTTCTTTAGCGTTGATACTTAAAGTTTTCACCATTCCGCCAATAAATAATTCAGAAATCCACGGGTGGGAAGCTTCTCATCAGGTATATATTTGCCATTTTTCTTTTCTGTTGTATAAATATAGATCGCGCATATCAGTCACAAAATTTTTTGAACGATTAGATATTATAAATTTAGAAAGTTATGAGCAGTATAAGTGTATATAAATTACCTATTAGTTCCAATTGATCAAATTGTTTGCTTTGAAACAATATTTTTTCTTAACTTAAGAATTTATCATTTCATAAGAATGGCGTTGAGTCACGTTGCAATGTCATGTGTTCATTTATTGCAGCTATAATTTCGCCTATCTGGGTTTGGTGATCAGAAATAACATGTAATTTTAAATACCATAACAATGTAAACTTAAAATTAACGTATTCATACTTAGCGTCAGCTTCAGATTATTTTATTTGTAATTTGACCTTTAGTTGTGCATTGCCAAATGTAATCTCGATGTCTGAGCATTTTAATTTCGAAGATAGATTGCTCCGAAAGTTACTCTGAAGAGAATTATGTATCCGAAATGATTAATCAGTATTGTATATCTAAAATTTCTCTTATTTCTGTGTAGAATATAGAGATAACAAAAAACATCGAAATTCGTAAATGTTACCACGCGTAGCCATGTTATCGTTTCATGTGCAATTTTTATCAGTTATATTACTAAGTAAATAAATACCTAAATCTTAAAAACTTCATTTATGCCATAGATTTTTTTTATCTGATTAAGAAAAGGCTGTCTTAAAGTTTTTAATTGCATATTTTACCTTAAAAAATGATCCTTTGTAATGTTATTTGATGTTGCTTAGTCAATAATTATTTTTATTCAATTTAATTAAGCCATTCTTTATTTAGTATCAATTCTGTCGTGATTATTATGTTGACTATTTTATTATATATAAGAATTCATACGCTTAGAAAGCAAAGTTAATTATGGAGCTGGCTGATTAATCAGCAAAAATTACCATAGTCAGATTTTCTATCTTTCATTTTTGAATGTTTGATTTCAAGTGTTGATCAAGCAACAATAAAATTGAGGCTATAAATGTCACATGTAGTGATATTCAATTCTATTTACTTCTGTTAAACCATTTAAAATGGATTAAGTTGAGAAGAATGATTTTATAAAATATCAACTCCAAGTTTTCTTTAAGCTTATGATTGGGTATTTTTTTTATCTTCATTAATAAAATGGATTAGCTTTATTTCTTGTTATTTGTAAGACATTATTGCTGTATGGTAGGATTTATACTCTTGATGAAATATGTGTGGTACTTCAAATACCAGTGGTTATTTTTAAGGTGTTATAGTGTTCTGGAATTAAATTTACAATTAGTTTTGTATGTTATCCTGTCTACCATTTTTACATATTAAAAAAATACTGGGAAGTACTACAGTTTAATGTTAAAAATCTTGTTTTATGTAATTGAAAATAATACTAACAGGACCTGGCTTAATCCTAGTATCCGTAAAGGGATGGATTTGGTAACATTAAAATTCGGATTGAATGTTTGTTTTTATATTTTGAGATTCTAATTTTTTATTATGAAGTGCTTACATATGCTGATGGTTATGATTCACATTAATTTTGCTGGTGGTAATGTTTTTGAAAATCATGCCTAACATGTTACTTACACTAGAATTTTACCAACCAAACTTGGCTTATATCACTTTAACAACATAAATCAATATATAGTATTTTCAAGTACAATTTATTTATTAACAATTTACTCTAGTTTGGTGATGTATCATTTCATTTATTTTAGGATTTGTAAAGTTTTGGTGGTCACTGTCATCCAACCCGCCATGAGATTTTTGTTATATAATATTTTCTATATAGTGAATCTGTCATTTATCATATTGGCGATAACCAATATGTGAGCCACATGTAACTTATTCTTAAATTATGTACCTGATAAATTTCATTAATTATGCATTACTAATTTTAAATTTGAATATTGTATTGAAATCGTAACAAGTTTCTTCTTAAAGTTTTTTGCAGACTATTGCAAGTTAACTTCTTTCCAAGCTATAATTGCATTTATGGCAAAGTATAAACTATCTGCAAATAAGTAGATGTTCCCCAGAGTTATAGCAAAAATTCTTTTACTTTCTATTGCCGTAAAAACATGCCATCTAATATTGCAAATTTTAATGACTTTTTTCAAAATATGAAGGAAAGGCTAAATAGTTTACTTATCTAGATTTTATATTGAAAAGTAAAAAAAAGTATAGTCATATAATTTTTAGATAACAATGGTTAGTTGTACCTTTTAAATTTTTAAGAAATTAACAAATGTGCTTCAATTTTATCTTTAATAGGGAAGGCTTGCCTTCACGTTCCCAGTAGTTTTCCTTCTAACATACGAGTGCGAAGGTGGTCCACCTTGGGATACCAGCTGACGAGCCTTATAGCGTTCATCGTCTGCTATGTGAGCTATTATAATTAATTTTAATATAGAAATATAATATTGCAAAATCATTGATTTTTGTATGTAATTATTCTCCTATAAAAATTCCTGTATATTTTACCTAGTACACATAATGTATGATAAATAATTCCTTCATGATGCAATGTAAATTTTATATTTGTTTCAAATATGAATCCAAATTAACTTTTTTTCAGATTTGAAACATTTCCTGGAATCTTCCATTTTTCTGTTTGCATTTAATCTTCTGCAGTACCTATACTAGGAAGTCAAGATGAAGCCCATTGAAAATTCCTCTGTAGAAATAGTTACTGATCAAACTGTATTTGATCTTGTTACAAAAATTGTAAATAACAATGTAAGTATTTTTTTAAATCAATCAATATATTCTAGTGACAGTAAAATATGTTTTGCTATTTTTTGTAGTAGTTGATCTAAAATGACAACAGTGTTTTTTCAGATATTTGTTTAACTTTATTATAATTAAACAGTTGTGTGTTAAAATTCTTTATAGATAAAAATTATTGTAACCTAAATTCATAATTGCTTATTTTAATTTAAAATGTTTTATCTTGACATCTCTTAAAATTATCTCCATTTTATTTCAAATTCATTTTCCAAACAACTTTTTTTATTGAGATATTTAAATTTTAATTAAAATTTATTTCTCTTTTTCAGGAACAGGAAGAACCATTTTTTGTTGCCGATGCAGCGGATATTGTGTACAAATTCAAAATGTGGAAATTAAAAATGCCTAGAGTTGAGCCATTCTATGGTAATTGAAATATTTTAGTTTTTTTATGTATAAAAAAATTAATGCTAATCTTAAGATTCGATATTTCCTCAATTAAAATGATTCAATTTCTATTTTGAGCAATTTATTATAAAATTATAAATACTAAAAATTCTTTTAGTATATGTGTAATTTCATTAAGTTTATTTTCAGAAAAAGTTGCTATATAATAAGAAAATGTAATTTTAATGTAAGTTATTTGAAATGAATAATTTTTGATCTGACTAACACTCCAAAACTGATTTAATTAAAAACTTCTTGTCACATTTAAGTTTATAATTCTCTTTAAAATAGGAAAGAAGTTTTAAGGCATTGAGCTGTTATATTTTAATGAATTGAAAAAGAATGGTGATTAAATTTAATGAAAAATTTTAAATTACAAATTAAGATGTTGTAACTTTTAAAACATTGTATATAAAATTTGTGTTAAGAGGAAATCAACATAAATTTATTTTTTAAATTATGTTTCTTAATTATAAACATTTGCAACTAGTTACCTTTTAATTACATACATTTATTTGTTCCAGCTGTAAAATGCAATGATAATACAACAATCTTGCACCTTCTATCAGCCTTAGGAACTGGATTTGACTGTGCTAGTAAGGTAAATATGTTTTCAACTTTTATTTCTTATTTTAAAAACTATCTTATTTTAAAAATTATCCAACAATATACCTTGCATCAGTCGATATTCCTTATAAAATCAAATCTATTTCATGTAACATTCCCATTTTTTAGTGAATTACTTGGAAAACAATTCCTTAATTTCATGTTTATATTACAGGCTGAAATTGAAACAGTTTTGAAATTGGGTGTGGATCCATCCCGCATTATATATGCTAATCCCTGCAAAACCAAAGGATTTATCAAGCATGCACAGAATGTTGGAGTAGACATGATGACATTTGACAATGAAATTGAACTTCATAAAGTTAAAAATCTTCATCCTAATGCTAAGCTTGTTATCAGGATCAGAGTGGATGACAGCAGTTCAATCTGCCAGCTAGGAGTGAAATTTGGTTGCAATATGAAAGATGTGCCTCATCTTTTGCAAGTTGCCAAAGATTTAGATTTGAATGTTATTGGAGTAAGGTAAGGCTTGAGTTGATTTTTTTTTCTGTGGTTTAAGAGGAAATACTTTTGGTTAAATTTATGCCTTCCTCTAAGTTCATTTGATATTAAATCATTCGTTTTCGATTTTTTGTGCTTTCATTTGTTTTCTTAATTATAATTCTCTGTGGGTGTAAATTTAAATTAGCTTTTTGCATTTATAGTTTCCATGTGGGAAGCAGCTGCCAAGATTGTTCAGCTTATCGATCGGCTATTGCTTCTAGCCGACAAGTTTTTGAAATAGCTGAGGAAATTGGTTATCATATGGATCTCTTAGATATTGGTGGTGGTTTCCCTGGCTCAAGAGGACCTTATGTTTCATTTGAAGAAGTATGTGCAATTTTTGTAGTGCAATAAATGAGTTAACATGTAAAGTTGATCAGATCTTAAAATTTAAGACCAATGAACTTCATATTCCTCCTAACTTTGTCAGGTTTTAATGTTTAATTAAATAACAAAAATAATTATATTAAGACAGTAAAATATTAGGCAAATTCATTATAATTCTGGTCATATGTATAAAATGAGATCATAAATTAGGCTCATAACTACGAAAATTGTTCCAGTTTAGACTAAAAATAATTTTAATACTGTTATATTATGATTATGAATGAGTTAGCTTAGAATTGTGGCAATTAATTACATTAACTGAATATTAATGTCATAAGTGTTGGGTTTATTTTGAAATTTTATTGCGTATAATGTTATAGAAAATCTATGCTATTTAGGTTATGATCAAAACTTAGTGAGCAAGTTACTATTTGTCTACGAAACATTAATTTGTTAAATATTTTATAGATTGTTGGTGTTGTCAATGAATCCTTGGATGAGTACTTCCCCCCTGAATGTGGCGTTAAAATCATAGCTGAACCTGGCAGATATTTTGTAGCCTCTGCATTTACATTGTGTACAAATATCATTGCGAAACGTGAAACTGTTTCTGAAGAAAGTAAGTAAATGCCATACTTCCTACAAATTTGATATTTCAATTCCTTTCTGTACTGTTAAATGTTTTTGCAAGAATAAGGCAAAATCATCTGAAATAATAAATTCATTTAAATTGGCTATTTTGAAAATTTTAGGTGAGCCAATCTGTATGTATTACCTCAATGATGGTGTTTATGGTTCTTTCAACTGCTTGATTTTTGATCATGCTGAAGTGGAGCCAATCCCACTTGTGGTAAGTAGTATTTTTACATTTCTGCTCACTAACTATATTATTTAGTATTGTTCTTAATTTAAACATATTGTAGGATTTACATTACCGCCAACTGATGAAAAGTAGTATCTGGGGACCAACTTGTGATAGTATGGATTGCATTTTGAAGTCTTGTTCATTACCAACTATGAATGTGGGTGAGTGGATGATGTTTGAAAACATGGGAGCCTATACAATCTGTGCTGCATCCAACTTCAATGGTTTTCAAAAACCAGAGATGAAATGGGTCCTTCCTCTTCATGTCTTGTAAGTATTTGAAAAGTGTCATGAAAATTCATTAAATTTATCAAATTTATATTGTAGATTTAACAATAAAATGCTAAATTCTTAACTTAAAAACTTTTGAACATATTTTATACATGATTTTTTCTTATAAAATACTTCTTATTTTTTTCAGGACTTATTTGCAACAACTTCCCACTTGGAACCAACTTACTGAGGCTTTTGGTGTTACTTCTCCTGACTTCTCTGCAGATATCACATCTGACTGTGATAACATCACCAAGAACAACATGCGATTAATACCTCGTCGCGAATCTGTATCCGCTTGATCTCCTGTGGCCAGTTTCTTTTGACTTTAAAAGTACACTATCATATTTAAAAGAAAAATACAAAACCTTCAATTATTGCTTGTGCTTTTAAGAATTTTACTCGTCATTTACTTATTAATATGAAACCTGTTCATGCTTTTTGGACTCCTCATTTTCCTAGCATTCTTACATTTTGTTGCCTTTGTATTTTTTCTTTATTTATTTTTAAGGCTGTATGGATTTGTTAAGAATGTTTGGTAAAATGATTGGTTTTTCACTTTTACTTTTGGTGAGGTGATGGTTTTATAAAAGCTTCTCGACCTGGTAGTTTGGCTGTTCCCAGTTTGCAGAAGACATTCCATATTAACTTTATATATTTTTAAAATTGATAGACTTGTTTTTTTAAGTGACTGGAAGTTTCCAGGAAATGTTTTATTAAATATAGTTCACTTAAATTGCTTTCTGTTTAAAGATAAATTACCTTGTACATTATTTCAGAAAACTTGTGTGTTTAAGATACTAATTTGTTGTTTCTGTACTTAATGTTAAATAAACCTGTATAACTACTAGTTTGTGTTACTTTTATTTGTGTATGAACTTAAATTGTAAAATGTTTCTAGTTTTAGTTTTTAATTACATTAAAAAATTTATAAATACCGTTGTTTTTTATTTGGAAGATAATTGATATGGCTCAAGTCAAGAAATAAAATTTGCACATGTAAGGATTTTGAATATGATTTCTCACACATATTTTACTGGAAGTTTTTATCAAAAATATGATTATTTTAAAAAGCCATTTTTAAAAAAAACTATTTTTCTCTTGTGACCTGGTTGCTAAAATATAAATTGAACTATGCATATCTTAAAATCTGTAGCATAATTTATTTTTAGTGCTGTTTTATTGAGTGAATAAAATATGAAAATAAATTAAATACTATTTATATATTGCTGTTTACATAAGTGTTTCATAGTAATTATGGAGATTTAAAAACAGAATGCATTTTTGACAATATACGGTTTATATTGGAGAATAGATGACTTACATGTGTAAGTTGGTTGAGTTGATGATTTGCCAAATGTTATGTTTTTTGATAGCTAAAAGTTAAAATATAGTTTAAATTTATTTTTCTAATTTTAATTAATTTTATTTGCTATCAGGTGTTACCTTCTTAACTTATTTATGCACAGAATCACTTGGTTAATAAGTTAGTTATCTCATAATCGTAAGAAATTCATCATATTCTTAATTGTTTTAATATTGCTGTTTACCTGATTTCATACTGAGGCAAGTCAATGTACGAATCTTTCGTTGCAGCCAAATTTACATAAAGTTAATGCACGAGTCTTGTGCAAGGGATTTCACCTCCGCCCTGTGAACTGATTTCCGTCTTTGAAATTGATATTTTTGCCCAAATCTTTAATTTAGTATAAAATTTCCTTTAAATAATGCAGAAATAATATAGTTAAAAAGACTTCTAGACCAGTTTTATTCGAAATTTAAGTTATTTACTATGCAATGTTTGTCCTACAATAATTTGAATACTAATATGAATTGCTTAGATATCTGACTTCTTTTTCTCTGGAAAGATATGGAGTTAATTAGATCCTAAGAATATTATCTGCTGCTGTTAGTGAAATTGAAAATTGAAAAGTTTTGTTTCATTGTTTTAGTTAGAATAAAAATAGATGTCCATTTTGGAATTCATTGCGGAGACAGACTTTTTGATTTCATTCTTATAAGTAAATGGCAATAAGAAGTGCTTGAATAAGATGTGTACGAGTATAATAGAAAATTAAGAGAGACAGGGAGACTGGGTTTTGGCTTTGATACATAAGGAAGATAAATTATAGCAAAAGTATGAAAAACATTGTCAAATTATTGTTTATCAAAAAATTGCTGAACTGAAGACTCCTTACAAAATTTTCGCCAAACATTTTGTATGCGTTAGAGCTAATCACAAAGCAATTATAAGTGCAAAGAAATGTTCAACATATTTTCGGTTTTTATTCCAAAAATTATCTCAGGCTTTCACTATTGATAAATTAGCTTTGTTCAGATTAAAGATGGTAAGGTAAAACTTGTGCAGAGTATATAATTACAAATATGGTGTTGCTTTAGCATGAGAATTTATTATCAAGGCAAATATTTTTGACATTAGAAACTGGACAAAATTATTCATAGGGTTAAAATTTTGAACTGAATAAATTGATTACTGCATATTTAAAGAGAAAATTTATCAGCAGTAAACTGAATTTTAAATATATAGGAAACCTCTAGATCACTCACAAAATGAACTTGGTATTTATAAAGTAATAAATTTTATTTAATTAAAAAATATGTGAATAAAAAAGTTAGAGAAACTTTTCCATTAAAAAAAAATTAAAGATATATTTGATACACTTAAAATGCCTGAAATATCACAGGAATATTTATTTCGCAGATAATTTTTTATACACACAAAGAAAACAAAAATGATAGCCTTTTGTGAAACGGGGACTATGAAGAAATCGCACAGTAAGTGTAGCCGCTATTGTTGGCTATAACTACTGGCAGAATCCTGGGCAAAGAATTAAAAATAGGCTTTGGTTGTATCCTCGGAACGCGTCCATGCGGCTTCCACATATTGCTAGTGTATATCTGATATTGCAGCAGTTGGTGTATCCCACGCTAGTTGATGTGCAAGCATTGACTCGTGTTTTCGACTGGTGATGGATAGGAAGAATCAGCGGGCCAAGGAAACAATTCAGTCTGATGTATTAAGAACTCTTGAACATTACGTGCCATGTGTGGTCGCGCATTATTCTGCTGACATATGGCTGATACAAGTGCTGAAGATATAGCCCACACCTTCAGCGCTTGTCACCAACCAGCTCCAATATCTCAAAGATGTATCTCCGGCAGTTAAGTGTATCAACAATGCCTACTGGAGGAATGCAAATTGAAATCCAACACCATCCCAAACATGACATCGTCTGTAAAGCGCATAATGGCAACACAAACATATAGTTCAACATTCTCTCCCCACGTTCGAATCCAACTATAATGGTGTACAGGTAGAAACGAATTCGTCAGTAAAGACGGTATTCATTTCGTTCCCCATATCGGACGTATATCGCACCATTGGCGAGACGAGAACACGTGTGTTTTTGAGTCAAGAGTGGATGAAGCAATGGACTACTTGTGGGCATTCCATTCATCTAGGAAGGGGATCCAATGGTGCTAGCAAATATCGAATGATGCTCAATAGACTAGCTATATTGTGCTATGATTCGTCACTATCATGCGCACAACATACCTGTCATTACGTGTAATGGTGCAAAGAATGGGTGGAACAAATCCGTTGACCCACATCGTTCCCTCCAAGCATTTATCGTTGTACCTAGGTAATTTGTCATATTTTAATAAAATAATGGAATGACTTCAAAGTGAAAGTTGAAAATTCTGTTTTTTTTATGTAATACATACTAAAATATTTAGTTTTATGAAATTTTTAATTTATAATTTTGTGAAATTAAAAATAAATAAATAAAAAAAAAACACTTTGCCATTGTTACTTTATTTATCAGATTCTGTAAAGCAGTAGGAGATAAATGTATAATATATACTCATTGATACATCTGTTACAATATTCTGTATAGTTATAAGACTTCATGGATAATTATCATACAAATATCTTTGAATAGTTCATCAGGAAACAACGTGAGAGAAAATGCACCACTTGATAATTAATTTTTTATATATTTTTTGCATTAAATCTATCTGTTCATTCACCCGCATATCTTCTGCAATTGGTTATTTAACGTCAACATGTAAAATACGTGGCGGTCACACTAATATGACTGGATATATGCAAAATAAAATTTACTAAACTAAACAATTGTAGTAAAATTTAAAAAAAAATATGCAAAATAAAATTTACTAAACTAAAGAATTACAAATAAATAGGCAACCATAATGCAAAATATTTTGTGAAAATAGCACCTATTAATTAATGTACATAATTTTTAGAAATCAAGCATTTATGTATAGAGAAATAAAATACATATTATGATGAAATACCCCAATTTCAATTTATTTTTAACGGTTAATTCAGCATTATATGCTACGATTTTTATGAATTAAATTAATATTTTGTTTCAAGTGGAAATTTTGATAACTGCTTTTGTTATACATTTAAACACTAATTAACTCTGATTTGATAGGACTGCAAAGTTGTTTTTGCCTCGATGCAATTAATTTAAACGATATAATATATTATGTAATAATATTTTTAATAATGGAAGATCATAATTTCTTCTTAACATGTTTTTTTTTCTACATCCATATACATACATACGTACATACGTACATACATAGCAGTGCAAGTGAGCTCCGAACAGTATCTTAAGGTCAATGGATTTGCAATACTCGCGCATACCAAGCGCTTCGTAATTTTGAACCACGGTTAGGCGATGAGGTCACACCTGAGTAGCAACTTCCTTTCCATATCCCCGCCACATCAGTAGAAAAACTTTGGATGCCACAGATAAACGTGGACACGTCCCCAACTCATAGTTCCAGTAATTCACTAAGGGTTCAGTTTGCTGATCATAAAGGGAAGTAGAGTGCTGTAGCTACTGAGCCACTGGAGCTCATCCATATACATAGCAGAGCATAGCAATTTTAAAGCTTTTTAATGCTATATATATGTTCTTGGAAAAGGTAGTGGATGTATAAGTATCGTGATGGCAATCTCTGGGCAATCCACCAGGACTTGAATCTAGAAAATCTGAAGACATAGTTTTCTTGCACAAATATACTGTATTCACTTGATTTGTTAACAGTTTAGCTGCGGATCCATTCTTTAGTAATTCATGGGTTTTGGGAAGTAGCGCTGAAACTTTTTTAAAAGCAAAGACAGGCGATCCGGGTTCAATAGTGAAAATGAATATCCATGTTATCTTGTTTAAAATCCCTGCTAATGTCTGAAATATGTCTATAATGTCTTTGTAGACGGGCTGTCTGGAAATATTTTCTCATTCTGCTTTTATATTTTCATTCCATTTTCTTCATTTTGCTTTTAAATGCAACAACTTGGTCTGCTAACTAGAAAATAATTGTCATTTTCACCAGAATGCATCATCCTATTGACGAACTTCCCATTCAGGGAAACCTCTATAATGTTAAAATTGTGCTCATTGTCAAGGCTGTAATTTTTCACTTGGAGTAATTTAACTTGACTTCAGTTAGACACCAACCAATCACCCAGAATAATTAAGTTGATCTATCTGGTGGAATATTTTCCGGAGGTAGGCCAATTTTACGACTCATACCTTATCACTGAAATGTGTTTTCAAAAGTGACTTCCAGAGTGTGTTTCTTGAGAAAAATCTTTGCAGTGGCTCACAAATGCTGTGGTTATTTATTTTCTTCAGAATATCCACCTGATTTTTGTGTATAAAGGAATCCATCTGTGCTCTCCTTCTATCTACTCACAAAATTGTTCAAACTGGAAAGACTTAAGGAGGTGTGTTTTGATGCTTTTACATTTTTAACATCAATCAAAATGCTGTTAAATTCTGACGACATTTTTGGCTTGACAGCATTTCCCCTGGGAATAAGATAATGCGTAGATTCCTTATCAGACGCAACATCCTTAATCACTTTAAACAAACTATTAATCGATCATGGTAGTAACCTTGTATGAGTATATTCCGACACAAAAGAACCATTTTAGTTGTCCTGATATATATAACTTTCCAGTGACTTGGATAGTTTTGTTCCTGTAGGCTTGACTGGTGAAGATAGCGAATGTTTTATACTCATGCACATCCTTCTGATATAGATATCGTACATAAATAAACACTATTGTCTTGATTTCGATATCTGTAGATTCTTCAAATTAGAATACGTACTACGACCATGTATTAATCTTCTCCAACGATTGTGCCTCAATGTCTTTTGTTATTTCCTCAATGGGACTAATTATAGTGCGAGCCGACAAAGGCATATGTGCTTCTTTTCCATGTAGTTTTCCCTAGTAGCTCATGGCAAATGTTTTTTTTTCGGTACAATTTTTCCTCGATAGCGAATGGCTTTTTAGCTTTAGTAATATTGTTTACAATCAAATATAATGCTCTTGATGCATTCGCGTTTATCCATATGGTAGCCCTTATAATTTTTTCCATCCTTCATGTTGCAGTTTTCACCTTTTAAAATATTCTAGGAATTTTTATTTTAATTCGATCAGTAAGTATTTTTTTCTCTACTCCCAATAATAGAACATCGATGACAATTTTATAAAGGAGTAAAAGAATCATATATTTTTGTTCTTGATGTCAGAAGAGTTCCTACACAAAATGTTGAATAGCTTAAGTCAGCGATCGCCAAACCGTTGATCGTGAGTTATTTGTAGCTCGCAGAGTTATTTTCAGTTAATTTCCAGCCGCCTAATCTTGATTTTTCGATGAAACTGACGTTGATAATTCGAGTTGCTTGTTTATCTCGTGCAACTTGCCAATATTAGTCTTATGTTCTAGTTGACGTGTGAGACTGCACATTATGTTCTTCGTGAATACTTTGACATTTTTTCGCTTGGACAGTTAGATTTACGCTTACATATTAAGGTAGATATGATGTTATACTGTCCAGAATTGTTATTACATTGTAGGTTGACAACACACAAAAAGTTGATATTATATGATAAGCTCCCTCAATAGAAATTTTAGCCTTTTGATTTCTATCCAGTATTTTACATGAGAAAGAGTTTTGATGAATGAGTGAAATAATTTTATAGTGTTTTATTTTTTTTCATTGGTCATCTTGTTTAAGCCAGCCCTTATTTTTCACTTTATTCTTTTCCCCTTTATAGCTGCAGAGATTTGAAATTTTTTTCGTCTCCTCACGGTATCAAGTTATTAGTTTATGAGTTCACAGACATTTATCTTGTGACCGGATTGGAGAAACATGCAGTAAGAATAAAGCCCAGCTTCCCTATACCTAGCCCAGACTTGGATTCTGTCAGTTAGTGGAAGTGATGGGTAGAGTTTGGGTGTGAGTGTTTGTCACTTAGAAGCAAGGATTAAGCAGAAGACTTCCTAATACTTGACCTCATTCAAGTCAATCAATTTAGAGGGCAAAGCGACTACGACCTATTTAACTTGTCCCAGGCACCATTAGTGAACATGATGGATTTTTGTTTAAGTTTGGATCCGAACTCTCCTTTCCAATAATGAGAACAACTCTCTAACCAACAAGGCTACCGGGACCTCTTTTACCATATTGTAATACACCACGAGTCACTGTGTTAAAAGTTCGTAAGTGTGAACAATGTAGTGCAAATAATCATAAAAACAATGAACAAAATGAGAGCAAATGCAATTTTCAGAGCCTTTTATTCTGAACAATGACTGATGTCAGTTTTCTCTGAACGCCAGCCTGATTGCTAATTTAACGATCTACCACTTCACTGATTGAAGAAAAGCAGAGAAGCAGTCTTACAACGTTTTCAAAAGTTGCTTCTCGCTTTAATAGAGTTTTCGAAAGAGCGAGGTGAATCCTTTCGTAAATTAGAAAATCAAATTAGGCTTTTGTCTTTTGGTTTTTCTTACAGACATCGTTGGAAATTTTAATATATTTAACTTGTAACTTCAAGGTAAGAACAAGGATATTAGTTTCAATGTTGCTCATTTCTCTGAAAAGTTAAAATTATGGGGTGAAATATGACATTAAGTGCTTACACATTGCCTTTGAAACAAACCTTTGGTAAGTAAAGGGTTTTCGGCGCCAATTTACGAGAGCAAACAATCCACTAAAATTACTTCAATCTTGATAAATGAATAAACGAAAATACTCGTCATTTCAAAAGAATTTCAAGTGTTGCTCACTGTTTGTTATATCACAGATTACACAGATTGGTGCTGTGTAATGTACTGGTGTAAAAGAGCTTTTTTGATTTTAAGATGGTAATGATGCTTTGGAGTTGTAATTGACAGAGCCTGAATAAGGCAGAGGGATAGGGAGCAGTTGCCCAGGGCCCTACATCAGAGAGGCCTCCAAATAGAATAGAAAGTTTATTTTACGCTGTCACCTGGACAAAATCATTTGTGAAATCAAACATAAACCTTGTTGTAAAGTAGAGGGAGCCAACACAGAAGTTTTGTCCAGGGCCCCTCTTAGGCTGAGTCGGGACCAGAGGGTTTATATCTGCAAAATCGTTTTCTTATAGCTCAGAAAATTTGTCTCAATAGGCATTGTTCAGCTCTACCCATGTGAGATGCCTTTTTTCAATATAAAATTTATTAAAAATAAAAGTGGATATATCATAATTTCTTGAAAATAAATATTCACTAATGAACATTGAAGCAATGCGTGTTTGAATGGTACCCACCAAATACTCTTGTAACATTGTAAGAGTTATCGCTGGAGAAATAGAGAAATTCCACATTTCACATTAAAGTTAATAAGTATGATAAAAAACAAAAAAGTTTTATTATTATTTACATCAATTTCTTTCTTACGTATAATTAATTAAATTTTTTATTGTTTACAATTTAATTGAAATTATATATATATATATAATATCACACATTCACCAGATACATAAATTTTACAAAAAAAAAAAAAAAAAAAAAAAAAAAAAAAATATAAGATTTTTTTAAAATATTTTATTAGTTTTTTTTAGTTGATAGCTCACAACAAACTGAATAAGAAAATTTATATATATATACATATATAAGATTATTATTATTCTATTTATCTATATATTTAAATGTTTGATCCAATTCACCAACTGATTTTGACACATTTGATCAACTGTTAGTTAAAGTGATGTGAATTCTTACGTAATTGTAATTCATTTTTTTAGTTTTTAGTAAATTTTTCATTTTAAATTTGAAATATTTACTTGCACAAAACATTAAAAATTATCATTACAAACTCATATCCAAACATTAAATTGGTAATTTTATAAAAAATATTACTTTATATTTCGATGAATTATTTTTCACATATATATTCCCTTTCTACGAAATTCAGACGAAGGCTTGTCTGGAACCGTTCAACCAGTCTTTGAAGGACGAACGGAACTTGATTTAGGGTGCGGTGACTATTTGCGGCACCGTGTTGGATCACGTGGTATTCGAAATGTTCTTTCAATGAATCTCTTTCAATTCATGTGCAATTGTGTTCACTTACTAATTCAAATTATTCACTCCATTCTAGAAATAGTATTCAATTTTATTTCTGGGAGAGGACTTACTTCCAAAAGTATGCGCAAAAGTAATTTATTTCGGAAATTTAAGACAGTAAAATCTATATAATTTATTCATGCTTTTTTAAGCTAAAGATATGAAATTTGCTAAATTACTGTTTAAGAAAAAGGGAAGAAAAGATAACAAATTAATACATAATTTAATATAGTGTTTGCGTATATAAATGTCTAATTCTGTAAAGAGGAATAAATATATACATACATGCATATATATATATATATATATATATATATATATATATATATATATATATATATATATATATATATATATATATATTCAAATCTGTGTGGATAATTAAGAATAATTGATTAAATGGAATAATTATTATAAATTGCAGTAAGCACAAATTTCCAATTAAACTAACAATTTCCGATTTAAATTTAAAATTTAAATATTATTCAATACAATTTTAAATATTACAATAATTACACTTTTCTAATTAACCAATTAAATTCATATTCAAAAAAATATTATTTTAATTTAATGTTTATTAACCTTACTAAGTAAAACAATGTAGTTCTTAAGGATCAGCGAGAGAATTTTTATGGGATTTTTCAGTCAAAATTATTAGAATGTCATAGAGTTTAATTGGAATTAAAAATACGGAATTTTATATTATAATTAATAACACTTCATATACTGATAATAATACGCTTAATTTTCTCTCTATTCCATCGGTATCTCATTGAGTGGGTGCTTGAGGGAGTTCTGGATTTTTTTCCTTGCGATTAGTGAGTCTGAACTACTTTTCATGAAATATAATAGAAAGATAACATATTATTGATATTCAAAAAAATGCACTTCACTTTACACATATAAGGTACCTCGGGCCATGGTGGCCTGGTTGGTTAGGGCATTGTTCTCATTATCCGAAGGTAGTGAGTTCGAATCCCGGCTTCACCGAAGATCAGCCATGTTCGCTAATGACAGCTGGGACACGTTAAAACTGGGAGTGGTCGCGATGTCCTCCAAGTGAAATGATACCTCTGAGAGTGGCAGGCCAAATATTATAGGTCTTCTGTTTGG
Source organism: Latrodectus hesperus (assembly GCA_037975125.1). Classification (NCBI taxonomy): domain Eukaryota; kingdom Metazoa; phylum Arthropoda; class Arachnida; order Araneae; family Theridiidae; genus Latrodectus; species Latrodectus hesperus. Next base: position 84,676,578 of record CM075850.1, read on the forward strand.
TGCCTGCTTCAAAATTCACCCGTCTGCTTCTATCTAACTAGCAGAGCCCAATTTAGAGCTTGGTACAGGAAAGCATGCTGGTGCAACAACAACATATAAGGTAACCACTACATGAAATCAAAGAAAGGTTTTAATATTAATGCAAATTCAACAAAACATGTAGTGGCGCTCAGTAAGAAATTCTTTAAAGCATATTTCTAACGGGAGATGTCTTCAAGGTGTTATTTTCTCTGAACTCTTCCATTATTAATTTTAGAAATAATATTAATGTAATAAAATATGAATTTTAATATCAATAAATTTTTTAAGTCATCTTTGAATGAATACATATCTAGAATCAATAACAGACATTTGGGTTGATTTGATAAAGAAAAATATATTATTCTACTTTGTACTGGTTAAATAAATTGCCTTTTCAAGAACAACAGAATGTAACAAATGTCACGACTTAAGATATTCTTTAATAAATCAGCAAAAATTTATTTCTTAAAATCAGTCAATTAAATCATCTTTCCATTTTTTGAATTATTAATGTATTTCATCTGCCACACAGATTTCAAATAAGCACTCTCAGTAAGTAAACAAACACTTTATTAGTTAGTCATTCAGATGTATATAAGGTTAAACCCAAAATTCTCTTGCATACATTGTTAAAGTAGAAAAAATACATTGAAGCAATTAATAAATATCATCTTGCTAGGATTACAACTACCTCCAAACTAATCTGATTTTCCCAGAAGTTATTTATAGAGATTTCCGTATCTTCTAAGAAATTCAACAAATATTCGAAATATGCACAGAAAAATATACCGCGAGACTTTTTTTTTTACACTTTATTCTTGAATATTACTTCGATTCTTGACGCTTGTAGTGCTCCGGATCCGCATTAAGCTGCAGATCGGGATCCAAGTAGCTAAAATATTACCTTTGAGAGATGAACGGCGATGAAACAGCAAATATTGCCAAATGGATAATTTTGCCACTTATACCATGTTCTGAGATTGCCGCAGACTTTATGCTGATAGGCTTAAGTCATCCCTTTTTTCAAGTCTTTAAGACAAGTCTTTTTTCTTTTCTTTTTCCTTTCAATGTGAGGCATTTGCAAGAAAGCAAACCGTGCAAAATGTCCCGAATAGTTCTTTTGGAGCAAAGACAACATAAGTAGTACTATACACTGCCAAGAGCACAGAACAAAATGAATAAAATTAATGAAAACACACACAAATATTTACAAGTTAAATTATATAATTTATATCTTAACTTGTATGAATATTCTGTGAGAATGATGGAAATCCGTTGTTCCATGATTATGGTGCTAATAGATAGTAAAAGATGAGCTCAGGATTAGAATTAGAGTTTTACTGATTTGTACCCGAACATCATTAACTATTTTAAAAACTGTTAAGGGATTTTATCAGCATGACTGTATAGTGGGAGAAATAACCTTTCGACATTTGGACTCCAAAACAACATTTTCTTCTGGAACTGGTGCTCTGTAGTGCCTGTCTCTCTCAATCATCCTGTCTATTGATATATAGGTTAATCCACTATCGAAAAAACTTATGCACTGAATCCAACTAAACCTAGTGATTTAAATTCTACGATTTAGGCGAAGTACGATCCGCGGTAGTGCGGTTGAAGAGCTGTTAACATGATCCACCTAGATCACCGAAAAGCGTATGAGATAGAGCATAATCGTCAAATGTAGGATTTCGCCCCAAATCTGACAGATAACCATTTTTCCAATCGCTAGGGTTACTGTTAAACATTGAGCGTAGCATAGTTCAATTCCTCTCTTTCATTTCAACAAGTTTACTAAGAAAATAGCCTAACAAGAAGGTTACTCGGGCTATTTTCATGACTTCAATATTCTTTGAGTTTTAAGATTTTCATATATAAGAGAATTTTCAATTAATAAAATATGCACATTCTCTACTATATAAATATATTAATAACAAAGATATAAATATATATTTAAATATAGAATTAAAATATTTCGGAAGTGTGGAATAGAAATTATAATATTTAGTTTAGAATAGGAAATACAAATATTATTTTGATCACAAGCTTAGTGGCAAAAACTATTGACTTAACAATTTAATTTCAATGTCATCCATTAAATGCATGTTGAAATACTTGATTATAAAATACAAGATTCGTAAAACGCCTGCCTGTAATGTTGTTAAAATAATAGCAGGCAGACGTTTTACTAAATACACTGTTTTATATAAGCTTTACGTTTATAAAATTCTTTTCTTTTAATTTTTCTAAAAATATAATACGATTACTGGCTTTCAAAGCATTTGCATAGATATTGTGTTGCATTTAAAGATTAATATAAATAAGTTAATTAATTTATGAATTTTTAAAATTTTCTTATAAAATTTGAAAGTATGTTATTATTGTTTAACGTGTATAACAGGATAATGTAAAAAAATATTTCTTAAATTCTGTACCAGTGATTTCTTATATATTATAATCCTATTGCTGAGAACGGTGCTAAAACTGAACAATCAAAATATTTTAAATTCCTTATTTAAGAAATCCAATCTTCATAGATATGCAGCACAATTATGCAAGATTTCTTTTTTTGAATGAGTGCAACAAACTTTGACTTTTTAATGTAACAAAATTTTACATTTAACATTTTTCTTATGAATTGTTAAAACAGACCGGCACGAAAGCAATTGCTATTCCTCTCGATATAAATTTCGAATATCAAAAATATTTTTCTAATAACTTTTCATTTCTCAAAATAATTTAGAAAATGAGCTTTTGAAAATCAGATAAATAAAATGCAGTATTTATCTTCTGTTGATTCACAGAAATAGGCCTCAAATGTAGTATTAAGTGGAAGAGATATTTAACGATTACTCAAACACTTTTGCTTGTCTTTATAACGGATATAATTTTAAATTTTTTTATAGTGCTGCCATCTACCATACAAATAAGTATATAATAAATTATATTTGCATTTAAACACAATGTAAATACCATAAGGCTTTTCTTAGCATAATTGACTAAAAAAATAAAAATGAATTTTTTTATTAAATATTCAAAAATAGTAGGCTATTTTTAAATATTTATAATAAATATTCATAGAAAAATCCATGATAAAGTATTTTAAAAAATACTTTTTATTTCATTCTAAAAAATACATTTCACACAAACTAATTTTGTAAATGTTGTTGTTGTATGCCAGCTAGGCTGGCGTTATGGGGTGCGCTGCTCCATTTAATTTTGTAAATTGAGTATTTGGAATTGAATATTTACTCGTAGATAATCCATTTTTCAACTGCATTTAAAAATGTAAAAATTTAAACATATATCAGTTTTGTTTGAATTAAGTTTTAAAAAGGATTTCTACAAAATTAATAAATAAATAAAAATAAAAAAAACGAGATATTATACACTTTCCTGGTTTGAAAAACTTAGATTCTGACATAGCTGGGCTTAGACTTAGTCTTTCTGCTTAAAAAGGAAAATATTAATGCTTAAATTTAATTATAGGGAATTAAAAAGTTTATCACTCTCATTATGATCAATTTTACTTATTAAAAGATTGACCATGCATGATTTGTCTTCATGTATGTTTCGCTTAATTTTTTGCTGTCGATGCGAGAGTTTCTCTAATTTATTATCTTTCAATATCATATAATATCAAACTATCAGTAAAAGTTCTATCTAAAAGGGTAAAAACTCTCTCTCTCTCACTCTCTCTCTATATATATAAAAGCTTAAGATAGAGATTCAGTAGATAGCTGTATAGTAGCCTTGTTAAAGCTACGTATTATCCACTGAATCTCAATGAGAAAAATAATGGTAGACCATTATTTATCTAACCAGGGCCTATATGCACGTAATTTTGATTTTAATTTGGCAGACAACATTGATTGTATATTAGATGATCCACATTGTATTACATTGCACCAATGTTTGCCAATAAGACTGGACAAAACACAGCGTCAACACCAACTGAGTACTCAGCTTGGATCATTTGAGAACTTAACAAACTTGAAGAAATCATAAACAAATGCAAGCTTCCTGCATAAACATTTTTAAACACAACTTCAAAATAGATAATGAGCAAATATTCGTAGCGGTATTGAAATAAAAACTGGAAATATTTTCAGTTATAAGAAATAATGTTATTAAATATTTGAAATTTAATAATTTTTTTTAAATGAGAGTGATATATTTGTCTGCTTGATATATTATTCTTTTATTTCTGATCCAAGTGGCAATGACTTTTCATGTAAAATCATTGCCACTTAGATTGCTCATGAAAACATATCGTCATATTAACAATTTATAATTTAAATTATCATTTGGTGTTAAAAATGTGTAATAAAGTTTGTTAATAATAATAATTAAAAAGCACCATTCTTTTATCTTAAAAATAAAGTAGTTTTTACTAGAAATTATGAACTGTTTTGTTACAGCTCTTAATGTCCAGCGACATTGGTCACTAGACAGTGAGAATTTGCATGTGATCACATTCGGGCAGGCGCTTCATCCACTTCAAAGCAGTTTCAAAACTGGCAAATTTTTTTACTAACTTACGGTCGCGAGTCAGCTTCAACTTGGACATTAAGGTAATCGTTTTCCTCATTACTTTCAATAAATTGACCATCATTTGCAATTTGAAATTCATTGTCTGATTCATAATCCATTCTCCAATGTCTTCAGTATTAATTTCTGAATATCCACTAATTTTCGAAATAATGATTGAATTCCTCTAGTGACGCGTCTTTCTCATCTTCTCCTTTCACTTCCTTTTCTTTCCGTAAGCTTTTTCTCATTTTCCGTGTCTTCTTCAGTCTAATTCATCTTTCTGAAATTCTGAGAGCGATTCGGATAATCAGTGGTTCGAATGAACGGTGTTCTGATAATTGGAGATTTACTGTATATTAGATGACCTACATGTAATTGTATTTTGTCAGCATTGGCGCTCAAGTCTGAACCAAACACTTCGTCAACACCAATTGAGAATTTAGCAAATTTGAGAAATTTATAAATACACTCTTGTCCATAAATTAAGGATAATTCAGAATCACACAGAAATTGAACTCTAAAATAAAAAATTCCCATATAGAATTATCACACAAATCTTGAAGAATAATATACAAATTACAAGAAACCACTAGTTGGCACCAATAGTAGGTCACAATGACAAAAGTGTAAGAGAAGGGTATATAAGGAATGGTTGCAAAGAAGTAAAATTGTCCACAAACGATTTAAAAGCCTTACAGTGCAATAATCGCATAGTTATGGCACAAAGGAAGCATTTGGATGATGTTTTACGTGGTACAAATATCGGTTGTCTGGAATGTGGACGTACCCAGCTGAAAGTATCCGAGGAGCTTGGGATCGTCCAGAGTGTCATATCAAGGCTTTGGCCAACATAATGGTAATGTGAGTAGACGTTACAGTGCAGGTCGCCCCAGAGTTACAACGCCGAAAGAGGACCGGTATTTGGCAGTTACTGCCAAAAGAAACAGACGGAGCACAGCATCAGACCTGTCTCGTCAGTTCTCTTCAGCTACTGGTACGACAGTTTCAAGACAGACCGTGTACAGACGCTTAGGACATTTTGGCCTAAATGCCTTAGGCCTGTCAGATGTGTTCCACTTACCGCAACTCACTGTCTCCTGCGGTTAGCCTGGAGTAGAGAGCATTCATTGTGGACACCGCAACGGTGGTCTTGTGTGATGTTTTCCGACGAGTCCAGGTTTAGCTTTCAGTCTGATACTCGCCGGACTTTCATATGGAGAGGGACAGGTACCCATTATCACCAAGATAACACCATTGAACGACACCGTTACGGTAGTGCAGGATTGCTCGTTTAGGGAGGAATTATTCTGGGTTCCAGAACTAACCGGCATGTTCAGAATGTAACCATGACAGGCCACATCTATCTGGATGTCAATCTGGAACAACATGTACGTTTGTTTCGGGGCGCCATGGGTACAGAATTTCTATTTATGGATGACTACGAACGCCCTCACCGTGAAAACATTGTAAACGAATGCCTTCAATCGGAGGATATCATCCGTATGGACTGGCCAGCATACTTACCGGACTTGGATCCAATAGAGCATATGTGGGACATGCTTGGTCGACAAATTGCAGCCCATCAACCCCCTCCCACATGTTTACTGGAACTTCGGAGAGCATTGCTTGATGAGTGGTGTAATATTCCCTAAGATCAGATCGATAATTTGATACTCAGCATGCTTAACGTATTGCATCGTCTGGGGGGCTTATACTATGTATTAATCATCATACCAACAATGTTATATTGGTTTTTGTAAATAGGTTCTTTTTTGAAATTTACTCCAGAGAGTAAACATTGCAATTTTTATTAATGATGTCAAACATATAGCATCTTTTTTGCTCTTTACCTTTTGTTTAATAAATAGACTTTACAAATAAGTCACATTTGTTTTGATTCTGTCTCTTACTTTGCGTGAACTTGAATTATACTTAATTTATGGACACGAGTGTATATGCAAGCTTCCTACATGAATTTTTTTTTAAGACAACTTAAAAATAGATAATGAACAATGTTTCATAGTGCTATTGAAATAAAAACTGCAAACATTCTGAGTTCTAAGAAATTATGTTTTTAAATATATGAAATCGAATAATTTCAAATGAGTGGTACATTTACCTGCTTGAGATGTATTATTCTTTTATTTCTGATCCAAGTGGCAATGACTTTTCATGTAAAATTATTGCCACCTAAATTGCTCATGAAAAGATATCGTCATATTAACAATTTATAATTTAAATTATCATTTGGTGTTTAAAATGTGTTGTACAATTTGTTAATAATAATTGAAAAGTACCATTCTTTTGTCTTAAAAATAAAGTAGTTTTTACAGGAAATTATATATTGTTTTTATAAAGATATATTATTTAAGGAGTATTTCTCTATTAGTCATTAAGCAATTTTTATGATTATGTTGTGCAAAATTTATGATTATGTTGGGCCTTTTATAAATTAAATGAATAGTGATTTGTAACATATTTTTTATAATTCAAAATAGAATATAATTCTAAATATAATCACCGAAATATAATTGGCTATAGACAGCGCTATGATTTTCAATGTTATAGCTCCCAATGCCCACAGTCATCGGCGCCATGGCTTAGTTGGTTAAAGCGCCTGTCTAGTAAACAGGAGATCGCGAGTTCGAATCTCGCTGGTGCCTTGTCACATAGTATATGATAAAATTTTATTCTTAAAGCTATAAAATGGTTATCTCAGTTTGCGACTTTGGTTCTAATGAAAGAGATAGAATATCTGCTCAGAGTTGCGCAAGTTGTATCAACTTTCATAGGAATACTAATTAAAACATTTATTTTTTCCAATTTGACTTTATGCTGAGACTCTTTTCCCTATTATTTTTTTTTCAAATTTCTAATAAATGTTCGAAAGTAAAACAACCGGTAATTTCTTTATGTATTTCGTTTTTTAAATAATTTTTATGAAAAATGTAATAGAATATTTTTAAAGCAAATTTTAGCAGTAAATAAATAAATACAACTACAATGAAATACATATCGAAGTGAAAAGAAATGAACAACTGCAATTTTTATAAAAAATAAAACCAATGCAATGACTGTATTACAAACTAATGATGCGTCTTTAGATGTAAATTAAAGTCCAACTTTGAAAATCAAATTATATTTAAAACAACATTCCTAATGAAAAAATATATTATTTGAATTACTCATATATTATACTTATACTTTGCTGAATATATTGATGCATTAAAATACTATAGTTCAACTGACTTATAGATACTATGTGAAAGGAATTAAGAATTTGATTAGGATAATGAAATTTAAGGTTTGGTATACTGATAATTGTGAAATTTAAGGTTTGTGTGTTCTAATTTTAAAGTTAGTGATAAAAGGTTTCGTAAAAATTAATTAGAGTTTAATTTATCAGAGAAAAACTCATTTCGGAAATTTTCTTTCTAAATCCAAGAGTCATGTTCCTACGCCATTTTACCAATAAGTCACGTGACATGCTATGAATATATAAAAGTCATTATCTGCCACACGTTTTTTTTCCCCATGCTGCAGCAAGTTTGATATATTTTGTGTTCACTTTACAGTTACTGGTATTGTAAAGCATACAATTGTGTAACATAAACTGAAGGGGGAAAATATAGAAAATGAAATTATATTTCAAAAAATTTATAGATTAGAAAAAAGAAATTAATAAAAGTACATAATTAAAATTTAGTTTTTTTCACATTATGTAAGTAAGCAAAAGCCTTAATAAAGGAACTTGGTGATTAACTTATTTTCAAAAATGAAATTATATTTAAAATAATATTCATTCTTGATTTTTTCTTGTAAGTGAGAAAAATGGAATGAGGGTATAACTAAACAATTGAAATGAGAAATGAGAAAAAGGAAATAGGGAATTTTTCTTTCACTGATTATTAAAAAGTAAGGAATTGTTAATCTTTTACTAAAAAATAAAAATTTTTAAATTTAATATTGTTGGCAAAAAATCACGTTGTAAGTTGTAATATTTTTCCTGGGCTACAATAGTTGAAAATGATAAAAAATGGCACTTGTGGACGCTTAAGGGAAATAAATGGAAAAATAAATAAATAAGATCATTAAAGAAAAATGAAGGATATCTGATAGCAAATATTTTTATACAGATGTCAGACAACTTCTGTTCTTATTACTCGATGTAAAATTAATGTCCAATATGCAATGGTATCGAAAAATTTTTATATTTAAAATGTAATAGGAGAGTCCACACAAAAAACGAAAAATTCCCATTGTTGTATAAGCAAAAATGGAATATATTTTGCTTCTTTAAGATCAGTAACTGAATACAAATAAAATTTATATGCATGTGATTATCATATTACTTGTTTCATCAAATATATTTTTAAGTGATAAAACTTGATTAAATGTCGATAGGTGGCAGCACTATAATATTATATCTATTAAAGAATGCTGTTATATATACACACACACACACACGTCTTCCCTATTTCCGCTATTGCTTTTAATATGTGTGATATAGTAAAAGAAATTTCTTTTCTCAAAAACTTTCGCTGAATGAAATTAGCAAGATGCGATTTTAAGCGGTGACGAGTTATCTCTCACAAACATATATTCTCTCTCTCTTCTGCTTAAAATTTTACTCATATAAACCTCTACATTATTGCTTACACTTAGGTATATTAGGTGTCCATATATGCATATTCGACTATGAGATAAGAAAAATTTTTCCACAAAAAAAAAAAAAAATAGTATCTTCCCCAAAAATTGTCAACAACCGATTGTTTAAAATGTTTAAATTCGATATAGTATATTACGGTATTTTCCGGTTTATTAAATAAGCGACTTGAAACCGAAAGTTCACAAGTTTTTATATAGTTCCATTTGTTTAATTACTTAATGTATTTGTTAAAATTGATTTGGTGGGTTTTGGTTCGCATGGACCGTGAAAATCTAATAGTGCCTAATTGTCTATTTCATATTCTGTAAAAAATTTTATATGCATTATTCGAATATAATTATTTTATTGCATTATAAATTTTTTAAAATATCCTAATTTAAATATCTGGTATGAAACTACAAATTTTGAAAAATCATTAATATTCGTCCTTTTAGTTTTATTCTAATTTTCATTGCGACAAGTTAATTGTTCTAAAAGAAATTCCTTTTCTTCTTACACACACACACTTATAAGTTATTATTTTATTCTATCAATAAAAATCTATAGTATTCGAAACATTTAAATAAATGTGCATTTCAGACATTAATATTTTTCTTTTCTTTCAGTTTATTTCCCATATGAACAGTTGATCGTGCCAAATCTTCTTGGATTGCCTCATTTCCCATAGAGGGCAGGATAGATCTTCCACTTGATTAACATGATAAGTTTCAATACTTTCTTGCAATTTTAAATCACAGTCAAGTGACAGAATGGATACCTCTAGATATCATTTTCCTCCCTATAATCCAATCAATGACTTAAAGATTATAAAACAAAATATATAAGAAAAAAATGGGAGAAATTTTTGAATACATTGGAGTATTAGTATATTGTTGAATCTTTTTTGGGAGCTTTCCAGACCTGCTTCCTTACGAATTTTAGAATCTATGAAAAAATTCTTTTATAAAGTTATAGGAAGCGAATGTTGTTGCACCAGCATGCTTCTCTGTACCTAGTCCAGAATTGGGCTCTACCAATGAGGTGGAAGCAGCCGGCTGGGAGCCTTCATAATTTAGAGGCAGGGATCAAGCAAAAGACCTCCAATACTTGACCCGCCTCCCCCAGAGGTATCATTTCAATTGGTGAGACATTGCGACCTCAACCTATTTATATGCTCCTGTGGTTTTAGCGAACACGGGGGATCATCAGTTAAGTCGGGAATTGAACTCACCATCTTCCGATAAAAAGAACGATGCCCTTATTAACCAGGGCACCACGGTCGTCACAAAGCAAATGTTCAAATACCTTTGAATAATCTTCACTTATTTAATTATCAAATTTATGATGCCAAAATGTTCAATGTATGAAAACATTTCTCAGCATGTGGTATGTCCAATAAACATCATGCTCCGTAGGTTTGCATTCAAACGATTGGTTTGGTACATTTGACGCTCAACGATCATTTTTTGCGCCCAAACATTAATTAGACAGAGATCTACTGTTTACAGTGGATTCAGAGCCTCTACAAGCAGCTTAGATTAAAGTGGGATTCGAACCCCCCGAACTGTTGAACCGAAGGTAAGATCGGCAACCCTTTCGCTACACTTCAGCCTACATACAGAGGAAGCACGTAGACAATCACCTTGTCATCTATTTTTCGCTTCATCAAACAAAAGTACTCCATTTATTGAATTTTCTCCTTTTATCTTAACCAATTTTTAAAGCAATTAACAGAACAAACGAGCAAATTGAAGTTTTCTTTAATTTCGTTAATAACCTCCAAAATTCTAGTGTATTTATGTGTATACAATCAAGTAATGAAGAAATGGAGATTCTTGATAGAAGCAGACAGATTGTTTGAATACTACAAAATTGGGTACATTTATACTCCATAATTTTGATTTTACTAGTTAGTTGAATTTGTTGTTTGATATGTTTCTCTATGGCCAATTTTTTGCAGACGAGGGATTACTTGACAGTCACCTGTAGTTTAAACTGAATTCCGAAGTAACACGCACATCCACACACAAGGTTTGAGTTTAAGCTAATGAAGGCGAGTTCCGTTCACCATTTAGCTGTTATTATGTTTGCGAATTTGAGACATTATTCCTCACAAATCAAAAATTAATATTCATGCTCAGATCATTTTAAATAAAAGTTGCGATGATCAGATTGAGAGAGATTATAGACGAGAAGTACATAAGTAAAATAGAGACTACATAAAAATGAACATTTTATTAAGTTATCAATTGACAATGTATATTATATTTAACAATGATTTAATAAAAATATTAATAAAGAAAATATATTTTTTTAAAAGTAATGTTAAAAAGCGTAGATTTTTTTAAAAACAAAACTAATCTATTTTGAAAAGCTTTTCTTATTAAAATAGTTCTTGATAAAGGCTATACAAATTACTTTTATAATATTCTACAAATTCTATAGGTTATTTAATAAACTCTAGAATGTTATGAACCGTTTCTTCATCCCTTGTGCTATGGTCTAAAATTTAATCTCGATCATATTAAACTCATATCACTATCATTGCGATCAGTTAACAAATATTGCAGAGGGAATAGGAACTCTTTAAATTCTCACCCACACTCTCTAAATGCGCCCAATATAGTTGAAATGTGATAACATTAATCAAATGTAATGAGTGTGAATTCATTGGAAGATAATATTGTATCTGGTCTTTTCCATCTTTGGTCATCAGGAATATAATATTTAAAAGAAACCATCTTTCTTTTCAATGAAATCTACATTTTCCGATAAGAATTTTATCAATTCATCGTAATTTTCCAAACTATCTAATTTCAGCCTGTAAAGAAAAAAAGACATTAATTAGCATCAGAAAATGCACCTCTCATTTTATTTAATTGGGGTGAGACAAAAACAATCAAGAAAGATAAAACTTTACACTGATTAAGAATTCTTAGCTACATACAATAAGAAAAATGTTTTTAATTATGTTAGTTTTTCACGTATTAACGTTACCGCAGTCAACTTTGCATTAAACCAAATTGGATCCACGCGAATGACGTCAAGATATGAAATTATTGGTAAAATCCTGCTTTGGCCTACCGTTTGGCAACAGAAATGGCTCCAAACATTTTCTCGTAAAATTTAGATTTCGAATATTTTTTTATTTACCTATTTCATCATGGATTGTGTGTGCAATTAGATTTCAAGAAGATAGCTGAGGGCGGAAACATGGCGGTTGCTTATGTTTTCTATGCATTCCAGCAGACCATTTGAGACCAACGAAATTCGAATGCCCCAATAGAAATGTTTTTTTACAAAAAGTCTATACTCATATCCAATTCTATTATTTCTTGTTCTCTTTATTTCAAACCATTAATACTAATTCATCAATGATTATTGTATACATTTGTACGAGATGAATCGTAACTCATGTTTATTTCTATTTCTTTTTAGAAAGTAAGTCGACAATTTCGTCCGCGTTGATCCGATGATGTCATACGTAAGTATCTAATTTAATGCTGTGACAATAGTCATATAATGTAATTTTATAAAAAATAAGTTTACTAAATGAAAGTAGTTCACAAAGAAATATTGAGCATCTTATACATTTGTAGAAATGAAAAGAAAGAAATTGGAAAAATGTAAAGATTTCAAATTTTCCAATGCCTAATTACTACGTTAATTTATGTTTCAATAAAAATTGCCTATTATAACAAATGCCTAACAATTCGTTGAGAACTGCATTCAAAATTAATAATGAACAGTCAAAGATAAGAAAATCTTGTATCTTTAAATTAAATATTAAATTAAAACACAAATATTAACCAATACAGAAAATAATTTCTCAAAAAAATATTAAAATTGCTATTAGTAATAACAATTTCAAATTATGATTTGCATCTTTTCATTAAACGAATTATAATTATATTAATCAGACAATCCTTTCAAATAATATTTAATTTTAAAACGCTTTAAAATTCATTAGTAACCATGAAACATTGCTAAATCAGAAAGATAGCATTCTATTTGCCATGCAAAATATGCATGGCAAATAGAATGAAAATTGGGTTCCGTTCGTGTAAAGTAATGTTAGTAAGAATCACCAAGCGCAAAAAAGGTGATATTACATCAGATTTCTCTTAGATATGTTGTAATTCAAAGTTATTTACAAGTCAAAAATTCGTTGTTGTGCTTGAAGTAAATAGCTTTCTATTTAGCAACTCAGTTAATATTTCGTAGTCGGAGTGAGTTGGTGCCAAATTGCTTACATTTGGCGGCATTAACATTGCCAAACGAAAAGGGCAGCAAAAATTAAAATGGCGAAACTCAAAACAAACATGAAACAAGAAAAATAATACATTCCAACTATTTCTTGACTTGCACCAGAAAGTGTAAAAATAACTTTCAATTAAAATTAATTTTGAAAACAGCACTCAAATGTTTAAATTTGATTTTTACATTTTGATCTTAATATCATTAGTAATCAATTTTCTGAAACAGCATTTTCTTCATTTCGAAGTACGAATTTCTTGACTTTAAAAATATTAAATGGTTAATTAATAAATAAAACTATTTCAAAAACTTTTAACAATACTCTATTCTCCATAAAAGTGTTTAAAATTAATTGAAGATGGACATCGCAAAGATTTACTTGTTAGATATCAAGTGATGTGTTTTTTGTAATTTTATTCGATATCTGGGTTTCAAATTGAATGATCGTTTTTATAAAATTAATTTCGAAAACAAAAAAACATGCCCACGAATAAAAAGGTGGACACCAATCTGTTTGCCATAAAAAATACTTATTCGAAAAACACAACAAAATACGATTTCGCCAGAACAATTGGGGCATCCAAATAGGGCTACGCCAATAAGGGAAAACTTAGTGGTAACTGTAAACAATGTGCCATGGATTAAAAGGTACAAAAAATGACTTACAGCTTCACAAAAATAAACCGACACAAGAACGAAACTGTGAAACTATTGCTATGCATATCAATAATTTTAATTTCGTTTTAATCATTTTTAGAGTGAAACAAAACATTACCTGTCATTTCTGATGAACACTCGTTTTGTAACTGGGATCGGAACAGTTGTAAAAGTGCTGCACAGATTTTGGCAATAAGCTCCCGTGTTTTCCCACACCAAATATTCGCCATCTTCCATCTCTGGCAAGAGCAGACCTTCTTGCACAACGTCTTCGCAGCAGCATGTCTGTCCCCATATTTTGCTGTTGTAGACAGGCCTTCTTTTCAGATCACTGGGTTTCTGAAACATCAAGCTTTGTCATTTTTATTGGTACAGCATACTGATACACTATAATAATTATTGTGTACGCTTTTTCTAAAATGTTTGAGAATGTAATTAAAAAAAACTTCTTATTAAAATTAGTAGTTTGCTGAAAATACTGCATAATAGTTAATCAACACTTCATGGCATGTGAACAGGAGCCACTCTTTGTCTTCCATCTAGGCTAAATGCCTAGATAAGTTTTACTCTTATTTTTAGATGTCACATTAACTGCTATGTGGTTTAAAGGTCTAAAATATTGGTATTTTTCATTACCACCTATATAAATCACAAAAAAAAAATAAATAAAACCGTCATAAAAGAATTCACCGTGGCCCAGTGATAGGAGTGCTCTTGGAGCATGAAATCCCGGGTTCGATAACAGTCCCTGTCAATGGTTGATGGATGCTGCGCTTCTGCCTTCTGCATGCGCATTAGTCGAGGTAGCTGCTTAGGAGTTTTCCGGATTTCCAGCCTTACGTCATGTGAATACTATCCATGAATGTTCACGGTGGATGCTAAACAGCTTTATGATTATCTTCGGTCATTGGGCTGCTTATTACGTGATGTCAAAACCGTCATCAACCGAAGGCTAAGTTTTCATTCTCATCTGATTCATAAACTTAATTTTGCTATTTTTATGGTCACCGTAAAAAATCTCTAAAAGATTTACAACGTAGATAATCGAAGTAATCACCAATGACTGCTCTGATAAAGTTATTTTTGTTGCTTATTTTTAGGGACCCTGCAATAAATCTCAATTAATGCAAGACATCGTCAGTAGATGTAAATAACAAATTCATTTTAATTTATTCCTAAATTTAATATTTTGATCCAAAGTTTCACAGAACAGTGAATACTTGTGGGGTGGTGAAACAAGAAGCTATGACTCCCTACCATTTAGATCTTGTTTGGAACTCTGTGGAAAAGATGCATTTAATGTTAGGGAATGGTAGAAGTACTGCAAAATTATAGTTGTGGTTTTTAACTACGAAAATTCTTTTCCTAATGTGGAAAATGCATGTAAATACTAATTAATTTCTTACTAATAAATTTTAAAATCAAAACTTTTAAATTAACTGTCAAATAGATACTATTTGAACGGTTTAGTTTTAAATTATTTGAGAATAGAGAATTTAAAATGTGTTCATGAGATTAATGACATGAATTGTTTATGTTATAATAATTTTGAGATGTATGCAGGACTTTGATGAAATAAATTACATTGTTATTTAATGCCTAAATCTTGTATCAAGAAAATTTATTTTAAATAATACATATTTTGTAAAGTGAATGACAATGACAAAATATAATGTGTTATATTAAAAGACATGCAAAATCATGATATATATACATATAAATTGCAACGTTCTCACTATATTGCAATATTATAAAAAAATAATAACTAAATAAGACATTTTTGAAAATCTTACATACAAGGAGAGGCTTAGGTGCGATGTCATATACTTCATTTTGTCTGAAGAAGGAACCGTAGACTCCATCGTTAACGTAGTAATGTCTCTGAATGTCACTGGATTCCTCTGCTGTGAAAAAAATACTTTTGTTATGCAGCTATGTTGAAGATGAAAATCACATCAAACTACTTATTTGCCTGATGGAATGGGATAATAGATCACTAGACCAAAATTTGATGTTAAAATTTTCAGAATGTTTTCCAACATTTGCATCAAAAGTGGTCATTTGTGTGTAGCTCAAATACCGAATTTCAGATTTTTGGTATTGCAATTATCTTGTACTGTTTCATTACAAGTATATTTCAATGAGACGAAATATTATGACCCTGACCATCGATGACACTGCCATCGTCTCACGTGAATCACGTGACTCATGGAGAATAATATATAAATTACAGGGGGTGGAGCGTGAAGTATCACTGCTGCGATAAGGTATTTTCATGAGAAAGGTTGAACTAAGTCACTTTAACGGTGGACAGGTTGTGGTGTTCCTGAAGAATCAGAATGAGAATTTCCAAATCAACACGGCTTGTCGGCTTTTTGTGAAAATTTGTTATGAATGTCTCTGCTAAATGGACGAATGGTGAGATGAGTAGCAAATGCTCTGATATTAGATGCCCTCAAATCATTAACGACACAAGAAGTCATAAGCGGTTACGTTTGGTGAAATAAGGTCTGTAGTAGTTTCTGGTCATGAATTCACACATTCGAACACAGCTTCTTTCGTGAAATTTGTTAGTCAGTTTTTCATCGGAAGTTGTGTTTTTTTCTGATCGTATTGCTAAGCTTTGAAGCGGTATTTTGGAGCATCTTATAAAGTCTCTTATGCGAAAGGCAAAAATAAATAACTCGTGAAATTTTACAGAAAGTACTTTCTTGATTTTTGACAATAGAAATTACCAAATCTATTGAAATTTAAAAATATTATATCCTGTTCAGTAAAAAATAAATAAAAAACAATCGATGTATCAAATATACAAACGGTTTCTTAACATGGTCGTGAAAAAATAACAAAATTCTATACAACTAAATGACTCATCTAAAATGAAACTGCCTCATTGAAGCAAAAATCCCTTAATGTTAAGATTCACGAGATATTTTATACACTAATTTTCTCCTTTGGTAGCAAAGATGGTGAATGGGACTGAGTACTTTCCCAAAAAGTTAAGTATCTCTCTAACTGCAAAGCCTAGGTTAAAGATTAAAAAAATGTTTTTTTTTTTAAACGCTTTGCTTTTACATATTCCCGGAAAATACTGGAATGGAAGCTTCATTACAACACTTGCGTAAATATTTTTTATGTAAATATTACTATACTAATATTATAATTTGCTTAGATTAAGACCTAAGGGGATAAAATGTCCAACAATTTTCTGTTTTGGAAACTGAAGATGACAGGGTTAAAATATTCGTATCAAATAAATTTATTTACTTACAGTAGAATTAGAATTCTCTTTATAAATTGTCGAGTGCTAGAATGATAATATAACTATGTAAAATCAAACTAATCGTATTCTTTACAATGAAAAGATCATTATTTTAATAACAAAAATGTTCTACTTTCAACTGATTCTTCATATTTTTTAAGAAGTGGAAGCTTTTAAACTAGATTTTTTCTCATTGATCACCAATAAACGGTAAGAGTTTGTGTGTATAATATTTCAAATCCTACGTTTTAAGTATTTTTCACTCTAAAAAATTTCTGAAAATATGACTGAAGATTTGAATAAATATATGTTAAATTTTGTACGAAACTTGATTAAACTACTCTACGGCATTTAGTTGTTTTCACTTTTATCAGCATTAGGTTGATCCGACAAAGTGTCGAATACTGTATCATTTCTCAAATTACACCAGAGGATTAACTGTTATGCATTTCTTAAAGGGGAAATAAGATCTTATTTGAAAAAATAGCAATGTGTTACTGTACGTTTATTAGATGGGGAATATAATAAATTGCGGAATAACAGTGTTATTTATTTTTTTGTGTATAAAGAATGAAGTTAATATCATCAACAAATTGATAGAATGAAGTTTTCAAAAATCCCTCTTGTGCCCGCCATTGAAAAAAAAAAAGTTTTCAAATATAAAATTTTATACTTCAATAATACAGGAGCCGTTAATGGGCACATTATCGACTTTAAATGCAAGAAATCTTGTCTCTGTACAATAACGAAGCGAATTAGTTAATCCAGAAATTAACTAATGTTACAGAGTGGTGTCAAATATCGTTATTTTTCATTAATATGTTACTACTGTCATATTTTAGTTGATAACAGTTAAATGTAACTGTCATAAAATAACGAAGGAAATTGGTGAATGGTATAGTAAAGGCTTAAAAATAACCATCGATTATATAATTTTACAGCGTGCTTCGATATCGGTCTAAAAACAACAGTCGTGATGTCCGGCTTTTTCATTGGCTTGAACACAATGATTTTATCCCTAATAACAACGAATTGTTGTTTTAGATATTTGAGGTGGGAAATAGTATTTTGGATGCCATTTCATTTGACTGCTTCCCAGGAAAATATTTAAAGTGTAAGATGCATTTGATACCCGGTGATATCTCTACATTGCATTTTGTATGGAAACTGCAGAAATTTCTTACCGGATGATATTTTTTTCGAAAAATTACTAGATCAGGATATGCCGGGTTTTACATTCTTCTAAGAATTTCCAGAGGAAAATATTTATAGTTTCTCCTGTATTTCTTTTCTCAGAAAAGGAAATTAATCCCGTGACTCACACAGCCCCACTTAATTTCTTATTTTCCTCTGAAAATATTTTGTTGTTAGTTGCCAATCGGAGTTATAATAATTTGTTAGAAATCATTCACATAAAATAAATTCGAAGCATTTTAAACTAAACAGTTTTATTGGTGAAATAACAAAAACTTTTTTTCTTCACAGCTAAATTTAAAAATGAAATTTATAAACGTGTGTGTAAAGAGATGAGCATCCAGCAAATTGTTGAAATGACTATTTTACCTAATAGTCGTTCAAACAATTTTTACTGACCTTAATTAAGTAAATTCAGTAAAATTAAACTTTTAATAAAATTTTAATTTACCTAATTTTACCTACTCTACTCAACTATAAAAGAAAAAGAATAAATAAGATTAATAGTTTTTTGTAGAATAAGAGCTTGAAAATTCAGAAAACAACGAATTTTCAAAAATTGTAACACTAAATTCATATTTTCAGGATTTATAACATTTTGATGAAATAAATCTTCATATTTAACAAATGTTACGTATATATTTGACGTATTATATTTAGATAAATCATTTCCTTAGTAATTAAGCAATAATTGTATAAAATTTATAAATATGCTAGGCGTATTATAAATTATATAAACAGGGATACGTAAAATATTTCTTAATTCACAAAATAGGAAATCATTTTAAACATAATCATAGGAACATAATTAGGTATAGACATTGCTACTATTCAGGAAAGTAACTAAACTGAGAAATCAGCAGCACCATGGCTTAGTTGGTTAGAGCCTGTCTAGTAAACAGGAGATCACGAGTTCGAATCTCGCTGGTGCCTTGTCATGTCATTCTCCTTTTATTTTTTATATTCATTCTTAGAATCGTTTTATAAAATTCTAAAGATATTTTTACAAATTCTTTTCTTACGTTCTAATTTCCATTATTGTATTTTTCTATAAAGTATTTTGGCAGAAATGTTTTCCATTTCTTCTGCTTTTAAGGAAATTATATTTGCGTTTATAAATATATCTCTATTTCATCCTAACATAAAAGTTGCAGAACTATGGTAGTAATGAAGTACTCAGCTCACAGCATTTTCAATAATTAATTTTTCGTTGATTACCTAGATATAACGGTAGATCTATTTCATCCTGCAGTGTTGCATGTTTACTCTATTGGTGACAGATGTTTTATGAGATATAATGCTGTTATAACTAAAAACATCGGTCAAATATTGGCTAAACATCGGTCAAACATTATCCCTTACCACCTCAGAGTCCGGATCTTAACCCGACAAAACATGTGTGGGATATATAGTGTGTGAAAAGAACATTGATATCACTATTCTTTTTCATGTAATTGACAAGATTAAAAAAGTTGCAAAGCCACTGTAGGGACATAAATACGTTTTAGAAGCATATAGTCTTGCTGATCAAATAAATAAGAAATGTTATTCATGCAAAAAGGAATATAAAAAGTATTTTTTAGTCTTGGAGATTAAAAAATACTTTATTATATACCTAATTAATTGGAAGATGTGTATACAATAACGTTTAATTAAAAAAATCATAAATAAACAGGTTGTATACTACATTTTTTGCATGTTTTGAACTTTTTTAAAAATGTATGCTGATGTATAAATAATAAAATGTGCCATTAATAAAATGATACCAATATTTAATAAATATAAAATAGTAACTTTATCTAAACAATTATTTATGTATAAATATAATTGAATTTACAAAGAATTCTTTTTTAATTGAGAAGGATAAGCAAACGAGAGGAATTCATGGTATCGTACCACAGAGACTGCGATTCATAACTGAATTGCATTCGGTTTTCTTTCCCAGTACACACGTAACATTCCACTGAGCAGAACCAACATAAAAACATCCGGGCTCAGCAATAATCTCAACATCGTTTTCAGGGAAATATTGTTTAATGGCCGATTTTATCTCAATGGAAACCTGAAAGAAGACAAGAATTATATGCTGTAAATCTTAAGATTTTGTCATGGTGATTCTCATAAAAGGGAAAATGAATTAGAATTGCGAGGAACATTTATCTTAGTAAAATTTATATGAACACCAATGCTAAATTTCAAAATATTTCTTTATACAGTATTAATATTATATAATGAAGTCATGAAGTTCTTTCTAATGTTCAGAAACAGGATTTTGATTAGTTAAATGTGCCACATGTTCACTTCATCCATCCAAAGGATATTTTTACCATGAACCTATGCAACTCATTTAAGTAACATTGAGTCAAAGAGTTGTCTGAAGACTTCTGAAGAAATATCTAACCAGGCATCCGCTACAGCCACCGATGAATGCAAGAGTTACTGTAGTAGATGTTCGGGCAAGAGAAATAAACATACAACATCCTCCATAGTCATTCATCAGGAATTTTGTCTAGAAATCTAATGGTTCTTCATTTCAGTTCTTCATTCTAGAATGTTCTTCAGTTATCATCCAGCTAACCCTGGTGGCGTAGTATTTGGATAGTTCTATCGATGTTTAATTACATGAAGTCAAAGAACAATTTCAAATCTTTTGGAATTCATTACATAAAATGTTTCAGTGGATTATCAGTTGAAATTAATAGAGACTTTGCCCGTCATGTAGAAACGATAATTATTCTTATGGAGCTATTGTCAGCTTTCTCTACTCGTGTCGTCATGGAACTATTGCCAACTTTCTCTATTCATGTCGTTATGGAACTATTGTCTGCACTCATCGGGGTCTTAATGACAACTTGAATCCGTATATAGCGGAATTTCGTCACATTCAAACACTGTCAAAAGATCTTGCTATTTAAAGTCATGATACACATCAGAATAAGTAACGCTTTTTTAATCATTCATAGTTATGTTGAACTTTTAGAAGTGCCTCTAGGCGTGTTGTCTGTAAAGACACCTGAATTGGTTTCTACTGCCACATCTCATCAACGCTTCACTGCAACATACATTTGAGAATAAAATACAGAGCTGTGATATATTTTTATCTCCTAATGTATATATGTTGAAATTATCGAACGTAGTGTTGATTGTTTGTAAACACTAATCCCTATATCCTGACGTAATAATATCCATCATTAATTAAATGCAGTTAGAAACAGCCTTATCTGTTGTGGAAAAAAAATACTTGAAATTATATTTCCCCAACTCATCGTCTCTGTACCACCACACGATCAAAGGAATTTCTCTCATATACACATGCATTACGGAACATATAGTTTCGATTACTCATGTGGAACAATAATACCCAGAGCCTCATTAAAACAGGGATATACGGAGCAGTTATTCAGATTAGAGGGTCCCCCAAATCGAATAAAAAGCTTAGTTGACGTTGTCAATCGAATAGAATCGTTTGCCAAATTGAACAGAAAGTTTGTTGTTGTAGTGAAGCAGTAGAGGGGGTCTCCCAAAGAAGTTTTTACCTCGAGCCCTGATTGGGCTAAGTCGAGATCTGATGATACCAAATATAACTTGTATGAAAAATCTTCTCACAAACTGATGATAAGATTTTCCAAACATTCTTTAGTTATTGAAAAAATATTGATCAGTATCGGGAACTTGGGAAATTTCCTCAATGTAATTATGTACAGTAGTTTTCATTTTTCACTGGAAATAGCACCAAACGAAATTTACATGGAAAATTTGTTGATTGTGTATAAGAATTGTTGATCTATGTTAATGTATTTTTGTCTTGTAGTCATACCTAGAAGAACCTTTGCCACATGTGAAATACGCAGAATGGTAAACATAGTCTCGATATTTCTCAATAAAATCAAATGATATTTTGATTTTGAATTTTCAAGGAGATTCAAATAAAATAGAAATATGAAAAAATAACAAATGAATTTTTACTTCATAGATGTCATCAAAAATCGAAATCAAGTATTTTACTGGTCATCCCATTTCTGACTGTACGTTGTGCGTTTTAGTACCTTGAGCAGCTCATTTCAATTTATGACCACATGAATAAAAAAATATATTTTTTTATTCACGCGAAAAATTAATATTTAACGCTTTGTTCATAAAAACACAACTTAAATAGTTTCCTAAACTGAAAATTGATTCTTATCCTTTTAAGCTACTAATTAAAGCTATATAAGTTAAAAGGAAAATTTAAATACATTTGGGGCCAACTGAGAATGTAGTATAAATACAGCATTTTATGGGACTTAGAATAATATTTCTCAAAGAAAAATTACAGTTATTTGTGTTTCACGATTGAATGTGTTTGAAAAGAGTGGTTCATAATGATACGTCAACTAGAATTAAATTTCAAATTGTTAAAAGATGATTTACATTGAAAGGTGTTCCAGAATTTGATAAAGGCTATTGACGAGATAAATTTAGAGTATTTAGAAATTTAGAGTTGCTGTATGATAATGTAAACTTCATACAATTCACGAAACACAAACTATCTAAAATTCAAATGAGAAATTTATCCAGCCACCATACTTTCCTGATTTAGCATTGTGAAATTTTCTTTTCCTTGGTCAACTCAAAAACGTCTTTTCCAAATAACGCATTTCCAAACGGCTGATCACGAATGATGGGGTGGAAAGGGACTTATAAGCGATAAAAGTGAATCGATGGAGGGCCATTTCATGGAATGGGGCTAGGTGAGGAAAACTTGGAAAGACGGCCTTGGCCATCAACATGTTATAGAAGAAGAATCATGAATTTAAATTGTATGTATTAATTAAATTGAGAAATAGTAGAAAATATTTCTATTTCAATCGAATGGAACAAACAATAATAAATGGTAATAGAGGTTTAATCTCTTAAAGACTTCATCAAAACTGACTTATAATTACATAGTTCAGTGAAGAATTTTGTTCACTTATAATTTTCTGTGCTATTTTTACCAAGTGTGACAGTATTTTTACATATTCATTTTCATTTTGTTACACTTACTAAGACATTCAGTAGACTGATTCTAGTTATTGTATCAGCAACTATTGAAGAAAACAAAAGTATTTACTTCATCAAAAAATTTCTCCCTCTGGCGGGATCCGAAGAAACCAGCTCCTAAGTCAAGGACACTAAAATTGTATCCTAAATTTCGAGCGGAGTTGAAAACCAATCGACTGTTGCATATGGTGTTTGTGTAGCAGCTGGGGTCTTCACAGAGGGCGCCCACATGGAAACTGTAAAAGAAGTTCTATTCTGCAATACTTGTCCAGTAATCACATTTTACTTGCAAAGATGTGTTGTACCTTATCAATATATATTTTATTTAAAAATAAATAAAAGTAATTATAAATTAGTAATAGGACTAATAATAAAGTATATTTGATATCCTAATATTACTTTATCAGAGTATTATTATTTTATTACATTATTACTTGCATTATTTTTATTAAGTAATGGTAAATCAAACCCGCCAGCTTTTATTGGCCATAACTTTCAGCGACAAATGAGTATACACACAGCCTCGGAGAAAAATTTCCTTTAATTAAAAAAAGTGTTTACTAACTTACTTAGCTCTATTAAAAATCCTATTTTACACCACAAAATAAGGTTCCTGAACTGATCAGTTAAATTCAGGCCTTCTTAAACTATGGGTCGCGACCCCATTTGGGGTCGCGTAGCGAAATTCTGGGGTCGCGAGTGATAAAAATACAATTTAACAGAAAATGTTTTTTAACTTGTAAAATTATTGTTATAAAAATAAAATAACAATTATCGTTAATGAAAAATTTATAACTGTTAATGAAAAATATTTACTAGCATCATATGAAGTTTCATACTGTATTGCTAATAATAAAAAGCCGTTCACCATTGGAGAAGATCTTGTGTTACCTGCTGCTATTAAAATGGTAGAAATACTACACGGAAGAAAATATGGCGATAATATTCGAAAAATTCCTTCGAACGACACTGTCTCGAATAGAATTTCTGATATTAACAAGGATCAATTAATAAAACTTATCACAAGAATTAAAGCCCAAAATTTTCAATTCAGTTGGACGAAACAACTGATATTACTAAATTGGCTCAGTTGTCACTATATGTCAGGTACGTTTATAAAGAAAGCATGGAGGAAGAATTGTTATTTTGTAGTCCTATGGAAGACCATACTACAGGGAAAGACATATATTGTAAAGTTGACGAATTTTTAAAAGCAGAAGGTTTAGAATGGAAAAATTGCTGTGGAATATGCACAGACGGTACAAGAGCGATGACAGGCAAAAATATTGGTTTTAAATCATTTTTAAAGTTGCTCATTATGATCATATAACTTTTACTCACTGCCTTATTCACCGAGAGGCTCTTGCAGGAAAAAATTAGCACCAGAATTGAACGATGTGCTTCAAGATGCTGTTAAGATCATAAATTTTACTAAGAGCCACGCCCTTAACAGTCGCTTATTTTCAAATATCTGTAAGGATACGGATTCCAACTACGCAACTTTGTTATTACATGCAGAAGTAAGATGGTTGTCAAGAGGTCAAAGTTTAAGAAGATTATTGTTATTAAAAGACGAGATCGAAATATTTTTAACCGAACGAAAATGTGAACTTGCTGCTTTTTTCAAAATGACTTATGGCTATCCAAGCTGTGTTATTTGTCAGATATTTTTACGAAGTTAAATGATCTTAACTTGTATCTTCAAGGAAAAAATTGCGATATATTTACTTCAAATGATAAAATTGAAAGTTTTATTAAAAAGATCAACATTTGGAAAAGTAGAATCGAAAAAAATTCGTTCGAAATGTTTTCCAGTGTCGACAATTTTGTAATCGAGAAAATTCATTGTAAAACTTTTTTTGCAAAAACTATTGTAGATCACTTAAAAGCGCTAGAAATACAGTTCCGGACATATTTATATTAAATATTGATTTCCAAAAAATAGTTTGGATTCAAAAGCCGTTTTGGATTGGCTTGAGTGAGATTGATCACCTGCCACTTAAAGCTCAAGAAGAATTTGCTGAGCTTTCGAGTGACTCAAACTTAAAACTACAATTTCAAAAAAAGCCCTTGACTGAATTCTGGATCGGAACTAGAAGTGAATTTCCCACAATCGCTGATATGGCGTTAAAAGTACTTCTGCCATTCAACACCACATATTTATGTGAAATTACTTTTTCAGCTTTAACACATATTAAATCCCAATATCGTTCAGCGTTAAAAAATGTTGAAGAGGTCTTACGTCCAGCAGTTTCAAGCATTCCACCAAGATTTGATTTGTTATGCAAAAGAAAACAGGCACATCCATGTCATTAAATTTTTAACTTATACTTTAATTTAATACTTACCACGCAACTACTTGAATATATTTCAGAGAATTAAGACGGGCAGAATCCACTTTTATTTTTAAAACTATAATAAATACAATTTTATAATTTTTTGTGCAGATTTTAATTTTAAATTTTTGTATGTTTCAAAACGAATTCTAAATTTATATATTTTTATATGTATATTGTTACCTAATAAATAAACCATCAAAAAATATTAATTTATTTTTCTTTTATATTTGTATGGGGTCGTCAAGAAACTCGCAATCATAAATGGGGTCGTGAATTACAAAAGTTTAAGAAGCCCTGAGTTAAACATATCGAATCAGGACAGAATGGCTTTTAATTTATCCTCAACTGCGAAGTGATTAAATAGAGAAATCGGCAATACTTTCATCATCGTTCTGATGCATTTCCTATCGGCAATGTCGAAGAAAAGCGTAAGCACATTCGCTCTAATAGATAAACGTAATATTTTTCAAAAATCGAAGAAAATTTTAATTATCGCTATTTTTAAAAAATTGGCAAATTAGAAAAAAAAGGATAAATCAATGTTGTTTCATCTATTCTACTCGATTACGCATAGATAATTTTAAATGGGAGAAATAAATTGTCTTTTTTTGTTCAAAGGAAAAAGCTTCGCAGTGGAGCATTACATTACTCAAATTGATTACATTATAGCATAATTAACTTTACAGGGAGATCAAATCGGCAATAATGACGATTTAAATTATTGGCAAACGCTGTCAGGAAAATTCTGTGGACATACTGAAAATGTTGTTTATATCAATAAGCAATATTTTGAATGTAAATGAGCATTTGGACGATCAGGATAACAATAAAGTAATCCAGTGATTAAACGAAAGACGCACCCTACTGACATATATTCGCATAGCCAAGGCATAGCGAGCTTGGCTTGTCCAAGTGTCATAAGTAACAACTAATACATCTTCAGTTGGATAAGAGTGAATTGTAGGAATGATAACTAATTATCTCCCTCCGGTACATCAATGGTATGCTGCAAACAGTCTAGGTCTGTCTCTATTCTGTAGTGGCTCCTGGGTATGGCGAGATTTCGAAGTAGCCAACTAAAAGTTTAAGGCTCCTTAATGAGGAGAAGATTTTTCCTCCTTGTGTGTTCCTATTCCCTCTCTACCAGTCCTGCTCACATTCTTACTTGTCTTGGCGCCTTTTGGAGTCAGCTGTGGATTGAGCAGAAAAAATCTACTCGAAACTTGTGCGTTGGGAGCTTTTGTATCTGTTGTAGGTTTTTCTACACAAAGGGGATAAGTAACAACAGCATAACTAATATTAATAATAAAAATAACAAAAGAGTACTAATTGATAATTTTTTAATATATTTGAGTTTTTTAATGTACACAGTCCAATAACATTGATGTGACCACCTGTCAAAAGCCAGAATAACCACCTTTCACAGAGCGGACTGCTGCTAGATGTACAGAAAATAGTCAATTTCTTACAAATGTTCTCTGGGATGTTGAGCCATGCCGAGTCCAGTGCCGTTGCCAGCTGCGCTAAATTATGCGTCTGAGGATCCATGCTCCGAACAACCCGATCGAGATGGTTCCACACATTCTCGATTGGCTTTAAGCCAGGTGAGTTAGCTGGTTATGGGAGAATGGTAAACTCGTCCTGGTGCTCTTCGAATCATGCATGTGGACTCTCAAGAGTATGATACCTTGCATTGTCTTGCTGGTAGATGCATCCTGAAGAAAAACAATGCGCATATAGGGGAGGGCATGGTCCGCAAGGACAGATGCGCACTTGTATTGATCCAGCGTGCCTTTCACAATGATGAATAAAGCGGAGAATGCCAAGAAACATTCCCCTGACCATTAAAACGCGAAAACCTTAAGAATCTGAAAATGGATACAATCTGTTGTTTTGCTCAGGATATATGAATGAATTCAAATTGGTAACTAATATGTATTGAGTCATAAACCAAGTCTGTTCTTGTACTTAAAAAATATTTTCCATATTAAATTCTTTAAATAATTAAATTTTCCATAAATTACAATGACTTTTACATCTCGTTATCCAAGAGACTACATAATAAAGCACCAAAATAATTACCAGCAAAAACCTCCATTGCAATTATGTTTTACTTCTACTATAAATTATATAATTAAAAACACAGACTAAATTATATAATTAGCTTAAGAGAAAAAATTAAAAAATATTAATTAAAGATGGTTACTCTTTCTCCATATTTGACGTTGCTCACGTTTTCATAATTTTTTTTACAGCAAAATATTCCACAACTTAAATTTTTCAGTCAGAATTGTCAGTTATTTTTTTACAGTTTGTACTTCCAAATACTTACCTCACCCCAACAACATTCAAACTCAAACTTTTGGCGACGGAAATTAATTTCTCTGTATAAGATAAATCACATCCATACTTGCGACTCAAATCGAAAGAGCACTGTGGATTTTCAGGTTTTAAACGTAGAAGTAATCTAAAAAAGGTAACAAAGTAATTTTAATTTAAAATAACAACAAATTTATATTCGGTGCAGTCAGCGAAGAATTAAATTTTGAAACTTACAAATAATTATTATTTAAAGAAAATGTATTCTAGATAAATAAATCTGTAAAAACATCATTACATAAAAGTTGTATTGAGCCTTAGTAAATTTATAAGGGCTAATCAATCAGTTTTCGTCTATATAACATTTAGTTTCTCTCTACACCTTACAATTAATTTATTCTCTTTGACCAATCAAATCCAATTGTTAATCATTTCTCCACTGAATTCGTTAAATATCGCCGTTACTTGTGTAAAACGGTGAAAATATTCACTCTTCTCGAAATTTCAATGATTCTCCAAGGGTTAAGACATTTGTACCGAACAACCATTTCACAGAATCCTATAGGTCTGTGAGCAACTAATTATGCGAGCACAAAAATAAGAAACATAATATTTAAGCAGTGATCACCTTAAGTATTAAAATCAAATATTTACTACTGTGTATCTCCCAAATTGAGATTCTGGAAAGTGAAGATCGGTGAAAGATATATTATTAATACTATAATTACCTTTAAACACTGAATGACGAAAATTGAATTTTTACAAATAAAACAAATATTTGTACCCATTCGTACCATATATTCTCTAAATTAATGCACTGTATTATGTTTTCAGCATCAGAATCGGGTAAAAATATGCGAGGCTAATATATTATTCTATCAACTATATTTTCACAAATAGCTCTTGGGGATAAAAAGATTCGCCAAATGTATTAAAGAATATTTCGCCAAATGATGCCGTTTAGTTACTACACTCATATTTTATTCTTTTTATAACGTTTAAATTCAAGTCTTATATATTTCATGTTAGTGATTCCATTATGATTAAATATTGGAATATAAATTGAAAACAAAGCTGTATTCTATTTATTTCAATGAAGATATAAACTAATTGACCTATTTTTCCTTTACATTTCAAAAAAATAGAATTAAGTTTTGTGATATTTGTCTACATATTTATTTCCTGAAATAAAATAATCGACGGAATTATAGGAAATTACCTACTAGCAAAAGTTTGATATAGTTGGACTAATTATTATATTAGTTTTCAAATTGAAAGCTATGGTTTATTCTGAAATTATTTAAATTTAATTTCCAATTAAATATCACTAGCTAAATGAGCTATCATCATTGATATCGCTAACGATCATTGAATATCGCTAACTCAAACTCAAAGACCATTGAATTATTTCTTAAAATTAAGCGCTTGCAGTGATTCAGATTCCATTGTAAAAAATAGGTTTCAATCAAATTAGCCCTTATATGCAAAAAGTTACAGAAAAATAACAATCAGCAAGATTATTGTATAAAAAAGGTAAATAAGAGTCTAACATCTGTAAAGTATCCTGAAAACTAATTGCCGTTATCTTGAACCCAATATAATTATTGCTCGTTTTTATGAACTCATAAGAACCAGTAAAATTGCTTTTAATCGAAAATTCGTAAAATAGAAATACAGTAAGCAAAATGATTATTTGTACACTACTTTTTTTTAAAGTTTAAAAACATATATGCAGTTATTTTATTCCTTGCGATGTATGAGCTTGAGTTTGTTTTTTATTTCTAAGTAAACGAAAAAAATATTTTGAAATAATTGAAAATAAAATCTAAAACTTACACAAACTTAGAAAATTTCTTGCAAAAAGTATATATTTGTACACCTATATATCCGGTAAGTATTACTATCATTTCATGTAATTTTTCATATGATAGTTAATTTTTTGGGTAGTTTGTATTTTTTAAATTTCGAAGGTTATCTTTCTGAACAGTGAAGGTCACTCGCAGAGAAAATTTAAGAAATGACCGCGAAATCAAAAGAAGTCTCTTCAGACATGAGAACTCATATTGTCAACCTTAATAAAAGTAGAAAACCTTATCGAGGAATTCAAAAGATGGTTAAGCAACCTATTACAACTATTGGTTACATCGTAAGAAAATATAAAAATACTGGATGCTTTGAAAATGAACGCAAGCAAGGTGGCTCGAGTAAATTAACTTCAAGAAATAAACGAAGTATTTTTAAAGCAGCTATTAGAAAACAACAAATCTGTTCAGAAAATTACAGATGACCTTCTTGCATCTTCTAACATTGAGTGACCGCTCAAACAATAAGAAATGTGTTACATAGTGCTGATTTAAAGGGCAGAACTCCGAGAAAAAACCAATGATCTCTGAAGTTAATAGAAAGAAGCATCTAGAATTTGCTATGAAATTCAAAGACAAACCGATGGATTTCTGGAAAAAAGTTATTTTTTCAGATAACAGTAAGTTTGAAATTTTTTCACCCCCTAGTATCCGAAAAATCTGGCGAAAAAATGAAACAGCCTTTGATAGTAAAAATGTACTTGAGACCCTGAACCATTGTGGTGGAAATGTGATAGTTTGGGGCTGTGTAGCTCATGGCGGTGTTGGAAAATTACTCTTTATTGACACAAAAATGACAGCTTTAGGTTACATTGATGTGTTGCGGCGTAACTTATTAGACAGTTCTAGAAAATTGGGTATCGGAGACACTTTCTTATTCCAACAAGATAGAGTAAAAATAGTTTGAAAGAAGCACTCAAGGAAGCTTGGGAAGAAATAGATCAAGAAACCACCAAACAGTTAATAGAATCAATGCCAAGACGTCTTGAAGCAATTGTAAAAGCCAATGGAATGCATACAAAGTATTAAATTCTATAAAATAATTATAATTATATTTAAAATTTGTCACTAGTAAGTGTACGAATACTCTTTTTGTATAGTTTTATAAAGTTTTATTCATTAATCAATTAAAGTTTATGTGACTGTTTTCTTGTTGATATTTTATTATTAATTTAATTCACTGGAATATATTTCTGCAATTTTAACTTTTTTGCTATAAAATTCCAAAATTGAAGTGTACAAATAAACATTTTGTCAACTGTATAGTTGTTAGATCTTAACATACTATAAATAATATACTTTAAAAAAATTACTTTGTACAAATTATATCAGAAACGCATGCAAAATTAAAATTCATATATAAAACTAGATCTTATTTTATCGATGAAAAATCAGTCAAAATTATCACTTATATTTTTGTTTCAAAATTACATTTTTAAAAACGATTTTTTGATGGAAAAAAAAGGTAAAGCTTTATCAAAAAATTTTACTGCTGTTTTTATAAAAAAAGATATCCACTCTTGTTAGCCATTCACCTACTTATTTTGCAGATGGGTGCAGCATTGCGCCATTTTTTTACTTATTAGATATCTGAAGTTCATTTTTTCATTCTCCTTCTTTATGTTCTCAACCATTTAACCATCCGATAGCTTTTATGTACAAACTGCATCTGAGACCTCATTCAAGAAGCCCGGAAAATAAATTTCTAGGCAGCAGCGGATTTTTTTTTTGTCAAAATTCATGGATGAGTAACTCAACTTCACCTTCAAGGTTAAATAATCTTGTTTTTCTTCATGTACGGTAGTTTCTTAAATAAAGTTTGTATATCAGAATAATTTAGATGTCATTTTTCCTGTTTTAAACATATATTGACGAATATATTATGCTGAGACTGTCAACTATATCAAGTAGCTCCAAAACATGATTCCCCTTTGCGAAAGTCCCATATACTCTATTTGCACTTGAAGCTATTGATTATACTTTGATGAATGATTGTAAGATAGGTGTTAGATTAAGTGAAAGAAATTCTACACGAATCTCTTAAATCCTACACGAATCTTGAAACACCTATCTGGAGTACAATCCATGATTTAACGGATTTAGAATTTACTATAAAGACGTTGATCCATAAAAAACGGCTTCATAAAAGAGATTTTTAAAAATTTTAAACTATAAATAGGAATTAAGATGAGTTTGTGGGACCATGTTGAAGACCAGCCACTAACTCATAAATTAGATTCAGAGCTACTCTACATAAAATAATTTACAATTTCAAGTTATGGTTGTACTAGGAAAGGTATTAATTTCATACAAAACCCTATTCATTCTTAAATAATTAGAAACATTTTCAATATGTATTGTCTTAACACAAAGAAATGTAAATCTCATTTTCTAAATTTCCAATTCGTTTCTATTTATATGGATTATTAACCATAAAGTGGTTGTTTCTTTTGTTTTAGTTGGGATCCTGAACACGCCACTTTATTACGATTCCCATTCATCATTCATCATGGTTTTAAATCAATGATTCTCATTGGCTTAAAATCTCCATGACGTCAGATAACGTTTCATCCATGCCATATCGTACTAAGACGGTGTTGTAAATCCGACTTGTTGACGAGTTTGCTGCCTGCCTTCAAATCACATTCTTCGAGTGACAGCAAACAAGGTGAATTTCACAAGGGAATGTCAGAGTATATTGTTGAAGTTCGTTTTGTTAATGAAACGATTTCTTATATAAGTAGCAAAGCATTGGTTTGAGAAGCTGTTTTCCATTGATTTAAGCCATTCGTAAGCAATCTCTTTTGAATCTTAAGGCTATTGCCTTGCTTATGCCAGCATTACAAATTTTCTTTTAATTAATATTGCTGAAATAATAAAAAGCAGATTTGTAAAACATGGACTCAAAAAATCCTTTGAATTTCTTAAAATTGTTTATTTTTTTAAAATTTTATTTTTAAAATAAAGTGATGGTATTTCTAACTTTATATACAATTTCACTTTTCAGAGAGATCAAAATTACTACAATATATCTTTTTTTAGAATTCCCAGACAAAATGTTCCAATTTTTGGAAAGGAATATAAATCACAACACATTTGCCTTGAAAACTGAGAAATAACAGCTGCAGTGCCTTATTTTTAGAAACACTGACATCAATTCATTGCATTTATACGTATATCATTATTTATTCCTGTCAATTATTGATAAATATTGTATTTATTTATGTCCTTCAATATTTAAAATAAATCACATATTATTGGTAAAATACGATAAAACATAATTTATATTAGAATAATTTTTTCAAGTTTGATTGTCTTGAACTATAAATATAATTTTTATTGGATAGTATGAAAGTGTATGCAATTCATATGGAAAAGATAGGTTTTGTAGATTTTTTTTTTATACTTACAGTAAGAAAAGTTATCATGGTGAACTAAAACACAATATTAAAAGAACCGAGTAAAAAATAGGAACATTTGAAGTCAAAATAAATGATGAAACGCAATTTTTACTATCATATATTCTTATGTTATATTTGTAAATATGCAAAAATCTCCAAAAATCATTCAGACAAATTTTAATAACTAAAATACCTATAAGAATTAAATAATTTTTTATTTGTTTGTTGCTCAACGGTCATTTTTTGCACACGAGGGCTATTTAGACCGAGACCCATGGTTTAAAGGGAATTACGAACCACTCTAAACATCGAAGCCCAAGGTGGGATTTTAATCCATGAAGGCAAGAGAGATAATCATCTTCAGATTAAGTCAAATAGATACTGAATTTTAATATATTGAGGAAATTGCATAGATTCAAGGAAATCGAGATTGATTGAGTAGCTTACATATGATTAAAACGAGTCTGAATTTTATAATGATGATGACGTTGTTTATAGAGTAAATCAAAAGACTGACTTCAACTATACTGATAAAGTTACTTATACATCCAGTCTAATCAAGACTGTATTTTATGATACTGATGAATATGCTTAGAGATTTAATAAAATTAAGACTGATGACATCTCATATCAATGAAAGATTCAATGAAATCGAAAGTGATTTTAATTATACTGATAAATTTGATTATGTATCCAGTTAAGCCAAAACTGAATTTTGTGATATTGATGAAGCTATACCAATCAAATCGAGACGAAGAAGTGCTTTGAATAGTTTCTTCAAATAGATATGTATGAAGTAGTTAATATATACAGTCAAATCGAGATTGAAGTTTATTGAAAGAAATAAAAGAAGTTATGTTTTGTCAAACATGTTCTTTTTTACCTTGCTTCATATTGTGGGAAAATGTTAGAAACTAAGGTTTGATCTCTTTTTGATAAAAGACAGAATATGATGACAGATGAATATCAAATAACTAGAAAGATGCAAGGTACTGAAGTTTTTGTGAAAAATATGTAATGAAGAATGAAGCTGTAAGAAATTTTATACTATTCATATTGTAAATATTCCTTTAAGGCTGTTTGTAACTGTAATCATTTTTTCACACAAGGGCTAATTAGATCTTGATGCAGCTTAGAGTGGGTTTTGAATCACTGCAAACATCGAAGCACAAAGTGGGACTTTAACAAATGAATGGTGGAACACAAGGCAAGAGCGATAACCCCTTTATGTTACTATTTGAACCAATAGATTGCGGTTTTAAATATCGTTTCACTTTAAGGAAAAGGAGATTTTCAAGGCCAACTCTCATTTGATGTATATGAACAGCTAATATACAACATTCCCGTTTTATAGTTTAATACAGAAAAGAAAATGAAAGACAATGGGTTTGAAATCCATTAGAAAATTAAATATGTACATTAGTATTGAGTATATAATTAGAAAGTATAAAATGAACTGAATATTTGGGGTATATCCATCCCATTCGCCAAAGTATTTGCAAGCGAAATAATATTTATTGTAGTAATGAAAATAAAAATGTACCCATTTATGCAGGTTTTAGATGTTCTTTCAGGAAACCTTTCAATTTTTACTATCAAAAGCACCAGTTTTTTATCAATTAGCAATCGAAAACAATTAATAAGGTATTATGAAATATGCAACTTATCATTCTTTTATGCCGATAGAAATATTTTCGATTTTAGAGTTAATCTATATCATGACATCTAATAGCCAATAATATGTTCTAAACTAACAATTAATAAAGTAGAAAATTGACTTAAGCCAGAGAATACTAACAATATTGATTGCGGTTTAAAGCACACAAGCCTGAATTCTAATAGACTGATTAGAAAATTTCTATGTTGCCAGTTCACCTTACAGAACAAATATTTTACAAATTCCTGTTAGTTAAATAAAGAAGAACGAATATTACAGTGACGCTATATTATATTTCTTTTTAAGGGTTCGTATGCATTTTTATTCTTTATGAGTAGTGAGTCCAGTTAGCAATCCCTGAAAAATATTTTTTAAAAGTATTGGCTGAGAATATGGCCTCCTTAACAGGTAGTTAATCGCAAATGAAAGTGTTTTTAAACGAGTATTACAACAAAATAAATGGGCGATACAATTTACTTGAATAATGCAAATGGTTAGAAGTTTATTGACATCAAGAGTTATTGATTGGCAGTTTCGTTGCTGTGTGTGTGTTATTATAGTAAAGAAAATATCGATAACTTCAAACAGCTAAAATGCATTAAATGGCAGCTATTTTAATTTTTGTAAAAAACTCCGCATTTAAGGAAAACATTTTGAAAAATTTAAAACTACACAGAAACGCTATATCAATGTAAACGCTGCGCTAGTTAAATTGTTAATGGT
This sequence comes from Latrodectus hesperus, assembly GCA_037975125.1. Taxonomy (NCBI): domain Eukaryota; kingdom Metazoa; phylum Arthropoda; class Arachnida; order Araneae; family Theridiidae; genus Latrodectus; species Latrodectus hesperus. Next base: position 84,712,473 of record CM075850.1, read on the forward strand.
ATCGCCGCGAACACCGTAATTGCAAGAACTTAATCTTTTCAATTTCAAGAACCGAAGGCATACCAGTAAGAAAAATACAGTAGGACTACAAGTAACCAAACTCTGTCTGTCCAAATCGCATTCAGAATTTCAGAAAAATAAATTAGACTGAGGAAGAGAATGAAAATGAGAAAAAGGAAAGATAAGAGAAGGAGAAAGAGGAGAGAGGCATGCCATTTGAGAAATTCAAAAGCATTGTTCCGAATATTCCTGGATGTTCAAAAGTTAGTGCTGAAGATATAGGAGAATGGATTATGAGTCAGACACAGGATTTGGAATTGCAAATGATGGTCAACTTATTGAAAGTGTCGAGGAAGAAGATGACCAATGTCCAAGTTGAAGCAGATGCGAGACCCTGAGCCAGTGAAACATTTTCTGGCTTTTAAATTGCTCTGAAGTGGATAAAGCGTTCTCCCGAGTGTGCTCACATGCGAATTTTCCTTGTCAAGCGGATGCATGACTTGGCTGCCCAAAAATGGATGAAGATAGTAAAACAGCCTTACTCAGATCGAGATGTTTAACATGCAAAGATTTTCCTCACGGCTCTGTACATACATACTGTATAAATGAACAGTGTTTGTTGGTATCTTAAAATGTAAAAATGTTGCCTTTTCATTTGAGTGACTAAAAGTTTTTTTTTCTTTAAAAACATGTAATTTTTTCTCCCATTTCCAATGCACAATAATTCAATAAATCGTTTTTTAGAAATAAAAAAATAAAATTAATCGAAAAAAATTATTAAAATTGGCCGAATTTTTGATTATTTGAATTGCTTTCAGTCCTAAATGATTGGGATTATTGGAGTTTTACTGTATATTAAGTTATAATTTATAATTCTTAAGTATAGCTTATTTTGAAAACACATTACTACAGTAAAATTAAGTTATACTGAAGAAGAATTGAAATAATTATGTTCACGATTGTATTCATATTAACTCACCGAAAAATTTCAGTATACAAGATATTTAAACTATATTGTAAAATATATGACAAATATAGGAAGATATTAATTTGAATTAACATTCTAGATAATTTTGACGAAATACCAGGAAGTAAAACTTTCACTCTGTAGCTCTGGATAAGTGATATAGCTTAAACATTTAGTCATCTTTTAAGGTGGTAAGATTTTGACTTACTTTGCATTTGGATGATACTTTTGAATTTTATACAGTTCGCCTTCACTGTCGAAGGTCATGAAGTCGACACCCACCTCAGCAGCATACTTCAGCGAAGTTTGAGGCTTTACTGTATGAGCATAGACGATATTTTCTGGCTTACCCCCATTTTCCAACACCAGGTTAATTTCTCCCTGCAGTAATAATTAATTATTACTACAATGATGTGTGCATCTAATACAGGATTCAATTTTGAAAGTGTTAATTGTAAACTAGAGTAAATCAAAAAATTACTCACAAAGTTTGTAAAGAGGATTGTTAGTTTATCACTTAGCAGTCATCTTCAGCACACGATGAACTAATTAGAGCAGGACCAAAAAATTACGTTCATGAATTACGTTAGAATGAGCTAATTAGTCCAGACCCGGGAAAAAACTTTTATAAACGCATTCATATTAATGGAATTAGATTGTACCTGACACCAAGCAGAGGTGAGAATTCAACTTACGAACTATTGAACCGAAAGCCAAAACGGTAACTATTCAGCTTCCAGCTCGGTTATGGGATTGAGAAGACAAGAATGCCTGATTTAGAAGATGGGTTGGTCTTTCTAAAGTCACTGAATATCTCCATTTCATATTAATAATAAAACATCATGGCTAAGTCTTCGGAGTGGCAGACTCCAGATTCGATCATAGGAATTGTTAAATAATTAAAGATCGATGCTATGTTTCTGCTTTTTTTCAGGGTGTTTTTATATTTCTGAGATTTCTCCTTTACTTGTGGATGGTAATACGTGACGCATTTGATCAGAAGTTAATTCGGGAGACAATACTCGATGCACATTCACATAATATGCGCAATGGATATGACATCACTCCCATATTGTGATATCTGCTACACAAGGCTAAATCATACTATCATGATTAATTATGCCATTTTATATAGTATACAATACATTGAAAATATAAAGTTCAAAAGCGTAAACAGATGAAACTCTTTCTTTCTGTTTTGTTAAAATCTTAATATGTTAAAATGTACATACCAAAATATTTACATTAAAAGGCATCAGTGGGTATGTTGGTCAGGGCGTTGTTATCAAAAAGGGGAAGATTCGAATCCTGATCTTATAAATATCTGTCGTGTTTACTAATGTGGCTGGGGTACGTAAAATGAGTCTTGATCGCAATGTCCTCCATGTGAAATGATACCTCTGTGGTGGCAAGCCAAATCTGGAGTCTTTCACGTGGCCCCTGCTTCTAGATTACGAGGACTCACGATGGCTCGCCCACTGGGTGCCATCACTTCCGCACTTTATAGTGTTGAAAGGTGAAAAATCAAAGAAGCCGCAACAAATATTAAAAAAATTCTTTTACATTAAGTAGAATTGTAAGTTTGTTTAATAAGTAGATATTCAAATTAAAAAAAGGCATACCTTCGTAGAGCAATCAAAGGAAGCATCTAGTAAGCAAAATAGCCGGATGAGCACAGGATCAGCATTGGCTTTCACAGCTGCAATGAGAGGGTGTTGTGAATTAAAGGGATTTTACAAATAATGCATTGAATTATAAAGAGACCACACTTACCTAGAGCAGTTAAAAACTAAATTTATTTAATAATACATATTTACGAAATGTGAGGTCACAAAATGTTTTTCATTTGGTTATAAAGAAAAAAAAATCAAGCATACATATTAAAGATTAGAAGATGAATTCAGATATTTTTTTTGGTTTAAAATTTATGCAGAATACATTCATTCCCTCTGCGTTAAGTATATGCTATTTTCATATAATATAAATAAATATTATATAATGATATTATGAATATAGAAATTTTGTGTGAATCTGTGCTAATAATCAGTGTATAAAATGAGATATGCTTTTCTTTTTTATTTAGTTCTTATTTAATTTTACATATTGAACAGGTTTTTAATGTTCAAAGTTATTCCTAATTCAATTTTTTTAATATTGAAATAATTAAGTTTACTTTTCAGCAGAGAATATTATCCATTGTTTTTATTTGATGAAACTTTATTTGAAATTTTAGTAACAAGCAAATTATTACAAAGTTATTTTTTAATAATTTTTTGTTTTAATAACTATAATAAAATAATTGATTATAAGTTGATGGTTGTAAACAAATAATTTTAAATCTCGAATTATCTCAAACACACTGGAATTGTTATAATCGTTTCGGTTAAATGTACAAAAGCTGTATCATCTGGTAAGAGAATTTGGCTCTCTCCTTACCAGGACGTTTCAGAATCAGAACCGTATCCAGCTCAAGAGCGTCGTGCTCTAAGAGGACCTATCAACATTAACGGCTAAATAACACTCCGATGGTGTACCATGTCAGCCAAAGCATGACATCTTCTATGTCAACGTCATCATTTAAACGTATCACATATTGCGATGTCGTTAGCTGTATTTAGCGGCTGAACTACAGCGGCTCAGTAGCTTCACATCACTTCCCATCTAAGATCAGAAAAGTGAAGCATCATTTGCCACAGGCAGTGATTGAGGGAGTGACCATATTCTCCCTCACTAGGTTGCTAGAGCACCATGGGTTGGTGTCTTGTCCTCGTTAATCTGTGATGTCGAGAGTCTTTCTGTTGGTTTGGTGTAGATGGTGAGGAGGGCGTCAGCTCAGATGTGACTTCGTCAGCTGACCGTGGGTCAAAATTCGAAGCACTTGGTCAGGGACGAATATTTCACAATCCGTTAACCTAAAGGTAAAATCCAGGGCTCGCCTATACCTCTATCTATGTGAGAGTTTGGCCGTTTTAGTCGACAACATTATAAATCTTCTGCAATAACCGCATGGCAAAAATTTACTCTTTTTACTTTCACTACTTACCTCTGAGTATGGAACATCAAAAGGGAACTATCGAAACGATAGAGAATGTCCCCTTATTATGAATTGAGATATGTAAGTGATTATATAATTTGGTAGGAACCACACGTTATGGATTATGACAAAAACTCTTAAACTGCTTATGAGGGAAGATTTCTCATTTGAAAATTTGGAATTGTTTTTCATTGTCGATGTTTTGTCTTTGCAGCTATTACTACTAAGAGTTGTCTAATGTTTCGCTATATGGGTTCTACCGATATTGGAACAATGGGTTTGAAGACCATTGGATTCTCTATTCTCCTATTCTCAATTACTCTAATGAGTACTTGAGAACAGTATACTCACACCAAACTACGTTATGATTTTGAGAATATTTTTTTAACATCGCTCTAGCATTTGCTGGTAAATCAATCACTTTTGAGAACATCTGGAGGCAGCATAGGTTGTCAGACTCCACCAAAAAATTCAAAGTTTTTTTTTTAATATTTAACTGCCGTCAGTTCAATGTCAGAGAATAATAGATTCAATTCACTGGCTTAGTTTACAGAAAAACCAGTAACTGTTCATTAGAGAACAGTCGCATAGTAGGTTACAGCTAATCACCAAGAGATGACATCTATTACTTATTAACATCACAAGATGACGATTTCGCCTTTCTTGCTATGTTAATGAGCTGAATTCGTAACTATTCAGCACATTTGAGTTCATCTTCATCTAATAATAAAGCCACATTCTTCGGAATAGAATTTCCAAGGTTCCGTCCCAATCACTGTTAAATAACGGAAAATTATTCCTCCATTTTTGTATGTTTCTCTGATGTGGAATGTTCTAAGGTACACATCCAAGTTTCCTCCCTGGCTATATCGAAACTCCTTCAGTGGTTTGGCTATTCACTATGCTGTGACAATAAATACAGTGTACAACATTGGATGTAAACATGACTCCAGTATTATGTCTTTTTTTATTTAAACAGCTCGCATTGCGCATACAAGTAATAGAACTGTATCATTCATTATATTTCCAGTTTATCACGACACTTATCATAATAGCTTATGTAATACAAGGTTGTGATCAAAACATTTTGTATCATATAAAATATTAAAAAAAATATTTTTATTTTTTGGTAATATTTACCTAAATTTTTGTGTACGAAAATATTAAAATAGGATATTCGGTTTAAATGTATTTCATGTAAATAAGTAACATTGTAAAGAAAGCCTATGCAATAGGAACTCAAAATTTTAAATTGCTACAAAAAATTACAAATCTCTCTCGTTTGACAAATTATTCTCATATAAAATAAAATTTAAAAATACAAAACCAAAATATTAATTATTTTTTAACTGTTTTTTTTTTACTGTTTTAACTGTTTTAACTGTTTTAATATTAACTGTTTTTTTTTAACCATTGGCTTACGTCACCTAAATTTCTGATTAAAAATTTCGAATAATTCATTTGAAATTATTTAATAGTCTGCTTTTTCAACATTAAATAAGCCCTTCATGAATGGGTCTAGAGCTTAATTTAATCCCAGTTACAGCGCACAACTTAATCAGTTGAACAACGGGATACAGTTATGTTTCTTCATGTACGTCAAGCGGAGAGAGTGCTTCAGACTCCACTGGGTTTTTACCCTTGTGATGCGACTCACTGTCTATAAAAATCCACTCAAAAGCTGGTTTATACAGGGGTTATTAGAATTTTTTAACAGTCCAAAGTAGTAAAGCTGTTTTCTAGTGAGATAATTTGTAATCATAAAATTTTTTTAAATAAATAACCTTCTCTAAAGCTAATTATAAAATTAAAATAAAAATTTTATGTCAAAGAAACGTCACTCTAAGTTTTTGAAAACGAAATCCTAAAATTTAATGAAGTGTTGATGAATTTTATAACTAATCTTACAATTAATAAACATATAACAAAATTATATAAATTCCACAATTTATAATTAGGGGCCAGCATATAAATCATTCATTTGGGAAAGGCGAAATTTTGAAAAAATATTATACCTATGAACGTACATTGCGGTGCAGATGAGCTCCGGACCGTACCTTAAGGTTAACAGGTTTAAAATATTTTTCTACCACCAAGCGCCTCATCATTTTGAACCATGGTTAGGTAACGAGGTCACACCTGAGCTAGCTGCACCCTCCAGTTCATGTCCACGCTACTCCAGCGGAAAGACTTTGGACGTCACAGATGCACGTGGACACATCCCCAAACCATGGAGTTCCAGCAACACAGTGAAGGAGAGTACGTGGTCCCAATCCCTGACTATGGTAAATGGGGTTGCACTTTGTTGATCTTAACGGGAAGCAATGGGAAGCCACTGGAATTCTACTCGTGAAAGATATATGAAACGAACCACAAACACCATAAGTTTATATACCCTCTTCACACGTTAATTATGTGCACTTTTGATGACATGGACACATATCCAAATCATAATCGAACTAGTGTACTTGAATTATCGATATCACCACCAGAAAATGCTTTAATTACATGACAGTATATATTCATGCTCTTGTCTGAAAACGCGTTGTACTTTTATAAGAAACATATTCATCTAGCATACACAGATTTTTTCTTGCTTTCGCCTTATTTTCGACCAGTACTAACTTAGTACTGCCTCACCCATCGGAAAGATAATGGTCTCGTTCTGCTACCAGAAATACACATTATTAGCTTGGTGAGTTTGATTCGTTTCAGATATCTCTCTCATATCTTCTGTGTAAGTAATAACTTTGCAAATCTTACGTTTTCAAAACGAATGAAACATTTACGTATGGAAAATTAGTGGTATTGAAATGTATTTCTATATTTTCGATAAACTTTTGAAGAGATTATAAATCCTAAAGACAAGGCTTAAAAGTACGAGATTTGTATCCAGGAAAATTAAATTTAAGTTTTTAGATTAAGAAATTAAATGTTTGCATGTTCTTACCATAATACGGCTTGACATTCGGAAGCTTTTCTTTCCAAAGTTGAATCTTGAACAGAATATCGCCCAAATCCAAAATGCAGAAAGGTTGCTCTTGACTCTTGACATGAAATGAATAATGGATATTCATAATATTTTTTGCATAGCAAAAAATTAACAATTAATTACCCACAACCAAAGGTAATTTTGAAAACAATATGAAATAAAATTGACGTCCTTTATCATTAATATAAAATAGCCTAAATTTATTAAATAAATTTACATATAAAATATTTTTAAACTAAAACATATTTCATTTCATATTTTTGATTATGCACAGTCTAGTCACATTAACGTAACCACCTGTCAAAAGCCAGAATAACCACCTGTCACAAACAGTACTGCTGCGAAATGTACAGGAAATGAGTCAATTAGGTTCTTGAAGTGTTCAGTAACCAGCAGCGCTACATTACGCGGATGAGGACCCATGCCACGAACAACCCGATCGAGATGGTCCCACAGATTCTCGATTGGGCTTAAATCAGGTAAGTTTACTGGGAAGGGGAGAATGTTAAACTCATTCTGATGCTCTTCGAACCATGCAAGTATACTGCCAGCAATATGACACCTAGCATTGTCGTGCTGGTAGATGCAATCATTCTGAGGAAAAACAATGCGCATATAGGGGTGGACATGATACGTACTTGTATTGATCCATCGTGCCTTACACAATGATGAGTGAATCCAGAGAATACCAGGAAAATATTCTCAACCATAATGCTCTCATTAGCATGAACCATTACAGCAATGGTTGTAGGATTTCTTTCAGAGGTTTCACGTAGTATACGCTAACTCCATCTGTCTGATGGAGCATAAAATGAAATTTATCGAAGAACGATACCTGTATCCACTTAGTAGATGTCCATTTGCGCTACTCACGTGCAAATTCCACCATTCGGCGCCGATGTCAGCATAGGTGCATGAACCAGGAATCTGCTTCGGAACAGCAACGTTCGGTTAACATTAGTTCGGGAGACACTGTTGATAGCTTTTTTGTTTATCTGGGAGTTCATTTCTTCAGTTGTAGCACGTCTAATTTCCTGAAAACATCTCTCCACTCATCATTCACCTCTATCATCTATGGTCCGTGGTGCACCGCATTTGCCCCGTCGTTGATTTATAACAGTTCTATTTTGCCATACACGATATACTTTTATCTCGGAAAGTTGATAAACTTAGCCATTTCAGAAATAATTCCGCCTTTGTCCTGAAAGCCAATGATGAGGGCCTATTGGATGTTGGATGTATCGCTCCGTTTCCGCATAAAACTAATGAATGATTTTTCGAAGGCTTCATACACCTTTTACATACGCTCAAGTGCAATGTGCTGCCACCTGTCTTCTATAAAACAAGAATTAAAAGATGTAGGGCCATCAAACTCCTGAGACTACTCATAGACGAAAAATTTAACTGGTCAGCTCACATTAAGCCACAAGGAGGCAAAGCCACTCTAGTTCCCCAGAAACAATTCCGCCTTGCAGGACTAAGTGAAAATTTTCACAACAACAAATAATCCTTCTCTACAAGACGGAGGTGGAAAGAATCATAGCCCATCGTGTAATCTTGTGGGGAGGAAATCTCAGAGTAAAAAACTAACTTCTTGATAAAATCCAGAGGAAATTTTTAATTAACATTACAGGGGCATTCAAAACTACGTCAACAGCAGTTTTGCAGTTCATTGCTGACAATCCCTGGCTCCTTACCACGAGCTGTTGGTGTCGCTTGTTTCCGGGTGACAACTGGACATGACTATCTTCAAAAGTATCAGCATCGAATAGTTGTAATGCACTCTGTTCGTTGTCCAGTGCAATCATAGTGATATGGATGCCGCTCACCTCAAGAACTGCCCTGAAGTTTTAAAGTTTATGACTGACAACTCTTTTGTGAGGCTACTAAAGGACTTTACTCTTGTTTTTATACTTGGTCATCTTTTCATTGGGCTGCTCGTTGATTAATGGCGGAGATGCAGAGGATGGGAGTAGGATAAAAAAAGTTCATTGCTGATATCCTATCTCTCCACCTTACCTTAAAAACTAAGGCCCTCATGAAATTTGATGCTTAAGTAACCAGTAGTGAGATAATGGAAATGAGAGAGACAACTCCAATGATCAAATGGGGACATAAGAATAGAGGAAGTATATATATAGTTGGAATTTGATCTTTCTAAGAATAAGCAAAACTCCCATATTTTTATAGATAGATCCAAACTTGATGCAGACATGGAATCTACGTATGTCGCTACACTGAAGGACAAACTGCTCCACAGTGCCAACTATAAACTGAATCTCCGTTACTCTGTTTTCGAAGCAGAGCTGTTTGCCATTCTAACAGGCTATTAGCTGGGTTGGGTACCAAAACAGGAAATACTGGATCTGGTCCGTCAGTAAAGTCAGTCTGTATTCGGTCTGCAATCCGAAAGTGGAGAGCCGATTAGCTAAGGAAATCCCATGAGAGAGGCAATGCTTTGAAACTGGCTGACCATGTGGGACCAACAAGACATAGGTAGGCTCGTCTATGCCGTCCTGCCGAAAGTGAACTTGAAACAGCAATGCTAGCCAAGATAGGTAACTATCTTCATAACTGGGCATGGACCGTTCCCAAGTTATCTATACAGAATTGGTTTACTCCCAAACTATCACTATGCCTGCGGACAAGAAGGCACGCTTATCCACTATACCACACAGCCTGTTTAATCACCAACTCGTGACACTTCACCCTTTTTAGCGAAAACCCGAGTCTGGTTCAAGAATCTCATCACCAACAAGGCTGTAAAGTCAAAGGTAGAAAATCTAATTAACTTTTTGCTAGATAACAAAGAGCTAATTATTCCAGACGCTTCTGAAAAAGACGAGTTCACCCACGAATTTCCCTGACTTAGCTCAAGCTTTTTCGTTTCAACTATAATTCTACAGCCACGAAATATAAATAAATACTGTTCATATTGTATTATACACTGTTTATTTAAGAACTAATAAGAATCCTGTGTTTGTTTAGTTTCTAACCATCAAATAACCCAGAAATTGTCAATGTATATTATGCTATGTAACATCTTATGAATTGTATTCTATTTCTTATACTGCTGATGTATTTATTTTGTATAGTTTTCAATAAAATTATGCAGTGAGCTCCATCCAAACTAGTAAAGTCCTTGAAGGGTTAGGTACAGGGAATTTCTGTTAGTGTTTATCTGTCTTCTGTGATTAGTTATTTAACGTCGATGTCGAAAGTACGTAGTGGTCCCATTAATGTGACTGGACTGCTTTTTACTTCAAAATATCGAAATAATTTTTATAAAATTTAAGAAAATTTTAGAATTACTTATTTACAAATTATGCCTCACCAATTCTTCCGTTACATTTTTCATGTAATTGAATAGATTAGAGTAAGATTTCTGTTCTTTCTTCGTCTTGAGAATTTCAAAAAATGTTTCACCTTGGCTCCGCTTTTGGCACTGGCCATTACTAGACATCTAAGAAATTTGTATCTAAAATCTAAAAAGAGAGAAAGACTAATATAGCTTTTAATGTTTTTTGTTGGCAACAAATTTTGTAGCTATCGAAAATGTGTTTTATTTTAAAACTGTAAGCCGTTCTGAAAATACTAAATGACATAACTGATTCCATTTGTGATTTATAACTTCTTTATGACTAGTGATTGATAAATTTAAGTTGGATTCCAAATGAATACGAACACTCAAGCTCGAAGGGGGAATCGAATTCACGAACTTTTAAACCGAAGACCAGAGCTCGAACCTATGGGTTGCTAATTAGGCAAAATGTGTTTAAAGAGTGGCAATCAATAGCGTATCAATACCTAGACCCACCAGAGTTCTAGGGGGTGTTGATTGTATTCGTATTCAAAGTGGAATTGCCCTCTCGAAAAAAGAAATTTTTCTTATAGCTGAGAGGTAACAGTTGGATATCTGATCGAACCGAACACTGTTATGTTATACATGTTAAAAGCTTTTATTATATTGTTAAAAGCTTTTATTATATTGTTAAAAACGTGATACTAGAGTAAGGAATGTTGTTATCAATATTCCTTACTCTAATATCACGTTGAGAGGAAGGTGTAACTCAGGTGTCGGCCTCATCACTTGACCTTCAGTAAAATATTATGATGCGGTTGACTGAGTTTTTAATTGCTTCTTCGGTGGAAAAAATTTAGACAATTATAATGTTTCTAGCTATCTAACATAAAAAGTGGAAATAAGAAAATAACAACCGTTACAACATTAAACGGTTGTTTTTTTCTTACTGTTGAACACAAATTTAATCGGTTGTTGTTTAGAAAATAACTATCGTTTTATTGCAAAACGTTACAAAACGCGTAGGGAAACAAAGTTGATTTATTTTTTAACTGGAATTTTTAAAAAATTATTTCCACTTACTTTTTTACAATGCTTTAAATGCAATTTTCAAAATTGGCATAATTATTTTATTATAAAGTGCATAAATAAAAAAAATAATAAAAATTCTCGATTTCTTATTTTATATAGCAACTATATCTGATTCAGCTAGCATTTTCCATATTTATTTGATAAAAATTTAAAAGTTTATATTTTGTGAGATAACATGTGTTTTGAATGCACAAGCAACTCATATTACTAACACAACTCATACTTAAAAGTTTTTAATGAATGATCATTATTTTTTTATAAGTTGATTATTTACAGATTCTATTCATGTAGTTTTAATTTCTCACTTGCCTTTTCAGCTTTCGACCTAGTCACTAGATCTTGGTTTAAAAGTACGACAGTAGGACTTAAACTCATCAACGCATTTTTAAGCAGTCAATTCCTAATTTCTTGCATGACCATAAAATCCTTATGAATAAGTACTTTACAACTCTAAAAAATACATTTTAATCTTTAATTTAATTGGACTTGAAAAAAAATTTAAATATTTAATTTTATGATCATAGATTTTGAAAACCAGCTCAATTAAGTCAGATTTAAGTAGCCTAATATATGAACGTTAAATAATATTAATTCATGAATTTCAATGTAGGAGAAATTAAAATATCGTAACAATATTTTAGTTTCGAATCGTCAGCTATAAAATGCATCGGTCTACTAAATAAAATATTGATTAAAAATTTTTCTTGAAAAATCCCAATCGATAAATGATTTCTTATTCATCAAATAGTTTTAATTTATAAGATAGATTAGTGTAAATAAGTGTAAGATTAGTTTTGTTTGTGTTTAAAGTTATTTTCAGACAAGGAGTAATTTAAACAAGATTTTCAGTTTCGAGAGGATTCCAAATGACAATCAGCCTTCACGCATGAGTTGGGAATCGAGCCCATGAACTGAAAACCAGGCTCTCGGTATAGAAAAAGAGAAGGTTGGTGTGGGAAGGAAGTCCTTCAAATCTGTTTCGTTTGTTTGTCGCTCAATGATCCTTTTCTACACACGAGAAGTAATTAGACTGGAACAAATAATTTAAAGTGGATTTCCGACCACTACAAACATCCAAACTGAAGGTGAGAGACGAACTCACGAACTGTTGAATCGCAGACAGAGATCTGTCAGCTTGGCTTTAAGACTACTCAAAAGAGAACTCTGAATATTTTTAGGTGGTTGCTCAGTTTACATCCATTCCAAATTTACTTGCTTTAAAGACGTTTTTTTGTAAATAAAGGCCTATTTGATTGGGACGTATATTCTATTAGGATTTCGAGCATCAACAAATATCTATACTAAAAGGGGGAATCCACGGGTTGTTGAATTGAAAATTGTTTAGATAAAGAATGGAGAACCTGACTTTTTCATTTATGTCAAGTTTTATATAAATTCATGGGGAAAATAAAAGCAATTTGAAAAATCGACTATGCAAACAATGTTAGTGAAATAAAACTTTAACTAATTTTAATTACTAGTTGTGGTAGAGCTTGTTGCGTTGCCAATTTGTTGCGTGTTTGTTTCCTTTCATTAATAAGTCCTATTGCCTTTAATATTTTATTTTAACAATAACAATTAACAAATAACAATTTTCATAATTATATTCCATAAAAATGAGTTCCACACCGTGATACACTGGTGCCAATACGGTCTTCATTCGACCGCATCCAAATAGCAACTGGCTAGATTCCCCATCGGATAGGGAAGATGCGCTTCTCATTCCCCTTTAGGGATTTACTGTGGCTGAGTTGCCACATCCTCCCGCCCCGACAAAGAATCAGCCAAAAATTAACCACTTCACATATTAAAATTTATATGCGTAAATATGAAAAAACTAAAATTTTACATTACAAAATAAATTGAATACTTAAGAAATATGAATTCGAAACAAAATATACACATAATAGTAACTATAATTGTATAACACTAACTATTAATCATTACAATTCACCAACAATAATAAAGGTTCTTCACCCTTTTCAGACAAAATGTTTTAACTTACTCTTGGACTTCTAAATTATACAAAAGCTGTACGGGACGTTTTATGACCCCTGATGGAGTCTTTAAAGTCACCGCTCTTACTTTGTTGTCCCTGCCTCTATGGACTTCCAGTACCTTGGCCAGCTTCCACATCTGTCTCGGAACCTTATCTTCACCTACTAAAACTACATCATTTACATTAAATACACATTTTACATTGACAGGTTTGGGGAAATTCGCACCCCTTAATAGAAGAAGATATTCACCTTTCCATCTTTTCCAAAAATTATTTAAGATTTTTTCTCTATAAAGAAATCTTTTAATTAAATCCTTTTTACCGGTAAATAATTTGCAATTTTGATTATCTGACCAATTTGGTAAGGTAGTTAATCTTCTTCCAATTAAGAAGTTTGCGGGTGTGAGAGGGAATGGTTCATTAGGTTCATTATAAATATAAGTTAAAGGACGAGAGTTAATTATAGCTTCAATTTCTGCCAAAATAGTTTGTAACTCTTCAAAAGAAACTAATGCCCTTCCCAAAATTTTCCTTAATGCAACTTTTGTTATTCGAACCATTCTCTCCCAATAACCACCCCACCATGCAGCACGTTCAACAATGTATTGCCATTTAATTCCTTTCTTTCCAAAGTAATTTTGAATATCAGATTCAGTTATGTTTGCATAGAGTTTTTTAAGTTCAGTCTCAGCACTTTTAAATGTCATTGCATTGTCAGAATTAACAATGCGGCAAATACCTCTTCTGGAGATGAAACGTCTAAATGCTAGAAGAAAATGTTCGGTACTTAATCCGGAGACAACTTCGAGGTGAACGGCACGAGTTACAGCGCATGTAAATAAGGCGATATAAACCTTGTCTTGGTCCTTTGAGTATAAGGGGCCGGCAAAATCAATACCCACCACTTCAAAAGGATCAGTTTCACTGGTTCTGTCTGCAGGTAGTGGTGCTACAATTTGATTTCCATGCTTGATTTGAAATCGTCTACACTTAAAACACTTGTTTAGACAATTTTTCACAGCTTGTCTACCACGGATGATCCAAAATCGTTCTCTCAACTGGGTAAGAGTATCGGAGACACCTGAATGGTACAAGTTTTTATGCTCCATATCTATTAAAAGATTTGTGAATCTTGATTTATAGGGGATGATAATTGGATGTTTGGATTGATGATTGAATTCGGAGTTCTGGAGTCTTCCTTTTAAAACGATTAAATCATTGGAGTCCAAAACTGGGTTTAGTGTAAAAAGTTTCGAACTAGAGGGAATTGGAAGGTTGTTTTTAAGACAAATGTATTCTTCCTCGAATTCATTTTGCTGCACAGTCCGAATCCAATATCGTTCAGCGTTAACTAGTTCACTCGTAGTGATAACGCCAGTTTCTCGTTCGTGGGTTGCTTTACAGTTTTTTATGAATCTTAGTATATAACCAGTGATTCTAAAAACCTTGTTTAATTCACTGAAGTCCTCCAAATTCAGTAAAGGCTGTAAAGTTTCAATATTAGTTTGAAAAGACACTGCTACACTTCTTCTTTCTTCTTCTATACAATGCAAAGTATCCAGTTTGGCGCTTGTCTCAGAGCATGGGAAGTCACCTTTCAGAAGCCATGAAGGTCCATGGAACCAGATACTATCATTCACAAGAATTTGAGCCTTAATTCCTCTCGTGAGTTTATCTGCAGGATTGGTCTTTCCCTGACAGTGATGCCAACTGCTCGGATCTGTTTTATCTTTAATTTCCATGACACGATTGCGGACGAATTGCTTCCACTCGTCGCTGTTTCCCTTGATCCAATGAAGGCAAATTTGTGAGTCTGTCCAATAGTGCATGTTACTGTTGCGTAACAGGGGAAAAGTGTCTCGCAGATAATGTCCCATGCGAGCTGAAATTAAAGTTCCTAATAGTTCCAACCGAGGGAGTGTAAGCTTCTTTAATGGAGCTAGACGTGATTTCGACAAAACAAACCTCGTTTCATACCCATCTGAAAGCTTCATTCGAAAATAACATACTGATCCATAACATTTAGGGCTGGCGTCAGAAAATATATGGACCTCTAAAGATTCCCAATTGATTTCATGAAAATATAATCTTGGAATTTCAAAGTTTCTTACAATCTCCATTTCATTTAACCAGTCCAAAAATGCTATTTCTATTTCTGGGGGAACACATTCGTCCCATTGCAGGCCTAGTTCCCAAATCCTTTGTAATTGCAACTTCATTCTTATTGTGAATGGGTTCATTAAGCCTATAGGATCAAATAACATACCACATGCCGCGAGAATAATTCGCTTCGTTACTATTTTTGGGTTTTTAAACTTTTCAAATTGATCAATATCGAAGCTAATAACATCATTTTCATTGTCCCAAATTAGACCTAAAACTTTTAATGGTACACCTTGGTCCGCTGATGCTTTTCGACAATCAATATTAGCACGCTTGAGGTATTCATCAAGAATCGAGGAATTCGTCGCCCATCGGCGAAGGTTCATACTAGCTTCACTAAGTATTAAAATCATTTCCTTAACTAATTTCAGAACGTCTTCAACATTAGAAGTTCCATTTATTAAATCATCCACGTTAAGTTCTTTAAGCATTTCACATGCTTCATCATATTTTCCTTGATACCTTTCCAAATGCAGCCTTATGGTTGCAGTAAGTAAAAAGGCGCTGCATTTGATCCCAAAAGTTACTCTCTTATACTTAAATGTTGCAATGTTTTGAGGGCTGAGATTGAGATTAGGACCCTTATCTTTTAACCATAAAAAATTTAAAAACTCGCTATCTTGTTCAGCAATTCCTACTTCTAAATACGCGCGTTGAATATCTGCGCAAAATGCCACTTTGTGTAATCTGAACCTCAAAATTATTTTTAATAAATCGGGATTCAAATTTGGCCCGCTTTCTAAGCAATCATTTAACGACAACTCGCCTTTTCCTTTAGATGAAGCGTCAAATACTATCCTAACTTTAGAACTATATTTTTTCTCGCGCACGACTGCGTGATGTGGGAGGAAATAACCAGTTTTCATATTTTGATATGAATTCGAGTCAACTATTTCAATAATGCCATCCCTTAAATGTTCGTTAATTATTGTATCGTACCTAGCATATAAATCCTCATTTTTGATTAATGAACAAGTTAAACTGGATAAACGACGTTTTGCGAGTTCATAATTATTACTTAATTCCTTATTATTAACCTTCCATAACAATTTTGTTTCATATCTTTTATCTACATATGTGGTATTTTTCTTAAAGGTTTCCAAAATATCCTTGTCTGAGAGAGACATTTCCTTATCCCCATTAATTCCAATGGTTTCCAATAGCCATAAATTTTTTATCCTATCACAATCTAACCCTTCATTCTCTACAATTAAATGATTGACAGACACCCCTTGGCTATTAGAATCTCCTTCCCTACCTTGAATTAAGTGTCCAAATATACTCTCTTGAGCAATTAATCTCTTAGTGAGTCTTACAATATTATCGCCTAATATTTCTGAGATATAATCTGAACCGATTAAAATGTGAATTTTTTCAGTAATACTAATATCAGCTAATTCAATACCCTTTTCAAAAGCAAGGTTCCTCACGAATTTTGACGGAATTCTTATTTTTGCCAAAGTAATCGAATCAATCACTATTGTTTGTATTTTTACACATTGGTTAGGATATTTAATATTATGTAAAGTTAATTCTACCAAATTATACATTCGCTTTTCAGCAGTTTTAGATCCAAATGTATGAATTATTAAAGGTTCCTTCTTAATAACCTTCAAATTTAACGCGTCGGCTACTTCTTTTAAAATAAATGATTTATTTGCTCCACCGTCTACCATGCAGCGTAACTGCAAGCTGCTTTCTTTCGATTTCACTAAAGCCGAAAAAGTCTGTAGCAAAACAGAGTTATGCGAAGTTCTGTTTACATTAAGTTCCCTGGCGGAAAATGAAACCATTGACGAGACCGCTTCTTGTTTCGAATCGCCTTCCCGGACTGAAACCGAAACATCCTCAGCAAAACATTCACCCCTCTCTCCGCATAGCAGAGAGTTGTGACCTTGAGAACCGCACATTTTACATTTTAGATAATTACGGTCGCAAAATTTTCTTATATGATTTTGAAAACAAATAAAACAAAGACCCTTTGACATTAAAGCTTTCCTTTTATCATTAACACTTAGTGAGCAATCATGATTCATGTGATTTTGTGTACAAAAAATACATTTTTTGTTATTTTCTATTCTATAAAAGTTGCGCTTACACGTAGCGCTCGGTTCGTATTTCCGCGGTCCGCAGGGATATTTATTACCCACTTGAGTACTCAAGACCGCCCCGCTGTTAAATTTATTGCTCGCGTCGCTTCTCTTTGAGTTCAAGAAATGAGGCTTATTTGGGTAACTTTGATCTGTTACTTTGTTTCGAAAGGGATATTCCTTAGGGTTAAAATTTCTCGGATTAGCTAATATTAATGACGCTTCTCTACATTCAACTTCTTTTCTTATAAATTCTACTAATTTTACGATATCAAACAATTCATCTGTTTTACGCTGACGATTATAATTTAAATTTAATTCTTCGGGCAATTTTTGCAGAATTACAGGACACAATAAATTACTGAATGTGTCAGTGGCTATTCCCAAGGATTGCAAGGACCTTATTTGTACTTCAATGGAGTCATACATTTTTCGTAAGCCAATAATATTAGAGCAAGACTTGACTGGTTCTATTACTAAAAGTTTGTGCATATGTGCTGACATAATTATATCTGTTCGACCGAATCTATCCTTTATTAATTGTATTGACGCATCGTAATTTTGGTCTGTGAGGGAAAATCCTTTAACTGCACTTAGCGCAACTCCTCCAAGATAAGATTTTAAATAAGTAAATTTTTCAGTTTTTGTGAGAGAAGGATTATTGTGTATCGCGACTTCATAGGAATTCCAAAAATCTAAAAATTGACTACAATCTCCATAAAATGTTTGTATGTTCAATTTTGGAAGTTTTACATTTTTTGTTTCAGTTCTAAAGGGATAATTATACGTTTGCGCGAATTGCATTGAATCATTATTATCACCTGTAGTTTGATCGCTTGTTCTGCTTGCATTTATTTCGCTTGGCGGTTTATAGCGTATAGTTTCTAACTGCCTTTCGATTTTCGATTTCGCTGCTATACCTTTATCCTTATATTCTTCGCTCGTAATAATCTCATTCGAAAAATCTTTCATTTCAATTTTTAATTGTATTTCCTCATCGGCCCTAGTTAAATCATTCAATTTTCCTACGAGTTGAGATTTTAAACTGCAAAGCTCCTCAAGTTTTGTTTCATTAGAATATTCATTTGAAATTTCCTTAACCAATGTAGTTTCGATTTTATTTAAATGCTTCGTAAGTGAAGCTCTTAAAATTTTACGTTTTTCTTTTAACCGTTCTAAATCCATTATCTTAAAATATTAAATTCTAATAAGGGAAAAATGGGCCTACCTCAAATCTCAGCTCTCTAGTGCCGTGAACGCTCCTTCAAAATAATTCAAACCATCACGTCCAAGGTCACCAAGAATGTTGCGTTGCCAATTTGTTGCGTGTTTGTTTCCTTTCATTAATAAGTCCTATTGCCTTTAATGTTTTATTTTAACAATAACAATTAACAAATAACAATTTTCATAATTATATTCCATAAAATGAGTTCCACACCGTGATACACTGGTGCCAATACGGTCTTCATTCGACCGCATCCAAATAGCAACTGGCTAGATTCCCCATCGGATAGGGAAGATGCGCTTCTCATTCCCCTTTAGGGATTTACTGTGGCTGAGTTGCCACAGAGCTTTTGTGGAACACGGTTTACGGTGAAAAATGTGTAACTTAACTTTCAAAGAAAATTATTTACTTCGATTTATTAAAAAAATTTGTGTTTTCAACAAAAATGAAATTTCACACATAAATCAGCCAAAAGCGAATTGAATACGGTATGCAATACTAGGGATTTTTTTTCTCTTCAGTTATGAAGTAATTAAATATTTAAGTTGAGATTCTTTTCCTCTATACATTCCGATGCATTTTTTAGTAAGAAATACGTTGCAAAAATTGCTTTGCGGAAATAGAAAGAAAACTTTTTTTTAAAAAAATTATTTTGAAATAAAAGCAGGAAAGTAGGATTCATTTCCATCTCCTTAATTTCGTTCAGACAAAATTTCATTTTTTACTTTTTTTTCTCATTTATATATTTTCTTCTGTTGCCAGCTGTTTCGCGAGAGTGGTTATTTTAATACTAGATATCTTATGGCAAACTTCATAGTTTTGTTCGAAAAATTACAAAATCCGGTGACATAATTATAGTATCCCTTGCACTCACTGATCTGTTAAATAAAATCAATATCCATTGACGACTGTTTCCTTTAAAATATTCTACATGACATACCCATCTCTATAAATGTCCATTGGATATTTATAGAGATGGGTATGATCTATAAATGTCCATTGGATATATCCATTGACGCGATCATAATAAAATTTTTCACAAGTTTTACTCATCCAACAATTGAAAGAATAATCGCAGATGCCATTATCTCCCACAAAATAAGCCCGGTCTGAAAGAATATAGAAAGCCCAAAACGCAAAATGGGGAGTCATTCTGAGTGTTTAAAAGATGAGTGGAAAGACTAGAATATTGGAAAGTTATGTATTAAAATATTGTTCAATTATAAAAACTTTTATTATATTTTTATACTTATTTATTCAAAATTTAAAACTTACTAACATATCTCACAATTATGTATATTCTTACATGCATAAATGCCGTGTTTAATTATATTGCTTTGCCGACTGATTGGCTGAGTGGTTAGCGTTCCTGACAACTGAGCTGTTGGTCCCGGGTTCAAATCCCGGTTCGGGCATGGATGTTTCTTTCCTTCTATGTTCTCTCTGTCCTTTCTTCTGTGTTGTTGCATGAATGTGACCCGCCCTATAAACGGGTTTGTGGTGGTATGGCGTGGGTAATGCTACTCGCCTCCGTGACTTGGTTCACAGGTGCCCGCTGGGTAACGAGAAATGAGTAGCAGTTTCTGGCCTTGTTGTGGCATAGGGTTCAATCACCCTTGTGTGCCATCCATTGGAAAAAAAATTATATTGCTTTTTAAATAATTGTATCATTTACAAATATATGTATTTGCTCATGTCCCAAATTGATGCGTGTTTTTAGAGAGAGATATTTAAGAAACGTCCGTAAACCTAACATTAAAAAGAATCCAGAAGCGCACGCCTTTGTTTCTGAGGCAGAGCTTACAAGTGGTGTTATATTGGTTAAAAAAAGTATATAATGGCATAAGCAAGCTTTGCAGAGTTCAAACCAGCGTTAAGGATAATTTAAATTAGACACTATAATCGAAATTTTAAAATAAACTTGACTTATATTATAGGTTGAGAGATTAAGGATCAGATTTACTGTAGGTCACCCTTGGCGCGTTTCTTTTTGACGCCACATTTGGTGAACACTTTTACTGGAAACCTGGCAAACTAGTATTTTGGCAACCTTATTTGTCATTAATTTTTCATGAATATTTACCGATTTAAATTTATTAATATAAAATTTAATCAAAAAATTTTATGGATAATTTAACATATCAACTTTATTATATTTTACCACTGATGTTTGAAATCTATAAATCTGCGTTTTTTTGTTAATTTTGTAAAATTAGTTGAGCATATTGTTAGATACCAAACAAAGAAATACTTGTCACTATTTCAGCCACTTTTCCTCTCGCCGTTTTTTTCCAAATCGGAATTTTTCCATTCGGTCAGCCTTGGCGACTTTTTGAAAATTTCGCCAAGGGTGACCGTACGGTAAATTTTTACCGAGATTAACATGCTATGATATTAATTCTATACCCGTTCCATACATTTAGTCTCCATTTTATCCTAGTCTGATTTGTTTGTTTCTCAACAGTTATTTTTTTCTCCATTAGCACTTAACACTATGGCTCCATTGAACAGAGACCTATTATTTAATGTATATTCCATGCCACAATAAACATTCAAGCAGTAAGTGAAATTCGAACCCACGAATGGTTTAACAGAAAGCCAGAGCACTAACCATTACACTGCCTTTTCGAACAATATATTCAGTGGACAAATAAAAAGAATAATTTAAAAAAATGAGTGCAATAACATCTAAATTTATAAATGTAGGATAGCTTCAAAATTATTTATGTTTTTAGCCTTTAAAATACTGTTCAATTTATATAACATTTATAGAATAAAAGCTAATATAACAATAAATACTTTGTAAATGAATTTAAAATTTATAAATAATTTACAAATGAGTTTAAATAGCTAATTAAAGTATGTGCAAATATAATGTAAAGAAAAATAAGTCAAAAAATAAAAATCATACAAAAAACTAAAATCCGAAAAAGTTTAAATCACATTGCAGAAATGAAATTTTTTGGATTTTCTTCAAAATTATATTTTAGTAAATTTAGTAAACAAACATTTTTTTTAAAAATAAGCATTGTTAGGTTGGAGTTAAGCTTAGTAACATTTCATCCTTGGATGAGAAAATGCAGCGATTGAAATTTAAAAGTATAGTAAAAATTATATAATAAAATAAATATATATTTATATTGCAAAGTGATGAAGAAAAATTATTAAAAAATATAATATATGTATTCAGCTTAAGGTCTATATTTCAACACTTGCGAAATCTATATTTTCTATGATTTGCACTTACTGATTCTTGAAGATTTCCAATGTTATTTTTTCTCAGCGAGACGATTCCTTTTTGAAAAGATATTTACTTCTACAGATTTCTTGACTAAACTAAAATTCTGACTTATTTCAATAATTTACACTTATCATGTTTTTATCAAATTCCAGTGGGAAAATTGTCATTTTGTTCAAACACAGGTGTTTTTCTTACGCAAAGTTAAGCAAATTCACTTACGGACGTCACGTTCAAAATGTAATCAACAACCAATTTCAAAAGTTTACGACATAGAATTCTATCAATTTATCATTTCGAACAAAGCGACTCTTTAAAGATTCTACATCTTTGGAATAGTTGACGCCAGTTGGCGGGAAACTTTCAACTACTTCTCTAGCTCGTGAACCACTGACAGTTGACTGTAATAAGTATTGGAATTTATTTTCTGGACCTATATCTACATCGCTGTGAACATGCTCTAATTGAGTCCAAAGCTGCAGCCAGTCCTTAAGGTCTCCAGAAAATTGTCGTAATTCTAATT
This sequence comes from Latrodectus hesperus, assembly GCA_037975125.1. Classification (NCBI taxonomy): domain Eukaryota; kingdom Metazoa; phylum Arthropoda; class Arachnida; order Araneae; family Theridiidae; genus Latrodectus; species Latrodectus hesperus. The sequence continues at coordinate 84,735,097 of CM075850.1, forward strand.
TAGGTAAATAAAACTTTTTTACGTTACTAGATATCTCATGAGTTTCATCTTGAACATTCAACGCTGTTCGAGCATTTAATTCAGCTATTTCCAGCTCATGTTGCCTTTGGCGTTCTCTTTCATCGTCTTGGCGCTTTTTTTCTTCAGTAAGCCTTTTTTCTTCTTGTGTTTTCTCTTAACGAAGCTTTTTCTCTTTCTGGAGTTTATCCGTTTCTTTTTTGCTGCCTTTCAGCAACAGTTGCCGCCAAAACAGATGCGACGAAATCCGGATCTGATTTAAATTCTTCACAGTTTATAATTTCTTCTTTCAGTGTAATAATAGTAAGTTTTTCAGGTAAGGACCCGACAATTTCTTCACACAAAAACACTGTATCTTCTTTTTTTGAAGCCTTTAAGTTACTTGGAAAATCTTCACATCACTTTTACTCATCTTCGAAATTGGCAGTTTAGTCCTGTCACGGACGCCAAAATGCTTTTCTTACGGAAAGTTATACACGGACGCTACATTCAAAATGAACCACTGGTTCTCCAAATTGAATAAAAGAAGTAGAAAACTTCAAACTTAACAAGGTTTTAAATATTTCAAAATATCCAGTTACTTTTCTTATATAAGAACTAAAAACTAACATATTTCTAAATTTAATTTTTATTATTACATTACATGTATTCAGACTTGTATGCTTGATTCTTGAGATCCACTTGTAAGTTTTCTTCGATAATAGACAAATAGCACAATGACAGATGTACAACCACAGAAGATAACGAAGAAAACACCCAGGGCCACGGTGGGATTCGAACCCACACTCTTACGCTCTCAAGCGATTAGCGGAGTGATGGTTTGACCACTCAGCCACGGAGCGCCCTTCTAAATTTAAAGAACAACCGAAAAACAAACAATTTAAAAAACATTGTTGCCACAAACAGAAATGATCTAAAATTAATAATCACGCGAAAGTTGAAGTTATTAAAAAGTTGAAGTGAAAGTTAGTTATTTTCTTAATTAATGATAATAATTTAGCAATCCTAAACATACTCCCACCTTGCAAAGTGAACTTTTGAACTTTGCAAAAATAATTTTAAACTAAAGCTCACTTAAAGTCACAAATAAAAGAAAGTTCAAGTTCATGAGGAAGTGCCAGCTTCTTTAGCAGTCTTCAGCACATTAACATCTGTCTTTGCAGATACTTCTAATGGGTAGAGCCTTTGGAATGGACGGATACTTTCACCCTTGTCAGGTCGCAATCTTGCCACTCTAGGAATACCATCTCTTCCCGGAAAGACTTCCAAAATAATACCGAGTGGCCAATCAATGCGTCGTTTATTGTCCTGCCCAATTAAAATAACATCACCACCATTTAAAACATCCTTTTTCCTAATGCCTTTGTGAACCAAAAGAGCAAGATATTCATTTCTAAAACGTTGTCGTAGATTTTCACGCAAATTTTGTAAGTACTTGACACGTTTCTTCAAGGAGGATCGGTTGACACTGTCAAGATCTGGAGCTTCACTGTTGTCTCCGCCATGAATAAGCAAATCAGGTATCAGTGGTACCAATCCATTTGGGTCATTTTGCAGGTAAGTAAGTGGTCTAGAGTTTATTACTGACTCACAATCTCACAGTTATCGTGTACACCTCTTCATAATTGACAACAGATTTTCCTAATACTCGACGCGAAAGTTCTTTGAACATTTTCACCATTCGCTCCCACCATCCACCCCACCATGCTTCTGTGGGTGGAATAAACTTCCATGTGATTTTCTGAGCAGTTGAGTATGTGGCTTTTTTCTCCCAGTCTAAAGCTTTCAGTGCTTTGTTGGTTCCCACAAAATTTGTGCCATTATCTGAATAAATAGTGGAGCCCTTCCTTTTCTAACAACGAACTTTCTCAAAGCTTCAATGAAAGCATCTGTGGTAAGTGACTCGACCAATTCGAAATAGACTGCTCGGTACACGGAGCACGTGAACAAAACAATCCAAGCTTTGCCTTTGGTTTTTAGATGAAGAGGGCCAGCATAATCCTCACTAGATGTATCAAACACTTTTGTCGGTGTAATCCTATCTCTGGGCAACGGAGAGAAAGGAAGTTCAACTGGCTTAGATGTATAACGTTTGCATGTCACACAGCTATGTAGGATTTGCTTTACTAGCTTCTTGATTTTAATAATCCAAAACTTCTCCCGTAGTCTGGCGATAAGAATCGAAGCATTGGCATGCAGTGCTTTTTCATGCTCTTCGCGTATCACTTTCTCCATGACGCTATTGGAATGTAGAAGAATTGGAAACTTGAAATTCTCCTTTTCATCACTGTAAATAAGTTTGATTCTTATTCGTAAAAGTCCTTGTTCATCTCTAAATGCTTGCATTTTAGAAAGGAACTTGTCATCTTGAAAAGCTTTTGACTGTACAGACTTGAAGAACTGGACTTCGGCTTGTTGGAATTCTTTCGAGGTCAAGCTACCTTTCAACTTATTTTCCTGTGATATGTTATGAAGAAAACGTAAAATCCACGCTAAACCTCTGATGTTTCTACTGTGAGAGGAAAAACGATCGCTGCAGACTTCTGCAACGTCAATATTCATCATGGAAGATACGACTGTTTTCTTTTCTCTCTAATAACTTCGTATTTATTGATACTACTTCTATGTCAGGAGCTGGCCACTCACGAGGTGAAAGATATAGCCAACTCGGTCTCTCCCACCATCTTGAACCGATAAGCTGCTGGGATGAACAGCCTCTACTTGGCCGATCTGCGGGATTCAAGGATCCAGGAACATGTCTCCATGCTTGGATTGGTGTCAGTTGTCTTATTTCTAGAACACGGTTCTGTACGAATGCACCCCAGGTGTCTTTTCTTTTCAGTCAAGCTAACACTGTTGTAGAGTCTGTCCAGAAATAAACATTGTCAGTCTTAAACTCTTTTAGGACCTCATTGTAAAGACGAGCAAATATAGTAGCACCCAGTAGTTCTAACCTAGCGATTGTTGTCTCCTTTTTACCACATGGAGAAACTCTAGTTTTACACTGTACCAGCTGCACATGAGTATCCGTTTCATTACTAATTCGCAAAAAAACTACTGCATAGTAGGCTAGTTTGCTCGCATCACAAAATAAATGTAGTGAAATGTTCTCGGACCCAATTTCGTAGTGCAACCACCTTGGCACCTTCAAATTCTTGAAATATTCGAGCTCATTTAACCACTTAAGAAAGTCTTGGCGTGTTTTGCTGTCCACTTCCTCGTCCCAACCAATTTTAGTTTTCCACAATTCTTGTAACCATAGTTTAGGACATAGCATGACTGGACTAGTAATTCCTACAGGATCAAAGACTTTGTGTGAAGCGGCTAAAATATTTCTCTTTGTGATAACCTCGTCCTTTATTTCTTTTACATCAGGAATACTAATAGTATCATGTTGTCTGTCCCAATTCATTCCCAGAATGTTTGTTGGACTGCCTATGGATTCAGAAGGGTTTGTGAACTCCCACCCTCTTAAATTAAATTTCCTTTCAGCCATAATTTCTGTAGCAACTTTAATAAACAGTTTCAAATCTGTCTCAGTTTTGACACTAACTACGCAGTTATCCACATAGAAGCTACTTATCAGTTGTCGGATAATCTGTTCAGGATATTTATCACTTCCCTGGGTAGCTTCATCTAGTTTCTTTTCCAAAAGGTATATAATAGTTGACGCAAGCAAGAATGGACTGCAGGAAACTCCAAATACAATTCTACAATAGCGATAGTACTTGAGTTTTTCATCTTCGTTGTACCACAGAAATCGCAAGAAATCTCTATCCTTTTTATTGAGACTGATTTGCAAAAACGTTTATGGATATCAGCTGTAATACCAAATTTATACAAGCGAAATCTCAATAATACAGAAGGAATTAATTCTATCAAGTTTAATCCTTTTTCAACGCAATTAAGACTTGCGGTACTATTTTGTTTAGAAGATGCATTGAACACAGGACTTATTCTCGTGGTACTGTTTTCTTACACAACGTGATGATAGGGCAAATAGTGACACGGTGATTCAATTTCTTCCTTGGGAATCTCTTCGATTAACCTTCTCGTTCCCAATCTTCGAACACTTTGCCATAACCTTCATACAGCTGCTCATTTCTTAGCTTACGGGCTGTCACTTCCAATACTCTAAGTGCCAAATTAAAATTGTCTGGTAAAAGCAAGTGTGTCGAGCCAAGGTAAATACACAAGGAAACGTTGATCTTCATCAACCCTGACAGTTCTTAAAAAGTGTTCTATTGTAGCCTCCTGAAGCTCTTCTTTCGTCTTCTCTGCTCCGACGGATTTCTTATTACTATGGAATACAGTTTCCACATACCAGAAATGTCCATTTCTTTTACAAAGAGGGAAATAACCATCATAGAGTTACTTGAAGATGTATTGCTTTTCGGCATTTTTCCCGTCGAAGTCCATCCAAGAAAAGTTTCAATAGCAACCAACCCACTTGACAAGACCTTTCACTGACCGGTCAAAAGCTCTCCAAAGAGATCAGCTCCTATAAGTACTTGTACGGGTTGTGGCTTTTCTCCGACACCACTTAAAGTTATATCCAGTTCTTGAAGTTCTTCTAACCATGGCCCTAGATTCACAGGGGAGACATCATTGCAAATTGTTTCTTGATCCAATGCTTCAAATTTGTACACGAAATAGCTCATGATATTTCTCAACCTTATTCTGTAACGTGTATGAGAAAATTCTCTCGTTTTAACTCCTCCAAAGAGTGAGTGTATCAGTGTCTCTTTCCTCACAGGTGTGTATCCAATTTCTTCAGCAGGACCTTTTACAATATAAGAATTTTGTGAGCCGGTATCAAGAACTATTCTCACGACGGATTCCTTTTTATCTGACATTAGCTTGCATTTGAGAGTCTGTAGGAACACATTAGGCTTAGGTTTGACATGTTTACTTCGTTGACAATTTCCTTTTCTTCTGCCTTCTTGCCGTCAATTTTCCTAGATTCATTTCTTTCACAAATTAGAGGTACATGTTTCTTCCCACAGATACAACATCTCAGAGATGCTCGGCATTTTCGAACGGGGTGACCTGGAGTTATGGAGGCGAAACAACAATTCTTCTCCCCGAGAACCTTTTGTTTTGCATCTAAACTCATTTTCTGTGCGACAAAACAGTCTGCGCTGAAATGTGATTTTTCGCAGAAGACACACAACCTTTTTTCATCACGAGTATGTGGATGTGTGAAAAGACCAGAAGCTGTCGCCACTTTATTCTGCTTTTCCCTCGGTTCAAATTTCTTACTATTGAAACAATTGTTATTCTTTTTTTTGTTCAAACCGAAACCTTGCATCGCCAAACAAATCCTTTCCTCGGATTCTACTTCAGATTTCAAGAACTTGAGTAAGCTATTGAGCCTTTCTTGTGGTTCACCATTATGGTTGAAATCAGCTTCTTTGTCTTTGCCATGCTCTTAATATATCTTCCGGTAAACATGACTCGACTAAAGGATGAAGAAGAGCAGCGCTTTTATTCGTTGTCACGCCAAGAGTCTCTAAAACACGAATTTGTGACTCCAAATTATCGTAAATTGCGCATAGATTAGTAGCAGAGCCTTGTGCAGCATTTTGGATAACAAATTTCAAAAGTTCACGAACATAGAATTCTATCAATAAATCATTTCGAACAAAGCGACTCTTTAAAGATTCTAAATCTTTGGAATAGTTGACGCCAGTTGGCGGGAAACTTTCAACTACTTCTCTAGCTCGTGAACCACTGACAGTTGACTGTAATAAGTATTGGAATTTGTTTTCAGGACCTATATCTACATCGTTGTGAACATGCTCTAATTGAGTCCAAAACTGCAGCCAGTCCTTAAGGTCTCCAGAAAATTGTCGTAATTCTAATTTAGGTAAATGAAACTTTTTTACGTTACTAGATATCTCATGAGTTTCATCTTGAACATTCAACGCTGTTCGAGCACTTAACTTAGCTATTTCCAGCTCATTTTACCTTTGGCGTTCTTTTTCATCGTCTTGGCGCTTTCTTTCTTCGTCTTGCTTTTTCTCTTCAATAAGCCTTTCTTCTTCTTGTGTTTTCTCTTCAAAAAGCTTTTTCTCTTCCTGGAGTTCATCCGTTTCTTTTTGCTGCCTTTCAGCAACAGTTGTCGCCAAAACAGATGTGACGAAATCTGGATCTGATTTAAATCCTTCATAGTTTGTAATTTCTTCTTTCAGTGTAATAATAGTAAGTTTTTCAAGTAAGGACCCGACAATTTCTTTGCACAAGAACACTAAATCTTCTTTTTTGAAGCCTTAAGTTACTTGGAAAATCTTCACATCACTTTTACTCATCTTCGAAATCGGCAGTTTAGTCCTGTCACGGACGCCAAAATGTTTTTTTTACGGAAAGTTAAACGAATTCATTTACGGTCGCCACATTCAAAATGAACCACTGGTTCTCCAAGTTGAATGGAAGAAGTAGAAAATTTCTAACTTAACAAGCTTTTTTAATATTTCAAAATATCCAGTTACTTTTCTTATATAAGAACTAAAAACTAACGTATTTCTAAACTTAAGGTTATGGCAAAAAACTGTTTTGGAGCTTTATGCTCATAGGCTTATAGCTCGCAATGAGTAAGATTGAGTTATTTGAAACCTAAACAAAAATTGATGAATTGATGAATTTGAAAATAAAATTACAATCAAAACGAAAAGATAAGCATGGCGTTTGATTGACAAATGAAGGGGAAAATTAGTCCGCTTGAAAATACAAAGACGAGAAAAAAATTAGAATCGATTAATTTGTTTCAAAAATGAAATTGTTGCGTCAATTTTCTCTTTAGGACTCGTTGACAAATCTAAAATCCAAGAGAAAGAAAGAGCTCCACTACCAAGTTTTTCTCTTAAGGAATTTCTTGCTTGATCATATCGAGGACACGATAGCATTATGTGATCCATGGTTTCCCTTTCTCCACAAGAGCATTTATCCGTTGAAGAAAGTCTGAATTTATGTAATTTAGCATTTGTCGGAAAAGATCTAGTTCTAACTTTAGCTAGCCACACTTCTTCAAAGCGAGAATTAATATAATTGTGGTGAATTTTCTTGATAGAAGACATGTGCAAAAAGCTAGAGACATATTTACTACTTTTCCATTCGTTATTATAATTGATAAAAATGTTTCTTATATTATGGATAAGGTCTTCAGGTGAAATAGAGTGCACAATATAACTTTTATTAATGGCCGATTTTGCAAGAGCATATATTTTTTCGTCCCCAGCAATTCCGGAATGACCTGGAATCTAAACTAATTTAATAGATTCGCAAATCATAGTTGCATTTCCTAAAGCTGATCCGATGTGTTGAATGATGGTTGGGGAACAGGTTGAGAGAGTTTTCAAACTGCCTAGACAGGATAAGGAGTCTGATAATATGATATAGTTGGAAGGAGAGATACAGAATTTAGTCACCGCCAGATATAAAGCCAAAGTCTCTGCTGTAAAGATGGAATTAGAGTTATTGATTTTCCCGGAAACAAAGGAGTTGTTTCTGCTGTTATAAACAGCGATTCTTAGTTTATTTTTTATTTTAGATGCATCAGTAAATAATAATATGTGATTGGACCATTTAAAAGTACTATGCAGTTCAAAGAGGTCATTGATAGTATTTGTAGGAAGATTTTTAGTATGAAAAGTATATTTTCTAAGAAATATTTTTAAATTAATATTAACAGATGTAGGTTTTGCAGGAACTCTTAAAATATGTGATTCTTAAATTCCATTTTTCTCAAGCTATTTTATCACTCGCAAAGATAGAGGAAGAGCGCCAGAGATATGGCTGTATTGCATTGATTCCCACAAACTACCACATGGAGATCTAGTAGGAAGTGCAAGATTTCTAATGTACATCCTTGTAGAGAAAAAATTATGTCTTACAGTAAGAGGTAAGGCCCCTGCTTCTTTCAGAAGAAGTGGAATTGGTGTCCAGAGAGTAAGACCTGTAGCAATTCTAAGAACTGAGTGATATATCGGATCCAAGATTTTTCGGTCTGATAAGCTCGCAGACGTAAATACATGACATCCATAATCAAGGCTACTTGTAATGAAGGACTGAACAATTTGAAGTAAGTGATTAGTTTTTGCTCCCCATCTATTACCTGCAATAGCTTTTAAAACATTAAGTTTCTTCTGGATAGATTTTTTTTCATTTGAAAATTATACTTGAAGGTTAAGTTATTAGTAAAATAGAGGCCCAGAATTTTTATGTGCTTAGACCAAGAAATAGGTAGTTGATTGATAGTTAGTTCAAAATTTACAGGAGATTTTTTGGAAGAGAAATCAATGACTGAAAATTTTGAGGAATCAATTTTCAGTTTCCATTCGTCACACCATTGTTCAAGTTTTATGATTGCAGTCTGCATTTTTTGCTGTAGAATTTCTTGTGATGTATGAGCATCAAAAGGAATATGTCATCAGCATAAATAAAACACTTAATGTCAGGAGAGAGAACTTCGTAAATATCTGACATATAAATCATAAAAAGAAAGGGAGAAAGAGAACACTGCCTTGAGGAACACTTCTATTAGAGAAAGTGGGTTGAGATAAAGTTCCACGCCATTTTACTTTAAAACTTCTATCCGATAAAGAATCTAATATCCAAAGAGCAGCATTTCCTCTGATATCAAATTGGAGGAGCTTGTAAATAAGACCGTCTGGCCACACTGAATCGTAAGCATAAGATATGTCTACAGTTGCGCATATGATATATTTTCTCTGTGAGCGTAAAGCAATAATATGATGATGAAGCATAGAAAGAACACTATCGCAACCTCTATAAAGCATAAATCCATGATGATTTTGATGAACATATTTGGAAAGGGAGATATGATTTATTAGACGATTTAATATCATGCGTTCCATGACCTTACATAGAATACTTGTAAGAGATATTGGGCGATAAGAATTCACTGAAGTAGTATCTTTCCCAGGTTTTATTATAGGAATTATGATGGATTTTTTTCAAGACGGGGGAACAATACCGCTTAACCAAGAATTATTTATGAGTGACAAAAGGGATCGTAAAGTTATGTTTGATAGACGCTTCAAAATTTTAGCAGATATTAAATCAGGACCAGCTGAAGTATTTTTGCATTTAGAAATCACCAATTGGAGTTCTGAGAGCGAGAATGCAGAGTTATATTCTAAATCAAAGTTTGAACTTAAATGAAGAGGTAATACTTCAGTTTCAGTTTGACGAGAATAAAATTTGGCAAATAAGTTAGCCTGGACAACAGGGTCCTAAATAATTGAAGTTTCGCTAGAAATTAGTAGATGATGAGTTGGTGAGTCAGAAGATCTATTTTTAAGCCTTTTAAGAATAGAATAAATGTCCTTAGATATACCAGCATTTGTTATAGTTTTATCCCAACAATTTCAAAAAAGGGTTAGAAGAAGCTGAAGTTTTGCAGAAATTCGTTTGTACTGTATCCACAGAGTCTGATTAAGAGAACTTTTCGCTTTCCTCCAAAGTTTTCTTTTTTGACCCAAAAGATAACAACATTCCGATGTCCACCACGGAGGATATGACTTTAACGGAAATATTTGTTTTTTCCTGAATTTATCAAGATAGTTTTTGCATAAAATTTGGAATTGATCTACAGAAACTAGTCCGTTATTAGCAATTTGAGTGTTCATTGAATTGAAGAAGCCAGTCCATAAAATTCTATTGCGGAAAGTACCTTTCAAATAATCATTATTGTAGATTTTAACACTTATTTGAACAGGGACATGGTCACTACTATAACTATCTGAACTGACTGAGAAAGTACAAAAAGGAAAAATATAAGGCTATACATAGTTATAATCGATAAGGAATCGATTAGGTATGGTGGAGTCCAAAATGAGTAGAGTGAGAGGTATTAAAGACAAATGTTGCTATCCAGTATCCAATTGAGGAATTCTGAAGATTCGGGAGAGTTTAAATAACTACCAAGCGCCGAACTTCGTACATTAAAGTCTCCAATTATTATGAAGGGAGGATGAATATTAGATATGATGCTATGGAACAAAGAACTTCAAAATTTACCGTGTGTGACGTATACATTTACAAAAGTAAGAGATGATTTGAATATAGTAATTTTTATAGCTAATATTTCTGTATCCCTATCTTCTGAGCGGGTTATACTTAAAACTTGCACAGGTAGAGATTTATCAACAGCAAAAAGAAATCCTCCACCACAGCCATCTTGCCTATCTAATCTAATTATTGTTTTATTACAAATCTGAAATAAGTCGAATTTTTTAAGAAACGTTTCTTGAATTGCTAGGACATCGGAAGATTGAAAGTACGGAAGTTTTACATGCGGGCGCTTAGGCAGAACGCTTATTACATTCCAAGAAATTAAATTGAACATTAAATAAAAATGAAATACCTAAACAGAGTTATTAAAAATAAAAAATAATAAAAAACGCTCGTAGTAAAAGAATATTTTTTTAAAAAATTTATGAATGTTTTTTACGACTTCTTCCTGGCTCAATTCTTTCTTTAATGTTAAGTTCTGCATATTTAATATTTGGTTGATGAGATTTCATAATAGGTTGTTCGGGAGATATAATTTGCTGATTCACAGAATTTTTTGGACTTATCTTTCTTGACTGGATAGATTTTGCACGACTCTTTCTAGGAGATCTAGAAACTGATCTAGCTGGATTCAAACATGTTCGCATACATTCTTTCATGAATGAGAACATTTGTTGGACCATTTGATCTTGTCTAGCCTGTATCGCAAGTAATTTTGCTTCAAAAATAGAAGCCATTTCAGTCACTGCTTTTTTAACAATATCAGTTATTTCATTTTGATTCGGCACGAAAGGAAGATGACTTTTGGTTACACTGGAGTAACTGGTTTTTAAAGATTTATTATAACGCCTTCTCGCTTCAATAAATGGAAGGTGGTTCATGCTTTTAAATTGTAAGAATTTTTTTTCTTCAATCCTCGTAGGGCAGGATATGTCATTAGCTGCATGATTTCTCTGACTTTTAGGTGTTTCATTGGCACAGGGAGAGTCTTTATGGAATGTTCCACATTTTTTACATAGGAAGACTTCTTGTGTACATTTTTTCATAGATTGAGTGATTTTATAGCATTTTCCACATTGGCGAACGTCATCAATAAAGAGAAATTAGAATGATAGAATAGAATAAGTTAATAATTTGAGGTAGATGATGTCCAATGACGCTCACTAAAATATTTTCGTTCAGTTCTTCAGAACTCTTTTTTGTAAATATTTGTAAGCTTAACATCGTTAAGCCATTTTGCGCAATTTCTTCAGCAACAAGATACAAAGGTAAATCTACATTTATTTCTTTTATAAGAAATCTCGAAGAAATGTATTCAGGTTGAAAACTGGAGTTAACAGGAACTCCAAGAATATTGTTTATCTTGCTTATTTCAACAGCAGCATCTGGGCAATTAGTTTCGAATAGAAGCTTACCTTGACGGGTGTATTGAATTTGTATTATTTTTTTGTGATTCTTTACAAGTTGAATTATTTCTTGCTTTAAATTATAAGGTTTCTTTGGAATAGATGCAGTACCATCAGTGGGAGACAGGAAAATGAAGAACTTAGTCATACCATTTTCCGCAGCTAACTGGATTTGTTGTGGAATAGAATCTTCGAAAGTCAATAATCTTGAAGTGTTTATTTTTGAAAGTGCAAATCGCAATCCGTGTAAATCATTTCAGTCTCTGATTCAATCATTTTGAATCCATAATAATGAAAAAAATTAAAAAATAAAATTAATTAATTAATTAATTAAAAATTCAAATAGTAAAAATAAAAGAACAAAAATACCCAATCTTAGTCAATCAAACACTAAGCCAAAGTCAGACGATAATTTCAACACGAAAAAGGAGAAAAAGAGTAAAAGAAAACATTAAATAATGACAAAATAAACAGAGTTCAAAATTTACGTATTTCGCAATTTAGAAAATTCCGCCATTTTTTCACCTTCTAAATTTAAAGAACAACCGAAAAACAAACAATTTAAAAAACAATGTTGCCACTAACAGAAATGGTCTAAAATAAATAATAATCACGAGAAAGTTGAAGTTATTAAAAAGTTGAAGAGAAAATTAGTTATTTTCTTAATTAATGATAATAATTTAGCAATCCTAAACAACAGGAGTCTAATCTCGAAAATAAGTCGATTTTAGGATAATTTTATTTGATAATTCCTGGAGGAAGAGTGTAAACATGACAATTCTTGAAAATTAAGTGATTCTTATCGGCTGATTAGAACAAGATTTTTTTTATTCATCTCAAGATTTGACCTTTTCATTGGTAAAGTATCTTCAGATTTCGACTAGGATTTCACGAGAAACAGAATTTATATAATCATTTGCTAAGTCTATTTTGCATTCAATATCTCAAAAATAAAATTAGTTTCTCAAAAGTTATGATAATGCCATCGATTATAAATACTTTGAATTTTTTCAGAGTACAGAAATACAAGGGAAAGCATAATAATTTTTATAATTTAATAGTCTTATGAGAGCTGACATAACTTAGTGAAAAAGTTGATAAACTATAATGATGTAATATTTAAATATTTTATTTGCTTTGGCGGTAGGAAATGGGTGACTAATCCTTCGCCACAACAGCCGCAAATTGTTATTCATTTATCGTTACATTTTAGGCACCTGTGAACCAAGTCATGGAGGGAATAACAGGACTCACGCCCCTCCACCACAAACCCACTTCACTACATTTATAGGGTGAGCCACATTCATCCATCATATCAGAAGAAAGGACAAGGAAACACAGAGAGGGAGAGAGAGAGAGAGAGAGAGAGAGAGAGAGAGAGAGAGGGAGAGAGAGAGGGAGAGAGAGAGAGAGAGAGAGAGAGAGAGAGAGAGGGAGAGAGAGAGGGAGAGAGAGAGGGAGAGAGAGAGATAAACACCCATGCTCGAACCGAGATTCGAAACCAACGATTCGGCCCAACAGTCTAGAAGTCAGGAACGCTAAGGATCTCTTGGAATCAACCATTAGTTCGGAAAAAGATTATGCCAAAACCTATATCTTTTAATATCTATTTAATATCCCCTACTTAAATTTCTGCTGGGAGGACTTTCACAGATATTGGGTTGCATACACGTGTCGCAATGGAAGAAACCCGGAAAATTCCCAATAGATGTGCTTACAGAAGCCTGAAAACTCAACATTCATATCCTGTTGTTCAGCAATGACTGAGATCGTACCAGTGACTTTTTCTCTGAAGAGCGCTAACTTGCCACTAAAGGCCAGGGAGATTTCCTTGTTGGTTTGGGCGTCGTGCACATTATTGAAAGATAGTGAATTCGAATCCCGACTAAACTGAAGATCCGTCATGTTTACTAAACGCGACGGGGCTATGTTTTTTGTTCGTTTGTTTATTCTTTGACACTCAAAGGTCACTTTTTACTCTCATTTTTACGAAATTGAAATTTTTGTAAAAAAGAAAAACTTCGTAAACACAAAGATCTCCATTTTTTTAATCATTTTTTATTAGAGAGAAGAAATCATTGCACAAACACTCTCTAGTGTAAGTGAAAACTTCCTGCAGTTGTATTCGGGGTGAAATAAAAGAAATTTTAAGCAGTTTTAATGTCAGTCTATATATAAGGTTTCTGTTTCAAATGGAATAGCTCTTATGAAAACATAGCCATTGTTTTAGCAGTTCAATTCTCAAATATAATTTGCATAGTTATAATTACTAAGAATATTAAAAAATTTTCAGAATAATTACGGAAATATAACTGAAATATTATTTATTTGATACTCGAGTGTACCTTGGTTTTGGTTAACCCAATATTAATATGTTTCTATGAGATCTTATAAAATTGGTTCGTTCGCAATAATTTTGGTGACTAATTTTTGGCCGCATTTTAGGTCTGATTAGTTCCTGACGTTTCTATATCTTGATATTGCTTGAATGTCATTGGCATTATCAAAGGAATCCATGAAATCCACCAGCTTGTTTTATTCTTTAGGGAATTATAAAACAGGCGACATATTGGCTCATTGGCAATATTTTTGGCCATAATGTTATTTGCTAAACTAAGAATATTTCTGATCTGATCAATTCATGATTCTTCCATATTTTGGTATTATTTGAATGATCCTTGTCATTATAAAAATGACCATCAAATTCATTATTCAGATCTGTTCAAAGACGCACTGAATAGACCGGCGCTCAACACAGAGATTCGGTTCCCACTCTGGCTGTTTGCTAATAAACAGTGTTGTTGTTGTTGTTGTTACTTATGACACTTGGACAAGCCAAGCTCGCTATGCCGTTGGCAGTGCGAATTAAGTCAAACGGGTGCGTCTTTCGTTTGGAACAGAGCACCACGAAGGTGAAAGTACGTCTTTGCTCTAATTAAGGTACCTCCTAATTTTGAACCAAGGTCAGGTGACGAGGCCACACCTGAGCTGGCACCCTCCTCTCCACATCCACGCCACACCAGCGGAAGGACTTTGGACGTCACAGATTAACGTAGACACGTCCCCAACCTACGGAGTTCCAGCAACCCAGTGAAGGAGAGTACACCGTGGTCACCCTCCCAACCACTGCCTGCGGCAAATGATGCTTCACTTTGCTGAGCTTACGGGAAGCGGCATGAAGCTACTGAGCCACTGGAGCTCTATAAACAGTGTGCTTATGTTGAATGAGAAATATTTTCTGCATACTGCATGCATGTGTGTGTGTGTGTGTGTGTATCAAACAATTAACATTTCCCGAAAGCTAAATGGATTTTGTATTGCTGCAATCTATTTATTTCAGTAAATACCTGTTTTATTTGCCTACGAGATACTATTTAATTTATATATATATATATATATATATATATATATATATATATATATATATATATATATATATATATATATATATATATATATATTATTATTATTATTATTATTATTATTATTATTATTATTACAAAAGACAGAATAAATGTATTTGCGATTTCTTACAAATTTAATAAAATTAATTGAAATTTGTTATACCGAATTTGTAAAGTTTAAAATGAAATTTACTAAGTAAAATTTAAAATAAGTGCTTGTGATACAAGAGATTATTATAAAACATCAATTTATTATTCTTTCATTCAAGATACAAATTTATGTGTATAGTTAGTTTGTTGACTACGGTAATCAGCATCTAAATAAATTAGGGAAATCCTTCATTTTCAATGAGATCGACATGTTTTGCTAAGAACTCCAATACTTCATCCAAATTTTCGATCCAATCGAAATTCAACCTGAAAAAGATTGCGCATGAATTAATACTTAAGTATGGATTCTGGTATGCGTTGTGATTACTTACATTTAGCACTTCATCTTGAAAGAATAATTTATTTGTGTATATGCACAAGATACATGAAATATATTAGACATCCAACTATGAAACAAAACCACAATGTATTTTAAGTTAGTAATATTTTTAAACCCAAACATGCATTATGCTATATTCCGGTTGCTGGAGGAAGCTATAACCTTTGCCATCTAAGAATAAAATATCTAATTTAAATAAACATGATTCTGTAAAACACAAATACAATTAACTGTTTTTATTTTCAGTTTGGATAAATAGAGAACTTATTTTAAAGACATAATACCTTGTAAAGTTTGTTATATGGCTTCTTTCTTAACATTATCTCTTTACTTTCTTTACATGACAAATTTTTTTAAAATTTCCAGTGACTTCTTGTTTGGCAAAATATTTTAAAATGCATATATACAGCTATATTTACTACTGATATTTAACGTAATAAAGCTGATAAGAAAAAAATGTCGTACGAATTTCTTAGAATAATAATATTTCTTGAAAAGAGAACCATATAGTTTTAAGCGTAAAAAATCAGAATGGTATTTATTTTGTCTAATAAAGAAAACGTCTTATTTACATGTGTTGTGAATTACAACCACCAAATAGCTCTGAAAACAAAAGTTATGTTACTGATTGTTAAAAAGTAAATGGCTCTAGACATTCCATTATATTGTCTTTTTCAGTAGGCTATATTATGAACAAAATATTAAGTGATATAATCGAACATAATTATATTATACTGTGAATCAAATGGACGCCAATCTTGTGATAAATAATAGTCTATCACTTGATTAGCTTATCTCGTTTAGTAAAAATTACAATCCGTTCCTCATAACGTATGGAAAATTGCATTATCTATACGTTATGTGAGACATAATTGAGTTTTATTGAATATTTGCATTAAATGCTCTCCATTAAGGAACAGAATTTATAAAAATTATTTAAAAAAACATAACCATTGGTAAACATTCACCATTGATTCGACGAACATTTGGAATTATTCCAACTAATAATGTTTTCATTTTTCATTTGCCACGTATGAAATCTATTAAGTCATTTGGGACTTGAACATTGGGGCTGGAAAAGATCCTGCAATTTGGACATTGAAATCTTAATGGCTAAAAGTCTTTGAAAATGACTTCTGCACTCTTGCCGAATTTATACCAGAAAAAATGACAGCATTTCACTTATGATAATTATTCTAACCATAGTAGAGGAGTATTCAAAGTTTATTAATTTACCAGTATATTATACACTTATACGAAATATGATATTTATCGAAAAATTACCCTGTATTTTTAAAAATGTTTGTTTTTTCAATAAGTAATGAAAAAACTGTGAATGTTCTGTTGAAGTGTTTTTGAGCAGGCCTTCAAATTTTCTCAGTATGGGAAGCTTACACAGAATATTCATATATATTAAGATACATTAGGGTATTCACATATAGCATAATGTCTTAGAATACATATGAATAAAAGACAACATACCAGTATACATTATTTGGTCAAAAGACTCTTTATAAGGGCATAGAGATGTTTCTTGTTGTTTGGCCTAGATTCGTTAGTTACTATGTTTGGAAACAAACTCTGGGGTGTATTTTAACATTCTGGGGAAAATGCTGCACTGCCAACTCTAGATATATTTCGAGGTTCAACAAGAAATATTTTGAGGAAGGCACATTTCTCTTACAGCAGGATAATTGCTCCATTCTTTCATCGAGGCGTGGTTTAACGAAATGGGTGTTCAAAAACTGGACTAGCCTTCTCAAGGTCCCGTCCTAAATCCCATGGAACAATTTTGGGACGAACAGATTACGCACATTGACAAATCGACTATTCTCAATGCAAGCACTCACTTTAATTGTGATGGATTCCTGGAAGTTAATTCCTAAGACTTCTTATCAACATTTCGAGAAAAGTTGTCCCAGACATATGCAAGCTGTCATTGATGCAAAAGTGAAACCAACATATTAACATGCACATATTAACATGAGTTAATATGTGCCTCAAGACGCTCTAAGTTCACACCATTGTGCGTCCGGATAATTTTGGCCAGATAGCGTACTATAAAATAACACAAAATTTTATATTTATAGGAAAACTGCCTGCTATTTTTAACGAATACTTTTTATTCAACGGACAGAGGAAGAATTATGAATGTTCTTCATTTGTGAATAAGCTCTCTCATATTTTTTCACAATATAGAACACTTTTTAGAATGTTCATGTATATCATAAGATCATGAATATAACATTATATTATGTATACAAAGCATGTTATTAATAAAACATTTACCTGCTATTTTTGACGAATACTCTTCTTTCCGTGGGTAATGGAACAACTGTGAATGTACTGCACAATCCTTGTGAGTAGGCTCCCATATTTTCCCATACTAAATACTCCCCATATTCCAACTCTGGCAGTGGAGTACTTTTTAATACAACATCTTCAGAGCAGCATGTCTGTCCCCAGATTTTACTCTTATAAACTGGCCTTTTAGCTAATTCTCTAGGGTCCTGAAAGAATGAAATTACATAAAATGTGGGTTTAAGCAATTCCATCTGAAATTAGAATGTCATAAATGGATATTTATTTAAACCTCATTTCCCCAAAAACATCATTTAGGATGCTATCAATTGCACTGGTAACAGAAATAATATTTAATCTCTAATTATCCTTTCATTTATGGACTAAATAATCAAAATGACTTAAGTAAATATTTTTTGACAAGACAAGTTAAGTTTGTCATAGTTTTTTTATAATATGTAAGCAAGCCACAATAATTTATTTAACAATTTCTTCCAGCTCCTTTATTCTTTCTCATCATAATTCACACAGAAAACAAAAACAAAACTTCTAGAAAAATGGCACCTTTTTTACATCGCAAAACACTTTTTCACATAATTTGAAATAATTTTAGTTTTCAATTTAATAACAATTTCCTCCTTAAAATTCCCATAACATCTTGATTAAAATAAATTTTGAAATGACTATTCTTAAAACTACAGAACGTTTTAACGATAAAGTTATTTACTAGTTAATAAATTCAGTTATTAACTAGGAAGCTTTGATATATTGATATATTATAAAATAATTATTAGATTCAGTTTTAATTATTATAAAATTCAATTAAAAATTAGCAATAATAAAAAATTAAACCTTAAAAACGACATTGCAGTTGGAAGAAATATGGCCAAATCAGAAGACTACTACAATAATTGTTTTTATTTTATGTAATTCAACCCTCACAAAACAAGAAATTTAATTTTCATTATATAGTTAAAACTATGAAACGTTATCTTTTAAAGATAAAAATAAATCACATTTTAAAAAATAAGTATATTGATTGATGGCAGCAAATGTAATTCAATTTGCAAAATTCTCATACGCAACTAATTTTTAGAGTGGTTTTTAGATTTTGTGCTAGTGGAATGCGGTTGACTTAAAGATTTTCTCTCTCAAGTAACTTCTAACGACATTTATTTAAAAATATGCTGCCTATTTTAATTTCCTAGAAAATGTAGTTTTGAAATACATTTACTAAAATTTAAAGTAGGGAGTAGTGAAATGAGAGAAACTTGTCAAATATTCCATAATTAATTCGAAATGGAGATTTCATCAATTGTATTGGAATAAAAAGAAATATAACGTCAGAATTACAAAAACTCATATTATTTATTTTAAAAACTCACATTGTATATTATGTATAATAACACATGTATATTAACAACCCATATTAATACATTGTATTCATTAAAAGAATATTTACATTTGTTATGTTGGCTACTGTATAATAAAACGGTGTTTTATAATGCTTTATTCATCTGCTTATAACATGTCTTACATTTGGCAGATGCACAGATGACACATTTCATTGTCATGCCTCTAAATATACATAACGTTTGTATTTCAGCTATGTAAATGAAATAAATTCATTAAAAACAATTAACTTATTAGAAACGGGAAAATGTAAAACAGAAAGAGAAGATAAAAAGTGCAACCTAGATATGAAGAGAATAAAGTGTTTTTATTGTATATTGGCCTATTCTCTTCATATCTTGACATATTTACTTACCACAAGGGGCTTAGGTATAACATCGTATATATCTATATGTTCAAAGAAGGATCCGTAGATGCCATCGTTTATAAAATAATGTCTCTCAACTTCATTGGCTTCGTTATCTAAAAAAGTTAAGTTTTTAGATCTTAAATGACTGTTTGATATACAGGAAAATTTTATTTATACATTTTTGAAGAAATCATGCAAAATGTTTCAGTGAAAAGTGTATATGAACTCATAATTTTTTTAATATTTTAATATCATAAATAATAAAATAAAAATTTTTTTGATGAGAAATCAATTTTATTTTGCAAAACGTTACCACCAGTTAAAACCCTCAGAAACTTTTAAAAAAAAAAAAAAAAAAAAAAAAAAAAAATTTACAGTTTTTTTTTTATTTGTTTATTTATTTTTAAACACTTTAAAATTTCCTTTTCTTGAACACATAACGGAAAATTCGTGAGTCCTGAAATTCATCGTTTTACGTGTGCATGTAACTACTTCAATAAAACTTTCATGCTTCAATGGATATTGATTAATATACTGATCTATTAATTTTTGGCTCTTCAATAAAAATGGTTCTTACTGTAAAAATATTCAGTGGCAATAAATTTTTTATTTCAAGGTATTTTACAATGAGTTAATGTAATTTTTTTCGATATTTCAATTTTCTTCTGCAACGACGAACCCCCACATCATGATTTTAGCCTATAAATAAGAGAAGATAATAAAAGTAAAATAACTTTGTCAGTAAATGATGACATTCTAACCTAAAAACAATCGAAATTTATCTTATAGTTGAAATGTATCAATAAACGGATATTTTTCAGTTTAACTGCAATTTTACTACAGAGTTGTTTACTATGTAATAAGCCGGTTTAGAATTACTGAAACTCAATACAGTTTTATAAAATTGTATTTATGCCTTTCGCTCGAAATAGAACTTTTTCTTAAATATGTCCTTTTTTAATATTTTTTTTAATTTTGCAGAAATTTATTGCTTTACAAAAGTATTTTTTTTTTAAAAAATTGAGCTTTTATTCATTCACTTATTTTAAAAATTGTAATTATGATTTTGATTTAATAGTATTGTTGTATTATAGAAAAATATCTTGACTCATGTTAATAATTAATTATTTTAATTAAAGTAATTAAAAAAATCCACATCAACAATAAAAAAAAATGGCGCCAAACAGCTCGATTTCATGCCAAGAATAGGAAATTATATACCAAATAACTACCCCATACAAATGTATGCCTCTTTAAATAAGAGTTCTAGTAGTTATTTGTCTGCTATTATATATACTCCATATAATAAATAATAAGTACCTGCCTACAGAAGTGAAAGCGATTGTTTTTTGGGTACCAGTAAAATATTCTAAATTTTCCATTAAAAAAAAAAATAAAACAAAATTGCTTTGTGATTAACATTAACATTATATATATAAATAATGATTTTGATGCTTATAATTATTTATTTTAGCAAATAACTGCGTGAAAAATATTTTTAATCTTATCTAAAGACCTATTTGAACATATTTTCTTATCTAAAGCACTTATTTGAACATATTTTCTTATCTAAAGCACTTATTTGAACACCTTTATAAGGAAATAACTTTTGTTTAAATTCTTCCTAATAAAAAATGAAGAACAATATGAAATGATTTGTTTTCAATTTAATGGAACTTCTCCAAATTTCCTACTAGACGGAATTATACTCAAGTACCGAAAAAATAACTGACTTTTTAATAAATTCTTGATTATAATATTATCATCTGCTTCATTAATTTTTTAAGTATAATAAAAAATGATAAAGACTGAATTACACTACAACTTTGATGAAAAAGAAATTTTCGAAATCGCTTTGGTTGCCATCTATTTGACTGGTCGTATTTGACTGGACTAATTTTCAAACAGAAACAATTTTATAAAAAAAAAAAAAAAAATGTAAGTAAAAGTACTAGATTAAATCAATTTTTGGATGCAATACTAATTTTTTTAAATAGTCTTGTTAATTTAAATTTATTAAAAACATTTAAAGTATATGTTTGATCAAAAAAAATATCTCCTATACTTTGATTTTTCAACTTACCATTATTGTTTCCATTGACGATGGAATTGTTCTGCTGGGTGGCTTTCCTGCCCAGCACACATGTGACACTTCTCTGAGCTGAGGCTACATAGAAGCAGCCTGGTTCTGCAATGATCCTAATGTTTTTTCCTGAAAAATATTCCTTCAATGCTCCTTTGATTTCAGTAGCAACCTGTTGAATAATTATAGATTTATGAAATGCAAGCACACTTCTAAAATCTTAACTAAATACAAAATAAAAGATAAAACATTACTTTTTAATAAAATAGAATCAACTATAGTTAGCAGATTGAAGAATACTTACATATACACACTGATATGTTATTTTAATGATTAAAATTAAAATTGAAAGTCAAACTGAACTTCACAAATCATTGCTGTCAAGCGCACAAAATATGTTTTGGTTTTCTAGTATTTGCATGACTCAGTGACATCAAATTCCTTATGCACTTTTACTTCACAAAACTTTGCGAATATATGTCAATAATTATAATTTTATTTTGTATTATATATTCAGCCACCAACAAATACAATACAAAGTATGAATATTTTGTTATGAAAATGATCAATGTTTCGCACTGAGATTTAATTTAACAATTGGCTTTTTCAATTGGATAAATTATTCATTATTAGAAAGAAAATCTCTCTTTATGGTATATATATACATATATATATATATATATATATATATATATATATATATATATATATATATATATATATATATATTTATATATATATATATATATATATATATATATATATATATATATAATCTTTTTATGATTGCTGGCATTGCTACAGGGAGTAAATAATACGACTATAATTACCTTATCAAAATATTTTTCTCTTTGATATGAACCAAAAAATCCGGCTCCAAGATCCAAAACAGTAAAACTGAATCCCAATTTTTCAGCAATGTCAAAAATCAAGCGACAGTTTTCTATAGTTTTTGTATAGCATTTTGGATTTTTGCAAAGGGCACCCACATGGAAACTGTAAATAATTACAGATAGATTATATATAAATCTGATACATGTATAATAATTACAGATACATAATATATATATATATATATATATATATATATATATATATATATATATATATATATATATATAAATGAATCATTAGAGTAATATAAAAAAGATAGGATTCTTATAAGTTTTTTGTAAGGAATAATATAATTGTTATAAATTTCTTCAATATATAATCGCTGGTATACAGGTATACAATATTTTAACTAATTTATGCAAACTCTTTTGAGACTATTATTTTATTTTCAAATTATTTTATAACTGTGTATGCTATAATAATCACAAATGAACTACTATACGAAAAATCTCAAGATTTGCTGAGTAAAAAAAAATTTCATTATACACAGATATTCAATATAAGCCGTCAACGGTATCGATATGAAAAAAGAAAAAAAATGATTGTGCTACAAATTTTACAAGTATGGTATCGATATAAATGAAAACCTTTACTCAGTTTTTCAGCCGAATTTTACCCCGATGTCAAATTGAGAACTGCGTTAATGAATGGGATGGAATATTTATTAGGATGTTATTGGTATCTGTTAATTGCTATTTTTAATCAATAATTAATTGGCTAATGTGAAGTAAAAACTTGTTCATTTTGAAATTTTGATAACAGCGTTCGTAATTAATTTAAGCTTCAATTAACGTGGATTTGTTTTCTTCGTAACATATGCCTGATGCGCTTAATTAATGCGTTATAATATTTCTCTGCAGAAATTTTCTCGCTTCAAAAATGGATGCTCAGTTTTTTTTCCTTTTTCAAAATGGTAATCTATACATGACCGTTAATAATACACAAAGGCTGTTTGAAGAATCTGATCTCCCTTTCTTTCTACATTCTCTCATATTTTTTTTAATTAATGGTATATTTACTATTTTCCCGTTACTTTTGAAAATAGTACTTTTTTCTCTATTGCAGCGTACATGTTTATGATTTTTTTAATACGCTGTCGATTGAAAATGCTCTGGAAAGCGGATTAAAAAAGAGCGATCTAATATAATATTAAATAACTTCATAAGTAAAGGGAAGTTCAATAGCTTATTCGATTTACTTTTAGTTGATCTGTACTTGAAATCTTCTATCACGGTAAAAAAAAAAAAAAGCTTTGAACGATGCTAAATAAGCAATAAATAATGATAATTTTCTAAGTCGCAATATCTCCCACAAACTTTGTACTTGTTTTTCACCAGAAGTTGCAAACCTGGCACTCTATTTGATAGATAAGAGAGTTTAATTTTTTGCATTAGCACTAACGTTATATTTGTAAAATCAAAACTTTCAATGTTACTGAAATTTACAAATTTCTTTGTTCACCAATAACTTTTTTTTTTTCAGCAAAAGCCACGACAAATTTGAAACGAGGTTTACAGGACGCGTCATTTTGACGCATCTTAAATTTTTTCGGAATGTTAAAAATACTAAATGCATTTTTATCTCTTTCTCGTTCTGACCTGTATCCGTTTTCTATATGTATTGAAATATATTTCCTATAAAAATGTTTTGAAGTATTCCAATTCCCCATGCGGTATTTGAAGCTGTCGTCATACAATTTTCTGAAAATTAATTTCACGTTTTGAAAAATTACAATAGTAAATATGAATACGTGACTATCAGCGCAGTTAATTGAAATGAAATAAGCCCAATAAGCAACAGTATAAAGAGCTCGAAACGCAGAAATTATATTTCAGTCAGAGTGTGTATTTGTGTAAAATATGCGCAGAGTGAATGGTATTCAATATCAAGAACTTTCTATAAATACGCATCTAACATTTTCATATTTTCATTTGTACTGTTTAATTATAAAGATTTCTAAATTTTTTAGTACATGTATTTATTCATGCGTCAAACGGAGGCATGTATGAAATATCCGTAAATTTAATGTTAAATAAAAGTTGGTTTTTGAAATTCTTATTATAATCTCTTTGAAGATTAATTATATCACATTATTAATCAATTAAATTTCTTTTGAAAAATGAATATAATAATATGTATTAATTTTAGGTGCAACTGAGCGAATTGTAAAAGAACGTACCTCACGCCAATAATGTTCATCTCCAATTCCTTGGCAATGTGAAGCAATTTTTCTGCTTCCGATACTTGAATACCATATTTTTGATTCAAATCATAAAAACCTTGTGTACTTTCTGCTTTTATTCTCAAAACCAGCCTAAAATGAGGATAAAAAGGACACAAAACACATTTTTTAAATATTTAAATAGAAAAAAGTCAGTTTTTCCTAGTTATTTAGTTTATTTTAGAAACCAATGTTTGTGCTATGTAATTACAAAAAGTAAATTTCAGGTATGGGTTTATTGAAGAAAAATTAAGATAAAATTTTTGTTACTGTAAAACTAAATCATAATACGCTGTAATTTTTTTCTTCTTTTTTGAGAAACCACTGCTTGCCATTGATTACCATAAGTTAATTATATTTTACTAGAACTATGAATGCTGGAAAAAATAGGAGAATTATTATAAAATTGAACTAGTTTTGTTTTTCATCAAAACATTTTACGAAATTATTTGCGGTTTTAATTTGTTGGTAAGACTTTATATTTATATTTTAGTTAAGTAATAAATTTTTATCATTTGTATACTCATATTTTAATAATTTCATTTTTCAAGTTAAAACAAATTAAAAAAAATTAATTTTTAGTTTTTTTTGTACATTTTGAAATTGAAACTTTAAGTTTGAACCTATAATAATATACGAAAAATAATTTATTTCTGTGAATATCTTATAGAAGATTATAAAATGGTATGCAATCGAAATTATAAAATGATAATTAGGGTACTTAGAATTATATAGAGAGTATTGCAAATTATATAGCGTTATATGGTTACTATTATCTCGCCTACCATTTTTGTTCAAAAAATGTTGCGAAATTTTACAAGTTTTAATTATTTTTCTTTTAAAAGTGTGAGAGAAAAAAAAAGACTTCATATTTAAGCAATCAGATAAAAATATTATTTTTAATTCATTTCCCAATATTTACATTAACACTGTTACAGGAAGTTGTAATCATAACTTTTATGCTTTAAGAGAAATTATATAAAACGGAAGTTTATAAAACAGTTTATATGGTGCGATCATAAATTGCAATATTGGGCGCTAAATCGCAACATTTGGCGACGTAGTTTTTCGCGTATATATCAATGAGATTATAAGTAAGTACTGCAATTCTTGTATAAAATATTTTTTTATTTAGTTATGAATTATTGATATGAATTTATGTTATTAAATGTGACAACCTAATAAATAAAATCTGTTAGAAAATATATTTTTTATATTTTTTACTTTTTCTTTCAAACAAAAGGGTGTTTCTCAAATAAGACTTTGTTTTCACGTGTCACATAAGAAAGGGTGATGCGAAAATGTGACAAATAACAACCGTGATAGAAGAGTATGCAAAAAGCAGTTTGTTGCCTCCATCTCTAATTGTTCACTGTTGAGCAAGGACTTAACTGTAAAACATCCATTATGCAGAACGCTGCTCTACTCTAAATTACGGAAAACCCTAACAATTGGTAGTAAAAAATGCAAAATTTTTGTTGTTTTTCATTACGATTCACATTACAAATTCTTATACTGTGTTTGTTATAGCAGAAAAAGAAAAAGAATGTTTGTCATTTTGCGTTGATTGATATATAAGTTTGAAATTAAAAATGCTATTTGAAATGACTGCCGTTATTGTAAATGCCCTTGAGAAATCATGTTGTTGCTGAATATTTTTCTTTACTAAATGTTTATATTTTGATTTTCTCCTCAAACACAAAAGATTTCCAGTATTAACTTTAAACTAAAAGAGAATTTCTGAATATATTTTATTTCTCGAACTTTGATTCATTTATAGCAGTGGTGAGCAAACTTTTTTAGTGGGAGGGGGGCACAAAGTTAAAAAAATTCTAGAGGAGGGCCAGAATTATAGAAAAAATGCATTTTGTGTTAAAGCTCTTTTAATCATAATATTATAAAAACATTACAGCATTACACACAAATGTTACAAATTACTTTTTACCTTAAATAATATTTATTTTAACTTTTATTCGAAGGCCCTGACTTGTTAGACGTGGGAACATATGGAATTGTTTTTAATTTTCCATAATATTTTCGAAAGCAGGTTCCAGCTGTGACGAAGCAACTTTCAGCAGTACGAAAAGGTGTTGAATCGGTTTCTGATTGAGTTTTTCCGCAAGTTCATGGGCGAAAAAGTCTGTTCTCACACATAAGACGACGCAAACATCGCCATAATTTTCTGGGCGTGAGCAATTATCTTTGGAAATTCAGCTTTCGGCAGTGCTCTATAAGAATCTAGTTTTGTGGAATTCAATAACAATTGTTTTAAATCGGTACTACACTGCATTTCAATAATTTCCAACTGCAGTTCTGGAGATACATTTTCCGGTTCTACATTAAACGACATCGAGAAAACATCTAGCGATGATTGAATGTTAAAATCTTGAAACCTAGTTGTAAAATCTTGAAATTCTGTGTGATGTTTTTCAACGCCTCTGTGACTGAAATCCTTAAGTTTATTCTCACTCACAGGTAACATGAATTTTAAACGCGAAAAGTGACAATACAACATCGTTTCAGCAGGGTTTTAAATGATTTCAGACAACCCCAAGTCTCATCTATAAATGGGCTCTTTCCTTGTAATTTTTTGTTTATTTTGTTGTAGTGTTCGAACAATTCGGTAAAAATTGAAAAATCGGCACGCCAATGTTTGTCTTCAAAAATTTGGAAATCAGACCGTTTGTCTGATTTATTCTGTAAGAGATCTTGTATTTCCTATTTTAAATTCCAAACCCGTTCAAATGCATATCCACAACTTAATCATCTTACTTTCATGTAGTAAAGAAGGTCAGAATAATCTGCGTCGACTTCAATCAGAAATTCTTGGAATTGTCGGTGTATCAATCCCCGAGATCGAATCATATTAATTAGTTTTGAACCCACATTAAGTACATATTCATTGTTGCTTTACAAAGGACGTCCTGGAGATTTACACAATGTAAAATTACAACATCGTGATTAGGATTCTGGTTCCGAAAAATACCTGAAAATCTCGAATTTTTTCCAACCATATTTGAGACTCCATCTGTCGTTATATTGCATTATTTTGAAATGGACACATTTAAATTTTGAAGACCTATCGCCCTATCGTTTTTCCTTTTATCGATTGCAGACAAGCTAGCTCTTCCGTAATATTAAATTCGTCATCTACGCCTCTAATGAAGCCTCTAATTGTGCAGTGTCACTTCTATCTGTACTTTCATCTCCATCGTCATTAAAAAATATTTAGTTTTCCATACACTGCCTAAATTGAGTGGACGAGTTAGATGCAATGGCATCAATTCACGTTGTTACTGTTTTTCGCGATAAGCTGACAGACTCAAACTCTTTAATTTTTTCTAAACATAAAATTTTGCTCGTACTCACCATACAATCTTTCACAAATTCTCCTTCTAAGTATGATTTGTTATGTTTAGCTATTTTATATGCCACAACATATCCAGCCAGTGTAGAAGCCTTTTGAGCAGTCTTTTGCTTTATAAACATATTACGTTGAGCAGATGTTGTTTTTAATAAAATTTCCGCATTTATTTTTTTCTGCATCATTCATCAAAGCAAATTTAGTTTTTGTTTGCAAAAACAAAATTGCAAACTAGTGCTGAAATGGCGATCAAAATTAAAATCTTTAAATACCGCCTCTGCTTCATAACATATAAGACATATTGGTTTACCGTTGTATTCCGTAAAAAAATATTTCGAAGTACACTCTTCTTTAAACCAACGATACCCGGAATCGACTTTTATACTCCATTATCTTAAAAGGGGTGTTTTCATTTTCAAAAATTTATGAATGTAAAGCGTTACGCGAACAAGCAAGAACAAGGATAAAATAGACTATTAGACCGAAACTCGCTCACTTACGTGACAAAGACGGCTGGCGAGTGTCGATTGCTTCTCATTTAACCACGCTTTGCCCTCCGTATTATGCAACACATGAACTACTCGGCTAGTTCAGCTTCAATTGCATCTATTAAGTAAAAGTAACTATGCATCTATTAACTTCTCGACCGTCAAAACGTAATTGTAACGGGCCATGTACTAACTATGTCGATAAGCCCTCGGCGGGCCGGATTAAGTACTTTCACTGGCCGGAGTTGGCCCGCGGGCCATACTTTGCCCATCACCGATTTATAGTATTCCAACACATTATTTTTAAAGATTCTTTAAAAAGTATTTAAGAACAAAACAATATTATGTTCAACTGTTAGCAATTATAAACAACAGTTATTTACCTAGCAAGAGGAAAGTACTTCTTTATCTTTCGAAGCTCTTCTTCGCTGTCAAATGTCATGAAATCTACGCCAACTTTTGAAGCGTATTGCAATGATGAGTGGGGCTTAACAGTGTGAGCGTAAATGATATTCTGCGGTTTCCCGCCATTTTCCAAGATCATTTGAATCTCACCCTATATGTGTAAGAATAAGATATTTGAAACCCATTTAATAAGTTTAATTTATTCTAACAAAATATAGTTTTATCAAAAAACAAAACCAATTAAAAATAAATGAATAAATTATAAATTATTTCTTAAAAGTAAATAAATATAATAAAAGTTTGTGCTTACATTTTTTTAATTTCAATTTCCATTGGAATTTGATTTCTTAATTTTTTTTACATGAGAGTACTTGTATTTTACGCTTACAATTGTATTTTTATTATTAATACGCATAAATTTTCTTATTTAAGATTCTACAACTTTTTTCAAAAAGGTCTTACGGTAACGTTAGCTTGTGTTTACATCATTTTATTAATACGAGTCAATTAGAATTTGGGTTACAAAGGACAATAATGGTCACACTTCGCCGAGGGCAAAAGACAGCTAGATAGGTTAATATTTGGTTATTTTATTTGTCACCAAATAAATCCATCATAAAAAATGCCAAATGTAGATTGATATTAGGGAGATATTTTAATGATGTCAATTCATTACTAGATGGTCCTTCAACACTTGGAATTTGTCACGTAACAAATATTGAGTGTCGTTTTTGTTTCATTACATATTTATTCACGTCCATATTTGGATTTTAGAAGTTTCCAATTTTACTTTATTTTATTCAAAAGTTTGATAGCAACTTATTTAGATTTTTACAGTGGCATTTTTAAAAATAAGTAAGCCGTTAAAAGCAAATAATTCTAAATGCATCAGCAAATCGAGTTCCCTATAAGGTACTTCATATCACATGAATAAGCCAAGAGAGGGAACTAGTAGGGTATACCCTCGCAATTGATGACCTTTGAGACTTTTTTGTCGCCAAACTGAACTCACGTTTTTGGCATATATACGACCCAAAAATCATGTAAAACACTAGAGAAAACAAAACTTTTCAACAAAAATTTAGAAAGAAACAAAATCTCAAAGGCAACAGCAAAGGGAAAACTGGCAACACTGTAATCAAAACAAAGGACGCCAGATTTGGCGAGAAATCTCTTGGGGAGGATATATCTTACTTATACCAAAGGGAGAAGAGAAAAATATACTTTATCGTGCCCTTTGGCGAAAATGGGCAAGTTTTTTCTCCAGGCGTGTTTCCGTGCATGGTTAAAGAAACAAGATGGTGCTGAAAACACGAAGACTGAAAACACATTGCTAGAAATAAACAAACTTTGCTAATAATTTTGCCCTAATCTGACCAAGATACATATTTTTACCTATAATTTGGTTTACCTTTATTTTTCTTTGGTTCAAAAATCTTTATTAATTTCATTTATATTCGTTTTACAAATCACCATTAATTAACGTATTTTAGATCATATAAACTTTTTTAAAAATGTTAATTATAATGCTTACATATAAGGCAGGAAAATCTCTTTTTTCTCTTTACGAAATCATATCGCAAATGTTATATACAATAGCTGTACTAAAAAGTTTACAAAACTTCTCTTTTTGTACTTATTCCTTTTTGAAATTTCGTCATTTATAATCATTCAAACACATAATATTCTATGCTGTATTTGTTCTAGAAAATAATAGTTATAAATTTTGAAATCCTATTTCATTGTTAAATAATAAAAATGTCGTATTATATGTCCTGATTAATGAATAATGAATTGTGAATGAAAAACACTCTTCAGTAAATTACAATTCAATAAGATATAATCAATGAATTTTTCATGTAAATATATTTCGCAAAAAATTACCTTTGTTGAACAGTCAAAAGAAAACCCCAACATACAAAAAAGACGCACAAGTATAGGATCTGGATTCGCCTTTACGGCTGTAAAATAAACGAAACTATTAGTAGAGCAAGGTCTTAAAAAGCATTTCTATCTATTGTAGTTTAAAAAATAAAGTTCTGGTTGCAATTCAAGAAATAAAATCATGTAACTTTTAAGAATAAATATGCTTACGGATAGAATAGATATTCATTTCCTAAGCAGTTTTATTTCTCATTAAATTTTTCATTTTAAATAAATTTAAAAATTCATTTTTTTAATGTTTTTTATGATACATTAGTGAATTGGTATGAATATATTAAGAGCACTTATAGGCAACCTATCAAAATGCACCATTTTTTTCTGAATGTGTCAAATGTTACTTATAAAGAACAATAAAACTTAAGGCATGATAAATTAATTTTTGAAACAATAATTTGGTCATATTTCGAGAAAAATTTTTTCCCACAATAGCAAAATTAAATGTTTATAATATTTCTTTAGTGATATATAAGTCTCACTAAGCATAAATGGCGTTTCAAATTGGAGAAAAAGAAAAAGTGTTTGCTATGTAATGGTATTATCTATATATTACTATTATGAGGGCACTATTGTTTATTGTTTGTTTTATTTTTTTCTAATTTGGAAAAAATGACATATAACTTGACATTAGAATGGTTAATCTAAAATAATATAATTAAAAAATTGTATTTTATTTTATTTCAATCGTACTATTATGTCATTTATTAGTAATGTCATTTTTTTCAAAGTAGAAGATAAGCAGGTAATATCCTTTAAAACATTAGTGGATATGATCATAAATAAAACTATGTTCTAAAACTAGTTATTCTGAAAAGAAGATAATAACTTTCGAAAGCTGCTAGCTCGGTTAACCTATGAATAAAATTTTACTCTTATACCTGAAAATCTACTATAAAAAAAGTAATGAAGGTCGAATGTTGTATTATTTACATTTACTATAAAATATATAAATAATTGATTTTTTTCAATAAATAAAATTTTCTTAAGAATTCTTAAGTTTAGAAATGAAAAAAATTTAATAAATTTTTATTACTCTCTGAAAGAATTGGAAATCTTATTTTTCTGATCGAATACAAAACAAGCATTTCAGTCCACTAAATTTATCTAATAAAATGGTACCTTTTTATGATGAAATAGAAATTCAACATTTAATCTTTCAAATATAGATTTATAATAGTATAGCTCTTAATGTCTACGTGGCTTTGTCTGCAAACAGTGTGATTTCTTAGATTTTTAATCTTAGCATTTCTAAACATTTAAGTTTTACGTTCAAAGTAAAAAGCATTAACTTAAATTTATCAGTAATAGTATTATGCAATTATTTTATTGACTTTAATATGTTCATAAAGTTTTAGTTCCACAACATAGACTCATAAAATATTACTTTTTCGTGTTCAGTTTTCAGTAATTAATTTACTTTTTGGCTAGATTTTTCTCCAAATTCCTTATTAAGTCACTCATTTATTACCAAATATACTTTTTAACTTGTTTGTTATATAGTAGATCAACTCTCCTTTTTCTCCATTAAGTTCAATTCCTATACAAAGCTTTTTATTAATAATTGAAAAATTATTTTTCTCGATCATGTCTCTAATTTTATCCATTAACTCGTTGCAGAGTTTTAGAGAAATGAGTACTGTTATCCATAGCAATCCTAATTGGATATCATGAAGTCTTCTTAATACATATCAATCGCATCATGTGATACATACAAAATTTCAGTAAAATGTGTATATATTTTTAATATTTTGATTTGTTAACAGGATTCCATACCAGAATTTTTTTTTACTTTAGAAAATATTATTTTAAAAAATTTCAAATATTCCTTTTTATAACTTAAAAATAAAATATTTCATTGCAATTAATTCCACTCAGTTACACTATTAATCAAGTTTCAAATGTGTATTGTAATAAAGAAATATGTTTAAATTTTTCGAATATTGAGGGTAAAAAGTTTGTATAAAACCTTGTTAAGACCTGTTATCCTGTATGGGAGGGCTCTGAACAGGGCAGAGGAAGGCCTTTTATTGATTTTTGAAAGAAAAAGCTTAAGGAATATTTTTCGACAAATAAAAAACATTTAGAGAAAAGTCTATAATTGCGAAATATATAAAAAATATGGTGAACCTGACATTTTAAAGGTTGTAAGGATTTTTCAAGATAAATTTAGAAATACATACTTTTCGGTGTAGTCGCTAAAGTAGAGAATTATTATTTTGTAATTTTTTTGAGATAATATTTCAGATTAATATCAATTACTTATAACTGATTTCTCTACAAAGTATGCTTTTATTTATGCCACAAAATACTAATAAATTGTCTGTGATTGATACCATATGATTTGTCATCTCGTGTGAATTGACTGCATTGGGTTTATACTCAAAAATTTTATTTATAGTTGCAAACCAAAAATTTGGTGACATCTTGTATTCTATCACACTTTGTAATAACTGAAACTTATTTTGTAAAAATAGTTTTATAAATTTAATTCATCGTATACCATTGGCTCATTTTTAGTTTGCAAGGTCATGAAGGTACTTTTCCGTTAAATCCATGTCCTTTGGCATATTTCGTTGATATTAGGCACAGTAAACTTTTTTTTTATTTATAAACGTAGTTCGATAAACCAATTTTTCTTTATATAATCATAATTTTGTTATTTTAATGAATTTTAAATTTCGAGATTTATTACAAAATGAGCAGTCTGTGATTTAATTCCTGCAAAAAAGAAAAAATTCATCAAAAACAAAAGTATTTGTATGAATTATATTATGTTGTTAAAATATTAATTCAAAGTAGTTTTGTTATTACTGTTTGTATTTAACATTACGTAACAGATCTATATAACATCAATATTAGCATGTGTTGACATAAATATCTGCATTTATTTGAGTTTTAATTTATAAATATAAAAAATTGAAATAGCGTCGATACAGCAATAATTGTGACAATATAGCGCCGAAAATAAGTAACATACCTTTAACGGAAAAGTACTTTCGAAAATTATCAAGATGACATTATTTTTTGTTATCAATTTTCGTTAAACTGAATATGAATGTAATAATAATAATTAATGAATTGTATGTACTGTACCATAGAATGGTGTGATTCCGGGAAATTTTTCTCTCCAGAGTTGCATTTTCCAAAGGATGTCTGCCAGATCCAAGACGTAGAAAGGTTGCTCTGGAGTCTAAAAAATAAAAAAAAACATTGATAATTTGTCGCATTAATTGCTAATAACCAAATTAATCGGAAAAAGGCAATTTCCTCTGGTTTCGAAAAGATTTTCTACCGAATTTGATCTGTGCTGCTCAATAGTATATTACTATAATTGATCCTGACTTTATCAGTATTCAACAGTACCAGTGAATATCAAAGTCATTTAGATTTTACAATACTAATTGAGTTGAGGCCTGGTTGATTAGGTCGTTGTTATTATACTGAAGAGTAGTGAGTTCGAACCCAGGCTTATCCAAAGTTTCATAGTGTTCACTAAAGTCAGCTAGGGCATGTTAAGTAGATAGTGATAGCAATATCTTTCAAGTGAAATGATTCTGTAGAAAAAAATGTTTGATAAATGGCACTATTGTTTGCATGATTTCATTCACTTTAGATTTGATCAATGAAAGTTCTTCCCACTTTTCTAGGGAACTATAAGTTCCTTTAGATTTCTTGAAAACATAATTGATTGCTTTAGATTTATGTAAATTGTTTACTGTATCTTTTGTTTTCGTTAAAATCGTTTTTGTTGTAATATAGGATCTTATTTATTCTCCCGAGCCGTGGCTCGAATGCCCTCTTTCGATTTTATATTTTATTTGAAATATGATAGATTATTTCGATTTTTTTTGGATTTTACATTTTTGAATATCTCTAGGGGTGGTATGTGAAGTATTTGGGTGTCTTCTGCTTGTTCACTGCTTCTAAATTACGAAGACTCCCACTAGGTTGTATCCATGTAATTGATAGAGCCCAATTCAGTTCGAAGAAACATTTTGGTCCAACAGCAACAACCCAAACTGGTTGTAATAGCGGGAATTAGATGAGAAAAAATTATTGTGTTTCGATCATTTTGAGCTGAAATGTGAAGACTAGATATAACTTTTAGATTCTTTCACTGCACGAATTCCTTTACTTGCTTACTTATTTTTATGGATATACGCAACGACAGAGTGTAAGAATTATCATCCATAACTTCTCATTAGTAATATGAGTAAAATTTATTGCTATTGGAATAATTATAACACAAAAGATGAATGATTTTTGATTGGTCTCAAAACTCATAAAATTGGATGGGAGAATTTATTTGAATGAAATTTTGGAATGTTCCCAGAAAATACCCTTAAGAAATTAATTTTCATCTAAAGAAGGAAATTTTTATAAAATTCGAAATATAAAATTCGACATAAATATTCTTAAAAAGTATATATTTTAAGGTAAGTTGTAGGAAGATTCATTTCAAGAAAAGAGATTCTGTTTGCTGAAAACAGAAATATGTTAAAAATTTTAGTTAATAGAGAGCTCTGCAGAAAAACATAAAATGCCTAAAATTTGTGCGTTTCTATAAAAATTTATGCATATCACAGCTCTAAATTTCAAAAGTTCTATTATATGTTTCATTTTGTGTTTTACAAAATTCTGACTTGCAAATTTCCAAAGAATTATATTTTTGAGCTCTTTATCAATGAAAATTTGTATTAAAATTTTCTTGTGCTAAATATATCCACTTTCGTTGAGTAAAATTTTTACAAATCACATTAAATTAAACCGATTTCTTCAAAATTTTTGCATATTTTAACCATTTACGTATTTTTAGAACCGTCTTTATAAATATGATTCCAAAGATGAAAATTTTTAGCCAAAGCAAACTTAAAAACTCATTTTCCATTGATTCGTTTTCGTTTGATAAAAAGAAAGATTAAAAAATGAATTTTACTTTAATTTAGTTTTGTAATTCATTATTTCCATGAAAGTTCTAACTATAAGTACTCATTCATAATATAATGTAAATTTAGGGTATTTTCATTGCTGGGTCTATGGCTATACGCATTATAGAAATATGAAAGAAGGCATCCAAACTTACCATTTCTTGAATCACACTCTTCATGTAATTGTAAAGGCTGGAGTAAGACTTTCGACTGGACTGGGATTTTAAGCGATTGAAAATGTTTTCACTTCTTGTAACATCCAAGCAGGTGTCATTTGTCTCTTTGGGGTCATGAACTCCATTAGTGCCATTAACTCCATTAATGATATAAGTACCATTAGTAGTCATGATAGAATCTTTTGTGTCACTTTTAAATTCTAAAATAGAAATTACAGATCATTATGAATAGGTGTTTTCTCTTTACATCTGAATAACTTAAGAAATAATAATAATATTAAGAATGGGAGCCAAATTATTTTTAAATAGTTTTTGGTACGAAAGTATTTTCATTCGAACAAATATATTTATCATAAAAATAATTGTTTGAATTAAAATATTTTTGTATAAGAAACTGTTTCATAATATTTTAATTTGCGACTCATTTTTAATAATATTAATAATTTTTATGACAAAAATATTTTAATATTTTAAATAAAAAAAATAAAAAATATTAAATATTAAATATTGTATATATTTTTATTGCAAAAATATTTTTATTCAAATTATCTTTTAGAAACTAAAATTATATTTAAATTATTATAATAGAGTATCATTATAGAATTTTCTGTGTACAGTTAGTGTGATGGTAAAATATAAAATTTCACTAACCTAATTTTAGTACCTCATAATATTTCAAAAGTTAGTGTGAGTATTGCAATATCATATAAAATTCTCTTGGTTAGTAAACATTAAAGCACTTGTAAGCTGATGTAAAATCATAATTAATGAAGATTTAACTTAACATTAATTTTTTATTACTTTTCACAATATACTACTATTTGGCACGAGTTCCAAATGAGCCAAGAATGTATGTTACTGCAACAGAAATAATTCTTTTGTAATATGAGTTTTAACATGCTCGTGTGTTATTTACGAATATGAGAAGAATCCCTTATTTGTGGAATTTTAATAGAATTTTCATAACCTTTGAGTGTTAAGGAATGTTCTTTGTTCTTAAATTTCAGAAAGATAGATTTTAAAGTTCCGCTTGAATATTTCTTTTCTTGATAGAAACTTATTTATAAAATTCCCTTTAAAAATTACTTTTAGTCTAGTTTTTGTTGCTAAATAACAGCATATGTCAGAATCACACTATTGAAAATCCAAGCTGTGTCAAATCAGGAAGTTTTAGATTTCGAATTTGGATTGGCGAAAACAGAATATTAGTTTGAATGATGAAATTAAATATCGTGCAAAGTCTGTACTGAGTTATAAGGTTTCACCAAATTTTTGGGTTATAATTTATTTAAGTTATCACAGAAAGTACAATAAAACTCTATTCTTATTGCTCTTCATTTGATCATTTAGGAATATATGAAGTAACAAAGGCTTCCTTAAATTTTCCGCAAATTCACTCTTCCGAATTTATATCTTTGTTTAAAGAAATATTATTCAGTTTCCACCTTTGTAATAATACTGTATAGGTAGCTTCTTTGTGCATAAAAATGAATCCTAGCTACAGTTATCTTCAGAATCACAGGAAATTATTCTGTTTTTGGTACACTCGTTGTAAAGAATTCTGGAAAAGTGTCAAAAAGGCTCACAAAAATTCACCAATTTGTTTTATAAAAGTGTTGTTTTGAAAGGTTAATTTCACTTGAATTTTTATCAGGAATGAAAAATTCACAAATGAATAATTATGAAATATTGATAAAACTTCTGCGAGAACATGGTTTAAGTATCATAAAAAGTATTTTAAATATTTGTCCTTTTTCGCTGGAATTTTTAATTTAAATTTATTGGGTGAAGTTTGGTCTTTTCTGTCAAAGATTTAGTATTTATCTGAACTCGGTTTCGATAAAAATTGAAATTTCTTTGAAAACATTTAAAAATTTTGTGAGAAATAAATAAATTCAAGTCTTAAGTAGTAGATTCAAGACTGAACGAACAAGGTATATATCGGAAGAATTTTAGGATATCCCTAAAAGGTTTTTCATTGATCTTCTTTCATCATTAATTTATCTTCTTCGCAAATCTTCATTAATAATCCTTTTAATGACAAGTCAGCCCATTGTGGATTAGAACCTTCCTCAGATGTTTCCTCCATTCTGTTGTCCTCCTCACCAGGGCTATCCAGTTGGCGACTTCCCAGATATTAACTTTCATCAGCACAGATTGCCCATCTCAATATGGGACTTCCCTTTACTCTGGTTCCCACTGATTTGAATTCGAAGATTCTAAATATCAGGATGGAGAGATTAGGAAGTGAATGTGGCCATCACAAATTTTATACTAACTTTTAAATGATTAAATTTATAAGCCTCCCCGTACATTCCATACAACCAATTGTCGTATCTATTTCGCTATACACTATCAACATGTACTGCATCCATAATCTTCCTCAACACCTTTCTTTCTAAAATAACAAGTCGATTTTCTTGCGAACTCATTAATAACCCACTTGTATTTAATTCCAAAAACGTAAGTAATTGTAGAATTTCGAAAACAATAATATATTTGGTATAAATTGAAAATATATTTGATAATTATATAAAAGACAAAAATGTGAAAAAATATTCATGAAAAACATTAAATTGAAAAATAAAAGAAATTTTATTCTAATTTAGAAACAGATTGATATTTAAACACAGATTGAAGAAAAGATAAGTACAACTTACCACAATTAGATGAAGAAATCCTTACTGTATAAGCGTCTTCTATCTATCAACAAAGAAGCCACTTAGCTGTGGTCAAACACATTTGCTGATGAATATGATAAAAAGAAATATCAGAAACTAACAATTATATATGTATATTTCTCGCCCTATATTTCTATGAAAAATGACACAAAAATATTGATTTTAGATAATGAGACAAATATATATATATGCATTTTCTTTATTGCAACCTTTAAAAATTAACTGTCGAGGGACCGGGTTAAACTAGAGTGTGACAGGTGAGTATACAGATCTTAGGAAATGGGCAATAACTTTATGAGGCATATTTGTTTTGCATAACATAAATTAGACATTTATTTGTTTGATCCACGCTACAAATTTATCGCCTATTCAACCTTTTTCTTTGACTTCCAGAAAAGGCAAATGTGCTTTTCCTTTCATTATTCTAAGTATTCTTTGTAAGTATTGTTTAAAGAATTATTTAAAGGTTGCTTATGTAATATTAACTTTGATACAACATTTTTAGAGCTATAATGGCTTTAAAATTGTTTTTATAGACTCTATCTGTATTCCCCTAAAAATGTTTAGAATTAAAAATGTTTTGAAAATTTGGAATCTGATTGAATTTGCACAGATATTTTTTTAAAGAAAATGTACTAATCACATTGTGTCGTTAGTTCTTCAATGGCCTAACTAAACTTTCTCTGAAAACACCTCAGTTTTTAGTTGCTGAGGTTATAATCAGGGTCAACTCTACTTCATAAAAATTAAACCGTAACGTAGTAGGCATCCTCATGTTACACTTTAAATCATGCTAAATCTACTTCAACCTTGCCACTTTTAAGGCACTAGCACACAGAATTTCATTTCAATGGATTCCTGCTCATTGTGAAATTATGGGCAGTAAAAAAATGATGTAATGATTAAGAAGATAGCTTTGATAAAATAATGTATAAACCATCCCCTCTTTTTTCCACACGACTAAATTATTTATTAATCTGACTGTCAGAGAAAACTCTTAAACAGGGTATGATTAAACACGGAAGGGATGAGAGATGGAAGCTTCTAGGGGAGAAGAGAACTATATTCCCAGTTTTCCAAGAAAGACTTCGGAGGCTGTACTTAGATGATTGACAACACATTACTGCTTGCAGGACTTTCCTTATAGAATTAGAGTGGTAGATTCTCCAAACTGTGTTTTGCGTGACTCTAATCAACCAATGATTTTTGAACACTTTAATAACTTAACCGTACTTTCTCAGTATGAGGACAGTGTCAAAAATATTGGACTAATAGCTTAAGAGCCAATGTTTGGTATTTGTAAATAAATAACTAAACAGTATGGGCCTGATTTACTTTATAAATGTGAAGTGGCGTAGCTTCTTTAGGATGGTTCTCATGTTAAACCATAATTTAATGGTTGCTAAAAATTGGGAGAGCATAACAAATACTAAAGAGTGGATATAGAAGATCATCGTTAATAGAAAATAATCTGTTTCTGTAGTTGTTTGAAAATAATGGAACTGTAACTAAAATATTTTTCTTAGCACAAAATAGTCAAACACATTATTGTTATAACAAAAGTGCAAATGATTAAACAGCAAAAGATATTCGAAGGCAAAAAAATATTTAATAGTTTCCAGTCGTTTTGCACATTATTAAATAAGTAAATGAAGAGATAAAATTAATTGTTATCACAATAATTCATCACACTACGAATAGTATTCATCACTCATTTTTTTTCCTGGATAAATAATCGGTGAAGCTAAAGTTTACTGGGAGTATTCGAATGTACAATATTCCACCAATAAACTGTTAGCAAAAATAACATTGATGCAGCAGAGAAAAAGTTTGATAATAGGTTCAAGGTGAAAATTTTAAATTGATGAACAATCGATAGTTTTATTCCATCTTAATCACAGAAGACAACAGCAAATTCAAAACCTGGATATACTGATATTCTCTAAGTCCTTGATAATATCAACTCCCTTACAAGACTTTTCTTTCATCCGTGAAATCAATAAAATTCTTCATCAGCTTGAATTTGCACAATTTTTTTGTGGAACATCATGTGAGAATAAAGAAATCAATAACGGTTTATTATAACCTTTATTCTACAGAGTTCATTATGGTGATAAGACGCTTCACAGTGAAACGTTTTCAGTATCCCATTTAAAGCCTGTTTTATAATTTAGACGCATTATTTTCAGTTGTTTAGTTGCCACTTAGAGATTCTTCTGTACGTCTGAGGTAGTTGAAACGTCTACTTATTTGAAGCGATGACATTTTTTATGATATATCATAAAGGGGCTGCAAGTTTTGGTAGTGTTTTTCCATGATAATCTGCGAGAGTAAACTTTAACACGCAACCAGAAATGACCACCTTTCGGAAACAAGATAAAATTGACCAAAGAAATTGCATTAAAATCTATCTAAAAAAGATTCTGCTTAATATATATTTTCAGCAAGACATAAATAATTTACAGATATTCATTATTGTTGGTTTGTAAATCATTAGTTTCAAAAAAAAATTCTACATGGTGTGCATTATGTTGTTTTTGGTATTGATCTATGAATGAGATAATAACTATTATAAAAGTCTAGCAGTTCGAATAAATGTCTCTAAAAACAAACACAAAAGTAATGGCGGGAACAATTTGGTTCCTTGAAAAACTACTGAGACAATCAGTGCAATCTCAAAATAGCCCTTTTATTTGGGTTTTTAGAACTAGATTTATGTTCACGAATTGGACCATAGAGACATTATTTTAGAGAAAGAATATTTATAATGATTATTTTTAGCCTCTGTAAAACTACGAAAGTGAACTACTTATACTTATAAATTTCATTAATATATATTGTACTTAATAACATTAATATTATACTTAATAATTACTTATAAATTTCATACTTTTAATCTGAAAAAGCGGCTTTTAAAATAATCCAAAAAATTATTGTTAGGTATTTCCTCGGAAAGATTTGCTAATTTATCATCTTATAGGAGCAAACATTTATTGATTTCAAACAAGATTTATCATGCCAATTTAAATAATATATAATTTATGAGACACTAATGCTAAATAAAGCAAATAAAAAAGAAACAGAGTTTATATAAAATATAAAGAATTTTCATTAAATATTCCGGAGCATTTTTATGGCAAAGAATACAGACAGGCATTAATCTTAACATCACAGATACTTGCGCAAGTAAACTCAAAGTTCTATCGAATTGTCTATCATCTGCTGATAAATGTTTACAAAGCTGTACAGGTTTGGCGCAATTTCAAATTTTCGCGCCAAGCGCTCTACAGCTATGTCGCCAACCTAACTTACGTCACTACGCGCAAATCCGGCTACCAATACAGATCGCGTTCGAACTTCAACCTAGAAATCACGCGTTTCTTTGAATTCCAAATATCAAAATTTCGAATATTTCATTATAATTAAGTACTTTAGAAGTTTTAAAATTCTAATAACTAGAAACGAAAATTTTAAAACTCAAATTTTAATATACCGTGCAAATGCGCTCACGTAAAAAAACTTCAGTGTAGCGTTACCTACTACAGTGACAACCGGGCAATAAAGCTAAATTTCTAACTTTAACAAATTTCATATTTTATTTAAACTCGATTTTTAACTAACCGGGCGTGTGACGGCTTCAAAAAATTTCAGTACGGCACAATTTGACACTAACATTAAACACTCAATAAAACTTACTTAAAAATGTATTTCCTTAAGTAAACATGCATTTTTATAAAAACTAGAGTTTCTTATAATCGCTCTGAATGAAATTTTAATGATAAATAAAATAACTCACCCTGCCGAGAAAAGAATGTTTTTGAGAGCTTTGAAGAAATCTTCTGCATTTTCTTCATGCTTTCTCCGCCATACATATAATTGCGATGTATGAATCAAACTGACCGGGCACATTATTAACACTCCGTACAGATCTTAAATTGGCCGACCAAATGAAAATTCGAAATAATATAACTTTAAAAAAATTCAATCAATATAGTTTTAA
This sequence comes from Latrodectus hesperus, assembly GCA_037975125.1. NCBI lineage: Eukaryota > Metazoa > Arthropoda > Arachnida > Araneae > Theridiidae > Latrodectus > Latrodectus hesperus. The sequence continues at coordinate 84,777,694 of CM075850.1, forward strand.
GAATTTTGAAAATATTATTTAAAAATTATAAACTATATATCTTCTAAAAGTTCGAGATAATTTAATTTAAAAAAAAATTCGAAGTCCAATAGCGGGAACATTAACGTAGCATATTCTTTAATTGTAAACAAGTAAAATTAACTCATTAAACGCAAGGGTTGCACACAAAACGAATTTCGTGCATGTCATTAAGTCATAAAACGAAAATTTGTCATGAAAACGCATTCCGAACCGTTAAGCCAGTGTGGCGCACTTTATCGCACATTTTATCGCTTGGCGCTACTTTATCGCTTGACGCATTTTACCCTCTGTACAGTTCTCAACTCTTTAGCGAGCACAACATACATGCAATTGTTCGAATGTTTGTATTTTATTTCTAAGATGAGAAGATATCAAGAACTTGTCATCAACATACTATATTTTTTCAGATTTTCACTTAATCCAAATTTACAAGGATTGATGAGAGGTGTTGTAGAGAGCTATATTATGGGAAACTGAACGATTCATTCATTAGTTGGCAATTCAGAGACTAATGGGGCAAGTTAATCTGTACTCAATAATCTATGTATAGTGATATACTGTCTCGTTACTTCTATACGAATGGTAGTATTGCATAAACTTTTTATTGCAGTCATGGTATCATAAATTTTGCAAGCAAGCTTGGCTACATAGTAGAAAAAATTTGTGTTTCATTTATATAGCATTCTTCCTGAAAATATAAATCACAATCTATAAACTTAAGGACCTCTCTCTATGATTTTTAATTAAACTTAAGTAATCATGTTTTAATTCCTTTAACAAATCAACAATAGAGAACTTAGAATTTTTCATACAGACAAAATAATCCTGTGTTCAAATATAAATGCCAGCAAACATATAAAGTTGTAGAAAACAGAAAATACCCATCACAGGTCTCACTAACATTTAACTAAATACATTTTCAGGATGTTTTTATATTACATCCAGTATTCTATTTTGCTCCTATTCCAATTAATTGTTTGTTGTACATGTTCAGAGTTCCTGTGGCTCAGTTGCTTCACTTTGCTTCCTGTTAAGATCAGCAAGCTGAAACGTTTCAGCTGGCAGGGATAGATAGTAGAGAGTGACAGAAGAAAAATTTCTTATGCAATGTTTCGAATTATCCGCTAAGCCACTGCCTTCCTTCGACACCATGTGTCACCGGAATAATATTTGGATATCCAATTACGTGGGGCTTCTGTTATTGGTTTCTTCGTCTATATTCAACAATGCATAGGTACTTACACATTGTTTACGAGCAACTGACAAGCAGTATAATTTCGGAAATAGTACTTTTCAATAAAGATACGAGTGGTATCTTTGTCATTCGTCCATTTAGAATAAATACTCACAAAGACTGTTGACCAACAACTATTGTTGTTACTAATCGCAGATTATTTAACAATCATCATAAATACAAAAATATACAAAATATCAAAATCAATTGATGATCCGCCCTTTTTAAAAGCCAAGCAAACTAAAATATGGGCCGGAATCACTTTGTCAATGGTTAATGGCACTCAGGGAAGATTTCCTGTCCCTGCTTTAAAATAAATGTTATGACATTGTTATCCATGAAATGTGAGAAGGCCAGTTAATATTTTAGGCAAAAGCTGTAACGATCCACCCGGGCTTCTTCTAAAGCACCTAAGGTTATTGGGAACAGGTTATTCATCTCAATTACCTGCTATAAAAATTGACTTGGAATTAATTCTCTCTTTCTTTAGGAAGAGAGAATTTAATTCTAAGTCGATTTCATTCTCTCTTGCTAAAGGAGGAGATCTCACTATATGTGAGAGCCCCACAAGGGCTCACCCCCTCCTCACAGCAGTCCTGGTCCGGTATGTATAAATTAAAGAAACTGAAGTTAGGGCTCAGTCGGAAAACTGACACCAGAACTAAGAAGCAATATAGATTTAGAAATACTTTTCCCAAGTCTTAGGACCATCACAATGGACTCTCTATTGAAATCATTTATGTCACACACACAGCAGTCCTGTTCGCTAATTACATACATAGCCAAAAAAATGAGAGTTTCACATTGTCAGTGGGAACTTTACACTGTTCACTTTCTCTAGATCATATATCTTCCACATAGTCAAAGTGGACTTGGTGCTAAATCGGAGCTCTTTGGTGCGTAGATCTGAATAATAAAAACTTACTTATTTATAAAAACATGCAAAATCTTATTTGTACTGAGCTATTCATTTCACTTGCATGCTCTAATATTGGAAAAGACTAATAATATGATATTATTGCCATTCAAACTTAATGATTTATAAGAGGAATGTGCGATAGATTTTGAAACTGCTATATATTCTTTATTAAATTTTAGGCTTACTTCTCACATACAAGTAGTAGGATAACATTTTAACTGAAGGTTTTAAAAAGATTTATTTCTCACACACAGACACAAACGTGATCCCTTTTGTGATCCAATTCAACTGCTACAGTTTCAAAGGATGAACAGTTGAGGACAGTTTTGATGAAATGGATGTAGGCATTGAAAGAGAGTTGTCTTTATAGTTAATGAAAAAGAATTTGAAATATAAAAATATTATATAGGAGAAATATCAAGAGAGAGAGAGAGAGAGATTATCATTTAAACGGATTATTCAAACATTTTAATATTTTTCTATAGAAAGTTTAGCATTCTTCTCCATGAAAATAATTTTTTATCACATACTTTTAGCACATTATTTAAACCCTATTTTATATAAATATTTTGTTTCTTAAACTTTTTATTTTATGATTTTGATTATACCTAGCAAATACATATTAGAGTAAATCTTGACATTGGTCAATTCTTGAACTGGATAATCATTTTACTCTATTGGTAATTTATATATATATATATATATATATATATATATATATATATATATATATATATATATATATATATATATATATATATATATATATATATATATATACATATAAGCTGGTTTCAAAAGTTCCGTTAGATTATCGTTCAATATAAATGAAAATGAAATTTTTAATAATCTAGTAACTTTTCATTTCAACATAGTATAAAAAAATTAGGGATCACATTAGTTTAACGAAGTTACACAATTTCTTAAACAAATAATAAATTTCCACTGAATTTTTCCAATTTAAAATCGCAACAGAAAACAGGAAGAAATTTTTGTAACATCAATAATCAAAAAGCCATGGAAAGGGAGAAAAAAGATTTTTGCAGGATTTTCTCTTTTTCCCAATTTCTTAGTTGTGAAATACCATTCCTTAGTTTTCTGTTTTGTTTAGTACATGTTACTCAGTTTACTAGAATCCAGCCTTCTGTCCAGTATCAAACTCTTTTTATACTGTATTAATATTAATATTTTTGCTAACAGTTAATCGATGGAATATTGAACATTCGAATAGCCCAGGTAATCTTTAGCTTGGCCGGTCATTAAATATTATTCAGAATGTATGAAATTTTCGATCTATTGGCATTTATACATTTTACTAATCGAGATATTTCAAAAAAAAAAAAATCCGAAATATTCACTTAAAAAGTTATTTGCATTGCGTATACCATGTCACAGCTTTTGTAACAGAACAATCAAATAAGCGATTTCATGCCAAATCTGGAATTCTGTTACTCCTGCCAAATTCTAAGGTTGTAACTTACTAACTTTTCTACTTCTCCACTTGTTTGTTTATTCTTCAAAAATTTCACTTAAATGAATTCGAAACGTCTTGTATTCGGTTCGACAGAAGAGAAGGGACCCGCTCTTGTTTCACACTCATTTTCTAAAACTTTTTTTGCAATTTTCTTATTTGATGTGAATTTGTAGTTATTTCTGTTTTTATTGGTGTGATTGTTTCTTGTCTAAATGATTAATCATATTCTTATTAAAAGCTTTCTCTAAATTTAGAAATCTTTTCTGGTTTGTGCTTTTTAATATGATACGTTTTCAGCTGCTTATTTCCACCGATATTAGCGGATAGATGTTAGATACCTCGTAACTTCGATTCACTGTCAAGTGACTTGAGGCATTATCCTCCTCTCTCAAGTACTCCACACCAACTGAGGATTATTGAATTGACGGAAATTTTAACGTGCATAACCCCTCTTAGCAGGGTTGTCTATTTCAAGGTCAAGTATCAAATCCGATTTCGAATTTTGTTATCACGTTATGTTCAGGCTATCTATTGTTGCCAACAGATGGCGCTAAATCCAGCCAATCACTTTATACTTTGAATTATCATCGAATGACGAGATACATACCTGAGTTAGTACCACCCTCTTCAAATTTATGGATTACGTCTGCAGAAGATCATGAGATCCTATGAATATATATATATATATATATATATATATATATATATATATATATATATATATACATGTATATATATTTTATTTATTTTTTTTTTCATGGGAAATTTTAAAATATTTTGAGAACTTTTTATATTTTTTAGATTATTTTGATCTAAAACTTTTCTGCACATATTTTACCATTTTACCTTTTTTAGTGGCGAAAAAAATAAGTAATATCAATCAGTAAAAATTCTGCTTCGTACTTTAAAGAAAACGCAAAATTCTTTCCATTAAAAATACTGCAGTGCCCCTCTAAAAAAAGAATAACTCGTCTCTACCAAATAAAATAATTATTGGGTATTTATTGATTATTTTCTAAATTTTATAAAGAAAACAATGTATTTTCAAATGATATTTGAGTTTATTAAAGGGAGTGAAATATTTTTAGTTAAAATTTTAGAAAAAATATTATGAAATTTTTAATTTAAAATTATTATGAATTAATTAAAAATTAAAAATCTATATCTAAGGACACAAATTAAATAATTTTTGAAAAATGTTCTAATAATAAATTAAATACTTTTACTGAATATTTTTATATTTATTTATCCCAGGTTGGATGTTACTATAACATTTCCTTCCATTTATTGCTTCAAATGTTACGTCACGTTCAACATTTTTTTAGCTGCTTATACGTAATAAAATGTTACTTACTTTCTGCTTATGTTTTAACGTCTGCAATAAAATGATAGTAAACATGACTACTTTATATTCGTTTGTGTAAAAGTGTATCTTTTGAAAGAGAACACTCCATAATTTGAGTTAATTTCATTTTTACGGTGTATATTACGATTCAAAAATAAATATTCACACAAAACTGTTATGACTCATTGTGAATGAATCATTTTACCAGAAACAAAAATTTGTATTATGATTCATATTTATAGGAAAAATAATATAACTAATTAATATGTTTTGTTTCCTAGGAATTAAGGTCATTGTTTTTTTCTCTTTTGTTTGAGCAGGTGAATGAGAAATCACTATTACGTTACAAAATGATTTTTGATTCTTTAAATGATTAAGTTCTCTCTCAAGATTTTTGATCTTTCATTTTAAATCTTCAAAGGAAATTAAATTTCTTTCATAAGACATAGCCATTATTATTAGAGGAACAAGAAAGAAATCATCCATAAAGTTATAGAATTTCAAAAATCAGTTAAAATGAACTTGTTCCAAGATTATAAGTTATAGAACAAGAACTTTAAGAACTTGCAAAATAAATAATGTGCTTTGGAAGCTGTAAATGTTTCTAAACTCCCTCATTTCCCATGGAAGACACTGCAACCGCCATATATTTAGCCTTTATCAGCAGCCATTAGCGATTACGATGGATCTTCGATTCACTTTCTTCCATTCAAATTCACTCCCTTCAGTCAACGAGGACAAATACAGCAGCCAACCAAGGCCTCTCATGCAATTTATTAATGCATCGATACTTTTATGACTGTGCAAATTAAATTAATTTTAATTTAATTTTCGAAACTATGTGGTATTACGGTGATTGACATAATAAAAACAAATTCCTCAGAGTAAGTCACAACTCCTGGGTTCGACTCTCAACTAAAGTTTGTGTATCTGTAGTGGTCTGTAATCCACTTTAAACAGCAGTTCCCGAGCTAATTATTTAATGTGTGAAAGAAAACCGGCTGAGCAACAAATATTGCAACTGACCACAGTGTAAATTTTAGAAAACGAACTCCCAAATAGCGTGTTTAGTTTTTAAAAACTGAAATGTTTCATTAATTTCCGAAAACAGCTTTAGCAGATTGACTCATTGACATTTCTACTAACTTAAATTCGTTTCATGTAACCTACTTTGAATGCATTCCTCTTTATATTTTTATGACTGCAAATTAATTCAAATTTAATTTCCAAAACGTGGTATTGTGGTTACCTTTTACATTACCATATCACTCAGAGAAAGGGACTATATATTATCAAGAAATAAGTAAACATTGGTAAATTTAACAATTGTGAATACATTGATCATTCCAAACTTTTCCCCCTTTTTTGCTGAAAACGGTAAATTGTTAAAAAGCTGGTCATTCATTATAATATTTTTATGAAAAACAATGGCAACTTAATCCTTAATTTTCCAATTAATGGAACTATTGTAATCGTAGCAAGTTCATAAAATATAGACCGACAGCTGAATGTCACTTATTTAATAACCGAATGCAGAACATATTTTAGAAAGAGCTTTTCTAAACACAAAATTATGCAGAGCCTACAACCTATCTTATTTTATCGATAGATTTAACTTCGATCTTGTGCGGTTAACGGAATGTAGACATAAAATCACCACGGTGTACAACTGGTATCGCCATTACTTGTATAGTGGATTTAACTATGCCAACTGGAAAAAAAAAGCCGACAATTCGTGCAGTTTTGAAGACCCTGGTTCCGAGTTTTGTCATCCCGAAATCCCCTCGTAAAAGTGTTAAGATCAGCAGCAGTCCCTCCCATGATTAAAAAATGTACAATGATATGAATGATGAGTACATATATTAATTCCCGTCTACTAGTAAAGGTGGTGGAAATTACGCCAAATTGACATTAAATCCTTCCATATGATTCCTCAGAAATATTTGATGGAAATCAAAACAAAAAGTTAATTCTTGAAGAAAAATTTGAAATTAGAATATTTGATTATTGGGGCTTAGCTTATTCTCAAAAATAACTAACATAGAGGTACATTAATTTCATTATTTTAATAATAAAAACAATTCATAATCTATTATTTTAACAACAAAAACAAAACAAATATTTAAATGAGAAACATATAAAGACTAATATATTATTGGCCTGAAAGTGTATTTGGTAAAAGTTTCCTTATTGTTGGTGAAAAATAGGGTTGTTTGGCACAATGTTTTATTGGTAGACTGGATTTTATTCATGTACCGTTTGGCATTTCATATTTCTTCGTATCACAGTTCATATACTTTTTCCACAGGATCATATGTCTTGCAAAAGATTTAGGCAGATGGTTATCCATTGATTTTTAAGTGAATTTAAGAGAAGTTTGAAACTACTAAACAATCTTGTAAACACAGTAAAAATACAATGATTATAAATGTAATATCATTTGAATATGATTATGCATATTACTGTACTCTTGCTTATTTTCATCGCATTTGCCTTTCTTGCATATTTCATTATCTTTAAAAATCAATCAAGTTTATATCTGATACCAAGAATATTCAACAAAACTAAATATGAGAAATACAGACAGTTGTTTATTTTTCAGAAGTGACCTGATTGCTATTGATGTAGGGCTGGACTCCTTTCTGTCCTCTACCACCTTGTCTGTCGGTTGGATTCTGTCTGACAGCCTGAAGCTTAATTGGCATAAAGTGCGTTACAGTGAAGTGAAAAGCAATTATTAAAAAACTACTCCATCTTTCATCCTTTTGTGAGATGCAATTTCAATGGATATCTTCCCACATCAATATTACATGGCAATGAGACAGCAGGAATTTTGGTTAAAGTGGGTAATGGTGGGTATTAGACATACCTGAATCATTGAATCATTTGGAGCTATTCTCAAGAGCGAAAAAAGGCGTTAACGCCATTTGAACAGTGCCACCTGCTCATCAATGGTACCAGAGAAAGTGATCTGGGAGAGCATTATCACTCAAATGTTGTAGGCGGGAATTTTAAACCAAAATCAGATGACTAGGTCACACTTAAACTGCCACCCTTCTCTTTACATATACGTCATATCAGTAGAATGAATTTGGATATCATAGAATAACGTGGTCACGTCCCCAGCAAACATCCCATAGAACCAGTGTTGACAGTGGTGATTAGATGAGTACGCCTCAACTCACTGAGCTCAAGCATCTCAGTGAGGGAGAATAGAATCATAGCTAACGGTAAGTGATACTTCACTTGGCTAATCTTATGGGAAGCTGCGTGTTGTCATTGAGAAACTGGGACCTTAACCAAACCAATAGGATAACTAAGGTAAAAGGTAATTCTTGTTGACTTAACCAGCTGTTTTAGAGGCTGTTAAAAAAAGAGCATCATTTTGACTCAGTAGGTGAACAAACTACTCACGAAATGAGTGTATGGCTGTCAGTGTCAACAGCGTAAAAAAAAGAAAACATCACTAGGAAACTGCAATGATCCTTCTGTTGAGCTGCGAAAATACAACCATTCCAGCAGCTGATCCCCAGTCCAGACTAGTAAAATTACTTTCACTCAATTACATGGCTGAAAACTTCCGAAAGACCGGGAATTTGCCACCGGAACTAACCAGACGAACCACTCCACCAATACAACCCTGGTGCATCACTCCCTACATTTATTTAAGCAGTTAATTTTCAGAGTACGAAACCAGAGTCATTTGCACAGAAGAAGTTTCAGCATATGCATTTTGGTTGGAATAAATGACGCTTCCTACGAAGCACATGTTTTATACTTTTCATGATACGTCTATAAGTTCTTGTTTTTACTAAATAATACAGATTGAAGTTTTCATTTTCACATTTTTCACTCTATTTCGCTTCAGATCATATGGTCCAACTTAAAAGATAGAATAGTTTTTATCTCTTAATTATTGATCTCAATATTTATTATACGACATTAGTGTTTATTTATTGGTTAGTTATGTAAGTTCCTAATAGATGGCGGTTAAGCATCTAAGTTGCACAGGTATTCGGCAGATGGCGACGTGTTTATTTTTCTAGATTTTACCATCTTCGAGAAATTTAACGTGCGCGCGCAAGCGCGTGATTAATTATAGAATTTACATATATTTTCATAATGTATAATCATACTATAACAATTTTTCGTATATCATTTTCATAATTATACTTTGTATTGTGTTATTATTGTGCGGTGTTCAGTTTGAATATGTTTAACATTATAAATAGTAAAATAAAATTTTATTTATTACTGTTTTTCTCTACTAATTTTCATACCACCTCGAAAACATGTAAGTATTTTTTGATAGCCTTTAATTTTTATTTTATAATTTGATAATTTTAATTTTTTCAGCAGTACATTTTGATCTAATTTCTTTATTCAAATGATAAATTCTTTTAATTGTTCTCTATTTCAGTATAATGCCTCGGAAAATGTTTTTAGTTTTAATAATTTAAAATTGAAAAAATAATAGTTCGATGTCAATGTTATCTACCTCATTTATAACAATTTATTTTTAGATGTTTTTAATTTATATAATATATTTTATAAGTAAGTCACTGATTACAAACTATAATTTAATATAAGATGAATAAAATGTAAATGCAGAAAATATTTGTTGATTTGTGCTTAATTTCAAAATTTCGATACTTTACCTATTACTTTTAAATTTTGGTGAAACGTTTTATTTTCAATCTCATATGAATGAACCTATTTTAAATTTTTTTAGAAAATATTTATTTGATTGTACCAAGGAGTTAGTAAAAAATTGATTCAATGTATTATAATTACTCAGCCACTGCAACGCGTGGCTGGGTCAGCTTATATATATATATATATATATATATATATATATATATATATATATATATATATATATATATATATATATATATATATATATATATATATATATATATATATATATATATATATATATATATATATATATATATATATATATATATATATATATATATATATATATACACACTACTGGCCATTAAAACTGCTACACCAAGAGGGAATGCAAATAACAGAACGATATTTATTGGACACATACATTATAGTGGAAAGAACAAGTGATTAGATTTACAGGAAATTACGATGTATAGATCTTGAGAAATCAGTATCCAGAGCAACCACCTCTGGCTGAAATTACAGCATTTATCCGCCTAGGCATGGAGTCAAACAGATATTGTATGGCATGTACACAGATCTCAGTCCATGCAGCTTCAACACTATGCCACAGTTCATCGACAGTAGAGGATGGTGAGTGATGGCGTGCCAATCGCTCGGCAACCATTGACCACACGTTCTCAATTGGTGACAGATCAGGAAAACGTGCTGGCCAGGGTAACAGTCGAACCTGTTCTGTATCAAGGAAGTTCAGAACAATACGGGCTACATGCGGTCGTGCATTATCCTGTTGAAACAAAGCACTAGGGAGGCCTCGAAGATAGGGCAGAGCCATGGGCCTTAACACATCGGAAATGTAACGGTTGCTGTTCAAAGTGCCGGTAATGTGAACAAGAGGTGATCGGGACGTGTATCCAATGGCACCCCATACCATCACTCCAGCAGATGGGCCAGTATGGCGATGTCCAATGCTAGCTGACAATGCGCGTTCTCCACGATGCCTCCAAACACGGATGCGGCCATTATGGTCCAGTATACAGAACCGAGATTCATCTGTAAAGATGACGTGATGCCATTCCCGCGTCCAGGTTCGTCGCTGATCACCCCATTGATGGCGCTCCTGTCTGTGACGCAGCGTCAATGGTAGCCGAAGCCATGGTCGTTGTGCAGACAATCCATGCTGCTCCAAACGTCGGTAACTGTTCGAGCAGAAACTTGTTGCCTTGCAAATGACTCCATTTCTCGACTCAGAGTTTGTGACGTGGCTGTACGATCCCTTGTGACCATGCGGATAAGATGTCTGTCTTCTCTGCTGTTAGTGATGGGGGGTCGCTGAGATCCTGTATGACGTTCCGTATGATTGTCCTGAACCCATCAATTCCATATTCTGCTAACAGTCATGAGGTCACGACCGACGCGAGCAGCAATATTGCGGTACGATAAACCGCAATCCCGGTAGGCTATAATCCTTTCTCTATCAAAGTCAGACACGAGCTGATAGACATTTCTTCTTCTTACACGAGGCTTTCTTTGCCGAAAACAATGCTGAAACGGAAATTGAGTATAAGAAAACTGCTGTCAAATCTCTGGTTTTATACACATTGTAGATGTCGCTACTGTCGCCTGCTTTGTATGAATGCGCTGAAAATCTAATCATTTGCATATCACAGCAAGTTCTACCTGTCATGCAAATTTCACGTGTGTGGTGTGCCATCTTCCTGGTGTAGCAATTTTAATGGCCAGTAGTGTATATCACATATATATATATATATATATATATACTCATATACATACATACATACACTCACACACACATACACACACACACACACACACACACACACATAATATATATATATATATATATATATATATATATATATATATATATATATATATATATATATATATATATATATATATATATATATATACATACATACAGGTTGATGGATTTTTTTAAGAGAGGAGAAAATTTGTTTGTTAGATTTTTAAGAAATGAAAGTGCTTAGTGTCAGTAAAATGAAAGTTTCAGTTTTTTATAATAAGAAATAACTTACTTTTGTTGTCGAATTTTTATGATAAAAATAGCTTAGTTTTAGTTATTGGGTTTTTAAGATATAAAACAGCTTGTTATGGGACTTTTAAGAAATGAAAAAGAACTTAATTAACTTAGTTCATATCTGACGGAGGTTTTCTGGTTACAAATGCTATTCTATCAGGACTGCTAATCTATCAATCAGTCGAAGCGAAAATAGTGAGCAAATCATTCAGTTGACACCTTCTCAGTTTGTTTAAGTAAATTATAATCCTCGCCTCGTAATTCTGAACCACGGTCAAGTGACGAGATCACACTTGATCCTCCTCTCCAGATCCATGACACTCCAGAGGAATGAATTTGGATGTCACATATGGACACGTCCCCCAACCCACGAAACTCAAGTAATCCCGTGAGGGAGAATGTTGTCACCCTCCCAGTCACTGCCCTCGGCAAATGATGCTGCACTTTTCTGATGTTAACAGGAAACTTAGTGAAGCTACTGAGACACTGGAGCTCAGTAAATTGTTTAGCAAAAGTTTTGTTCTGAATTTAAGAAATAAACATAGCATGTTTAGGATCCAAATTATAAACTTCATACATCTCCAAATTATAAACTCCATGCCTTTATTCTTAAAAATGATTTGTAATATTAAAATAAGGTATTTTAAGAAGGAAAAAATTTTAAAACTCATAAATGCAAGGAACATCCAATACATCAATATTTATTAGTTGTAAATACATTTACGATCGTTCTCAGACACGTGTTTCGTGGAATATGTTTTTATTAAAAATATGCAAGCATATTTAGCCAGCTTGGCGCCAATTATTCATCTTGTTTTTCTACTTTACTATATACGTCATTTCTTGCTTTATCTAGAGAAAAATAAAAATGTTTGAGAAGTAGATGTAGTAATAAATACTGTTATTTTGAAGTGAGATAATTTTTATTTGTGTACATATCATGAACCAATATGTAAATATTTTTAAAATCGTTAACAGTAATGATCCAAAATAAAATGTGAATGTAAATATATGCACACACATTTTTTGTACATTCTATTTTTTATGTATCATTTTAGAAAAGGTGATACATTTTTAATTATTTAACTTAACTAAAAATCCATCACAGTATATATAAAACAAATATCAAATTCAATTTTTGTATTCTTATAATTTAAATTGGCTTACAAGATTTTTGTTTGTCGTTTACATTTTATTAATGAAGTGGATCATTATAATGTTAAATGCATTTTCGAACAGAAGTTTCTTTTTTTTTTGGTTAGTGAATTTTTTAAACACATATTTTACAAACCATTAATTTTTTTGCAGACAGAAAATGTTTAAATAATTATAAGTTATAATACTAAAATTGTTTTTAAATGCTTAAAAAATAAGGTTAATTTTCAAACTATACCATTTTACTTAAAAGCAAATTTTATACGTATATAGAATAATTATCTCAAATTTTTAATCCAAGAACTCTAAGAGAGTTTCTAACAATTCTCAAACGATAGCTTCAAAGTTTTTGATGCAACAATCCGAAAACATTATCTAATAATGATAACTTCAAAGAGCAATTCGAATGACAATACTTAAAGGCCAATTTCAAAGCTTAGATTGCAACAACTTCAAGACATTTTCGAATAATGATAGTTTCGAAGAGCATCTCGAAGAACAATTATTAAAGAGAAATTTCAAAACTTTGGTTGCAACAATTCGAAGATATTTTCGAATAATGATAAAGAAAAACAATTCGGAGAGCAATTTTTAAAGAGCAGTTTCAAAGTTTAGATGGGAACAATGTGAAAACAGTTTTGAAGGATAATAATTATGAATAAATATTCGAAAAAATAGCCTCGAATTTTTTTATCCAAAAGTGTTAAAATAGTTTCGAAGAAAATATTGTATAAGATGTATTTGAATATTGATTATATAAGATCTATTTGAAAAATTTGATTCAACAATGCAAAGGCAAGAATTCCTTAAAACTTGACTATAAAATAAAACAAAGTATATTTACAAAAAAGGATATTGAAGTAAAGCTTAAAAATTCTATTGAGGCAAGAAAAAATGCATGGAACAATTGTTATAAACCTAGATTTGAATTTTTTAAAGATGAAGATTTAATAGCTCATAAACCTAATGTGAAAACAATAAATATGCAGAGCTATTTTAAAAAGCTGTCATTAGATATGCTAATATAAGAAACAGGGTATAAAAACAACTTCTTTGTTTTGTGGCATATCAGTTCATTAATTCAAATATTTAATCATATTAAATCACATATATTATAAGTTTGATGATTTTTACATGAAAGTTTTGAATGCAAAATAAAATATTTTTTCAAGCCCTTTGTGTAGCGCCCTCTATGTTTTCCCATCTTATTTTTGATTTCAGTACATTTTAGTTTTCTAAAATGGCAGCATAAGATTGCTAACAACTTATTATGTATTTCCCAACAATAACTACTGGATTTTTTTTATCAAATAATAACGAGTTTTGTTCTTTTTTTAAATACTATCGTCATAAAAAGATAAAGCCTAGCTAGACAACCTGAGATAAGTAACAACAACACTAACATTGTTGAGTTTTTTTATGGATAAAAGATTAGCATAAAATATTCAGGCACAACTGCCGTATAATCTAGGACGCCAAATTCTGAGATTGGTGATTGTTTGCCGGATTTTCAAATGTATCTGGCAACCTCGTTTTTATTACATCATACATATCAAGACCTATAAGAATTATGCAGAAAATTCTATTTTGATTATGTTAGTATTTACGTAATTGCGTACGTCACGATACATCATCTTGGCAACATTTCTTCATCGCCAAAAAAAAATTCAGAAGTTTTAATCATAGATTATACGCTTCTTATGCCAATATTCACTTCATATGTTAAACAATAGAGCGTTTTAAGTTTAAGAAAATAATTTTGTTTTTTTCAGTTATTAAACATGGAATTTCTAGTCGACAACAAAGAGTCCTTTCGATAATTGTATTTTCTGCTTAATAAAGGTACAGAAATTGAGTAAAAATTTGTGAAGTAAATGGTGAAAAAGCGATTCCTTTTGAGATGGACTACAATTTGTTTAAGTAATTCAAAAATACCACTTTCAATTTGAAACACTATCAATCTGGATGCCAGTTCAAATCCATAAAAAGCGATTGTATCATGTTATTCACGAAGAATCTCTCCAAACGACAAAGGAATGAATGGGCAAATGATAATATTTGTTGGATCCTAGCAGAGCCCACACCCTTGGTGCGAAGGATTTTGGTTAGTGATAATTGTGGCTTGCACCAATCTTGATAACCTTACTTCGATACATTAAATATGGTAAATTAAACTATTTTTAAAATTTTTGTTCTGGCTTGGCAGTTTTTACAGTTTGTCACCAAGGGTGTGGGCTCTCCTGTGATTTTACCAATAATGATATATTCCTACAGGGTAAAAGTTTACTTACGGGTACTCCTTTATTTTTAGCGATTTTTTGACACCAAAATAAGCGCCAAAATATGAATAACCAAATGGCAACCCTAAAAAGAATTTAGTTAAAGCGCTAAAAATACCAGGTCTACCAAAAATTCAAGTTTATCACCAATATTTATCGTTAAATTTTTGCCAAACCAAGGGGTGCACATATACACACCAAACTCTCTTACAATATTAAAAAACACTGGATAAGCTATGCCTTAGTGTGTCCTTTCATTTATCGCTAATTTGCGCAAGGTCGGTTAGTGTTGAATTGCGTAATAAGCATTTATTTGTATAATTTGCGTCACTTTTTTGAAATTGTGTATCATTGCATAATGTTTTTAGCGTCATTTTGTTTTTTCGAACAAGCCCGAAAAACGTTTGTTGACAAAAAATCACGAATTTTTAACAAGCTGAGAATCCTTTAATTCCCTCCTTGTTGAACATTGTTGCCGCATTAATCTTGTTGTTTCATCAATTGAGTGTGATGCTTTTGGAAAAAAAATTATTTTTCCCAGAAACATTAACCTAATATGGTGAGAAAAGTTTATAAGTTAGAAGCATGAGTTCCAATGATTGTAACAAAAATCAAATAGCTGCGGTCTCTGCCAGAAGTGTTGTCTCATTCTTGTATATTCCTGACATTACTCCTTCTGATTTATATTTATTTCAATTCCCGAATAAATATCGCATTGTGTTCCACTCGATAATAAACTGGTATCAAAATTTTAATGAATGAATTCTTCGAGTCGTAATTAAGTGATTTTGACATCAAGGCATTGAATTAATCAAATCTTGAGAAAAATTAAAAACAATGGAGAATAAACCATTGATAAATTTATTGTAACTTTCTTGCTATTTTTGTGGAAACCTGAACTTAAAAAGTATTCCAAAGTAAACTAAATAAATAAATTTAAGAAAAGCAATGTTATTATATGAGCCAAATAAAGAAAGACCAAACTTTGATATTTTATTAATGAATCAAACAATTGTCACAGGTGCCGTATAATCCATGATTCCAAATTCTGAATATTATTGGCGATGAAGAAATGTTGCCAAGATGACGTATCGTGACGTGCTCGATGACGAAAGTACTAGGGTTACCAAAATAGAATTTTCTGGATAATTCTTATGGGTCTTTATATGTATGACGTAATAAAAATGAGGTTGCGAGATATATAAGAAAATCCGCTTAAAAATCGCCAAACAAAGAATTTGGCATCTTTGATTATACGGCACCTGTGCCAAACAATTTCATATATATCGGAAATTTTTTAACAAAGGAAATTTTCTTTCAAATACATTAGTGTTAAAATATGTTTTACGGTGATACTAATTGAAAATTCTATTACATTTTACATTTATACGATACAGAATAAAAGAATAACATGACTACAATATTGAATTTATTACTTAATATAAGTAATATAATTCAAAAATTGGTGATTTATTATTATTTAAGAAATTTGAATGTATTTACTCCAAGAAATAAGCAACACCATATTCATATTATAATATTTTAAAATATTTCAGAATAAGTTGATAGTTCAATCTAATCAATAAAAACCAAGAACGTAATGTACATCCCACAATTTGTAACCTGTTAGTGAATTCAAAGTGAAAAAATTGCACATGAAAAACAACCACTAAAAAATTTATTTTAATAAATTTTTTAGTGGTTGTTTTTTAATAAATTTTACTTCCTATTTGAAAAATTATTTCAAATACAGGGTTAGCAAGAAATAAGTTTCCTACTTCAGAGGGCTGTAGAATACGTTCCATTTGTCCAAATGAGATAAAATTTGAACTACAGATAATTCAAATGATGCGCTTGACATTTAGTAAAAAAAAATTGTACAAATTTCGCCAATAGATGGCGCTGTAATACACATAAAAACATTTTATATGCTTTATAAATGTTAAATAATAATAATAAAAAAGTAACATTACAACTGTTCATTATGTCCCCCTTCATTTTCAACAATGTGCTCTAATTGCAAAACCATATTTTCGACAGCAGACCGGAGTGAGTCTGTCGGAATATTAAGGATATGGCGCCGAATGCTGTCTTTCAGATCTGGTACAGATGCTAGCCTTTTACGGTAGACATTGCCCTTCAAAAAACCCCACAACCAAATGTCGCCGGCGGTGATATCCGGCGAACGAGGAGGCCATGCCGTAGGGAAATGAAGGCTGATAACCCGTGCCTCAGTAAAATGCTGTGTTAGCAGTTGCTTTACACGACGATCAATATGAGGAGGTGCGCCATCCTTATGAAAATCCTTGATGAAAATGATGTCCTGAAAGCATCCACGCTGCTGAAGTTGTGGGATTACAAAATCCATCAGCATATCTTGGTACCGTTGTCCTGTGATCGAGCAGGTTTTGAATCCATTTGCATTTATCTCTTCAAAAAAATACGGCCCATTCACAAAAGTAGCCGTAAACCCACACCATACTGTCACCTTTTCAGGATGCAAGGGGTTTTTCTGGATAGCGAGAGGATTTTCCGCTGCCCAAATTCGACAATTGTGGCTGTTGACTTGCCCATTAAGTTGAAAGTGGGCTTCATCAGTCCGCAGAATATTCCATGGCCAAGTGACGTCAACCACCATTCGAGCAAGGAACTGAAGTGCAAAAGTTATACGAACCTCTAAGTCCCCTTCTTGCAACAAGTGCAGAGACTTGATTTTGTAGGGATAAAAATACAAAATCCACCGTAAGACTTTTCGTACAGTGGAATACGGCATATCCAATACACGGGAAATAACTGGCACACTCACATTACCATCCGGCGATTGACTGCTGGCTTCAACGACCGCGGTAGCCACATTTTCGACGCTAGAAGACTGGATTGGCTTTCGTCCTCTACCGGGAAGAATTGCAAGTTGTCCAGTTCTTTCAAATTTCTGAATCATCTTGCGTAACACACATAGAGACATTGGACCTCTTCATATCTGCTTCATACGGCGAAATTCTTTTACAGCTGCAATGGAGTTCTGCTGGTTCTGGTAGAACAATTTTACAAGTAGCGCTTTTTCTTGCAAAGAAGGCATGATGTGCAGAGAAGTAACTAATGCTCGTTCAGAATCCACCTTCTTTTTACCCAAAGATAATGCTAATAGCCATGCGCTGTAAAGCAAATGACTTTTCATATTTTCAGTATATGCAAATAAGTATTATTAGTATTACATCGCCATCTTTCAGAGAAATTATGTACTATTTGTTTTTTTCAATAAATGTCAAGCGCATTATTTGATTTATCTGTTGTTCAAATTTTATCTCATTTGGACAAATAGAACGTATTCTACAGCCCTCTGAAGTGGGAAACTTATTTCTTGCTAACCCTGTATATTTTCTGAAAAGTAAGAGAAGATAATAAAATCTTGATTATTCTTAGAATTGATTGGTTCCCGATAGCTTTTGAGAAGAAACTGATTTTGTATAATTTGCAAAACTGAAAAATGGAACCAATCTTTAGAAATATATTTGAACAAATAAAAAAAACACTCAATATATAACATTAACAGGCTTATTACTTGAGAAATAATAAAATCATCCATTCATAAATTTATAGACTTACATTTTCAGAAAATAATCATTCAAAAGTTTGTTTCCTTTGCAATCAAATATTCTTTTTATTAAGGATTGAAGTTTTTTTTTAAATTCAAACGTCGTATGAATAAAAACTGCTATGCGGATAAATTACTTAAGAATATGTAAAGTTCTTTTTGCTAGTTTGGATTTTATTTTTTCTCAAATTTTTTATTACTTCTTTGGATTTAGTTTGCAATGCATTTTATGTGAATGATAAAAATGATTATAATAATCTTAACAGTAAAAGTTGTTTTGATAATGCTAATAATCATGTGGACTAATACCAATAAACATTAAATCTTCGGTACTTTTCCATAATACTCCCGCCTTAATCATAAAAAAATAGCACGTTTCTTACGGAGAAGCGAAAATAATACAATCTAGATATGAGATGATTTAAATAGCTCGAAATAT
This sequence comes from Latrodectus hesperus, assembly GCA_037975125.1. NCBI lineage: Eukaryota > Metazoa > Arthropoda > Arachnida > Araneae > Theridiidae > Latrodectus > Latrodectus hesperus. The sequence continues at coordinate 84,796,858 of CM075850.1, forward strand.
TATTTTAAAATAAATACATTCCATCTCGAATTTTTTTGAGCAAAAATTGTGTGAAGAGAGATAAACAAAGCTAAAGGAAGCTGATGCAAAAGATGGTTTAGTGATAATTGTGTCTCTTAAAAGGAGCATTAAATGCCATAGTGTTTTGATAATGCTGATAACGCGATTAAAAAAAACGAGTCAAAACGAGCCAAAATCAGCTAAATTTAATTTTTATTAAAAAAAGGTACATTAGCATTTTGCGTACGCAATGGATCATCAAAGCAACTGTTTGCTCCCTGGAACCAAGGGGTACGCGTATCTTCCTGGGGCTTGAGCAGCCACCAGGCGCGTCGGCAGGTGGTGGATAGCCGAATGTCCTGTAGGAATGACAGGATAGCCTTGAATATAGGATCAGAGGCCGTGAACCAGCTCCCGTAAACCCTGGTGTTATGCGACCCGTGCCTAGGGTTATTTGGCACCGCGGTAATGGTGTCTTAACGGAGCCTCTAGTTGCCTGGTGAACTTCTAGAGTAATTTGCCATGCCCAGTAACTCAGGCAATGCTGGGTGGACCTATATTACCTGAGCTGATTAATTGTTATGTTGTGGCTGAAAAGACACAAGAAATAACAAACCTTTCTGCATTTGCAGGTGAAGCCTCTGAAGTAGACCTTGCTGAAAAAGACAAGGGAACTCAGAGGCAATATTGTAAAAGGGCAGCAATGAATCCTTCACTTGACGTAGAAATGACCTCCAAACCATCTTCTGGTGAAAGTCAGGAAGCTATCCCTAGATTGACTGACTTTCTGACCAGATGGGACTGTTTCAGCAAGATCCTATCTGCTGGAAATGTCATACGCAAGAGGAAACAGCACAGCATATCATTTATGAATGCGAGGCTCTTGCTCTCCCTAGATTAACTTCTTTAGGCATCATCCATACTAGAGAGTTACACCTAGACTCCATTAAAGGGTATCGGACATTATTAATAAAGTGGGTGACCCGAGCAACTGGAACTAGGAAACATTGGGTTTGGAGTTAATGGTACAAAATGCTGATAAAAGCAGAGGTGCCCAATGACATACAAACCCAATTCTAGAAGAAGAAGAAGAAGAACTGTTTGCTCCAGAAACAAGCACAGGTGTTTAAAAGTGTTTTGTAAATAAGTGATAATAATTTAATATAAATAAAATTGTATTATTTTTACGAATTTTTAAAAATGTAAACCTTTTTAAGCAATCCATGAGGCAAATGGAATATTTAAGACAGTATTTTATGATATTTTCTTCCTTGAGATAAAGTGATTATCGTACGAGGTTATAAAGGAAAAGTAACAAATCTTTTAATATGTTATCACAGCATTCAGTCTAATACATGTTGTCTACATGAGTCATCTGCGATTTGGCGATGTAACAAATTTCAATGAGTTCAATTAGAGTTTCGGTTTCTCTTGATGTTTTTTGTTTTTAATGTTCGACAAGCTATTATAAAATTGAATATTTTTCTCAGAATTCTGTCTGAAATTTTGTCCCATAGCAGCTCTGTACGAAAAATCCCTTTAAAATTTTAATCGCAACTCCAATTTTTTTTAAAATCTCTAATTTCGTATTTTAACATTGGGTTGGCGATAATCGTAGAGTATAATCAACAAATTAAATATCGTGCCAAACAAGCGTATCAGGTTCAAAGATTTTCCCAGGATTTCTTCATGTAACGAATTTTAACATAAGCTTCCATTATTCACAACTTTATAAGGAATTCCAGTGTACACGTATTTTGATTGGATTTTAAGTAACATTTAATGAATGAAATTATAAAATAACTGGCGACGAAATGAAATACTGACAAAATTTCTATCCGGACGTAAGATTTTACCCTTCTTTTTTTGTTTATGTTTAAATTTTCAGTTGTTTCTCTTCTATGGTTATTTGTTTCTTATCTTGTTTTTTCGTCTTTGCCAAATGATAAAATACAAGTGCTCCAGCTTAGGCAACATTTTTTATGTAAACTAAATGTTTTATGTATGTAAAATTACATGTTTACCAATAACTATATTACTTCGGTTAAAGAAAAAAATGTTTTGATAGTATATGCGATTTTATAATATTATATTAGATTATGAGAAAGGGATTATTCCCATTCACTATTTAAAACTATACATGCATGATGATATTTTATTACAGTATATTCGCATTGTATTTCTATAGATTGCTTAAGTTATCTGAAGAAAAAGTAGATTTATCATGAAAAATACTATAGCATTGTTATAACAATATGCTAACTTTACATTTTGGATGACATAGTCTTAGCAATTATTCAGAATACGAGAAAACAGGTGAAACTTAAAAAAATGTACTCTAATCTCCTATATGGAATTTCTAAAAAATATTTTACTTAATTTCATTTGCTCTTTTCTGAGGTCCGCGTAAATAGTTGCGTAAATATTGATATTTTGTATTTATGGCTAATGTGTCAAATAAGCTAAAATTAATATTTGTGGTATTTATTATATTTAATTTTTAATGATCTCTGCACAACTGCTTTTATAATGTTTTTTTGGAAAAATCTATGGAAATCATTTCTTACGTATTTATTTTTTAAAATAAAAGAGCAATAAAAGAGCATACATGTGCACGAATATTCTTTGGACTAAGTGTTTTCAGTGTTTAAATTTTTTATCTATCATTAAATAGCGAGTAATTTAGCATCTGTTCTAACTATTGCCATTGACCAACTACAGTGCTTTAATATTAAATAAACACACACGATAAAGGAATGCAAATGGATATTCTATTACCTCGATTTGACTTATAAAATACTTATACATTCAAACAAACATTTTTCCTTTGATATTTTCAAAATTATTTATTACTACATATTTAAAAAAATGGAATTACCTTTTCATTTATGCGCATTCCTACGAAATAACATTGATAAATGTATAGAAGTTTTATCCTATTATCTTAATTTAAAAAAAGGAATTTCTTGCAAAATATGTATTTTGTATTAATGTAAACTTATTTAAAAATGACTTGCTAAAATAATTGGAGACGTTCAAGTAATAGATTACTCGTGGAACATTTCGATTTGAAGAATATTTTTAACTTTAAAATAAAATGAATATTTTCTTTTATTTATACATAACACTTTCATCAATAGTTACAAAAGGACATCTGTATTTTAAAATTACTAAATTTTTTATTATAAATGATAAAATTGTAAAATTTTCCCAAACAAATAGTCATTTCTAAAGTTACAATCGGCATGTTGCAAATCATCACCATCTTAATAATCGGCAGCTATGTATAATAAAATTAATAATCATTTCACTTGCTATATATGTGTTATTTAGTGGTAATTCATGTTTTCATTCCTAAGTTAGTTGCAGTATAGCTTATTTATTCAACGGTATCATTTCTTTTACCAAAGTGACCATCTTATTTATGACCAAAGTTATCGTGTTGAGCAACCACTAAAAAGCATTGATTCAAGCTAAGCTATTTTATTCAATATTTACCTTTACACAAAAGAGACAATTTGTTGAGCTCCAAAAGATCATGAAATAAAAGATGGATATGAAAAAAGAGCTTAAATCAATAAATAATGTGGGAATATTTAAAAAATGTTAGAGAACTTAATTCTGTAGAAAATTCTATTTTTCACACCAAATGGTAGAAAAAACTATTTCTATACATCGAAAATACTATTTTCTTTTGTAATAGTGTTTACTTCCTCGTATTTAATAGTAAGGACAAATTAATTTCTAGATTTTCAGTGGTTGACTCCTAAATAAGTTGAATTGTAGAATATCAAAGAATGAGATACGGTTATTATGAAACTGAGTTTAGAAATATATATACACACACACTATACTTTACCCTTTAATTATGTATATATTCTTCCTCTACATTCCACTATAAAGTTGATGTGTACAAATTTCTAAACTCAGTTTTATAATAACCGTATATCATATATATATATATATATATATATATATATATATATATATATATATATATATGTATGTATATATGATATAAGGTTATTATAAAACTGAGTTTAAATCACATATATATGTGTTAATATATATTTATATATATATAGATATATATATATATATATATATATTATTATTATTATTATTATTATTATGTTGGCTTTGGCTTTTTCCTCTAAATAAAAGTTTTCGCCAAATGCGGAATAGTCAAGCAGCAGGGGAGAACCTTATAACACTTTTATTGTGCAAGAAACGTCATTGAGTAATAAATATGTACCAGAAAATCATATTATAGAACTTTTTTTCATCTTCAAATATTTAAAGAGAATTAAAGAAGAAAATCGAAAATAATTGAAAATTGGAGATATCGATGAAGAGAATGTATACTACTTAAGTTCAATCTAAAAATGTCTAAGTATTACATAAGACAAAAGAAGTCCACATTCGTTAAAAAGACATTGTTGTATCAATAATTTCTGGTTGATGTTTTGTTTGATGACAGATTTTATAGCATATTCTGAAAACACTATGAAAAGACATAAACTGTCATTTTATTTTGATGACCTGTAAAAAGAGTGACTCAAAAATAATTGGAAAATGAGCTACAGTGGGTTTTATTGCCAAACTTTTCCAGACTCTGAAAAATTCGTGACATTGTAGAAGACATTTTAATACGAGTTTATATCTCAGCTGCTTCCAGAAGGAGAGCAAGTGAAAGAAAAAATGTCCCATATTGACGAATTTAAATTGGAACCTACAACTCTGATTGGTGATAATTAGATTACATGTAAGTCCAGTTTCTGCTGCAAAATATTTTGCAGTGGATAAAAATTATTGTTAAAGAAAATGTAGTCTGGTCAGCTGATTTGGAGAAAGCTAGATAAAATTTATGCGATGAAAATACTGCTCACGTAAATGGATCAGAAAATGCTATTTCCAATGAATTAATTTATAACAATCAACCAATGTAGTCTGTTAAGTTTCAAGGATTAGTTTGAGTGAAAAGAATTGTATTATTTTCTTCTAAGTCATGAATTTTAATCATATTTTTAGAAATCACAAATTTGGACTTAAATAATTGTATAAACAGAGATTTTTTCTCTGATACAGCAAACAAAATATGAAGAAAAATAAAAACCTAATTAAATATTATACTTACTAAAACAGTTTTTAACTTTTAAAAAATTAAATTTTTATGTATGTAAACATTAATAAATTAGATATTAGTAAATTTTAATTATTAATCCATTACATTAATGATAAAACTTACTATTGCCAATGTATTATTACACAGATGATAATAAATTTTTTAAATTATTATTAAATTTAATTTTTGTCTACAACTCTAATTTTCTACTCAAAACATTTATTATTAGTAAATATAGAATAAGTTAAAAATGCTCATTTAAGAATAAAATAAGTAAATAATTGAAAGAATTTGCTTAAGCATTGTTTTAAGCAACATGAAAAACATAATAATGATTAGCACTTGGTTCCTATTCTTAATTAAAAAAAGATATCTTATCAGTTGCAATAGATAACAATTTAATTTTAAGAATTGAATTATTTCAAGCAATTATGTATTGTCCTCTGAATGCTAATTGTTAACACACGCACACATAGAAAGCAAGTATTCATCAGACTAATGTTTTTATTAAAATAATTATAAAAATTAATTAAAATAATAATGATAAATTGTATATAAATAGATAATAATAACTTTAAGAAATAAAATGAAGCTAAGTATTTTTTAGTTTGATTAATAATATTTATATTTTTATAAAGATTGCCTTATTTTCAGTTTTTACTTAAACTTAATTTTTTAGCTTCTATGTCACATTCTTAAAGAATAATATAATAAATGAAATTTTTAAATTTCTGTAATTAAATACAAATTGTTTTTATTTCTAATTGAATCTCTTTTCTTGAGGTTTTGTTATTCTATTTTCTATAATCTTCATTAATGATACAGTTTTAATTCCATTATTAATATACTGCGTACAAAATGGTATATGAATAGCCAAAAAAATCCTGATATTTATCAATATTTATACAGGGAATACGACTTGAGCCGATATCAATTGACATTAAATGCAGTTTATAATCAATAAGATATGAATCGAACCTAAAGTATTAAAATTGAAGATCCGAACGCTAAAATGTCTTTAAAAACAAAAATTTGCCTAAGCATGTTTAATATAAGAATAAAATAACACTTGTATACTTGGCGCGCATATTTTTATAAATATTATTTTCGACTATACATTAGATTAGAAAGCTTGCATAATTTCATTAAGAATATATTACATTTAAAAAAATTTTTTTATGATAAATTTATTATGTAGAATATATTCTGAATTGGATAGGTAAAATAAATGACTAAATTTGATATTCTGCATGATAATTAAAAACAAAACTAAAATTAAATATAAAGGTTTATATATTTTTTATTTTGAGTTTTAAGATTCAAGAAAAAAAATATGTACAAATAATGTAATGTACGTACCGGTTTTGTTTGTTTGTCACTTAGCAGTCATTTTTTTCACACGAGGTCTAGTTAGACTGGAGTCTTTAAATTAATGTGAATTCTTATTTGCTGTAAGCATTGAAGCTCAAAGTGGGAATTGAACTAAAAAAATATAGAACCAAAGAACAGAGTTAATCTTTTGGCTACCAGATAAGTGTAGTTTGATGTGCATTCAATAAGGATGTGTGTTGTATCTCCCTATTTATTAAACTTTACTTTTTTATCAAACAGATTTAAATTATTTTAATTATTAAAAATTAATTAAATTAATAAAAAATAATTAAATAAAAATTTTTCGGGCATAAAATTTTAACAACATTTATTTTACCAAACTGCTTTTAATAATTATAATAACTTAAACTGCTTTTAATAATTGCAGATAATGATCACTTATAAAATTATAGTTTTTCTTCTTCTTTCGTGCAACTAATTAATTTGTTTCCGGCCTATAATTTGTCCAATAATACTATTTTTAACTAATAAAAATTTATATATGTCACACGCCAATTATATAAATCTCATTTTAATTAATACATTCTATTAATATGCAAAATTTCAAATCCTTCAAACATGAAACACTTAATTCAAATGACTATTTTTTAAATACAAAGCTTCTGACTTACCTAGCGATATTTCCAAATATGATTCAGATTAGTTATGGTTAAAGTATGAGAAAAACTATTTGACCTCTCTCAGAAATAAAACTTACATATTTTATCTTATTTTCATAAACATTCCAGAAAATATCTTATCTTTTTTCCTTGATTATGAATCATAGTTCAAAAAACAAAGCAGAGAGGATCTTAATATTTTATCTTTCTCTAAGTTATAAATCTTTATCTAATTTTTTATAGAAATTATGAAATATTTCCTGTTATGAAAACAACTATCGATTTTTTAAGTATGTTTCAGTTTTTTTTCATACTTACGTAAAATATAAAATTCCAAACTATAATGAACTTAACTAAAGTTGCTATGAGGATTTTAATTTTACTGTTTTTGTTAATCTCTTATATTTAGAAATATTATTGCTCTTAAACGGTGAATAATTATAAAACTAAAAAGTTGCAGGAAAACTCTGGTGGATGCATTACCATATTATTTTTTAAATATTACTTGAACAAAAACTAAAAATGTAAAATTCATAGAATAACTTTTAATAGAAATTCAGAAATATAATAATTTTTCTCAGATTAATAAATGTGCTGGTAGGTATATAATAACTACAGTTTCAAGTATTACTAAATCAATCACGGGACATTTTTTAGCCAAATGGATAGCACTCTTGCCTTCAGTTCAACAGTTCGTGAGTTCGAATCCCACCTTGAGTTTGAATGCTCGTAGTGGTTTGAAATCCATTTAAAACCTTAGGTCCCTGCATAATTAGCCCTCATGTGCAAAAAATTACCGTTGAGGGACAAACATACCATACTTGGTATTTATTGGGTATTTATTTACACCAGTATTGTTTTAATGAACACAAAAATGAACCACAAAAAGGAATCAAAAGAATCACTTGATAAGGGAAAATAAAGATGATATTAATTTTAGTCATTTTAAGAATGCAAACAAATTTATTCCAATTATAGTTTTTTATTTTAAAACCTTTTTGAACCTTAAATTATGCAATACTTGATTATAAATAATATTTTTAATTTCATTCAAAAAGTCAAAATTAAAGTAGATCGATTGAAAATGGTGAAACTTGTTTCATCTTCTCTCTTTGTAATCTCAGTAACCTATAAAAAAGGAAAAAAAAGACAAGGTTGCTGGATTTGGCGAGAATCTCCCATTTTAATATAATACAGATTAGGAAAGTGACCAAATAGGCTTATTGGGTTTCGACGAAAAGATAGAAAGATTCTATATATATTCAAGATCTTATTAGAGATCGATGATAAATTTACAAAAAATAGTACAAAAGTAATGAGAGACATATAACGAAAGAGAAACCTAGCTATTTCTAATTTCTTGTTCATATTATTAATTGAACTTTGTTATAGTGTGTTTTATATGTGAAGTTATCAGTCTTATAACTATGTTGTATGCCACATATTATAAAAGATAATGTGAGAGAGAATTATAGAGAAAAACAATTTCTTTTAAAAGAGGTCATTTTAGGAAAAAGAGAATAAATGCCGAAGCAAATACTATAATGATTTTGAAAGCTAAAAACTCTATAATCGGTTATTTATATAACTTTTTTATCCTTATTATTTATTTTTAACTTCTTATATAATCTCTATAACAGATAAGCTTAATTTCTATTTAACAGCTTTAAAACGTACTCCTATTTATTTCTTAGATCCTAAATATTATATTTGATTCTCGAATGACAACATGGTGCTAGGAATTAATTTGCTGTGATATTGCATGCATAGATCTTTACACAAAATATAGATTTAGTTTAGCTAAATTTCTTACAAGTTTATTGATACGTGTGGAATTGAACTAAGTGTTTCTTTTCTGCCTCAATTTTTTATTTTTGAAAGAATAGAAGTTTATTTTTTTACTAAAGGTATTCATCGTACTGATAAGAAACACGTGTTTCAAACAATTAGAAAAAAAAAAAAAAACTACTTGCCTTTAAAACTCGTAAATCATGGGAATTTTATAATATAATTTCTTCCTGTTTATTTTAAATAAATATAATTATATATATATATATATTTGTAATTATTAATTAATTCTTTCAGATGATGAAGAAAACGCGTTTTTAATTTTAAGAGAATTTATCCAAAGATTTAGAAACTGTGCCTTCTTTATTGTGTATGTTATTCACTTTTTTGAATGCATTACTAAATTTTCCACTCGTGATAAAGAACATTGCCTCTTCATAAAAATAAAGAAATTACGTTGTTTTCAGTTTTTTAATTTTAGAAATTTAATGCTTGTCTGTAATGAGATTAAAAAACATGAAACTCAAACCTGTAGTGTTTAATATGTAATATGAAATTCCTTGTATAACATGCAATTCAAACCTGTAGTGTAAATAAGAAAACAACTAAAATTTCACTAAAATACATTTTTAATAAATGCAACAAATAGTATTACATTCATTTATTTGAGTTTCTCTCTAAAAGTGTTTATTAAACAAATATTTACTTATAAATTTTCTTAAAAAATATATTATATATAATACAATATACAAAACAATTTCATGTACAACTGTTTTAACGTAAATAGGATTCTCTTTCTTATGTAAATATCACATTCAATAAACCTTCATATTATACGCCTTTGAAAATTTCTCTTTAATCCTTGTTGTAGCTTATAATTTCAGGAATATTTAGAAAGTTTTTCAGACATTCTGGATTCCTGATGTTGGCGACTTCCGGTAATTCATTCTTGGCGATAATTTTACGCACGATGCTTTCCATCTTCTTATTGTTCAAGTTGTACTAATTGAAAACAAAACAAAACACAATAAAAACGAATATTTTAAAAAACGAAGTAAAAGCAAGATCTCAAAAATGTTTTCAAACTTAAATATATTGACCAAGATTAATAAATGAATTCAATAATCATGACATTTTTTCATGTGCTTTACCTCAAACTTTTTAAACTGAAATGTCGTCGAAATTTCATGTGAGCACCGATTGTTGCCGAGTAAAATTGTTATCTCAAAATAAAGTGTTATATGAATAGCAGTTCCTCGGAAATATAACTATTCATTTTAATATGTTAAAAATCATACTAACTATTCAAAATAAAGAAAATTGAATTTATATATTTTCTGTTTTTAAAACTATAAATACTTGTTAAATCTTATTAGTTAGGAGTGATATCAATGAAGTCTTACGTGATACTTTTCTAATATCTAACAAAACAATGCACTACTATTTTTATAGGTAATAATCTATAATACATTATTACGTGAATAAAAACATTTTACTATAGTTTGTATCATATAAAAAGGAAAAACTCATGCTAACATTTCAAAAGCATTGAAATATTTGAAAAATATATTTTAATGAATATTTTTATAACCGAAAATACAATTTATAAAAAAATAATTGGTTTACATAGGTGTTAGAAAAGTTCTGAAATTAATAACACCACAAAAATAGACACATTAATATTCTTTTAAAAAGAAAATAAGCAATTGGGATATGAATGTGTCCTTATAAACATGTATTGAAAGAATAAACGAATATGAATGTTTCCTTTTGAAAATTTAATTTTTCTCACCCTATTTTAATCTGAAAAAACCAACTATTTTTTCAGTATTTACATATTATCCTGTCCACAATTTTCACAGGAAAATACTGTTTCGCCAAATGTTGTGACTTAATACCATTAATCTTTGGATTCTTTGTGCAACCCGATGAATACTGGTTAACAGGTCCTAAATTTTAATAATTTTGCAATGTGAAGGAAAGAAAAGAGCTGTTAAATTGTGTATTCATTGAAACAAATAATTATAAGTTTACTTTCAATTAATGTTCTAATTTTTAAATTTATATGGATACAAATAACTAAAACATGTTTGAGCTAAAACTAAGAAATTTAAAACCCCGAGCTTACGAATTTGATAAATCAATCGATCACTAAATTGCAACACCTGATGTTAAATAGCAATATTTTGCTACATATTTTTTCCCAGAAACAAATTTTTGACGAAATAATACGAATATCTGTTTTTTCAAATTATTTGACCCTGCAAAGTTTTCTAAAGAAATTCCTTTTGCTTTCAATTTTTCCAAGTATTTTCAATAATGTCAAAATTGGAGTTGAGCCTAGAGAAACATAATTACAAACGTTTGAAAATTTTAAAGAAAAAATTTATTCCATTTTAAATAAAGATCTAAAGTTATCTATATCTATGAAATTAATTCATAATAATTATTATCAGAAAACGATTTATTAAATGAGTTATAGTCTAGTCAATTAGAATATCCCGTAGGTACCAAAATATTATTTAATTTTGAAGAATAATGTATTCTTCTTTTCTGTGGCTTAAAGTAATGTAAAGCCACAGAAAATAAATGGAACATATAATTTATTTAAAATTCAGGGCCTCACACAAACTAGTTATATAGTTATTGATTTTAGCATTTTATTAAATTTAATTTATTTATCTTTGTAATGGTTAAATTTTAGGGAAATGTGTCGCTCTTGTCCTTGGAAGACAGTGTGTTTAATACCTGGAACCAGAAGATTATCGTGTTTAGAAAAATAGTTTTGCATGTTAAAAGTTCTTATGGCTCTAGTGCCTCTCCATTGGTAAGGCGATGAAAAAAAAGTGCCAGTCACATGTTAACCTCGTCATTTGACCGTGGCTCAAAATTAAATGCTTATCTGATCTCGTAGATAAAGTTAGATAAGTTAAATACAATGAATCAACTTTACCTATAACTCATATGTTACTAGGATAATACACTACTACTCTTGACATAAAATTTCTGGATGAGATGGGAAAATTTTTATTCATCATCACATGGTTTTATTTTTAATGATCTTTTTCTGAACTATTTTTTTTAGTTCTAAAGCTCTTGAAATGATAAAATGAATAATGACCATCTGGTTTAATCAGAAAAATACATAACTTCCTGACTTAAAAGAATAATGTACAACTTGTTGCTAAAGTGATAAATGTTTAAATGCAAAAGGTGATTATATAGAATAGATGAAAGATGTAAGCTAAAAAATGTTTATTTGCAAAAAATATTTTCATTTTATATAATTAAATGGTCTATAATTTTTGGATTACTTAATACATGATAAGATGTACAAAAATTTAAAAGTATTTTCACTTCTTACACAATTATTTATTTACTAGATGATCATACAGAAAATATAGGCCATAATCTTCAACATTTCTTTAATTGATCAATGTTTATGGTGTTCTGAATTCATAGATAAATGTTTCTAGATAGATATTAACTTGTCATTTGAATAAAAACAACTTTTGTTTAATATATATTTAGACCTAAAATACTTCATAAAATGATGCTACTGTATATGTACTTTACGATGACTTTAATGTTCTTGTTTTCGTAGTGAATAAAATCCCAAATTAAGAAAACAGCATCAAATTATATTTTATTGATAAGATTTACATTAACTCGTTCTTAATTACAATTTTTGAAATTTTCAAAATAATGCTGCCGAAAAATTTGCATTTTAGTGTTAATTTAGATTAGATTTTGTTAATTATCCTCTATTAGACAATAGTAAATCTATCATATAAATCCTGAATTATGTCAAAGTATTAATTTATCACTGTTATGCAGAAGTAATATGTTTTTCTAGTTTTTTTCGATATTTTAATGAAAAAATAATTTTTCTACTACGTTGCTTTAAAAATAAGCATGAGGATTATTTACTAATGAATATTAAGTTAATTTCAAGTTTTTCATTTAAAAAAATATGTTTTGAGTTAAACTTTTATCCCAATTTATTCCCTTTATAGTTTCTTAAGATGGTGCTTTTATATATATATATATATATATATATATATATATATATATATATATATATATATATATATATATATACATACATATATATATATATACACACACACACGAGAGAGGTAACTGAAATACAGGGTGATTATAAAAAAACTTTGCCAACATCTGCACTTCTAGCGTCCATTCTATTTAACCGATCAAGATGATACTTCAAATATAGTTCTTTTGAGATATGCGCTCGAGATTCTGTGATTGGCAACACAGTGGCCCTCGCGGTTACAGTTATAGTGACAGAAACTCGAAATTTTCGAATGGCAACGCCTATTTTTTACCATCGCAAAATGTTCAGCACATGCGAAAACCCTAAATAGCGTTGAAACGGTACCGATATGTCCGAAAACCGACGTGTTATGCACATACAAACAGTTCTTCAAGGCGCACGGAGGAATAATGCATACGACAGAGACAAGACACTGCTCAATGATGAGAACACATAGAGAAAAAAAAATCTTTATTAATTTCAAACATTTTCCACATGAGTGCCATCACAGGCAATTACGCATTGCATGCGGGAGACGGTGGACAATGTTGCTGCACGCAACATGGCACGAGGGATGTTTCCAATCTCACGCCGTATAGAATCCTTTAAGTCCGACAATGTTTGAGGATTGCACAGATAAACTCTGGATTTGAGATAGCCCCAAAACCAGAAATCCATAGGCGTCAGATCTGGGGATCGCGCAGGCCACGGAAAAGGATAATAGCGTGAGATGATGCGATCACCAAAATGCTGATCCAGGAGCCTTTTAACTGACCTCGCTATATATGGAGGTGCGCCATTTTGCATCCAAACAATGTCATTGAGTGCATTCAGCCGACGCAACTCCGGTAAGACATAATTTTTCAGCATGGCTGCATACCGAGGGCCCGTTACAGAACATGTTGCAGGGCCAGTCGGGGTCGTTTCCTCATAGAAGAACGGGCCCAGAACAAATGTAGCTGTAATGCCGCACCACGCAGTCACTTGGGCGTCAAATAATGGTACTGGCGCCACAGCATGAGGATTCGTCTCTCCCCAGTGCACACAATTCTTTGTGTTAATGCTGCCATTTAAGGTGAAATGCGCCTCGTCCGTCCATAGTATGCGAAGTGGCCAGTCGTTATCCGCATCATATCGTAACAAAAATGCATTTGCGAAGTCCAGACGTTGTTGTGGGTCACCCGGCTCCAACATCTGGACGCGCTGGAACCGATAGGGAAACATGTGAAGTACCGAGCGCAAGAGCTTGCGGACCGTTGAGTTCGGAATATCCAACACGCGCGCTATGCCTCTTGCGGTTTCTGTGTGTCCTGCAGTCACTGTATGATGCACTTCCATGACAACGTCCTCAGAAACAGTTGGCCGTCCGGAGCGCTGTTTGTCACAAGTGCAGCCTGTATCTTCGAATTTCCGCACTAAATCACGCAGAGCTTGCAGAGTACATGGGCCGCGTCGTTGTCGATGATTGCGTCGACACACACGCAAGGCTTCCGCAGCGTTCATCCCATTTTGGTAATAGAGTTTGATCAATTCACCGCGAACTTTCCTAGGAAGACTCATATCGTCGGCATGTGCGAGTTCCCGAATGACGACTTCGCATACCCGCTTGGTATTTTATAGGTTTCCTACGCTGAATATCTGGCGACCGGCGTTCTGTGATTGGTTTCTTGACTCTGTCACATGCAAATTTATTGCGTGCGCCCAGATCGTGTTTTATTGGCCGGTTTTCAGAACTCTTTTTTGTGTTTGCAGAACACGTCCGTTTTTAGACATATCGGTACCTTTTCAACGCTATTTAGAGTTTTCGCATGTGCTGAACATTTTGCGATGGTAAAAAGTAGACGTTGCCATTCGAAAATTTCGAGTTTCTGTCACTATAACTGTAACCGCGAGGGCCACTGTGTTGCCATTCACAGAATCTCGAGCGCATATCTCAAAAGAACTATATTTGAAATATCATCTTGATCGGTTAAATAGAATGGACGCTAGAAGTGCAGATGTTGGCAAAGTTTTTTTATAATCACCCTGTATATTGCCGAAATAAAAGTAAATTTTAGCTTCATTTTTTAAAAATTATTTTATCGTTTAACATTTTTGCTAAAATTATTGTATTTACATTAAATTTTATAAATATTCTTTAGTTTATTTGAATATGTAATTATGTTAATTTACTAAAAAGCAAGTAGATAAATAATCTTTTAAGTCAAATTTACCTGTAAATGAATAAGCAAAAATGTTGCAAAATAACACTGCAAATTATACCACGAAATCATTTGGCAGTGTTATGTTAAAATCTGTGAAAAAGGATCTCCATGTTAAAAGTTGATACAGTAATTTCCCCCTTGAAATAGGATTTATTACTTTAAATTGATTTATGCAGAGGAATGGACATCCATCAAATAGTGACACAACTAATTTAATCCGTGTGAAAATGGGGCAAAAATTTGCAAGTGGTGAATTCGTTCCCAACATCGAATACACAGATTCAATGGGTGTGAATAGGCAGTAAAAATAAAACAGTTAAGGAGATGAAAACTTGTTCGTCCGATCTAAGAACATCAGTAACATATTACTTTCCATAATTGTAGTTTTTGGAGGAATATAGCTAGAAGATTGTTGTTGCACCAGCAAGCTTCCCTGTCCCTAGGCCAGAATTAGGCTTTACCAGTTAGATAGAAGCTCCCGGTGGTATTCTTCATGATTTAGAAGCAGGGACCAAGTAAAAGATGTCCTGCCATCCCCAGACATATCATTTCGCTTGGAGAATATTGTGACAACGACCCATTAACGATGGACCTTCGGTTAGTCTGGAATTCGAACTCACTACATTCCGATCGAAGCCATAACCAACCAGGCCACCCCGGACCCATAGAAGATTGTGAGTGCTTTGTTATTCAAATCTTAGTCAGAGACATTTGTGAACTAATGAAGAAAATCACGTGTAAGCGAGATAAATGATAACAAATGCTAGATAATTTAATGATCTATTCAGAAATAGAGAACGCGCGGCTATAAAACAAAACATCTTGAAGAATCAGGTTACAGTCAATTTACAGTAAGCCATAAATTTAACTTTGTAGTCCAATGAAGAATTTGGCGCCGAAAATATTGAAAGACTATGGAGTACTGCAAATAAGTTAACAAAAAAAATTATGCTTTGTTCTGCATAAATCCCCTAAAATCGTATGATCTGAAATTTACCTAAAGAAAGTATAGGTAGCTAATCAACTTTTTTGAGGAATTCTAGGAAAGTGTTTTTACGAAATATATTCAGCATCATTGAAAAATCCTGATTACTAGGAATTTTAAACAAGTTTTAGAAATATATTAAAAAAATAAAAATGCGTATTTGCTCGTATTTTATTTAACAGGAGAAAATTTTGCTGAACAGATATTTTTGGTGACAACAAATGGGATGTAAACTGAAAAGTGCAACTGTTAGCTGTAACAGTTTTCATTATGGAGAGATAAATATTTTGATATCGTTTATAGCATTTTACTCAAAAGGTAAAAGATTTATTAACGTGATGGTAAAAGGTTGCATTTCGTGATATTTTTTGTGTGATGATCGGTAAAGATTTCTGGTGACTTTATCACCAATATCGACAAAACGGAAAGTTACCGAAAAGTATTTTTAGCAAAATACTAATAATCATAGTTATTTTATATTGTGTGGTTCATTTTTACATTCTCACATGAAGAACTTCATTACATTTGAAATTTAAACATAATCTTAAATATACCAAGCTAAAATTGAGAAACTCCAATAAAGAAATTCCAACGAAAATAATTATAACAAAAGTTATAAGTTATGCATTATTTATTTTATATTTTTCAATTTTACTTGCTTTGAATTACTTTGATTTATATTCAACCGGATCTGTATTATACATCCCAATTATTTTTCTTCTTACATTTGATCTTTAAATTGATTAAATCATGAAATCTTCCCTTTCTCGTATGTTTATTTCATTGCATTCATTTCCAGAAAACGTTTTTTGCTGATAGAAGCACGTTGCTTTGTAACTTTTAGCCACGGTTTAGTGATGCGATTAACGATTGAGCTGTCTTGTCCTTCTCATAAGTTCCAAACTAGCTAGCCACAAATCGATCTTATAGTATTAACATTTCTGAAGTTACAAAAAAAATTAGTACTTACTGGTATATCTTTGACTTCCAAGATGAGTTGCGGCACACAGTCTTCCCACAATTCCTTTTCGATTACACCCTCCAACTTTTTCTTGAACTCGGGGGTGAAAGTATATCCTTCCCTCATTTTAACAAAAAGAATGGCCCTCATGTCCCCATCATGTCTGTTTTGGCCCACACATAGGTAGTCTTGAATCTCTTCTATACCATGAACTATTTGATAGAGAAAACTATACATATAAATCTTATCAATTACCTTTATAAATATATTATCTTTATAAATAAATTAAAGTTTTATTATATGTTTATTGCTTGCTTGCTAGGCGGTATATTGATTCGAAATTCAGGTTTAACTGATGAACGAAGTTTTTCTTTAAATGTATGTAAATTCCGCTATACTTTTGCTCCAATAAATTAAAAGCTGATACATAGAATCCTGTGCGTATGCTTATATATGTTTATTCATGCACATATAAGAATTATGATTAAAAGTAAATAATGATGCAAGGTTTTCCTGTCTGGTTACCCAACAATCGATGCATCATAGAACAAAGAAATCTTATTCTTATCATTATTAGAGCCAATAATTTACTTTACGCTTTAATTAGTAAATAACGGCAGAGAGAAAAAAGGAAACCTTTAAGCAAGATTGATTATCTGATAATTTTTAAGTTTATTAAATTTTGCAGTTGTGAAACATTTCTCATCCTTTATTTTATAAGATTTGAGAATCTAATTAAAACTAATTAACAATAATTTTTCTAAAAAAAGAAATTGTTTGCAAATATTGCAATTAATAATTTAGAATTCTTTTAATTAATGAAAATTTCAAAAACTTAAATCATCCTTGTCGATTTAAGCTAACCATAAAGTGGATATTTTGTTCTGTCATTTTCATTTTGCTTTTTCTTCTATTTTGTTGTCAACGTGTTAATGGCTTGGAAAACGGCTTCTCAAACCGATGCTCTGGTCCTTGTATAAGAAATAGTTTTATTAACAAAATGAACTTTGACACTATTCTTAGATATTCGATGGTAAACTTCACCTTGTTTGCTGCCGCTCGAAGAATGCGATTTGAAGGCAGGCAGCAAGTTCGTCGACAAGTCGGATTTACGATGGTGTCTCAATACGATGTTGTAATTAATTATGTGTGTGCGACATAGATGAAACGTTACCTCACATCATGGATATTTTAAACCAATGAGAATCATAATAAAGTGATGTAGCCATGATCTCAACTGGAACGAAAGAAACAACCACTTTATGGTTGATAATGTGTCTTTTTATGCCTTGATATCTTGATTTCTGGCGACGCAACAAAATATTCCAGATACTAAAGCATTCCAAAATTGAATAGATAATGAAAAGTTACTTCTTTTTATTATATATTCAATTTTGGAATGACGAGAAATTCGATTTTAAGTATTTCAAGCAGTCAACCTTATTTTGTCTGCAGACCTATATTTGTAAGAAGAGAAGATTAAGTTTTTATAAACTTCTTTGTGCAAGCAAATAAAAATTTGAATTATGATCTACGTACACCGTTTTCATAAAAACTGGAAAGTATTTTTCTGTAATGTGTGAAATATTTCTCCTTATGAATCTATATTAATTTATTCCAAGAGTTCTGCTTTGAAATTTTGCGACAACGATCCTCAAAACACCTACATTTTTTAAATTATAGAAAAAAAAAGAGAAATTATATAAATTAGATGATGGAATATATTGAGAAAACACAATACTGTTACAAATATGATGCTAATTATATATTTTTCTCTACATGATTAATTATATGTATAAACAATTACATAAAATAATCTACTGGATCAAAATTCCCAATATTATATTCTCTGTCACCATCTGGTGAAATCATACCAAAAGACACAAAAAGTTGAAGCAAATATTTTCAAAAACTCTAAGAGAAAATCTTTTGAGATTCAAAGAAAATTATTGTGAGTCACAGAAAACAGAAAATGCCTTCTGGAAGACTTGGGCGATATTTACCACTTCATTCCACCTTCACATTGTTTCAGCAACTTATTATTCTCTGGAATATTAAGGAAATTTTTATAAATTTCTTATTATTACGACAAAATTTCTTATAAATAGGAAAAACTTGCATTTAGGTATTTCTGACTTTTATCTAAAGCAAAAAAGTTTCTTTTCAGTTTTAAAATTCGTGATCAGATACTGTGATGGTTTAAATATAAGGGTTACTTATGTGGGATTGAAAGCGCCACCAGAGGGCCACTCACATGCTTGCCGCCAGACATGCAGAGGAGAAAGGAGGAGAACGACGATGTGAGGGAATGAAAAAGACGTGATGACGAAAAATACGCGAATGGATATTAAACTTGATTTTAATTAGAACTAACTACAATGATTGTTAAAATGGACAATACGTTTTCATCTTGTATATATGTATATACTTTATACTATTATTAGAAAATATAATTAAATAATTTAACATTTATCGGTCATTTTTATTGAGAACCAAGTAAGAACCCACACTTATAAAGAAAAATAAGGGAATGCAATTTCCTTATTTCATTAAACTAATGTATCATAATAATAATAAATTTCTTAATTTTCTTTTCAATTATATTTAATTCTTTCTAATAAAGAAACCCAGTTATTTACCAAACGTGCAAATACCACACACGCGAATATACATATAAATACAGTGCTGGGCATCAAAAATCAAACACCCTCGAAGAAGCATGCAAATCATGTAAAATTTACATCTTGTGTTTGAGGTAATGAGAAATGCCAAACATTAGCAATGGAGTCCATATGCACATCTCATACGATTTGTAGTGCCCTATGTGAAGGGAAAAAGTGTTTACCGATTTGAAATATGGTAATTGTTTTATCGTGATTTTTCCTTTTTTTGCGCAAGCTGTTTAACTATTACTAGTGGAGGTCATATCGAGCGTCTTTTCAGCAATTTTCAGAGCTCGGCCGAGGAATATTAGTAGCCTACAGAGATTGCAGATTACCCTCCAGTGAAATTGGTGATCTTGTTGGAGGAAACCAATGAACAGTGATGGGGATTTGCCATCGCTGGATCCATGAGGTAACCGTGGACTGACGAGACAGATTGTACCACTGCACGTGATGAGTGAGTTAGCCTGTACCAAGGGGGTACCAACCCATTTTGGGTTCTATTTGTTAGATGAAAGCGCTTTAATGGGCGTCTTCCTAATTGAGAAGCTGGAATCAACCGATACTTCCGACAGTAGTATCCCCCAATATCTGACCTGCTACGCCTAAAGCTATTTTACTTTAAAGACACCAGGACCACGACCTATTAAACATGCCTCAGCTACCTTTAGCGGACATAATAGATCTTCAGTTAAATCGGTTTCTTCCTTTCAATATGACGATTGTTGGATTCCAGTCTTGAGACAGAGATGAGACTGTGTTATGCATTACCACACTGATATTACACATAGTATTATAATTTAAAGTGGTATTTGTCTTTGTATTACTCACAGCTTGTAAACTACACAACCAGGGTCACATCTTTGAGGCGTTGGAGCCTGCAGTCGTCAAATACAATGCTGTGCTTGTCTTCAGCCATATTCCAACAGGATAAAGCGTGAACACACATGGTATGAAGTGCTTAAGAATTCTTTCCCATCGAACTGAATTGATTTCTTGGTTTGCTTGTTTCTTTTTTCTATCGCTAATAGAAAAAGTGTGGTTCATGCTTACACAGCAGATAGTCCTGTATAAAAGAAACTTGTTGCTACACCAGATTAACTTTTACAATGTTGTGGTAGCCACATGGGTTGCCTTACTTCAAAGATATTGGTAACGCTTCTTTGATTCTATACTCAAGTGTGTGACAGCGGTTATAGCAAACAATGGCAGTTACACTAACAACTGATTTTCTCATTAATCTTACTACTTGAAATTACAAACTTCTTGGTTTCTTGACATTAATATTATACTTTAAAAATATGAATATAATTATGTTTCCATTTTTGAATTAATAACTAATAAAATAGAAGAATATTTATAACGTGAAAAATAAGACAATCATTGAAATATTTAATAAAGACTAAATGAGATAAAATAATGATAACAAGTTAAAAAAAAAAAAGGATTTGATCTGATATTGCATTTTGAGTTTTGATTAAAAAAATGGAAAAACATACTTGCAGCGTAGACATCTTCTGCTCCAAAACGTTCTCCATTCTGTGTGATGGTGTCGTCACTGAAAATGGCGAAAATATTTCCTAACTATGTGAGTAATCATTAAAATAAAATGATGCAAACAATTTATGACATAAGATTTAATTAGATAAAACTTTTTTATGCATTACTGACTTTTACAAATTTGAATTATTATCCTTGATATAGTTTAATTTATATTTAATTCATAAATTAATCGATAACACTACTTAAAAAATTATGAATTAGAGGAATAAGCGAAAAATTTAGTATCATATAACCAAAAATAAATACAAAAAATTAAGCATAAAACAAAATACAAAAATATAAAAAAATTGTCAAAAGAAGTTTAATTTCTGTGTAATAACAAAAAGAACATGGAAAACTGTTTTAAACTCATAATGTGTTGGCCACATGTAAGCGCCAAGTATTAATTAGAAATAATGCAAGAATATAGTATGGTGAATTATTTCTGTAACGAGCCTTTGTTTTGTACAAAGCAATAAGGTTATTGATAATATTATATCTTATCGCTAACCTCATCTGAGGGATACATTTCTAATCTAGAAAAGGCACCATCTTCAAGTTCTCGGTAGTAAAAAAAACCTCTGATATAACAAAATATACATTACCTTAGTGTGCTGCAATACTTAGAAATGTTAACAAATAAAACAGATTTACCTAGGTAAACTCCACAAATCCTTATAGCAAAAATCTACAGTTTACTTTTATCGAATCGTAAACAAGCAAAATGCTGTTTAGAACCTCATTTTTCTATGATGAGGTAAACCAGTGAAATATTCAGAGTAAAATAGGTTGCCATATTTTCGAATACATCTTTCGAGATTATTTTCTGGTCCCCAATAATCCTACAGTAGCAAATTTTCCACACATTCTGTGAACTAAATTGTACAGTGTGAAATATTTGAATTTACTTTTTAAATGATTAGCTGAAACCTAATTTTGAATTTTTTGAGCAGCTGATCTATATTATAAAAATCATAGAAGAATATATAGCATTTTGTTAAAAATAGGGTATAAATGTATGTCTGAAAAACTCATCTAAACTCACCTTCTGCCGATAATAACAATTCCTTTCGTAATTGGGTTGATCCAGCAGTCATCATTCTGACTCCACACGCCTGAAAAGATATTATTTTTCATGTAAAATATGGAACTTATTAGCAGCATACCAAAAGAAAAGGCGTACGAAATATTCCCGAAACATTTGTATATTTTTAAGACAGTTAATATAGACCAATATTTCCAATTTAAAAAATATATAGGATCGTTATAAATGAACTTTCATTTTGAAATTACCATAAAATGAAAACTGCTCGCCCAATATCATCAAACTTTGTTATATTATTTACATGCCATAGAATTTTATATTTTGCAAGAATAGTCCGAAATTACCACCAGGAGAAGCAACATTAAAAGTTCTATTTTAATATAAAATATGAAATAAAATCTAACTTTTTAACTGTTTCATGTCATTATCAAAAACATTACAAAACATGTTGAATGTGTCATTTATTAATTTTTTAAGATAAGTTACATTATTGGGTTCTCATCAAGAGCATTGAACCAAGTAGAATTATTAGTCTGGACTTATGCGGACATAAAAATCTTTCTTTTCTTCTATGTTGCTTATGATTTCATAATGAAATATAACTTTGATTTAGCAAGTAAAATTTTATTTCAAATTTAAAACAAATTTCTTATTAAATTATCAAACATTGTATAGAACATCACTACTTCCAAATGGAGAAAATGATATATTAACGAAAAAAATTCGAGTTTTATTGTAAGCTTGTAGAAATTTTGATAGAATTCGCTGATAGTTATTTTCTTTTAACAGCCATTTCATTATGGATTATTAATTATAATTACCTTACATTTTAATTCAAGTAATTGTTTGATCTAATATGAGTTTTAGAATGATTGTGTAAATATTTTTTACGTAGAGTCACTTGATAATTTCTTCAGTTATCCTGTAATAATATCTGTATACCAAATTAGTTATTTAATTAAATATTACGTATTTTCTATAGAAATTACATAACTCCTTTTCGGCAGCTAAATTCAAAATTCTTCTATTGAGAACTCAAGCTACGAAAAGTAAGCAAACTAAATTAAATTTGAATTTAACTTTTCTAGACTGAATAAAATGTATTTGTAATTATATTATATTTTTAAGATAAAGAAATTTTTTTATGACAGTAAAATTACCTGGATATTTCGTAAAGTAATTGGCAGTGGCTACTTTTTTGTCGTCATCTTTCCAAAGATAAGCAGGAAATGATGGCGAAGGCACTGTAACAACCATTTCACCTCTCTGACCAATCACAGAATTTCCTGTAAAGAATTATTTTATTATTGAACTATTTGTATTGTTAAATTTAGTCAAAACTGTTTTTCGTATGACAATTTCAGCAACAATTTATTTTATTTTAAATTTAATTTCTTGGATAAATCATTGAGTCACCAATTGGAAATACAAACTTTCAATTAGAGAAATTCATTATTTTTAATACAGACATTTGGATAAAGTTGTGAAAAATAGAAATTTTTATACATATTACTGAGTTTTAATAAATTAATTAAAAATAGTTATGGTTTTATAAATCAGTGATTATTTGCATAATTTCATGTTGGTGATTATATTAACCTGTTCAAAAATATTTCTAATGTAAAAGCAATTTTGAAAAAAATGGCTAGCTAAATATTATTTTTTTTTAGAAATTAGAAATTATTCACTAAAAATATCATAAAAATTTATATGATTAATTTTGGATAGAATTATGATAAAAATTAATCTTAAAACTCATTTGCACTTAATAAACTTAAATACTGCTGTTTCTAATTATTATTATTAAATTTTTGCTAAGTTTTGAACGTTGAATTTATAACTATTCAAATAATTATTAATAAATAATAATGAAATTGTGTTTTCAAGTACTAATGTATTCATAAGGAAATATTAGCTTTCATAATATATTTTAATTAAAAAAGTAAAATCAAGAAATAATAAAACTGTAGAATAGAAATTAAAATATTTACCAATTAACTTGAACTTTATATTAAAAGAAGTATTTTTTTCTCAATCAAATAACAGTGTCTTTAGCTATAAATTCTCAATCAATTAAACTATTTGAGTGTTCAAAATAATATAAAGACTAGTCACTATAATACAATTTGCTTACTTTATGAATTTTAACAGAAATTAATAAAATTGGCAGTTAATAGTGTAGTTTTATAACAAATTCAAAACTATGCCTACTTTCTTATTTTTACGATTCTCGCTGTAAATTGCCAAAAAGTTTGAGCCGTCGCCTATCAGAGTAACTGATAGTGAATGAAAAAGTATAACAACATTTAATTTCGTAATCTATTGCTCAGGATTATACGATATAGAGAAACTTTGAGAATACTAGAAATGGCGGGATGAGAAGGAATGAAGTATGCGAAATCATACCTTTTATTCATATAACAAAAACACCTTCTAGAAAAGGATACCTTTAATCTCTAATAAAAGCAATTGCAGAATAAGGATAACCAAAAATTGTATGAGAACAACAAAAATATTCGAAATATAAGTGAGCTGCCTAGATGACCCATTAAAACCGATTATCTTGACGCCGATTCACAGTTTACGATATTAAAAAATGGACAAGTGTAAAATTATAAAAAAAACCATATATTTTGAAATAATGTAGTTTAAGCCAAAATGTGTTCTCCTCTCGTTCAAGGTAAAACAGTTTGTTTTAGAAATATTTGTAGTGGTACGTTTGTTGTTAAGTTGTAACAATTTTAGCTCTAAATTGCTACTTTGGGGATTTTTTTCCTCCGAAAATGGTCGACCATATAATAAGCTCATTTTTAATTATGCATTTCGCAGTTAATTTTCTTATAGGGCAAAAATGTTTTAACAATATATTACTGTTTTTTTTTATTTCTAAGGGAAAAATGAAGTTTTGAAATATTAATACAAGAAGCTCACATAATTCTCAGTCCAGCAAAAACGTCTCAAGAAATATAGTTTCGATAAATACAGCAAATGTGTAAAATGACTCATGATCTGTAATATAACACAAAAGAGAAATTGACAATGTTTAGCATTTGCTATTATAGATATCAAATATTACAGAAACAGCTTGCTTGTTATTAAATAACTAAAACAACCCAAATGGAGACCAAGGACTACAGTGCTCAAGTTTTCATGACCTTGGGGAGCGAACAATTATATTACTGTTTTAAAATAATATTACATTTATTATAATAGGAATCAAATATGATTTACAAACCTTCTTTATCGAAACATTGCACATCTTTACCCAGAGCTGGGACTTGAATTTCTCCAGAATAAACCGGCGAATTTAAATCAACACCGGAAAACGTTGAACAAGTTTCTGTTGCTCCTATAAGGCAAAAGTTTATTTTATCCATATATTATTGAGCACAAACAAAAATTAAATTGCAATTGTTATTTATTTTCTCAAATTTACCTAACACATATTTTTTGCAGAATACAGACTATGATGCATACATTTTTTGTAATAAAGATTATCTTGAAAGTAAATTATTTGCAAATATACGTGTTTAATCTATAAAGAAATCAGGCACAGATGCCATATAATACTTTTGGTGTATTTTTAAATTATTTGGCGATTAAAAATACCTCCAAGCTGACGTAAAAACTTATGTTATAACTTCTTTTCTAATAAGTACAGGAAATACGATTCATAATAAAAACATAAATAAAATTATGAAAATATTAAGATTTTTTCAACGAATAAAACTCACTTGAATTATCCTCATAAGAATGAAGATGTGAAATTAAAGTGTTCTAAATTACCCGCGATGACAAGTAAACTAGGCTAGGTAAAATATAATGTTTTTGAATATCCGTAGTAGTCATAATCTTTTAAGCATAATAAGAAATTCAGGTTATCAGAAAAAATGGTAGAAACAGCCAAAAAATTCAATAAATGAACAATGTAGTAAAAGGGTATATTATATCACATCTGTGCCAAAAATCTTGTGCAAAATAATTATGCATTCAAGAATCAACAGTAAACCCATTTGCTTTGTTATCATATGTAAACTAAAAAACTGATTCACTAGTTGCAAATGTTTGCTTTTACTTGCGCTGTGTATGATATTATTAGTAAAATCTCACTTTTGAAAGGTAAAATAATTTTTGAAATTAGTTTACATTTTAAAAAGGCAATAAGAAAAGCAAATTTTGCTATATATATATATACATACATACATACATACATATATATATATATATATATATATATATATATATATATATATATATATATATATATATATATATATATATATATATATAAATATATATATATATATATATATATATAAATATATATATATATATATATATATATATATATATATATATATATATATATATATATATATATATATATATATGTATATATATATATATTCCTTTTGTGCAGATGTTAGAAACCTGTGCTTTTTTACTGCATTCGCTTCTTGTTATTCAATTTTGTATATTAGAGCCATGAAATAGTAGTCTATCATCATGGTAATTTTTATTTATAGTTTATAAACAAGACTGGAACCTGCAGTGGCACCATTCTTGCTTAATTTCTACACCACAACAATTGAGCTACATTACTCATTTTTAGGATCAGTATAATGTCTAAAGTAAGTAAAATCTTCTAAAACAACGGTCTTCGATAGAGTTAGATTTTGATATCACTACTTTTTGAATAATGCTTTTTCCTTTAGGATTTTGCAAAAGTGAGCTTTTAATTGTTAAAATAAGAAAAATTAATTATTGTAAAATTTTGAATTTGAGTAAAAAATAAGTGGAAGAATTAACTTTCCTAAAAAATTCCCTTTTCTTCAAGAATATAGAAAAATTAATTTTTTTTAGGAATTGAAATAACATTAGTTAGTTATTTAACAGTCATTGTTGGTACATGCGAATCAATTAAACCAGGGCCTTTATTCTGGATTCCAAAACATGCAAATGCCCAAATCTGATTGAGTGTGGATCTAAATCTTCATTCAACAAATTGTTGAATGGAAATCTAAAGAGCTTAACTATTTGGTATAAATGAAAATAGTATGAAAGTAGCATGAATTTCAAGAATGTTATCAAAGCTATCATCAAGTACTCGAAAGTTAGTTACAATTATCTGATAAGTCGAACTGTCTAAGAGAAACATGTTTAGGCAGTTCCCTTATTATTCCTAACGAAATAAGTTTTTTCTAGAGTACGTAAGAAAAGGAATAGGCATGCTTCGATTCAATATGCTCAACAGTTACTAAATAAATTAAACTTCGTGTTGATAAGTTATTAGGAAAACCAATGCGCTTTCTTATATTTTGAAAAGGTATGTAAAAAGAATCTACTTATAAAAACGTGTTCTGTTATTTTGAAAGTTAAAAAAAATTACATTTTGAAAAATAAAAGGGATACAGATGGTCGAGATGGTATGATTAATCTTAAAAAATTAAAATAAAATTTTTAGTATTTCAGAACGAATGAAGGGTAATCGGCCTTTGTTGTTACGGAAAATGATTGGTTGCGTAAAAATGCAACTGTCGGCTTATCTTGCAATAGTAAAATTAACGATTCAGGATTCCATCAAAACAATCAGAATCCGTTTTTTTTTAAATTGAAGTATTTGGAAGAAATTTACTAGTGAAAATATTTACAGTATTCATATTTTTCAATCATCATAACTGTGGTTTAAATCCAAAATATCAAATTTTTATAGGAATTCGACAAGTAAATGTTTTCTAATTTGCAAATAATTAAAGTAAAATTATCACAAATTTCTAAAAATGCTTATGAAGGTGAATTAGGTTTTAAGAATCAGCTTACCTTAAACACTATTATTATATACATATTGAATTTAATACTGGATATGAGTTAAAATAAGATACACCAAAATTTATATTATTTAAAGCAAAATAGTTGTAATGTCACAGATAAGTACCAAGATAATAAACCACCATTTCATTATTTTAAGCAAAGTTAAGGTGTAAAAACCACAATTATATACATATCTATCTATCTATCTATATCTATCTATATCTTTCTATCTATCTATCTATCTATCTATCTATCTATACTATCATATATATATATATATATATATATATATATATATATATATATATATATATATATATATATATATATATATTACATTTCCCTTTAAAATCTAAACATGGTATTGTATTAATTTCCCAAGAAAATTAGTTTTCCTTGTATGTATAATTTTGCTTGGTATCCGATATATATTGTGCGTACCAATAAATAATTGCACATTTAATTTTTCACAAAGAATCCATTCCTATTTCATGTTTTGAAAATATTTTCTCTTTGAATAATACTACCGTATGAACAATTGAAATTCTTATTATTATGGTTAAGTAAGCGATATGAAAATAAACTCAAACACACTATCTCAGTCATTATTTTTTTAGATAAAAGTAGTTAGCAAATCATGTATTTAGTTTGAATTTAATTATTACAATTAAATTAATAGCATAGGAAATGTTTCATTCATTTTGATTTATTTGCAATTAATTAATGTCATCTTCCGCAAACTATTGTTTCTGTAGGTAAAAAATTAACCATATTCGAAATGTTGCAATTAAAAACTTATCCATAAGTTCATGTTGTACTTGCATATGAATGCAAAATTCTCAAGGAATCTCTTAGCAAAAAATTGGACTTCGATTTCAACTCTTAGACTTATATTTACATACACAGCTATGCAGATAAAACCCGGACTGTACCTTAAGATTATTTGGTGTAGGATACTCGCCTGGAACTATGCGCCTCACCATTTTCAACCACGTTTAGGTGACGAGGTAACATTTGACCTGACACCCATTTATTCATTTACTCACCGCTCTCTCATAATTGACATCAATTTCACATTTACCCCACAATAGCGGAAAGGGTTTGAACATGACACATTAACATAGACACGTCCTAAACCCACGGAGCTCCAGTAATCCAGTCAGAGTTCTCCCACCCATCTATGGTCATCCTCCGGACAACCACCTGCGGCAAATTGTGCTTCACTTACTTGATCTTGAAACTATTGAACCACTGGGGCACTACGGTTTGCATATTGGAAAAAACAATAATATTAGCATAA
Source organism: Latrodectus hesperus (assembly GCA_037975125.1). Lineage (NCBI taxonomy): Eukaryota > Metazoa > Arthropoda > Arachnida > Araneae > Theridiidae > Latrodectus > Latrodectus hesperus. Next base: position 84,826,330 of record CM075850.1, read on the forward strand.
CATGTTGTTTATCATTAAAATAGCAATCTGGCATTGTCGAATTCTTTCAAGAACTGAAGGCAATCAGTAAAGTTTAATTCATAGATGATCGGGATTCGAGAGGATTTCATAATGGGAAGTCATCTCGAACTGAGCATTTTAGCCGCAGTTAAGAAACAGGATTTTATTTACACTCTGCATGAATATATGTCTGCTTTGAATGCTTGGGAGTTTCCGGGACTTCTCTTTTAATGAGCAAAAAACACCACCTGCTATTCATGACGCGGGATTTATACAAATATTTTAGAATTGTGTTAGGCTTTCAGATTCTGTATATTAAGCAGTATCAAATACATGCAATTCAAAAATATTAATGCTGTAATATAAATTAAAAAATAAACTCACCATACATACTCCCAATAAACACATTTTCCCCTACGATATTTCGGATATATTTGAAATTTTGACTCTTTACTGGACTTCCTCCAATCATTACCATTCTTAAGTATTCAAATTTTGCATTGGTGCCTGAAACCAGATATTAAAATCAAAATAAAATAAAAACCTCTGTAAAATATAATGCATCGTATAGAAATGCTTAGAGATATTTTCAATTACTTGGTTTAGAGTTGACCATCTCCATTCGGTCGACAAAGCTGGTAACCATAAATGTGTAAGTAACTTTGTACTTGTCTATGATGTCCCAGAAGTTAAACGCACTGCTTTCTAAAGGCGGGAAACCACCATAAAGAAACAGCTTCACTCCTAAAGCTAGACAGGGTACAAATGCGTTCCACAAGGTCCAACCCATCTGAAATGTGAATGTATATCAGAATCTTTTAAAGCATACAAAGTAAAAATTGGTTCATTAAATTAAGAAACTAAATTGAAGGAATTGAATGAGTTGTTCTGTTAAGTGCCAACTATTTTATGTAGTAAATTTCTGAATGCTTCGTCTTTTCACTTGTACACTAAAGTCAATTACATACTTAAAAACTGGAATTTTAAAAATCCTATGTTCTTCCTAATTTTAAGTTATACTATAGTGTTATATATGCAATACATCCATTCAAAAATAGTAATCAGATGGTTTCCACACATGGTGACTTTTACATAAATGCTAAAGATAGATATCTCAACTACACATACTGGCAAATGAATTAGAATCCCAAAATATATTTTTTATTGAACCAGTTTCTGCTAGGATAGCAACACGTATTCATTTGAACATCGAGTGTTCATGCTTCTGCGAAGCATTTATATCCAAAGAATATCAAATTTAGGCTATTCAGTTCTTTTTTGATTAGATGGAAGAGGAGACTTCTGTCAAGTGTTGTGTGTGTGAGTATTTAAGCCATGTCAACCACAATTTCTATGTGGTTAAAATCCGGGCTTTCGAGTGTCCAGAGTAGGTGTTGGAAGTCAGACTGATTTTTAGAGAATTAATTTTGAATAGCTCTGGCAAATTGTGTAGTTGCATTATCAACCATGAAGTAACCGTGACCGTTAGAGTAAAAATAAAACATTACAGGATGCATTTGATCTGCAAATATAACTAAAAATGTCTTTTCTGTTTGTTTACCCTTTAAGAGCAGCAGAGCCCTACTTCCATGCCAGTAAAACATAATATACTCTCATCATACTCTTTCACAGTGTGAATAAATAAGAGGGATTCATGGCTTCATAGCGTTATATCCAAATTCAGCGTCTTCCATCAATCCAAATCAAGGTATAACTTGATTCATCGGACGGTATTTCCAATTCACAGGTGTCTAGAGTCTTCTTTTATGATACTACAACAAACGCATTTTCACACTTTGGGTCGAAATGAGTGTTTTGTCTCAGAAACTATTATATGCATTCCCATCCCCGGTAATTATCTAAGTCTTTGTTCAACAGTACAATTTTCGAAGATGAAGAACACATACTTAGAAAACTGTGCTGGAACCCTACTCGGTCTTATCTAGATAGGGACTGTAGTTTCTGATTATAACTTTTAAAAACATTTGATATGGCTATATTTGAGATCTTAATGAGATTTTCTGTCTTCAAATCGAGATCTCCGCTGAACGGGCACGTATGATCAATCCTCTATCAAAATATGAAAGATCTGTCGTTTTTCCTATTTTATTTCATTCATCGTGTAATTCACTCTTACAGTTTTTTTTATGTGAGAACTGCATATATATAGTACTTGTTAAATAAACATTTATAAAAATTTTGGAATCACATTAAATTTTAAGCCAAATAACTTTGATAGGTATAAAACTTATTGTGTGAAAAGTCTTACCCTCAAATTTATCGACGTTTTTGTGCAACAAAGTTAATAAAATGATTGAATAACTTATGTATAACTTATATATAGCTTTCGTAACCGTTTGTTTTATTTATGAATGTAAGTCTACCTTTAAAAGAGTTTTGATAACATGATTTATTTTATAATACTGACCAATCAGAACATAGCATAATGTTTTATTTTAAACAATTTTTTACTTGGATGCATTAAAACCAATCACCAGTTACTGTTATTTATTTTATAAGATGTTAAGAAATCATTTTTTTAAATAACAGGGAACGAAAAAGCTTTAAGATTGTGTAATTTTTTGTAAAATTATTTAGTAATGAAATTATATATATATGTGCGGAGGTTTTATTTCATCACATTTGGATCATTTACATTTGGATTTCAATAAACCTAAAATAATGTTTTTGTGAAGTTTAATTTTAATGCATAATTTTGCATTTTATACAAGCACTACCGTAATATTTAACTTTAAAATTTTATTTTTATGAAATTTTCTCATTACTCGAAATTGGCGAAAAAAGAGATTCAAGGCATTCTATATTAGAGTATTACTTAAATATGATTATAAGTTCGTTACACAACACAGTTTAATTTACTTACCGCATATGGAGTAAAAAGGGTGTCACCACACTTCAGATTCCAATGCAATCCAATATCTACCATGTGTGCGAGTAAAGACTGTAACATGAAACAATATATATATATATATATATATATATATATATATATATATATATATATATATATATATATATATATATATATATATATATATATATATATATATATATATATATATATATATATATATATATATATATATATATATATATATATATATATATATATATATATATATATATATATATATATATATATATATATATATATATATATATATATATATATATATATATATAGTATTAAATTAAAATAATTAATATTTTGAATGAAAATTTCACCAAGTATTAAAAGAAAGAGATTACTATGATTTAATTTTTACAAATCCTATGGATATTACAGATAAGCTATAATTATTTAAATGTATAGCTTTGAGCTTATATTTGTATGCTAACTTAAGCAAATATGGAAATATTTTGCTGCTCAAAACGGTAGTTTTGCGGATTTACATATTTCTGAAATATTTATTCTGCTGTTCTGACTTTAATGAATACTTAGACACAAGAAGTCTTTTAAATACTTCCTTTTTTTAATGATTATACGGATTTTTGAATGCATATTCTTGCATTATAAATGTATTCATGTTTCATAAATTAAAATCATTAAAAGTGTATATTTAATCAAGTGCAAAAAGAAAAGAAGTTTTGACACTCTCTTTTTAAGAATTTCAATGAAGTAAAACATCACAGAATAGCATCAAAGAGGGTAATGAAACAAAACTTTCATTCCCCATTCCGAGAAAAAATGTAGTTTTTCATTTTATGTATGAGTATGTATATAAGTTGAAATAATTCCTACATACCATGTATTTTACATCGTTTTCAGATTTTAGGTGTTTATATTATTTAAATATCACCAAATTTTAAGTCCTCTTATCATTTTGCAATTATATTTCAATTAAAGCGTAAAGAGGGGGATACTGGACACAAAGAAATTCGTGAGTGGTTGAGCGCGTCTGTTTCATTGGCTTGAATATCCTGATTCCGGAATTTAGAAACCAATGACTTGCAGACTGTTCATTCACAACATGGTCTCCAAGCGTTTGACATATTGGGTTACTTGACGTATTTTTTGATAAGCCTATTTTCAATTCGTAAAGCAAATAACATCAAACGAACACTTTGGAGATTTCCATTTGTCTTCACTACTGCAGAAATTACGATTGATTAAAGTGCGCAATTGATCTGCTTTTATAACTATTGCTATTCCTCCTTTCAGTCTAAGTTACGTTATGAATAAAATTTCACATCGATTGTCACTGCATTCAATAACGAAACAAAAATGGTAAATATAAGAGCATTATTGTTAACCTTATATAAGTTGTCTTTTTAATGTTTTGGGATACATTTTCGAAGGAACAATTGTAGGCATGACACAAAATATTCGTCCCAAATTTACGCAATATATGTAAATTTCGGTAGGAACTTTTCAAACGTGTGATATATAGCCAACAAAATTTCGATATAGCATATTCGAAATTTATTAGGGTTAGCAGAATAAAAACCTAAATTTTAATACTAATATAATTCTTAAATTGCTTATAAATCTTTTTATAAGCAATTGATAATTCTTAAATAGCTTATAAATTTTTTTAAAAAAATGGTTAAAAATCAGAAAATTATAACTTTTTCTCATTAAATATTTTACTGCAAAATTCCACGTTGAGAATTTTGTTGAGATTAGAGAATCTAAGTTACAATTAAGTTTTCAACTTTCCTAACGAAATATACATTATTAATATGAAAAATTAATAAATTTTAAAATCACGTATTGATTCTAGCATGCCTCTATTATCAATTGTAAATTTATCACGCTTCATTTTGACATCACACGTTTAAATTAACGAGTAAATATAGTGTCACGATCTCATTCCTTCATATGTTTGAGCCATATACTAATATGTTCAAATATGACATATTTAAAAATGTACTGTGAAGACAAATTATGTCACTTTACGAATACGAAATTCATTTTCTTTTATTTTAATAATTAATGTATCAAATAGTTCTTTCCTAGTTTAAGGAGGTTTCAAAATTGACTTTGATTCATTTCTAATGTTAAAAAATGATAATTTTAACGAATTAGAATTATCATCACTTATATCGCTGTGTTTTGTAAAAGTACTTTTTCAATAGAATATTTGAAATAACATGGTACTTACACTAGCTGTATGAACTGGACCTTTAGGAAGTCCTGTGGTACCCGAAGAGAAACTAATGAACACTGGATGGTTTGGAGGAAGTTGTTCAAAATGTATATCTGGTATAGTACCATCTAGAGATCTGCCCATGTTCAGAAACTCTTCCAGCAGGATGCTTTTAATAAACAAGTATAAATATTATTCATAAATACGCATATTTTTCACAATTACATAAATTAGTTTTATCATAACAGATGGATAGCTTAAAGTATTCTAGATTTTTATTAAAGTTCTGTATAAAAGGTAATATAATTTACATAAAAAATAAAATAAAAGTATTTTAAATATTATATATATATATATATATATATATATATATATATATATATATATATATATATATATATACTGCCCGACATTCAAAATGCAAAACCAAGAAGGAGTTGCCAGAAAGCGATGAAACTCAGCGAACTGAGAGAGATAGCAGCGAACAATAAGTGATCTGTATTTCGAAATTATATGCTTAGTACAGAGAGAGAACAGGGTAGGGTCAGCAGGTTGTAGGACCACAGGGAATGGTGATACACGAAGCAACACGTCTAGTTAATGAGAGTACAGATGACATTTTGAGGAATGTCTCTCTGTTCCCTGTTAACCATTTGCCTTCTGAATAAAGCATTAGTAGGGTCAGCAAATGGCGTACAAGCATATTCAAAATGTGTTTGATTGGTGAGAGATCTGGCGAGCACGGTGGTCAGGGAAGCAGATGTACACCTTGCAGGACATATTGGATGATACGAGGAATGTGCAGTTGGGCGTTATCTTGCTTGTAAAGGGAATCGGGTACTTCCTGAAGGTAGAGGATTGCCACCGGCCGCAGCATATCATCCACGTAACGTTGGGTTGTCCTAGTGCCGTCAATACGAACTAAAGATGGCCTGAAATCATACGCAATATCACCCCAAATCACGGTCCCCCGTTTTCGTTTGGTGGTGTGTACCACAATTGCTGCAGGATTGGACCTGTCTCCACGTTGACACGACATCCGTACGAGGCAAATATCACTGAAGAAGCAGAAGCGTGATTCTTCTGAAAAGACGATCCTGTTCCACATCGTCATCCAATCACTAATCAGGCACCATTCCAGAAGTTGGCGTCTATGCTGTGGGGTCAATGACAGTGTTCCTAATGAACGCCATGAGCACAAACTACTATCATCCAATGGACGGCAAGTGGTTCTGTTCGATATGAGATCATCCGCGTGTCTTGCACATGCTACCGAATTTCGGTAGACATGCTTTGCTGGACCACCACCGTTTCTTGTCGGACGCATCGATCCTTGCTTGCTGACGTCAGTCTGGGTGGACCGGGACCCCGCTAATGTTCCACAGTATTTTGTTTCAATCATCTTCGCAAAAGCCGGTTTATTATGAACACATCCAGGTGTCTTTCAGCTGGGATTTGCAGTAAGGACCAACCTGACCTTCTCAATTCTATCACTGTGCCTCTCGTAAACTCGTCTGTCTGCTGGAACTGACTCCGTCGACGATTGTCTGGAATTCTTTGCAAGTAAAGGCACACTTTGCAACAAAAACGAACTTTCAACGATTATTTTCCAAGCATTAATAACGGTGCGAATATTACCCACTCTGCTGATTCCTCACCTTATTTTTTATCCTATGTGCGCTGGAGAGCTGCGCACTTAACATCATTTGTATAACTCGGTACAGTTTTTGGCCTCTCAATGTCGAACAGCGTATATATATATATATATATATATATATATATATATATATATATATATATATATGTGTGTGTATGTATGTGTGTATATATGTGTGTGTGTGTGTGTGTGTGTGTGTATGTGTGTGTGTGTGTGTGTGTGTGTGTGTGTGTGTGTGTGTGTGTATGTGTGTGTGTGAGTATTCGATTTAATTTCTTCTCTTTTTTTAACAGAGTAATCACTATGCGAATCACTATCACATGTCAGGTATAAAGCTAGAGCATTTACCAATTCGGGATATGCGATAGATCTTTAGACTGCGTCCCTTCAGTAGTGTTCACGACGATTACTTTTTCCAAACTTGGTGTATCTGAAAAATAATAATTTAAATGTTGTATTACATTCATTTTTAGCCAAAACATTTCATTACAATTTTTTTAGACTCCCTAAATATTTCTTTAGTAGATTAATAGCATACTAATATTGAGGAATAGTATGCTACTATTTTAATTTGTAAGACTTCACTATGCAGGAAAAACATGCTAATATTAATCATTGTCATACATTGCTTGACGAGACTCAGTCAATCATTCAAATCAAAACTATAACAAATTACTTACAATTCAGATATTTTTTAATGATACGCAATGCTAAATTAACATCATATTAAAATTTCACTTTTGAGAAAAAGTATGAAATGAAATTTATAGTATGAAAATAAATTCTTAGCATGTAAATAAGTCTAACATGATTAAAATGCCAAAATATTTTATCTTAAATTTTTCATTATCAAGAGAAGTATTTTCGGTGGCTATTGATATAAATGCTTCTAGAATCAATTATACCTATTATTTTTGTTAAATTAAAATTGAACTTTGTTACTATTAATTACCTTGTATGGTATCAAACTCTTTTTTGTTAAATTGTAAATAAGCTCAAGCAGCCTCAAAAAGCAACGAATTCTGCAAATGGAAATATCATTTGCTTGAATTAACTATCTATATAGTAGAAAGTGCACATAAATATATTAAAGATAAAATTCCACTGGAACTTAAGATAAAAACAACAAGAAATGTAAACGCAATTCACTTAACTGGTACTAAATATCAATTATTATAATTTTTACCTGAGTACAAAAATATTTTACTTATTTATTTTAGAAAATATGCTACTTTTAAGTAATTCTGTCTAGTGATAATTTATAGTTAGGGGAGCAAGGTACTCTTAGTAAAGGAACCAAAAGACCCATGAAAATATTATGAGATATATCACTTTATTTTATGACTAAAGTATACATACATAATGCAGGTGAACCCCGGACTGTACTTTAAGGTTAACGAGGTCATATCTGAGCTGGCACCCTCCTCTCCACATCCTCCCCACACCAGCGGAGGGACTTTGGGGGCCACAAATGAACGTGGGGACGTCCTCAACCCACGCAACTTCAATAATGCAATGAGGGTGAATGTAGTCCCCCTCCCAATCACTCACCGCGGTGCTTTACTAATTTTGTACAGGAAGCGGAGTGGAATTACTGAACCTCTAGAGCTTTGACTAAAGTACATATTTGATATAATAGTTGAAAATTATAATGTGTTTTCGTTAAAAATATTTCTGATACCTATGCAAACTTGACTGGTTGGATTTTGTTGGTAAAAATTCTTCGACTTACTCATTTCCCGAAATACATTAACAACGATGGTTTATTTGTCATTATGATAAGTAACCTTTTTACACAAAATAGCTAATTATATGAAACTTACAGTTTAAAAGGATTTCTAAGCTATTATATCCATTCCCAAAGTGGGAATCTAATTTATGAACTATTGCCAAAACTCTTCCTTTAGCTATCAGTTTGGCAACAGTACAATAATATGAGGCTTAAAGAATGTTTAGCGAGCATATACTGTCTCATAACTGATTGGCTAAAAAACAAAGAGTATTGTAACCTGATTGGTTGGCACTGCTTTTTTCTTTCATTACACACTTTTATTTTGATGATTTTTAAAAGAGGTAAATATCCCAAATAGCGTTGAATAACTATTACCGTAGTCTGAGATTATGCGCTTATTGGTACACGCTCTTTATTTTAAAAAACGTTGCAATTCTTTTTAAACTAATGAAATGAATTATTTCATTTAGAAAGTTATTTTTATAAATTAGAAAAAACTTTGAATTAAAATTCTTTTAAGCATATAAGAAACGAAGTATATGAGATTGATGCTTATTAAAATGACTTTATTTCATTGGTAAAGAAGGCCTTATTGAACGGTACTGATTATATAACAACGTAAGCATATCTTTTTTTCACCTTCTTGTTCACTAAGAAAAAAATCTTCATCCAATATTTTGTAATTTCGTTTGTTTTATTTTATTATTAGAGCTACAGTGGCTTAGTAACTGCATTTTGCTTCCCGTTAAGATCAGCAAAGGGAGGCATCATTTGTTGAGGGCAGTGGTTGGGCGGAAGATCACATTCTCCTATACTGGGTTGTTATCGCTCCATGGGTTGAGGATGGGCTCACGTTCATCTGTGACGTTCAAAATCTTTTCACTGTTATGACCTGGGTATGGAGAGGAGGGTGACAGCTCAAATGTGAACCCGTCACCAGACCGTGGTTCAAAATTACGAGTCTCTTGGTAATGGGTGAATATTCCAAACTAGTTGACCTTAAGGTACAGTCCAGGTCTCACCTGCACCGTTATGTATGTATATTATTATTAGATAAATTAAAGGCAATAGAAAATATATATCATCAAAATTAAAGTCATATTTATAGAATGTGATGACTATTTGTATTAAAAAAGGCTCTCATATACATAGATATCGATTTTATATCTGTTCTCACTGTACAAAACTGTGTGTGTCACATTCACACGTCGTGAAGGAAAAAAATGAGCCTATAGCAATACTTGTTAAAGTTCTTATTACAAAATTTATTATATAATTTTAAAGCTACAGTTATAAGTATTTTCAATTTTTTGATAATTGAGAAAAAGATGACTTACTTTCAACAATGATGTGTAGATCCTTCAGCATATCAAATTCATTTCCATGGAGTAAATGGTTATCGACAGTGATTAAGAATTTTGCTTCAAGCCTATTTATTATCTTTGATGCTGTCTGAATTTAAAGAATGATAAATTATTACCTTAAAAATATATAATTGCCACAGCTAAATTTATACACTATCTACCGATAAATATTGGGACACTCATGCATATGAGATAATCTACGGTCCTGTGGTACGTCACGCCCACAAGCGTTATGTAAGGTGTGGGAAGTAACTTTGCACAGATTCATGGACACAATGGCATGCATTTCGAGAAATATTTCATTGCCGTTTGTTGCAAAAATGACATTCCTATTTATCAACCTGATGTTTACATCGAGACTTGATATTCCCCACGGAGTTTCAAATTTGAATGGAATCTAGGCCTCGTAAAAATGGGTACTGTTAGACCCTTCATTATGTAAAAATAATTTAGAATAGACAAATAATTTAGAGTTATTGTATACAAAGTAGCTGAATATGCAATGGACTAGCTTACTGACTTTTAGAAGTATTTCAGCATGTGTTCTGAAACATTGGAACAAGGAACACTCTCTAAAATTTCGATGGCAGGACTTAAGTACGGCGTCTTCATCTTCACCTACTGCAAGGCCTCATTGGGCTAGCAGTGAAGTTCGTAGGTTCATATTACACTCGTTGTCAATGTATAACCCAGTAAAGTTATGACTTTTCGCCACAATAGACTGTTAGATTCAAATCCGAAACTCACCACGATATTCCGGATAACAATACCTAATTTTTCTAAAGTAAGATTCTTTAATGGAATAGATCTTTTATTACTTTTAGGACAACACCAGCAATCATGCTGCAAAATTTACCATGGCTTGTAGTTCCAGGAATGAAGTTTCGTGTCTGCACTAGTTGTCTCGGAAGCCAGACCAGAAACTTATCGTGCAGTTCTACAATGAGTTGATTTTATCAACATGTAAAATCAATGAGTAAACTAACGTATTGTCTTTAGGAAAAAGGGAAAAAATGTTGATCTTTGTCATATAGGGGCTGCAATTTCCGCCAGTGGCTTCACGACTTATTAATGGAGAAGAAACATCGTTTCCTTTTTCATCCCCGAAAATTTTGACCACGGTTACTTATTGGTAGATAATGCATGTCATGAAATAAGAAATCAAATTTTTTTGAATAAATTAATATGTTATTTCTATTCGCATTTTCTTCTTCAGAGCTTAAACTAGTTCAACCTCTTAACAAGAAAATGTAATTAACATTTGTTATAAGTTTAAACTAGCAAAAACTTGTCAGAAAAGACTTTTGCGTAGGTAAATTTCAGAAAATATTCGCCAGAAAGTAAATATCCATGATAATAAATAATATAGGAATGCTATTATCGAAAGGCAACATTAAGGTCATTAATGAGATAAATTGTAAAAAATTTTTTTAAATCTTATTGTCCATTTTATAAAAATGGACAAAAACCCCTCAGTTTAAATTATGATGCACTTGTTTTTTCATAAAGAGATTTCAAATAAAATGGGACTATAAATACTAATTACATCAATTCATTCATTTTCAGTATTAAATTACTAAGAACTTACATTAGCTGAAGTATAAGGTTGCGGACCTCCCCATATGGCTCCAATGCTTACAGCAGCCAACATTGCATATACTGCTTCTTTTCTGTTTGACATATAACCTATACAATTAATCAAAAGCATTAACATATTATTTGTATTAAATGTAGATGGAGCTCTGTAAAATTGTATAAAATGTTGAATCATAACAATAAACAATAAACTTGTGTTACATATTATATATATATATATATATATATATATATATATATATATATATATATATATATATATATATATATATATATATATATATATATATATATATATATATATATATATATATATATATATATATATATATATATATATATATATATATATATATATTAATAAGGTATTAAAAACTAAAAGTAGCAAATAAGTCTTTCATAGTATCATGAAGACAATAAAAAGCATGTAGATAAATTTCTTAACCATTCAATTTCCAACTTACATCAAAACTCCCAAAAAAAGCCAACATATGTTGGCACCAGACGTTGTTAAAATCACCTAGATTATGAAGCGATGGCAGCAAGTAAATAATCATTATTGGATGGAGCAAAACTTAAATACTGTGATGCAAATGCCAGAGTATAATGGAATCATTTTAAATAAATATGAATAATTTAATAATACGCATAATAATAAATAACATAGATTAAGAAAACTGATATCAATCAATATGAATCTAGGAGAAATTCGAACAATAGAAATTTGAGTTTTTTTAATGATCTTTGCTCTTGTATAACGGAAATTAAATATAAGTTTTTTCTTTGCAAATTTGGCTTTCGTAGCCTAACGCCACATAATTTATTTGTAAATTACATTCTCAGACTTTTTGAGGATAGCATTGACTGTCAAAGAATCGAATGAAAGCCACTTTGTGCCAGTTTTGACAATCAATATTCAAAATAGGTGAGGAACAGCATATCACCCTGTTACTGGCTCTGAGTTGGGCTCCACCAGAGAGATGAAAGCTGCTGGGTAGAAATTTTCAAAATTTGAAAGCAAGAACCAAGCAGAAGACCCCCAATACTTGACATGCTATCTCCAGAAGTATTTCCCTTGAATGACATTATGATTACGATTTATTCAATGTGCTCCATCCGTTTTTAATGAACACGACGGATCTTCAGTCAAGTCAGGATTCGAACTCACTACCTTCCGACTGTATACATCAGCCAACTCCCCTGTACCTAACCCAAGAAGGGTTCTACCAGTTTAGATGGGAGTTGCTAGAAAGAATAAAGGAAAGTAGCACCACCGGGGGCATGGCCCCCGCAGCAGTTCCGAACTCCGTACGCAACAGCTCCAGATACATCTGGAGGGCACCCCTCTGCTGCCTCTGGCTGTCCCCAATTGACAAGTTTATGGAACATCAAAACAAGATGTATTGCAATAAAATATTGGCACAATGGAAATTACAAAATATACAATTTAACATCAGGGTATTCAATTTAGCTTAAGCAAACATGCAAAATAATAATAAGAAGTTAGTAAAGTTAGAAAAAGAAATAGGTTGTTGAATAGACTTGGTTCAGCAAGGTTGTTAGTTCTCCTTGTTATTCCCTAAGTTAGTTTAATATAACCTTCCGACTGTGAAGAAGACATTCTAACCAACCATGCTACATCGGCTTTTTAATATTCAAAGTCATGTCAGTTGAAATATATCCACAGATATGTTGTGCAGCTCTTTTCTTCTGTCTGTTTTATTCTGCAGAAGTTTTCTTTCTGTCAATATTTATAGTTATCCATTCCTATTACATTCAGTAAACACAGTCATAAAATACTATTAAAATAATTGAGTACATTTATAATCTACTCTTTTGAAACACAATGTTGATAAATGTCAAAGTAACCTTTATATAAAGTTTGACTTTTCAAGCTATGGAAATTAAGTATAGTGGTGTTAACGCTGTGATAATTTTAAAGAAATGTAAGAATGATAGAGGATTGACAGATTTGACAAAAGATTAATCATTATCGAATCTATGGTGATACAAATTCGTAATAAAATTTGTAGTTCTTTTGGGATGATTCTCAAGCTTATATTTTGGAAACTTTGTGCATTTCAAAGGAAAGTAGCTAAAATTTATGTATTTCTTTCTTACTACCTCGGAAGATTACATTGCATCAAGATAAGGGTAGGTAGGGCGTCATTCATTATTATCATAAGTGTCGTTCTTCATTATCATAAATATCATTCTTTATATCATTAGTGATATTCTTCATTATTACAAGTGCTTTCGTTCTTCATTATCATGAGTGCCACTTTCTTCATTATCATAAATATCATTGATTAATTTTTGTCAATGAATTTTAGAAGATACCAACACATTGGATAAAAAAGATTTTGATTTGTTACTTTGAATTTCTATGGTCATGAACACATACTTGTTCTGACAGCAACATAGCAGAAATCTCAGATTATCATGCTGCTTAATCAAATATAATTTAAAGTACGCTTGTTAAATAAAAACTTTCAATCACAAAAATAATAAAAAGCTAAGACTTACATGCAACTCGATCTCCTTTCTGAAGGCCATTTTTCCTGAAAGCTGCTGCATACAATTTCACTTCTTCAAAGACTTCTGCGTATGTAATGCTTTCGAAACGATCTTCTTCATCTAAAACGATATTAATGAACAATTTGAATTAGACCTTAATAATAATGTTAATCAAAAAATCATAAAATTTATATAGGCAGAAATGCTCATCAGTAAAATTCTAATTAAGTCACTCTTATTACAAAATTAGGTTTTCATTTTCTAATATAAACGAAGATGTCAATATTTTTAATTACCTGCAAAAATGATGGCGACTCTTTCATCTCTTATTCTGAGAATATTTTCAGCAAAATTAAAATATGCTCCAGGATACCATTCATTATCCAGAAATCCTGGTCCGTTCTTTCTAAAAACCTAAGAAAGACATATAAAAATATTACTTTAAATACTATATAAACATAACAACCTTATTTTTTGATAAAATATTAAAAGGGAAGTCAAAACTATTTAAAGATATTACTTTTCATTCGAAAACATTTTATAAATAATGATGAAACTTTCTCTCATTTTTATATAAAAATTTTAGATTTTTTTAATTATTAATGTTTCGAATATTAAAAATTATTAATTTAATCAAAATTTGTAAAACATACAATCTGAAATTTTAAAATATATATTCAAATAAAAATTATTAACAGACTAAAATTTTTAATTTTCAGTATTTAAAGAAAAAGTGAAATCATTTTTCAAATTTTATTATTTTTTTTACATTTACTAAATTTTTATTATATATTCTCTCCGTAACGGATGATTTTCTTATATATCAGTACCAGCGCTCAATTTACTGTTAATAATATTTCCACTGAACTGTAACATAATGGTGTTGGTTTAGAAACAGCAAACTGACGAGAACGGTCTAATATGGAAATTCGAGAGTGGATACCGAGTTATGACTGCAACGTGCAAGAATGGACAACTGGTACCATTGGTAACAGTCGAAAGTACCGCCAAAGGGAAAGATGGACTTTGTATCTTTGTATTGGGTTGTTCAGAAAGTAATTTCGTCTTTTCCTGACAGAGGATTTAATTGTATTTTTTTGCATCCAACTTCACAGTTAAGCCGTATAATTGTTATATGCTTTGAGAGCTCATATAGTAAAGCTTGTGTGTGAAAAATGCCAATTAATTCAACGCAGTAGTTTTTGGTTGGTGCCCTTTTAAATATGAAAAGCGATAAGCAGCATTTTCGACATATCTTACTGTTTTACTACAGAAAGGGTAAAAATGCTGTTCAAGCCAGAAAGAAATTGACCGATGTGTATGGAGAAGGTGTGTTGATAGTACGCCAGTGCCAGAACTGGTTCGCTAAATTTCGATCCGGCAATTTTGATGTCGAAGATGCACCACGTTCGGGAAGGCCGGTTGAAGCTGATAAAGACGCGATAAAGGCATTAGTTGATGCGAACCGGCGAATAACAACAGTTTATGACCACTTGAAAGGCCTGGGATAATCTTCGAAGCTCGATGTATGAACTCCCCGTGTTCTCACAGAGAGAAATCTGTGTCACCGCATTGACGTCTGCGATTCACTTCTCAAACGTCACAAAAATGATCCATTTTTGAAGCGCATCATCACTGGGGACGACAAATGGGTTGTATATAACAACGTCAAATGCAAGAGGTCATGGAGTAAAAAAGATGAACCGGTTGAAACCATTTCCAAAGCAGATATTCAACAAAAAAAGGTGATGCTGTCTGTTTGGTGGGATTTTAAAGGAATGTTTTTTTTTTTTTTTTGAGCTTTTACCGGATAACACAACGATTAATTCGGAAGTCTACTGTCATCAGCTGGACAAACTGAATAATACACTTCAACAGAAAAGACCAGAACTAATCAACAGGAAAGGTGTAGTGTTTCACCAAAACAACGCGAGACCTCACACAAGTTTGGTCACTCGCCAAAATCTTTTACAGCTTGAATGGGATACAATACCACACCCACCATATTCTTCAGACTTGGCACCATCGGATTATTATTTGTTCAGGTCACTCCAAAATTTTTTAGACGGTAAAACCTTCTCCTCGAATGAGGAGGTCAAAAACCACCTCGATCAGTTTTTTGCCAGAAAAGACCAATTATTTTATGAGCGTGCAATTATGCTACTACCAGAAAGATGACAAAAGGTGTTGGACCAGAACGGCCAATATATAATTTAATAAAGTATTTGTTTATTATACGAAAACTGTCTTTCATTTCCACGAAAAAAAAAACAAAAAACCCTACATTATTTTCCAAACAACCCAATAGCTGGTAGCACGTTTATTCATTAGTATGAATTTCAGTGCCTACTTCGTCAATTCTTTAAAGTCTGCTTTCGCGTAGACTGCTTGCAAGAATTCTTTATTTAGGAATCCCTAGGTATGAAACTAGCAGTATATGTGTCTACAATCGACTCATCAAAATATAGACAGACATACAGATTGACAACGAGAATTATTTGTTCCCGAATCCGTCCCTTAAAGACTTCCTTAAAGTTTTATTTGTGATACTATAATGGCTTCATTTGAATTAAACACTATAGTGGTGAACATTAACTTCGGGATTGAATTTCATAGTGGATAAGGACTCTGAATTGTAGTCTGATGCAATGATTCTCAACATTTTCTTGTCGCGGTACAATTTTAACAATTTCAAAATTTGAGGGCATGAAAGGAAAAGATACATTAAAAAGCTGTTTACTTACTTACAAGACACTGTTCAAATAGTTTGAGATAATAATTTTAAATGTAAAGTAAAATAATGTAATACGAGGGTCACTCCGAAATTTTTGAGATACAACTAGGTTTTAAAAGTTATACTTACAAAATTTTAAGTATGTTCAAAGTAGTCTCCTTTAGCATCAATGCACTTTTCGAGACGAATTTTCCACAGATTAAATGCCTCAAGCCATTCATTTCTTCGAATAGACGGAAAAAATGCATTTATAGCCACATAAATCTCTTCTTCTGAATGAAAACGACGTCCACGTGAGTTCTTTTTTAGATTAAAGAATAACCAAAAGTCGCACATAGCTACAGCAGGTGAATACGGCGGATGTTCGATCACTTTTATTTGTTTTTGTTTAAGAAACTCAACTGTTAATCCGGCTGTATGTGAAGATGCATTGTCATGGTGAATAACATTCAGTTCTTGTAGAATTTCTGGAAGACATTTAGTGGTATACCAGTTTGCTGTTACTGTCTTCTGTCCTTCCAACTTGATGGCTTTGACCAATCCCGTACTTCTGAAGAAAACGGCATACATCACTTTTTTCAGTGCGCGTTGTTTTTTCACCATTGTTGGAGTGCGATCTTCTTCAAAGACCCATACTTTGCTTTCTTGACGTGTTGGAACGTTAAAAAACGGTATGTACGTTTCATCACCTGTTACAATTTTAGAAATGATGCGGTGGTCACCATCTTACAGCATATTAAGAGTTTCTTTACTGATTCTGACACGCTCCTCTTTTTGATGCTCAGTTAGATTTTGGAGAACCCAACGGCAAACTACTTTTTTCATATGTAATTCTTCATGAATGATTTTGTGTATGGCTGCGGATCCAATGTTAAGTTCCTTCTGTATCATTTGATAGGTACAGCGATTATCATTCATTAATATTTTTCGTATGGTAGACACATTATCCGGGATTACTGCCGATGCCGACCTTCCTGTGTGTTCTTCATCCTGAAGAAAATTGCGACCTATTCTAAATTCTCTTAACCATCTGAATATAGTAGCACGAGCTCGAGATTTATGACCAAATGCTAATTGCAACCGTTGAACGCATTCTTCTTGATTTAATCCTGCTTTGAAATCGAAGAAAATCATATCGCGAAAATGTTCTCGCGTCAACTCCATTTTCTCCTCTGTTTAAAATTTATTCCACGCTAAACAAGTTGAAGTAAGTCAGTAAAAAATCGTCTCCTGTGTTAAAATACTTTGTTCTTTAAAAATTAAACCGTTATTTTTATTTTGTAAATTCTCGTCTGCGCGTATCTCAAAAATTTCAGAGTAACCCTCGTATATACTGCAAAAATAATGTGGCATGTTCGTTATTTTACTCTTAATAAAAATAAGCATCATAAATTTTTACTTCATACATTTCTAAAATTTGGAGGCCCACTTCAAGAGTTTAGTTGCTCACAAAAATGCCGCAGCACAGTAGTTGAGAATTATTGGTCTAGTGTATGTGTCATAGACGTTATTAACTGCCAGGAATTTCTGGTAATCTCATGAGCATCAGGTTCATCATTGAAGTACAGGAACATGAATCTCCTTTCCTTTACTTTGAATGTTTTCCGGAACTGCCTTTCAGCAAAGTAATTGCTGCTCTGATATTGCTAGAAATGTTTAAGGAAGCTTTTCAGCTACATACGTAATTTCTTTTCCGTTCTGCTTATTTTCAGAAATATCAACAACTGAACATGTGAGACCGGCATTTCCCTCGTGATTTTCGCTTTGCAAAGTTTATAAAGGAATTTGGATACACATACAAACAATTTAGGATACTCTTCTCCAGCAAGCATCAAAAATCTGTTTGTTATCATGCCACTTCACATCGTTTCAATTATGACAGTACAAGATGGCTGCATTAAGTACAGAATTCAGATATACTTAGTAGTATATTTTTTGTTTTTAAATTTAATTACTTAAATTTAAGTAGTAAAAAGTCGTTATATATAGCATATTAAATTTTCTTTAATTTTAAAGATTCCTTCATACAGGGTGACAACTTCATCCTGTTGACAAAAGAATATTGTATTAAACTAAATACATGGAATTTATTTTCAAAAAACTTACCTAACTTAAATCATTTGTTACTTAGATACAACATATTTGAGTAATTTCAAAATGGCTCCCTTGGGCATGATAGAGAGCCTTAAACGTCACGTAAAATTTTCTGCAATGAGCCGCAGTTCATCAGGCATTAATTTAGCCCATTCCTTCTTAAGAATACCCTTTAGGCATTCCCAAACTTCGATGTGGCTTAGAGCATACTCTTGATTGCAGAATAGACCAAACACTATAGTCCATTGGGTTTAAGTCAGGTGACTGGGGGGCCATATTCCCACAATTTGAATTTGCTTTAATCCAGCCTCAAATAAAGCAATGCCGTCGTTGGCTTAGCATATTATTTCAAACAGGGAAATGAAAACTAACTATTTGTTTAACTAACATTAAGATCTCTTAAGCAAATGAAGTTTTATGAAAAGTGGGGGACATGAATTAAACCAATCAAAAGCAGTACAATTATGTCAACAATATAAAGTTGTCACCCTGTAATAATGCAATTTTTATAAACACAATTATAAAGATCTCGAGTAATGTAGTAAATATTTGATGCAGAAAAATTATCTATGTTTCATTTATTGAGCATGTGGAGCAATTGACTAAATACAATAATTTGACATTTTAATATTTTTACGATTTTTACGAATTATTCACTTACTTCGTCAAATAGACTTGATGACACTATTCCAAAGTAATACCAAACTTCTTCCCAAAACTTTTCGAAGTTTTCTATTGACCACTGATGCAAATCACGATAAGAATCTGCATAAATAGTTGAAATTTTTTCATAATCAATACTTTTGGTAAATTTCAAATGTATCATAGCAAATTTTTTTCCAGTAATTTTGTGACTACAGCATGAGATATTTAATATAGATTGGCTCTAAAAAAACCTATTCTTTGGAAATTCATTAAAATCACGTTAATTTTTTAATTAAATAAGTCCAATAATTTAACTAAGTAAAATTTAAAAATATTTCAAATTTAATCTGTTCATATTATGTTTATGTGCTACTAAGTAAAAGTGAAATATTTTTTTTTAAAAAAAAACATAGATTATATATTTTATAAATGTGGAAAAGCAAGTGGTCGAAAGAAAAAAGATGTCACAAAATCATTGTAAGCTAAAATATTTTTAAATATATCTCTCGATATCTATATATTAAATTATCATGTCTGCCTTATTTTTCAGTTGTTGCGTTCCAGTTACAGTTAATGAGTCATTTACTTTTAATATCAATTTATTTACTTTTTTTTTTTTTAAGTAATAATTTTCTGCGATTACAGTATACAAAAATCAGTTAGTTTTCCTCACTATAATGAAAATGAATTCTAAATATCGCTTAATAATGAAATTTATCTAATTCTATCGTGTGGGACATAAGACCTTATAGAATAAAATTGTACCAAAAACAAAGTATCAAAAAGTCGAGCAGCGAAGTTAATCCATCGTGACTAGAGATTTATTGTTAAAAAATTTGTATAAAATCCAAATTTTTGAATATTGCTCAAATTTCTATAGAATTTAGTGAAAAATTTCCTAAATTAATTTTGTCCTAAGATGTTCAATGAGTACTCTGGTTCATACCGATGTTCTCAGCTCAGAAAAAAGTTTTTGTAACAGCAAGAAAATTAAAGAGATTATATTTTATTGTGTAAAATCAATGCCAAAAAGCTCGAACGATATTGGAATGATGTTTTATTTGCTAATAAATGTAAATTCATTTCTCATTCAGATGTGTTATAGTTAATTGAAAAAGGTAAGTGAGGAAATTAATTCCAAAAGAACTCAGAACAATGGATCATGGGGGTGGAGGTTGTCTTTGTGTGGAAGTGTGTGTATACGTCAGGACTAAATAATTTGATACTTATTAATGACACAAAGAATTATGTTTATTATTTAAAATTTTAAAGAAGGACTTGAAAATACCACAGTTAAAAATTTAAGATTTAAAATAATTTGTTTTATTAAGATAGCAACCTCAAATATAAATTTCATAAAGTATAAACATACTTTTGTTTTGTTTAAGAATTTTTATAAAAATAAGCTCTTTTTGTCTTAAGATATTAATTATGCT
The DNA here is from genome assembly GCA_037975125.1 of Latrodectus hesperus. Taxonomy (NCBI): domain Eukaryota; kingdom Metazoa; phylum Arthropoda; class Arachnida; order Araneae; family Theridiidae; genus Latrodectus; species Latrodectus hesperus. The sequence goes on from CM075850.1 coordinate 84,847,216, forward strand.
TAAAACCATTAACAAAAAATATCATTAAATAATGATTAATATGAAATATTGATTTTACTATAATACGCATAATAATACTTTATTGCGATTCGAAAATACATGAATTCTTTTGAGAGTCACTATATATGCATTAAGGTGGGTTAGGTTACGATAAAAAACTAGTTGTACCTGTAGCATCATGCTCATAGGCTTATAGCTCGCATCGAGTAAGATTGAGTTTTTATTCTGAATATTTTCCTATGCATTAATTATTAAAATTTATGCACTTTTACTATTAATTTTCTTAAATCGAATAAATATCACGTGATCTTAGTCATTTAATAAAATAATTTCGTTTTCGTTTATTTAAATGGCAACTTTTGTTTAAGCAAACGATTTTATTGTAATTTAAAAATGAGAATTTTATTCAGTATTTTTGAGATTTAGAAAATAATAAAAAAAATTATTGAGTGTGTGAAATGAATATATTTTCCATTTATTACGAATGAAATAGGAAAATTTCACTATATTTATAAATGTTGAAAATTAAACTGTTTGCAAAAGTGTCAGTGAATATAATGTAAGTGAATATTCCAAAATTTATTTACTTCTTAGAATGAATAAACAATTTGGCTATTTTTCCTTTCATATGTACTACTAAATGTTAATTTTCGAAATTACGTACCAATTTTAAATTTGGTTTTATTACAACAAAATTTTTAACCTGATATTTATCACATATTTAAAACATTTATATTAGAAAGATTATTTGTAAAGCAAATAATATATTGATAATGAATAGGATATTTATTATATATTTAGTACTTAGTAACATACATGAATAATTTTGCCATGTTTTTGAGATTTTTTAGGACATTAGTAAATGCAAATAATTAAAGATTGCAATATTTATTTGTGTAAGCAAACATATACGTATAACCATGTGCATATCATAAATTTCTGAGAAAATACTAAATACATTTTAGTAGTAATATTAATTACATTATTAAAGTTCAATGCTCAATTTGTACTTCTTAGGAGAAATTTTATTTTCCTATATTTTGCGGTTATATCTTGTGTAATGTAATTTTTTCGAGGAATAAGCTTAAATTGGGAGCTTATTAAATATAACTGAAGCTTATATAACAGTTTTATAGTGATTTATATTATTTGTGTTATGAGCTTATAGCAACAATCAAAAATTTCAGCTTTTAACAGTGATACAATATAAATAAACAAAATTGAATATTTCTTTATTATTTAAAATGGAACTTATTTACCAAGCTGAATATCGTATTTTTCTCGGATGATTTTCATAAATTTCTCAATTTCAGAATTCGGCACTTTTTTGTTCCAAACAAGTTCTGAAGATCTTTCTTTCGATTTTAGTTGTTTACTTACAGTCATTTCTGAAAAAATAAAAATAATTACGGAAAGATTAAAAAAATTAATATCATTAACATTATGAGAAAACCACAGAAAAATAATTTTTATATATTCATTAGTTGAGATAATAAAAATTTTGTACGTAATAAAATATTTTTTTCCTTAAAATTATTAAAGAATAACATTAACTCAAGCTACCATAAAAATGGTCTAAAACTCCTTACTTTTCCATTACTAATACATTTTATAAACAATAATATATATACATATATACATATATATATATATATATATATATATATATATATATATATATATATATATATATATATATATATATTATTGCTTAATTTACAGCCTTCACTTTTGGTGTTTTTATATTATGAACAATTATATAATTACGTTTATTATATCAAAAACTCACAGATATTCTTCAAATAACTCTCCCAAGCTGAGTGTTTTACTCTCTGACTTACAGTTTAGCAGTTTATGGGCTCAAGTCCACAACTTGAGAGTAGAAGTATTTGCAGTGGTTCAGAACCCACACTTTAAACTGTAGGTTCCAGTCAAATTAACCCTTGGTTGTGAGAAGTGATAGTAAACAATGGCAAACTAAATAGGTTCTTTTTGATATTTTTTTTTTCATTTGTAATTCTATCAGTTTCCTAATTTGCTTTCTTTAATAATAATGGTGTCTTTTAAAGCCCCACTCATTTCTCATTCTTTAGCTCTACTGTATATCGAATGGGACAAACTGTAAAAAAATTTGTAAATAGATGAATAATTTGCAGCTTTATATAAAGCCAGTAAAGCTTTGTAAAAAACAAATTTGTGAATGATAAATTGCAGTGTAAGTAAAATTTCAGACTAGAACTAATTTATTTAAAAGAATTATTAATCATCACAAAATTTAATTAGCAAATCAAGCAAGATTGCGCTCGTTAGCTTCCTGCAGAAAATATGTGCCTAGCTTCAAGGGAAATTTTGTGATTTAAAAAAAGTAAAGCGATTCGCGCGTCGCGCGTGTGCTATTTTTTAATGATATCAACAGTTAGTTTTATTGAAAATGGTATTTTTTCCCTAAATGAGTGCTAACGTATGGATTAGATAAAGTCAAATTAAATAAAGTATAGAATGTTCGTATATTCTCTTTTATTTATTACTAATTAATATTAAATATAATAATTACTATTAAATACTATGAAATCTGAATGATTTTCATACTCTTTATAATCCATTTCCAACTGGTAACATATTGGGAAGCTCGAAATTTGCATTGGCTACAAATAAAAAAAATACTTTTCAAAATTCGAACAGAACCAGAAAACAAAAACCAGTAAATATCTTTATATTTTTTTAAAAAAAGAAGTTATGTGGAAATGTAGAAAAGAAATAGGATTTCTTGCTGCAAATATTTTTTTCTACTCTCAAAGCTCTACGCATTGTTGATAACTTTAAAGTTAGGAAAAAGAAGTGAACGCATTCGTTTTCCAATCGTGAAAAATGCCGAAGCTGAATGCTGTATCACTTGAATTAATGACACTGCAGCATAAGTAATTTCCCAGGGAATGAGTCAGTTAGCAGCAGCATAATATTAATCGATCTAACCCATAGTTGGGCTCTACCTGTTAGGTGGAAGCTACTGGGTAGGAGTCACCACAATTTAGAAGGAGCAGCCTTCCAACCATTTACTTGTCAAACCCCTATGGGTAGAATTTCACTTGGAAGGCATTTCATTCGCGAACTATTTTACATGCCCCAGCAGCATTCAGCAAACACAACGGTTAGTTAGGATTCGAACTCACTATCTTCTGATAGTGAAAACAACGACCTAAGCAACCAGGTCACCACATCTTTTGCCAAGGCTGGTAAAATGAGTTCTTTTTACCAATAAATCAGATTTACGTTCATTTAATCATTGTTATTATTGTTGTGTGTGAGTTGCATTTTATTTTGTCTAATATTTTTTGAAGAATAATAAAAATTATAACACATTATATGATATTTTAAAATATTTTTTAAGTACGTCGAAATTAATTATCATTGATATTCGCAAACACTTGTGGACTTAGAAGGAATTTCATCGGCACTCAAACAAACATATTTGTCCTCTGTATACCAATTTGTTAGGCTCATTGTTTATGAATTTCATGAGATTCTTCTTTGCGAAAACTGTGAATACAGACTATTTTATATGAAAATGGGCTATATTCACATTTTCTCTTTGAAGGCAATACGATTCAGATCATTAAATCTAACAATATTGAGCTGATAGAACAGTTTTCAGCTATAAGAGGCTGTCTGTGTCAAAGTGATTTTCTTCCATTAAATGATACATTTAATATGCTTTTTACAAATCTTAGTCTGTATTTTTGATACATTAGCTCAACTTTTTCCTTTACTGTAGATTAAAAATGAGTTAAAAATTTCTTGGTTTATGAATTCAATGTATTTTTTAAACATTTCGCTAATTACATATTTTATAATTTAATAACATATTAATACATTTGGAGTTTTAAATTTCTGAATTTTATCGAGGCATGCTTCCATTTAACTTTATGCTTGCATTTTTAAAATATTAGAATACTATACAAACCAACCTGTAAGTCAGACTAAACAGATAAGCTGATTTTCTCTTACACTGAATAGAATCTTTCTTCTATGATTTATATATTTTTGTATATTTATTCAACAGATTAAAATCTTTTGTAAAGATATTTGCTGAATCTATGACATTCAAATCATTTATGAGAAATTACAAATGAATTCGTTTATTGTTCATCGTAAGGCGTTAAGCACAATGTTACCCTTTTTATATGACATTCCCAAATGATGAATTTTTTTCATATAATTTAGTATCATATGTTTAGTGAAAAATTCTATTTTTTTCGAGTTACTGTATAAAAGCTTTGATCCAGATTCAAACTCATAGCATTATGCCAATGAGAATAATTTTTGACCCAATTAATGAGTTCAATCAGGGTTGAGTTCTGTTTAAATTAACTGCTATCCAAATAATCAGCAAAACGAAAAAATTTTATTTTAAGTTAGAAAAAAGAAGGTTTCCTAGTTTCACTCAGTTTTTTGCAGAAATTGTTTGCGAAATATAGACAATAAGGAATATATATATATGTATATATATATATATGTATATATATATATATATATATATATATGTATGTATATATATATACATATATATATATATATATATATATATATATATATATATATATATATATATATATATATATATAAAGGCCAAAGTAAACCTAGCATGATTTGATTTAATATTTTAATATTATTTGTATATCATTTCTGTATTTATATTCCTGTAGCCCTAATTTTATCAAAGTGCATCGTTATTTGCATTCTTATTGAAGTTCATGTCCGAGTGGTTATTTAAATCTCTTTCTCTAACTGCAGTATTTAAATTAATTATCAGTGTAGATATTATTAAAATTTCAGTATAAAAATTTTGATACTTAAATTCAACAATTAATTCAACTATAAATTAAATGAAACTTGTTTCCTTAATTTATATATTGAATGCTAAATATATATTTAGAATTCATGGTTTTGTAAAAAATTTTTTGATAACTATTTACTTTTATGGTTTCTGAGGTAAGTCACCCAAAAACACAAACCGTCGCCAAGGTAAAGTAACAGTCATACACTGATGTAGAAATTGGCGTCATTTAATTTTAATTCTTTTTTGTTTCTATTTCATTAATACTCTAATAAATAAAATCAGAGAATTATGGCATTAGCAAAACATTCCAAACTGCATAAGAACAATAAATGTACTCCAAAAATAAATTTACTGATTGATTATTGTAATGTTACTCCAAGAATAGAGGACTTAAAAATTTAGAAGCATTAACATTTCTTTTTTTTCTACTATTTAATCACGAGGAATCATGGTGAAAAATCTACAAACTTTCTCTGTTTTGTCATTTATAGGTAGTTAAAATTTTTTTACATGTTTATTGATTTAAAAATGATATATATACTATATTTTGAATAGTTAGACAAATTTATCACCATAATAATGTATTCAGTTATTCTTCACACATTGAGTAGGATTTTATAATATCATTTTTTTGAAACAGGAAAAGAAATTACTATGTAATTTATTTCCGTAAATGTCTGAAATCAAAATTTACATTCTCTGAGAAAATAAAACTATTTTCATCAGTTCATAGAACACGATCATTTTCTTCACTTTCACTGAAATCTTGTCGAAGATTTAGCAGAACAACTCTTTTATTAAACATTAAAAAACAATAACTTAAAGATAATGGAAACGTTCCCTAATTTTGTGGTTGAATGATCATGGGGAACAAAGAAAATGATCAAGATAATGATGAATGGGAAACAATAGAGGTTGTTGTGGAAAGAATTAGCGAGCCGTTTCTACTCTTCTCCTCTGGCGGGTCACGGGTGGGAGGTCATGGGGGATTACGAGAAACCAGCCATGCGCAATATTAATAGTTTTCAAGGCAATAAAAACATTGCGTAGATTACGCAATATTTACATTACAATTTTTATATAATGTTTCCTGTTTTGAATAAGAAATGATGGAATTCAAAATTATTCGGGAAAACTATTTATCCCAATTGTTTTTATTCATTTGAAAAACCTGAATCTTAGTAAAAAATGTATAAACTCAGTAAGAATTTTGATTATTGAATTAATCAATTTCTTCATTTGAACTTAGTAAAAATATAGGAAATATTAAATTATTGTGTTAAGAGTTATTAAAAGAAACAGACACTAAAAACATTTTTATTTGAGAAAATAACTTGAGAAATTAACCTTTAAAGCAAGCTCTAAATTTTTTTAAACGAAATAAAAACATTTAATGGCCTATCCCAAAAAAAGAAAATTTTATGATCAATTATATTTTAATTAATTAAATACATATTCTGTAACATTTTATGTAATAAGTTTAATCAATAGTAATTCGATTTTAATAATAATTTCACCGAAAACTATTTTTAAATAATCGAAATGTTTTGCCAAAATTCTTATTTATCAACCAAACACCCGAGATGAACTATAAATTAATTTCTAAAAATTTCTACAAAAGGTTAATATTTATTACCAACCATTATGAGAAATTTGTTTGAAACTATAAAATGATAAAATGTTGCAATAAAATCACTGAAATTTTTATTCTTCCTCAAAATATTTTACCACTGATATTGTAGATTTTGCCTCTTAAAATATTCTAGTGCTCATAAATTAAATTAAAAAAAGTTATGCTATATCCTTTATTTGAGACATCTTTCCAAACAGAAATTAAAATCTGTTTGGAAAGATGTCTCAAATAAAGGATATAGCATAATTTTTTCAAATTTAATTTATGAGTTTAATTAATTTATGAGTTTATTTTATTAAATTATTTATTATTTAATTTATTATTTATTTCTATTTGGAAAGATGTCTCAAATAAAGGATACAGCATAAAAATTGTGCTATATCCTTTATTTGAGACATCTTTCCAAATAGAAATTAATTTCTCTTATTAAAAATTTTAATTAAAAGATTTAAATATTAATTAACTGATAAACTTAGTTCGAATTAAATAGTTTCGGAATTTAATTTTTAGATTTTGAATCAGAATTATTATATGCAAATTTTAATTCTTAGTTTTGAATTGAATAATCATTAAGAAAACTTTATTTACAAAAAATTATTTTTAAAGAGGAAAAGATTATAGCATTCATTATCATTAAATATTTTGTTTGTCTCTAAATTTATTCTTTCTTTTACTTTATTCTATTTAATTAATTATATCCTTTGGTGTTGATATTAAATTTTTATCATTATTATTTTAATCATTATAGTTGTCTAGCTATTTGTGAATTTTTTCAATTTTTGAGCAATTTGTAATTTATTCTATAATATGATAATTTAATCTATCAGACGTCCTTGATATTATGCTACCTCAGTAATGGGAGCATTTTGCGAAAAACAGTGTTAATTTTTCAAAATATTTTTCTTTAATAGTAAAGTTCTCCTGACTATTAATAAATATTTTGAAAGAATGTTGCCTACATAAATGAACTTGTAACTTAGGGTTATTTAACTAATTTTTCTGGAAAATAGCATTTGATTTTATAGCATCACGAAAGCATCAAATTTTTCAAAAATGGAAAATTACGAAAAGGAATCGTTAAATAATTATATTTTTTACATCAGTTTTAGAAATATTTACAAAGATTTTACAATATCTTAAACATCTAAAAGATTCATTTCTTTAATTTTCAATGTGTTTAAACTTACTTGAATTCTTATTCTTTAAATTCTATTTTTAAAAAACATTTTTTCTGTTTTAAATTAAAGCACTAAATGCTACATAATGAGTTTTTTTATTCAAAAGTTCTTATTTCAAATTTTACTGGGGATAAATATCCAAGTATAATATAATTTAACAAGCCCACAAAAATGTTCTTAAAAGCAATTAAAAAAATTCTTAACTTTATCACAAAAAATTCAGTTTGTTGAGTAAAATATATTGTTTTGTTGTTAAAAACTTCTTTCAATCACTGGAATCAAATTTCTGAGTGATTCTGAAATTTTTAAATTGTAAAAATAATTATTATTTTACTTGTCTTCTATACCTATATCAGAAAATTTCTCTTTTGTAAATGTAATATTCAAGAGAATAACTTTATTAAGTTTCTAAAATATTTTTTAAAGACTGAAAAATTATTTTCCTACACAGCTATTTGTAAGACAATACTAACGAAACAAGTTTTAAAAAATATGAGTTACAGTAAAAGTTAAATTTAATTGACAAAATTAAAAATTAAATTTCAGAATTACAAAGTTTTCTAACGTACCTTTTGACACAGAAATTTCTTTTTCCGTGCCATTCTGTACATGAGATACGGCGACGGGCATTTTGAATTATTCAACTTGTCACCACTTGTGAGGAAGAAAGATATGTGAGAAAGGTTTTTGAAAAAACGCGCATCTTATTTAAAAACAATTCCCCCACCTTGGCCTTCATCTCAGAAACCTTTAACTCTGCGATGCGAAACTGTTACTTCAGAATCCGGAATCACTTTCAATGTCTTAGAGTCATAGAATCAAATTTCTCGAAATCATGAAACAATCACCTTGGCAAAAATGTTGATGTTTATCAAAGCAACCTAATGTTTGGATAAGATTTGCAAAAACTCATATACTCGCGTCAGTGAACACTGTTTTTCTTTTTCTTAATGTTCCGATACTAATAAACATGTTTTTTCCCCGAGAGTTTTCTTTCTTAATGTGTTATTTCTAATGATCAATGGAATGACTCATAGGAGCTTCTGAATATTAATATCAAATTTAAAAAAATCTTATTACATTGATACAGTAAAGACCTTTATCATTCCTGTGAAAAAGGATTAATTAGTTGTATCTAACCCCAAAAACTTTATATTATGTAAGTGAGATTAGAATCATAAAATGTTCGAATTATTAATTATTTGACACATATAACTTATTATCTAGAAGTTGTAATCTAGTTACAGTTAATCATGCATGTAAAATAGATACTTTTATAAGAGAAACTAATTTAACTATTTTACTTTTCAACTTTGTTTAGAATTTTTATATTTAATCGTCAATGTTAAATAGAAAAAGGCGCTCAAATTCTCATTAAAAACAACACTTCGTTTTAAATAATAGTAAAATTCAATGAAATGGTTTCTAGTTAGAAAACAAAGATTTATAACTTATTAAAAAATGAATGATAATTATTGTTTTTTTTAATTTACTAGGAATGTATCAGAATATAGTGCTTGCTTCATATTTATTAAGTGAACATTTCATCAATGACAGCAACAATAAAATTGAAGAAGTTGATTTTCTAAGTTTTGTTTTTGGTTACATATTTCGATCCTTTTGAAGTCACTAAATGCAGCCAACTTTTAGAAAGTTCAAATAAGTTACTATCTTATTTCTCCAATGAATTTCTAATTTTTATAGTTTAAATAGTTTCAAACAGAAAAAATTTGTTAACAAATATTTAAATATTATTTTTATAATTATTATTCATTTTTTTTATTATCATCAATTTAAATTTTATTAAAAACGAAAGTTATTCAAGGCGTGGCGCAATTTATTTGATGTATTTATTTTGTGAAATGTATTTTAGCACTCATTTTGTGTTAGTTTTAATTAGTATTCAATTGCTTTGAAACTACTTAAGCCTTAAACGACTCCATTTTTATTTGTAATTCAAGAGATATTTTAGTTGTCTTAAAACGATAAGATAATTTTTACATTGCTGAGATGACACTGGAAGAATATAGATCATTTCTAATCAGCTTTATATGCATATCGGTTACATACCATTATTAGTGTAAAGTTTCTTCAATCGTTTATACAATTTTTAGGACGAATAATCGAAGACAAATTTGTTTCAAAGGTAACAATATTCGAACACATATAGAATTGTATTTGTTGATGGTTATAAGAAGATAAATAACATTTGTCATGAATTGTGGCCAGACAGGATATTGGATTTTAATACTGTCAGTAGCCATGGTTTGGATTTATCACTATATAATCATTCTTTGCTAACAAAAGGTAATTTGTTTAAGATTTTAAGAAATGGATTCTCTCAATCATTACATTCTTCTGTGCCCGAGGAGGAATTCGTAAAATATATTGGATATGATTTAGGATGATACGTTTCAATCCGATAGCATTTTCCTAGCATACATCAAGTGCAATAATCATTTGATGTGTGAGAATTGGAATTGCTTTCACAATTTTCGAAAAGCCAAGTTTTTATTAATGATATGATGGACGGACCGTAGTGATACTTTAATAATCGCATATGGTCACTTCAACTCTTATTAGCTGATCTTTTGCTTTGATATATTTTCCTGTTTAACATTGAAAAGTATATGCAAAACATTTCAGGAAAAAAAATTATTTTGTCTAAACCAAATCATGAACCAAGCTCTGTCTACAAATCTATTTTCATACTTTTAGTGATTGTAAATGTAATGTTTAATATCAATACACTAATACAATACTGGAAAGTTCTGTCTTTAGATCGATGACAATGTTGTTAAAACCATATTAGAGCAAGATCTTTTTCTGACAACTTCGGAGAGCGCAGAAAGCTTAATTCAGCTCAGCAAATTATTTTGGACCATATTTGGATGATAGGATTGGCGTCGAAATATTCAAAATGGGTGCCACTTGAATAAAGTCAAAAGAACTTTGATGATTGAAAAATTGAACGAAAAGCTCAATTCGGAAAAGTATTGTCAGCAACTGGATAATGTAAAGGCAACAGTCTAAGAAAAGAGACCAAGAAAAGTGTTTTTCAAAAAACAGCAAAACTAGGCTAAGAAATTCAGTCCCATAGATCATATTATTCTATAATATACCATATTCTTCAGATTTATCACCCTCCAACTCTCACTTGTTTTTGTCCTTACAGAATTTTTTGAAGGGCAAAAAATTCAAAAATGAAGTAGACATGAATCAAGCACTGTTTCCATTTTTTGCATGAGAATACGAAACATTTTTCACAAATAGAGTATACAAATTGCCCTCATGCTGGCAAAAAGTCATTAATAATAATGGCAATTATATTATTTAATAAGTTTTATTGACGTTACGAAAAATTTGTATTTTGTTTTATTCCAAAAGTGGCCAAAACTTTCTGGTAGACTTGATATATGCAAGTTTTTAGATACCAGTATATATAATTTTGGGTATGAGTATACAAATTTCAAAATTGACTGTATACCAACAATTTCGTAAGTATAAAAATATTATGTGAAAGATACTTTATTTTATTTAATACTTCCTGACAATGTGTAGTATGAAACATTTTATTTTGATCTCATCACCCATTATGAGTTATGAGAGTTTTTTTGCATTAATGATTAGCAAAATGAGACAAATTCTCAATATACTCAAAAAATTAATTTATAATGACTTAAGTATCTAATGTGCAGTTATTGATATCCCGAGAAATTCATAAAAAGATTTTAAAGAAATATTTTTTTCTCTTAAGTTGAAAAAAAAAAGTCTCATCCATCAGGATTCATAAACAGTTTAAGAGTTCACACAGAACATTATTTATCAAAGAAGAGTTATTTATCAAAAAGCTATCCAAACTCTTTACTTAAAAACGATAACATTATCTGTAGTATATTTAAAAAAAATATTTTCTTTTGGAAATATTCTTTCCGCCGAAAACATCCTCTTTTTGAATTGCCTAAGGTTGGTTCCAAAACAACGATAAAAGCAAGATAACAGTTTATATTTTGTGAATATGTCATTTTGAGAAGGGAAAATACAACAGCGTATGGGATGACATGCGCCACCTTAGCAACAGTTGTTTATATGAAGAAAACACATTTTGTTCTCAATTTAATTCTAAATCAAGTTTAAAGTCAACATAAAGGTGAACTGTTTCAGTAATTACAGAAAAGAATTATCAAAACACATTGTTAATCACTGTAGTATAATAAACATAAACATTTAAAATTTCTTTATTATTATCATTATTCAAAATTACATTACTGGTTAGAAAGATATATATCATATTGAAATTATTAAAATGATCAAGTAAATTCTGATGTTTAGAGACGCTTGTGCATTATAAAACTAAAAATACATATTATAATTGTTTAAATTCCAAGGTTAATGCCAATATTTTTCATATTGATAATGAATTTTTTAAAACTGTATGAATTTTATTTTCAGTTTAAGTTTTATAATATCAGCAAAAATTAAGCAGAAAATATGCTATGTACAAATAATTACACATGGTAAATTAGAACTTACATAAATACTCAGTTCAGTAAATATTTTTTATTACTTTAATGCTTATATAAGTGAAATTATATTCAATTAAACTGAAATGAAACTTCTTTATCAATTAATAAATGCTTATTCAAATATGCCTAAATATTCTACATTTATTATACATTTCATTAGTATATTTTGCTTATATAGAGTGTACACTTATTAGTGCAATCGTAATTGTGGTTAATAGATTTAATACACAATTTTATATCTACAGAAATTAAATTGAAATAAACTTTAAGATATGCATGTACAGAGTTTGTCTTTTAATGTTCCGATATTTATTTTTATTTTAAATTGAGTTGAATAAAGAAATTACATCAAATGGAACACCATATGGAATGAACACCTTATGAACGACGTATATGAAAATTTTTGTTATGAGATGTGTTTATCAATTATATTTGAGACAAAATTAAAAGGAATTAAGATCTGGGGATTATGGAGACCATGTTTAATGCAGTAGGTTCTTTTTCTCACTTTATTATTTGCTGTATACTCGGGTAACAAGCGTTTTCTTGAACTATTTTTCAATGACATAAATAATTTATTTATTTATCTCAATTGATAGGAAATTGGAACAAATGCATTCAAATCCTCGACAATGAAATGTAACTATATAATTGAGAGATAATTATCATATATTTTGACCATTTTATATTTTTTATCACTGAATAAACAATATGTATTTGTCAACAGGTTTAAGATCAACTGAAGACTTTTATAACACAATCAACTATCAATAATCTTCCAACTGTTAAACGATATGCTATTAAATTAACTAAAAATATTCATTTTTTAAATGCAGAAATTAAGTGTTCATATATGGATTTGAAAAGATTGGAGTTTTTCACGAAAAAAATATAAGAAACTAAATTACATAAAAAAAATTTACTATTTAGAAATCCCCACTAAATGGAGCAACATTATATCTGGCATCTTATGAGGCACAATAAAAAAAATGTTTTGTATAATTGCTCATATAAATGGTTCTAATGTCGTAAAATCAAGCGCTCCAGTTGCTTAGCTAGTTAAGATCAGCAAAATGAAGCTTCATTTACCGCGGGCAGTGATTGGGAGTGTGATCACATTCCGCGATTCACTTGTAGAAAATTAATACTACCACTGAGCCACGGCGTGATTTCATATTCTAGTATTCTTAATTAATATTTATTATTTTCATCTATATTATTTGACATTTAATGTATTTCTGAGTGGTGATGTATTGGAAAATGTAAAAACGCATTCAATAAACAAAAAAAAAAATATAAGGTCGAAAAGTTGAAAAAATAGTATATATCACTTTAAAAAAATTACACTGTGGAAATATGGAACGAAAGAGGAATTCTTTATCTTAAGTACAGTAATCCCCCTATAACACAGTATATTGGTTCCGCGTTATAGGAAAACGTGTTGTACGAGCATTCTCGTAAAGTGCGCTCATATAACCTCATATAACGCGCTGTGTAACAATGATTCACGTTTAACTTTTCTCATTAAAAGGGAGTTTAAATCGAATATTAAGGAAAAACTGTTATGAACGAAATGCGAGCGTTTTATTAAAATCAAACCTAGAACATTTTAAATGAAAAATTTATGCAAATGTAACTAAAAAACAGGTTATTTCAAATACATCAAACAATTCCAAAAACAGATTTATTACATGTTTATTCGCTGTAAAAGCTATCTGATATAACATTCCACCGATACTTTTTTTAGTAGAATATTCAAAGGTCAATAATATAATTTAATTTGATTTTAAAAGAACACTATTGACACAATGTGACAACGCACGCGAAATTGATTGTGAATTGTACAAATCATTATAAATTTCCCAGGACAGAAATATAACGTGGAGAAGCAATGAAGGAAATCAGGTGTTATACGAGGGACATTAAATCGCATAATATAAAAACGCGTTATAACTGTAACGTGTTATAGGGGGGATTAAAACGTTCAGCGGTAGTGTATAGAGGGCAATTTTAAAATCACAAAATGAAACATACGTTTCAACTTTGAAGTGGGAATAGTTCCGAAGCAGAATATTTTATATCTTAATCATATTACATACCGATATATAAGCAACTTTACAGGGAATTCTCAAATTATTAACAATGCTGTATAAACTAACTGCCAACGCTGTAATCAAAATTGCTGAGAGGGAATTTGCTTTTTATTTTCAGTTAAAAAATGGTTACCATTTTCATATAAATTTCATTCAATGTATTTGAACTTAATTTATTTACTAATAATCAGGATCAATTCTATAGCATAATGTCATTTTGTATTGAATATAGGCCAAATGTATGTATATTTAGCACGCATAAAACTATTATAATGCATGAAACTAAATATATAGCCCTCAGACAATTTTTCAATGATAGTTTATTTGTTATCACACCGAATTTCAGAATGAAACAGGAAAATTTTAAAATCATCTTAAACTAACTGACCTGGAAACTTTGAAGAACTATTTTTTTATGTTATCTTAACTATTTAATTGAAAACAAATTGTTTGTTACAGTATATTTTACAGGAAAAAATAATTTTTAACAATATTTTAGAAATATTTTTTAATTACAATAACTGGTCTTTTTAGTTCACATCTAATTTACTTATTCGAATCAGAAATATTTCCATTTATTGAAACTTTATTAGCTTTGACGTTAATGACGTTTAAATTTCTAGCATTTTTAATATGCATACACGATTTGTAAGCATATGCATAATAACAAGTTATGCATAATATGCAAGCCGTTTATTGTTATTGATAAAAGTATAATTTTTAAAAAAATTATTTTGGAAAAATGAAAAAATCTTTTTTATTTTTCCAAATTTATTTCTAATTTATTACAAATTCATTTGTTGCTAATTATATATATATATATATATATATATATATATATATATATATATATATATATATATATATATATATATATATATATATATATATATATATATATATATATATATATATATACACTTTAGTTAAAAAATAATCGAAGCTAGTATTTCTTTCATTTGCATAAGTGGATTTACAAGCGACGGGGTATTGGGTAAAATCGAAAAAACAATAAATATCTTTTTTTCTAAATAAAAATGTCACTAAAAAAATAATTAGGATGAGGAAAAATCCCCGATTTAGTGCATTTTTTCTCTAGTTCGAAGGTTACATTTTAACGATAACAAGAAAAGGTAAAAAAGCAAGTTATCATTCCACCCTTCTTGAAACGACCAGTGTTCTGAAAAGGTATGCATCTGTGTATAAAAAACTTTACGTCGATTCAAATTTATTGTAATTAAAGTTTGAATTAATTACTCATTCCTGTAATAAAAATTTCGAAAGGAAAAAGCCTAGAAAAAGTTATATCAGTTGACCAACATCCATATGTAACTTTCATTAAATTTCATGAAATCGTTCATAATTCAAACAAATCTGGCAGATGGCTGAGTGGTTAGCTTTCCTGGCCTATTGGTCTCGGTTTCGAATCCAGGTTCAGGCAGGGATGTCCACCGAGTAACGATTAAATGAGTAGCAGTTTTCGGGACTTGTTGTGGAAAAATATTAGTCACCCAGTGTCCATCGTTATTAAAAATATATAAAACGAGGACAAATATTCGGTAGATAAGCGAAAAAAAGATTTTATTGACGATTATGAAGAAAATGCTTTTTAAAAGACAACGAAATAAATATACATTCTATTTTACAGCACGTTTCCTACGGTGTTTATATTTCAGTGCCATAATCGATGTCCAGCAAGCAATTCCAAGAAATAATCGATGTCCAAGAAACATTTCCAAGAAGCAAATGATGTTTAAGAAACAATTACATTGATTCTGCATAGGAAAAACTTCACTTTTCTTTGCTTCAGTGCTCACAGCGAAGATTTGTTTTATGGTTTTCCGCTTTCACACTAGAGAGAGCGCTTACGTAAAACGAGAGTCATAGTAAACAAAACAAATAAAAATATACATTGCAATAATGAAATGGAGTTATTTTCTAAATTCACGAAAAGGATTATTTCTTTTCCTAAATTTAGAAAATTACAAATTCTTAGGAGCACATTTTAAATACGGAATTTATTCTCAATAGAATATGTATTCATTTTATTGTCTAGTTTACTTTAACAAATACTGAAGTTGTTCTTTTAATATGGATAGTGCGAAAATATGTCAAGCTGCAGAGAGAGCTTTTTTAAATTAGCAACATTCAAGAATTCGGTTTTTACTTTACTTTAACTATAAATAAACAGTTTGCTTCCAACTGAATAAAATTCCTTAATTACGGTTATTTACTAACTTTTCTATTTTTCAATAATTGGTAGAAACATGATAAAAAATTTTTTCATGGAAATAAGTCCTTAATTACATTTGGTGCCTCAATTTGGGTTTGTCGGGAAACATTGTCCGCCTAACGTAATTGCGATAGCATTTTTACATAGCATTGATTGAATTTAATCATAAAAGAAACTAGCGATGAAGAAAACTGTGCTTGCAAAACTTTTTTGTTTAAGGAATACAAAGAGTGTTGATGGGGAAAAAGATTGTTTTCAAAGATAGATGCAAAAGATTGTTAAAAGAATACGATACATAATGTTATGCAAGTTTTAACTATAGAGAATTATTATACAAGTACAAGCTGGGTTTCTTAAGCTTTTATTTTATTAAATCAAGCATATTATTAAAAATATTTTTCAATATTTTATGTGTTATAAAATTTACAAGGTATCTGTTTATTAGAATTCAATATAGTATTTTATTCAAAACAAATTATGAATACAAGATTAGTTAGTTGTTTGATCGATTAATAGTCACTTTTTGTCCGTGAATGCATATCTAAAGGCATTGACATAAAATTATGTAAAGAAAACGTTATGTATAATACAGGGTGTCTCGTACGAAAAAGGGTCTAATAACAATTTCATCAAAGTTAATAATATAATTTAAACTGAGAAATTATGTAAAATGAGGTACAGCATTATTTTACAATGTACCAAATTTAATCAATCCATTTCTGTAAAGATTATGAAATGCAGAGTTTAAAAAATCATTTTTGCACGATCAAAATGGATTGATTTATAAATGTATTACATGCTCGAAGGAACATAATTCTTAGACTTTTCTTAGAATTTTCATCTTGAAATCGATGTCCTGATTGGCTGTGTTGGTGTCCATTTTGTTTTTCTTTCAGAAAAATCCCACAGCATTTTATCTTTTTACTATCTTTTTAGGGAAATCCCTCTAAGGGAATGATTCTCAACCTTTTTTTTCTTTTCTTTTTTTTCGACACACTTTTAACGATTTCAAAATTTGGAGGCATACAAAGAAAATAAAGTTTAAAAGTTGCTTACTAACCTATTATAAACTGTGCAAAATAGATTATGATTATATTTTTGAATTTAAAATAGACTTATATGTATTATGAAAACAACAGTAGGCATGCGCGTTTATTAAGAGATAATACAAGGTATTAATATGAATACTTTTGAGAAATTTGAGTTGATTTTTTTGATAATTTTATTTATATTTTGTCGTTAAAATGTCAATATTATTCTCATATCATCTTCTACGTTTAACAGTCTCGATTTTTTTTCCGTGGTTATGTTGGTAAACACTGAAAATCCGAATTCACACAAATAAGATGTAAAAAATTGTAATTATAGATACTGAGAATGTGATATCTTAGATTGTATGTTGAGAGAAATAAAATACATTAGGCAATTAACCATCTACCATCTGTATTCCAAAATAAATGTAGTGCCAAATAAACTAGAGTGGATGGCTGAACAAAACAAAAATATTTCTTCAACATTATTGGAATGTTCAGTACTTGGAGAAAATACGCAACTAATAACATCAAAGAGAACAAATCATTTAAATACAAAAATTTTTCAACTCTTTTTTACAATAAAAATGCATAAGCATACTAGAACGTAATGTATTTATACAGAAACATTAGAAAAATTAAAGTAAGAATTTTTTGTTTACTCTTCGATTGAAATAACAATTATTTGAAACTTTAAAATTGGATTAAGGCATTTCATAACATTGGCCAAAACATCAAGTGATTACGAAGATTTCCGATATTATTTAACATTAAAGATGCCATGCGGGTCTGATGGGCCGGAAGTAACAGGTTTTATATAAAGGTAATATTTAAGAAATTTCATCCTATATAGTATTAAAGCTTCTAAGCATATTTAAAGCAAAACAGAAATGCATTAAAATGTGAATCAATTATGTTTGTATGCTATTATTATTTGATTTGCTTTCAAAGAGGCATATTTTTTGTTACTTTTCATATTCTTAGAATTTAGATAAAAGTTTATACTTTCGCGGATTTATGAAGCCAAATTAAACATAAAATAATTTATTTTACCTAAATACATCGAATAAATTATTTTAATAAAAATATTTATTTAAATTATTAATTATTCTTTCTCTCTTATTTATTATGGTTTTGGTCACTTGTTTGCATTTAAATACTCTTTCAACCACGCCAGTACTTGCGATACATACAAACATAAAGCAAAAAGTATTAAAATTCGATTTTACATCCAATACAGAAATTACTCCTTTTTTTTACCGGAGTTCTTTTTTTACTTATTAGTGATAAATCTCAAAATGAAATGGAAATATAAAGTGATATCAGATTCTTAAATATTTTAAAAATCTTGTGAAAATAGAATTAGATTTAAGATGAAAACATCTGGAATTCTAATAATTTCTAAGAGCAGAAGAATCAAAACAAATATTCTTTCTTGCACTTTAAAGAAGGGTTCATGAAGTGCGTTATCTTAACAAACTTTTGAATAGAAGATTTTGTTGGAAAAAGCATATATAGATATATTTTTCACAAAAATGACGTCCATTTTCAATTCATTTTTTAAAAAGGCAGAAATTCCTTACAACAGAGATAATAAATTTTTTAAAAATTATTAATGATAGTGTATTGCCGTTGTTGCATAAGAGACGGCTTAATATACAGATTAAATTAAGACGCAAACGGACCACAATTTTCTGTGGTTGATTGCCTTATGTTTAATAAAATGTTACTCTATGATTTCTCATGAGGCTTCTAGTCGTGTATGTCTGTATCTGGCCCATATCCCATTCATTCGTCATTATAGACTCAAAAATAAAAGTACGACTAGGTTTTTCAAACGATTTTGATTCGAAATGATCTTTAAAGCAATGGTCATACCCTGAGAAATAATTTCAATCCAAGAGAAGTTCCGTACTGAAAACTACTATCGAGTTTTTGTTACTAAATAAGTGATAATTTTAGCTGTTCTTCTATAGTTTATCAATATGACAGCATCACTACACACACACACATATGTATATAAACAAATTTAAATCATTTTTATAAAGAACACATTTTGTATTTTCTTACCTTTCAAGAGATTTCGAAGGCTCCAATAGTCCCCCACTACTGTTTGGATAGAATCTTGCTGCCTCAAGGGTCGACTAAGTCACTCGACATTATTTCCAAATTACCCGATATTAAGCTGTGTTCAGCTAGCGACTTGAGTCAGGAAAAAGCAACCAAAAGTGAGTCAGTAAACAAAGTTTAAAGGACTCGAGTAAAAAGTGTAGAAATCTAAATCAATTTCATATTTATTCTTAATAAGAATATGAAGAGATTTAAGGAATAAAGAGGATCTATTATAAGGAAAATTCAGCTCATAATAGGACAACTGAAGTCACATGATATAAATTAAATTTTCCTTGTATAATATTAATAATTAAATGAATATAAGAAAAGCTTTACCAATTTGAAATCGCCCAAGGTTAGAATGTAGATCAAATAAAAGAAATTTTTCCGAAATTCATTCAATAGACATTAAATTTTGCAAAAATTTTGTTTTGCTTAAATATTTGAAATGTATTGGCATACTGTCAAGGTTACTGAATTGATTTTCGTTTAAGGTAGCAAGGAATTACTATTATTATTTTTGGAGAATTATTTTTGGAATACAATGGAGAATATGGTTATCATGAAATAAAGAAATTATTATTATTAGGTTAATAAGTCTAGCAAACATAATTATCCTTGAGAGAGTGTCTTTGGCACCTTTTATAATATTTTTTGTCTTTCAACACCAGAATTGCATTTCTATTTACTGACGTATATCGAATTCCAAAACCACATTTATATTATGTATTTCCTTCCTTTTAGTTTCATGAATTTTGTGCTTAATTTTTTTAATAATAATTTAATCAATATTTTTCAAATATTTTTCAATAATAACAATTTTTGTTCGCTGCTTTGAAATAATTTCCTTTATCTAATTTAATTAATTTTTTCCCTCTTGAAAATATACACTCTTTTATATAAATTTCAGAAATTTTCGAAATCGCATTGTTTACATACCTACATACAAATATGTGTGTAACTTCACAAGTAATGATCAAAATAGTAGAAATCATCTAAATCTATAAGGAATCGTATGATAATATGGCGCAGGATCTTCTTCGGCAACTGCATTGAAATGAAATCATACAAATGAGGAATAGAGTTTAGAAGAATACTTCATCATGATACTTTTATACAAAATGATGTATTGATATTCTTCATAATGTTATTTTGAAAGTTCTGGGAAAGAGAGGATATCGATTCTAGACTGAATACCCTTAAATTGATAGTAACTGAGCTGTAGTCCAGAGACTATGTGTACCAAAGTAGAGGCTTCACTTTATACTTTGTCGTCATCAAGTCACGACTAGACGATAGAAAAGGAGCATTAGCATTATAACGTAAATGCAGACATTTAGATTTCAGATTAATGCACGATAAACAAAATTTTCAGGTTAAATTAGATTTTTTTTAAAAATTTAAAACATGTTTCCATCAAGATTATAAATTGAATTTTAATTAAAGGAACATATCCATTTTGCTGCTTTTGATATTTGTGTTCTTTGCCTATACTTTTATGATTCTTGTTTTACTTACATTCGAGAATAACTCGGAATCACGGCAAGCTAAAAATAATTTCAGGTTATTTATTCAAAAACTATAAATATGTAATCAAAGTTATAGGAATTCCAAGAAATAACATTTTTTTCTAAATTCGATAAAAATATTCCCATGAATTCTATAATAATTAGATCTGTTGTTTAAAATTTTATGGCTTATTTCATTTCAATTTTACATCTTGGAAAGAATATTGCAAGCTCAAAATTTTCAAGAATATACCATATATTTTTATATTTAAAAATATAAACCAATAATTTACAATTTTTCTATTTTTTGTTATACTGTTAATATCTACAGCTCAATTATGGTTTAAAAATTTATTTGATATCTTATGATATGATTATAAGTAGTGTTTAACTGTGATTCACAATGGATGACAATGATTGACAATGCATAAATTATACTGTTCATAATTTCTATAAATATTTTCCATGTAAAAAAATTTGTCGATTTAATTGTCCTAAAGAAAATTAAATGGATAGTAATTTATTTTTATAAATCTTTATAAAACTATTCAAAATGCTTAGGTATCGTTTGAAATTTTAATATACGTTAAATTTTCTTTGAGAGCATTTTAAGGAAAAATAAAAATTTTTCTTAAAGATTTTTAACATACCTGTGCTCACAAAGATATCATTAGAATAAAGAAAAATGTTTTAATTTTTTCATCCATTTTTCCATTTTTTTCGACTATATAATAAATATTCACTTTCTTACGTTTCTATGAATAATTTTTATTAGTAAAGGAGAAATAACTAAAATGCACATTTTTTCCGTAAGTGAAAATCTGACATTAGACAACAATCAATAGACAAGATCATAAATAACATTTGATTCCAGTATAACAGGCACAAATTCACGATACAGGGGCAACTCCCAAAATTTTTTAAAAAGTTTTTCTCAGTTATTTACACATATAAAATTCTTATCTTGGTTGCTCACTTTCTGCACTTTGAACTGAGAACAGTATGGAATGAAATTTATAGCAATACGTTGCTTTTAGTTAATTGAAAATAAGCTATCTTTCATTTCAAAATGTTGATTTCAATTTTTACTATTAATTTAACCCTGATGCGCGTAAGCTCATTATAAAGTTACTTACATTGCAATACACATCATTCCGGATATTTGCTCGCTTCAAGAGAGGAGACGTATAATTTTTGACCCATTTTAAAAATGTCACCCATGAATAACCACTTGGCATAGAGAAAAATATGTATAACATCAGGTCATTCCCTTCTTTCTACCTTCCCACAGCGTAAAAATAAACAGACTTTATTTTTTAGATTTTTCATGAAATATTGTTTTTGTCAACTGCAGCAAAAATGTTTTCGGCCATCCCAATGGCTCGAAAATCAATGAAACGAGGGTGAAAAGAGCCTCGATTTCAGTATTTAATGACTTCGTAACTAAAGATAATTTTAAAACGTTCCCCACTTGATGTGACTTTAAATAATTTTTATTTGAGACTTCATTTCCAACTGCAAAACATTGTTTTAAATACAATTAAATAAACAGTAAATACCGTTAAGATACATAACCTTTTATCGAAAACTTATTTTTTCAAGCCTAATTCATAAAAAAATTCAAGTTTGACCCTCTATAATGAAAACAATTATAAACGGAAATAAATGGACAATAAAGAGTGGCAGTAAACTTTATACACTGAACATTTTAAAATAAAATTCGTGCTTGTGTACTTAATAAAGTGGATTGTCAATGTCAATAGAAACAAATGATTGAGTGCTTAACAATGCAACATAATAAAACATCCTCTTGGTAAGATCTGAATAACAGTGCATATTTGAAAACATGCATGCGCACATCTTCTTCTCTTACTTCTTTTTTAATATGATAATGAACAACATATGAGAGAAAAATGATAATTGAAAGGATTTTAAAAACTTAAAAAAATGTGAAAACAAAAGTCTCATTTCAGTTATTGTTTTTATATTCGAATAAATTATAAGAGCAAAACTTTTAACAAAAATAAACACCAGACTTTTTGTTCTTTTACACTGGAATAAATTTCTTTCCCCTCCAGATCAATGTCAAAATCGAGGAAGTGGATCCTCTGGTAGTGTCATCTATCGGAGGAGTTGAGAGCAAAGTCGTACTTTCACCTTCGTGGTGCTCTGGTTAAGCGAAAGACGCACTCTACTGATTTAAATTCGCATAGCAAGCTTGGCTTGTCCAAGTGTCATAAGTAACGACAGCACACGTGTAATATTTACGAAAATAAAGCAATCATAAAATCTGTCCTGAAATATGAAGACATGAAAAGAATTCTTTTGTTAAAAATGCATAAGTTAATTGATGATTGTCCAGAGAATATTAAAAGTGGTAATCTGATGGTCGAAGATCAGGGGAATAGGGAGGATGGCACGAAATCTCCCAGCCAAGTCGTTGTATGATATTCCTGGCCACCCGTACAACATGCGGCTGCGCGTAATTAGCCAAGAACAGTACACCCTTGATATTAACCAGTGCTGGCTACGGATTTTAAATCGTAAATATGGAAATTATGTCGCAATAACAGATATATTTTCGAGAATTTTCCGGTATTTGTCATTTAAAATATGTTATTAAATATAATGTAAATACATAATTTTACTAATAAATACATTAAGTAGAGTTTAACATTCATAACATAGTTATTTTCAGATAAGTATTGTTACAAACATTTTCAAAAATAATCTAAAAGAATTTCATGTAGGTTTTAAAAATGATAATAATTAGAGTTATTTTGTAAGACGATATTGGAAATTAATAAATGAAAAGAATAAGAAATTAGAGACAATTAATGCTCTTAATGAACAAATTAGTTAAAGCTTCAATTTCAACAAGATATTGCTTTTATTTTGATTGAATCACCTTTTGAATTTATTTAATTAGCGTTTAATTAAATCATAAGAGGAGTGAAATCCTTTTTGAGGTTCTTATATTAAATTAAAAAAAGGTAATAATTTAGTTTTGAGTTTAATAGAAAGAAAGTATGTTTTACATTTTTACTCCAGATAAAGTATTCCTTAGTTCTTTTTTTTATCAGATAGTAAACATAAATAAATATATATTTGATATCATTCAACAAATTCGATTACAACTGCGTAGTACACGGTAAATAATTCAAATAAATTGTATATACTAAGAATTACTTATTTAATGATTATGATAATTAATTACATTAATTAGCAATTACGAGATGAAGTCTAGGTCATGGGTTAGAAAGACGTGGGTTAGCAAAGAAATTCCTTCTTCCATGTGGTTAACTTTGTCTAACCTTTGGTTAACAGCGAAATATAAAGGTTTATGATCATTGTACCATATCAGTTTGTTCATCAACATATTTCGGAAGTATTTGATAGTGTTATAAGTTACGTTGTTTTAAAATAGGAAAAACAACCGAGTTTTTTTTTGGTAGTGAGTTTGATTCCTGACTTAACAGAAGATCCGTTATTTTCTTAAAGGCGGTTCAGGCACAATAAAATAGCCATGGTTGCAATGTGAAATGATATCTCTAGAAGTGGCAAATCAAGAATTAGGAGATCTGCTTGATTGGTTGTTTTTAAATTACGAAGACTGCCTCCCATCTAACTGGCTAAGTCCAATTCAGGGATAGGTACAACGAAGTTTGCTGACGCTCACTCATAGGTGGTTGAGATGCAGTATAAATATAAGTAAGAGAGATGAAAAATACAAGCTGAAAGGTGTAATAAGTAAGCACGTATTTCTTATCAAACGAACCTACAGAAAATGAAATTTATCGACTAAACTGACTAATATATAGTACAGAATATATACTTAAATTTTATTTTGAATACTATCGTTTATATTAAGTAATTAAATAAACGATTTAAAGATGAATATGCACAAAAGCAGTGAAAAAGTGTGATGAATGAAAGATAACGATATTGTTTACTTTCAATAACAACGTTATTCGATGTTGATAGGAATACTTTAAAAAAAGTCATAAAAATCGGTATTCATTTCATTTTAAGTCATCAATAGCGTTATTCTGTTGTTATTTAATTCATTATAATGGACATATTTATTAATGATTAATATAATAAAAGGACGATACATAAAGTACATACCGTTTTTGCAATTGTCGAAGAAAAGGATAAACTAAAAGGATTGTAAGGCAGATATGTCCTTTTGGTACAGCTGCCGTATCATCCTTTTGGTGAATTTCAAAAATTTTTTACTATTAAAAAATGTCGCTAACCTGACATAATTATTACATATAAATCAGGGGTGTGGAAATAGAATGTTGTTGAATATCCTTACTATTCTTTATCACCTGATGTAATAAGAAATTTACATTAAGAAAGCAGTATAATTTTCCAAATGAATCACACACACATCAAATTAAGAAATGAGCCAAAAAGATTATACGGTAGCTGTGCTCTCTTTTTGTTTCATTTTGTATAAGTTTACAAGTTCAATGTTGTTTCCACCTCGCTTTTACAAAACAAGTTTTTGAATTTAATAGGGTTATATCAAAATTTTTATTATCTATTGATAAAATCTAAGTCGAGAGTAAAACTTCTGGGTCATTGGAGACATCAACCATTATTCTGCTAAAAGTCTCAAAATCGCCAACCAATCAACTAAATTACAAAATCAAAATTAATTTTCGATTTCGTGTCACCACATTCTCACAATGAATTAAGATACAAATTAATTGTCTAGAATTTTAACAAGATATTGGTTTTAATTTGCAATTTTCTAAACAACTGTTGAACATTTCTTATAAATAACATTTAATAAAACTACATGAGAAATTAAATCATTTTTGAGATTCTTAAATTAGACTAAAAAAGACAATAGAAGTGAGTTTAACAGAAACATGTTCCACATTTATTCAAAATATACTTCAGTTCTCTTTAATTAACTTTTGTGATTCCAGAATGGGTTGAAATGTGATTCTTGAAATGAGGTGTTATGCATTATAATTAATTCATATGAACTGTAGAAAAGAAAAATTCGTATATTTTACCAAGACATACAGTATTTATTATGTAAAACTTAATGGCACTAAAAATTAAAAAAAAAAAAACAATAATCATGACTACATCTCCTTAAATTTATTGCTGAGAATTGGTCTTCCTACTACATACATTGATTTCAAGTCTCTCTTTTATGTTTTTGGACTAACTGAGCAGTTTATTTCCTTCCAACATACAAACTATAGAAAATTCTCTAAATCGTTAACATATTGACCAGTTGATCTATATACTGACAAGCAAAATAAGCAAACATTGTAACTTTTATAAACAATAAATTAAACATACTTCATGAACCCAAAAAGTTTTACTAGAGTTTTAACACAAAAATGAAGTATCTATAATTGATACTTTAGTTCACATTTGATAATAGTTCTTATAGAAATGTAAAATTTTTACATCAATTCTTAATAAGAATTAATTGTTATATAATACCTTCTATAAATTCAATAAATGCATTAACAGATTTAGTGCTTCTTAACCTTATTTAATAAAAAAACTTTTAAATATTTCCCAACACTGACACCAACTTACTTAAAAATTATTGTTAACAAAACATGTTTAATTTTTAATTCCATAAATTTATTAAATATTATAATTAATACAAACTAATAAGAATTTTTTTGCTAACCTTACAAAACATTAATATCTGTATTAGAATTTTTCTTAGTGAAACTAAAAGAATTAATGGTTCATAAACTCTTACATCAATTTTTTTCTAATACAAATTTCTTCAATGATAATTTTATATCATTTTCAGGCATTCTTGTAAAATGATGATAATTAATATTACCTTTAAATAATAACATTAACTTTAAGGAACAACACATCTTTATACCTAAATAATTCATTTTAAATAAGATATAGATATTTAAATTATTATATACTTATTTTAGCACACAATATTTTTAATTTATGTATATATACTTTGCCTAAATTAATTTTTTTTTAAATTTTATAAAATGTGTATAAGACTTCCAACATACTTATTATCTTATGTTAACTAATATTCAGTTAACATAAGAAGACTCAACCATTCTTCTAATTTAAACATTTTAATTCGACCGTTAAATTTAGCTTAAAAATATGAATTCCAATAGTAAATTCATATTTTTGACAAAGATATTTAGATGTTAACAAGCGCCAAATGTGCCCATAAAATATATTTTGACTCATAAAATGTAGAAAGTGTGAAAATTTCAATAATTTAATTTTAGAAACTACTAATTCTATGAGTTATGAAGATTCAACATTTTCATCAATAATATATTGTTTACAAAATATTTTCTTTCAAATTAGTTTTTTGATCAAAAATTTGCATTTTATAGTTTTCAAAGTTAAGTATCAATAATTTAAAGAAAATTATTTAAGGATTTTTTTTTTAACAAATTAAGGTTTCTTTTAGTAGATTTTTGAATCATTGATTCTGGCACAAAACTAAAAGTAAACATTAACAAATTTTATTAATATCTTAGAATAAAAAATGTAAATATAATGAAGTATCTTTATCAATGGTATAATTACTATATAAAAAATTTCTCAGCAAATAATTTTCATTGCAAAGAATAAAGCTAAAAATATTTAAACCTAAAAATAGAATTTTATAAAAGAAATAACTTTTTATAAAGGAAGTATAATAATGTAAATATTTTCACAGAATACAAAATAACTGCCGTATATCAATTTTCCTTTGAATATTCCTCTTTTGAATGTTCAGCATTTTTGTTAAACAATTTTAATTTCAACAGTATATTTCTGGAAATCTCTCATCAACTATTTTTTAAATAGACAAATAATATATTTTTGAAGTACAACTAAGCCTTTGGATCAAACAATATTTCTTAAAGTTATTTACAAGAGTTAAAGGATCTGGGGTAGAATAAGCAAAATTACATCATGAGCCTGAACCACTATAATTACTTGAAACAATAACAATGTTTATAAAACGGTGAAAAAATGTGCTCAATTTAAATTTAATTTTTATGAAAGCATTAAGAAAAATCAAAAAAACATGCACTAAAAACTATATTAAATTAAAATACATTAATAGTGTAGTCAGTACTACTTAATATTGTATTGAAAATCTGGTACAGTTGAAATTATCAGACTAACTAGAAAAGCTAGTAATGTTTACTTAAACAATTTCATAAATATTTACTCTTTTAATATGAATTTTTTGAAAAAAACTATTTTTAATTAATTAAAAGACTTTTATTTTAAACAGAGTCAAGGAATTTAAACTGTACAACAATTAAAATGCAATAAAATAGTAGTATTTTTCCTATTTAACTTAATGGTATTTTAATTAGAAAATTCAGAGATAAATTTAATAATATGGTGGGATTTAGTTGAGTTTGAAAATACTTAATGAAGTCATTTATATTATAGATATATGCATGAAACTCATGAACATTTTAAGGCAAATTCAGATAAAATATCAACAAGACACACAATGAAAAACATATTTAAAGAATAATTTTATTCATATATCTCTATGGAATGCTGGTAATAATTCCATTATGCAATGCTAATTCTACACAAGCATAACTTTCATCAAATAAACATTATAAGTTTCTAACAAACTTCTGGAATAAAAAGTTAATAAAACTAAAATACTATATTTTATAAATTCAGGTTTAACAAAGGAATGCATAGCTAAAATATAAATCATTAGAAAATCTACAATAGAAATACATAACAAATTAACAATGTAATACAAAATATATCATTTCAAGGAAAATACTAATACATAAAGAAAATTGGTTAAATTGTTCATTGTAAAAAGACAATACAAATAAATAGAAAACACATCTTCAAGGAGGCCTCATTCATGATTATTAAACAATACATTTTCAAAAATTTAAATCGCGAAAACTGTTTTAATAGCTTAAGAATCAAAATTGACAGTAAAGCTTTGCTTGAATATTGAGAAACGGAGGCAAGAATACCAATATATTTTTTTCATTCAGATTTTGCTTTCATTTAAATTCCCCAAATTTATATACTATTAATTATTTCCAACCATAATGACATTTCATTCTTGTTAAGTTACAAATGTTGATGGTCATGGAATTTTCACTAAAAATAATATGACATATTTAGAATTATAAATAATATGCATATATTGACAAAATTATGTATACATTCTTATAAATAAAACCGTATCTTGATGAAGTTAATGAAAAAAAAATGGAACAGTAATATTAGTTACATAGTATTTACTTCTATTGATTGGGAATCAACAAATCTCTTCATTGATCATAATATTTTAAAATATTTTTACTTCACAATATTCATTAATCATAATATCTTTAAAATTAAATGCATTCTGCAATAATTAAAAAAGTATTTAACTAACAAATGGAAAAAAATGCTGGAGAAGCAATTTATCATTGTGAATTGTCATGTTATTATTATATATTATTAATATCATCATTATTATTTTGAAAATTTGAGCTAAGCTAACATATATATATTATAATGATATTATAACACTCTCTTTAATAAAGTAGTATCAGCTATTAAAAGCTTTTATAAATAACGCTCCCTTTTTATAAATAATATTTGAATTGAAAAATAATATTTAAAAGTCCTTATTACACTATAATGATTCTTTAGCATTTTCTTTCAAGAACTGAAAAGAAAAAAAAATTATTAAATTCAAATTTACTTCTCAACACTATATTAAGATAGTTTGGTGATTTTGTCTCTAAATAAATAATTAATCCAATCTCACGTATAAATAAATAATATGCAAAAAATATTCCAACTTTAGAAGTTATGAAACAATACATATGTTTATAACAGGAATGGTAGCTTTTTTTGTATACACAATGAAAAGTTCTTAATTTTCACTTTTAAGGGGATTGTTTAAAATTTTTGAATTAATAATTTTCCAATTATTTAATGTGAAATGAAACACAGTAATAAAAGATTTAAAAGATTGGACATTTTATAAATTTACTTTGTTTCCTGATCATTTTTGCTCGCAAGAATTGATTCAACCTCCATCTACATTAAATCTTTCTACACATATATTATGTAAATAACTATTAAAATTATACTTCCCAAATACATTCTAACAATTGTCTCCCATATAATAAACAATAATAAACTATGCAATATGGCTGCATAAGCTTTAATGCAATATGTAATGTATAAAAACGTTTTTTACTCAAACTGAAAAAAGAACAAACTTGTTTTAAAGTATGATTTAAAAAAATTCATAAAGTCACAAAAATCATAAAAGATTATGATATAAAAGGTTGAGCATTTGAAAAAGATATTAGAAAACAAAATATACAGCTAAATTATATTTTCATCATTATGAATAATAATTCTTAATAAAAGCTTTTCAACTTTATAAAGTAAATTAACTAATAAGAAACAATGCTGGTCATTCTTAGTGAAGTTGATAAAATAGTAAGTTTTGCAATTAAATATGCTTTCATATTTGATTATACATACAATTTATAATGAACTAATTTAAAAAATATTTATTTCAAATTAAATAGAATATTCTCTTAATTTTCTTCAGAAATCCAACTATCTAACACTTGTGTGTAGTTCGTTAACTCTTCCTCAGAAAACCACAAAGCAATTTCTTTTTCTGCACTGGGAAGTGAATCACTACCATGAATAATATTTCTGAAAAATAAAGAATGTTCATTTATTTTATCACATGAATAAGTGCTTTTATTTTGTTTGTTGGCTATATATTATTGAAATTGCTAAATATATCATTGAAAAATTAAAGTAAAATTTCTGAGACAAGAATGTTTTTTAAAGTATTTTTCATATTAACAGCTTTACTTCAATTATTAATAACAAATGCTCTAGTTATTCATTTTTTTCAAAATTAAAATGTAAATTTCTATATATATATATATATATATATATATATATATATATATATATATATATATTATAAAAAATTTAAAATTTTATGAACAAGTACAAAATAAACATATTAAATTTTTAGAAGTTTTAACCATAAAAATTATGTGACACTTTCTAAAGTTGATTAAGCAAATAATTGAGGAATGGTCTGTCCTTTTGATTCATCTTAAAAAATATTTTTATAAGTTTTATATTTGTGTTAGAAATTTTTTAAGTATAGACCAGTAAATGACAAGTCACTATTGTCTAAAATGACAGTCAAAATGAACAGTGATTCTTTAAAATAAAAAGTAATCTTATAATTGTGTCAATTAAAATATTTCGTTAAGTCAGGTCTAACATAAAAGTTGCATGTTCTTCAAAATATATACCTGAAATTTTTTTGTTATAAATAAATAACAAATATTTTCACACAGTACATAATTTTTATGCTGCTGTTACATGACATATACATCTGCCCTCATTAGAATTAAATATTTATACATTATTAAATCTAATTTTATTTAATCGGTATAAAAGAGCTATTCTATAAAATCATATTGCTTATTAATATTTAACTTATCTATCTATAAAAAAAATCATGTTTAAGAAAGCATTATAATTATGTAAAACTTTCATTAAGCATCTTTTTTTTGTTATCAGTAAAATATTAAATTCAATTATAAGCAGCAGAAAATTTTCAACTATGTAAATATTTCTACTACTGATATTTAATATTTATGTTTTTATATAACAATGATTATAAATTATATACATATATATTACAAAATTTCATAAAAGTACAGAGTATAGAATAAAGAAATATTCTACAAAATTATATATATATATTCTTATTTATAAATTTAAGAGTATTATAAATCTTTTCCTATGAAACAATTAAAAATTAATAACATTAGACTGCTACTGTATTTATTTGGTGCATTCAACATAATTTTAAGGGTAAATAATCATTTTAAATCAATTAAAAAATAACATAAAATTTAAAATTGAAATTTACCTTTCAGAATTCCTATTTAATATTAAAAATATATATTTTGTTTTTCTTTTACAGTAACAGAAATTTTTGTGAGGATTATAAATGTCTACATCAAGGCCATTTTCTAAATGCATTTAACTAGACAAATTAATGTAAAAAATCTATTTTAATCTTTTATTACTACAAGTGCATATTTAAGTGATATATATACAATATATTTATAATTATTAATAAACGAAATATGTAATTTATGCATACCTTCCGACTTGAACACACAAATCTCCTCTCAAAGTGCCAGGTAAAGCATCCATTGGATTAGTAGCACCAATGATATCTCTGGCTGTTTTCACAATATTTAATCCTTCCCAAACCTAGTTAAAAATTATTAAACAGGTAAATATTTACATTGCTCCAATCAATTAATCAGATATAGCATTTAAATAGATATTTATCCATTTAAAAATATTAAAGCAAGATTATTAAAATTAATAACTCTCAGCATTTTGCATTTGAAATTGTAGATAATCTAAATTAAAGAATGATGATTGATTTCAATTTTTATCTACTAAAATTAACACATTATAATAAAATACATACAAGAAACACAATATGGTAAAAACTGAATTACTTTCATGTATTTTTAATAGCATATAAAATTAATATAGTTAGCTTTAAAATACTTTCACATTTTTAATTAGAAAGAAAATTATATTAATATAGAAATAAATTTAAAATGAAAATATAACAACAATGAGCATGAAAATATTTATTGAAGGAATTGAATTTCTCAATAACTGAATAATGTATGTAACAAACAAATATAAAATTTTAATAGCTGATATTAAAGAAATGAAGTTCTATTCAGTTAGCTTACTTTAATAAATTTCACAAATAATAAAAAGATAAAAATTTCAAATTATTGTGATTGTTTCAAAACTATACTCTGTGGCATGACAGCCCATGTGGGCTAAGGCCTACGGTGCCCATCTCTGTTTTCCTGACTGAGAAGCTCAGGGATAGTGATTATTTAATTAGTTGAAATCAATGTTAATTACAAATGTTGTATTGATGAACAAAAAAATTAATTGCAAAGAAGAATTTAGACACATAAATATCCACAAAATTTTAAAAAATATTAATTTGCTATATTTAAAAACACAACAGATTAACTACTTCAAAACTTTCATTTATGTTTGTTCTCACTTTTAAGCAAAAAATTAAAAATTTGAATTTTTTAAATTAAATGTAAATATTTACTTGAACATTGTGATTTCAAGAAATCTCAGCAATCATGTACAGTTGACTTTCAAAATACCAATAAAAACAATGATTTTTAAATCTTTCAAGACTGTAGAGAAAAAACTAATAATAATATATCTTTTTTTAAGGAAAAAAAAAAGAATGTTGCATTTTTCAAATGAAAATGAAGGAAATTTAATATCAATATAATAAACATTGAGTTTGGTTGAGGATGCTGAATTTCCTTTAGCTGACAGGGAAACAATTCATATATTTTCATATATAGAATGTTATTAAATTCCAATTATTTATAATTAGAATGTTATAGAGTTTCAATCATTTTTTGGAACCTGAATTCATATATCTATTTTACCAAATTAAAGTTAAATTTTACCATAACCATATTATCATTTCAGAAACAAATGTATGTCAGAGTAAGCTTTATTTAAAAGAACAGATACAGAATATTATTAAGTAAATGAAATAATAAACTGAACAAATCTAGTTTTGATAAACCAATATAATTCACTTACATAACTGACAAATGTGATACATGATTACCACAAAAGAAAAAGAATTTACCAATATTTCAGGATATCAAGTTTACATAAAATATATTTCCTTCAAAATGAAAAGTTTAAAGATAAATTTACTTTATTCATGAAATTAAAAGCTTATAAACGAAATTCAGAGAAATGCTTTTTTGTATTCTAAATCAAGAATCAAAATACAATTTGATATTATTTTTTTAATAAATAAATATTTTATGAAGCATTATTATATACATTTTGTATAAAAATATTTTTCATACAAATTATAAGCGATTCTTTACATTTTCAAAATTATTTTCTTAAATAATTCTACAGTAGATTGACTCTAAAGATTATAATGTAATGCTGGAACACATTAACAAAAAATTCAATTACATACTATTATAAAATTTAAATAATTTTTTTTATTAAATATACAGTAAAGAAGTTATCTAATTAAACTATTATTGCATATTAAGAATGGATAAAAATATGATTTGATTAAAACAAAAATTTCTTTAGTTTTTATGAAATAAAGCTGGTTGGACAAATCTTTTACTTTTTCTCAAGCCCACCATAGCATATATGCACCTCTGAAAACAGCTATTTTATTGAATTAGAGAAATTTCTTAATGTTTTGATTTACAAAATAAAGAACAGTTTTATTTATATGCAAAGTTCTTTATTATTTATTTGAGGAGTGTCCGTTAAGTATTTATCAGAGAGAATTTTAATTAATTTAACAAAGTTATTTTCAGTATAATTTTTTCATAATAACATGAGATAGTCCAAAATGAAAGAATTCTAAAATCATCAGTAAGCTAGAATAAGAGGTTTAGAATTTCAAACTGAATAACCTATAATGAATAAAAACTCATTTAATGATTAAAGTAGAATAAACCAAATATCATACATATTTTTTAAATATATTTGTAGGGAATACTCTATATTTGTCATGAGGGGAGAAAATGTTTTTAATTTTTCTTCAATTGCTCACAGCTCTATGGGAATATGATGGCTCTTACAAAACAAATAATTTTGGTCCAATTGGTTTGCTTATCTTTCAATGTAGTAAGTAAAATATATAGTAACAAATGAAAAAAGCATTGGTATATAAAGTTTAAATGGATTTCGAGCCACTAAAAATACCCAAACACATATAAGGTAGGAATAAAACCAACAAACTATTAAACCAAATGTCAGATTGCTAAAATTTAGCTGCTAGTTTGGCATTCAATTATAAAACTACAATGAATACTGAAATTTAATTATGTGATTTCATAAAAAAAATTAAATGAATTATTTATAATTTTTCCTTAAGTCATTAATACATTAAATTAAAAAAGCAATTTAATAGTATTTTCCCATTTTAATGCACAGAAATAAACATAATATAAAATTTAGCTGCATAAGGTACTACAGCTCTAAAAATATCTGAATATAAAGTTTTCAGTATGTTTCTAATTTTTTAATTTATTATTGTGATATTCAATACTATCTTGTTTTAGCATATGAATTTTTTAATGACTATATATATGTATATATATATATTGGGTTGGCAACTAAATGATTGCTGAATTCAAATAAAAAGAAAATTCAGAATTTTTTGTTTACATATAACTTTATTCAATTAGATACTGTCTGCTATTGTCGATGACCTTTTGTCATCGTTCTGGCAGTGTAAAAATTCCACGTTCATAAAATTTCTGATCTTTGCTATAAAAAAACTGAATTAAATGTGATCTGACACCATCAGCATTATTAAAAACTTATCATTTAAGGAGTGCTACATGAAACAAAACAAATGGTAATCTGAAAGCACAAGATCAGGACTATAAATATAAACAACCCAGTTCCAATAATTTTTGGTGAGTGATCAAAGACGTATGGGGATTTGTGTTATCATGGTGGAAAACAACACACTGATGATTTAACAATTCTGTCCACTTTTCTTGAATTGCGTTGTTCAGTTTGGCGAGTTATTGAACATACACATTTGAATTTATTGTTTGGTTTTGTAGCATATAAGTTCAAAGTTTAAAATTCATTTATAATCCCACCAAACTGATAGCCTTATTTTTTTTTTTGGTGAATCTCTGCTTTTGATATCATTTGGGCTGGTTAATCTTGCATCATTAATGATCTCTTCCATTTAATGTTGTTATAAACTATCCACTTTTCATCGCCACCAATTAGGATTTTCAGAAATGGATCAATTTGTTTAATTTCAGAAGTGAAACACAGAAGCTAATATGTTGCATCAAATGAATTTCCTTAAGCTGGTGAAAGATCCATAACTTAAGTTTCTTGACATAGCCAAGCATTTTTAATTTTTTTAATACAGGTATGCAATACTTTAAAGTTCTCTGCAATATCATGTGTTGTGCTATGACGATCGGAATTGATAATGGCCTTGATCTGCGTTACATCGATTTAAACTGGATGGCCAGATCGGAGCATTTTCCAGTGAAAAATTATCAGAACGAAATATGACAAACCAATTTTGACAGTACCTTTCTTTCAAGGATTCATTTCCATATACGGCACGTAACTTCTTTTGTGCTTGCAATGCATTCTTGCCTTTTTGGAAGTATTACAATAAGATATGTCTGAAGTGCACATCCTGTTCTTCCATTTTTAAAGTGAGATAAAAACAAAACTAAAGCATTAATTGATATAATTTTTTTTACTAAATTAAAGGTAGAAGTCCAAACAATAAGAAAAAAATAAAAGATTAGATGTTTTGACTGTGCTAACAATCTTAAAGAAAGTGCAATGTTCATCCGTCCATAAAATCGGCAATCACTTAGTTGCCAACCCAATATACACATAATCATAGCCTGTGTCCTTGCTATCATAACTTTTTTATATAAAATTCTAAATTTTATATAAATAATAATAAAATAAAATCACAATGAAATTAAAAAATGCATATATGTGTGTGTGTGCGTGTGTATGTATATATATATATATATATATATATATATATATATATATAGTTATATAGTTGAAAAATATCAATATAATGTAATTAAAGTTTTGTTAAAATTTAATAATAAAAAATAACATTGGATTTTACAAAAAGGCAGTAATTTAGTATCACAATTTATTATGAAATTTGAAGAATTGTTAACTAAAAGCATTATAAATAAAAGAATTTCAGATAAGCAATATTTATGAGATGTTAGGAATCTACAATACTAAAATATGCTAACATACTTAAACACTTAAGTATATTGAAATATTTTCTGCATTTATTTTAATATAAAGAAATAATAAAATCTCACAGTAAAATATTTTATAACAAAAAGTGTTTTCAAAAACTGAATGTTTGATTATTACTATTATTATATATGCTATATTATTTGATTAACAGAAAAATATCTAGTGAGTATATAATAAATCATGTAAGATAAAATGGAGAAATTACTGTTGAATTTATGATATTATCAGCAAAAAAATAATTTATGAAAATAAAAAAAAAACTAAAATAATGACATCATGTACAAAAATATAAATAAAATAATAAATATAAAAAGCAATAACTAGTCTCCTCTCTACTAGAACAGGAGGTAAAAAAAATATGTTAATTGTTTTTCATGCAAATTTTTATATAAAATATAAACTTTTGTAAACATCTGATAATCATAATTTGATAATTTAAAAAATCTACCAAAAGAATACATTACCATAGGAACAACAGGCCCAAGTTGCATATAATTTACTAAGCCAGGGAAAAATGGCCGTCCAGCTAATTCAGCATAATGTTGTTCCAGAAGTTCTTGTGATGCCTACAAAAAATATCTTATAACATGGTATTCTTGAAAAAGAATTACTGCCTTATTTTCTTATTCAGTATCTTATAATTTTTACTATAAATAATTACAAAATGAAATCAAGTAATATTTTACTAAAAGAGCAAAATTTCATAAAGGATTCTGTTTTCTGATATTAAATATGAATAAAATATGTCTAGTGAAACACATTCTTCTTCTTAGAGTTGGGTTTGTATGTCATTGGGCACCTCTGCTTTTATCAGCATTTTCTACTATTAACTCCAAACCCAATGTTTCCTAGTTCCAGTTGCTCGGGTCACCCACTTTATTAATAAAGTCTGATAACCCTTTAATGGAGCCTAGGTGTAACTCTCTAGTATGGATGATGTCTAAAGAAGTTAATCTAGGGAGGGCAAGAGCGCCTTGAATTCGTAAATGATATGCTTGGCTGTTTCCTCTTGCGTATGACATTTCCTGCAGATAAGGTCTTGTTGAAACAGTCCCATTTTATGGAGGTGTTTTCTGAAATAGTAGTGCCCAGTTATGAAGCCTACGATTAAACGTATCTTCTGCCTAGAGCATCTTAGAATTTCTGAGGCAATCCTTGCTGATGATCCACAGATCATACTTTTAGCATGGGTTTGACCATTACGATTAAACATATCTTCTGCCTAGAGCATCTTAGAATTTCAGAGGCAATCCTTGCTGATGATCCACAGATCATACTTTTAGCATGGGTTTGACCAGGAGTGTTGAGCCAAGCTTCATACATCTTCTGTTTTTCCCATCTAAGAACATTGGATTTTGCGGTCTTCAAATTAACCCCTCAAAAGATTCTGCACTGATGGGAGCAAAAGACGATCCTTGTTTAGCAAGTTCATCAGCCCTTTCATTACCTTTGATACCTTTGTGCCCTGGCACCCATACAAGGATCACCTTGTTTCTAGTTGCCAGTTCTGTCAGAAGGTAAATACATTCTTAAAAAATCATCTAATTTAGTGCTTTTCTGTCCTTTTTTTTTCTTTTTCTAAAAATAGCTATAAGGGATCCTTTACAGTAAATATAAATAATTTATGAAAATTGACAGCAAGTTATTGGACATTCTGACTGCTAGACAATTATTTCCAATAAATAGTATTTTTAACTTAACATATTTTTCAACTTAAATTATTATATTACTTACAGAATAGTATAGAAAATATTTTTGGCACATATGTTATATAACTTAGTTATTTATGCTATTTTGAAATCTAAATGTTTAATAAATATTATTCAATAAAATATTTTGAAATTTACATTTATTTTTCTCTTTATTATTTAAATGTTTAATTCTTAAAACTTTGGAAATTTTATACTAAAAAATTTTACTTTTATTTTTTACAGACGTACATAAAAACTGTAATAAGTATAAGTATGTTTAAAACAGAGGACTTTTACACATTTCTATATATTATGTATATAATACATCTTCTATATATTATGTATATAATATATCTGTAATAATTCTATACATAATACAGATGTCCTTTTGATATGATTATGTATTTGGATAATATTTTTATAACATCTTTTATCCCTGTGGGACTTAAAAATGGCTTACAATAACTGAGAGTGTTTAAGAATTTCTACTACTTTTTAGAGTGGTAATCGCGGTTTTCAAACATTTTCTTTTATTTAATTCTTTCAAAAACAAATGAAATTAGTTTTGTGGCCTGATTGAATATTATTTTCAGTTTGCATTGTTCTTCCAAGTTCCTTTCATTTATTTTTATATTACATATTTATATATTTCCTTAATGTACTTTACATTATGCAAATAGTTATATCTTCAGAAATATTTATATGTTACTGGAGTCAATGATTTGGATTGTTGCCTTCTATGCCACCAAGGAGACATGGATGATGACCATCTCAGGTATTAACCCATTGTTTTAAAATTTCTTGAAGACAACTTTACAGATCCTAATTTGAATTCTTTTTATGCATCAGCATCACTTTATTGGGTGTCTGTCAATTAACAGCAGAGATACTGAAGATGGGCATGAGATATAAAAAAATTTCTTCAGTGAAGTTATTGTTTGAAAGTATATATAAAAAAAATGCTATCAACTGAGAAATTAAAAATTAAATTTGCATTTAGTCAGATAACAAGCCAATTTAAGATAAGAGACAATATTGCTTATAAAAGAGTGCAAACAAAGCTTATGAAAATTTTGCAACAAAAAAAGTTCAATAAAAACTTAATTAAAATTTTATAAATCTTTGATAAAATTGTAAAAATAGATTTGTTAAAACATATTTCAGACACTTCTATGTTTTTTTTTCTATTGATTTTTAATACTCTTCTATTCTGCAAATAAATTTTGTTTTATTAGATCATATGATAAAAAATATAATTGTTTATCCAAATAATTATTAGAAATTTTAATTTACAAAACTTGTGTTTCAATTTGCTTACTTGAATTTGTTTTTCTTTTCTATCAGTTATGCATGTTAATATTTAAGTAATAAAATATTCAATCTATACATTGGTCATTAATCATGATTATTTTATTTACTTCCACAACTTCCAAAAAATAGATATTTACTAAGCTTAGTTATGTTAGTCAGTGTAAATATGTAAGCTTCATTTGGATAGAAATAAAATCGAAAAAAATTCGGATTGTTTGTTAATCATTGGTTATATTTTGTACACAAGGATAATTAATTAGAACATTAATTTATAATAGATTTCGAACAACTATAAAAATTTAAATCTAAGTAGCGAATCAAATTAGCATAAGCCAATATTTAATCAAATACCTGAGCACTAATTATTCAGCAACCAGCTCAGCATCAAGAAAAAGAACAAGATATGTTTTGAATCAATTAATTTAAGTAGCAATTATTTTTTAAAGATTATTGATTTAGGCGATTTTTTATGTAATTAGAAAACTGTTAATTGAACCACACAATGCTTACATTTGCTAAAATTAATTTCTGAACATGAAACATTTTTTTATAATTAAACGTTTAAATTGTACACTATAAAGGTTTAAGTAAAAGAATTTCTGTACATAATTTTCTATGCTTAAGAAAACTATTATTTTATCTCATTTGTATTCCGTACTGTCACATAAAATGTCAGTTTGACAAGATTTGGGTAGGGGAAATGAAATAATAATGGAAAGTTTATTAAAGGCATAATAAACAATATAATCAATTTTTAAAACACACTTTTCTAAAAACATTGGGTCGAAATATTTAATTATAATTCTAACATATAACTTGAAATATTACTTATTTATCAAGGAACACATCCGAACACAAACCTGCATAAATTTCATAGCAACCAATTTAAAACCTTTTTCTTCAAATCGAGAAATAATTTTTCCTATTAAACCTCTTTGAACTCCATCAGGTTTAATCATGATAAAAGTTCTTTCTCGTTGTGTCATGATGCTTGTAAAACTACCGGTACAATATTCTTTAGATTCACAATAATCAGAATGGGCAGTACAATAGGTGATTACTAATGTAGTAGTAAAATAAAAATATTGAAAAAATCGAAACTTCATGGACATTTTCGATTACAATTACTACGAAATATCGATTAATTAAAATCTAGCATGTTGATTAGTTTTATGCCATGCTTAAAGTTAGATATATTTTTTAAATTATAAATTTAAGAATAATAAATATAGTATGATTTCAGATTTCCTAGTATAATTGAAAACATGTGTTATTTCTTTCATGATTAATGATTTATTAAAGTAAATTGTGTATACCTAAACTTTAAATTTTTTTAAAGTAATAGATAATATTATGTTACAAACTATGGCAACCAATTTTTTTCAATTGCCCTTCACATTCTGTAATATTTTCTATTTTGTGAAACCAATAACCACATAAAATGCAGGCCGGTTTGTGTACTAAATTTGTGCCCATACTATATAAGGTTAGATTAGCGAAATTTAATTTTTGCATAATAACTTTTACATCATAAATGCATTTTACCTACATTGAAATTTGTTGAATAATTGCCTCAAACACTTTTCCATCCTATATTTTCTATTTATAATAAATTTGTGTATTTTAGCTAAATTTAATTTAAGTTAGTATAACATTAAATAGATTACTAAAGGAGATTCATTTGCTTTTTATATGTTACTTATTTAAAGTCTGACATTGTTAATAGGAATTTTTTGATATTTGTTTCTTAGTTTGTTATGAAGAATTTTAATTATTTTCAATGAATAATCTACTTAGAAGTTATCTCGATACTTTGCTATTGTTGAAATACTGCCAAACTGATTTATTGAATTCTGTTTTCCGGAAAAAGTTATTAGTTTTTGTTTTATGCTTGTCTGCTTAAATATTACTACAAGTATAGTCTTATATTTGATTGTAATGTTTTTTAAATTCTTACAGTTATCAATATAATAGATTTGATTTTTTTTCTGTGATGCATTGTTTTAAAAATAACCTTTTGTGATATTATTTATTATAGATATTGCATTAACTAATGAACAATTAAACAGTAAATACTTTCTTTATTAATAATCTTTTGTTGTAACAGGTTCAGTTTAATTGGAATCATAATTGCTCTCTTTCACTACCTGTTTATTCACGCAGCATAAAATTTATGAAAGATACAGTTTACTATGCATGTTTTTAGGTTGTATTAGAAGAACAATTGAATATGTTTATGCTGTACATAGTTTTATATTCTACTGACAATCAATTTTATTGACAGAGCATTCAGAGGAAAAATAATTCTTAAAGTTGTATTCTACTCAGTATACATAATTGAAATTCTCTTAAATTTCCATTTTTTATTTGATATAAGAAGTCATAGAAAATTTTTGCAGTGAATAAAAATATAAAATTTAATTTAAAAAACTGAAATATAGATTTATTTGAATTAATGGTATTGATTTTTATGTCGCAATCATCAAAATGGTATCATTATTTTTAAGTAGTGTAGTTGTTGATTTTTCACTTCTTCATGATAGCTTTGAATATAGTATTAAAATGTTTTTGCTCCCATTGAATTTTCAACGCAAAAGTTCTGGATGCTAATAAACTTTACATTGAATTCTCTATTT
Organism: Latrodectus hesperus; assembly: GCA_037975125.1. Taxonomy (NCBI): domain Eukaryota; kingdom Metazoa; phylum Arthropoda; class Arachnida; order Araneae; family Theridiidae; genus Latrodectus; species Latrodectus hesperus. The sequence continues at coordinate 84,889,914 of CM075850.1, forward strand.
TATTCATTATTTTTCATTTTGCATCTGCTTATTTTCTATTCTAATGTCCAATTACACAAACTCAATTCTAAACTTACTTTTACTGAAAATAATGAAATGCCATTGTCATTTTTCGATAAATTACATATTTTTTAAAGTGTTTAACTGTAAAAGAATATGATGTTGTTTATCAAATAAATAGCAAGAGAAACTTTATGAATACCTTTTTATTTAGTTATTTTTTTATATGATTTGGAACTAGTAGGATCTATCTATATCTAGTAGGATAATTGGTGACTACATAACTTTTTCCATTGTCAAGCTGAATTGTCAAGTTTTTGGAAGGGGAAATTCCCCAGAGTCTGCCTAATTGAAACACTGAACAAAAAATTCAAATTCTGTTGTCACTTAAAAAGTCATATATGATGCATAAATATAGTAAAACATGAGAAAAGCTAAATCTAGCAAAAAAATCTGAAATACAATGAAAAATTAAATTGGGAACACTATAATCAAAGGATGCTAGATTCGGCAAGAAATCTTGAAAGAAGAGGGGGATATATCATACTTGCACCCACATGATTTACTGGTTCATAATTGGGGCTATATAAATCAAATGATAGCAAACTTATTTTCTTGAAGTCCAGAATTTTATTGAAATTCTAAAATTTTACATACTAATTGTTCTCATTTGAAATGTAAATTACACAAAAAATATATTTTTAAACTAAAAAGAATAATTCAAGTTATGAATGTTTTATTTCAAGTTTTTATTTTTTCCTTTTTTAAGTTTTGGATTGAATTATATTTTTTATATATGTATGTAGAGTAATCTGTTGGGGTACTGAAGTGAAAAAGGTCCTATTTATTAACTTAATCATTTGACATTTTATGTTAAATCATTTTTACCAAAGTTTAAATAAAATAAAGCTTTTGGTAGGGTTTAGCCCGCTATTTCTACCAACAAAAGACAGAACAAAGCAAATAAACTATTTTATCTTTAGAAAAAAATATAAACATTTTAAATGAAATACTTGAATTATATTGTAAATAAAAGGATAAAAAAATATTGCATCATTTGAAAGTAATGTATCATGTTATTTAATTTTATTCTGTAGATTTTGTGAATTACCATTTGTTTATATAACATTACTGTTAAGTTTATTAGGATGACAAGATTCTCCATTATCCTTTATAAAAATTCAGATTCAGTTGCTCATAATTAAAAAGCTGAATGAATGAAAGATTATAATATATTTTTATGCTTAATGCTGTTTTATATGTGACATATGGTTACCCTGTAGAGACTTGAATTACAGTAATTCTCCTGAATTATGATAGAATTTAATTCTATGAGATGGGATTTTTAATTTTTCTGCCAAAGTTTTTTAATTCTCAATAAGGGTAAATCTTATTGAAACAAAAAGAAATACAATTATTCCACAGTTTTTTTTCTCAAGTTCTTTTTGCTTGTTTTTTTTTTAAGTATTTTCATACCTTTTTCAGTTCTTATACTTTATCCTGTTGACCATATCTTTAAAAAAACTTCATTTGATGTGATTTACCATCATATAAATTGCAAATAAAGTTTTACAATGGAGAGAATGTAAACTGTTCTGCATTTCCTTCACAGTTAAAAAAATTATTAAAATTTTAGAAAATTTAATGACATATTTTTACTGCAAGAAGATCGATATGATAATACTCTCTCTGTAAAGTCTCTCTTTAAATATATTTAAATAGAAAGTCTATAAGTAAAATATAATTGTAAGATGTATTATTATAAAATAGTTATAGAAAGATTTTCTTATGCAATTAATTTAAATGACTATAAAATGGTTATATTTTGAAAATGTGTGTATATTTTTTTAATATTTGTCAGATTTTTTATACGTTTGATTCTGTGGATAAATTCAAATGAAAAATATTTAAACAATGTCTTAAAAATATGATTCTATTGTTGCTATATATTTATCATGAAATATTACATGTTTCTTGAAAGACCAGCTGTCTGATGAGAAATTTATGTGTGTATATATATATATCATCAGACATTTTTATTACATTATATCTGGCATATTTTTTATTTTTACATTTATTTAAAGCTTATTTCTTTTAATTTCAGAACTCCAAAAGATGTTACAAAATATCATTTTTAAGTGAATTACAGAAAAGATGTTTTTCTAGTGATTCAGGTAATAAAATTACATAAAAATAAAGAATTTTTATGGGAATGGATTATTATGTTAAAGTGTTAATAAAATACAAAGATTTCGATAAAATTCATTTCAATCATGCTGGTTTCCTTGAAAATTAACATTTACTATTTTTATTGTATATCTTGTGGAATGTTTTTACATTCCATTCAGGCTAAATATTATACTTGGTTATATGTACAATATTGAATTGTTGCAATATATGTAATTATAATATTTTATCATAAAAAAAATTAAATATAGTTTATTTATGCATACAAAAACATAAGGTTTAAATATAGTATATTTATGCATATAAAAGTGTAAGGTTTCTGTCATAGTTGTATTAAATTAACTTTAGTTATTAGTTACATTTTATTTTTTGTTGTGAATGTTTAAATTAATGTATTATATTATCTTTGAAATAAATGAAATCAATAAATGCTTTGCTGTAAAAAATAAACTATTTTAATTTCTTGTTACTTAGTTATTTTATTTCCATATTTGTATGTAAAAAAGAAAAAAAATGTTTTTCACCTTTAAGAAACATTGAATTTTAAAATTTCTAGTACTTTAGCTCATTTGGAAATTCTTTGTGGTAGATGAACTCTATGTCCGAATTGAAATGAAAAAGTTCCTTTTGTTTCCCTCTTTCATCCTTTTAGTTGTATAAACTATTTAAAAAATTTTCTTATGTATGATTTCAGGTTAATGTGTATATATTTATATCAAATTAATAAAATTGTTGAGAAAATTTTTTGTGTTATAAATCACTTTGCTTGTAGTGTATTTGTGTCATAGTTACTTACTTTCCTTGATTTCTTAGTGAGCAAATATTTTCATCTATGCATTAAAATCAATATTTATGACAAAGCTCTGGAATTTTTCGCTACTTACATAATAAAGAAAAAAATTTATTAACTATAACTGATAAATTCTGAAAAAAGCTTTTTGTAATTTTTATTCTTATATTTATTGAAATTATAAAGTATGAGGGTATGCTGAAGAATGTGTTCACATGTTTATAAAACATGAACAAATAGAAATAGCAAGACCAAGGAAATGTATATTAAAGTTTTAAGTCTATTTAACCCTTTTACTTCTGGGGAAAATTTATAAAATTCACTCCCCAGTGTTAGTGGTTTTAACACAGGTGCACTCAGTTATACAGTGTGTCACAGAAAATGAAGCTGCATGCTTTCCATTCTAATTTTTTTCTTTTACAAAAGAAAGAAAAAATAAAAACATAAAATTTTTAAGTAAGAGTATAATGAAAAAATCAAAATCTTCATCAGATGGAATGTCATATTCCAATGTTTCTGATCCTGAAGATATATGAAAAAAATCATTTAGCTCACAGTCCTCACTATCAGATGTATTCAACAAAAAATAAAAAGCTTTTATAACACACTGTAATGTAAATGGAAGTGAAAGAGTAAAAATTTATGAATTACTACAGAAAGAAACACAAATGATAATTGCAACAGCTTCCCCTGTTCTAAGCGATATTCATGTCTCCAAATTGTTCCTTATTTGAAACAGGAAATTTCATTGTAAACAATGTCAAGGACATTCTACTTTATTCCATAGCCATAAGTTTAGTTTTACTGATAGCAGTGCCTTGCAAAAAAGCATATTTCCAGAAAGCATATATGTATGTATGCCTGGGCCAGTCAACCCATCAGCTTAGCATAGTGTATACATACGCTCACAGAAGTTAAGTGGTAAAGACTAATGCATTTTTTCTAATGAAATTTTTCCTTCTGTAATGAAAAACATTTTTCCAAAAATGTCTTAAATCCAAATTTTACATCTGCTTTTACCTCTTCTTTAATAATTATGATTATTCTTATCTTTCTTGAGTAAAAGAAAAAAGTGTATAATAAAATTAATGTGAATTGTATTGATGTGTATTATCCTGTTGGAAGATTGGCTCCAAATTACCTTTGACATGAGCAACTTGACATTATCGATGTTTTTGAATCTATGTACTAGGAAGGGTTTACAGTTGTCCTTCATTCCTTATAGTTGATCATGTAAACTCTGAACTTCTCTAAAAAAAACATTTTTTCTTCAAATGCTTTGATTTTAAACTGTTTCACTTGTAAAAAAACAATTTGTTGTTCAGTATTCTCTCTTTCTCACTTTACTTTTTAGGCTATAATGATGGATCCAATTTATTTCCAGTCATAATACTTAAAAGTATGCATCTCTTTCATCACAATGGCTCTGCAAATGTTTCTCACTGTATTAAAATCAATATTGTCTATTAAGCAAGAGAGTATGACTCTCCCTTTGCATCTAGATTTATAATATTCCATTTTTTCATTACTTGAATATTCCAACATTATTTGGGATAAATTTTTAAAAGGTTTTCAGGTCTTTTTTAATTTAATCCTTAATTTTATCAGTCCATAATAATTTTATCAGTTGTGACAGTGATTAGACATCTACCGTTTGTTTCATATTTCGTGCTTACAATTCTGATATTTTACTATCCATTAATTTACAATAGACTTATCATTACAAGCATTATATGAGCAATTGTGAATCTCAATAGGAGTTATTTTTTAATGGTTAGAAATTTAATAACAGTATCCTGTTTGACTTACATTGGTATGATGCTAGAACATCTCTTCATGTTTTTGCTTTTCAAAACATTGGACAAATTCAGTGACCTCAAATCTACAGTTGCAGTATGGAAGGGAATGTCACTTCTATATTCTATTTGGTGTGCTTTGAAAGCAGAATAGGTTTATTAAATTTCAATCTATCCTGATATTTGAGGCAATTTGCTGTTTTCAGTTTAAAACATTTGCATACAGATATACATTTCTGCAAGTAACTATTGACTCCATTAATCTCTCATGACAGTTGAAACAAATCATTTGACCATTACAAATGATGGTAACAGTACTAAACACTTTGTATATTAAATTGTGCAAAATTGAATTTGATTATTAAGAAGTAAATCTTATTGGATTAATCAATTTTCAGATTTTAAATGTGATATATAGATATTAAATACCCTCAAATTATGTGCATATTTGATGAAAAAAATCATCTTATAAATTTACTTGGAAGTTTCATTTTGTTTATTATTTGTGAATCTCTCTATCTTTAAAATATCTTATATCTATAATATTATCTATAATCTATAAACAAGTAATTTTTTTCCAAGAAAAGCGTTGATTCAGTGTTTTTTTTTTAGGAGAATTCGATCTTGTGGTTATTGGTTCAGGGCCTGGTGGTTATGTTGCTGCTATTAAAGCAGCTCAGTTGGGACTAAAGGTTTGTAGCATGCATATATAAATTTTTTATAAGTAATTATATAGCTATTTAGTATTTGTATTAAACTGATTAAAGATCAATGATATATACCTTATTACAAAAATTGATTTCATAAGTCCTAAAATTATATTGAATTTTAAAATACTTTTTAATATTATTTTAAATGACAATATATAATTGAACTTTTTGGAAATACCATAAATATTAAAGTAGTACTTATATGAAATAAATATGTTGTATTTTAAAATAGAATTTATGTTCACAGATGAAATTTTTAATGCATTTATATTAAAATAGTATTTTATGATACCAAAGGCATTAGCCACTTTTTAAATTAAACTTATTCCTCAAATATTTGTATTTCTCTGTTACAAAATATCTAATTTAATTGATTCAAAAGTCCTAAATATATAATATGTACTAATACGTTAATATGGGTTTTCTTTGCTTTCTTAAAATTATTTATTTGGTTTGCAATTTATAACACTCAAACATAAGTAAATGTTAAATAAGTAAAGTTATATGTTAAATTTAAACTTATATTAATTTGTGTGATTATCTACAATTTAATTAATATTTTTGTGGAAATATTTGTTTTTTTTATGATACATGTTTAGAGGTATTTATTTTTTGTGGTTATTTTGCATGTGTGTGTGAAGACAGAATAAATTAGATGGTTAAAGTAATGCTTAGTTTAATGTTAATGAAATATAATTCTAAAATAGTAAACAGTGTCTGCGTTTTTTTAATGTTTTTGTTTCAAGAAGTTCTTATTTGTAAGTCAAACATTTACTAATAATTTTAAAATAAGTTCGTAATTTAATAGAAAGTACTACTGAAATATACAGATTAGCATGGGCAAACATGTTGCAGAATGATAACATATATAATAGAATTTTTAATGCAGTGGAATTGTTCTGTGTTGAAAATATTTATGTGGACCATCCATTGTTATTGATTTCAATTTGTTTCCTCACTGAAAAATTTTATATCAACCAATATAAATAAGAGAAAAATTTATGTGAATATACCTGTTGGATTAGACTGGAGAATAAGCTGTTCTTTCAGAAAAACATTGATACCATATTTCATATGCACTTATTACCAGAATTGGTTTTAATATAATTAAGGTTGTGTCAATTTAAATATCAAAACAGGGGCTCTTTTCTTAACAATATCTATATCTCATCATGATTGCCTTCTGATATAAAATATCGGGACAGTTACTGAGGTAAGTTTAGTATTTTGTATTTGTTATAAGGTGTTACTGTAGATTTCACATGTTTCAGACTGCTTGTGTTGAAAAGAATGCCACTCTTGGAGGCACATGTCTGAATGTAGGATGCATTCCATCAAAGGCATTATTACATAACTCTCATCTATATCATGCAGCTCTTCATGACCTAAAGAATAGAGGAATTGACTGTAAGTAGTCTTTTAGTTTATTCTCCAGATGCTTATTTTGTTGCTAAATGATAATTAATCATTATAGGGTTTTTAAATATATAAATTAAAACATGATTTTCCAAACCTTTTATTACATCAAAATATTTTTGTCTCTATCTCTTTTTAATGTTTCCTATAGATTAAATAAAAAATAGCCTTTTAATTGAGTGCTTCATTGTTCAAAAATGTTTTGTAATTGTATAAATCCATACCTCATTTCTTATTTTTTTTGCTTTTTCATAATATTTTCTGTCTTTTTACTTTTTTAAATGTTTATTATAAAATAAAAAAAAACACACTTTGACTTAAAATGTTTCATTATCTTTTTTGATATTTTGAATTTTATTTTCACCATAAAGGTTTATTTAAAAAAATATGTATACTAATTTTTAAGATACATAATAAAATGGGTGATTTTGTATAACAAAATCATAATTCAAAGTTTTCTATTACTTCCGTTTTCATGGTATATATATTTTACTTTTTAATCTTCATAAGTACAACAGCCTCTTATGGCTTTTGGCAGTTTCATCTTATCTATTCATGGCCGCTCTTCTGCAGTTCTTAACTTTTAAAACAATTAGATCTTTTTCAGAGTTGCTTAATCAACCATAAGTTTTCCTCTAGCTTAAAATCCTTAATGATTTTCAAAAGACATAATTTTTACTGCATTTTGTTTCTGGGTTCCTCCAAAGATGCTCAAACTATCTTAACTGATTATTTTGAATAACATGTTCTATTTGTATTATTCTATCTGTATCGAAGTTGTATTTAGTTTGCCAACATCATCTCTCTTGTATTGGGGCCAAGGATTTCTTTTACATGTATTTGAAATATGTTGAGTGAGTTAAAAGTCTATGTTTCACTTCCATCGAGCAAGACATAAATGAAATCTTGTAAAGTTTTAATTTAGTTTCTTAACTGATTAAATTTGATCTAAGTTCTTTTTTAGTCCTAGGAAACATTTATTAGCCATTTTTTTTCCTGTAGTCTAGTTTCACATTACGCTTGTTTATGCTTATTGCTTTGCTGGTGCATTTAAATTCATTAACTCTTTCAAAGTATAACAATGCATAGGAACATACTGTTATTTACAACTGAGGGTGAAAACTCCAACAGGTTAGAGAATACTTATTTAACTATTTTGTAAATAATAATACTTATTTTATAATTTTATTCCACAAATTTATTTTTCTTATCATTGATAGGATTGCCCATAAAACATTGAAAACCTCACTGTTTTAACTTACTTTCAAAATATAAAACTTATTTAAAAAAAAAAAAACTATTGTGAACTGTAAATTTAAATTTCAAAGAAATTAAGTTACCCGTTAAAGTTTTCACTGTTAGTTCAAAAGTAAGTAATTGTATATCATGAAAACTAAGGTTTTCTACATTGCATTGGAATATTCATTTGATAACTTGTAGTTATTTACAGAAGTTATCACTTTCAGAGTATTTTTAGTGTAATGTAAAATACATTCATTGATTTATAAAGTAAATGATACCAGTTTTTTTTAATTTGCTTAATTTGAAAATTATATGCATGAAAGAATAAATTTTTTTTTTCGTATATTGTGCTGAATAAGTAGGGAAACTTAAATATATGAATACCGGAAATTTGCATTTGTAAGGTTTCTCGAGAATAATATTTGCAATTTCGATATTAAAATATCTTTCTATGATTCTTAAATATTCTTTTCTTACAAAATTTATTAAGTCATTCTTATTTTGTCAGATTGAAATGTCATCCTTTATTGTATATTTACTGTCAACAGGAATATAATAACTGAAGAAAAGTGCCAATTCTCATGCATTTCAATAATTATCAGCATTCACTAGTTTGTTATTGCTACTAGTTTGTTACATCTATTTATTGTGAACATGATTTTTGTATATTGGGATGAGATTCCTTATAATTCAATTATGAAATGGATGGTAATGGATGGTTCAGTATGTAAAAAGCTCATTTACAGTATATTTTTTAGAAAAAATATAAAGATAGGGAGGAAAGTAAAAGGGAAAGAAAAAATATATAAAATAAACTAGCTAAAGAAAAGTTTGACATTGACTTTGCTCAAGGAAACTGTCATTTAAAAGATCAAGCTACAGCATTTTTTCTGATAAGTAGTTAATAAGAAAAATTAGAAAATGCTGCTAAAACTAATCTCAAAAAAGTGAATGTTGCAAGACATTTTCCTTTGGGATTTGTAAAGAGCATTTGCCAAAGGAAAGTATGTCAAGTATGGACTTGAAGTAGAAAATTATAACCATGATTGAATAGTAGCCTATAACTGACGTTAGATCAACAATTCTTTTTTTATTTCTTGTTCAACAAAAGTGTTCATGTGAAAGTTTGTTGGCAAGAGCAAGTTTTTTTTTATGTGTCTAACTACTATTAATTTAAATCTTTTTTTTAATTTGATTTAAAATTTGATATTAATATTTTGAAAACTAAAAGATATCTGACATTTTTGATAAACTTTAAACATTTATGAAATTTTCAAAATATGAATATTAACAAAATTATAATTTTAATTGAAAACAAAAGAACTACTTCTGTGCAATTAAAAATATCAGAATGCATCACAGAAACATTCCTTTGTAATGATTTAAAATAAGAATCTAGAAATTTTAAATCTTATTTAAAATAAAAGCCATATTCAAATGTGTAATTCAGTAAACCCATTATTTAAGATCTGTCAGATAGGCAAAAATAAGATTTTAAAAAATCATTATTTTCTTTATATTCAATGAATGTCAAATTTATTTCTATCAAGATTTATTTGCTTTAAAAATATTTATTTTAAATGTGATTGGTACATTTTAAAAAATAAAATATTATTTCTAAAAAATTTATGCAGGAATTAAAAATATTGATATTTTATGTGTCTTTACTAAAATATAACCATGGTATTTATTACTCCCATTGTGAAATCTACTTTATTTTGAAGTTTTTTATTTTCATATAGGTGATGGGGTGAAGTTAAATTTGCCAAAAATGATGGAGCAGAAAAGTACTGCTGTAAAATCATTAACAGCTGGAATAGCTCATTTGTTCAAACAAAATAAGGTGATTCTATTGTTTTGATTTTATCTCAAAATTTTAAAATATTTAAATAAATCAATAAAATTGTATTTTACAAACATTGTTTAGTTTTTAAATATTTATGAAAAATACTGCTTATGAAATTTTGTTTGGTAAAATATTTACAGTCATCCCTCATTTTTCGCACTTAATAAGGACCAGAACCTTCAGCGAAAGCTGAAAAACCGCGAAGTATAATTCACCCCCTAGGAATATTCATATATGTGGGTACACAATTTTTTTTATTTATGTAAACAGTATTTATTCTTTGCACATTTAAGACTAAAATAACAACAGTATACGTGTTTACGTAAATGTGTCAGTGCTTATTAATAAGGTTGATTTCAAAACCTTATACAGCAATAAATGTTAATGAACTCTGCTTTCTGAGAGAGGTGAAGACTCTTGTGTTGGTGCCAGAGGAGATGATCTCACTAGACTCGTAGAAGCTTTATAGGCTCATTCAGAGAGATTCTTCTGCTAAATGCGCTGACGGTAGAGCCGGGACTTGTACCTTGTACAGAAACAGGGTGAAGGGTAGTTGTTGTCTTTGTTTTTTACATTTCCTACAAAATTCCTCTAATTCTAACCCAGTCAATGCGATTGCTGAACTAGAACCATATTGTCGTCAATGTCTTGTGCAAATTGTTGCATCGTTGTTGCCATGTTGCAGATTTTCCTGGGTAAGGCCACGCTTTTCAGTTTCTTCATTTTCTTCCTCACTTACAGTCTTTGTCATCTCAAGGAGGTCTTCATCTGTCAGTGGGTCTGAGTAGCAATCGATAAGGGCGCTGATGTTGTCTTTTTTCATGTCGACAAATCCGTCATTCTTTTTGATGTGAGCCAGTTTCACCGTACTTTCATGGGTCGATGTTTCACCGAAACGCACTTGTGGTATGTACTCTGAGTAATCTCTTTGTTTGATATGCAGATATTTTTCTCTCTTGCGCATGAAACAATGCTTCTTTCCCCAATGTGGCTACCGACATGGTTGTATTTTTTCGTTTTTATTTTTTGATGAATATTTTAGAAAAACTCGTGAAGCACTGAAGCTGCAAACCAGGAAGCGCTAAGTGACGAGGGAACACTGTAATTCTGCAGAACCCATGATATATCTGTAAATATTATATATAGCTTCTTAAACTTTCAAAAATTATATTAATATTTTAATATAATGTTGTGAATTTTAGTAATTATTTAATTTGGAAACTTTTTTTAACATAAAGACTAGAAAATAATCATTTTGTTTACTTGTTTTTCTTTTGAATAAAAATTTTTTTATTTAAAAATTATCAAACCTTATTTGATTCTTATGTATTTTGGATTTAGATCACACATTTTAATGGTCATGGCAAAATCACAGGAACAAATGAAGTTACATCAATTAAAGCTGATGGATCTAGTGACATAATAAAGTGTAAAAATATTCTTATTGCTACTGGTTCTGAAGTTACTCCCTTTCCTGGAATTGAAGTACATTCCTTTGCTTTCTACCAAGTTTTCATTTCATATTAAATAATTTATTTCTCATAACTATTAAAGTGTAGTTGCTTTGTTAATTATTGAGAAAAACCTAGCCTTATTCTTTATTAAAATTATTATCAAATTGAGTGAGAACTTTCACTTCCCCTACTTAAACACTTTTTAGTCTAAAAACTTTCATGAATTTTCTATTACATTTTCATGTATCAGATTTACATATAGAGTTAAAAGGAGTACTTATTTTAATTTATTAAATATATTAACAATGCAAAAATGCTTGTTAATCCAATTCAGTGTGATCAACTTTTTGTTAAATAATGCACTTGAATTAAGGTCATCTTATTATAAAGAGTTAACATTAATAAAATTATCTTTTTTTTTAATTTAACCCCAAAACAATATTAATGTTTAAAAAATTAAAAATGCAAATTTATTGAAATTCATTTTTAAAATTTATTTAATGCAATTCAGTTTTTTAAAATTTTTATTAGTTTTTAAGGAGCAACATAAATTACTCACTGTTATCTTATAGTAAAAATTTTTTTTCATTAAAATTTTGTTATTAGGCACACGTAGAGAAAAACCATTGTGCACATACAATGATATTTCTTGATTATTTCATGTATGCACAATAACTGTAATAATGATATGCTCAGAAGAAGTACATTATGACAGTTATTATGTATATACAAAAATATACTTTGATTGAAGGCAACTGATGTGTATCTGCTGCCAGTTCAAATAAAGCTCATAAGTCAAAATATTTAAATGAAGTAAATTTTAAGTATATTTCATCCTCTGATCTAGCTTTAGTTGTATATCATTTATTTGGATGTATATAATTTATTTGGTTATATATCTTAGTTGTATATGATTTAGCTTTTATAGTGTGTATATTATTTTGTCTGACAAAATCCTTTTATTTCAGAAAACACTTATCTACTATTTCCTAAATTATCTGTCACTTTAATCTAGGAAATCATCTTAAAATATTTTAAATGCTTATTAAATTATTTCTTCATATAATTATTTACAACTTATTTTCATATCTTAGAAGTAAATATTCTGATATCCAAAATAATTTCTTGACTAAACAATCTATAATGAGATCTATAAAAATGTTTTTCTAGCCATGTTTTTTCCCCCTCAAAATCTTGTCATTAATAATTTTCTAATTGTAATTTGATCCATTTTTTTCTTTTTAATCAGATAATATAATCTTTATCAGTTACAAAAAATATATTTTATTGCAATGAAAGATTATATATTGATTAAATAGGTAGATGAAAAGCAAGTTGTATCTTCCACTGGTGCTTTGTCTCTTGAGAAGGTTCCAGAAAAACTTGTCTTAATAGGTGCTGGTGTAATTGGCTTAGAGTTGGTAAGTTAATTAATAGGAGTTGATTTTTTGGATATGACCTGTAGCACTTTAATAATCTATCTGTGCCGATAAAATAATTATTTCTTGTGACTTGTATTCCAATTTGTTAATTAAATAAAATGTAAGTTAAAAGAATTAAGAATAATATAGAGAAGATCTTAAATTAAAATATTTAATTTTTCAGCAAAAGGATATTCTTCCATGTGATCTAGTTTTAATTTTTTGTTTTTATCAATGGTAATGGATATTTTTCAGTGTTGATCTATGTATCCATGTGCGATATCATATTGTTAAGCAAATAGTGTAATTTTGTTGAATGAATTAAAATATTTATATATTGTATACAAAATATATTGTTTATACATTTTTACCTTAAAAACAATGACAAGATCTCATGGTTTTAAACAAATTCACATATATTCTTACATTAATAACATCTAATAAACCATCTGGAATTTAATATGTTTGAAAAAATAAAACACTTATGTTTAAGTTTAAGAAATAAATGAAGAATAATTATAGACATTGTGATTTTCTAATTTTTTTTTTCATTGATTCAGTTATGAAATTCAAATCTTTAATTATGTTTTGACAGAAAAGTGAATTGAAAGTATCAGGACAAGGTTATATTCTAGAATTTTATTGAGATTTGATAATATCTAGTACAAAGAAATGAAATCAAAATTAAATATTGGGGAATGACAATGAATGTTATTGCAAGACTGAAATTGGTTGTACTTAATATTAATGTGTACAAGATGATTCTAATTATTAATAATCCAATAAAAATTGCTAATTTGATCCTCACTAACCTTGTGAGTAAATTTGTATATTATCAAAAAATTATGTAATTTTTTAGTCAAACATTGAAAAACAAAAAATTAGCATTAAATCCTTAGTATCAAGAATAGGGTTCGTTTTTCTTAAGAGATGGCAGCATTAGTCAATACTTTGACTGCAAAGCAAGTTCTGTCTCCCTTTGCACTTGTCACATAATACAAAAGCTTCTAATTTGGTGGTATATATCTCTGCCTTTTCCCTGACCACTTCAAAATACTGCTTTTTTGATGACTTGTTTGCATAGGGTATTCGTTTTGGTTGAAGAAACCAAATTATGTTTATTGTTCACTTGGTGAGTTTTTTGCTTCCTTAAAATGCCTTCTGAACCACATAATATTTTTATTTCTTTTATTATGCCAAAATCAAAGTTATGTTTAAATGTTTTCAGAAAGATTGTCAATAAAGAATCTAAGAAACCTTTAAATATATATTTGAAAATTTAAAGAAATAAAAAACAGAAATGATGGTAAATAATTTAAAATGTCTAATATTAAGTTGAGGTATTTGATAATATTTGTAAAATAAAAAAATCTGTAGTTACTATCTCATTGTTATACTTTTTCTATTTTATGATTATAAATACATACCCATAATACATAAATACTTAAGCATGAAAAATAATTTTGTTCTTTTATTTTATCTAAAATTTATCAGAGAAGTAATGGGAACTTTGGGCTGAAGTTAAAACATGAAATCCATAGTTTCTAAAAAAGTATGAAATAAATTCATAAAAATGTAAGAAAAAATAGGAAAAATTTCCTTTAAATGTAAAAGTATCAATGAGTAACAATTAAAGTAATAAACGTTATTAGAGGTTATTTTTTTCAGTTAATGTGAAAGTAAATAGTTTTATGTTACATTTTCCCTTTTTTTAAAACATGAAGTGTTTGTTGACAGTAGCTCATATAAGATATAGTTCCTTGGGAGAAAATTTATCTGATATATGTTAGATGATAATTTTGCATCTACATTATTTTCAATAAAACTAAATTTTGTAGTTGAATAGTCACACAAAATCTGGGATTATAAGAGAGTGCCAATAAAATGAAGACCTTTCTTTTAAAAAATAAGCTCCATATTGTAAATAAAATAGTATTTTTTCTTGAAAAATCTTTATAAAACTGAAGTTTTCCTACATTTACAGTAGAACTCCAATTATTTGAATCAATTGGTACCCGATCACATTCAGATAATAAAAAACATTAATACTTTTTAATTTAATGAAAATTTTATTCAGAAATATTTGTGCATATATATGCATTCATTACATAAGTAAAAAAGTCTATTAAAACCTAACCTTTTGAGAAAAATAAAGAAGGATATATCAATGCTTTTAAACTGGAATAGTAAGTAAAATTTTAACTAAAAGTCATAATGTGAAAAAAAAATATATATAAATATTTTGTTTTTTTCTAAATAAAAATATTGTATTTCAAAAATAACAAATAGTAAGATATAGCTAATATATATGCATACATTGCTGATTTTACTTTTCTTTGAAGATAAATTTGTGAAACTGAATATATTTATTAAGTTTATTTACCATTATTGTCTATGAGTACATACTCACATTCGTTAAATCAACTGAAACCATTCAATTAGCTAATTCCCAAGCTCCAATTTTACAGCAGTCTATCAAGTCTGGTGTTGAACTTGTTGTGAAACTAGTTGCCCTTTCCCAAATGCTCAGAATACCCTATTAAGGTGTTAATCCAAGCTGTTCAAAAACAAATTGTTATCAGAGTTTGTGTGTAGTAAATTTATGCTACTCTATTTTACTTAATACTATTAGCATTTACACCACAATGATAATATTTTGTGACCAATAGGATATATTTCTCTTATCATAATTAAGGTCTCTTGCATGATTATCATAACATTTTCTTTTAATCTTTCCAGGGAATATATATTTGCTAATTTTCCTATTTTTCATAAAAACTCTCTATTTTATATGTTTTTATGATATCTAAATTTTAATGAATGGGTGCAAAAAAAGCATCACAAAAGTATTTTTCTTTTATTATGTGGTAGATAAAGTAGAATACATAAAAGATTGATGTCAGTCTAAGGCAGCATCAGTCAGAAATTTCTTTTAAATAAACTAATTATTAATTATTTCTTTATGTATTTCAATTTTAAGACTTTTTATTATGAGTTTTATTTAAGTTAATGGCATCTTAAAAATTCAGTTCTTATTTCTAATATAATATTTTATTTTGTATAAAGGCTTTAAAATTTGTAATATATCGTTGTTAAATGTTCTATAAACTATTAAATGATTAATGTTTATGAAATATCTAATATGATTTTGCTCTCCATTTTACAGGTTTTATAATTGCTTAAACTTATCTAGAAATGGGAATAGTAATAACTAGTATATTTTTTAATTCTAAAAATGTCAACATTTAAATTTTTACTAGTTGAAAGTTTTAATTAAGTTGTTCGTAGAAAATCATATTTTTTTCTTTATTTCTTGTGTAAAAAAATCTTTATATGAATACATAAATCTTAAGAACCTGTGTAAATATATATATAATTGTTGTTTCATGTAACAAAAATGTTTAACATTTTATATCTTTATTTTTTACTGAAATGCTTTATAATGTGGTTTATTTCAAAATTCGGATTTTATTATTTTTTTCTTTATAAAATGCTTTGTTAAATTTTGAATAATTCATGAGTTAATTTTTAATATTATGTATAACAAAAGTTTGATTTGCATTAGGGAATTGCTTTTCTTTATAAACTAACCATTTATAATATATTATAGGGCTCTGTATGGAGTAGATTAGGTGCAGAAGTTATAGCAGTTGAATTTCTATCTAATATTGGTGGTGTTGGAATTGATTTGGAAGTTGCTAAAAATTTCCAGCGTATTCTGACAAAACAAGGGTTAAAATTCAAGCTTGATCATAAAGTAACTTCTGCGTCAAAAAGTGGTGATAAAATTTCTGTATCAATTGAATCTGTTAAAGACCCAAGCAAAAAGGAAGAGGTTACCTAAAAATTTCTTTATTTTTTTATTTAGAATTTTCAGGAAACTTTTTGTTTTGACTAATATATATATATATATATATATATATATATATATATATATATATATATATATATATATATATTTAACTTGATATATTATATTGCATATAGCTTGATTGTGAAGTTTTACTGGTGTGTGTAGGCCGTAGACCATTTACTAAAAATTTGGGACTTGAAGAAATGGGCATTAAAACAGATGAACGAGGTCGAATAATAGTCAATAAGAGGTTTCAAACAGATATTCCCAAGTAAGTTATTTAGACTTGATAATTCTCTTTAAGAAAATACACCATTTCCTACATGTTTTTTATAAACATTGTTTGTGTAATTTATATTTGAAAGAATGTGTAAACTATTGATGATATCTGACTCTTACAATCCTTGATGGACATAAAAGTTCAAGCAGTAAAATATATTTATTAAGGAACATTATTAACTTTCATATTAATTAGTGACAAATTTTATAAGTGAATGAACAATTTTTAATTAATAAAATTAATATTTCTGATATGAAATTAAAAGTTTTATTAAATGCAAAAAATGATATTTAAAAATTTGTATTAGTAAGGTTTATTCCTCTTGTAAAGTTATCTTTACATCTTTTTATATCAATAAATGTTGATTTATGAACGTATCAGTATCTTATAATATTAAGCAATTATGTAATAATAATAATTAATTATGTAATAAGCTATTAAAAACAATTATGTATGTAAAATTTTCTGTTTAAGAGATTATTTTAATACGTATTTATTAAATCTAAATTAAAATTATTTTAAACTCTTCTTACCTGGGGTATGAATTAATCAAGAAATATGAGCTTAATAGTTCAGTTAAGTTAAATATAATTGCCAAGATTTCCTTTTTATGGTTTGCTTTTCTTTCTTTTTTTTCTTTTTTTGTTCAATTATGAGGATCACTGGGTGATTAACCCTTCACCACAACAAGGTGGAAACTGCTACTCATTTGTTGTTACTCAGTGGGCTCCTGTGAACTGAGTCATGGAGTTTAGTAGTGTTACCCACGTCATACTGTTGCAAACCCATTTATAGGGTGGGCCATATTTATGATTCATCTCAGAAGAGAGAGAGAAAAACATTCATGCCCAAACTGGAATTCAAACCCAGGTCCCACAGTCTAGGGATCAAGAATGCTAATCATTCAGCCATCAGTCAATTCATACAGAATATATTCAGTTAACTGAAAGAGTTCTCTGTCAATTGTTTAATTCTTAAAAAATAACAGTTCTGTCAATTCATCAAATGTTTCTAATATTTTGTGGAAATCACATCATGAAATTAAAATAAAATTTGAATTCTTGGGTTTACTGAGTTAATAATTCTAGAAATTTAAGTGATTAAAATATGTAATGTATAATTTAGATTCACGCTAATCACTAAATTTTCTGCATTCATAAATATTTGTAATAATTGAAAAAAAAGATTGTTAATATATAAGTATGTGTGAGAAAACATTAAATCAATGATACCTAATTTCATTTAAAACTAAATGTGCTTACTCCTTAAAAATGTTTAGCATATTTTGTTAATCACAAATGTTTTTATAAACAATTATACCATCTTCTTTAATAGTATATATGCCATTGGAGATTGTATTCCAGGACCTATGTTAGCTCACAAAGCAGAAGATGAAGGTAGTTATTGAAAATTTGTATAAAATTTATTTAACTCTCAGTTGATGTCTTTATTTTATGTAAAATTTCTCACTGTTATAGAAATTACTAATTTAAATTAATGCATGTTAATAGAATAATAAAATTTAATTAAATACCAGCATTGTACTATTCCTTTTTCTGAAAGAAACATTTTTATTCGAATAATTTTCTAGGAATAATTTGTGTAGAAGGAATTGCTGGTGGTTCTGTGCATATTGATTATAACTGTGTTCCAAGTGTAATTTACACTCATCCTGAAGTAGCATGGATTGGGAAAAGTGAAGAACAATTAAAAAAAGAGGTATAATTAAATTTGCTGCTCATTTCTCAGAAAATTTCTTAAATTTTTATTTAGTTAATGATTTTTGAATCAAGTTATTTGAACTACTTTTTTTTAAATTTAAATATATCAAAGAGCATAATTTATATGCAATAGCCAAATAAAAAAGTTCAGTTCTAAAAAAATAATGAATTCTTAGTAAATATTTTAGAGTTGTTTTGATTGAAGAAATTATGTTTATTTTATGTAATGGTATGACAAAGAACCACGAAACTTAATTGGTCTATTGTTAAGTAAATATCTGACAATACTTTTTTCTGGAGATAAAAGTCATTATTTTAATTATGTTTAAAAAAATGCTATTAAATATAATTTAAAAATTTTGCTTCAATACACAAGTATTGTAAATAGGAAAATGAACCATTAGTTTTAGGGCACTGTGTGATTAACTTAGAATAAGGAATATTATGTTAGTGACATTTTTAATAAGCAGCAAAATAAAATTTCTATATCCAAAAAATAAAATAAAATGTCCAACTGTAAATATTTAGTATTTGGTAGTATTGTTTGTCTGCTGCTTGTTGAAATAAATAATATTTAATTTGTATTCAATCTTTATGTGCATTTTTGTATCTATTTTTATTCCCAATTTAATAGACATTGACAGTTTTAATTTTTATTAATGTTCATTCTCAATTCATTGTGTTATTTTAATCAAATTACCTGTAAAATTCAGTTTAATATTTAAAGTTTAAAAATTAAATGTACACACACACACACACACACACACACACGCACACACACACGCACACACACACATATACACACACACACACACACACACACAAACACTAAATTTGTAAACAAAGTTATTATTTTGATTAAAATGGCATAAGATTCTTGAAACCTGTCATCATAATCATTAAACATATTTATGTAAATTATAATTTTATAAGATGTCATTCATTTTGATCTACAAAATTATATTTATAATACTTTTATGAATATTTTATTAATATGTGTTAGAAAGATAGAAATTGAAATATTTCTGTTATCGAATTTATTGATTCTAAATTATAAAAGTTTAATTTTTTATATTAGGGTGTTGCATATAAAGTTGGAAAATTTCCTATGGCAGCAAACAGTAGAGCAAAGACAAATGCTGAAACTGATGGTTTTGTAAAAATATTATCAGATAAAACTACTGACAGAATATTAGGAGCACATTTAATATGTTGGGTATGTAAAAAATTTCTAATATATTTTGAAGTCTTATAATTTAATTATCACCATGTATAAATATAAGAAAATAGACTTTAGGGGTGTTCAAAATTGAAATTATTTTTATACATTTTGAATTAAAATAAAGTTTGTCTCTTTATACTATTAAGCTTTTAAAAGTATGTGTAGCTTTACTTAAGTGCTATTAAAAAATAAAAATTATGCGGATTAAAAAATAAAAATTAAGAGGATTTTTTCCTGTTCCAATGGGTATGTTTAAAAATAATGTAACAATTATACAAAGTATTATGTAAATTGCTTTAAATCCACTCATAGTTTAACTTGACTTTAATTAAAGAAATTTTGATTTCATTTACTAAAACTGGAATAAGTTATTAGAAAAAATAACATTAATAATATTTTATAGTAGTACAATGTTCTAGGGTATATTCACCTTTTAATAAAAAACACAAATTTGGTTGTAGGAAAACAAATCCCTGCTAGGACTTGGATGTTTGTAGAATTCAGCATCCTTATTAAACTGCAAGTTTCCATCTAATTAGCTCTCGTGTAAAAAATGACTTTTGTACAATAATCAAACCAAACATAGTAGGGGAACAGGAAACTTACAATTTTTTTTATAGTTCTTAACAGATTTCTTTATAGAAATCTATTACATAATATAGATATTTCCATTAAACATGGAAATTGTTTTCCATACAAATAATTTAGATTTAACCCTTGTTCTTCTAATAGCTGTCTGCTAAATAGTTGGAAATTGATTCAGTTTTGATTCCCATTCTAGGCAGAAATATTTATAGTGGGTTAGAATCCATTTTAAACTATAGGTCACAATCTAATTTAGGCTTTGTGTGCAGAAAATAGCCAGTGACTTACAAAAAATTAAACTTTAAATATTAAAAAGTTTGTCATAGAAGGAATTGTATTTATAAAATAAAATTATTTCATTGTTTCCCTTTTATGTTTAGACAATCACTTTCCATACCAGATCCCATATATTCTTGGTTCTTTTAAGGCAACAATTTTACAATTTGTTTCATCTTTATCTAGCTTTGGAATTATCTGAAAACTTCTACAAAAACTTTAAATGCATTACTTATTTATGTTATTTTGGACATTTTAATTGAGTTTGATCTTGTGCTGATAGGTAGTAAATAAAAAATTATAAAAAAATGTCCATTATATCATCTAGCTAAAAATATATGAATTCATCATGATATCTGTAATTTTCAATTGTTTTTCTTCTAGCTTCATTTTCTCAAATGATTTTAAAGATATGTTATTTTTGTATCATTTCTCGCTTATTCTATATTAAAGTATCAATATTACCAATCAATGTAATAAGATTCAAAAACCATAAATTTGATGAAAATATTAATTATTTTGAATGTGTTTTAATCCATGATATTTGGTCTGACACTGATAGACAACTTAGAAATGATGAATTTGATATTAATAAGATTGTTTTTGAATGCTTCTCATGTTTTCTTATTTATACTCATGGTAAATGGGAAACCTTACATTGGTTTTATTTTTTCCAAGTAATATGATTTGTATACTTAATTTAACTGAATTTCAGACCCCCTTTACTGATCACTCCATCATTTTGCTTGCTCAATATGTATAGAATCTTTATTTTATGTTCATTGGTATAAAGAAAAAAAATTCAAAGTCCTTATACAAAAAATATAGTACTTCATTGTTCATTAATCTAAGCTGATTTGCTCATTTATCAGATTCATTTATGGTGATAAATTTTTTTGAGAAAAAATTCCAAATTATTCAAAATCTAATTCCTTTTGTGTTTCTGATTACCACAAATCGAAAAAGTGAACCATTACCATGTGGCTTATAACTAAAGAGTTTTTATACAAATTTGAAGTTTCTTACTCAAATTACTGAACTTTCTCCTTTTTGTTTTATTGAAACCTTAAATATTTTTAATATTCCTTGTTATCCATGAATTATGTATCTATGAATGTGTTATATATTGATTAATTATTTTTAATATTAATTTTAAGTATTTTAGATTAGTATTTATAGAACAAGTGAATAACTATTTTTTTAAATTATATTTTATCCATTTGCTGTTTTTTAATACTGATCAAAAACATGCATTTAAAAAGGCAATGTTTCTTGCAATTTCACTGTGTTCAAAATCAAAATCTGGGACCCTTATCAAAAGAGTATAATTCTATCAATTGTCAGTGTCAGCTCTACTTACTTATACTTATTTGTAAAAGCTTTTTGAAATGCCTATTAATTTCTGTGATGCTTCAATCTTTCCTGAAAACTGAATCTAAAAAGGATTTCTTACTATAATTTATTCATTTCGATTTATATATTTTGCAGGGTGCCGGAGAATTGATAAATGAAGCTGCACTTGCTATGGAATATGGGGCTTCTAGTGAAGATATTGCAAGAGTTTGTCATGCTCATCCTGTAAGAGCAACTCTTTTTTTATTAAATATTTAGATTTAGTTGGGGGAAAGAAAATTATCTTGCTTTAGGAAAGTGCTAATCATTTTTTAAAATATTGACTATTTTCACTTATTCTATATTTCCATACTACAATAAAACCAAGTAATTCTAAATAATTTTACCTTTTATATTAATTTAACAATTATTGATGTCATGTGGTTGGGAATTGTATCAAGACTTCCATAATATCGATTTTATAGTAACAACCTGGATTTTATTCCTAATTTTAAATGATGATATCCATCTTGTAATTTTTTAACCTCTTGCTGCTTTAGACAATAATTTTTAAAATTTAATGTATCAATGGAAATAAAATTTCATTTTTACAAGAAAGAAAAAAAAAACTTGTAATGTATATTAATAAAAATTAAGGAAATCTTTTTTAATGAATTAGTTGTAATGAATAATTTTCCATTTAGGCATAATTAGATTATTGCAATCAGAAAATCTGTGGGATTATAATTGTGTATGAATCAAGTACCTGATATAGAAATTTATTGCTGCATTTTCTTCAGTTAACACATGTAAACAATTTTTTAACCTTAAGAAAAATACTATGAAAAATAAAATTAAAAAGAAATGGGACATTGTGAAGAATATATCACTGTTTGAAGACATTTTAAAGAATAAATTACAATTAGAATGAATTACAATCATTTTTAATAATGAAATTGAATTTTATTCATCCCATTAGTTCCCACAATTTTTAAGATTAAATTAAATTGTGTTGCATTCTCTAAATTTTTCATTTATTGTTTAAATTGCTGCCTAAAATGTTTGCCCATCATTGTTCTGTTTGAACTGCAAAATATTTAATATCTTACTATATTAATAATTGCTTTTATAATTCAAGTTTTCTCATCAATTATTGCTTAATAAGTTTGAAAATAATTTGATTAGTAAATGACTTACGGTATCAGTATGCTTCAGTTTGATGCTTTCATTTTATGCATGAAAAAATGCTATTTAAATTTTTATTTACTTTATTGGGGGAGTGTTAGAAATAGGTATTCTAGACTATAACTTATCTCTTTACATTCAATAATTTTATGTTTTTATTTCAGACTGTGAGTGAAGCATTTCGAGAGGCCAATTTGTCAGCTTACTTTGGAAAGCCAATCAACTTTTAAGTCTCATTGAGTTTTTTAATGGCTTGTATTTATACCAATGACTTACGCAATATTCTGTATAAAGAACACTGTATAGGAGGAAGACCAGTTACCTCTCAAAAGAAATCCATTTCTTATTTCTCCTCAATTAAGTGGAGATTTGTTGTATAAATATTATAGAGGATTTTTGTTGAATAAATTATCCATTTACACACTTTGATTTACTTGTATATATTAAAGACCTTCATTTTTTGTTTTGGTATCATTTTAAAGTGGTATTTATAACATTATTAACAAAGCAAATCATTGCTTATACCAAAAATCAATATTGTAATCATGTATTGAGTCATTTCTCATAATTGGAATTTTTTTAATATTTATGTAGAAAAGAAACAATTGTTATGCTGGTAATAAAACCAATATTATTAAATGCATTAAATTATACATTATAAAAAGGGTTTATTTATTTTTTAAACATTTTGGATTAGTTTTAAAAGTATTATATTTTTGACACATAGCTTCTTTTATATATATCTTTCATAAGACTTTAAAATATTGAGGTTTTTTAAAATTTTTTCGAAATAATTATAAACAAGCATTATAGCATAAAAGGGTAGTAAATGCAACTTTTTTATTTTAACAAAACTGAACAACATCATTTTTAATACCTCATCATATTTTTCTTTTGTTTTAAACTTAAGGGAATTATTTATTCTAGTACCGTTTTTACATAGATGTTTCAAAAAGTAAAATAACAAGAGCTCTGATGGGTGTGCAAATTATCTGTATAAATAAAAATCCATCTTAAAATAAATGAAATGATCACACAGTATTCGATCGATGCGATAGATGGAGCTGCTTTTTCATTAGCAAGACAAAATCTCAGAAGATGACTGCGTTAACAGAAATATGGTCCGCAATTGAAATAAGTGTAATAAGATTTTTGTGTTTAAAAAAAAACTCTCTTGCTGAAATTCATCTGCAACTGGTGGAAGTCTATGGTAAACATGGTAAGTTACGAAAATAGGTGTGGTTTTGGTGCTCTGAATTTGACAATAGCACCAGATTTTTGAGATGATGAAACAGCATGAATTTAACCAAGCAGATCCACAGGAGATAACGATGCATGCAGTGTCCAAGCTTTGGTTCAAAGTGATTGTCGCTTTAGTATGAATACAATTTCAGAAGAGCTGTATTGTCACTTTGCACAATAATGTGCATGAACAGTTGAGCTACAGGAAGATATATGCTTTTTGGTTACCGAGACAACTCTTAGACGAGCATAAAGCTACATAAATGGGGTTGTCTCTCGAACAACTAATACATTATCAACAGGAGGGCTTTACATTCTTACACATTATTATCGTTGATAAAACGTGAATCCATTACGTGCCACCTGATTCGAAGCAAGCCTCAATGTCATGGAAACGTCCCCCATCCTCCTTCATAAGAAAGACAGCAATGCATTCTGCAAAGAAGGCTATGTCCACAGTTTTTTGGTACAATAAAGCATTCTACTGGTTGATTTCCTCACTCATGGAACAACAGTAAATGCTGCCTGTTATTGTGCTACACTTGATTGATTGTGAAAAGCAATTTGCCATAGATGACTGGGATTGCTCACGACAGTCATCCTGTTGTTGCTCGAAATACCCGACTGCATACAGCCACAGCTACTCGCGATTTGTTACAGCATTTCCAGAGTGAACTATTGGACCACCCTTCTTACAGTCTTAACCTCGCACCAAGCGATTATTTCTTTGGACCTTTAAAGAAACACTTGGGAGGTCAGCATTTAAGAACTCGTGCTGAAATTCAGTAAGCCACCTTAACACCTTCACCGTTTGGGTTTGAGGGACTCTCCAATCTGCCCTTTTTGCAGACTAGAGGATATGACTGGTGACCACCTTTTCACTTGCCCTGGACTTTCGGACGTCGCAGATAGAAATTCTGCGGAAGATGACTTTTCATTCACCTCAAGATTGTATTGGGCTGCCCGACAGAGACTGATGGTTGAAAAACCAAGGTCGGGCGTAGGATAAAAAAAAAAAAGTAAGCCACCTTGAAGTGCTTGCACAACCTTAACGCTGATTTATTTGATACCAATTTCGATGGTTTGCTGTACTGATGGAACAAATGCCTAGATAGTCATGGTGACTATGTAGAAAAGTAATGTGTAGATGTGCCTTCCTATATAGTATATATATATTTCCTGAATAAATGTTTTCTTTAAATGAGCTTGTCACTTTACTTTTTAAAAAACCCTCGTAAATATTTAAAGTGATTTTAAAAATACCAAGTAAATATTGAAAAAACTATTTAATAAAAGCATTTTTATTGAAATTTTAACATTTTATCTTTTTATTTTTAAATGTCGTTTAAATTCATTGATTAATTATATTTTATTCCAATGATGTAGTTTTTTAAAAAATGTAATTTGCATTAAGTGAAATAAAAATAATTTATTATTCCCAATATTAAACTGTTCAGTTGGTAGCTTAATGGTTGTCTTTCTTGGTGTCTGTTCAATAGTTTATGGACTTGATTCTCATTCAGGCATAGCTAGTAGATTGTAATGGCTTGGATTCTGTTAGATTCTAAACTGTATGTGCTAGATGAATTAGCCAATGTATGCAAAAAGTGAGCCTAGGATGATAATCAAACCAATAATCTTGCACGTGGATGGTTATAGTTTGAATGTCATTTTTAGGTATCAGTCAGGTTAATTTTTGTTTACAAATAACTGCTAAACTAAAGAAAGAAACATTCAAATCTTTAAATATATTTGAAATTTCTTATGTATATAATAGATTTTAATTTTTTAACATTTTAAATTGCACATTATTAATCATATTTAGAGCTTTGTTTATAAATTGTGTTGTTTTTTCTCATCCCCCTGTGACCAGCAGTGCTTAATCAGGCCCACAAGTTCATTCACCCTGAAGGTATCCAATACTAATAGAAGGTTTTAAACCAGGTCTTGCCTGGTAAATCCCACACAAGATAAAATGTGACCAGATAAGGCTTGTGCAGAAGAGCACCTGGTGCAGATTTCGAAATGTTTATTGCCTTTATCAAAAGTCATTGATGACAAATGACCACTAATGAAATGGGTAAAAGTAGGTTGTTCTCGTTTACTGCTTTTCTGTGCCAAAGAATACATGAGGTGCAAAAACATGAGATCACTACATGAAAACTCAATTTTTTTGCAATAGAAGTTAGCATTCTTTAAAAAAATATTTTTTTTGGAAAGGACACCCAATCTAAATACCACAGCAACAGTGCCAAGCTTTCTATCTTGCAAACAATATTTGGTTATAGCTATGCCCTGAATCTATTAGAAAAGATTATGAATTTAAAAGAATATACTTAACTCTCTCTAGGTTTTTTTAGTATTTATATTACGATATTCAGAAAATTATTCCTTTTTACATCATCATTGTAATGGAGAATTTCGAAAAAAAAAAAAAACACTTGACAACATTTATTGGTATAAATTTAAATTGAAACATTTGATATAAAAGAACTAACAAAAAATTTTTTTTCTATCCTTTCTGCTTGAATGTAATGAGGGAATTTGGTTGCAATTCATTTTCAGGTTATTTTGTCATGTAGTCAACTGATATGATATATCTAAAATTCAAGAGATTTTAATGAAATATTTTGTTTGAAAATTAATTTTTGGTGATAGGATACTGTATTCCTTATTAGATAGTTTATACATTTAAATTATTGTAGGCTCTTTTGAATAGTGCATGATATTACCTGTTAGGACTTTTCAGTATAGACTTAAGTATTGCAAAGTGAAGAAACCAAGATCACAGGATTAATTATGAAAAATGTGTAGAAACAACTATCTGCCATTTGACAAAGGTTAAATCTTCCTTTCTATAGGAGATATTCCTATTTCTAGATAACGTATGTATGATAAACTTATAAATGAATTACAAGTTAGTGACCAGTATTAAAAAATGCATATAGGATAGCTAAAAAAATTTTAGCAATTGTTTTTTATTATAAAAGTGAGCTGAGTGTATTCGAATCAGAGGGAATATCTTCCAAATATTTTCTTTTTATGATTTTTGATAATCGCCCACTTACATATTTAGAAGACAAAACGTCTATCTTATGAGAAACTACGAAAAAATTTGAATTTATATATTTAACAAGTCTGAGAATAAAGATTTTTAAAAAGGGCTAATCTTAAAGTGTTAATGAGAATGTGATACTGATTGTAATTATTTCTCGGAGATAATTATAATCGACGTCATATTAAACAGTTCTAATTGAAGTGTGAAGAGTCGATAACATTTTTGGCGATGATGAGTGTCCATGAAAGTTATAAAAATCATGAAGGGAGTAGCAAAAAACAATACAAAAAAATTTATAATTAATTACATCATACAGTGAAGAAAGTTCTTAGTCCATACTAAATTGCAGTAAGCCTACGGCTTGACTATTTGCATGTATAATAAGTAACCTTCCCCCCACCACACACACAAATATAACCTCCCAAATAATGTGTGAAAATCTCATCGAAAAGAAAAACTTGCACAAGTTTGCGAATATTTAACATTCCTTTAGTGTCAGTAATGGAAAGTTTTTCAAAATTATCTAACGACAAAAACATCCAGCATATGATTGAATAATCTGGACTAGATTATCATTGCAAGTGATAGTCTCATTGGAATGGAATGAAATAAAATTGCGGTTTTGCTAAATTAAAAGTGGAAAATATTTCTAAGTTTAATTAACCTGGTTTGGGCAGTAGAAAACGATGCAAATACATTTAAAAAATCTATTTGTAGAAAACGGCGTTATAATATTTAATACTTAAGTATCCATTAGAATATACTACATTAGTAATGTAGCCCTCACATTGAGTATGTGAATATATTTTGTTAGTCTTGAAAAGGTTTAGAATCGGCTCTCCAAAGTAATGTACTTAATCACTTAAGAGTATATATACCAACGTACATGATCAGTTTTCACTTCATGAAATGCAATCAATCAACATGTTGAGATCGAAAGTCATTGACAAATGTCATCGAGGTGTGGCGCTTGAAGGAAGTTGAGAATCTCATACTGATTGCTAAATATTGCCTCACCCTCTGATCTTTGAAATGTGGTCATAAAAAGTACTTAAATGTAGAAAAAAGCTTACTAGAACCGATGGAAACTCAGCGGCCCCTGCGCAGCAATAGTGCATGGAACTGTACACTATTTGTCACCTCGGCCGGAGAGCGGCTGCCCGTTCGGTTGAAGTGCACGGTGTGATGAGTTTATGGCATATGGCCCGGTGAGTTTTTCTGGATTCGATGAAAAGGGAGTGAGTGCAACGATGATATTAAGCCATGCAATTTTGTATTCTACTATAGTCTTGCTTAAACAACAAAAATACACTATCGTTAAAAAATAACTTAATGATGGTGTATTTTTGTTAATAAGCCAGACAATATTAAAGAAAACCCATTTTAAATATGCATATATTTAGTATAGGTTTTTCAATAAATAAAACAACTTGTGTTTGAAGACTTTTTTCAATACTTTTAAATAAATTAAAAATGTAATAAAAAAAATCCAGATAGCATTCTTAAGTAAAATTAATATGAAAAGTATTTTTCACTCATGTACATTTTAATATTTTAACAGTTTTTATTTAAGGACATAAAATTAATATTCAAAAATTTCAATTTTATATAGAAATCTCTGCTTTTATTTATTTTTTTACTAATAGGAATCTTTCTTTAAGGCAATATTCATTAAGATTTTTTTTTTTGAATAATTTCCAATTTTAGAGAAAATAAAATTTGAATTAACAGTTAATTGTTATGATTTTCCAAATGTGTGTGTGTGTTTCTTTTTTTTTTTTTTAAAGTTTTACTATAATTGTAAAAATCTGAAAAATTTTATTATTGCTTTTATAAGATATATATAATTTAACAAGTTGTAGAAAATTCATTCAGAAATTTAGTTTCAAAAATAAAGATTAAAATCACAAGGCATTCACTTAATTCTTCAATGTATTTGTAAAAAGAGGTATATTTTATCATGGAACACTTCTAAACTAAGGACTTTGATAGAGTTAAAATAAAACATTGATCCTATTTTAATATAGGACACAGACAACTTTAATTCTATGGTCTTAGCTTAATTCATTTTTTCTATTATTAGCAGAAAAATTGACTTAAATATGAATATTCTTGAAAATTTTCAAAAGCAATATTTGCAGAACTGAAAGTGATAAAAGAAACAAGTTACAAATTTTTGGTAATAACTATTAAATTTATTATTATAAGGTATTAAATTTATTAAGATTAAAAATTCAGTTATATTTTCAGATACAAGTGTTTTATTTATAGAGATTCTTTGTAACACGATTTCAAGTTAGCGGTCATTTAAAATTTGGGAGGGAAAGAAAAAACAACGGAATCGCGCTTGAATAATACGAGGGTTACTCTGAAATTGAGATACGCGCAGACGAGAATTTACAAAATAAAAATAACGGTTTATTTTTAAAGTACAAAGTATTTTAACGCAGAAGACGATTTTTTACTGACTTACTTCAACTTGTTTAGCGTGGAATAAATTTTAAACACAAGAGAAAATGGAGTTGACGCGAGAACATTTTCGCGCTATGATTTTCTACGATTTCAAAGCAGGATTAAATCAAGAAGAATGCGTTCAACGATTGCAATTAGCATTTGGTGATGAATCTCCAGCTCGTGCTACTGTATTCAGATGGCTTAGAGAATTTAGAAGAGGTCGCAATTTTCTTCAGGATGAAGAACACACAGGAAGGCCGCCGTCGGCAGTAATCTCGGATAATGTGTCTGCCATACGAAAAATGATGATGGATGATAATCGCTGTATCTATCAAATGATACAGAAGGAACTTAACATTGGATCCGAAGCCATACACAAAATCATTCATGAAGAATTACATATGAAATAAGTAGTTTGCCGTTGGGTTCCCCATAATCTAAGTGAGCATCAAAAAGTGGAGCGTGTCAGAATCAGTAAAGAAACTCTTAATATGCTGAATGATGGTGGCCACCGCATCATTTCTAAAATTATAACAGGTGATGAAACGTACATACTGTTTTTTGACGTTCCAACACGTCAAGAAAGCAAAGTATGGGTCTTTGAAGATGATCCCACGCCAACAATGATGAAAAAACAACGAGCACTGAAAAAAGTTATGTATGCCGTTTTCTTCAGAAGTATGGGATTGGTCAAGGCCATCAAGTTGGAAGGACAGAAGACAGTAACAGCAAACTGGTATACCACTAAATGTCTTCCAGAAATTCTACAAGAACTGAATGTTATTCACCATGACAATGCATCTTCACATACAGCCGGATTAACAGTTGAGTTTCTTAAACAAAAACAAATTAAAGTGATCGAACATCCACCGTATTCAACTGAGCTAGCTATGTGCGACTTTTGGTTATTCTTTAATCTAAAAAAGAACTTACGTGGACATCGTTTGCATTCAGAAGAAGAGATTGATGTGGCTATAAATGCATTTTTTTCATCTATTCGAAGAAATGAATGGCTTGAGGTATTTAATCTGTGGAAAATTCGTCTACAAAAGTGTATTGATGCTGGAGGAGACTACTTTGAACGCACCTAAAATTTAGTAAGTATAACTTTAAAAACCTAGTTGTATCTCAAAAATTTCAGAGTGACCCTCGTAGTAGGTATCGTATTATATTTTTTTCCAAAATATATAAAAGAAAAATAAGAAAAAAATATCATAACAAATCTAGTTTTTTTATTTTTTATTTTTACCTTTAACTGCAATTTTCTTTCTTACGAATCTTAAGGAGCATGTTTTCAGAAAAATTGCACTTTATTTATTCTTTTACTTCAAGAAATTAATTGCAATAAGAACCAAAATGCCTGAAAAAATGTCAACTTTCTGAAGTTTGCAGGAGAGTGATGTTATATAGTTAGCTTATTTGTGTGTGTGATGATGATTCTTCATCTGATAAGGTTATTTTTTTTTAATCCAATGAAATCTGGATCTCCATTTATTTCTCCTACATATGCTGAAGAGGAACTGAGGAAGAAATTAAAAATCTAATTATAAATAAATGAAATTCATTTATTCATAATAATTTATTAATTATAAATAAATGAAAATCATGAAATCCCTGACATTTGCAGTTGTGGCTTAATTTCTTTGTAAGACGATGTATTTACTGTTATTAGTTATATGAAGATGCAGCATTTTCAAAAATCAGTCCCATCAAAATGATGGTGATAATTTTATAAATCAAAATTTTGACGGCTCTTTTTAAGTGGTGCAGCTTCTTTCTGTGGTGCTCTAAATGAGAAGACATTTCATTCAGCCTTCACAAGAAAATGAAACAGTTTTCAAAAGTCTCTTATTGAAATTTCTTTAATAATTTCGTATATATTTAAAATACCTTTATGTACAATATTTAAAGATTATGCGTTTAAGCCTTTATAGTTTGATAGATTTTGAATACAAATTCGTGGATTGTTTATATGAAATTAATAGACTGAATAATTCAAATTGAGATAGATAGCTTGATGAAAAATATTTTTATTTGAAGTTTTCTTATACTCTATAGTACATTAAACCTTTATTCAAAATTGAGTACACTGGTAGGAATTTGTTTCTGGAGAGCATGCCGCTAACCAAAGGAAGGTAAATGTTAAACTACTATTCTATAGTAAGCAGCGTATGATGCTGCCATCTCTTGACAGAGTTTTATAATATTGATATAATAGCAATAGTTTATCATTATTGCATTATTAAGACTTCAAAAAAAGTTTCTGTAATTTTAAAGTGAAATTACTTTTATGTTAAAAATCTCTCTCTATAATGTTGCACATTGTACGGAAAAAGGGGAAATTAACAATAGCACAACAATTATTTAAATAATGCAAACCTTGTTTGTTTGTATTTTTTTTTAAAAGGGAGAGAAGGAAAGGTTTAGCAGTAATAAGTATTGCTGAACATTTTTCGTAGTTTACAATTTAAACTACAGAAAAAAGATTCAGTAATTTTGAAGAGAAATTACTTTTAAATATTTAGGATCTTTATACACAGGTTTCGTTGTTGCGCTTTCTACTGAAAAAAGAAATTATTATAAATAATATTTATAAAATATCATCATTGGGAACTATTTGTGCTTGAGTACTGTTTCCGAGATTGATTCATATATTTTCTTGGAATGATTAAAACAGTTTTCTAATGGGTTTCAATCATTCTAAGAAACAGCAGTATACCGGGATATGTTTTGTAAATCAAATGTTTCGTTTGTTGCAGTAGAAGTCCTAAAAGACTGTTTAATATTAAACAACATTTATGTTCAATTGGGAAATTGGATTTCTCTGATATTGGAAAATCTGTTGATGATGTCCTTCTTCCTTCTATAGACTGTTTCTTTGACGCATGACATTTCCTTTATTTCTGGACAACACAGCAACTAATCTTCAATACCCAAACCAGAAGAGATACTTATATTTATATGATTTTGAGTGGCTCTTTTCCAGTGTTGACCATTGCTTCCGCGTTACCAATCGATTTCTGTGTGCTTAATGCCATGATTTCACTGTACATTCATTGGTTGTCAAGTCATTTTTCCAAAACTTTTACTAATGTGTATAAGTCTTAATAAATTATTTTCGGCATGAGTCCGCACAGAACATTTTTGTCGATTTAATATTATAATATGAACTAAATTTCTATGTAAATCTTAGTTTTTACAAAGATAGAAGAAGATTTACAAACAGGAAGCAGTTGATTGTGTAAGGGACTTTTACTACAGTTCTCTTACACAATCAACTGCTTTCTAGATTTGGTATTATAAGGGCCAAAATCAGTTTGTGTTTTATATGGACCTAGCAGAACGATGAAGTTGTTCTGAGCGAAAACTCTCAGGCTCGATTCAAGCCATTGTTGAAAAATGGAAAATGTGAGTTTTTTTAAACTTTATTGTAGACTGTCTAACGTCCTAAGGCTGTTATAAAGCATTTTAATGTCCGCTGTACAGTTACATTTCAATAGAATGTGTGCCGATTCACGTATACAGCGGATGAAACACGTAACGTTCCCCAGCAACTACCCCGACAGACGTGCATACAGCAGACATAAACATGACATTCCTCTCTCATTATTCAATAGCTGCTGAGATTGAAAACAGGACTTTTCACCTTGAAGAATGGTGTTCTACCAGTAGGACACTGAGAACCTAGGGAATTAGATGTTGAACTTG
The DNA here is from genome assembly GCA_037975125.1 of Latrodectus hesperus. NCBI lineage: Eukaryota > Metazoa > Arthropoda > Arachnida > Araneae > Theridiidae > Latrodectus > Latrodectus hesperus. The sequence goes on from CM075850.1 coordinate 84,923,692, forward strand.
TGTCCTGTTTGCGGTGCGGGTACTTTGGAATTTTCTGGGTTTTCTCCCTTGCGTTATGTTAGTATCGCCAATTATGTATGATCTTCTGGAAAGAAATTTATGTGGGGTATGTAAAATGCCTTACAACATTTCATTAGCTTTACTTAGATCATTAGGCTATCAATTATACCCGATCAAAGTACTTAATAGACAATATTAATAATATCTCATTCGCTCCTAATCTGCAGTTTTGATTTCATGCATAGGAAGATTTTTCCATATGAACTGTAAAATAAAACAACCTTAAGTGCTATTTTGGGTGTGGATGTATTTTTAACCGCTAGGAGCCATAATGTTTGGTAAAAGTTCTGAATAATATGTCAGTTCTACACATAACGAGTACTCGTATACCTTCATACCTCGACTATTGGAAATTTTCGCCATTTTGTTCCTTTCATTAAAACGTTTCTACTGTGCTTGATCATTAAACTATTTAACTTAATAACTGAATTAGTTTATTCCCCGTGCGATAGCAAATATAACTTTTAAAATCAAATATTTAAAGAGCAGTATTCATGCAAGAAAAATCCCTTTAAAATCTCTCTATTAACAGTGAAGAAATTCGTAAATTTATAGTACAAGTCACATTTTATATTTTACACATTATGCAAAAATATACCGAGCTGTCACATTCGCGACGAAAGACTGTGGCTAAGAGAAAGGAAAATGCTCTTTTTCCAATGCCACCATAAACAAGACATTCAAGGTCATTATATGGAGTTTTGACGTAAATTCAAGATCCCTCAAGGTCTTTAAATACTGAAATCGAGTTACTTTCAAAGGATTTTGTGAAGTGCAGCAATTATTTTTAAAATATAAATATGCATGAAAAGAAATATTTAAATCCAAGCAAATTAATTTAAAGATCTCTTCACCTGAAATACGTATTACGTATTTCAAAAATAAAAAATAAAAATTTAACAGGTGTGGAATATAACAGGAGTTGGTTAGTAATTGCTTTTAGTTATCATATCATCTTTATACTACACACGTGTCTCCATATTTTTCGCCAATATTGTTTTTTTTTTTTTTTCTAATTTTTCATTATTATTATTATTTGGTTTGGTTTTCGTTTTTATTGTTTCTTTCCTTTTTTTTAATAGTTATGGTAGCACATCCAAAAGTTTTAGTTATAGTATCGAATTATGTTTGGATTTTAAATGATGGATTGGTTAGACTATTCTGATGCATTCACGGTTATCAATATCTGCTGACTAAAGCTATTAAACATAGTGAACAGTCTGGTGATTTGAAACCTCATTTAAGTAACGAGGTAGACATCTGAATTGGCATCTTCACACTACAGCAGGGATGGACATTTATTTTTACGAAACTCTTACAGTGCTTAGCACAAAGGTCTTCGAGGGTCTCGAATTTTTAAGTTTGGAATGAAAAATGTACTTTTTTGTATGCCAAGTTATTGCAGGTTTTTCCTTCAATGCAATTCGAAAATTTTCTAAAAACTTAATAATTATAAGAATTTCTACAAACATAGATAAGAAGAAAATGTATGAAAATTTTTCATGCGCAACGAAATCATGGGTTAGAGGCATTTTTGGAACAAATTTGCTTCCTAAATCCAAAATAACGATATATTAACTTTTATGCTAAGAGTTAACCATGATGAGGAAATTGTTCATCATTGTTTTTAAAAAAGATTTTAGTGTCGTATTTTTCCCCTTTTAAATTGCTTGCTTTATTGTGTTTTTGACTACAATTACATTATGAAGCGGCTAAGCACAGCCAAAAGCAGTAATTCAAAGTCAAATGATAAAGCATCCACACTAAAGGAAAGAAATAAGGCCTTGTCAGAGTATAGTGAGCATAAACCTTCTCAATATAACCGTGAAGTTGCGGTGGTCTAGTGGGTTGAAGAGTCTTTCTTACTGTCGAAAGGTAGAGAGTTTGAATCCCGACTCAACAGAAAATCCGTCGTGATCGCAAAAAACGGATGTGGCATGTTGAATACATCGTGATTGCGATGTCCTTTAAATAAAATAACACCTCTGGGGGTGGCAAGATCAAGTTTTGGGAGGTTTTCCCTTGGTCCGTGCATCTAAAATTCCATGTAACTAGTAGAGTCTAACTCTAGGCTGAGTCTAATTGCTATAATCCTCACTCATACAGAGAAGCCAAGTATCGAACTTACCGCCTTCCGCGGTATCAAGAGTGAAGATTTTCCACTCAAGGGGTTACCACAATCATATAAGAATATTATAATAAAATCAGAAATAAAAAAGTAATGTACGAAAAATAGAATCTATTTTTTTAAATTCCGTAACTTCGCGAATCATTTAGTTATTTTGTTGATCTCATAATACAACTAAAGATAGATATTCGCATCAAATTATATACTTGAAATCAAGATTAGATTCAAAAATTCTAATTTTGGTTAATGTCTTGTTTCTGAGTACAATTTTCTTAAGCCAAATCCGTATTCAAAATCTGACCTGAACTGAAGTATTAAACATTTTTATTAAAAAAGTGAAAGAATATTTTTGTGCCTTTGCAAAGCATTTGCTTACGTAGGAGGGGGCGAACTGACAACTGAATATTTAGTTCTCTAGTTTTCAGTTCAGCTGATCGGGAGTTCAATCCCTTGCGGCGGGGCTTTGGGTGTCACAACGAGCGCTGTCCTATTACGGGAAGGAGCTTCAAGCTGCAGAACCGCTGTGTGTGTGGGAGAAGGCTCTTTAATTTCATAAAACTCAATTATTTAGCTATTGATTAACATAATTATAATTATTCAAAATATATTTGGAAATTTCAGTTATATAAATTTCAGGATGAGTTTTGAAATGCTTGATAATTATATATTGACTTTTATTTTGTGATTTTATACATTATAATAGTCAAAGATAAATTTAGCATTTCTCTAAAATAACTGTTTAAATTTTTTTAAAAATTAAAATATATAGTGAGATATCAGTAATTTTTAATGATTATTTAATGCTATAAATTTTTGATTAGTAATTTGGCGTTTTGAAATAACATTTCATTATTTTTCTAATTATATAATTCATATTACACGAATTTAACATTTCATATTCAAAAGGACTAAACAAATAATTTTGAAATAAATATACATATGATGTACAATAAAATGAAACATTTCACTGTTATAATATAATTTTAGTGACGTCCATAGAAATTAAACACAAGTATTTTATGCGACAACTATTTTTATAAAAAACATTGTATGTGATTATGTAATAGGGAAAAGTGTTATCGCAAGGTGAATTACATTCTGAGTATGCTTAATATTGCAACAACCACATTTGAACAGTAAAAAGGATTCAATTCTTCCCTCTGGCGTGAATGTAGAGATTCAATTATGAGTATTGAAATTTGATGACAAATGTACTTTCATAATAGAGGTTGATGTGAGACTACGAGAGCTTCGTTGGGAAAGACGAAGGTGAAAGGTTCGATTCCCGACTTAACCGGAGATTCAGTGTGTCCACTAACTCGGCTGTGGCAGGTTATATAGGTTGATCGCAAAATCCTCTGAAGGAGACAGGTAAAATCTTGGGGTCTTCTTCTTAGTCCCTGCTTCTTGCGAAGAAATAACCAATTTTCCTCAGCAGCTTCCACTTAACAACTAGAACCGATCTTAGGACTCAGAAATATGCTGGTGTTTACAGCTGCTGGTTGACTCCACTTTGTGAAGGGGGTGGCAAAAAAAAAGTTTCCACTATTTTTGGACAATGTATTATGAAGAAGCCCGATGACCTGAGGTGTTGTATTTTAACATTGACTTCGTAAATGATGTTGTAGGAATATTTTTTGACTAGGGGTTGTATTCACATGTTGTGAGGAAAGTAGCCCAGAAAAACGGCTCAACATCCCTTTTTCTTTGTTAAAAATAGCTGGTATTAAGTTCAGGATGTTCTACCATGAAAAGCGTTTTATTACTAGGCCAATATGAACATAGCACTACTTAAAAAATACTGAATTTAATGCATCGATATGACTACCCTTATGCTTTTCAATAAATAGTATTTGACCATAATATACAATCCATAATTTGATTTTTTGCTTTGTTACAATTAGCAATTACACAAAAACAGTGTTAAAGACCATATTATTTGGCATAAAATATGATTTGAAGCGCGGTGCCGCAATAGTAGTGCTTCGCGCTCCCAAAGCACAGGTCCGAAGTTCTGTCCTTAAGCTGGGCAAGGTCAACTCAGTTTATCCTTCCTTCTGCGGGTTGATAAAACTGAGTACCAAGCATGTTTGGGAACTAAACACTGAGGGCTTCGCGTTATGCTGACCGTCTAACCAGGATATATGCTTCTCACCTCTGGAACCTCAGTCCAGAAAATAGGTATGGAGACTGTAGCCCTCGGCCCCACTGGTCTGTCATGCCCACTGAGTTAAGTTTATAAAGTATGATATAAATGCTGAATATTAAAACAATTTCATTTATATATTTGTAATTATTTTTAACAAAATATTTATCATAATTACATTTTAGTTAAAAGATCTCACACGTTAAAATAGTTCAGTATATATTACTTTCAAGTTAAATGTACACATAAAATGAATATGACTATTCAAACTTCGAACTTGGTACTCAATTTCTCAAAGTACTTTTATATTTTTATGAAAGTCACTTTTATTGTCATAAAAATACAAAAGTACCTTTTTTAATAAAAACTTCGTCCCTTAATTCATTTTTTGTGATATTACTCGACTAGATCATAAAAGATGATGTAATATAAATATTGCTAACTTTCAACAAGAATATATAATTACAACTTTGGAAATCGCTTACAAAAATTTATTATTTTTATTCAGCCCAATTTAAATATTTGATTGGACTATATTTCTTATTACTATATTATAGCGTTACTATACGAATTATGGTTCATGCAGGAAATATTCAATGTTCATTGAAAATAATTATTTTATCATAAATTAAAAAGTTGTTTTCAAACTATTTATTACTTGGCATCAAAATGTGGCCAGGGTAGTGTTCTATGCCTTTGGTTCCATATGACTTTTCTTTTTTACCCTTTCTTTGTTTTCATTTTGAACTTCTCACACGACAACAATAACATTACTTGGCATAAAATTTAAAGTATGATGAAGCACATTTAAATAATGGTAGCACATTTTAAATTAAGACGAAGTTGTCGACTTTTTTAACAGAAGGGTTTACTTTCTAATTCTTTCAAACCTGCTATGTACTCTTTTAATTTTCCAATTTTTTTAATTCATCAGTTTTCTCTTTATATTTTCATATTCTTAGATTTTTTGTTCAGATCATGTATTTTAAAAAATTTATCCATTTTATCATATTTAGAGCCTGTTTCACAAACTTTTCCAATTGTCTTTTATTGCTCGGTTTGTTTGGTTTTTGTGATAATTTTTTGATTTTAGGATATTCAAATATTTCGTCAAAATGGTTATACCATCATACATGAAACTTTTCTTGTAATCTTTTCCTATTTCAATTATACTTCTTGGTATATTGTAGTTCATGAATGTTTTCAGAGAAAATTTCTTGATAACTCTTAGGTTTTTATTGTGCTAGATTATTTCAGCAAAATTGTTTCTTTCAACATCCTTAGAACTTTTATTGTAATCTTTTCCAACTGTCTTCTGTTTTTTTCCTATATCTATACCTTTTGATTTATCAGAAATAAATTCTGATAAGTTTCTTCATGTGGAATATTTTAACTAATAAATGGTATCAATAGGAGTTCTCTAAATTTACGTCTTTTTCAGCAAAGTATTTAAGCGTGATTAACAACATATTTGAGATCGCTTTATTTTATAAGTTACGTATCATTCGGACTGAACTTACATAATTTAATTTATGAGTTCAACTGGAATGAAAATTTTTAGCTTCATTAACAGAAAAAAACTCTCTCTCATATTGTTTTCTAAATTAGTTCCTCGAATTTTTCCTATTACAACAGCTATAATATTTATTGCAAGCTATTGATTCAACCATGATATTTCATAGGAAATTAAATTTTCTAAAATAATTAAACTGAGTGAAGAAATACTAAGTGACCAAGTTAAATAGCTACATTTGGTTTTCAAATTAGAGAGGAAGTATTAGTATAGAACCAATAAATTATTGCTTATCAATTTTGAACAGATTCAACTGCTTTGTTGAATTCATTGGCAAAGTCTTCAACAATCTAGTTTCATATGCTTAAACGCTCACTTGCACATAAGGTGTGAACACTTGCAACACTTTAAAAAGCCCTGATTATGGAATCTTCACATTCCATTCAATGATTCAACAACATTTCTTTTCATTAACTGTCGTTTAACAATGAACTATAAGTATTTCGCTTCAAATTAGTGAGTCTGTACCAAACATCAATAAATATGTAGAATTTACGTTATAATGAAGAAAAATTTATATGCAGATATCAGGAATCAAGAAGGCTGACATAATTGTTATTTGATACTAACAGTTAAGATCTTTTGAGTTCGGCGTGTAAAAATTAAAAAAAAAATGCTTGATTCCTATGTTAAGATACTCAGAGATTATATACCGCGTCACTAAGAATTTTTTAACGTATCATCTTTCATGTATTTATAGTAGTCTAGACATCACACTATCCTAGCCTTTTGATGGAAATGAAAAAACACGTCTTTTTTTATTCTTTTTAAATCTTAAACGGCCCCTAAAAACATGAAAAATCTCTCAAGGAATTTTAACGATTATAATCCTTTCTATGGTTTGTATTTCAGGATTTTTAAAATACTCACACAAATATATATATATATATACAATGCAGAAATAAAAACACTTGCCTAGTATAAGATATTGTTAAGTCATGAAATAGTTTAAAAATGATCCACAATATACCAAGACAAGATGCACAACCAACAAATGTTATGTTGTATATGCTCATCTGATACACTCACAGAATTTCTCCCTTAGTATTGGTTTGCTTGGAAAGTAATTCCGTTTTTTCCCAAGGGAAGACATAATTGTATATTTTTCTAGACAACTTTAGAGATTAAAACCGCATAATCATTATATTGTATTTTGGCAACTGATCTGACATGGCGTGTTTGTAAAAAAGTTTTACTATATCAAGTTTTTGGTTGTTACCTTTTGTAATATGGGAAGAAGTTTTCGGCATATTTTACTATTGAAAAAGTAAATTGCTGGTCAAGTAAGAGCAAAGATTATGTGACATATATGGAGAAAATGTACTGATAGAATGCTTGTGCCAAAACTGGTTTGTAAAATTTCGATAGTGAAGGTCTACGTATCACATGCTGGAAGATTACTTAAAGCTGATGAAGACATAATGAATACATTAATTCATCTAAATTAGCAAATATCAACTTGCGTATTGAGATTAAATTTATCGAATTTGATGGTTTATGGCCATTTTAAACGCCTATGTTTAATCTCAACGCTGGACTTATGGTTCCTGTTGTTTTCATAAAAAGAAATTTGTCATCGCACTGACGCTTGTGATTTGCTTCGTAAACGTCAATTTTTTTTTTTTACTTTTGAAGCGTATCATCACTGGAGGTGAGAAATGGATTACCTACAACTATGTTAAAAGCAAAATATACAGTAAGGAACATGAACCACTTAAAGCACTTCGAAAGTCGATATTCATCAAAAAAGTCGATGTATTAAGTGATGTAAAAGTAATGTTATCGTTTTGCTGGGATATTAAAGGAATTATTTTTTATTGAAATTCTATCTATCTATCGAGATTTTATCTAAACAACGAATGATTGTGAAGTGTACTGTGATTTAGACAGATTGAATGATTCACTTAAGTAGAAGAGACAAAAATTAATGAAAAGTAAATGCGTACTATTTCACCAAAATAATGCAAGATCTCATTCAAGTTTCTTAACTTGTTAAAAAGCTTCTACAGCTTAGATGGGATGTACTACCATATTCACCATATTATTCTGATCTGGCACCTGCTTATTTACTCCGATTTGTGCAAGATATTTTATATGTTAAAATCTTTACTTCAAATGTGAAGGTCAAAAATCATCCTATCAATTTCCCTAAGCATTTAGTGAGCATGAAATCATGATACTTCCAGAAAATTGGCAAAAAAATATTAGACTAGAATGGATGATACATAATTAAATTAAAAATTTTTTCCGCTGTAAGAAAAACTGTTTTTTATTTTCATAAAAAAAAAGAAATTCCAAACGAACCAATATGCAGTGTATCGCACTTAAAAGTTAATGCATAAAATAAATAGTAATGTATTAAATAAGATTACTCCCCTTCACTGTAGGTACTGAAAGTGCTTTCCATCCATGTCATCACATATGTGAGCACGCTTGAAGAGGTTTATATATTCTCTTATAAGTTCTTGTGCTTTGATGCCATCGATACCATCCTGAATCCTGAGGTTGAGTTCTTTAATTGATTGTGGATTTGCTTCGTATATTCTTCTCTTTAACAGTCTCTACAAATAAGAATCAAAAGTGGCCAGGTCAAGTGACCAAAGAGACCACAAAATCTTTGTTGATCATATTCAGGTGTAAGCGCCTCATGCATATGGGGTTGTCATGATCTCATCTGTGGAAAGTTGCACCGTCCTGCTGAAAGTAACATAACTGACTTTTCTCTTGTGGAAAGTTTGAATAAAACTTCTCTAGGATTCCACAATAAATTTCACTGTTCACTGTCATCTCAAATAATATGGGTCTCGCACACAGGGATTTTATGCCAAAAACGTAACATATGAATATAAATAAATAATTTTAAGAAACGCAAAATTGTATAATATTTTGACGGTCCGCCTTTATTCTGTATATTTCTTTGTCTCGCACTTCAATAAAGAAAGAGATCAAAAGTCAGAAGTGCATCTATCTGTTTGTAATGCACATGAACAACATAGAGGTAAGAGAAGGGTTTGTTGAGCATTACATTGATGGCACGCTTACGCTTATCCATTGAATAATGGATAAGCGTAAGCTTGCCATTATTATTTATTATTTAATTATAAAGTTAATATGGTATGTGTGTCATAAATGCACCATCACTGCAACGGAATATAATATCTCAATTCACTGTTGGTGGACTAAAATAACAAAGATATTTGCAAATGATGCGACATTGTGGTTAATAAAAAATACCTATCTTACATAAATAATTACTTGGTAATAGTTAAAAAATAGCCTGCAGGGTACAGGTGCCGTATAATCCATGCCCAAATTCTGAGATTGGCGCTTTTTGGCGGATTTTCTTATGTATCTGGCAACCTTGTTTTTGTTACGTCATACATATGGAGACCTGTAAGAATTATGCAGAAGATTCTATTTTGGTGACCCTAGCATTTATGTCATCGAGCAAGTCACGATGCGTCATCTTGGCAACATTTCTTCATCACCAAAAAAATTCAGAATTTGGAATCATGGATTATACGGCACCTGTGCCGCCCTCAGTACACAAAATAAAGAAAAAATAAGCATAAAATCTGTATTTATTTTTTTCAAACCTACAGGCTAGGTATTAAATCCTGCAAATTTAAATAATTATTTATTATTGACGCCCACCCATCAAAAGTGATTTGTCATTTTCATAAATAAAACTTTGCCATCAGGGAGGTATGGATGGTGACCATCTCAAGCATTGTTCTATTGTTTAAAAGTTTCTTGAAGCCAACTCTACGGACTGTAATTTTTTAATTCTGTTTATGTTTTATCATCAGTTTATTGAGCTGCTCGTCAATTGATGGCAAAGATACTGAAGACATGATTAGGATTAAAAATTAAATAAATAAAACTTGGTTTGCGACATCATATCTTATAAAACACTTTGTTTCTCTTGTTGTACAACACCATCCTTAGAATTAGTCACTATTTTGCAGCAATATCCTGATAATTTTTCCCAAATATCTCGATTTACCGCTTCACTCAAGGAAACAATATATGCAGTTTTCATATAGCTCTATTATCAATAAGAAATTTCATTCTACTCAGTATTTAAAATATTTTCTCTCAATTATTCACCTTTTCATGGCAATAGTCAGAGTATTTTTTCTAAATCTATAGATAAAACAAAATGGATGACATTTATCATTTGAACGATAAAGTGTCATCTATTTTATTTAATCTCTTATTCATAGCAACAGCATGTGTAATTTTTCCTACTCCATAATCTATATCTGTGAAAGCGAGCCCCGGACTATACTTTAAGGTTAATGATTTGGAATATTTAGCTGTCATCAAGTGTTTCGTAATTTTCAACCACGGTCAGGGGATGAGATCACACTTGAGATGACACCATCATCCCACATCTACAACACACCACCAGAAGGACTTTGGGCATCACACATTATTGTATACATGTCTCCAAATCCATAGAGCACTGCCAACCTAGAGGGATAATGTGGTCACCCTCACAATCACCTACAGCGGTTAAGTGATGCTTCACTACGCTGATCTTACGGAAAGACTGGTGAAGTTAATGTGACACTGGGACTCTTTCATACGCTATAGAAATCTAAATTCCACTCGATTCTAAATGACATTTCTGAATTTGTCGCCATTTTACGGCAATTCATTGTATAAACTATCTTATTTAAGAAAGTAGGTAGTCATTTGTTTTACCCCTATTTGTTATAATCCTTTTTGTTATTATAATTTTATTCCTTTTTATGCCTTGAAAAAAACGCAGAAATACTGGCCGAATGGAGAAAGTTAAAATTGTTTTACTATAATAAGATGCATTAATATACAAAATCTAAAGTCCACACACACATTGTTTCCTTTGTAACTCAAAATGAATCAGTTTTGATTTCTTGACCAGTTTTCAATCTTATTAGATTACTTTTTTTAATGATTGCATCAGTTTTATGCTGCTAAAACACTGATGTTCAAAACAATTTCTATATAAGTAAAATATTTCATTTAAGCGAACTACACACATTCCAAACAGAGAAAGTTGTCTTCATTTTAATTTCCAATTCAAGTAAATTTTTATTTCACAGTCTCCTTCATCCTTAAACAATTTTTTTTATGAAATAATGTAAAATATTGAAATTAGTATGCAATCTGCGTTTAGATTGTCTCGTTAGTGACCTCGAACTGGCCAAGAACTTGATTTTTTGTCTATAAAATTCGATTAAAATCGCTCACCCTACTGTCATCAGTTATTCCTCAGGGAATAAAATAATGATATATGTAAATAATAAGCGTTTTTACACGGATTCGTTTTTTAAAGCAATAGTTTGGTTCTTTAAAATATATCGTTATACGTAAAACTTAATTTTTTGAGGATTTTTAGTTAGAAAGATTTATAATGTAATATATATATATATATATAAATATATATATATATATGTATATACATCATATATGTATATATATATAGTATATATATATATATATATATATATATATATATATATATATATATATATATATATATATATATATATATATATATGCATAATAGTTCCAAACCTTGAGAAAGTATTTGCAAACAGTTATGTGGCTTTTTAAAATACACTTTTATAGCCTTCAGTGCTGTCTACAGTGTGTATACTTAATATTGAAAGCATAATTTAATATGAATAATAATGGAAAAAGAGTTGATAGAAAAAATGTTAACATTTAAAACGACTTAAATTTATATTACATTTGACTTTAGTTATATGTAAATATTTCATCAAAAGAAGCATTTAAATTTTTTTTTAACTTTTAACTAAGATTATTTTTATTCATTTTACAAATCGAACAAATAAAACATTAAAAGTTTGTTTCAAGCATCTTTAAATAGAAGATATCTATCTTTGGAAATTTGAATCAATTCATTTAGCATTCGATGCAAAAGATAAAACTTTTATTTCCGAAATATCAACTGGAAAACAAAATGATTTCTTTACATTTGATTATTTTTTGAAAGAAGCAGCTAAAGGGAACCAACTTTAAATTTTGATTTATGTTCAAAAAGCAATCTCTACATTTGAACAATAGTGTGTGCATCTCCACTCCAAATACATAACCTTAAACTTGAAGATTCATTTGACCGCTCCTAATTAATCTGCATAAATTCTAGTGTCTATATCAACATAGTGGTCTTCGATTAAATAAGAACCGAACCCATTATATTCCGCTTGCAAAACCGATGTCTATTCTTATAAATAAACATTAATTATATAAATTTATTCGAGTAGAAAGTAATCTGGTTGAATTTTAACAAGTGGTCACAAAGGGATTACAAAGGTTCCCTTGGAATATTTAAATGCATCATAGTACTTTGCAAAGGAAGCAATGCACCGAACTAAGAAATTTTTTTTAATCATTTACTTCATTGAGCCAGAAATCCGATTTTATAAGTTGATGATTGATTGCCATGTATTCCAGCAAATCATTTCCTAGTATTTGATCACATAATAATTTTTCTCTTCTCACTGCATTTCCAGATAAAAGAGCATCTAATTATTATGGCAGAAAAACGTTAGATACACACTCTTGTTAATAAATCATGATGCTAGAATTTGTTGAAAATAATATATATTCCTCCTGTGCAAACAAAAACTATATAAGGAATAAAATATTTTTAAATAGATGTCTCTCAACAAAAATTACTATTTTTACCAAAAAAAAAAAAGGGAACTAAAATTTTAGTTTGCTTGATAAAATTTATTTGTTTTTCTGAAACGTATAAATATATCTCTTACTGCTGTGTGAATTAATGAAATAACCAAGTAAAACTCAAGTACATTGCTCAAAATAATTGAAGGATATTGTAAGTCTTTTATAAAATAAAGGTGTAAGCAAATTTGTTCTGCAAAAATGGAAGAAGAGAGTCACAAATGAAGATATTTCGCATTTTTAAGCTTCTGAGTTTGCAAATCTTGGGTTTGACGTTGGAGGCGAAGTTTAGCGGTAGCGAATAATATTCAGCTTCCAGCTTAATGTAAGATAAATTGAAATAGAATGATCGGCATTCAGTAAGCACCTAGCTTCTTTGAGAGTGATGTCGCAACGAAATCATTTAACCAAATGAGAAGCTTGGAGAGTTATTGGGCGGTTAGAAAAAGGCCAAACATAATCCATTAATAGAATAAGCCATTAGAGTTTCACAAAGCTTAATTTTCAGAATTTGGTACCGTTTTTTGGAGAGTGGAAATGCGAGCAGAAGATAAGAGCAAGATCGTGGATGCGCAACAGCCAATGAAGCCACATTATTAAATGCTAATAGATCGGAGACACCGAAATATGTGAATGAAATTATTTTTCAATAACACCTTCGTTCGGTTACTGGTACCACACTTTCGACACAAACTGTCCGAAACCGCCTTCACTCTATAGCGCTGCATGTTGCCGACCAATGGCTGGCGTCACATTAACCGCTAAGTACCGTCGCACCCTCATGGAGTGGGCGGGCAACAGAGCATATGAACTGGAGGAGAAATCAACGGCGCGATATTTTTTCTTCTGATGTGAATCCCATTTTCCTCTTTTTTTATTTTGATAATAGCTTATTCTCATCTGGAGGGAAAGTGGCACTAGAAACAATCCTGCATTCATGCTCATAAGTATCAGATTTAGCGGTGGGGAAGTGATGGTCTATGGGAGCACTGATCTCTATATTATTCGAAATGGACTTCTGACCGCCGCTGATGTAAGAAGTAGATCCTCAGATCTATTGTAGTCCTTTACGCTGCAGCAGTGGGAGATAACTTTATGTCAATGAATGACAATGGCAGATAACATCGTGGTAATGATTTCCTTTTGGAGGAAGGAATCGCACGAATGGAATGCCAGCGTGTTCTTCGGATATGAACCCAATAAAACATGTTTGGGACATTCTAGGGAGGCGGCTTGTTAAAAGCCTACCAGATCTCTCTATGAAATGGCAACAGCTTATCTGAAAGCAGCTCATCCTGAATGGCCTTACTGATTCGATGTTGCTTGCTATCCCCTGGGAAACCTATTACTAAAAGCTATTTTCGCTGTATTTTTTGTTTTTCCCAAATGCACATATTTTGTTTTTACTTCTGTGCTCGATTGCTTAATACGACAGACTTTTTTTCTGCCAAACAAATATCTTTTATTTCTTATAACCAAAGATGACAGTTAATAAACTATCAATCAACCAAACAGTTCTTCAAATTCATGATCAATCCACAACTTCAATATCCTTTATTTATTTTGAGCAGTTTATGCAATAATGTTTATATAAACTGCACAAATGCATATGTATAAGGATTAAACAAGCATATGTCAATGCATATGCATATGGCAACAAATGCATATGTCTATTACAGGTTTCAACAAACATATTGAATAAATATATGAACAAGCATTTTTGCAGGAGAAACTTTAAACTTGCGAAGTCTGAATTGATATTACTTGTTGTATCAATTATATAATTCCGTAAAAAAAGTAAGAAAACTTAACTGTATTAAAATTTTGTGTAATTAACATTTGGAAATCCAGTATATAATAATGTTTATGTAAGTAACATATTATATACAATGCTTATAATTTATTATTATATGCTATTTATTGTTGTCCAGTTAAAAAAATTCGTAACTATACTAAAAAAATGTTAACGTTACAAATAAAAAGATTGTAGATAGTATTCACAGAAATATATAGAAAAATATCAAATCTGTTATTTTTCAACCAATCACTATTATGGCTCAAAGTTCATTATGAAACATTAATTATCTATTTTGAAAATATTTTGAATCCAAAATTAATTACTATATTTAATTGGTATTTTATTTTTGCCATTTTTCACGTAATACTAATAAACTCTATAAATAAAATCTTTATTCAGCTTGTTCAATGGAATTTTGTACGGGTTTGAATTGAGGAAGGTTGTATGCAAAATCGAATGAAACATTAATTGAGATATCGGTTTCTGACTAACTTATTAAAATAAAATTTATTTTTCATCACGGAAACAAAAGCATATTTTAATGCTTCGTAATTAAAGTAAAAATCAATTAATTAAAGTCAATTATATAATTAAAATAAATTGTACTGAAAAATTTTATATATAAGATCAGAACTTTCATAACTTTCCGTATTCTCCCCAAATACTTTAAGTAGTGAGACCCTAATGTTACAAGACTAGTAACAGAAGACTTAAAATTTTTCAAATACATCACCAAATGTGAATAACTAACTTTCATACATATTTTTTTCTAAAATAAAAACATATGAAATTTCTAGAATATTTAATGGAGACTCAATCATAACTAAGAAAAGACGATTTTAAAGATTATTCAATATTTTACATTATGCGGATTAAATTATCCTCTGTGTATAATGATTTACAGAAGAGAATTAGTAAAGCTTTGCTGACTTCTACCATGATTTTTTAAAACACAGAAAGGTGTAAGCACTTCTAACGTTTTTCCCCCCGGAAAGAAACTTGCTTGCTAATGTGAAAAAAGCCACAAATCATCGAGCATAATGGTTTGTGGCTTTTTAATATACTGACGGGATAAAAGCAAGGAATATTGACAGTCATTAAATTTAACCAATAGACTGATAAATCATATATTTAAGATCAGTAATCATATTGATTATTTTTGTAAGGATGATACAGCTATGTACTTTATATTTTTAAAGATTTTATGCTAATAAATATAAATATTTAAACAAAATTATGAGGCACTTAATGCTAGGTGAGTGTTCCAAACCCGTTAATATGAAGGTTCAGGACTCATTTGTAGCGTTATGAATGTACATAGCTTAAAGTTAATCAAGCTGTTCTAAAAGATTTGTGTCAGAAAAATTAGGGAAAATTAAATTTTTCCCAATATTTTAAACAAAATAAAGTAATTTATCATAAAATAGTATTTAATTTAAATGAAGCAAAATAATTATAAAGATAAATTATAACGGCCAATTCACAGTTAAAGATTCAGAATCATCGAATTAGAGAAACACATTCTACAAGTTTCGAAAACAAAATTAACAAAAGAAAATACAAATGATGAATTCCGTGTGGGATTCAGGCCTAACATAATCGGTGTAAGAAGTTCGGGCATTTTTAGATATCCGTTTTAAGGCGTTATCTTAGATCCGTAGGACAATTGGAACGATGCACACAATAAGATCTTCGGTTCAACCAATGGGGGCTTCAACATCCAATACCATTTCAAAATGGCTATTCGGTAATGGTATTCTTTAAAAACTCTTAATTGCCTTTTTGTACCCAATGTTACCTGGTAATTTGTAAGTCTTAGTTGGAATATAACTTGTCTGCTAGTTGTAACATCTACAGTAATTGCAATTTTTAATCTTAGAGATGCAATATCTCGTAGAAGGTCTGTCAAATCAATGTGTGAGGCGCAAGTAATACCCTAAAAGTTTTAACAGAACTGTATTTTACGTAGATCTTACTAATTGTATTAGACATTTTGTAGCAAGCCACAATTTCAAAATAATCTAATTCCATCTGTTAAATTATCCCATTTCGTTTAGGAGAATTCTGAAAAACTCTTTATGTAGTTGAGGTGTAATATTTTGGTATCAAAAGGATATAACTAAAGTAGTCTATCTGATAAAGTTTAGGGCATCACATTGGTATAATATATGATGTTCTGTTTCTTCATTCTCGTGGCAATTTCTATTTCTACTTCATTTCTAATTGTTGAATTGATTTACTCTGGATTTCTTAATCTTGTAATAACATATTTTATCTGTATGAATAAGTAGTGATTGATGGTCCGTTTAATTTTTAAATCTTAGGAAATAAAAAGGACAATCAATCAATACTTGAGTTAATGGGTAAGGCAAGATACTCAAGCAGTTTGCACCATACTAAATGCTCCGTTAGTACACCATAACCGCAGAGTCATTGGCCATAAGGTAGGGGTCTGATGTTCGTAGTTTCTTATGAAGTTGACCTTTCCAAAAAAATAAAAAAAGGCATTTGGTGATTTACCAGTGGACGACACGCCAGGTAGCCGTCCAAAGCCCAGGTACTTTCCGTAAATAATAATGTGGACAGATCATTCATAACGTTCTTCACTTCAAGAATATGGCCTTCCCACAATGAGGATTTTTCACGTGGTGGCTGATTCTTCAACAAGACAGTCCATTCAGTCTTTTGAAAAGTTTCAATACCCCAGTACACGATATGTGTTAATTATTCGTTTTCAATCGTTTCATAGTTGGCAACATCTGCTGGCTCTCATGCCACAGCCTCACCCACCACGCTTGTTCGGATAATGATATTGTGAAATTTAATGAGACATCTTCGTGTTTCACCCACTTGTATTGCAAAAATAATTAGCAGAAATTGGCTGAATATCTCGCAAGTCAGTGCAATCTATTATTGACTTTTTATAACAATTTTTTCTTAAAAAAAATAAAAAATCCGACTTTATTACGAACTTTTCCTTGGAAACTGTATATCTTTATCCTTATTCCTTTCTTTTTCATAGTTCTTGAAAATTTGTAATGTATTTTGTCACTGCTGGTATATATATATATATATATATATATATATATATATATATATATATATATATATATATATATATATATATATATATATATATATATCAAGAAATAATTATAAACATGTGATTATTTAAAGCTACGAGGCAACAACTAATTGTTTAACAAAATGAAAGTTATGCTTTTAATTTTGTTATTTCAGAAATATGCATTTATCATTTGGAAATTGTAGGTAAAATTTACTCTAGAATATGTTATTTCATATTGTGATCTATTTAAAATAAATCTTACATATGAAATATTGCAATGTAATTATGTGAGAAGAATTAATTAACCTTCAACATCTGAAATTTAAAATATTTCACTGTACTGCCAGAAAAAGATATTATTAATAATGTATTTACGTGTTAAAAGTATATTTTAATTTAAAAAATGTCCCATATTATTTTCATTTAATATATATTTCAAATATATATTAACTATTATTCAATTAAAAATAACTTATACAATATTCGACAGTAATATGAAATTAATTACAACTTTTCCAGAAAATATTGTTTCATCTATCTGATTAATGTATCTCAAAATTTATTTTTATTTGAAGAAATAGGGGGAGACTGCAGAAAGTAAAGTCGCTTTCCTACATTAAATTCAAATAAATAAATTTTTAATAATTCATTCTTTTTAATCAATAATATAATTATCGTTATCAGTAACCTTTTGCCATTTAGTTTGCAAATATTTTGGACATTATACTGAATTTTCAAATTTTTTGTCACCAAGAAAATGCAGAAGGAATCGGAATAAAGAAAAATCCATGGATGGGATATCGGACGAATATGGTGGAGACACAGTGCTTCCCACTCCAATTCATAAATTTTTTCCAGTGTTCACCTTGCGCATCTTCTCTCTTGCATTATCATATTGCAGAATTACGTCATTTATGTTGACATGCCCGAATAATACTTTTCCATTAAATATTGATTTACTCGATTCGATTGTTCACAATAAAGGCCTGCATTAAAATTTTGTCGAGGTTGTAGCACTTTAAAGTGAACAATTCCGTGAATCTACACACTTCATACACACTTCTTTTTGGGATGTAAATCCGGCTTCTCAGTACTTTGTAGTGATTTATTTGGAGAAAGCCACTGCCTTTTGCTTTTTAGATTATCATATAGGATCCATTTTATGTCTCCAGTCATCAAATGATCAAAAAACGTTTCTGTACGGCACCGTCGTATGTGATAGATCGGTTGATATAGTTCTAGTCAGACAGATTATAGGGAACATAAAAACCAGCTCTGCTTATTTTTCCGAACTGCTGCAAATATTCCTAATTGGTCAACCAAGGTTTGTTAAGGGTCATTGACAGTTCCTCAATTGTTTGATATGGATTTGCTTTCATTTCCGCCTTTAGTATGTCGTTGTCTAATGTTGTTGGTTTTTCGCCATCGATAGGAGTCAGAGAGATCAAAACTACCCAATCTGAACTTGGGAAACCATCTTTGACATTTACGAACGTCTAATGCACTTGGATAAACATCGCAAATGTTTTTTGTCGCAACTGTTGCGTTACTACCCACCCTGAACGAAACTTTAAAAAAAAAAAAAAAAAACAATGACGGAAAATTCTCTTCAGATATTTGGCTGGCCATTTCACACCCTCAGATTGAAAAAAAAATTAAAAAATAAATATGAAATAATTAAAAAAGAACAAGTCCCACTATAATCTTAAAATAGCTTTGGCACACCTTCGAGATACATAACAAGCTGACAAATGGCAATCAAATATTGACACGGGCAGAAACGACATTATTATCTCTGTTATTATGAGTATCCATTTGGGAAAATTACAAAAGATTGTAAACACTGACGATATCATTAATAAGCTGTTGCAAAAGATGCTGAATCTCTGACGCTAGCGTGTGTGCCGACTTATGTAATGAAAGCAACAAAAGGACACATTTCAACAAGACGTATTGCGTAAGAGTCACTTCTTATCACAGCCAAAAAAAAATTTTTCTACAGCTCAAAAACTTCAAATCGAAATTCTACAAAAGTACAATCTATGATTTAGCTTTCATGACGTAAATAATTATTTTATATTTCAATTTTTATGGAAAACTGTGATTTATAAAATTTGTATTAAAATTTAGATACATATTAGGGGGTTTACTTCCTAACACAAAATTATAAGTATTTTAACCTTGTAATAAATAATATATAAAATAAATCACTGTGTTCATACATAGTCCTTCACTATGTTTATATTAAAATTGTATTCTTCCAAAAAACTGAAACATGACAACATATGATATTGCGACGTATTGGAAACTCATAAAAGTAAAAAAATATTAATATAACAGTTATGTATATAAATCAAGTACTTCATCTCATTTGAAAAAATTTATCTCAACTGTAATTTATTAAATTAGTTCCCACACATTAAATAGCTCAATAAAACCATCTACCTATAGGAGTTATTTCACTAAATATATAACGAAAGACATACCGGATCCTAGACCCAGTAAATTTTAGTGACAAAGGACCCAGTAAATTTAAGTATATGAAAAAACATTTGTTCTTAATGTATTCTGTTTTAATTTATGATCTTTGTTCACAAATTCATCTGTTTGTAAGTTTCTTCACGAATTTTATTACATCTCGAAATAAATTGCTACATTTACAATGCATCATAAATTAAAACGTTTTCTTTCTTTTAAGTGAAATGCTAAGTTTCATAGGTTTCATCTGATGTCTTAAAACTAAAATGATATAATTTCAATCTTCAATTTGAATATTTAATAAACTTTTTATTTCGCTGGAGTATTTATTGTAGAGATTTTTTTCGTTAACTAAGCAGTTGCTGTAAGTTACATTATCAAACCTATTTGCTCAGCGTCTTTATATTATTGCACTATATTTAGTGAAAAGATACTTATACTAATACACAAAAAGTATTCAAATTTTATTAGATATGAGTTTTTAGACTGTAAATTAATCCTTTCTTTGAATCTTTTTTAGAAATATTATGAAAAAATTATTTTTTAAAGTTTATGGAATTTACCTCCTGGCGTTGTATCTGGAAATTGTTTTATAGGAGAGTTTGGCAGAGGGACTGAATCAGACTGGTGACAGTAACTGAGCACAGAAATGCATAATTTTGTTGTATATAACTTAAATTAAAATGTTTGAAGGATTAAATTAATTTAAAGAATTTTATAAGTATTTTGTAATATCGATGATATTATTGTAAAATTATATAACTGTAATATATATAAACACGCTATATATATTTAAATTTATTTTACTTGAAATTATAAAAACATGCTGAATCACCTTTATTATAGAAAGTCAATCTTCACAGTATGATAGAAGCCTAAATCGTTCTGTTTTTGCTGTTGATTGAACAATAAGCTATTTTTGTACAATAGCAATTCGAGATTTTGCAAGAATTTATATTTTCTAGTGTGCTTTAACCAATTCTTATTATTAAAGAATGGATCCTGAATTCTAAACCAATTGTTAATATTATAGTCTTTGTTAAAGTATTTTATGTTTCCTCACAGCTGACTCCGATACTTTTTCTTAAATAAAATCTTTTTTTAAATTTTTTTTACTCGTTTCCAATTAATAAATATAAATTTTTCTCTATGGTTGAGAACGACGGCACAAAATGGAATGAAACTTATAGCAGGATGTTGGTATAACTTTAAGCATGGGCTATACTTTGCATTTTGAAATTTTAATTACAATACTTTTAATTATTTTAAGCCGTCATTAATGCTGATTTCAATACATTTTTAGTTATTTTCTTCCCATTGCACATTATTCCACAACCCTGCACACTTCAAGAACAAAGATGTAATCTTCTTTTTAAATTGTTTTCTATGCGTTAATACTGATACATATACACTAAAACTTGTATCACCTTCTTTCTACATTTCTACACCATTTTTCTTTAGCAAGAATGATGACATTTACTATTTTTTATCATTTTTGAAAAGGTATTGTTTTTGTATACAGTAATGATCATGTTTTCGGATTTTTCAGTTCGCTCTCTGATTAGAAATAGATGCATTGCAGCAGTGTTGATGAAAGGAAACACGCATGCTCATAAGCTCGGAAACATTTCCCTCGGTTTGTTTTCAGCTGTTCTATACAAAAACCCCATATTTCACAGTTTAAAACAACATTTTGGGCACAGTTAATGTCATTAAAAATATTAAATATCGTAATTTTTATAATTCTCAATTTTTCTCTACAACTAAACGCATTTTCACTAGAAGTAATGTCTCGGTAATTATCAGTAAATTACTTTTCATTCATAATTCCTGTGTCATGAAGTAGTCTTTGTTTTCTAAAATCCAGATAATAGGAATTTACTTCTGTCACGTCTATCAAATATTTGATTCATTGTGTTTGATACAATTAAGAACATTTATTTTTGCACAGTCAGCAGTTTACAATGCGCACACAAAGCCATCAAAGGGTTAGAAATGGTGTTTTTAAAAACAGGTTATATTAGAAACTAGTAATGGGTGCTGATTCTTTTTCCGTATTTATTATAGATAATATATCTAACTTTTTCTGATATTTTTGTTATTGATATTGTGTGTGTGTATGTGCGATAATTTTGTATCGCAATCTATTTGTACGTTAATTACACAAATTTCAATCAATATTATAAAAAAAATGACATAAATGTGGATAATATTTCCGTAATTATCAATGGAAAAACATAAGAGTTCTTATTTCCTCCATTATTAGCTTCATTATTTTTCAAAATATATAAAAAAATGTATTATAAGAGATTTAATAAAAAATGACAAATGCATTTTATTTATAAAATGTGCATATTTTTAAAACTAAATCATAATAAAAAATTTAAATAAAAAATTTTCATTTATCATAGAACTCATAAAAGACACAAAAACATTTTAGTGTAATTTTTTTATTTTTTATAGATAGAAAGACATTTTTGTTTATTTAGTTTCAATTTAGAAACAAGAGTGTAAAAGCAAATTTTACGTGAAGAAACTTACAATAAGCACATATTTCCAAAATTGAATTTCAGCAAATAATTTTAATGAACCAAAGAAATTATTATGTCGGGAATTGA
This sequence comes from Latrodectus hesperus, assembly GCA_037975125.1. Taxonomy (NCBI): domain Eukaryota; kingdom Metazoa; phylum Arthropoda; class Arachnida; order Araneae; family Theridiidae; genus Latrodectus; species Latrodectus hesperus. The sequence continues at coordinate 84,946,259 of CM075850.1, forward strand.
TCTTCAAGTATGTAACGGACATTGATATAAAAAAGATTTCATTGAATAAATATATTCCCAACGAACTCATGTGGAAGCAGAAAATAATTCATATTGTTAAAAAAATTAAGAAAATTAAGAATGACAGTAAAATTCTCTTAAGCTTAATTGATAGATTTATAACTGAATCTATCAATTAAGCTTAAGAGAATTTCACTGCCATTCTTTATTTTCTTATTTTTTTAACAATATGAATTCACAATGACACACAAAAATTTCAGTGAAGGAGTTACGTCCAGACAATGAAAACGAAAGAACAGTGAAGGTATAATTAAATTACTCTAGCCTCACATGTTGTCTTTCTTCTTCATTATGTAAGGATTTGTGGTTGTCCAATAGCAATGTAGTTGCTAAGACGGTTCAATGTCTTTACCATCAGGCAATAATCTGTAGACCTAACTAGAAATTAGGATAATTTTTTTATTCAAAAAATAAGTTATTTACCATAACTACTCTATAAGAATGTTATCGACCGTAAAAATAGTAAAAACTTACAACGTTCACGTAAAGACAGGCATAGAAGTGCAAGAGTTTTGTGAATGTAATGTAAAAGAGTTTATTTATTTCTCCGGAAGAAGTGCAAGAATATGTCGTCAATAAGCAACTAACTTAAAAGAAATCTCGTTCTCTGGAATTTGTCCTGTGATACTGTATTTTTATTGTCCTTCATATATCAACTGAGGTAGAATATCACTCTCAAAATTAAATCATAGTTCTCCAATAAAAAAACATGTTACTATTCTAGTTCTTTTTCTGGTCATTGTCTTAAACGCTCATATGAATTATATAGTGTTGAAAATTTGAGGCAGACCAAACAGACGGTCTGAAATATAGGCAAATAATACCAAGTCTTTTATAAATAGTTAACTTTAATTCTTTTATTCCTAAAAATGAAAAGACAGGTGAAGACAATTAAATTGCCTTGCAGAAGACTTCACGTGCCACCTCCACAGTGTGTCTGAATGGTAATCGTTCGTATCGATGGATAAATCAATGGTAATAGTTCTTATCAATGGATCAATATGTTCTTGTCAATGGACCTTCGTATAGCTCCAGAACACTTTCTTAGAGATACTATTATAGTACTGAAAATACCCTAGAATGCATTTCCGATTCGTTTATTATTTCAGCTTAATCTAATCTAGCTTTAGCTTTGATACAGTTTCCTTTTCTGAACAGTATTTAGCCGGAAGTGCGTTTGTGACACGTGGAATATTTTTCGAATGTGGCACATATATAGCATATCGTCATCAATTCAGACGGTTTATGATAATCATTTTTTCTAATAAGATATGCTGTTATTAGTTTTGGTAAGATATAATCACAAACTGACTGAATTATAAAAAAAAAAACAGATTTATAAATTATAAAAAAGCAGATTTTAGAAAATTGTTTTTATTTTTTGATTAAATTAAAAAATAAAAAACTTGCTGTCATGAAAAGTTTTATGTATTTTCAGTATATGAAATTTCTTTGCTGGTTTAGGTATGTGGTACAGAAGGAAAGTGTAATTTCAGTTCAAGATCCCGTCACTTGCCCGTAATTAAGTCCTTTTACAAAGACGGTACATAAGCTGTTAACTCTATTGCATAATCCACGATTGTTCCACATCATATACCATCAATTGATATAATAAAAGGATGTGTGGTACATAAATTTCTCATAAATGATATATTTCATATGTGTTATCGGTTTCATACTATTTGTCAGATGACGAGTCAGTAGCTTAGGAGGGGAAGGAAGAAGTTCTTATAAATTTACTAATATTTAAAGGTTTATTTACAGAATATTTACAGACATCTTTTAGGTAGCTCCTTCATAGTGAGCTCCTTCTTACAATCTCTCTTCTCTCTTACTTCTACACACCTCTCAACATGACCTCTTAAACACTGCCATCTAGTGGCCACTCATTTTTTAAGTAATAATACAGCTTGATGCTAACATTCGGCCAGACTGACATTACAATTGTCCTCAATTTATGTAATAATACTAAATTACTAATTAATACAACAAATATTAACATTAAAAATTAAATTAAACACAGCAGATTAAATAAAATTATTAACTACATAACTAACATTTTTTCATTCACACAAACAAATACTGTAATTATAATCATTAATAATACACATCTTCCATTAAAAGTAGAAAATTATTATGTTAGATTACAAAAAAACTATAATAATATATAATACACTTTTTTCCACAAAAGTAATTCTTGATACAATTCTAATAAAACTACTTACAACAAAAGTTTAATAGAAAATAAATGAACTTAGGAATATTTAATCATTCACAGAATAAATTTAACAAATTTTCATAATACTTGATGAATACTTCAGTATACAGTAAATGATCTTTAAAGTTATTTATTTTTAGAGTCAATAGTTTATGATAAGTTCATTGTCTTTTAATTGCAACGTTTTCTTTAAATAAAATTGAAAAGATCTCACCATTTAGGATCCCTCATTCAGCTTTAGTCCTTGCGAGTGGATCTATGTGGATTGCGTCTAGGGCTATAGTCCTCATCATCACTATTGGCACTATCGGTATCATCTTCATCCGAATCTGGTTCATTTAGCCATGGTTTTAGTTGACTAATGTGAGCTGTTGTTGCGTAGAAGTGGCCTTTCTTTTTTCTTCTAGCTGAGTCACACGGTAGACATCGTTCGGCAATACCTCGGTAACAATAAGAGGGCCTCGGTACTTAAATTGTGTCTTCGTAGGTTGGCCTGAAGATTTCGGGGCTCTTTTCATTACGACAATTTCTCCTCGTTCAAACGTCATTGCTCTACATCTCTTTTTATCATAATACTGCTTCATTTTTTGTTGACTTTCTTCTATTTGTCTTCGAGATTCTTCCTGCACTATAGATGGATCTTGCCAACTCTGAGCTTCTTCATCAGCTAACTTTCTCAAAATTCCATCGTTGAATCGTGGAGAATAACCATGGAGCAATTCAAATGGTGTCTTGTTCGTTGACTTGTTTACAAAATTGTTCAAGTTTCTCTCAACTTCATGTATTTTAACATCCCAATCTTTGTGATTCTGATCTTCCATACCAGTTGTTATGGTAGACAATATTGTTCTATTAACTCTTTCAACCATTCCATTTGCACATGGTCGCTTCGTACAATTGAGTGTATGATGTATACCATTTTCAGTACAATATTGTTGAAATTGATGCGAAGTGAAACAAGTTCCTCGATCTGTTATTATTTTCTCAGGTAGACCATAAGTATTTACAAACTTTTTCAGAGCCTTCAGCACATGGGATGTTGACGTGCTCTTTACTGGAGTCAATTGGACAAATCTTGTGAAATTATCTATTATGACCAGAAGTTCTTGATTACCTTTAGAACTCTTAACAAAAGGTCCTAAATGATCCATATGTATAATTGAAAAAGGTTTACGACCTGCTTTAATTGGATTTAACAAGCCAGGCTGTTTTCCTGATGGCGTTTTGTTCATTAAACATTCAAAACATTTCGAAATGTGCCTTCGTACATAACGTTTCATGTAAGGAAACCAATACAATTCTCTTATCTTATTTACAGTTCTGTCAACAGAAAAATGTCCCATAAGATCATGGAATTTAATTACTGTACTCTTTCTCATATTCCTTGGAATAACATAGAGAAATTTTCCTTTTCCATTTTCATTTATGCACCTAAATAATCTATTTCTCTTAAAGATATAATTTCTTATAAGTTGTTTTTCTTCTTTTGTTCTATCCTGATCTTTTTTTCTGAATATTTCTATTAATTTTCGTATTTCTGGATCAGCCTGCTGTATCATCAATATTTGCTCATCTTCACTCAAGGTCAAACAAACTTCAAATTTTCTCTCAATAATACTGTGCAAAGTATCTTCTGGCTCTTCAACAGCTGCTCTGCTTAGTGCATCCACGTGTTTCATTCGTTCACCTGATCTATGCCGGATCTCAAAATCGTATTCTTGCATGAGGTTAAACCATCTTGCCATCTGAGGATTTGATGACTTTTTAGCGTTTAAATACACGAGTACTTGACAGTCTGTAACGATTGTGAACTTTATTCCTATCAGAAACTGCCTTAACCTTTCTAATGTCCACACAATTGACATCAACTCTAATTTACTCGAATGGTACTTTTGTTCAGTTTCTGTAGTTTTCTTGCTAACGCAATAAACCATCCTCCAATTCCCTTTACTATCTCTTTGAAACAATATTCCGGCCAATCCAACTGAACTTGCATCACAATGTACCTCAGTTTCACTTTGAGGATCATAATGAGCTAGGATCGGTGCTTTAATTAGATTACTTTTAAGTTCCTCGAAAGCCTCACTTTGCTCTTTTTCCCAAACAAACTTTGCATCTTTTTTCGTAAGTTCAGACAATGGTGCTGCCTTGAGAGAATACTTTGGAACAAATCTTCTAAAGAAACTAGTAAGCCCTAAAAATCTTTGGATGTCGTGCGTATTTTTCGGAATAGGAAATTTTTCAATAGCTGCTACTTTACGTGGTCCAGGTTTCAAACCATCTTTACTAAGTATGAAACCAAGAAATTCAGTCTCTAATTTTCCAAATTCACATTTTGGTAATTTTAAAGTTAAATTGGCTTTTATTAAGCATTCAAATACTTCAGTAAGCTTTTGTATCATTTCGGTCCATGTTTTAGCTGGAATCAATATATCATCTAAGTAGCACAGTACTTTTTTGTTGAATAATGGGCCCAAAACAAGATTCATGAGTCTTTGGAATTCTGCTGGAGCATTCGCCAATCCAAAGATCATTCGCTCAAATTGACCTGTATCGTCTGGAGTTATAAAAGCAGTTTTCAATTTTGCTTCTTCAGTCAATGGTAACTGTAAATAACCACTAGCTAAATCTAAAGTAGTATAAAATTGGCTTCCTCCCAGACATTCTAAAATGTCATCAATTTTAGGTAATGGAAATTTATCCTTTATTGTTTGAGAGTTTAATTTCCTATAATCTATAACCAATCGCTGTTCCCCTGTCTTTTTCTTAACTAATAATACAGGACTGGAATAAGGAGATCTTGTATCTGAAACTATTCCATACCTCTTCCATTCGGATACAATTTCTTTTATTTGCTTCCTCTCTTCAGAGTTAGTTTTAAATGGTTTTTGAAAAATGGGCTTACTGCCCTCTATTTCTTTTATGTCCATTTTGCATAAATTCGTGCAGCCTAACTCGTTTAAGTTTAAAGCAAAACAATCACGATACTTATTTAATAAATTCAAAAGTTCCAATTTTTTATCACTTTCTAAGGATTTGTCGAAATTAATATCTTTCATTAAAATAGGAGACTTCTCTTTGTTAACTGTTATAACTTCAACTTTTTCATTATTACTTTTAACTTTATTAGATAGTATTAAGCTTTCCTCACTTACTTCCATTCCTCTACCTAAGCACTGTCCTTTCCTAATTTTTAAGTTAAATTCTTCTTTATTTATTACTGGTACAACTGTTTCACCGTTAACCACTTCAAGAATAGAATCGAAATTCTGTCCTATACTTTTGACTAAAACTGTTGCATTAACTATCGAATTTTCGGTTTCTTCAATTTTCGCTCTAATTAAATTAATTGAATTACTTTCGATTTCAGTTTCATTTAATGTTTTCAATTTAACTGTATTTTCCTTTAAATCTACTTGAATTTCTGAAAAAACATCGTCATTTGCGTATTTAAATTTTAGATTACCCCCAATACACGTAAAAGCAATGTATGGTAAATCTAACCATGTTCTACCTAAAATTAAATCGCATGGTTGGGAATTATCTTCGACAATTAATAAGGGAATAAATTTTCCAACTACATCATCTACACGAATATTTACTACAGCTTTTCCAAGAGCTTTAGTTACTGGGTTATTTTGATTTCCAAAACCGAATAAATTACTGCTATCTGGGGTCATATTCAGATTCATTTTTATTGCAATACTTTCTCTTAAGAGGCAACAGCTGCTTCCTGTATCAATTAATGCAACCATTTTATTTCCATAAATATAAGCATCTTTCAAGTAGTTCGTAGGCGCCAACAACGCACTTGAATCCGAATTGTTTTGACTGACAGATAAATTATTCCCCTCGCGCTTTTGATCTGTTTCAAACTTACACATTCTCTGAGAATGACCTACTTTTTGCATTTCTTACAGTAAGCTGAAGTCTTCGGCGCCGGGCATTCACGAGCTATATGACCATAATCATTACAATTAAAACATTTAAATTCCCCTTTTTCATTTCGAATATCCGAACTGACTACCTTTTTTCGATTAACACCTTTATTTTCACTAAACGGAAATGATTTCTTTTCTACCTGAAATTTATCATTACGAGAATTATAATTCGATGAGTTTCTTAATTTAAAACTGTTAATAGATCGAACATTATCATAATTATCCAATTTATCGGCTAACTGGTCTGGAGAATTAATTTTAGGCCATTCATCTATAAAATGTTCCCGAGTTGTTGAATTTACTTGTTTCTTTAATTGTTCAGTAATAATTAAATTTTTTAAACTATTAAAATCTGAAATCTCGAGTCCCGTTATCCATTCCTCAAAATAATTTTGTAATTCGAATGAATAATCCTTCCATGTACTTTCTGCATTTTTAACATGATTTAAAAATTTTAATCTAAACTTATCAGCACTTAACTTATATCTCTTAAGCAATAACGATTTTACATATTTATAATTATTTGCATTATCTTCGTTTTCACGCGCTATTAGTTGCGTAATTTCATATGGGAGCAGTCCCAATAATTGTGACACCCAATACTCTTCATTCAACCCAATTCGTCTTGCCTGCCGTTCAAATAAAACTAAATAAAAATTTATATCCCCATCTTTAATTTTATATTCGTGCATTAACTTTCGAAAATCAATGTGTACGTTTCTACTTTCATCGTTGCTACTTATATCTGAAATATTTACATTTTGAACTCTATTTTCGATACGTAAACGTTCAAGTTCATGTTCACGGTCAGCCAACGTTTTGGCGGCTATTTCTGATGCAATTCGATCTTCAGCAATCCTACTTAATAAGCTCTTACTAAACTCTTCATCATACGTCTCTGATTCCGTTATAATACGTTTTAAATCAATTATTTTAGCATCTTCAGGTACGGAGAGACCTAATTCTGTTGCTAATTCTATTAAATCTACTTTTTTAGCCTTCCCCCAAAAAGCCATACTTTACAAATTATAATACTTAATTACTTTATACATAAAAAATACTTTATCAATAACGAAATTACTTTTACTTCATCCAAAACGAAAATAATTGTTTCTTTAAAAACGAAATTACTTTTTGCAAACGAAATTAAGAAAATACTTTATACTTATACTCAAAATTCTTAAATCTCGTTCACTACTTTATAAAACGTTACTTAATACGTTAATATACATTTCGAAACGAAACAATTAAAATTCGCCTACCTCAATTCCGAAAGCGTCGCGAGTTATATCCCTCTTCTGATTTGTTATCGGTTTCATACTATTTGTCAGATGACGAGTCAGTAGCTTAGGAGGGGAAGGAAGAAGTTCTTATAAATTTACTAATATTTAAAGGTTTATTTACAGAATATTTACAGACATCTTTTAGGTAGCTCCTTCATAGTGAGCTCCTTCTTACAATCTCTCTTCTCTCTTACTTCTACACACCTCTCAACATGACCTCTTAAACACTGCCATCTAGTGGCCACTCATTTTTTAAGTAATAATACAGCTTGATGCTAACATATGTATATCTGCAAAAGTCTGTTTCATAAACTGAATTCTCTGTGACACTAAGAATTCATAAAAGTATTCACCTTGGTAGAGGTGAACTCAGGTATTGATGGAGTAACACTCAGGTATTGAAATATTAAAGCAAACATCTGAAATATTAATAAGATTACTAAAACTTTCGGATAAAACACTTATACTAATCAAAAGAATTACATTGAGGAATCTATATTTTACATCTTCAGGCAAACTATCGATTGAAATTTGTGTTAACAGGACGAAAATATACTAAGGAAAAAATACTCTATCTAATCGTGTGCCAAAGGGTAGCTAAAGGGTTATCAATCTGATTTTTGTACGAAAATATGAAAATTTAGTTCGTATCTCATGGATGGTAAACTACTACAAAATAGGTGGTATCTCTCTCTCAGTTTGTAAAATTAAACTTAATTTGTAAAAAAAATATTAACAGAATTAAAAACTATCCACTTTGCTTGAATTTAAATTTATCTTTCTGAAGCAGATCAAATGTGAAGGGATCATTCTTATATTCTAGATACATCGTAGTTTTAGAGGATTAACAGAACAAAAAGTCTTTTTTTTATAAAATATGTTAGCAGTAATTCATCATAATTCAAGAAGTGACAAAACATGCTTCTGTATAAATTACCTCAAATTTTCTTCAATATTAATATTAGGAAAAATATTAAGTAAAAGGAATTAATAAGTTCTCCGACTTTTATTTTAAAATTTACGTTTGTAATGATTAAAAATTTTTTTTGAAAAATGAAATTATGCATGCTCTTTTAAGTTAATACAAAAAATTGAAGCAATAAAATCAAATTAAATAAGCTTCATGAATTTTTAAGAAATGTAAAAAACAAGCAGAAAAGAAATTGCTAAGCATATTTCATATTTTTGCTTTTATCACTATTCTTATCCAAGTCATAGAAAATATATTACCATATTTTTAAAGTTTTCACTAATTAAAATATTTAAGGCTTATATGAAATTGATTTTGTGCTTTCTATTTCTTAAAACTTCTCACAAAATACTGTGTATAGTTTCTTGAATTAAGTATAAATTTTCATAAAAGCAAGAAGAATTTCATAAAAATTAACATCACAAAAAATACAATTTTCTTCGTATAAGTAGTTATTTAAAAACATTTTTCTTATAATTATTAGCAAAATATTCTTCTTAATATTATTAGTGAAATATTTTTCTTATAAGCAGTTATTCAGAATAATTTTTTAAATGAAGAGTAAACAATGACTCACCAGTATCTTTGTGAATACTTTTTTATAATACAATTCTTTTGATCGCCAAAAGAATGATTATCTTAGTTGATATTAATAAAAAGAATAAAACATTAAAATATTTTTGTTTGGTATAAAATGATTATATGATATTTCTTGCTTAATTTATAAATTCTTTTTTCAGATTTCCATTGCTAAATATAACCAGAAATTTAAATTATTTCTAAAATACTGTTTTCAAAAGCTGTGTGTTTATAAAAGAAACCTTTTATTACGTTTGGTATTAGATTAATGAGCAAATCTTTTATAAATGGTGTGTATTAGTTGAAAGCTGTTTTCGTTCTTGTGACATGAAACATTCATATTACCAGATGGAAATGGTTGCTCAATGCAATGGAGGGAATACAAAACAAGAAAAAATACTAATGATCTCTTGATTCCTATGGGAAAATTTTAGTCTTCAAGGTAGGTACGTTATTTAGAATAGTGAGAAAAAATTGGGATACATTGGAAAATTATCTTGGAAGTATATTATTATACTTACACACAAAAAGTATAACCTTGGATATTATTAATATGTTTAAAGAATTAGAAATACACTAAAATTTAATAACTAAATCTTGCTACCAAGAAATACTCAGAGGGAAATCACAACAAAGGAAAAATCATCTCAAAGAAAACAGTTGCTGGATTTAGTACTTCTGGCGCAAATGTATTCAACATTCTCCAATATATTTCAGAATCATTAACTAATAGGAAGTGATACATAATATTAAAATGTTTGTGTAAAACTTTTTCGTCAATCTTTTCATTCCAATTATATAATGGTTTGACAGATTTCATAATTTGTGCACCATTTATGCTTGATTCTGTTTGTGTCATTTTTAAATTTCTCAAGCTCTTTGGAAGAGTGACTAAATTTTAAATTTAGAAATTTTTTACAGAGTATCACAATATTTAAAACAATAGTTAGTCATGTATGTTCATTTTTTCTTGTTACTTTAAAAATGATAAAAAGTGAGAACGAATAAAATAGGATAAGGCAAATGCTAAAAAATAGGTAAGACTTATTCAATTATTTTATAAATTTTAGAAAGTAATTCATATTCTACTGTTATAGCTATTTTTTCAATAATATATGTAGCCGCAGACATGAAATATGTGTTTTTAGTTTGAATATATGAAATATGAATATTTGAAATTGAATACAGTTTCTGCGTACAATATTTACTTATTATGGTATTTTTCATTTTATTTTGTTAAAAAATTGTATTATCATGCAAATTCATGCAATTGTATACATGTTTTGCAAGAAAACTAATTCATAAAACAAGAAAAATTTAAAAGTTTAATTAGTTTTTAAATTAAGATTATATTTTTATACTTAATCATAATAACTATTACAGATGAAAATTGGACAGTGTTTTTAAAACTAAAAGTTAATATTTTACTTCCATGTAATTTTAATCATATAAAAATTAAAACAAAAAATGTAAGTATTTCTGATTTTATAAAAAGTGTACTAAAAGAATTTTTTCTTGGTTTTTTCACAAATTAATTAATATGTATCAAAAATAAACATTATATTTTTATTCTGAGTTATTTTTACCGGAGATATTTAGTTGAGATTTTTACAGGAGGTATTTATCTCAAAAAGTTTGCTTATAATACCGAAATAAAAATTTACAGAGTGATTATATTTAAAATGAGCTCATTCATCCCTCTGAAAAATTTCTTCTATTTACTGAACTTTTATGAATCTTTGTGTACATATATATTACAAAGATCTCGTGAAAAAAGTACTGCAATAAAGAAATTGCTCAAGTATTGGACATTGAAGTGTGGAGCCTACTGTGGCGTCTGTCAGAATCATTAAAACTTTTCCAATTACAGAATGCATTCAATATCTATCCAATTGACATCCATTACGTACTGACAGCGCATTATAGTGTGTTTAATGTATCAGGAAGAAACTCAAATGATTTACGCAACATGGTGTGTAATGCAGAGTTCTAACTTTGGTAAAGTTCTAAACCAGCAAAAGCTTTTAGGAATCCTCAAAATCAAAAATTACAGGTTGCTCAGCATTCAGGAAAACTTTGGGTATTACATGATTCTCGCCAAAGTTAGCACAAAGCCACAAAGCATACTTGACAAGCAAAGAGGTAAGTTGCTCCACTTTCCATGAAAACAAAAATTTGCAAATATTGTCATTACTGTAAAGCAGGATTGATTTGCTGTTCGAGTGCCATGCACTCATGACAGTTTGTGTCTTAGAAACTTGAGGAATAAGAGTTTCAAAGAAGTAAACAGTTCGAGAATAGAACAAACAGTAAATCTACACCACGCCATTACGTTATAAGTATGCAGTAATTGTTACAGATTAGCATTCAGAGGGGCAATATCCATTTTCTGACACAAATTTACTACTCATAACTCCGTCTAAAAAAAAGTGTGCTTCACTTGACTAGAAGTTTTCGTAGCTATGCATTATCAACAATCATTGTTGCCAAAAATCGGTAAACAAAATCAAAACCTGTTTGATGGTCTTGAGGGTGCAGCATTTGAACGTTGTAGATCTCATATGGTTACCATTTCAAATTGAATCTCAGAATTTTGTGTACTTTCTATAATGGAGTCCTTAACTCAAGTAATATTGATCGAACACGTCCACAACAATACTGATGATGATTTCATTTGTATGTCACTGTTTCTCTCCCTCTTCCTGGCAGCACACTGAAGTAGCGAGTATATTCAAATTTCATGATTCCCTTAGAACAAACTTTCACACCTCTTTCACATTCCCTTTAAACGACGGCATTAAATCAGTGCAACAGAACTTATGCTTTTGTTCTTACCAAACACTTTTATTCTCTTTCTTGGTCTTTCTTCTGCATGGGGATAGTCAACTATGACAAAGGCATGGGGAATGAACTTTTGGTTCTAATTATAAGCCCCTTTAAAGGTTTGATTATTTTTCATAAAGAATGTTTGAAAATTGACATCTGGTGGACAAAATTTGAAATATTTTTAATTACAAAAATAATTTTCTCGGAATCTAAATAACAAGAAAAATTTCAAGTATAAAATAAAATATATCAAATTTCTTCATAATTTGATAAATTTTATACATGACTGTTCTCCTGTAGATCCTGTAGAATGGATCACAGGATCTGAATATGGCTACTCTAATAATTAATATAATATACTATAATAATTTTAAGTTTGTAATTCTCATCGATAACACTATTTATATCTTTACTAAAATGAAACTTATTTAACTAGATAATATAAATCGATACAACAAAATACCATACACTTCGAATTCTAGTTAGCTAATTTTCAAAAAATATATGATTTAACTGTACTCTTTCAAAATTTACAAAAATAAAAAAAAAACAAATTTTTAATTAAAAACTAAAAATTTTACATTTTAATTCCAAAATTTTTAAATATAATTTTTTTATGTAACAGCCTTAATTTGAAAGCACAATTTTATATATAATTCGTGATTTATCAATAAAAAAGTATGTAAAACGAAGACTAATTTATATCAAAACAGATAAAGTTTCTTTTTAAGTTTCTTACTTCTCATTTTCTAAAAATTGAACAATTTTAATTTAAAGTTATACTTGAAATAAATATAAAAATAATTGGCATTTATTAACACTGTACGAAAAAGAAGAGTAACTCCATTATAGTAAAGAAAATTAAATATTCTATTTCTAAGGTTTAATTTTTTTTTAATTACTATCGATGCAAGAAAATGTTAAATCTAACGCCAAAGAAAACCACGTGTTATAGTGTATTCATGAGAAACACGTGTTATAGTGTATTCATGAGAAATACGTGTTATAGTGTATTCATGAAACACGTTATGGTGCATTCATGAAACACGTGTTATAGTGTATTCATGAAAAACACGTGTTATAGTGCATTCATGAGAAACACGTGTTATAGTGCATTCATGAGAAACACGTGTTATAGTGCATTCATGAGAAACACGTGTTATAGTGCATTCATGAGAAACACGTGTTATAGTATATTCATGAGTAACACGTGTTATAGTGTATTCATGAGAAACACATGTTATAGTGTATTCATGAGAAACACGTGTTATAGTGTATTCATGAGAAACACGTGTTATAGTGCATTCATGAGAAACACGTGTTATAGTGCATTCATGAGTGGATAGAAGTTTTGAAATGAAACATTATTTAATTTTCAGTTTTTAAATAAAAGATAAAAACTATTTTACAAGTTATTACAATATTGATTTAGACAATTATATTATAAAATGCTAAATTTATCTATAGTATGTAAAAAAAGAATGTATAGGAGTATATATTTGCATACTCCTAAAATTTACTATGCTTAAAAAGATAAGAGTAGAAACCTTAGGTCAATATTTTCCTTGCTAACAGGCGATGGAGGGAGTACGTCACTAAAAAACGTAAAAGCAGATATTAAAAAATTGCTTTTACTTTTTCAAATTTTTCTATTTTGTGCTAAATTTCTTAAATTATTGGTTTAACTTTGTCTTTAGCAAATTTTTTTGGATCTTGAAAATTTACATTTGTGGATTACTTAAGCATTTGATTTTGAAAATTATAATTAATTAAAATTTTTAGAGTATGGGTTTGATTAGAATTTGAAATGTTTAAGAGATAAATCCAGATTATTGTAGTCTTGTCACCTATTTCCATTTAATCTTTATAAGGAATAGGTCCGAACAAAAAATTCAAGTATAAATATTTAAAATAACGTTTGTAAGTAATTTTATTAGCATTAATCAGGCTTCTTTCGTAAGTAATTCTTACAAAGAAATTATTTAAATAAATGAAAACCTCAGTGAGATATGTAATTAACATCAATTCTACTTTTAAATATTAATATTATATTGTTTAATGTATGCTTAATAGAGGAACATTCAAACATCATTAAATCAGCATCTGACGAAACTGAACTTTTGTGTATTCTGAAAGCATTTTGAGTATCACATTTACGATTTTCGTTTCTAAAAACAAGATATTTAAAAAGAAAATCAGCTTTATTAAACACAGATATCTCGGAAGTAAGAATAAATTTCTATTTTATATGAATATTTTCTGAAATCCGAATATATAATTAACCAAATTTTCAAATTTCCCAAGAAAAATTTCTTTTATATCAGTCTACATACATTAATTAAAAAAAGTTATAACGTATATTTAATTTTAGAATCATATAGAATGGCATAGAATATGTTATTAATCTTGCAAGAATATCTTTCCCTGTTCAATTTATTTATTGACTGTAGGTAAAAAATCATTACCTGAAGATTATATATATATATATATATATATATATATATATATATATATATATATATATATATATATATATATATAGATATATATATATATATATAGATAGTTGAGTTTTGAAGAAAGGTAAGATAACCGTGCTAATAACAGAAGCTTCATCTATCTGAGATCAATTTAAAAACAGTGCAGGTTTGATTCCTTACTCACAATCAGTTAGCATTATGCTTTAAATCTCTCTTGTGAACTCTTTATTCTACTACTTCTCTAAGATTTTAACAACAAATAACCCATAACTGATCGTTTCCTAACACAGATGTAGGCAACGCCATCTATGGAAGATGGATTCCCATATACATATATACCTATTTACATACATAGACATATATATATATATATATATATTATATATATATATATATATATATATATATATATTATATATATATATATATATATATATATATATATATATATATATATATATATATATATATATATATATATATATATATATATATATATATATATATATAATTCTTGCTTTCTTGGTCTCTAAAGTACAACTAGCGGGATGCTCTTCTCTACAGAGCCCCGCCCCTTCAAATATTTTATGTTCAAGGATTATAAGGAATGGATAAACATCCTGCAGAGATAGGGTGAAAAATTACAAATTTTAAAGATAAATAAATCAGTAAAACCGCGTGATGTTCCAGTGAAATTAAAATGCTGAAACTGTATTCTCTGTGTTTATCGAAAAGCATAAATGCAAAATATGTACTAAAAACACTTTTGAGATGGTTTTCGTCTCAATGTTCCTTCGGTGAAGGAATTTAATTTTTTAGATTCATAAATTTTGAAATCTCAAAATATTGTAAGCAATATAAAAAAATTCCTTTAATTTTAAGAAAAAAAATCTCTTAAAATGATTAGAGTTATCTAAAGATTAAATGACAGGGGAAGCTAGGTGGGAAAAAGAGGAATTTGGAAATCAGTACGGTTAATGACTTCATAGATATCAATGATGATTTAGTTATAAATTATTTTGAGAGGTTTTTAAGGGAATACACGAGCTTTTATGCCAAAATACGCGTTTCATTGAGGGCTTTGAAGATGTAATAAATGACTCATCTGTTCTTCTTAATAAATCTATAACAAAAGATATAAAAATAGTGCAAAATGTCTTAATGCAATAAAATTACCATTTAGTTACGCAGATAGTTTTAAAAGAATTCAATACATAGGAACAAAATAATAGATTATTTAAGGAAAAAATTTTGAACATAAAATCAACTTTAATAAAAGCTGTTTGTGGCAATATTAGGTTTCTCATTTACTTATTAGTGAATGGAAACATATTTAAACTAATTTATAAAAATCATAAATGATTCAATTATTTTAATAATTTCCTGATATAGCTTAGTTCAAATAATTATTTCCTGATACAGCTTTTTTGTTATAATGTGTTATTATTGTTATTATAATATAAAATTTAAATTGTTATAATTTCCTTAGTAAAATTCTAATTTCCTTAGTAAAATCCTTCCTAATTAAATAGTAATTATATCAAATTATAAATGCAAATTTCGGTTAAGATGATTTATTTCTCAATTCGAATTTTATCAACTTTTTCAAATAAACGAAACGATTTTTATAATTCCCTAAATATCAAGTAAGCAAATGAGTCTAAAAAAATAACTTTTAGAGCTATTGTGAGAAACGTTTATATATATATATATATATATATATATATATATATATATATATATATATATATATATATATATATATATATATATATATATATATATATATATTTCAATTATTTAACTCCTTTTAATGACTGTGGCGAATACATAGCTTCTAAATTGGAAATCTAAGAAGTAATTACAAAAGTAACTATTACCAAATTGGGGTAAAGTATTTCTAACTGTTCGATGATATCATCTCAGCGTCAATTTCCAATCAATCAATCAATGATCTCTGTTCTACTATTTTCTTGAGATGTATCAGTATTAACCCAATTTTATAGGTAAAAAAGGAATATTTCTGCCTCCAAATTTTCAGATTAAATTTTGTTGGTTAGAATTTGCAGTTTCACAATATTTAAAAAATATTCGTAATTTGAAGTGAAAGGCAAAATGGTTTTTCAAGACTAATTTCAATTTTAGCATTACTTCCAAATGTCCAATGAGTTCCAAATGTTTTCTAAGCCTTAAGATGATTTAATTTGTAAAAGCTTAAAGGTGCACACAAAAATGTGAATAAATTCCTCTTTTATATAGATTTTTCTGTCATCAGGTAATTGAGTATAAGTAAATTAATGTCATTTTTATATTTCTTTGTTTTTATAATCGAGATCTTAAAGAAGATAATGCATTTTTTAGCATATGCAAATTGGTTGAATCGTGATCTTGGTTTATTGAATCAATATCTTCTGTGTTTGATCTTTCAACTAGATATTTTGTTGACAAAGGATGGTTGTGTATAGTTAAAAACTTGATATTCTTTGTGTGTGTAATCACAGAAGCCTAAAGAAGATAATGCCCTTTTCTAGATATTTATGCAAGTATTACTACATTTTAAAATGCTATACATCTCTTACATTATAATTTAAGTTCTTCCCTTAATTAACTTCCATCGTTTTATTACAATTCAAAAATATCTCTCACAACAAATTTTTGAAATATCTTATGATAAATATATTTAAAACTAAAAAATATTAGAAAATGTTTGATTTCTAAAAATATCCCGTTTCATAGCTCAAAATATTTGTGTTTATTACAAATGTTTTTTAGAATTTCAAAACAATGACATTTTTGAAATATCCTTTGAGTTAAATTTTGAATTTTTTGAGCTTCAGAATATTTCATATAAATTATTTTAAAAAATATAATGTGGTTCATTTTTGAGAAATTCATTAAATAATATCTGATTAAGAACATCATTTAGCAGATATTTTACAACCTGCTGTTTCATAAAGTGCATATCCACTATTAATTTACTAAGATTAATTATTTATTCTCTCTATAATTATTTTTAGATAGTAATTTTGGATTTTGATCTCAATGTAGTGGTCACAATCCTTATTGTCATAGACACAATCGATAATTAAACATAGGAAAACTTATGAATATATAAGATTAAGTTTTAATAGGTAATGCTAATTTACAGAATTTTATGCAATACTTATATTCGTTTTGTGGAATTGAACGATTTTAACGAAACATATAATTATCACTTGAACATTGGCTGCACCATACAAAAACTCTTTTTTATACAAATATATATTATATATATATATATATATCTTTCTCTCCTTTCTTTATAACCATATATATATATATATATATAAGAACATGAAATAATTACTATTTTTAACTTCCTTCAATTGAATCATTATTTTCTAAAATAAGAATGGAAAAGACTCTTTTCATATATTTCCTAGCTATTTTTTGAGCATCCACTAGGAAACAGCCAAAGGAAGTAACAGGTAAACATTTTCTGAAAGATGACGTATTTTCTCTCAACACAATGAATAATAGAATTTTCTCTCTTTTCGTTATTCAATTTTTACTAGTGTCGAATAAAGATTAGGAGAAGGAAGTACGAAGAACGACAGAGAGATGCGTTTATTGCTCTGCAACAGATTGTCAGAATGTGACGTTTTTTCACTGTTGTGAAATATATGTGATCTTTCGGGACTTTCTTGCTCTGCAATGGCAACACTTTCGTTTTTACGAGTACACAAGACAATAAATTCTGCTGGAATTTAACTGTAGTCTCCAGAAGCTGAGAAATGTGACAAAAGGTGTTTTCAGAGAAAGGTAGTTAAAATGGGATGACAAAGAAATGATATATGTTGTATTTTTCTCACTGTTTTACATCATTCATTTGCGTTACTATGCATTTTGTGCTCAGTTTTGTCAGTCAGTATGACGTTCAAGCAATTTAATTCATGATATTAAAAATAAGTTCAAGTCACTTTAAACTGCATTGTAATAAGAATATAAGATGTCTTTACTCTATATATTAAAATAAGATAAATTAAAATAAATTGTAATAAATATAGATATAAGTTTACATTTTTTCAATGAAAAATAATATTAAGACGCGGTTTTTCTATGAACATATAGAATCATTTCCTTGAATGATATAAAGTGCGTTGATAATACAATACACATTTAATCCTATGAAATAAATGAAGTTGGGGTTTGTTTTCACTCCACAGAAAAGATCTAACAAAATTGTTGAAATATTTTTTCAAAGAACATTTAATCACTTTAACTTAAGACAACACATTTACGACTAAAGTGATTTCAACAATAATGCTTATAATATTGCCACAACTATCTTAATTAAATAAAAAAAAGTATTATTCAGGCAAGGAGTGCAATAGTTGACAAACAGTACTTTTAGCTGGAATATATGCAAGTTTCCTTTCATGAAATACTTAAAGCTAGTAAATACTAGCTGGTTTTTATTTAATTTTTTATCGGCAAATTAATCAAACAAAAAAATCCAGATCTACCAAAAATATTGTTATGTTTACAGTTAATATTTTGCCTAAGATTGTGGCTTTTTATCTATCATAAATTTTATTAAATTTAGTTCTTAGAATCGTTGTTGTTTTTCGCTCATTTTGATTGATATACTTAAACAAAGTCAAATTAAGAAAATTTAGGTTTTAAAATCTTGAGTTTTCATTGCTTCCTATCACGGCATTTTTCTATCCGGCGGGCCTGTACATTAAGGAGGATGTGGGATATCTTTATATCAGCTACACCATGACTATTTTTTTTCAGATCAAAAAGATAGCAATGTTTTATCCGCTCGTCTAGAAGTAATTTTAGCAGAAACTTATACCAAATTTATAACAAAAAGAAATGTAGAATTAAAGTGCGTTTAATATTGTTTGAAATTGAAAATCCTCGAATTTTTTTACTAAGAAAAAACTTTATTATATTTTTATTTTGACGATTTTCGTGATATGTTGCCAGAAAATGCAAGTCTTCTTCAACAACAATATTTGACAGGAACTGAAGTGTAACTAACATCATTTGATTGCTTATTTACGATTTTTCTAAACTGTCTTCAATACTCTAATTTCTGTGTTTGTTATTTATTTTCATCTCTTTTTTTAAGGAAAATTAACAATTCCTAATTTATTTAATGATCACAAAGATTCTAACACAAAAAGACCTGGACCTAATGTATCTAATTGGACCTCATGTACACAAAGACTAGTCGTAGAAAGGATAAACAAACCAAAAAAGAGGCATTAATCTCGGATTTGAATATTTAAAAATGGCTATAGCTTGAAACTTTGCAGAACGAACGAAACATATTGGAAAAGATGATACCAGATATACACTGTTATATAGCCTGATTTACGATAATCGCAAGGAAACGATAAACATGTCTAAAATATAAGTTTTTCTCATGCCATCTATATAAATTGTAATAAATATAAATTTTATGACTTTGGCCCCATGCCGAAAACGGGAGCCGTGAAAATATAAGGCACTGAAATACTTATTGCTTTAACTTTATAAGCGAAGTTAATTCGGATACAGTCCTTTTCTGTACTTTATTTGTAGGGAGCATTTAAAGAAATTAACTCTTTTGTAAGGCTCTTTGGTTCATCCATGGAAAATCTGTTTTTAGGAAGGATTTTTATTAGTGGCGCTTGGGAGAGAATTAGAAGGCTTTCGACAGATATACACGCAGATAGATCTGCGTAAAACAAAGTTAATCATATAAATTCGTGAAAATCTCATGCTTTTACTGTAATTAGACTGTCATACTTTCAAATCAAGAATGAACTATTCTTATTGAAATTTGCGCATGAATATTAAAAATGAGATGCTATAATAATCACATAAAGTGATTTCGCAAGCTGGTTCTGATAACTAAATTCAAAAATATTATTTAGCTTCATTTTAGGAAGAAATTAGACGTTTTTCTTATGCAATTATCAGTTTTTCTAAAATGACTAATTAAATGCTTTTGATGTAAGAAGTTAAATTTATTTTCAGAATTCTTAATATTATCGGTAATGTAATTTTGTTTTTAATATTTAATTTATCATGCCACTTTATTAAACGGTAATGATTATAAATTTTGTTTTTATGGTAAAATTTGATAATTTTGTCCACGATTTAATTCCGTTGAGAATTAGAATTTCAGTTTTCTTTTCTATTTGGATTAAAATTATCTTATTCATGCATTAGAAAATTATAATACTTTAATTTAAATGTTTATACATAAATAAAAAAGTTTCATGGATTAACCTGAGGCTTATTTATCTATATTTGCAGAAGATATTTTAAAGCGATATATTATCTATGTAACAATGTGTGTGTGTGTGTGTGCAATTTTTATTTTAACTCAAATGTTATATGTTATATACAAATTTTTTACATTCCCATTAAAAACGAACTAAATATTTGCTTCTAACTCAAAGTTAAACATATCTTCTGTTTAAATATAGATCTAAGCGTCAATAATTTTCTCATTTAAATATACATAATTATAGGTTGAAAATTTGGAGTTTCATAATTCCGTTAAAAGTTGTTGTTTCATAATTAAGAAACGCAGTCTATTTATATCCTTATTTATATTAATATTACAGATCTAATGATAGGTTTTTTAAT
Organism: Latrodectus hesperus; assembly: GCA_037975125.1. Taxonomy (NCBI): domain Eukaryota; kingdom Metazoa; phylum Arthropoda; class Arachnida; order Araneae; family Theridiidae; genus Latrodectus; species Latrodectus hesperus. Next base: position 84,967,246 of record CM075850.1, read on the forward strand.
TACAGGGCATTTTCTTTAAAAATAAATTCTCGAATACATTGGTGAGGCTTTATTATAAGTCGTTGATAAATAATGAAATACGGAGCTCGCGCCAAAAATTCGACCTTGATGTAGATTTCTCCATTTGTCTTCTTGTTAACGGAAAAATACATTGCGTTTTCAGCAGACTTCAAACAAAATTTATTTCCTAATGTTAGTACAGTACGTAAAAAATCTTAACATCTTTGTACATTAATTATTCTTAAATACTTCTTCATTGTTATCTTAGTCATAAAGCTAGTACATTGGTAAGAAATATTGAACGAAACCAGCAGGGCCAATAACTGAACTTATAATTGCTATCCTTATTGGAATTCCCTTGTGGTCAACGACTAGAAAATGGTTATTTTCCGAGAATTGCATACTTGAAAATGTATTTCCCCACTTTTATATACACCTGTACTTTTTGTATATGTATCAGTTTCATTTTCAATATACATATAAACTATATTCCTAAGTGATTCTGTCCTGTTGGATTAATGACTCGGAAATACCCACAGAATGGTATGGTCTGACATAGACGATGAAATTCCTCCGACTGAAAATAGTTGCTTAACGACTTTCTTGAGATTTGCGGTTTGTTGGGGATACCCGTTCAATTTTTTTCAGGATTATTTTCGTGAAACTCGGATATTTTCATTCGATTTTTTTTGCAAGATTCCTTATCATACAATATATTTCAGGAACTAAATCAGTTATTAGTGTAGTATTGGGGGAAATTGTGCAATTTTCACATGAGAATTATTTGTGAAATTTTAAATACAACAGGTTTTGAATTCTTCCGGCACATGAAATCACAACAATAGTAATCACAATTCAAGAAACAAACATTTCTTTACAATGCAAAGAAAGGTTAAAATTTTTTGATTCTAGGTTTTAATTATAAAAACAATTTAAAATTTTCCAAGCTTTAAAAACTGGAAAATTTTAAGATAAAGATACGTGTTTTCCCTCTTTATCATATTTTGAAAAATTTATTATACAAATGTAATAATAAGAAACATAAATAAATTATCTAAATTGAGCAACAATCTTTCTCGGCAATAGAAATCAATAATATCTATAAGTTAATGGATTTATGTTAGGAAAAATGATTGTAATATTTTTTATTTACATACCATTAAATAAATAAATTTATGTATACAAATAACATGTAGTAAGTTGCTCATTTCGAGATTCATTTAAATTAAATTTTTATTTTTTAAAACTGCCAAAAATATTTCTTCCCCCAATATAAGAGAATAGTGTTTATTAGTTTTTTTATATTGTTTTTCAGAAAAGAAACCTTTGTTAGTAAGAATTGATAAGAATTACTTTGATTGTTCTCAATCACTGACGATAAATAAATTAGGCAAGAAAAATGATATTCAAGACTTTTTCAATAGATATTCTTATTTTTCTCGTTCAGCTCAGAAAATATCAGCACTGATAAATACGATTTAATAAATAAAAACCCAGCGTATTTACTTAGTAACCAACAAGTTTAGGAGTAGAAAAAATAAACTATTTTATTTAAAATTCCCGCTGTCACACTTCATTGATATTTTCTTCCACTGATAAACTTAGCTTTCAAATAAATCATTGAAGCTCAATATAAACTCTTCGCTGAATTCCTTATAACCGCAAAATTCCATTGAAGTATTAAATCGATTTTTTATTACTTGATTACTTTCTTAATCTGAAAAGTACGATTACGTTTTCAAATTCGAATGCTGATTTGTGGAAGAAAACGAGTTATTGTTTATTTGTTTTCTCAAACGCAGTAAAATACTAAAATATTATAATAATACGATCAAGGACGCTGATAAAGTGATCGTTTGAATCCGTTTTTGATATCGAATTGGAAATATCTCCGATATTACAGTAGGTTAGTGGGTTAAATGGAGGAAGAAAAGGCTGTAATCTTATAATAGAAAGTAATTCTTAGAAATTTTGGCGATGCAAATTTTGGTGATAATTCTTAGTATTTTTTTAATAAGTAAAGTTTTTAATTTGTTTCAGATGATTAATTCTTTGATTTGAAATAAATAAATTGTAACATAGCACATTTTGTGCTTGTAATAACACAATATAGCATCATAAATTTGATATCTGTAATTAAACCCAGCTTTTATTAAAATAGTTGAATTTTTACTATAAAATAACATTTCTAGCGTAAGAAAATCTAGTGTCTTACAAAAGTGATGGGACGCTTGTGCTTTACAAAAAGAAACTGTAATAAAATAAATTAAAAATACATGGACAAACTTTTTGTGGGTGTGTTTCATATTTAAAGTTAGTAACAATTATTACACAACATACATTTTGTCATAATAATTTATTAAATAAAATACAATTGCTTAGAACGGAGAAAAAAAAGCTCACATAAGTGATGGGACACTTACTTTTCCATCAAATATTTATTCAAAAAATTGTATTTTTTAAAAGGTTTTAAAATATTTTGTTGGATTTTCTTTTACTTTTAAAACGTGCTTTAATCTTCTTGGAATGAATTTGACTAATTTTTTTGTGATTTCTGGAGTTATTTTACCCTATTCTTCTTGAAGCACCGATTTTAATTTTTATTTTGAAGAAATGGTGTGTTTGCGAATTCTTGATTCCAATTCTTGCCAAATATTTTCTAAGGGATTTAAGTCTGGAGATTGTGATGGTGTTTTTATTATTTCAAAACAGTTATACAGCAGCCAGAGTCTAACGTTCAAAGCAGAGGGCTTGGGGTCATTGTAATGCTAGAATTTAAAATCGTTATGAAGTTTCAATTTTCGTGTTGAAGAGTTCAAATTTTGCTTTAGAATGTCAATATACTTGTACTGATCCATTTTACTGTCGATAAAAATAAGATTATCTACTCCAGCGGGCGACATACACCCCCATACCATAACTCCTCCACCATGTTTTACAGTTGGCACCAAGAGTTCTGTTTACGAAATTTTTCCCTCGGTTTTCTCCACACCAGATTCTACACCGTCAGGACCAAATATATTAAATTTACTCTCATCAGCAAATATAACTTTATTTCAGTAATCAGAATTTTTATTTATGTTGGATTTTGCGAAAGCCGTCTGACTTTTCTATTCTTTTCACTTACGAAGAATTTTTTCCTGGCTACTCTACCGTGATATCCAGCAGATCGAATTACTCTTATGATAGTCTCAGGATTAGCGTTAGTTTTCGCATAATGAATTTCCGCTTAAGATTTCTATTATTTTGTAATTTATTATTATGTTTCACTGAAAAGTTTATATAGTTGGGCTATATAGTTGAAAATGTAGTATTGTATAAGATACAGATTCATAAATTTTTTAATGTTACATCGTTTTCCTTCTAAGTGTGAGATTGATGAGGGCTTACTTATATTTTCTCATCGATTAAAAAATTAATAAATGAATAGAGAGAGAGAGAAAAAAATGGTTTGAGAACTATTATCAAGAAAATTTCCCCAAAGATGTGTATTGCAGGAAACTACTTCGAAAACTCTTAAAATTCTGTATAGATCAGTTTCAAAAATAAAGTTAACCTCAAATATTTTAGAGTAAACTTTGCAACAACGATATGCAAGTTCTTGCTATGTTTCCGCATTTTATCAAAACGTAATGAAAAGTGGGAAACAGTCTCATAAAAAAATAGAGCAACATATCATTTGTAATGCGTTTCGTTATTAAAAAATACCCCACAAAAAGTATTTAAGTTCACATTTGTACATTTGTATGCTTCACAAATACATACAAAGCAGTGCTGGGGAGTCCTGGACTGCACTTTAAGGTTAACAGGTTTGAAATACCTGCCCGTCCCCTGGCGCCTCATAGTTTTCAACGACGGTCAGGTGACGAGATGCTTAACAAATAAGGAACACATTAATGAAGGTTTTTCATTTGCAATTTTTCATTAAAACAAAACTGTCGCACATTCAACATCCTTATATACATGTATGTACTCTAAGATTTCCTTACAAATATCATATTATACATTAGATATAATCTTATATTCATTTACACTACTATTTAGATGAAATTTTTGTTGATTATGGATCTGCCTTCTAACTAACAGATCTTGGTTCAATTAACATAACAGGCAATTACGATTTCGTGCCGAGAAATATGCAAAAAAGGCAGCCGTGTGAGAAGTCATTACTGTGTAGTGTTACAGAAGTCTCATTTAAGTGAGCATACAGTTGAAACTTGAACTTTGAACTTTTGTGCGATTTTTTGAAACTTTGGTGCGATTTTTTGAAGACAAACCTATCCCATCAAGTTCCAAAAGACAGATTAATTTCTAACATGGCTAAGACATGCATTTGGATACATTAAAATTGAGCAATCATTTATAGATATTATTGCTTTATCCGATGTTCAAATGTTTTACTTCATGGTTATGGAGAGAATTTAAAAACTGTCACATAGTTGTGCAAAGATATTGTCCATTCACCAAGGGTTCCCAGTACCTTTGTAAATTCACCAATAAATATACCGGATGTAATTGGTCTGTTTTCCAGTAACAACTCAATTTAGAGGAAATTGCTGAATGTGACATTAGTTTAAATATAATACATTGAGATAAAGAAATGTTCACTAATAGAGATTTGCCCCGAAAACCGATGATAAGCTAATATGATCCAAGAGAGTAAAAGAGCCAGAAATTTGCCTCAGAACATAAGTATTCCTGGAAACATCATAGTCTTCGCTGATATTTTGAATAATCTTCAATTTCAGCACTATTGCAACAATCTTCTATTTTAGCACAGTGTTCTCACGAATTTACAAATAGAATTCCCTGATGGTCCCACAGTATCAATAAAAATTGTTTAAGAATCAATGAATTATTTTAAGATTGCACACATTCAAATTATTGGGCTTGCTTTTCTTATAATGGACGAAAACATGTCTTTACAAATCAATCAACGTCCATGACAACCTGGACAACAGGAGGAATATGCGTCAAGCTCATTATCCTTATGATTTCTAAATTCAATTAAAAATCTTTGCGATAATCACATTTGAGCCCCGTGTTTTCCAATTAACCATTCTCAGCGACTTGAAAATTGTTTTTAGAGAATAATTTCAATTCATTGATTTTGTATTGGCAGCATATTTTAAAGAGATAGGGCAAAAATTAAAAGCTCTTTGTACGCAGATTGTCACATAAATGCAGTGTTTCCTTTTCGACTTTAAAGTTTTTGTTCATGTTTTCAATATGACTTTCTTCTACACTGATGGAAATGCAATTAAAGACACTCAAAAATTCACTTAGTTTTCATATAAATGCCAGTGATATTTTTTGTACTAACTTTATTTGAATTAAATTTTTTGTCTTCAATCATTTTGTGCAAAAAACATGCAACGAAAAACTTATTTAGTGAGTATTTACATCATTTAGTTTTAAAAATCCAATATTTCGAGTGGAAATATAATTAAAGACACTTTAAATATAGAATTTCATTTTTGTTCATTTTCTAGAATTTCATTATTTACAACTTCATTTTTGTTTCTAAAGCGCTTAAAGGAGGAATTTGTTGTCTCTAGTGTGTCAGACACTAAATACTTCAAAACATCTTGGCTCAAACACTTATTCAAAGGTATTTATAGAATGGGAAGTAACATCGAGCTTTCGATAGAAGAGCGAGCAAAAATTCATATTTTAAAGGAATAAGGCTACTCAAATAGATCAATTGCAAAGAAAATTAATCGCTCTCCAACTGTTGTGTGCAATTTTTTAAATCTAGGTGATATGTATGTAGTTAATGGGCGTCGAAATATTTGTGGTAAATTAAGTGACCGTCAAAAGCGGCAGATAATTCGCAAGGCAATAAGACTTAACGTAAATTCCACTAAAATTAGGAGAGATTTATGCCTATCTGTTACAACTCGAAGAATCAGACAAATAATCAGTCAATCTGGAGTTGTTAAATGGGCGAAAAAACATCGCAAACCTCTCTTAAGTATTCAGCATAAGAAGGCTCGTTTGGAATTTCCAAAACCATGCAAATTGGGACTCTGAATGGAATAATGCAGTGTTCTGTGATGAGAAAAAATTTAATTTAGAGGGACCAGATTGAAGCAAGTCTTACTGGCATCGCATAGGGATCAAAAAGGAGATTTCAGTTTGCCGCAATTTTGGTAGAGGCACATTGATGGTGTTGGGATCTTTCTCGAGCTATGGAACAGCCCTCATCTGTTGCATCACACCTAAAATGAATTCCTCCGATTATATTGAACTCAACTCCTATATAACGTTCTGTTGAATTATGATATGATTGAAAGGTATGGATGAAGATTCCTGGATATTTCAACGGGACAATGCAAGCATTCTCAACTCTAAAGCCACAAAAGCCTTTTTCATAGACCGAAACATCAAGGCTATGGTAGAAGTCCCGATATGAACCCTATTGAAAACATCTAGGGATTGATAACACAAAAAGTTTAGGAAAATGGCCATTTTGAGACGGTAATGGACATAAAAGACAATATTCATGATGTATGGTCAAATCTGCCATTCAATTACCTTCAAAATCTTGTGAAATCGATGCCAAATAGAATGCATGAAGTAATTGTAAACCATGGAGGTGTCACTTATTATTAATTAATAAATTTTCTTGAAGTTTCGAAAATCAACAAGTGTCTTTAATTGTATTTCCACTCGAAATTTCTGATTTTTTGATTAAATGATCTAAACTCTCACTAAATTAAGTTTTCTTTGCAATTTTTTACACTGAATAATTGAAAACTAAAAATGTGATTCAAATAAAGGTAATTCAAAAAAATACCATGCACTTTTATATGAAAAATACAGTAAGTGAATTTTTGAGTGTCTTTAATTACGTTCCACCAGTGTATAACAAAAACTCTATCTACTTTTCATGTTTGTATGGTTTTCTTTCATGTATAAAAATATTTGTAACTTTTTTGCCAAATTTTGTATTTATCAGTATTTATCAAATAATTTTTGGCCCTTATCCGACTGAGTAAATTTTGGAATCGAATATACTATAAATAATTTTCATAGATTTTGTGACGTTTTTCCAAGGGATTGGCTTCAAACACAAGCGTGATAAATATTAGAATGAATCATTGCATTTCTTCAAGTAATATTTCTCACATCTTAACCCCTTATGTTTGCATGAAAAGTACTTCTCAGCAAATTTACAAGTGGTGCATCAATATACAAATTTAATGAATTCTTATACCTTTACGTAAAGCATTTAAAAATACAAATATATCCGATCACATTGAATAGTTATATTTAGTATCTTATTATGCAAAATATGCTTTAAATTATGTATAGATATACGAATACATCTTTGCTATATAAAATTTCCTAAAAACATATTATTTTATTGCTTTGATTTGAATAAAAAGCATTTTTATTTATTTTTAATATTATTTTGAATTAAATTTTGTCAAAATTTGGAGTTATTCTATATATAATTGTTAAAAAATTCAAACGAAACCTTCCCAAAAATGTAAAATGTGGGAGGAACACAAATAACACAAAAAATATCTAATTTACATTTTGATCTTTTCCTTTAGAATATCAGCAGAATATTTTAAACGAACAGACTGAAAAAAATTTTTTAATAATGTGTCTTACTTTACATATAATTTCAATTTTGTAAATCGAAATGTTCTGTTTTACAGAGAATCCTATTTACATCTACTGAATAAATAACATTCTTGAATTGAGCTACCTTCATCTAACTTTCTTCTAATGAGATTTCAATCAGATATTTGTAAGATTTCTTGTGAAGATTTTAGGTTAATTTTGAAGCTTCGTAGGTGACAATCTAACTTTCAAAAGCTATATATTCATGATTTTCTCGACTCCCGCAATAATTTCCAAAATCAGGAGAAACACAAGAGCCAAAAGTAATCAAAGAAAGTACAGCTGTAAGCATTTTATTTTTAATTTCAATTTTACAAATACTAACAAAATTGAGCGGGCAGTTATAAGGTTAGCACTCTGCCTTTCGATTCAGAAGTTTGTGATTTCGAATCCTACTTCAGACTTGGATATTTGTAACGGCTCGGTATCCACTATAAATTGTAGGCTAATTTAGTCCTCCTGTACAAAAAGTGAGTATTGGACGACCAACTAACCAAACCCTAATAGCAAAATCTCATGATATCTTCAATTATAATCTTCATTGAAAAATGTGTTAATTATTTTTAATTTATTGATGAGTGAGTTAAATACTACAATTTTGTAAGAAACTTGTTGGATTGAATTACAATCAAAAAGGCGTAAACATACACGAAATGAAAGGAATGCGTTATAAACGTAAATGAATATATATGAGAAGCAAAGTGAAACTTTGCACGATATGAGAAAATATACTCAAATTTCATCTAGATTCAAACCTCCCTGAACATATGTAGCGAACTTCTATTCAAAAGATAAACCTTTTGGTTCAATATTTAAGACAGCCGCAGAGACTGGACTACCTATGATGGTTGAAATCGTGAAAATTAAGTAATATTAGATAGAGGAATATTTATATATATACAAGCCTTTTTTTGCTACTACTAACCTTTAATTTTTTAGCATAATGGACTGTATTTACGCTTCATAATAGAGAAAACTTGGGAAACCCCCAAATATCCACTCAAAAATATACATTGAAAGAGCAGACACGCATCTCGCATATCCACTGTTCACTGTTGCTGAGAATAATACAGGGATTTTTTTTATTCCAAAATGAATGAAGGTTATGATGAGCTCAATTCTGGCTTCGCATTATGGATTTGAACATTATTATTATGAAAGTAGTTTTATAAATATAATTTTATGAAACAATAATTTTTCTCGGTTATTTTATTGTTTTTACTTAGGTAAATTATTATGATTTCTTAAAAATGATGATAAAAGTTATGAAATAACTTAAATTTACATTCGCATATATGTAGTAATTCGTAATTTCTTTGATTGTATATATTACTACCACAAGTATAACTACTTATTTGCCTTTTTCTTTTTCCTCATATTTGGTTAAACAAAATGTTGTTATTGCGAATATTAACGAATTTTAATTTGAAATTCTGTTATTTTTCAGTTTTATAAGTAGGGAATTCAAGGAAACAATGTGCACTTAGAATGTTTTAGTTGACTCTGTGATATGTAACTTTTAAAACAACAATAGCTGCTGGTAGCATTCGTATACAATAGCATGAAATAGTATGAGTAAGAAAAATCAGTACATTTCTCAAATAAGATTTTCGTATAGATAGTTCGTAAAGATATTTTTTTCCATACGGAGTTTAGTTGATAAGATTTCTTTTACTCAGCACAATAACTTAAAATTAAGATTAATTTCCTGACATCAAAAGACAATTTATATAAATTAATATTCCTTTCCATTTTAAATCTGAAGATACAAAATTATATTTGTTTATTAATTGTATGAAATGGTAATGCAATTGCTCAATAACGGAATATACTCACTCTGCATAAGCTGAATATAGTCATGAGAAGTATAAATATCGTAAAATATGTAAGTATACTTACATAAGCATTCATTGATAAATGAAATTTTAATTCTATTCAAATGATTGTGCTTAATTGATATGAACTACAAAGTGATAAAATTTTTATTTAGCTAAAAACTTAAATAATAAAAATTCACCTTATCCAATTATTTGCACAAATAAATTTTTAGCTTTTAATTTTATTTAATATTATCATAAAAATTAAACTGAAAATAAAAATTTATACAGTTTTTAAAATATATTTCACTATTCAAAATATTATCCTTAGCTTGGAATTTAAATAAATATATAATATAGAATATAAATATTACAATTCTAACACAATCATTTTTAAATATAAAATAATTGTTTGAATAGTTTCACTGATATAAATTTATAATTTACCATTTATATAATTTTGTGAATTCTGATAGAAATAAATAATTATTAACTGGTAAATGTTAAAGTTGAGAATAAACTATACTAATTAGCAATGTCTTTTGATGTTTCACTTCTTTAACCATTAAAACAATTCACCTTTACATTGACCTTGAATTTTTATGTAATGTACTAATTTTACAGGAATAATAAGAAGCAAATAGTTTACTTATCATGTTTTAAATTATACATATTTCTACATTAATAATATGTTTCTTGTATAATGAAAGAAAATATTTTTCAAGAACCGGATAAATCTTGAAATAATTTTGCAAATATTTGCTTTAATGATGAAATTTTCTTAAATTAAGAACAAAACATGTTTTCTGTTGCTAAGGTTGCGCATGTCATTCCATACGCTGCCGTATATTCTTTTTTCGAGTGACACCTTCTCTCACCAAATAGAAACAATTATCTTATTTTTATCGTTGCCTTGGAACCAACCTTAGTCCATTCAATGAAGAGGATGTTTTCGACGGACGGAATATTCGAAAAAGAATAAAGATTTTTTAAAATCTACAACAGATAATTTTATCATTTGTAAGTAAAGAGGTTAGATAGCTTTCGAATAAACATAACGTTTTTATGTTCTGTGTGAACTCTTAAACTGTTTATGAATTCCAACAAACAAGACTTTTTTCACATTGCAAGAAAATGTTTTCCCTAAAAAACTTTTCATGAGTTTTTAAAGATATTAATACTTGCACGTTGAGTATTTCAGTTATTATAAATTATTTCCTTGTATATTTTGTAAATTTGTTTTATTTTACAAATTATTAACGTGAAATATCTCTCATAATTTATTATGTGCGATGATTTGAAGCGTTTTTTCAATCAAAATAACATGTTTCAAATTACATTTCATTAAGAAATGTTAAGTAGAAGTAACTATATTTTATAATATATTTAACATAAATTATTGCTATACAGTCATTTTTTAAATATGTATACTAATATCCAAAATTATACATCTTAGTGTCTAAAAACATGCGTACCAAAATTAAGAATTACATTTACAACAAACACTAAAATTACGAAAATAAATTTTCTGACAGAATCTGGCTTATGATTCGATTTGAATAAAATAGATTTTTTGCATACAAATCTTTTAATGTAAAACACGGAAAGATATCAAAAGAAAAGGCCAGCTAATAAGAGATGTCGAGTCTATATGCGATTTAAGGTATGTCACTATGATCCATTACATGATTAACAAAAATCCTTTTTAACAATTTTAAAAGCAATTCCACTTTTCACCTATGCAATGATACAGTGCTTGATGGTGTATAGGAAAATATTATTGGAATGTAATGCATCATTCTAGAACATCCAAACTTCTATTCGAATCTCACTTCGGTAATAGACGTTTGTAATGATACAGAATCCTTTTCACCTTAGATTTTGGGCAAATTATTATTATTTGCAAAAAGTGATTATATAGTAACAAACGCAAACCATACCTGCTAGCAGGATTAAAACCCACTAATCTGTATGGCCACAACCCGTGACAAATGTCATTTATTTCCTTATGACTGCGTCAACGCAAATTCAGGATTTAAAAAAAATCGATAACGGTTTGCGATCCTATGCACAAACAAAGATAGTTGCATATGGGATACGCTCTTCCACTTTGGTCTCACTAATGCAAATATTTTGATGTGATAAACTTTTTGGATGCTCCAAAAATGATTATGAGGTTGTTTTTAGTTAGGAAATCATCGAAAATTTTCTTGTATGCTGAATTTCTACTCCACTAAGAATTTAGAGTAGTATTAGTATTCAAAATATTTCAATAGAACTCAATAAATGGTGAGATTATTTACTTTTAGCACATTAGAGAGGTAAAAATATACATTTAGCACTATAACAGAAAGGCAAAAGTATTTACAGTGCTGAAATAAAATGTATGAAAGCAGCAATTTGGATACTAATGACATACTACAGCCATAATATTCGCGGCGGAAAAACGGGTTGAAATTTAAGAAAATTACAAAGAATTTTATAAAAAAGGAATATATAAAAAAGTTTAAAAAATTCAAGGAATAAAAGGAATTGTTTTAATTCAATGAGCGGGGTGTAACACTTTTCAACTTTTATTATTATTAATCAGATTCTCGAAAACATACTCACGGGGAAGAATATGAAAAATTAATCTTATTATGACACAAGAACTTAAAAGGAAATGACACATTTAATAAAATAAAATTAATATAACAATTGCTTATTACGAATGATGGTTCCATTTTTCTGACTAGCGGAGTTCTATAACTCTTGAAAACACCTAATCAGAAAATGAACTAAAAATACAAATGTAAAATTTTGTGTTGCGTGTTTTACTAGGCAATTTTCAGTTATTTCGTAAGAGAGAAATTTCATTCTTAAGCATAAAGTTGGATTTCCTCCATTAAGGGATACCAGTTAATTGGAGACTGCATTTGGATGCCACCAATGTGAAATATTTCAGTAAAATTTAAGAAAAGTAATAAATCATCCTTGTTGACTACATTATCTTGTGGTTTTTTTGTGTAGCTAAAATAAGCTTCAAAATACAACTTCCTCTAATAAGACGATTGCAGAATGAAAGTGCAGAGGAAGTGACAAAAATGCTGTATCCATTTATTTTTGCCATGGCATGTGGTTTTAAACACGGGCTTTTTGTATTACTGCACTTCTGGAAACCAAGAAACAGAAAGTTCCGCAGAGAATGAAAACTGAAAAACCTTTCTCAGAATTATTTATTTTTCCCTGTGATAAAGTTGAGGAATATTAAGTTAGACAATTGACGCAGTTTGGAGAGGAAATATGCTCTTCTGACTCAAGACGCAAAATATAATTAAAAGAAATCATCTGAAATTTTAATTTGTAGAAAAGCAATAAGAGTAGAATTTATAATATGCGAATTCTCAAACACTTTAAAGAAACAAACTTTGAAAAATTATATACCATTAACAATAAATATTTTCATTATTAGAGCATATATATATATAACTGCGAAAAACTAGAATATCTGTTGTTCATTCTTTTCGGTAATATCTTTCTCATTAAATCCTTTTTCATGCTCTTCGTGGCTGAGTTATTAACAGTTAAAGACGCTTGATATTAATTCCTTTTCAAAAATAGAAAGAGTTTGCTTTCCCAGAATTACTAAGACAGAATTTTTTAGGTTATATAATTTTTTTGTACTATTATAATATGATTTCCTCAAAAGATGTCAGTGATTTTGGAATTTTCTACTCTTTATAGGTTACATAAATTGGTAAGGCAGTTATTTTGTAAATTAATAATTGTTTTTATATAAATGAATAGCCTTTTCGATTCATGTTTAAAAAACAACTTCAAATGTTGATTGATAAAATGAGAGTCTTTGAATCAATAATTTACTAGCCAATTAATGTGCATAAAATATGAAAAAAAATGGAATTGAAATATCTTGTATACATATATATATATATATATATATATATATATATATATATATATATATATATATATATATATATATATATATATGTATGTATATATATATATATATTAATGTGAAAACTATAAAATAAAGAAGAAATTTCAAAAATACCAGAATGTAAAAAATAACTGAGTTGTAAAAGTACCAGGAATGACGAAATACATGAGATGCATGGAAAATTATGAATCCAATTACAAACTTTATATTATATTTATTTTAAAATATAAATAACTAAAAATAACTGATATTAATGTGAGAGTACATATAATATTTATCTTATCCTATTATAAAATAAAAAATTATTGGAAAAAATTATTCATTTGAATCTTATATAAATATTATCTTCACATTTTAAGAAACACACACTATCTCAACAGAATGATGGTAACAGAGAGAATAAAAAACTGTCCACCTCTTGCTTTCAATTAGGCAGCGTAAATGGAGTTTGCCTTACAGAAAATTCACATTCTAACATTGCCTTATTAATTTGAATCAATAAAATAATTTATAAGCAGAGTTTAAGCTGAGAAGGAGTCTCTTCCTTCGGAGACTTGAACTGCGCCAAACCAAAGTTAAGATGGACAAGTTTGTGGCACCAGATATTCGCGAAACTAATGCAAAAGGGCTTAATTTCATAAGAATTTCATAAGAATAAAATAATTTCATAAGAATTTGAGGGAAGCTATAACCAAATTCTCCGAATCTTTTATATCCAAACTTCAATGGAATCTTAGAATAAATTCAAGAGTGTAAAATTTTCCATTAAAATATGGTTTTTAGCTTTTATTTGCGCGCGTGTGTAAACTGTTTCTCTGAATGATTGGTTCGGGATAAGAAAAAACACAGATCATTTTTAATAAGACATTAAAAACATCAAGTCCAGATATTACGATAAATCACTATGACTGTTGAGAATGAAAGTTAAGGTACTAGTTAAGGTAAGATGACATATCAATATTTTCTTATAGAGATGAGAATAATCTCTCTCTGTTTAGATATTTTCTATCATCATATTGCATTTTGGAAAAAAATTAGTAAACGAAAGAACGATTTTATATTTAAAATCAAGTATAAAAAAGATGAAAAATCAATCGCTTTATTGGAATGAAATTTGACTTGATTAACTCCACCTCACTGAAAAGAAAATTAATAGAAGTAACAAACAAAATCGTTTTTAAATTATTTTCGTTATGTCATGGTATTTCCATCAACTCTTATATTTCAGAAATTATTCCTGAGCTAATTACTCGAATAATTTAATTACTTATATAAAATATGAAATTCTATTTAAATTCTGAAAGAATCTATCATTTACTTATTAGATGCATTGACTATAAGAGACTATAAGATCATGAAATATTGCGTTCTGAAAAGGATAATACAAACTTTTCCCTTTGAAGTCAATTTTTATGTAGCTTACATACAAAAATGGGCTACAAGCGAAATGAGGCAATAATATAAGTTAAAAACAATAATTTCATTTTTGCAACTGTAAAATTTCATTACACCAAAACAGTGAAATAGCTTATGAATCATTTTGTTTCAGTCAGTTTTGTTCTTTCTAAAAGAATATTTTTACGGTTTGGGTTTTCCTCAAAGAAGAAATGCATTTTGTTCAAATCAAAGTTGTAATTGAAAGGATTGAAACTCAAAGGAGAAATTAAAATTTGGATATTTTGCTGGTCAAATATTTTATTGGAGTATTATCTTGAAAATAAGTTTCGCGGAAGTGTTTTCAATCGAACAATTTCTTTGAAATTGAAATTGGCGTCTTTAAAATTGAAATCATAACCAAGAATATTTATGAAGATACAAACAGGTCTGTATTGCATCCCGAAAACATACATCTTACAACAGATGTCAGAGGTTTGCTTAAATCAAACCGCTAAGCCATAGCTCTGAACGTATTTAGTGATAGTTTTTAGATGCTATAACACAAGTTATGGAGTTTTAATTTCTGATAAAATTAGCGATTAAGGAGAGTTTGATCATATTGGAGAATAAAGCAAATGGTCTATGAAACCTGCTATGATCCAAGAATTTCGCTTTGATGTTTTTGTAACCATGGTGAATAGACTGTTCTGCAGGCAAGAAAATGACAGATAGTAAATTGTAATTAATGTTTTCAAAATATTGTATCCAATTCTAATATTGATTGTGACGCACTAATTTGATTGATGAATAATGTTATGCTTCATAGGTATTTGTAATTCATGAATAATTGTCTTTAGAGTCTTAATAAATTTCATCTTGTTAAGATGTTTTAATTTATCAACCACAAAACTTTTCTTTGTATTTAAATCTCTGATGATTTTAAAAGTATTTAAAATTCCTTTGCCTAACTTTTCACAAATGTTTGTTACTTTATGCTATCCCACAAACAAAAGAAAACTCAAACATTATTGTTCTTTAACTTCAACAAAGGTTATTATAAAATTAGTACATTTACTGAAAATAAATTTTTAAAATCACATTAAATAGCACTCAGGTATGTACTTACGTTATTGGCTTTACTTTTTGTTTAGTATTTATCAAAAAAAAAAAAATCTTAAATGCGACGTTAGCTTTAAATCCCACTTTTGAGCTAAGTTTTTTATGTAATATTTCAACATATACTCATTTATTTATTCTTAATCAAGGCTTAGTAAAATAAAGTTTTCTGAACTTATCACATGCAAATATATCTCATACATAAAGAAGACAATTAAGAAAAAAATAATATTTGAACAGCAGCAATTTAGGTAAATAATATTTCATGTTTATTCACCATTATCTTAAACATTGTAATATTCCATATTTTATCATAATTTTCAATTATTTCATCTTAAAAATTATTAGGTTATTTTAAAGTGTTATCCAAATATGATTACTGTAAAAAAATTCTTGTCTGTATACTTTGGCATTCACACTTTCATAGGTTATTTCGTTAAAGTTCTCATAAAAACGCAAAACTATATGGTCTAAAATATATTTCAATTCATTTTACACGTGAAAAAATAGATTAATCGCAATCATGACTTTTAAATTATCCAAATTTTCAGATTTCGCTTTTTGATTAAAATGAACGCTCATTTTTAGATTTGTTTCTTTCTTTCATTTAATATCTAAATACCTATTTCTTATTAATTTTGTCTCGTTTAAATTAAATATTTTTATGTATTTAAATTTGGAAAAAATAAATTCTGTTCCTAACAAAGCACTAAAATACATGTATTAAAAGAAATTTATAAAATAAATTTGTTAATTAAAAATAAATCCAGTGGTAAGTTAAAAAATGTTAAACATTTCGATAAATTTTGATATAAAAGTTAATTACATCCTTTCATACATATGTACATAAACTCAAATAATCTACTAAAATTATCAGAAATAATGCTTATAATAATGAGGAAATTTTTTCAACTGTAAAAATAGGGAATACATCAATGTATAATTGATCGAAGGCGAATTGGGAAAACTGAAAACAGGTGCCCTGCGGTGAGTGAAAAATTTTTCAAAAATCATAATATGTAATATATAGTTATTTTTTTAAAAAAATTACAGTAAACATATGTATAAAGAAAGGGGATGCAATGGGATAAATATTTTCCATTACTCCCAGCGGTTACGAATAAATGACAGTCATGAAACAATAAAAATAATCACATGGATTCGTATAGCGAGAAGACTTACAAAGTGGAATGATACATCGCTGAAATTAATTACATAGTATGGATTATAGAATTTTATAGGCAGTTTAACATCAGTATTAATTATACAAAATATTAATTATAATACCAAATATAAATTTCATTCTATTTTGTGCAGACGTTCTCAATTCGACAACGGGCAAAGACTCAGAGGACATAAAGAATCAATATTTCGTTCCTGTGAATATTTTTTCACTTTTATAAATCAATTATGTTGTAAATGATAAAAAAGTATAAATGACTTTTTCTTATCTTTTTTTCTATCCATTTTGTCAGTGTCTGGAATTTAAGTTTTTTTTCTCCTTGCCTTGGAGAAGGAAAAAAAATTTAAAAATAGGTCATAGTTCTCTCTCTCTCGTGTGCATGAATGACCGTGATTATTATTTTTCTTGTGTGACTAACTTATATAATACCGGTGGTCTAGTGTTACCTGAGTTCTATCGTACCTGTTCTTGTCCTTCAAAATAAAATACTTTCAAGGGCAAATAGACTGATGTAACAGTGAAAGAAGACTTTTGTTTTTTCTTTAAAAAATATTTTGATTAGAACCACTAGCTTCCATTCCAACTCAATATGTCGAAGTTCCCATATAATATCATGCTGTATTTTAATTTTTTGAGTAGCGAGAAAAAAATTGTGATTATGATTGAAATATAAAATGCTTTTTTGCCGAATTTTTTTTCCTCCAATTTTGAATACCAAAATCAGAGAGGAAAATTTATTCTTCAGCAAAATCTATAGTTCATATTCATATAAAGTTATTTTTTGAAATAAAGTCTGAAGCAAACTTTCAAAGAACCAAGTGAAACTTTAGTTGTAATTTGTACTTTATGTCACACTGGAGTAATAAAATATCATTGAAAAAAATCTGTATTTCGAGCATAAGCACATAATATGAGCATGTTCAAGCAATGGTTAAATGACGAAGTCGACACTCGAACTGTCACTGTCTTCTCCGAACATGCATATTACACCAGAAAAGCAACAGGCAGACATGGATCAGAACAAATTAAAATAGGGAACCACTACCTTTTGATCACAATGTGGAACTTACAACCAAATTAGATTAAAATGGTTTAAAAAATATGAACTTATTAGGTGTATAAATTTATATATGAGAAAGGAATTTCTTAATGTAAACATAATATACATATAATTTGACAGATAATTATACACAATTTTGCTTGCATAATCGCTAATAAACAGTAAAGAACAGTAACTACAGTAAGATGCTATTTCTCTTACGGAATTTATTTCTTAAGGTGATAAAAGGAGGAGAGCGCATTATTGGTTAGATCCTTTACAGCCGAAGCTAAAACAATTTGAACCTTATTTAACAAAAGTTGTCTTAAGTCCATTATTTCAATTCAATTGATCGCGGGCTTTAATTTCTAATCCCCTGAAATGACTCAAGCATTTATAGCGAAGAGAGCGATCGTTATTTTCTACAGTGTCATTTGACCTTGGTTCGAAAATGTTTCTTTCCCAAGGTTGAACATTATACTGTTGTTAATGATTCACATTATGTAGTTTGTACATGATTTTAATGCTCTAATATTGATTATAATTACAATATATGTTACATTAAAATTCCAAAAAACTTATTTGATATAACAACAGGGAAATATCCAAAATTAATCAATACATTTTAGAATAACATCGAAGGGCATAATACTAGTTAATTTAGTTTTTTTATGTCAACGGTCATTTTTTTACTCGTGAAGATTAATTAGATTGGGATAAATTGTTTGAAGCGGATTCTAAATGGTTACAACCATCCAAATCTGAGGTGGAATATTTTTTTTTGACAAAGAACAGTTCGAATACTACTTCGAATTTTTAATGTAGTAGGATTATCATTAATTTTTTTAGTTATATATTTGAAAACTTCTGAAAAATATGTCATTATAGAGATATGTCTAGAATTATAAGAGTTCTCAAGGTCATTGAAAAGAACATCTGTAAAATTAAGCTCACTTTTTAGAAAATCTGCGTCCCTACGCCGTTTCAAAACAAATTTTATTAACTATGATTTCAGGTAACCACATAAATAATAAATGACTTTTTCCATCAAGAATATTTAAATTGCTTAAGTTATTAAACAGAGCTTATATAATTTCATCGTTTGACTATAGTGAAATATACCTAGACTTCACGAATATATTATTTTTTTGATAAGAATATAACTGATGGAAAAGTAACAAATTACACTTAATATTTCTTCAAGAATCGAAGAATGTATAGTCTCAGAAGCAGTTATATCAACCTTGAAAATTATATCAAAGTATAAATGCGCTTTGGATGCCCTTGAAAAAGAAGAAGCTACTTGTGTGTGCCATGAATATTAACAACCGTAAGATTCTTCTTAAGGAGGATTATTTTCTTGCTTTTCCACAGACTGAAAATCGCGAGTGCTCTCGGGTACAGTCTCATCAATTGATGGGTGAATCGCGATAGACAATAAATTAAATGTAACAAATTAGATGAAACTAATTGGTGATCTGAGTGCTATTAATGTTATTCAAGTAAAGGAATTACACTTCTTTAAAAATTGTGTTTTTAAATATTTTAAATAAATTTTAAATAAATGTGTTTTTAAATAAATTGTGTTTTTAAAAATTGTGTGTGCCAATATTTTCATTGTGTTTTTAAATACAACAATGTACCACTAAAATCTTATATGTCTACAATTTAATTAGTTCGGTAGATAATCTCATAAAAGTCATTTTAAATATTAATTTTAGAATAAACATATCAAAGAGGAAATAAAAATTCAAGCAATACATAATTTGGGATTTTTACTCCTGTAGCTTTCAGAATTCAGTTAGTTATGAGATAATTTCAATACGTAAATACATACATATGTGTACAATGTCTATGAATGAAATCATGTATGTATATATATATATATATATATATATATATATATATATATATATATATATATATATATATATATATATTAATCATGCCCAGGCTACTTGCCATGAAATGAATATTCTATATATAATCGGAATACTAAACTTATAGTTGAAAAATTTATAAATTGAGAGTTATAGTGATTTATAAATTTTAATATACAGTTAATAGTTAACTGTACGGAAAATATAGATTTCAATATAGTAGTAAAAAGTTATAAAATACAGTTTACAGTTATAAATTTTATCATAGAGCGATCCTTTGATTACTAAAGAATCACGAATGATCTTTTATAACAAGGTAATTAAAGAAGTGATTTCTGGTTACCAAATTGTTGTCAATCAAAATTGGTAATCGAAGAGTGTTTACTTGATTACCAATTTAAACTCATTACTCGCTTTAAATTTTAAAAAAATTGAATATAAATAGGATATTTTAGAAAAATATTTAAAAATAAAAAAATAGTTATAAAATGGTTACAAAAATTCAAATAAAATCTCATTGAAAGCTATTATTTTTTCAATTTAAGTTTCCTGATAAATAACTGTAGTTAACTAAATGATTTTAATAAAGTTTAGTTTAAAGATACATTTCGTTTTCGTGTATATAATATTAATCATAAGTTAAAATTTAAAATCGAAAATTTTGTTTTATAGTAAAACTTAAATTAAAACTTTTTGTAGATAATCGAAATCATTGTTATATTTTCTTTAAATGCTTGAAGAGATTTCTATTAGAAGAATTTATTTTAAATGATAATAACTTATTAAGAATTTTCTTCAGTAACATTACTTACATTTATAAACGTTATTTACTTAAGATTTAAGAATTTCACTTAATTACATAGGTGTCATTAATTTAAAACTATGTTAATTTGAACGCATTTCATTATAAATAAAAAGCAAAATAAAATTTCCAGGTAATTTCAGCTTCAATGGTTTCGTGCTCTTCTGAGCCTTTATATAATTATGACATAATTTGGCAATGTGCGTAAGAAAGATTGAAATTCTCTATGAACTGTATATAGTAAACAATGATGCAGTGCGAGTGATAGGCATTAAAGATATTACTTTCAAATCATTGATGATATGCATTTATGTTGGCGCTTTTATAAAACATAAATCGGAAACATTGATGATAACTCGACTGAGCAAAACGGAAATATAAACAAAGATATAGGTAAAATCAAAAGTACAAGACCTATCATTAGAATTAGAATGATTAAAATTAAATCTGGCAGTTTGTATCAATAGTTGCAAATTAAAACAAAGGCAACTAGTAAAATAGTCTAGGTTTGATTCCTGAATTCTATGAAAGTTCTGAGGTTGCAGCCTACTTGAAAATCTATAAAGGACAGCGTTTACTTATAAGAAGTCAGTTAACTTAAACTACTGTCGAGATACATGTTCTAAAAGAAACCTATCACGTTATGCACATCCTAACTCTTCTTTTTGCCGGTATACATTGCTCAAATTAATTCATGAGAACCAAGGAATAAATTAGAAGATTACGTATAACAATTTTGCCTAGACTATTTCAACTGAATATTAATCATTCCAAATAAAACTCTCCCAACACCAGAAATATCTTAGAATTATATAAAATCAAATTTGGTTAAAATTTAAGAAGTTATGGGAAAACGTATTTACCTAGCCTCGACGGCAAGGGCATTTTAATCACTTGAAGATTTAATACTTACGTATTATAGCTTACAAGAAGGCTCAGTAAGAAGTTAAGAAGCATTCTCTATTGATAATTGGGGAAAAATGAGAAAATCTGAATCAGTGCAGAGAATGGAAAGATTATGAGGTTTTGCATATTTGAAATTTGAACTGTAAAAAATGATCCTCTGTTTGGCGGAAATATTTTTTAAAGTGCCTAATTCATCCAAAACTTTTGTAGAAAATTGAATAAGTTTTTTATTTAATCCCATTATTCTTTATGCCTAACTCATGGTGAGCTTTAACAGTTAAGGTAAAAACCTTTGGAATTCTTATTCAGCATTTTTAAAGCTTATATTAA
Organism: Latrodectus hesperus; assembly: GCA_037975125.1. Taxonomy (NCBI): domain Eukaryota; kingdom Metazoa; phylum Arthropoda; class Arachnida; order Araneae; family Theridiidae; genus Latrodectus; species Latrodectus hesperus. The sequence goes on from CM075850.1 coordinate 84,989,271, forward strand.
GGACCTCTTAAGCCTTATTTAGTTATACAGATTTCAAGAGAATTATTCACTTGGGCTTTGTGTTTTTTCCTTAGTTTAAAATCAAAAAGATTATTCTGGAATAGAATATGTCCTCAGTGGAATAGTGCATGATGAGATGACAAAAAACGGATGTTGAAGATAAAATGCTTTTGATGTATTTGGTTAAGAAAGGCCTCAAATCTGTATTTCCTCATGCTTTGTCAAGACATGTAAAATGGTGCTTTTGAGTGATGAGAAAAGCCACAAGAGAATTGAAATTTAGTGTGATTCTGGAGATTTTATTAGCAGAGACCTTCCACAGGCGAACCATTAGACTGACGGAGAGTGGATGTCAAGAATTAGTTATCGGATACGCATTTGTGTGTGTATATATATATAACAGACGATTGACCGTTGCCTACTGAATTGCCGTGTGAAATTGCTCGATGCGGCATGTTTGGTCATGAATACCTGGGCATGTTTGGTCATGAAAATAATAATATTGTATATAGTGATAAAATTTTCCTCAGATCAAATTTTTAATTTATCAATTAACAAAATTCAAAATAAAGTATCGAGAAATGCTTAAAGATTTCCAGAGAATACATTATTTGATTAATAAGATTGACTACGTTAAAAACCTATTTCATCAATAAAATCAAATATTTATTGAAATACGTTATTTCATAAGATTCAAACATCTAATTTAAGCATTTGCAGAATCACTGGAGCTTTAACGTAAACACTACTAAGTAATTTTGCGATGAAAAGAAATAAATGAAGGTAACACTTCAGTATAAAATGGAAAATGCACGTATTATACGGTGCAATACAAAAAAAACATAATTTATAAGGTAACTTTAATTTTTTGAAATGATTGAAAAACACGAAAAGATGTTTCAGAGCAACAATACGGTTACATGTAAAGAGAAAATAATTATTTTCATAAAAAGATACATACTCTATATAGTGAGTAGTTCCCTTAGACAGATAAAATTACCAACTCACAAACCCCAGTTTTACAAGGATAAAATAAAGATTATGCTAGATACAAATCGGATTAATTGGGTACAAATGATAATTTAAAAGAAGAAAAGAATGACACAACTTTGCGTTTTTAGAGTTTTGGCCATCGTGTTGTTACATTTTTTGAATTCATTTACCTTGTAACATGGGCAGCTTTACAAAGAGTTCAAATTAGTTTTAATAACGGCTTACACTAATTATGAATGCCACTATAAAAATTTTGAAATGATCCTGGCGTAAGTTCCTTTTTATTTCGTGAAGCTTTTCTTAATTTTATGCGGACAAAAAGGTTTTCTATTAAGATTACAGATTATTCAAAAGTGTACATTATATATTCATTGAAAGGAATATGTGATTCTTTCTCAGTATTTTGCTTTTCATCATTACATCTTATATGGGAAAAGGAAAACTTAAATTCATATTATAAGTGATTTACATTTATTCATGACTGAAAGACAAAGTGATTAATAACCTAGTTGTACCTGGGATTTATGAATAATTTCCACGTAGAGATGTAAGTTTTTTACTCATTTAAAAATCTTAAAATTATTTATAATATTTAATTTAATTGCTTGTAAAATAAAATTATATAAGTGTGGAGAATGAATACCAAGCATAAGAATTAATATAAAATATGAGATGAAGTCTTTAAAAATGTTTTAAATTTATTTTGCTGCTTTATTTAATTTTTGAAGAAGTTTTTTTTTGAATTTGTCAAATAAATGAGAATATCTAGTGTAAAACTGGGATATGTTTAGAGTGCTTTAAATATGAAAATATCACATTTTTTATTTTATTCTATCTTTTTAGAACAATAAATGGATTAAAGTATATTTATTCCAAGCTATTTTATAAAAATTGTTTTCTTTTAATATTTTATTAAATTACTGCTAATGTATTATTAAAATATATCTGGAATATTATAAGCAAACTAAACTCAACCAATACCAGTGGAAGATAAAATAAGTTTGTGAGTTTAGTTTAAGAAATCTATATTGTTCTCAAATCAAAAAAGCAATTTTGATTTGAACAAATGAGAACGAAAGAAAAATAAAACTTGAAGTCTTATTGATTCTATTTGGTTTCCATTCGGTTAAGTCTTATTGGTACTATTCGGTTTGTTCGAAATATCAATTTGCAATTTTTAAATGAACTTTGTATTAGGATTGCACAATAAATAATCGAAAATAATTTTAGAAAAAAATTCTATGAATATAAGAGAAAATTAAAATTTCTACAACAAGAGATAAACACCGTCTACCAATAAAAATTTGGACACCTTTAATGGAACAGATATTCACAATTTATTCATATTCAATAATTGAGAGATCTTCCAAGTGAGCCAATTACAGCCTTAATTTTCCGGAACATGCTTTCCGTAAGTGTCTAGATGAAAGAGAGTGAAGTTTTCTTCCACTCGGCTTGGAGAAAACATCTATGTTCTTTCACCGATTTTGGACTTTTGCTATGCACTTTAATTTGGATTTTGTGCAGGCCAGTCAAAGCGGTTTTCCCCATTGTCAACATATCAATTCCTGGGGGACGTCGTAAGATAACGAGCGGTGTTATCATCCTGGAAATTAAAATTATCCATCCCGTAAAAATGTCCCAGCTTATGAAGCCTACTATTCTTCTGAATAATTGAGGGGTCGTCTTGGATCTTACCATGAATTGGGATCAATGGTTTCAGTCCATACTATAACAAACATCCTCAGTCCATAATTCCACCTCCGCCAAATGCTCGAATGCACTGTTGGCATAATGTATTCCGGTAAAAAGCATTCTCGAGGCATAGACCAAATTCAGACTCTGCCATTTGACTGGAAGAGCTTGGGGCTGGAATCATCACCCCAGTGAAACTGTAATCTTCGGCCCGATTTCGACGTGCCTCGCACCATTTTAACCAAGCACTGCGATTGAATTTTGTAATCAAAGACATAGTGGCGGCATCAAAAAACGTCCAAACTAAACAAATGGGCTTCTTTATGGATAAAGTTTATCAAAACAGCAGTCCTGGATGTTCATTGAAACACCTGAAATATATGGGTCATAGGATTTATGTGGTTTTTCTGAATCTCTGTGTACAGTGCTCTTTGATTTCCATTTCTTAGTTTTGTAGGACTGCTGGATCGAAGCCCATATTGACAATCACCACTCATTTTCCATTTTTAATCACAAAATCCACTCCTCATTTGCATGGATTGCCGAACACTTGTTGGCAGATAATGGGCACAAAATCTCCATTCAATTTTAACGCTGCTTTTTTCACATTTATTTCATTTGATGGGAAGATCAGAAAGAAAGAGACGGCAAAAGAAAACTCAATTTTCCAAGGCAGGTGGTATTTTTATTCTAACCTTTATCATTAACAGCTTATTTATAACAAAGCAATTTAAATAATTTTGATCCTTTAAGAGTTACTTTATTGTTCTAATTAATGCTGAAGATAAAGATTTTCTTCAATTAAAATATACTAATTCAAGTGAGAATAATAATGCATTTTTTTACTAGTTTATTTATAATTAAAAAACTTATGTTTCTCCTTTTAAATTTATCATTTGTTGCGAATGCAATCTACTATATTTATCCTTTCATATCTTAACATAGAAATTAAGTTACAAATATCTTTAACATTATTCTATTTAATGAATGCAATGCACAGCTGTTTTTTTAAGATAGTTTTTCAATATAATGATTTTAGTTTGCACATAAATCATGAACATACGTGTACTTAATGTAAAAAAAAACTATTGTGTTAATATCCTTTTCTGAAATCACCTATGATTCTGACCATATATTGTAAAGTGTGTTTGAAAAATTTTTCCATTTCTTAATGTTATTCAATTGAAACATTTTACAGATAATTCACATTGATTTAAAAAGTACCAAACTTTATTTTTATTTAAGACACATATACGATTAAGTTTATCCTCAACAATGCTTTTATGTGAGAGGTTTAAAAATCAAAAACTTAATTCTTAAAATCTTGCTTTTCTTTTCATGAGTTGAATTATTTTTTCGTTTTCATATGAAGACTGCATATTTAAATCTCTGTGGGTTTTTCCATTTTATGTAAAAGTGCTTGAACTTCTAATCATTTGATCTATTTTAACCGTTATCATGTATTTATTCAACACATCTTATTAGTTATAATATAAACCATCATGACAAATATAATATTGTCGTGATGATTTTTTTAAGTAATGTATAATAGGATTTAAATAACATGATATAACGGTTTAACTTTTTTAAGAATTTACTAAATAGTATATTGAATTTGTCGTTATATTTTTATTTCATTCAAACAAAGACTCATATTGACATATGCACTCCATTTTATCATAATAATCGGATAAAAATGTATATAATAAAGGTCTTAATTCTCTTTTAACTTCAAATTTGTTTTACCCATTCTAATTCATTCAAATATTCTATTTTTTAGGGTCTGATTCTGATCAGAGATACAAAATTTTAAATCGTTTTTGTTGGGAAAAAAGATTATCATTTTTTCATTGTAAACATTTTGAAATTCTACTCTTAAAATGGCACTATATGTCAATTAAATATGTTATCGTACTTATATAACTATAATTTAATTATAGACTGCGAGAAAAAAGTAGAAGGACACTCATATTTTATAAATTATGCTTTAAATTTTAGGACAATAAATGTAAATTTTATTTTTTATTTTATTAAAATAGTTTTTCTCTTATTTTCAGTGAATGAGTTTTATTTACCACCAAGAAAATATTATAAAATAGAACTTAAGGATTTTTGTTCTGAGAAAAAAGTAGAAAGAGACCTGCAAAAATATTCTCATTTTGGAACATTTAGTAGTTTAACATGCTAAAAGCATTGCTCTTCTCAACTTTCTTTCTTTCAAAAGATATATTTTGTTGAAAAAAATCCTCAATTTTTGTACAGTTAATATGCCTAGGGGGAAACCTTTAAGTGAGTTTCAAAAAGGCAAATTGTTGCTTGTAAAGATGTGGGGAAAATGTAAGTGAAATTCCAAAGTACCTACACACAGTTCAAAAGCTGTTTCTAATTTCTTGAAAAATCTAAAGAGTCAAAGGAAAGCAAAGATTGACAAACCTAAGTAATTGACACTACGTAATCAAAGAAAAATCTTTAAGGAACTTAAAAAACGCGTGGAAGCATTGGAAAAGCACAAGACTCATCTGAAATCGCACATGTGATCAGAAGAACACTTTAGAAAAAAAATCGGATACGTTCGTATTCAAGAAAAGAAAGCGCTATCCTAAATGGAACGAAAGGCACATTGAGCACCGGCTGCAGTGGGTCAAAAAACACATGTCTTGGAACTCCGAATGGACTTCGGTTATTTTTCCTGATGAAAAGAAATTCAATTTAGATCGCCCAGACGTTGTCAATATTATTGGTATTGCCTGGGTACACAAGAAGAAACTTATTTTACCTGAGAGATAGAATTAGGCAGTTTAATGGTTTGGATACCTTTTGGCTACTTTGGTAAGTCCAATTTAGTGTTTCTGGATGGAAGACAGAAACATACAGATTACAATCAAATTTTAAATTCAGAGTTTCTTCCTTATGGAGCTGAGCTAAAAGAAGACAGGATATTTCAGCAATATGGAGCATTAATTCATACGGCTAACGGCATTAAAATTTGGCTTGAAACAAATAAAGTTCCGGTTTTACCATAGTCTGCTAAAAGTATAGACCTCAATATTGTTAAAAATATGTGGTAAGTAACTGATCGGCTTGTTTACGCCAGAAGCAATCAGTTTGAATCTTTGATTGAACTTCAAGAAGCTTTAAGCTGTTTCGGACAATTTTTGTCAAACCAAAATTCAAGACTTATATGATTAAATGGCAAAGAAAGTCTTTGAAGTAGTTTACGCAAACGACAGAAGAATTCCTTATTAACAAGACTTTTATTTTTCATTATTTAGAACTGTCTTTACATTTATTTATAGTCAATTCAACAAGGATAAACTTGTGAATATACGTGGTTTGCTTAGAAAAAGCATTGCCTTTGTGATGCTTTTCCGTGTGAAGATCATTATGTGGATAGAGGTTATGTATTTTAACTAATATTTGTTTACTATCATTAATTGGCGTTATGCGAAATTTTTAATAAAAGGTGCTATCACAGTTGTTGACTCACTATTGAACTATTGTTTAAAAAGTTCAGTTATTTGGCGGTGTTTAGTTCACAATGAAAAAAGTAGATGCACAAAAATTTGAAGCAATGTAAACATATCAAATATAAATATGTGTACATTTATAATGGAAACTTAAAATTTTTGCATTCATATGCACTTTTATAGTTTGAAATATCTTTTTAACGAGCGGACAAAATATAGAAAAATACTACTTTAAACAAACAAAAAATATATTGATGCACAAAACTGGTTTTATTTAGATAAATATTTAAGAGAAAAAAATGGTGTTATTTTGAAGTTTCACGAGATATCTAGTTACATAACTTGTTTTCTTATGGGAGTGAATATGTGTTTATAAAATAATTGAGAGTAATTGGTGTCCTTTCATATTACTTCTACATTATTAGTTTTTTTTTTCTTGTTATTTGTTGTTCCAGAAAATTCTTAGAGGAAGTTAACTTATATGAAGAGAATATCTTATGTGGAACACATTAAAGTCATGTAAATCCAGATAATTTAGATACTTTTAATTCTTCATTATTGCAAATTCATCCGTAACGAAAAATATATATCTTATTTATAATATATTTATATAAATTATTTATATAAAAATATTAATCATAAATATCTTATTTATAACATACGAATAAATATTTTCTCAAAAGAGTATAAAAAGGAATATTTCTGGAACATTATACTCTCTACAATATTTTCTCGCACATCTGAATCTTGTAAATAAAAGTGTTTGCAATATGTATATATATTATGAAGAGACTTTAAATCAAACCAAATTGTTTTAAATAGGAATTATTTTATAACATAAAAAGAGAAAATGACCCATTTATATCTGTACGAAATGATTTTGTGAAATATATGTGATTACAGTAGTCTTATTTAACTAATTTGGATTTCGTTCATCCGGACATTCAGTTCATTTGAGTCTGAATTTAAATTAATGAAATATTTGGTTTTATCTTCTAAACTGCAATTCCTTGTTTGAATATATTATGGATTGGTAGAGTCTCGCGCTGATTCAGATTTCGTTTCAATGAACCTTTGGTTAATCTGAACGGACTTGGAGGCACGATTCGAGAAAAAATTTCAGAATTTAAATCAGTAAAGAGTTCTTTATTTTTATTCTAAATCATTTTTATATAAGAATTAAACGATTATTCTTGCATTACAAGATTGACTAAGGTACTCTAAAGTTGAGAGAAACAAATTTCTTGATTTATTTCAGTATATTCAAAATTAGTGGAATTCTATTTTATTTTATTTTTATATTTGATTATATCAACTTTTCATTATGCGTCTCTGATAGAAGTCGAGAATTCATGTTGAGGAAAATAGTTCGAAACTTAGTTTCATTCGCTTACACATGGAGATATCCCAAACAAGATATCGGTGCTCAGTCACTATATTTGATTCTCCGTTGTTCTCACACAAATCCCACAAAAAAATCTTAGATGACTGCTACATATTTACAATGAGATTCAAGGTATGTCTGTTAGACCCACAAATTAATATGAAAGCAAATTAGTTCTTGAATATAATAGAGTTACCCTTTTAAAAAGTTAGCAATCTAACTTTTTATCTTTCTTTAAATGTGACCAGGGAATTATGGGGTGAAAATTGTTTGCATATCCTTAAACGGAAATTATGACAACGAAATTATTTATTATTTATTGTAAATGACTACTTCCGATGAACATCATGAACTACACTTTCTATATAACATGAATTTAGCCATTTTCTCTCAATTTAGACTTTTCCATACCTCATGAATTATGAATGATGTTTCATTATTCAGTACATCTTTGGAAAATATTTTTCAATTTATAAAAAAAAATATTTAAAAATTAAAATTATATACCACTCTATGTGATTTTATTTTTCTTAAATGTTCGTTTTTATTACTCTCACTTTACTTTTAAATCATTGCAGAAATTACGCTTAAAATTCACCAAAGTAAAATTGCTTTTAATTTCATCACATAGGAAATAATGTCATTTAATTTTAACAGCGTCATAATACATTAAAGTTAAATTACTAAAAATAAAATAAATTATTTAGTTTTAAAGCAATATATAGGAAAATACAAATATCCTATAAAAGTAATTTTTTTAATGTAAAGGAATTTCCATAAAAATTAATTCCTTCTATCAATAAGAGATGACATAGAAATCAGTTGTGCTTGGATTTTCAGCTCAGTGACTGAGAAAATGCTTGAAAACCAACAAATTTTGAAAGTAACTTTAAAATGTTTTCAAAAATATGTGTTTTATATCTTAACAATGTGATAATCCTGCTTCGAATTTTATATAAACTTGGGAAAAATAATTTGTATCATCTGGGTAAAAAAAAAAATGATACTTTTGTAGAATTAGAATTTTTGGAGCATTCAAGCAATGTGAATTAATAGAAAAGAACAATGCTCTAAATATTTTCAATAGCACAAAACCAAGACTTCCACAGTTAGTGACGGAAAATAAATTTTATTAAAATTGAGCTAAAATGAGTTCAGCTTATAAATTTCATTAGTTGATATGCTTAAAATTATTTTTTGAACAAATTCTGCATTAGATACATGTAAAAATATTTTCAATTTAATACATCATTTTTTACAAAGTTATTATGTCTTGTTTATGATTTATTCTTCTAACATTATTGAATAATAATAATTTTATTCTGTAGGAATGATTTCATTTATAAAATATTGGCGCAGGAAGAAATATTTGGAAATTTAATAAATTAGCTAACATATCGCACAAAAATCAAAATCTAATTGTAAAAATAAAAGTTGTTTTTATGCTCGTAAATTGTTTTCATGCATATTTTTTAAGTTACAAAAATAAATCCTGATTAATATATCAAGGAAAGAACAAAATAAAATGTGTTCATGAGAATAAAATAAAAATTTGTGTTCAATAATAGTAATTTTTATAACAAAATTTAAAATGGAAGCTGAAGACGATGATATGCAATAAAATTATGAATAAAAAAGCCACCTCTTATTTTTATCTGTATTAAAAACACTAATGTTTTAATGAAATCTCTTTCAGATTTTCTCTATTGTATTATAAAATTTTCCTTTAATTTTCACAAAATAGGTATTTTTTTCTTTCATAGTAATGAAGTTTTAGTGAATTAACACACACATTTTAAAGAAAATTTAATATGTTTATAAAACAAAGTGATCATATGATTAAAATATTTAAATGAATAAATAATCTTATAATTTTTTGAAAAAAACTATAAATTATTAATTTGATATAAATATAATTGAGAAAAAAGGAGCTATTTCTTGTCTCAATGTGTCTTAAAAATCTAAAAACATCTAATGAACATAACAAATCTGCGCGAATGATTCTCTTTCCTAAAACAATTTACATTTCTTCAATAGCGCGTATCGTATAATTATGGAGCTTAAAGTTTTAATTTATTATATTTTCTATCTTACAAAATTAGGATTTATTATTGAACATCAATTACATTTGTAATTAAATTGAATAGCCACTTTTAAAAAATGACATTGAGTTAAATTTTTAGAATAAGGCAAAGATTTTAGCAACTCAAATATCATATTTTAATAATATCTTTAATATTTATAAGTTTAATTTTTTGTAAAGAATAATTTATTAAAAAGAATTTTAATACAAAAATTGCTAAACATTAACAGAAACTTTTAACATTGAAACAACATGAATTTGTAGTAGAGGGTGTAGCAGGCTTGAAAAAATTTGCAACGATAATGCAAATTATAGAATGTTTCTAATTACTCGCATATTTCAGCTCTTTCCAAACAGACAAAAATGATCTCAGAATATTAAAATTATTACAAATAAGTTTTTATCTAATGCAATAAAATACTTATTTTAGCTCTTAAGGTACAGAGGTGTAAATAATACTAATTTCTTCTTCAATAAGTTATCTACATTTTCTTCTACTGAACAAATGTAAAAATATTTTAATAATGTTATATTTGAATAATAATAAATTTATTATTTAGACATGCATAGATCTTATGAAATCTTTTCCAAACTGTTTTCTAATATTGATTAAAATTATTTGTGGATAAGATAGGATTCACAATTTTTTCTTTATTACATATAGCAATCTTTGACATTATATGTGTATTCATAGACGTAAATAAATTCTAGATTTTTTTAACATTTTAAATTAATTGTAAATATAAAAATTAAAAAAAAATTAAAAATTCCTAAAGATCTTAAATAATTTAAACAAATTTTTAAACTTTTATCTAATTTAAAAATTTCTAGAGATAATTTTTAATCCTAAAATTAACTTAAGAATATATATTGTAGAAAACTTATAAATAATCATCTGAAAATTATGCATGTGTAAAACACAAATACATGTTTTTTTCTTCTTAAATATGACAACAATCCAAACTCTAAAGATTTCTTTGTTAAGCAAATTAAGCAAAATACATACTGAGCAATAATATGGATTTGTATTTTTATTCTAAAAAATTCATAAATTTTTAAGAAGGCGACTTAATTTTGAATGATACAAAATCACCCCAAATTAAACTTAATAACTCTAATGTGAAGCTTTGAATAAATAATTTATTATAATTTACATAATCTAAATAAATATTACTTTTTGATTTTATTCAATCAGTATTTAAAATACTTTCTTTTTATGAATTAAAATATCGGTGGCGTAGGAACACACCCTTGAATTTCGAAATGTACTATCTAAATTTTGTTTTCTGCATTAATATTAGTTCATTTTTTCTATGACAAATGTATTCATCACATTTTTTACTAATGCACACGCAATAACGAAGAAATTACGCAACATTGACATTGAAATTTCAAATCAAGTTATGTATGTTTAAGTAATGAAAAACATTTTCAAACGCTGGAAGAAATTTTACAGTATGTGAGAAATCAATTTTGTCAGAGGATATCCTGAATCTAAGAAAAAAAAATGCTCAATTGTAGAGAAAAGTAAGAAAAGTATTTTTATTTTTCACCCTTTACAGTTAATTAAATGCTTGCTTAATGGAAGTCCATATTAAAGTCACACCTTTATTTGTATTTCTATGCTCTTTATCGAATAAATAAGATTTATAGATTTTTATTGCTCTTGTCATTTTTTGAATTTATTGCCATTTTTAAAGTAACACTTGTTTAGCAAAATAAAGTACATTTCGATGTTTCTCATACAAATACTGATATTAGAGAGCTTATATTATTATTTCTTGAAAATGTAATCACATTTGTCCTCATAACTACTCATTAAAACTGATTAACAAAATTATAAAGTTATTACCTAGAAAAAAATCTAATTTTTCTCAAACAAGAAATCTGAAAAAAATTGATTTAAATGTAATAAAATAATTTTAAAAATTTGATTTTATCTAATAGCAATGTGAGGTGTAAATTCATTCATAAGTTTTAAAATTAAAATAAATATTCAATGGGGAAACTATGATTAATACTACTGCTTAAATTCATTCAAAATTATTTCTATTTAGATAAAGATCTATTTCTATATAGATCTATTTAATAGAGGATTACATAAACTCAAGCAATAATCAAATGAACTGCTTTTGTTACTGCGTAGTGAAACGAAAAGTGGCGAATGGCCGTCGTAAGATATCTTGGTATCCTCCGCATATTTTCTTCAGAGAAGACTTTTCATAGATAAATGACCTATTCAGTATCGCAAGGGAAGATACCTAGAAACTCTGAAACACACACCTCGACAGACATGTATGCTGAAGCCATCCATCTCCACTGCTCAACAGTGGCTAGAATTGAACCCAGGAACATAAGCTCCGAAAAGCGGTGTTCTGCCATTAAGATAATGTGGGCCCATATTGGCTGCTTTGAAAAATTCAAAAAAATTAGTTACTAAAATTAATTGAATGTTGAAAACCTCTTAAAAATGAACAACGAAAATAATCAAGTGCTTATTTTTCAAGTGCATAACATACAGACAATATTTTTGAAACATTCCTATTCTTTCTAAAAAATTATCTGATTTTTTTTACATTCAGACTACTTAAACACTTCAATTGCAACCAAATATACTACGGTTTCTAGCTAAAAAAACTATCTGAATTTTTTTCGCACACTTTAAAAACGTGTTTTGCTATCAATAAATGTAATAGAAAGAAATTTAAATCTTTAATTGACTTGAAAAAGGAAATTATTATTAAATGAAGAAAAGTTAAATGGAAAAGCTATGCTACATTGTATGCACATAAATAAGTATTCGGGTATTACTTTGATGCCACAGTCTGCATTTTAAGTTTTTACACAAATAAACACATTTCATTTATTTTTATTTTTAAACGATCCTGTAATGAGCCCATTAATAACAATTCTGAAACTCAAGTGAAAAAGAAAATAAAAAATGTAAAAAGAAATTGGGATATAAATATTTTTTACCACTTTAACAAATGTTTTGTATCTTACTTCTGGCATATTATTACTATTTTTTAATTCGGTCACTTTGAAGATAATAATAAGTCCTTTGACTCACATAAATCCAAAGTCTTTTGAATCCTAAAATACATTTAAAAATAATTTTCTTTTACCTGTAGTCCAAAATATTTGATTTTTAAATGCATTGCATACAGATATAATGTATGAAATAAGTAAAGTAAAAAACAATATTTTTAATGGAAAATTTCACTATAATAATATGTTATAGATATCTAATAAAGCTATTAAAAAGTAATTTCAATTTTTTTATATATTTACGTAAAGTGTAATTATAGAGTTTTTTATATATATATTTACGGTTGAGTATTTGACTAATTAATTTGCACTAAGTTCTTTTCGAAAATGTCAATTTAACATATTCTCATCGCGTCTTTAGGATGTTGATTTTTTTAAGATAATCTGGTAATGCTTATTAATTAAAAGCTAATTTATTTCGTTTCTTCTCAATATTTTTATGGTTATTTTTGTTTTATCTATAGTTTAATTGCGCTGTTATTTTATTAGCGAATATTGCATGAACCTGGGCCTACAGCTTAAAAAGCATTCCGAAGTACTTTGTGAACGTGTGCGTTTTAAGATAGTGATCAAACAAGTTACCTATATTGCATTGCAGACCTTGTTACTGATCTCATTCCAGTAACCAGTTTACTTTTTAATAGTTAAGGAAAGTAATTCTAAAATGTAACTTCTAATTTAAAATATTATTTGTCTAAGTATATAATAGAAAAAAAATTAAGTAAAAATAAATCCCTTTATTTTCACTCTGACTGCAAAGCACCTGCTTCAGACAGTCCTGACTTTTGGATTAGCTTAATAAGGATTTGCTTCTGGAAACTGTAATCAGAAGATATTAAATTCTTTGTCGCATCATCAATGACTGAAGAATTGATGGTGTATGTAAAAAAATTCCTACTTACTTCTTATACATAATAGTTTTAATTTTCCTGTTAAAATAAGATTTTCTTTTTGAAATTTAAAATCAAACTTAATTATATTCTAAATTTCATTTATGTTTTAATAAACTTAAGAATATTTTCAAAAACTTCATTATGTTACTTGACATTTTGAAACTCTGAAATCTAAATTTTTTTTAGAATTTAGACCTAAGTTCAGATAGACCTAAATTTTTCTTCAGAATTGCATCTATTATATTGGAGACTCACAGTTGTGCATTTTAAGTGATTTATGAACAACAATGTGTTTACAAGAGTAGGCAGAAAAGTTCAATCATTAAACTAATGGACATAAATGAGCAAAATAATCATAACAGAAACCAGTATATTCAACACTCAGCAGCAACCAGAGTATTCTCACAAATTAACGCATGTTGTATGCATACCTTATCTTCTCATGTTTATGTGCAAGGTACATTTGCTATTAAAATAATCCTGATCGAAATCTTTGTGATTAATATTTCCCCGTATTTTATTTAGTTTTCAAGATAGGACCGATATCCTCTGAATTTCACTATTAGGACACTTTTACAAATCGTCCTATTTTGTTGTTTATAATAACTTTCCTTAAAATCGAAACATTTCTTATGATCTCAGCTTTCTGCTTTTCAAAATTGTATGCGTAATACAGAATTTTATTTCACACTATTTATAAAAAAAATAACCTTATTTTTTATATTTTCTTTTAATAAACAATTAAGATATGTAGCTGATGCAAAAAGTTATCATAAACTACGTATGTTAAAATAGAAAGTTTACGTGGCTAAATTTAAAAAAATTACTTGCGTTTTTAAATATACTTGTAGATCGTGCATAAAATTACACCAAAAATATACATAGTTTTATTATTTTAATATAATTGCAAATAGTTACTCATTCTGTCAGTCTTCTGGAAGTATTTCTTAGCAAGAAAGTTCTCCAATTTAAAAGTAAAATTGCGAGTTAATTTATAAAACATAATTTATTAAACTGTAAAATATGATTCTAAAATGTGGTGCGGACCTTTACTTTTTTAATTTCCTTTTAAAAATAGCAAGCATTACATAACAGTGATTATATAATCTGAAAATGCATGGCAGAATCTATTCTTAGAATGCGGAACAAAAATAATTGTTAACTAATACTATAATCTGATACTGTATATTCATTAAGTATGACATTGACCTATAAAGACTGATTTAATTAAGTTAATGTTGTTTTTGATTGTTTTTCATTAAAATGTATAATAATACTTTTGAATCTATATATTTTAAACACATTTTTACAATAAAATAAAAAAAGATACAGAAAAGATATTTTTCATTGAATTAGATTATGTTTTCTACTTTTCACTTTGATTTTCAACAATTATTACATTCAACTGAAACATATTTTTTAAGGAAAAATAATTACTGAATAGCATACTTAGTTTGTATGCAAAAAATATTTATACTCCATTTATTTAAATTGTTTACTAAATAATTAAGTGCTTTCTTGAATAACAGTGTCAAATCTTTAGTAGTTTTTAAAATTTATTTTTTCGGAATTTATTCTTGTGAAATTTTGTCTGTTTATGGAAATAAATTGATACATTTATGTTTATAATAGAGATTTTTATAATATTGAAGTTTTTTCTATGAGTAGCACATATATTTTTAATTTTTATAAATGAAACTATAAAACAGCGACATTTTAACGCAGTAAAGGATGAATTTTAACTTATTACATCATTTTTTCTATTTCATATACCAAAAAATATTTTTAACAATAGCATAATGCAGTTTAATCTTTAAAAGTTTTGTTTATTAAATTAGCATTGATAATATACCAAAAATTAAATTTACCTTCTTCTTTATTGGAATTATAAGTTGTATGTAAATAATTTTAATTGCTGACACTTTAAAAA
Source organism: Latrodectus hesperus (assembly GCA_037975125.1). Classification (NCBI taxonomy): domain Eukaryota; kingdom Metazoa; phylum Arthropoda; class Arachnida; order Araneae; family Theridiidae; genus Latrodectus; species Latrodectus hesperus. Next base: position 85,004,764 of record CM075850.1, read on the forward strand.
TCATCATTATTTATAACATATAGCAAACTTTGCTATATATTATAACTTAGATATAGCCCTGATATTTATTACTAATGTTAAATAAATGATTTTTAATAATAAATTAATTAATTAGGTACTTAATTAATCACAAAATAAATTGTACTTTTATATTAATCAAACTATATAGAAAACTGCAAATTTTATAAAAAATCTTAAATTAAAATAAAAGCTTACATTTTTGATATGCATAGTTATAAATAAATTGAAAGAAAGGAAAATCCTATTAATTTAAAACTATTTATAATATTAATCATGAAGAATTTGTTGATAGGACGAAGTAAAATATAATTAAAAAATTTATAGCTGCCTATAAAAAATTTTATGTATATATTACAATAAATTTACTATATTTATGCAAATAAATTAACCTATAATTTTCTGATAATTATCAAAGTCATTTCAAAATCTACTTCAGATATCATTTTGTCGCTATGATCGTAGTTTCTAATGAAATTTAAATGCTTTCAAATGAATACTATTTTATTGACGTAATAAATCATTAATATGGGCTAATATTTGAAAATAGCATATACAATAGAATTTCTCAAATTCGTTTGTCTGGATAATTGAAGAACATATTCAATACGACTTTAGAATTTCCAATCAATAAGACCTATTTTTTATAATCCTTTATTAAGTGCTGTTTATGGAATTAAGATTGAAAAATATAAATTTTTTTTAATTTATATATAATTTTGATACTTTAACTTTATACCATTTAAATCTATTTTTAGACTTGTTAAGAAAATTATTTCGTTAAATTCGAGTTTAGACGATCGGGACTTTGTTGAAATTCAGCAAGTATGGTTTAGCGAGATTCTATTTTTATTAAGTTTCCAAGCTTTTTCTTTCTCAAATATAAAGAAATTCTAACAAGAAGCATATCTATGTATGTGGGTATATGCAAAATAATTTTCATTCAAAGCATAATTTATAATCTAAATTATGACATTATTTAAGTTTTTAAAAAATGATTATTTTTATATAATTTTTTACATACATTTTTTAAAAAATTGAGGCTTATAGACAAGAACATCACTTGATAAAATTTTAAATTAGATTAATAATCTTTTTTATGTGTATGTAATAAATACAGCATATTATAAAAATTTATTTTCCTTTTAAATTTCTTTAAACCTAATGAAAAATCGATAATATTTTAAAATATATTTTACAAATTCAGAAAAAATATTTTCTGGATTTAAAAAGCACTTTTGTTTTACAAAATAGTTTAATATTTTTCTCGCAATCAGTGTTTTCTAGGATATCCTGTAATGGCTTTATCTTTGACTATTTCAACGAACATATTTAGAGTGAATTGTTTCAAATATTCAAGATTAAATTTGGAAAATATAGAGTATAATATTGTGCGTGATAATCCTTTTCGGAAATTCAGACTTGGCCATTGAAATTTCATGTATTAAATATCATATTTTACAAATATTAAATTGACTAATACCGAATTCAGTATTGGCTGTGTTTCGCGACTTCATATTTCAATCAACATACCTAGAACAATAGTTGTTCGATCAAAATAACTAACGTTTTCAAGAAAATATTTACTAGACGTCTAGACTATTACTTAAAATATTTTGTAAGGCAAATATTTTCTGAAGGAAAATCTGAATGTAAATTTTGTAAAATACGAATATCCTAGGGAATGATAATGAACAGCTCAGCTCTAAACAATAAAGCTTCTTTCGAGAAAATAAACTTTCTACGCAATATTTCTTTGGTTAAGAAAGAAATTTATTTATCACAATTTGTGTAGTGACTTATCAACAACTCGTACTTTATCTGGTTTCTTTTTATCACACGTGACCTTTTATTTATGATTTTATTGAAATAAAAATCAAGTTGGTTGTCCTAAATTTTCGCATATTGTTTATTAAGAAAATATTTTCAAAAGATGTTTTTATACAATTTTTCGCCAGAATTCGGCAAATGTTTAGTAAAAATCATTTATTATATTTCATTATATTCTGTAACGCTAAGTAGTTAGCATATGGCGATTTATTTTAAGAATACCCAGAAAAACCGTTCAAGTGAAAAAATATCAGATATTTTGCCTTTCAGTTATAAAATTAAAACAATTTCTATAAGTATCAATAGCTTAGTTCAATGACTTAATTTTTAAATATTTTCATTTATTGAATGAAGATACAAATCAGTTAATCTTATTTACAACAATTAACAAAGATTCATATTCCTAAAACTAATTTATGCAGCAGTAAACATTTATGTAGGTTTCTTAAACTTCTTTATTGACGGGCAAAATGAATTAACAATTATGTTACAATGGTACTGATACTCATTTATGTATGTTTATGATTAGCTGATAAAAAATGCAGTAAGTGGCTTTTTTCTACATAATCGATTTCAGAGGCAGTGGTACCCAGATTGGTTAGGGCGTCCGTTCTAGTTATTGGAAAATAGTGATTTCGAAACTCAACAAAATTGAAAACCCGTCTGGAATACGTTAAATCCGTTGTAGTTGCAATGTCCTCCATGGGAAACGATATCTCCGGAGGGAATATCATTCACCGAGTCTGGAAGTTTTCTGCTTGGTGCTGCTTTTAAATTACGAAGCCTTATTTTCGGGATTACGATGGCACACCTATTGGGTATATTATAAGTTGTCATCACTTCAATCTCTTGTAGTGCTGAAAAGAGAAAATCCCGGTCATACCCGAGCATTATATAATAAAATAATCCATTTTTTTAAAAAAAGACATTTTTTTAACCGCAATTTATATTACTCAGGAAATTAAACATCTTGTAACGAAAAGATAAGAAAGTTACTTTGAAGCAATTACGAATGTGTATAAAATGTGGAGTATATTCTTAACAAAAAATACACAAAAAGACGAAAATTCATTTAAAAATATAATAAATAACATAAAGGAATACTTTAGCACCACAATTCGACAAACCGTAAGTGATAAAAACATTATTCGGAAATAATGTCAAGTTTTTAATATCATTTGTAGTCCGTTGAAACATACAAGACTCTTACATACCAGTTTGGAATGAATACGATAAAATTTTCAATGGAGGGTACCTGTTCCAATCCTGATGAAGTGAAATTTTTTTCGTTGTTCTGACTAGAAGCATTGTTCTTGAAAAAGACATCAGCAAAGGTTAAACATCGCGTAGAGGTCAGAGTCCTTTTATCATACTAGTATCATAGTATCCACGCAGAGGACCGGTGTATATCGAGTAGATAAAAATGCCACATCTATCTCTCTTCGTTCAACAATGACTGGGATCAAACCCGGTACATTTTTCCTAAAAAAATATTATCCTGTCAATCACCCAATGTCCAGATTTATATGAGCTCATCATCTGAGTTTCGATACTGTGCGATATATAGCTTAACGGCATCCGCCACATAAAACGCCTTCCTGGAGGATTTTTCATAAATAAAGATTTGCAATCTTATTTATTGCGTGGGAGGTCCAAGAAACAACTAATTACGCACTCAGATTCACGTGTATAAAAAAAGGCAGAAGAGCAATATTCATCTCTCTTTATTCAACTGTGGTTGAAATCAAACTCGGGACCTTATGCTTTGAAGTGTTACCTCTAGGCCACGGGGAAACATCATCTTTGTTTGCCAAAAACAAGCTTGATCAGATTTAGGCTAAGAAAACATGCTGACTATTCCAATCAATTACACACTTTTAAAATCAAGAAAACATGCTCGCTATTCTGTGTTGCATCATTTCAGTTTCCAGAATCTTCATCTCAAAACGGAAGAAATAATATTTAGCATTATTTTGTATCAAAAGAAAAAAGTCATCCGTAGCTTCAGCATAAGGTACAGCAGGTAGTTTTAATATTTTATCAGCATTTTCTTTTGGTATCAAATTGCCACTCTTAAATATATATTGGAGGTTCTTAAGCGCACCGATGATAATTCTAAGATGCAACAGGAATCTACCTCGTATGTAATGTGATTTTCATCGAATGCTATTCTTCCAGTTGTAATACAGACCTGAGTAATCAAACTGAATTGTGCATTTTTAAAAACAGTCGTCGATTCCATTTACTTTATGTTCAATCTTAACGCTGAATATACTTTCCCTGCGTACGATATACTTATATCGATGGATTGAGCAACGTTTGTCCTAGATGCATAGAAACATGCTCACTGAAAAACTAAAACTTTTCGTCTTGATTCAATGGTTGAAAATTGATTGATAGCAAATCTGATCAGATGGCAATATTGAAGTTTTAGATCCTCCCCTGGAGACCCGTGTATGGTTCAGAGTTCCTCTAAATTACCTCGATTGCAATCAGTTTTTCCGCAATATATATTCCACAACCACTAAAGAAAAATATGTAAATTGAGTTTAGACTACCGTGAAACAAATTAGTTTTTAATACTTTGCGTTTACTTTCGTGGGGTACGACTTCCATTCATCATTATTTCAGTACGAGAGAAACAGATGGTTCGGTCACATGGTACATGTGCTTGGTTGAGTGGCCAATGCTACCATATTTAGAATTACGATTGAACGCATCGTGTCAGAATCTTTCTCTTTTACACACCGCACGGATATCCTTGAGCTGCGATTGACAAAGAGTTATGTTTAGTGACTTAATACATATATAATATATATATATATATATATATATATATATATATATATATATATATATATATATATATATATATATATATATACACATACATACATATATATACATACATATATATATATATATATATATATATATATATATATATATATATATATATATATATATATATATATATATATATATATATATATATATATATATATATATATATATATATATATATATATATATATATATATATATATATATACAGAGAGAGATTTTGAAACACAACATTCTTTTTATTCAAAGTTTGTTGAGATGTTTACTTCCTAAATGTCATTTGGATAACAAAACAGGAAGTTTCAAACTTTAAACAGGCTATTTTTAAAGACTGAAATAAGTTGGCCATACGAGTTACTACTTATAAAGTATAAGCAGTTGATTAAAGTATGTATAACACGTTAATTTGAAATAATTTATTTTAATAAAATATAAAAATCGTTATATATGTATATATAGTTCTACACTTTTAAAATTATATTTAATAATAAACAATAATTTACAAGTCGCAATACTAAGACGTAGCTAGAATTTTTATAAAGAATGGAGATATCATTTGTGTGTATTTAAAGAAGTAATGCTCTTTGTGGTAAAAAAAATTTATTTTGCACCATAGAAAAACAGACAACATAGTTTTGTTATCCTTGAAAACGGTGTTTCTATAATAAATTTCGACTGTGTTTTTAAATTTTGATTTCGGTATTAACACAATTTTAATTTTGCCAATGCAAATGCATGCTCCTTTCAATAATTTTCTTTTGCCTGATGTTAACGAAATGATTATAGAAAGTTGAGAACGTTTAAAAATAGTAATTGAGGATTATTTTATAAAAGTCATAATTCTTAATTTGGTGTTCTATTTTAGCATATAAAGTATTTTTATCCAATAAGCTGTTGCTACAAACGGAACTACTTTTTTCATCACAAAATTCTGCCTTTTAGAATTTTTTTTCCAACGGTGGGCACACTTGGGTGAGTAACCCTATGCCACAACAAGGCTAGAAACTGCTACTCATTTGTCGTTTCCTTAAGTGCGCCTGTGAACCAAGTCACGGAGGCGAGTAGCGTAGCCCGCGCCATACCACCACAAACCCATTCATAGGGTGGGCCACATTCATGCAACATCACAGAATAAAGGACAGAGAAACACAGAGAGAACAGAGAAGGAAAGAAACATCCATGCCTGGACCGGGATTTGAACCCGGTACCAACAGTCAGGAACGCTAACCACTCAGCCATCGGTCGGCACCTTTTAGAATATTTATACTAGTAAAATTAATATAAAACGGTACTCAGAAGATTGTAAAGTGGTTTTCCCGGTTCTATATACGAAAGTTTAAAAATACATATAAAGTTGACACAGGTTTTGTCTCCATGTATATTACGTAGAGAAATTCTACCTCCACATGGCTCCATAACGAAAAAGAAGCTTCAAATTTCATTGAATAGCATGATATGTTATTTATTTACACAGCTAATTGTACATATGTTATTGGTCAACAATATGCTCAAATCCTATTTTTAAGTTATCAAAAGTTACATACTATATTTCAATAGGAATAAGAGAGATAGCGAATAATGTTGTCTTTTAAGTCTGTTTCATTAAACACCAATTTTTAATAAACGCGGTCTTTGTGAAAACTTCACACACAGGATCGTAATGGATCAGATCTGGCAATTTTGCTGGACAAGTATGTGAGAAAATATCAAAGATAACAATCTCATCTATAATGTTTTGAGAATGCGTAGAACATCCTGACATATTTAGATTGTTATATGCATTTTAATGCACAAAGCTTAATGAACAGCCTGATAAATTTATACTGTTGAATACACTTTAATACCCATCATGTAAATTCCTTTCCGGCATGTGTAATATCTGTTATTTAATAAAAAAACATAATCAAGACATTAAATATAACATTTATTATTTAAAATTACTACAGTCAGTTACCAGCTCCATAAGCTCTTTGATGACTTTCCATATTAATCAACTATCTAACAGCGAGTACCAACTGTTGCCAGTTACCTTTTAATTAAGAGATATTAAATACAATATTTATATATTGATTGCATCACATCCCTCCTTTAAGCTTTTAAATCAATAATAATCCTTTAGGTACGTAGCCAGATCTAGTCCGATAATGAATATTATCTCGAGAATTCAATACCTTCGATGAATTTTTAACAAGAGAATTAATTGTTTGAGTTACAAACTGAATTCTCGCCATTACTTAATAGAAAATCTAAGTTCACGCAATTTGTGACTCAGAATCTTTTTCTCTCTCTCTTTTCACTTTTGATAATTTTAAATATTTTCTATTTTTCGTGAGAACACGGATAATTTTAAGCTTGCACATTAAAAGACCTTGGGTTTTTATTAACAGAAATTACAGTTCCAGGTTCCCAAGTTTTATTCTTAAAATATGTACACATTATCATCTACTTTTAAGGCTTCAATATTTTATTATTCCATCAAAATAAGACTTTGTTTTACTCGACGTTGCTTTAATAATTTTGGAACTTCTCCAATATCTCACCATTTTCAATTTATTACTAATGGGTAATTTTGTTCTTAATCTCCTGCTAAACATCAACTGTGCAGGAGACAAATCTAACCCAGAAATGGAAGTATTTTGGTACTCTAACAATCCAACAAAAGGACGCGTTGGTTATCCACATATGCTTTCTTAAAAATTGATTTTATAATTCCAATAGCTTTCGCAACCATTTCATTAGATTATGAATGATGTGGACTAATAAATTGGCGCTCTAGATCCCATTCTTTTAGAAATTTCTTAAACTCAAATCTATTAAATGGATTATTATAACATACAATTATTTTCGGTACACCAAATCTAGCAAATATTATTTCTAAGGATTTTATTATACTTTCCACTGTTTTAGTATTTACTTTTTCCACTACAATCCATTTTGAATAATAATTAATTACCACCAAATATTTGTTATTTTTGTAAAACATTATGTCAATATCAACTTTCTGATATGGTCTGCTGGGTACATCATGAGGCATTGATGGCTCTTTTGATTGAGCCTTCTTAAATTTCTCGCAAATACAACATTGTTTGACTATAGTTTTAATGGCTTTGCTAAGACCAGGGCCCAATAAATATATCTCTTTCCTTACTTTAACATTTTTCTGTACCAAGGTGAGATTCTTAAATCTTTTGCAACCCTGCACCAAGACAGAACCTGTGAAACAAATAAAAGTGAAAGGTGACCACACAGTCAAAGTAATCACAACCTCATCTCTAATCCCAGCAATCACCTATAAAATTGGCTCCTCCGATTCTAATGTCGATTGAGGTGGATCAGGAATCCTTTTTTCAACTCAGATGGTGAGCAGAAGTGCCACAGTATTCCTGTTGGGAAAATTGCTTCCTACTATACTTGTGAGCCCTTTGCAATAAAGTTTGCTTTGGAGATTTGAAGTTGACCCGGTTTCTGATTGTATCATTATTTTTTCTGACGCAAGATTTGCACTACAGTCGATACAAAGAGGTAAATGTCAACTCAATCATAATCTAATCCACAAAATCATTGCTATCCAAAGATTGTGCACTATACGATGGATACCGGCGCACATTGATATCCTTGGCAACGAGATAGCCGATGAGCTCACTAAAGAGGCCCGTGATTCTTTTCAGCCATCCAAATGCATGACCCTATTTGATGCCAATGCAGTTGCCAACCAAAAATTAATTTGAGAGCAAGTTAAAAAGTTTTCCATTCCAGAACTAAACAGCAGCTGAACCATTTCAAGTATAATAGCCAGACTTAGAACAAAACAATTGAAAGGCATGATAATTTCTACAGATAGACAAGGGAGTTACACCAGGCTTTGTCCTCGTTGTCTGGATAGCACCCAACTTCTCCATAACACTTTTTCAGCTGTCCAGCAATGCTGGCCAAGCTTTTTAACATCAGCATAGAAAATCCTGTAATTTTTTTTTTTTTTTTTTTACAGATAAAGCTATAGAGATCGCCAGGTCTGTTTTCGACAGCTTCGGGGACATTTAGGGTTTTTGCATATAGCTATGGACACGACAACAACAAGGTGAGATTCATGTACTAAGCTTAACACTTCTTCATGCAATGATACAGGAACTATAAATTTATTGCTTAAAAACAGTAAATCATCAATTATAAACAAATCAATTTGCAATTTATAATAATTTCTAAGCTTTTCAGGTATTTCTTTTATTTGGCCATTTTTCTTTACAGTAAGTTAAAATTAATTTATGTTCTTCATAAATTTGAAATGCATTCGTTAACTGTTTGATTCTGCGTTCACTGATTAAAAATTGTGTAAAAATTAAATAATGTAAAATTTAATGCAGCTATATTTCAGTTTAGAGTAAATGAGGTTAAATATATGGGATTAATAATTTCTAGAGAGAATATAAAAGTTGACTCAAATCATGTGAGGGCTATTAAGAAATTTAATCTGCCTAGAAATAAAAAGGAATATTCGAAGACTCTAAGGTATGGCTAATTTTTTTCAAAATTTTTGCATTATGTAGCAATGATAACAGCCCTTTTAAGAGAATTATTGAAAAATGGTGTTGATTTTCAATGGTCGTATGATCATGATAAAGTAAAGCACTTTTAAGCACCTGCTTAAAAAGCATTTAATACTAATACTAAAAAAGAAACAGTTGTACAATGCGGCAGTTCTAAAGATGGAATAGTTGTTTGCTTAACGCAGTACACCCATCCTATCTCATTTGCTTCTAAGAATCTCACTGACATTGAAAGAGATATTCTTAGATTGAGAAGGAATTTTTAGCCAGTAATTTCGAATTTGAAAAATAACATAATTTATTGTAACGTCATAAGGTCCTCATTCAAACAGATCATGAACCATTATTAGCAATTGTTCAAAAACCAATTAATAAAATTTCAACTTGTTTGCTGAAAATGTTCTTAAAATTGATGAAATAAATTACACTGTTACATATTTACCTGATAGTCAGATGTATTTAGCAGATACATTATCTAGGATATACATTAAAGATAAGGTAAGTGATGACCCAGAAATATGGTTAATTTTATTGTAAAACATTTACCCAGGAGTGAACGCAGAATCAAAACAGTTTGAAAATGCTTTACAAACTGATGAAGAGCTTGAAATTATTTTAACTTACTGTAAGAAAGGATGGCCAAATAAAAAGAAAATACCTGAAAGTCTTAGAAAATATTATATTGTTTATAATTTTAAACTCAACACCTGTAATGTGATGTGATTTACTGTTTTTAAACAATAAATTAATAGTTCCTGTATCACTGCGTAAAGAAATGTTAAGTTCAACTCACGAATCTCACCTTGGTATAGACAAATGTAAAAGTAGGGTAAGAGAAATATTTTATTGGCCTGGTCTTAGCAAAGACACTGGGAAAATATAGTTGAACAATTTTGTATTTGCGAGAAATTTAGGAAGGTTCAGTCTAAAGAGCCATTAATGCCTCATGATGTACTGAGCAGACCATATCAGAAAGTTGGTATTGACATAATGTTTTTCAGAAGTAACAATTATTTGTGGTGGTAAATGATTATTACTCAAAATGGATTGAAGTGGAAAAAGTAAATTTTAAAACAGTGGAATGTATAATAAAACCCTAAGAAATAATATTTGCTAGATTTGGTGTACCGAAAATATTGTATATGATTATAATCCATTTAATAGATTTGAGTTTAAGAAATTTCTAAAAGAATGGGATCTAGAGCGCCAATTTATTAGTCCACATCATTCATAATCCAATGAAATGGTTGCGAAAGCTATTGGGATTATAAAAGCAATTTTTAAGAAAGCATATTTGGATAACGAACGCGTCCTTTTGTAAAATTGTTAGAGTACCAAAATACTTCCATTTCTGAGTTAGGTTTGTCTCCTGCACAGTTGATGTTTAGCGGGAGATTAAGAACAAAATTACCCATTAGTAATAAATTGAAAATGGTGAGATATTGGAGAGGTTCCAAAATTATTAAAGCAACGTCAAGAAAAACAAAGTCTTATTTTGATGGAAATACTAAAATATTAAAGCCTTTAAAAGTAGGTGATAATGTGTACATATTTTAAGAATAAAACTTGGAATAAATAGCCTGAAAAAAATTAAACTGCTGTTGAAAAATATTTATTTTTACTTTGTTCTTCCCTCATAATTTCCACGTGGGTCTAATTTGACAGGAGTTTAAAAATGTAATTTAAAACTGTAATCATAATGAGCGTCAAAATTTAAGGAATGATTCAACTTGCGGATTATTAAAGTTAAAATGATCAATGTGCGAAATCATGCTTTTTGCAATTGAGGTATATGTTTGATCTCAGCTACTGTTTAATATCGAAAAATAAATGATTTGACTCAGCGTCAATAATACCTACACTGAGAATATTCGTAAAGTACACTTGCCTCGTATTATATATTTCAAAGAAAGAAACAATATCAGAGTATTTTGGACCTATTGACAGATTTGTATGTTGAAAACAACATTCATATCTATTAGTTATTTATATGTATGTAGAGAAATAATGAAGAATATAAGGAGAAGCATAACACCTTCTCTCTGTTAATCAATTGTTTCCCGGAAAAAATCCAATAGCACCCATTTATAAAAAGCTTAGATAAGCGTATTCATACCAATAGGTCACGAGCCATAGAGATTAATGATGAAATCTGCTTGAAAGAGCATATTTAACCTGTTTAAAGAGAGATTAATGGTGAACGTTTGCTCTTTTCAATGCACAACTGTTAAAATAATTTTTACATTTTTCTCCCTGTTTATAAATAGGACTTTTATTTTTATAGAGTTCTCCGGGAACATATAATATAGTGGTTGTTAAAATGCCTTACTATGTGGGCCAGTTTTTAGGATGATTAATCCGTGATATCAAATGGAAGTGAAAACCTAATTCATTATTAATGAGCTACATTTGCAATCAAAATAGCGATTAAACTTCAGGAAGAACCATTGCTGTGAAATAATAGCATTATGTTTATAAAATCAAGAAACTTACTTCCGTGGAAAAGCATCTTGGGTAATTTAGCATTTTCCTTTTCTATTTTTGATTAAGACTTCTTTTAATAAAATTGGGTATAGTATCACCTCTTAAATTTTATTTGATATTTTTTAAAAACAACTTTATTGGGTTTCATCGAAGTTCCAAACTATATTACTTTTTTATCATTGTATCTTTTTTTATTATATTATATTTTGTAGTCTTTTTATCATATAATGATGCGTGTTAAATGTTACTAGAAGCTCATAATTTTTTTCTTTTCAAGCAACAATTTAGGGAAGAAATGTTCTTATACTGCTTTAAAATGAAATGTAATTCATTTTTCCAGAGATCATTGATATACAAGTACATTATAAATAGAGCTAGCATTTTATGGATTTATCTTATTTTTATAGTGCTAGAAACTTAAGAATCATCTTCAGTTGAAGTAATTAAGTGATAATCTAATTTATTTTAATTGACATTTTTCTATTGAGAAGATTCAACTTATTTTATATTGATTTGTATTCCTCTACATTAATTCGTAATTTCATCATATTTATTATCTTAAACAGCGGGAGGCATTTTTATTCATGCTTTTTATGAGAGGTTGTATCATGTACGGATGTCATTAGGAACGTGGTACGTAAATGACACACCACATGTCTGGTATGTCGACACACACTGTAGCTTCATAGCACGGAATTCCCACAGAAAATAGGATGAGCAAATTCACGTCATCTATCTCCTCAGCCCAGCGACGAGTGCTCAAGTGTCATAGGTGTGAATATCCGGAACAGTGTTAATGATCCGGCGAGAAACATCTCGGCGGGTATTGCGCTCGTTCTGGATAGGCTGTCCGCTCGGTGATGCAATAGCCAGAGAAGTGAAACGTTTGGTTTCCTCCAAGCACAAATTTATCGGAAGCAGCAATCGAACCTTGAAAGCCGTTTTCCCGCGAAATTTGTTTTTGTCACGTCCGCATCAAGGAGCGGGAGGGGAGAAAGTGGGCAGGTATAACAAGTGCCATCTGATCTAATGAGACGACGAGCGTTTTTATTTATTTTTTGTTAATTAGGTCTTTTATATTAAACGGCACGATCGATCGGCTCAGGTGTACTCATAGCAGCTCAACGGTAAAGGTGAGCCGTATTTTTATCATTACTTGGGATATGCTCTTTTTAGGATAATTGTTTTACGATAATGTGATACTCGTGTGACTTTATTTCTAATTTTTAATTTATTTTGAAATTATTAAATATTTTCATAAAATATATTTTTTATTTTATTTATTGATTTAATAAATGATTATTAAATGAAAATATTCACTTCATAAATGAATCTAAGGCGGAATGGATGTAACTTTCTTTATATTTAACTAAAATCAAATATTAGAATTCAATGAAATCTCACAAAAGAAACATTATTTTCACATAAGCTAAAAATTCAAATAAAGCTGCATTGAAATTAATTTATTCATATAGTAATTTAATGTTCTAAAAACAATAGAAAATGCTATTAAGGCAACTTATTTTAACCAAGGGAGTTTTTATTTGAACAATTCATACTGTGTTAAACTAAATTTAATTTTATTGAAATGGTTTTGAATATTTTGAATTAATTTTATTTTCTAAAATGTAACAAAATTATAGTTTTATAATTTGATTTTATCTATATTTACGTAAAATATATTTTTTAAGAATTAAAACTTATTATAATTAAAATGTATAATTAATACCATAATAAATTATCGGAATATATTAAAAATTGTTTAATTACAATGTTTTGGTGTATATGAAAATTTACATTGTTTAGATTTTACGCAAAAAGTATTTTACATCTTAAAATTATTTTTAATTACCATAAAAATATTATGTATATATTGAATTAAAATATTCGTATTACAAAATTTATCTTATTAAACTTTTCACAAAGAGAATATATGTAGAAAGTTTATGTTATTTTTTATTTCCTTCGCTAAAGATAATTTTCCAAAATTTAAGTAATGTTCAAATTTAAGTTTAAATAAATACTGCATGATGTGTTAAATGTTATTATGAAATATTCAAGTGCCATTCACATTAATTCTTAGTACCAATATAACATTAATATGATCGGCTCAAGATAAAATTAATATATTTTAAATAAAATCAAATTAGGTTAAAAATCAATTCTTATTTACGTGTTAAATTCTTTAAATTTCAAGTAAAGTGTACTTTTATATTTTATATTTTCCATAATATTCCTGGCATATCATGTTTTAAAATTTATATATTTATTTATATTTTCCTCATTTAATAATTCTTATAAAATATTTGATTTATGATTATTATTGTCAGCTTTAAACTAGTGATTTTTAGCAATATTTTAATTCTAAGTAATTTAAAGTAATTAAATCAATACATGAAAGTGTTATATTTTAATTTTTAAAATGTTTTCATGCAGTAAATTTATTAAGTTTAAAAACTTAGTGTCATTTAACTAAATAATATATCATATATATAATATATCATAATAAAGTATAAAATTAAATTTTATACTTTATAATGATATACTTTCGCATTCCACGTAACTCACAACTTTTGCATATCAATAAGACATTCTTACTCGATTATATAACATAAAAATATGATTATATCCTTGTAAAGTGAGAATTCCTTGTAAGTATAGGAACTAGAAATACGTTAAAGTATAAAAAGGAAATATAAAATTATTTTTTATATTTTTAATCATTTTATTTATTAAATAATAAAAACATGTTGTCTTATTAATGATTGTAATTTATACAGAAGTGAACATTTTCTTTCTTAAAATTAATTGTTTTTTTAACTGATTTGTAGTTTGGTTAAACCTTTTCCCCAAAAAAATAATATTTAACCAGTGACATTTACAATGATATTAATTTGTTATTTCAAGAGTAATGTTTATACAATTAAAAATTAACTTCAAAATCAAACTCTTTGTTCTTAGTTAAATTTTTCAAGGTTAAAATCTCAATATTTATATTATAACACTTGTTGGCAAACAATTTAACAAGAATAAGTTAATATTTATGAATCACATTTAATCAAGAAAAATATGGATTAAGAACAGAAGAAGTATGTTCTTTTGTTTTTTATCGTCATGTCCTCAGCAAAAATTTCCCTGTCATTATATAAAATGCTATTTTACACATCTTCAATGGTATTAAAAAATAAACGATTGTCTTAACCTGTTCATGATTTTCTTAAAAATCAATTTCGAAATTCAACCGTAATTGCTGAGTTTGCGCATAAAGCCAATTTCAATCCAAGACAAATATCCATAAGCTATGAACAATAAAAAGTCGATATTCAGATGAAATAGAGAGTAGAAGATATGGCATCTTTAATGATATTATGTATCTTCTTACATCGTTTTAAGAAGAACGTCAGGACATTTTATTTTTGGTTTTGTTTTCCAGTCTTTTATCTCCTTGCGACTCTTCACTGAAAAGAATTAATTATTGATGCGTCTTTCGTAATTTATTCCATGTTCTTGAACTTGGCCCCGCTAGTTGAAAAAGAAAGTTTATGGATCTAAAGGTCACTCTTCTCGAGTGTTCCTTTTTGAGTTTTAAATTGAGGATGGTAAGAGAAAAAGAAATGACGCGTCTGTCATGGAATAAGTTAGAAAAAATGGATGCCTATATATAATACGGAAACCTGCCTACTTCCTTGATTTCCAATTCTTTCCTAACTTCGTTACACTTTTCAATATAATCAATTGAATCTTTAATTTCAAGATGTGTATGACATCAAGTGATTATAAAATATTCGGAATATATCATTCGAGTTTTTCAATTCATCTTTGGGATATTAAATTCTAAGGAATTTCAATATATTATTAATATTTTCTTTTTTATTAATAAAGTAATTAATTTATCAGTTACAAATTGTAATTTTCTTATGGGAATTACCAACAGTCTGCCACTGGGAGTGGCATCTATATTGTGAACCCTGCGGTACGGCTCTCTCGACGCAACCCAGATAACTGTTCGGTCTTTAGGAGCGAATTATTTGCAATTAAGGAGGGATTAAACACCATTCTCCACTCCACAGACTCTAGCGACATTTGGATTTTTACAGATAGCCGCAGCTCAATCCAACATCTACAGGACTGGAGTCGTGTAAATGACCTTGTAAGCATCCAAATATTCAATATGCTTAAAATTCTTTCAAAGCGCAGGGAGGTCCACCTCCAGTGGATCCCCTCCCACGTCAACATTCCTGGAAATGAAGCTGCGGATACCTTAGCAAAAAGAGGCTGCTCTGCGACGGCCACTACTGATTATGACCTAACTTTTGAAGAGATTTTCTCCGTGGAGAAAAATAGAGACCGGCAAGTCTGGCTTTCTCCTCCAGCCCATCCCTGGTACTGTAGGTCAAAACCAGGAGGAGCATTACATTTTGAGGCTGGCAGACAGGACCAAACGGCTATCATAAGACTTTTCAGTGGGCACCTGAAATGCATGTCCTTTGAATCCGGCCGTAAAGTCTTTCCAACGTGTCCCAAGTGCCATCTGCTGCCGGCTTCCCCGCAACATATTCTCGATTGCTTGGGGCTCACTTTAGAGGATGTTCGCAACAGCCCTCTCCTGGTGCTTGACTTTGCTGGGGTGCATGGAATCATGGATTTGATCTAACTGCCGTTAGATCCTGAAGGATTGGACACAACAACAATAACCATCGGTCTGTGCAGAAGAAATAGAATTTGAGGAAATGTTAAAAAAAATGAGGATATAAACAAGAAAAGGCTGTATAAATCATAAAAAACAAAAACAATTAATGCAGAAACATTTTCAAATAAATATTCTTGTTTTTCCGTATCTAATTTTCAATAAAATTCATTTTTAGACTCTAATATATTATATTAAATAGTGAATAACAGCTTAAATAAAATTCGTATTGTACTTTGATTAAAAAAATGCAAATTTTATTACGGATACTTTTTCGTTTTTTTTTTCTTTTAGCTAAAATTATTTAAATAAAATGTTTCATTTTTACAAGTAATTTATTTAGTTACTTTCATAAAATATTTTCATAAATTTATTTTCAAGTTTAGCTTATAATATTTAACATCAATTTAAATTTTACTTTGAAACTATTCAAATGTAAAATTAAACTTATTTTATATATTATATAAAAAGGAATGAATGTGCATGTAATAGTCGACTTATTTTCTCATTTTCATGTTTTCCTTTCGAAATAAAAGATTAAACTTAATATCTAAGATATAAACTAGGGCTTATAACCTCTAGCAGCTACTTCTTCAAAAATTTAAATAACTCTAGGTTGCTCAAGACTTTTATTTTAAGTAAAATATATCAATAATAGCGTGACTCTAAGTTTTAAAAATTGCTTTCATCAATGAATTTTGATTTTTTCATAAAGTAAAATTTTATCCTTTTTCAATGTACTGGATTCATTACGATATATATTTAAGTTTTTTACTACTTTAAGAAAGAACAATATTGCTAACAGAAAATAATCTAAAGAAACTTTTAAAATATTGAATGAAAGCACATCACCTGACAGGTATTTCTTAAAGGAAGAAATATAATTTAAAATTTTAAAATTTATGTTAGAATATCTTCTAAAAAAAGATTGAACAAAGAAAAAATTGGTAATATAATTACCTATTATGCTTTTGAAATTGTGTTCAACACTTTACATTGATGATGAAAATTGAGTTCTTTTTGAAAGATATTATTTCAGCATCAAATTATAGGACACAGTATTTAAAGATTCGATTTAATGAAAAATATGATAAAATTATTAACCAATAAAAATGGTATTGGCCATATTTATTTTATATTAAATCCTTAAATATTTTAAAATTATAAAATTGTAGTTAGCATATCGGATAACTTTGCAGATTCTTTAAAATTTATTTTTAGTAATATTACTCATGAGCAAAAAATCATGCCAATGACCTCATATTTAAAAATTGCAAAATATGCTGGAGTTTTTTAAATGAAAAATTTAAACAGAAACCTTTTCCCAGGCTACATATTTGTCCCAATAAACCAAAATACGCGATATGAACCTTCCTAAGTAATTAGCTTAAGCTGTTCAAATATTTTGAAGTATTTTTCTAGTGAATCAGTGGTAATTACTAGTCAAAGCAGCTTAAGAGAATAAGGTTTTTTTTTATGGAATGGAACTTTGTTGCGGAATATTATTACGTAATTTCGTTTCAAAATTTGAACTTGGCTTTAACAATTAAGGTGTAAAATAATTCCTGCTCAAGAAATTACCGAATGAAGAAAATTATTTGCTTTTTAAATGCTTAATATTTTCTTATGGAGTTATTCTTGATTTTTATTCTAATATTTCATAAAATATATGTATTACAAAGTGGCTCTTTAAGTGACGAATATGAATATGTTTAAATACTGAACCCAAACTGATTTTCAATTAAATTGAGTTCTTGCAAAATGGGCTAAAGGATTAAGCAAAACTATTGTATAATGATTAATAACTCCATACTAATCTATTTGGTATTTTTTGACGAACAGATCATATAACAGTTTCTATAATTCAAAAATCACAAAACTGTGTAGCTTTGAAAACCAGTGTGGTTTTCATTCTTCAAAACTGATAAATGGGTAAGTATTGAATTTAGCAAAGTTATATAACCACCGCATTCTTTATGATTAAATTTGAGTCTTTCAGGCTTTTTACAGTTTTACTTTATTTTGATATTTAAATTACAAGTTTTTAACTAAAGTAGCATAAAAAATCTCATTAAAATATTTACAAATAAAGTGATAGTTTAAATGGGAAAAAACCTTATTGTTTGGAAGAATTAAATAAGTGATATATTTGAAATATTTCTGGTCTGAAATGTAATTTTTTTCCACAGAAGTTATTTTTATTACAATATAGGCTACTTGTTTTTCTGTTATGGATTATGGAAATTCTGAATTAAATTTTGTGAGAGTGCAGTTGAGAAAGGGGCGTGAAAATTTAACATGTTTTTATTACAAAGATTATCAAATATTTATTGCAAAAATCCATTACTGTATAAAAAGAGTAAACATTTGGAAGCTTTCTCTGAAAGCTTTTGGAAGTATTTCATTGCCAGTTAAATTTTTAGTTTTATTTTATGACAAAAGAATTTTTTCTTGAATTTTTTTAAAATTTAATACATTTAATTCCTATTAAAATAATAGTATTAACAAAATATTTATTACTGAATACAAAATTTTCATATCCAGTAATGATTTCGACAATGTGAAAAATCTCAAAAAAAGTGCAAGAATATATTCACCATATTGATAAATTTGAAATCTATGCAATTTTAATTAATTTCAGTAGTTGTGGTAATTTACTGTAAGTAATACTGTTTTACATCTTCTTTATTACTTTGAATGATCTTGCAACTTTTTTAGACGGATTAATAATATGTAATGATATTTGCATGTAAAATCTTGAATAATTTATTCTTTTCAAGCAAATCACTCTGACGAGATATTATGGGCAAACTAGAATATTGTGCAATAATATTTTGAACAAATATAAAAGGAAAGGCTCAGTGATGTTATTTCTCATAAAATTTATTAGAATTCGGTTCTTCTTCTTATAAAATTATAAATTTGTTTCTTTCAATGTATTAGCAAAAAAGTTTATTCCTCAAGGTAAGAAATCCTATTTAAAAATAATTTGCTTATTATAATATTGCTTAGTATTTTTTAGAATATTTGGATATATTTTAGAAAGAAAAGGTTAAGGAACAAAGAACAAGTCGTTATTTTCAATCAAATTCTAAAACTCATTTCCCTTTTAATAATAACCAATACATATTGAATGTGCGTAGTAACTTAAACACAGAAGATGTTTTGTACGATGAAACCAAGGATGCAGTATTTTCAAAATTTTATATAATTCTTAAATTAAATGTATGATTAGCTTAACTGCCTCAGAGAATTTCTTTCAGTATGTATCACTGATAATGAAACACCTCGGGAAATCCAGTATCGTGGAAATATACTAAATACATTTATTTAGAAAAATAATGTGGGAAAATATTCTGTAGCATAAATTTCCTGGCATCAACCTGATTCGCAAGCTTTCTTTCACCCATATATTCCCTTCCTTCAACTTGTCCTCTAAAACGATGAGCATATTTGCAGCGAGTTCAACTTAAGGCCTTTTATCTTATATAACAGATCCTTGAGAATTCTTTTGCCCATCTGAATTATAACTGCGATTTATTGTGAAGACTAAGAACTATTTTTTGATGTAAAGCATTTGACGCCGCTAATCGGACAATATTGATATAATGAACTGATTGGACTCTCCTAAGTGCGCTTTATATAAATGATAATAATCATTTATTTCCTTTAGGTAATTAAATACTTTAAGCTTTATGCAGCAGTTTCTAAAATTTGTTGAATTTCAAGTTAAATTAAAGTTTTATAATTTAAATAATAAAAATATAGTGGATTCCTTGAATTTTTACAAAACTTTTTGACAGATTATTTTATTGTTTATGAATTTAATAGTTATGAATACAGTTCTAAGAAATCATAACTTTCGAGTTTCTTCTGACATACAGATATTGTAGAAATCCGTATTTGTCTTATATAAGTAAACATAACGGGGGAGTAATATAAAATTATGCACACACACATTCGAATAGGTAGGCCATATGGTATATATTCTTGAATATACACAGCAATATATATTTAAATTAGTGTAAGAAGTCACTATATGTATATTATTTTATAACAAAGAATTCTTATATAAATCCCCAAAATGATTATTAAAAATTAATATTGACTTAAAAACAAATGTGCATTCATACTTAACTGCCCTCGCTTAACATACATATTTCAGTAGGAAAAAGACGTAAAACAATTTTAATTATAGTATCTTTCATAAAATTAATTATAATCCAAACGTTACAGGCAAGTTTTCATTGAATCGATTAAGATACGAGCAATAAATCATGTTATAAAATCACTGACTACAAGTGCTGCTAGTTTTATTCGCATATAAAAACGTGTTAAAAGTTACCTATACTTTTTCATTGATAGATTTCCCTCATGAAATATAACTAAATATATTTCATTTGACTATAATTTCAATGCTTAAAGCCCAAATGATAATAAGTTTAGATGGACACAATTAATATAATTTTGATATTTTAACTAATCCGATAATTTTCTGTAAATATTTAAACAGTGACTTAATAAAATAAAAATAAAAACTTTATCATGGATATCTGGGTTTTATACAAGTTTATTTTTAAAATTATACTCTACATAATAAATATAATATAATTAATTATTCTACTCTCTAATCTGTGTATGTGTATATATATGTATATAAATATAACAAATAAAAAATTAACTTGTTATTACTCTCTGCTCCACGTAACTATATAATAATTATTTTTATCGCATAACACGTTCACACTCAAAACTGAATTTGATTAAAATAATTTTCTCATGGATAAATTAACTCTATGATTTATTATGTTACTTGATTACTTGATCCTTATTGTAATAATATCACTTTACAGTTGACATTAAACTTAAAATCATTTTTATTTATTTTTAATTTACGGGAATTATTAACGTTTACATAATTCCATATTGGATTTATTATTGCGTGTGTATACACACACATATATATCATATATATACGTACATTCATATTAATATATATATATATATTAATATATATATATATATATATATATATATATATATATATATATATATATATATATATATATATATATATATATATATATATATATATATATATATATATATATATATATATATATATATATATATATATATATATATATATATATATATATATATATATATATACATATATATACATATATATATATATATATATATATACATACATATATATATATATATATATATATATATATATATATATACATATATATATATATATATATATATATATATATATATATATATATATATATATATATATATATATATATATATATATATATATATATATATATATATATATATATATATATATATATATATATATATATATATACATATATATATATATATATATATATATATATATATATATATATATATATATATATATTATTATATATATATATATATATATATACATACATATATATATATATATATAATATATATATATATATATATATACATATATATATATATATATATAATATATATATATATATATATATATATATATATATATATATATATATATATATATATATACAGTATGTATATGTAACAGCAATTATATAATGTATTAATAAAAAATCATGAGTAATTTTGAATAATAAATGTTGTGTTATCATGGTTATTTTCAACTACTTTTTATGTTATTTTATATTTATTCTTTTAATAATCACATATATTTGATTATTCTCCTTTAAATATGTTGAGAAATTTCCAGGTAATGTAAAATCATAAATATTAGTCAGTTTATTTATTTGTCATTTTAAAACCCACTTTTTTAAGATGTTACTCTATATTCAAATTTAGGTTAATTTTAAATTAATACTAAGAGATATGCTAAATTCTTCGGATATATGTATCAGATTTTATTAAAAATACTTTTACGCTATAAATATATATCACATTTAGAAATTAGGTATTATAATTGAAGTTACTTTTTATCAATTGAGAAAAAAGTAAAGTAGTTAATACTTATTTATTTATATACAATTTTCACTTAACAGTAGAAATTATTCTGGAATATTAAATTCTAATATGATAATTGAAATGTATCTCGGAAAAAGATTATTTTATGTTCCTTTCTGGAATTTCTAAATAGATACAGTTCTCGATGAATCGTAAAAATATGGTAAGGTTCCTCTTCGAAATAGTTTTTATTTTTGTGTAGAATATGTGAAAAAAAGTGATGAATAAGACTCTGAAAAGGAATTAATTAATCAAAAAGCTATTAATATGAGATTTATTATAAAGAGAGAATAATGATATTAATTATATATGTGATATAAAAATAAAAATCGTATTACCCTTAATGATAAACAGGTGTACATATTTATTCCAGAAAAAATTTTTTATAACATACCAGAAAAATTTGAGCATTTATTATTAACAGATTAATTTGGGAAAATAGATTACATAAATAAAATGTATTAAATATTGGTGACATATGGAATACTTAAATATGATGCTCGAAAACTGAATATATCGATTGAGAATGATATTAATTTGCCATGAAAGACAAATTTCGAGCCTCTTAGATGAACAAGTGAGATTACGGCATTGCTTTGGTGAATAGCTTTATTGCCAAAATATTGCAACAAATTTTACTGCCATCGAATATTCTATTTCAAACTGCCAATCACTAATATTATATGTTAGTCAAAAAATTGATGCAGTTGTTTTCTATCAGTTTTTTAGAGCATTGTTAATGGTTAATTAATTAATATTATTCAAAGTATTTTGTCTTTTTAACTTTTTAAAGAAAAATTTGCCACTGACATTGTGTTGTGTTTTGATTTTTTTTTAAATTTTTAAAGCAATAAGATAAAGAAAACATACAAGAATTTACTGGAAAATTAACATGATTAAGGTAATTTCAGTTAAGTTTTTAATTTGCGTAACATTGCATAAATAATTATCGCACTTATAGTCAGTCATTGTTTAGAGTTAAATACTACAATCAAAGTCGTCAAAATACTTAATCGCTTTGAATTAGACAAAACAGATAATGTAATAAGTAATCACTTCTTTTTAAGAGACAAAGAAAACCTACATCAAGATAGGACTACAAGTATAAAACCAAACAAAATTTCTTTAAAATATTAAAAGTTAGGATTATTAACGAAAACATTCTTTACGATCGTTAGAGGTATTTAGGTTGTTAATTTGAAACAAAAACCAATTATATTCTCCTCGCAATTTTCACTTTATGTTCAGGAAAGCATTATGCACAATTTATTTTCAAATATATTCCTATCCAAAGCTCTAAGGGTCTCTAAGGAGAGCAACTTTATCATTGTGATTGTTTCAATAAGAAGAAACAATAGAGGAATCATAAAAAAAGGACTCTCGAACTCTGAAAAAACTGAAAATAATCATTAATGAAAATTATTAGTGCTCTTATAAGTAAATTAGAAAATCTATTGATATCTTAGCTTTTAATTTATTGAACATAGCAGGAGTATCTTAGGTCTCTTCCGATTGTCAAAACTTATTGAAAAAAATTCATACAACTTCCTTGGTAGGAATAAGAATAGATTTTATTTCTACTTAGTATAACTATCAGGAATAAAATAGAAAAATCCATTTTATTCCTGTTTTCTTTTAATGATTCAAAAAATGCGATATTTTAATATTTAGCTCACATAAACCGTAGTAAAATAATTGTGAATAAGCTTTAGTATAAAATAAATAGTTAATGTCTAAAGTTAAAATTACCACTTTGATTTTCAGCTAAATTACTTAAAGAGAAGTAGTTTTATGCTGTCTTTATATCTGCTTAAAAATAAGTCAAATTGTACTCATAACTATAACAGCTAATAACAATCGTTCCATAAATGATTATATTTTTATCTCACAGTTCTTCCAGTATGCACTCTATGGCACTGAACAGCCTCAAAAGTCTTTTTTTTTTCTTTTATTAACCTTAACTGATAAGTTTACCTACCTTATCTACCCTTAAGCGTTACAGTGTATAAGTGATTCACACAGGTAATCGGCGTAGAGATAAAGTCTTTCAACTTATCTAATATAAAAAAAAATTGTATATTTAAAAAAAGTCCTTTAATTTACACTTATACCAAAAAAATTAAGTTTTTTATTTGGTATAAAGGTAAATTTTACATAACAAAAATAAAGTTCAATAAATATAAAGAATCACTCAATGTATTCAACTTTTTCTTAATGATTTAAGCTTATATTATTTAAAATAAGCTGATTAATATTAGGAAAGAGAGAAAGTGTACATCCATTCCCGAACCGGTGTTCGACCCAGAACTTCCTTATCTGTTGTCACATAACAAATATTATATATACATTATATTTGTTACATAACAAATGCATTTTTCTTTTAAAATTTGTTAATTGTCTACAGTATTTAGTAACCATTATATATATATATATGACATGGTATGGTATAATAGACAAGATATAAAAATGGCTTATCATCTTAATCTGTATGCAAAGAATAAAAATAAAATTCATAGATTTTTAGCAATACCAATTATACATTTAAAGTTGAGGCTTCTGAAAAATCTTTTGAATATACGAAATAGTTTGTTATTAGAAAGCTTTAAGATTTTAAATCAAATTACATACTTCGATTACATACTAATCAAATCCTCCTGTCCCCCCCTATGTAAAAATTGGAAAAGGAATGATGAATTAGTATAACTATATACAAATGATATGATTTGAAAGCCTTATCTTAACTTATAAAACTTCTTTATCAAAATACTTCTAACAACAAAACAATGAAAATTATCTTAAATAAATTATATAATGATAAGAAACTCGAATATTTGTTACGATAGTCAGAAATCTTTCAAAAATATTTTTATTTTTATTTTTTTTACATTTCTTAATTTGGATCTTAGAAATTTGTTGAGGAACATGTATCATGACTCACCGTTTGGTGCTCCAATTATACTACATTATTCAGAATTTTTCTGCATTTCATTTTCTCTTGTTAGAGTTTATTAAAAATAAAATGAAATTCATTTAAGACTTGAATATTTTTATTCAGTATTGAAATGAGAATTATTCAGTTTCTAAGCATTATTGTTAAGCAGATTTACTAAGCACTTAAGGATAATATATGCATTTTAACTTGTTTTTTGGAAGAAAATGCAAAATAATCTTTGAATTCAAAGAAAAGCTTTAAAAAATATGAAACTTAAACATTTTTATAATATTGTTTGCAATAAACCTATTATCCGTATTGCTTAGTTTTCCCATGGCATAGTTTCCTTCATTAGTGTAAATATTTATATGCTTATTTATTTTACCATTAATATATATATATATATATATATATATATATATATATATATATATAATTGTAAATTCTTATAATCTTATAAGATAAGATAAAATTAATCAAATACTAAATGGAGAATAATAAACTGAAAATACGAAATATAGTAAACAGATGGAACATAAGGAAAATGAAACGAAGTACTAACATGGCCAGCTTCTTCAGGGGGTATTAATCATATTGGAACACAGTATGGCTTTTTCTGCATTAGCTCCAAACTGAAACCTTAATGAGAAGCCAATACACTTCAAAGCCACACCAATGATGTCAAACCAAAATATAGGAAATAAATGTCAAGCTAAAATAAAATCCAAAAAATAATATTAAATCCAAAATTGTCAAAATACACTATTAAATTTATAGCAGTGTGTGTTACAAACCCGCAAAAACTCCATATAAATACGTAAATTTAAAGACTAAGTGTAAATCAAATACATAAATACATATGTTAAAAAACTAAGCGTAAACACTATCGGAAATTCAAGCTTCTTATACGACCTTCAAGGTTTGGGTGACCATTCTGTAGTTTAAATCTACGCGTTATATATATATATATATATATATATATATATATATATATATATATATATATATATATATATATATATATATATATATATATATATATATATATATATATATATATATATATATATAATATGTTTGTTATATTTAACATAAATATAAAATAATAGTTTGAAGTAAATTATATTAATAAAAAGTTTAGCTTCAGTTCTTAAATTCCAAGATTATTTTGAAATTATGATTCTGGAAATTTAGAAAAATGCGTTACTATGTACTATTATAATAATAAACAAAAGTGATCGGCACAAAAACGCTGTGTCATGAAGGGGATGCATATTTCACGTCACGGTCTTAGTGTCATCCCCCTACTTCAGTTCTCATCACCGAGAGGGTGACGTCATTCTCTTTCTCTTTCTTATCGTAGTCATTTGCCGTTGTAACGTGATGAAAGAATAATGGGAGATTTAAAATTTTCCAGAAAATGGTTCAGGTCCAAATCTCAAGACGTTTGAATGCGTTTACAGCTATATTCGCTCTATGCACTCAGAAATTTATTTCCCCCAATCAAAGATTTCATCAGAATTTACTATCTTCCCCCCTCTCTCTCTCTCTTTTATCCTTTCTTGACCAAGATTTCACAACTAAGCATTATGGTGAGGAAGGGGTAGTTTTTGATTCCCCCACTGCATCTCGTGTGTTTATCCTGTTTTATAATTTTCGCTTGCGTCAGCATTTACTTTTATTGGAAAACATTCTGATTACGAGGATGAATAAATTGAGGCATTTCAGTGCATTTCACCACTGAGAACTCATTTGACCAGGTCAGGTCTTCAATCTTAAACCGCTAATAGAGAAAAGTTAATAGAAATTACTTTCTTTCAATTCCTCACCATGTCTGTCAACGGAGAAGTGTGCAATTGTAAGTAATTCTTGAAATATTCTTCGAGTTTTTGAATTTTTTTTTAAATCTGTCAATTTTTCAAAAATTTCTGCTAATGACATAAATCGATATTTTCTGAGAGGAATTCTCAAATGAAAAAGCCTCTCTTTTTGCGATAATGTTAAGAAACCAAGCCTTAGACTTGTTTAAATAGTTGTGATATTTCTTTTATGTTTGTTCTTTCTAACTGACTTACCTACGCTATTCACTATTATTCAGCAACGTATGTAAAAAAACCACGAAGATAAATATTCAGTGAAGAAATGAATCCATACAAATGTAAACCTTATTCTATTTATCCTCTGAATTCTATATCGGGTTTCAATTGAAAGCGGCTTTATGGTTTGGAATAAAAAACTTATTCTATTTAAACACTGAATTCTATATCGAATTTCAATTGAAAGTGGCTTTATGGTATGGAAAAGAATTTATAACAGGATAACATGATTTTTGGCTAATTTAAAAACTGATTTTTTCCAGGAGTTTTCATTTTAACCAGGTTTGTAATTAAATTAAAATATAATTAATGCTGATTTGAGTCCCCTGTAAAATTATTTTTGCTACGAAACACATTCCTCTCCTGAATTCTTCTTGCTTTACGAAAGAATCATGCGGGTTTTTTAAATCTTTTAAACTTGTTACCTATGCAAATAGCCAGAAGTGGAGAAAATTTTATACGGCCCTTGATCCAACTTTTTCTACATCCTTATAATTTAATTTAAAAAAAAACAATATTTATTCATTTATTTTTCTATTTTTAATACAATATATTGTTTTCGCCCATTAGGGAATAATGTATAATCACATAATAATATGTAATCACACTTTTACTATATATGGCAGAGGTAGAATAATTATTGGGATATATTTGATAAAATGTATCTTTTTTGTAACACTTCCTTCGATTTGTTTTTAGCTGATCTATGCTTGAAATTTTATTTCGTAGTGGAAAATAAGGTTGTGAACGAAGCTAAATAAACAAAAAACAAACTTATTTTTCCTAACCACTATTATTTTTCAAAAGTTATACAAATGTTTTCCGCAAGAACACGAAAAATGAGGCGGAGTTTCTCCGATTGTAACGTTTATGGTAATGATATATTGGTAAACATGTTCAATACTGGGTTCAATATCTAATCCAAATGTTTGTCACTGTCAGAGGATCTGCCCATACTCAGTATTCGTAAGATTCCTAACTGTTGGGTTTAATAGCTTAGAAAAGAGGTTTCATCTTCTTTGTTTTGATATTAGCTCAAAACTGTGTGGTAATTGAGAGTTCATCTATTTTGGATGACATAATGGGTATTGAAACGTAACGCAATAATATAGTCAATTTCATGATATTATGTATTTTATTATGTAATTTAAACTTCTGTAAGTTCGTTCAGTTGTTAAGCGGAAAGATTTCAATTGCATAATATAATCAGGAAATATGAATTACTAGATAAATGTTTCATTTTTATTTTAGAAAGAAAAAATTCTGAAATGTTTCCTTTACCTTCCATATAATAACAAACAATAAACTGATTATATTAAGATTAACAGAGTTTGTGCCATTATATCAATTAAAAAAATTTCATTTTTCTCAATTTAAATTGTTATATTAAATTCTGAAAATAAAATACATTATATAAATTGAGAAATTGATTGATAAACATTGTTACATAATTATTTTTAAGTGAAATTTTACCTGATGATTTATTTAGGAAACAGAAATTATAACTTATTAGGATTTTCTCCTTTATAAACAGGGGATTGTATAACATTAAATTCTAATTTTTTAAAATTAACATTTACTATTGATATCAAAGTAAAATGGTGTATCTGATTTTCTAAAATTCAAGATAATATTTTCACGAATCATCAAATGATTTAAAATTATACCGAATCTAATAACTTTACAGGAAATGTAAACTATATGATATGTATTTGTAGAAATAACGTTTTATATAAAGAGCTTTGTTATTACCTACTGAAAATCAAAATATTAAAATTAAATAATTGGAAAATTTAATTTTAAATTTCAAATTAAAGTTTATTAAAATATAATTTTTTAACCCCAATAACAAAGACTAGTAAATACCATTTTAAACTACAATAAAGTTCACTAAAATATTACTTTTTCAATCCCAATAATAATGGTTACTATACGTCATTTTTTAAGCTACAAGTTAAAGTTTATTAAAATTTAACCTTTTAAAGAGGGAATAAATAAACGAATATTTATATTTAGAATTGTTTTTAATAAATATATTTTTACAACTATTGAAATATAGTTAAAGTTTTATAATACAAATTTCTGGAAATAAAATTACACAAGAAATATGAAAAAAATACAAAATTTATTATTTTTTCCAAAAGGTAATTTATTATTTTTTAAAGTTTTGATGTTTTTAAAATTTATTAATGGGTTTGATAAAAAAAATAATTTGATTTTTTCAAATCATTTTGTAGACAATTCAATTAAAATAATAAATTTTCAACTATTTTCTTAGGGCATCCACGTAAAGAAAGAAAAATGTCGGACGCAAGAGCACAAGCTATAAATGATGTCATCAAAAACTGTATAAACAAAAAGGTAGGTACTATGCTTATAAATTTCCGCGCCTTAGTATATTTCTCAGTTAATTTTTATTATGGACAAATTAGTGCATGCATGGATAAATCATTCTAACTTATTATTGCACACTAATTTTTCTAATTAATTTCTTAATATATTAAAGAAAACATTCTTTATTTCCTTCAGCTAGAAACGTTTATAATAAATATTTCTTAACATGTAATTTTTAATATTTTTATGAAGCTCTTAAAAACATTAATTAAGTTTTTCTGGGTATTTTATCATTTCAACAAATTTATTCATGGCTTAAGTTTTATCTTTACTACTTAAAATGGGTAATAACCTTTAATACTAAGATTAAAATATGAATAAAGCTTAACTTAAACATCGAAATTACACCTAACCAAAATTTGACGCTAAAATTTTATTCCATTTTTATTTATTGAAAAGCATAATAGTGTAAAAAAAGCATGAAAAATATTGAGAGTTTTAAAAAATTTAATAATGAAAATGGCTGTATTTTTAAAATAAATTAAATATTATTTAGTTCCACTGATATTTACATTGTAATTTTCAAAAAATGTACTTAAATTACTTACGATCATTCAATGTCCTTAAGAAGAATATTATTCATGATATTAAGCAAGATATACAATTATTTACTCCTTTCGGAGCCATATTATAAGAGTGTGTGTGTGTGAACTAATTATAATACTTTTCACATAGATTTTTTTATATTAAGTATGTATAAAAGTCATATTTCCTCCTTACATATAATGGAAAAAAATTTGTTAAAATATAAAACGTTTTCGGCGATGAAAGTTAAATTTTTGATGATTTGAATTATTTAAAATTCAAACGATAATTTTGCCCTTGTAGGATTAAAAAAATGTAATGAAAATAACTTCACTTGGAAAATTATCAGCAAACCATTCATTTTATGTTTTAATGGAAACGTTATTTAAAGTGCTTTTGCAAGAATAAGTTTATATTTCTATCTATTGAGTATCAATCAAAAAATACTCTCAACTTCAAAAGAGTTGCTAAGATCTTTGTGCACAAGATATTATAAATAAGTGAAAATTTTTGGCTGAAAATATAAACACACTGGAGTAAAATGATTAAAATATGAATAAAATACTTATTCCTATTTAAAATTTAGCTTAAGTGACGTCAGAGGAATTTCCTACATTAATGACTAGAAATTTATAATATGAAAATAAAACGTACTGAATAGATGTGGCAAATTTTTGATATAATTGAAAGTTATATTTTTAATTTAAATCAATCAACAATGAAATATATCATGAAAAAATTGAACAAATGTTTCTGACAAGGTCAAAAACCAAACGATTAGCAGAAATGGATAAAAATAATCTTACTAAGGCAGAATCTATAAATTCATGTACTTAAAAAGCCATTTAACAGAAAATGATTACCATAATCCAACTTCCATTGACTTTAAAATCTACTATATGTTGTGATTTATGATTACTCATAAGCTATTTTAACCAGATAAACATCGATCAATCAGTGGTTTTCTGGTTATTTCAATGAATATTTAATCACTTCTTTTTTCCAGTCAAATGAAGCGAAAAAAGAACATAAAAGACACAGTTAAAAACGTACTCCTTGAACTCAGAAATGAGAGTAAACAAGTGATCTGTTCCGAGTCGTTGATTTACTCTCGATAAATTCATGAATCAACTATTTAACAAGCCGGTCATTCATGTTTTCCTCTATTTCTTTTCTTTTTTAATCTATGTGTATCTTTCGGACAGAGAATGAAAACATATTTATTTACCAAATTCTTCTTATCACAAACTAATTCAAAAGCAGGGATCGCAAACGTTTTTGAAACATGGGTCAAATTATGTTCACATTTTTATTTAGTACTAGTTTGTGAATCACTAATAATCACTAATGCCCGTTTACACCAGAGTTAAGTTTTAAAATTTTTAACTGAGTATTTTTTAAATTAAATAACTTTAAAATTCAGTTTAACAAAAAAAAATTCCAATCACCGGCTGTTCTTTAGAGTTTAATCACATTTAGAGCTAAAAGAGGGGGAAGGGAAGCTGATGATATCTTATACTTTTTTTAAAAAAAAAATTTTAAGATAGTTTTTTAAAACTATTTCTTATCTCCAATAAGTCTTGGCAGGATTATATATTATTTTTGGCTAAAATGTCTAAATTCTTACTTAATAGGTAATACACACACACAGTTTCGAGAAATATAATATTATAACGGATATTAGTTTTAATCAATGTTAAAATGTAGTAAAAGGATATTAACGTTCTTTTCTTTTCTCCTTCATAAGAAAACACAAAATTTATAGAATAATAAAATTCTTAAAGAAAATTAATATTCTAAATTCTTGAGAACTGTGGCAGAATGCATTCCACTTCTCAAGAACAGGTCAAATATAGCATTTTTATAAGTTTTATTTATTTTCACGTTTTATTTATTAGGGTTATCAGTTGTATCAATTTATAATTTATTACAAAAATGAACCAATTTGTTAACAATATACACTAAAAATAAAGAATATATTTTTTAATATAAATTTTTTTTTCAGAATAATGATCTTCCATTTTACGTTGCTGACTTTTCCGACGTGGTTTACAAGTGCCGCTTATGGAAAAGTAAACTGCCAAGAGTGGAACCCTTTTACGGTAAATTGTCAAAGTTTAATAATACTGATTCTTTTAAGCATTTTTTCTAAATAAACTTTTCCTGAGAATTTTAAATCGTTAATCACATTGATAAAATCTTTCTCTTTGAATATTTATAATTAACTGCCGTTCCAATTATAGTTAATTATTTAAAATTGCTTTTCTTGTGGTCATTCGTCTTTCGAAAAGCTGGCTAGATTTCTTTTCATTGAAAAATGGCTCTTTAGAATGAAAATTGATATTTCTCATATTGTTATAAAAGATCAATTTTATGAACCCATTGTGTCATATACTATAAAATTTAAGAAAATAAAGTTTATTATATTACTTTCTTATTTTATTAAAAAAACTTAATTTTACTTTTGCAGCAATAAAATGCAACTCAGACCCTTTGCTTCTCCAACTCTTAGTTTCGCTGGGAATGCGATTCGATTGTGCCAGCAAAGTGAGTTATTTTCAGATTTTTTTTTTTAACAATTTTATATTATAAATTTTAACAAAGAACTTTTAGAAACATTCCGACAATTTTTGGAGACGAATTAAGCAATTCCCTTATTCATGGTACTATTTATTAAACAGGACACGTTCTGCACCTGCTGTATCGATGACCTATAACAGCGACCTATAGTATACGATATTAAGTGCTATTCAAAATGTAAATTAGTTCTTGGCGAAAAAAGTGGCCTTGAACAAAAAGGATAATTCAAATGTTACATAATATAATTTATTCATTTATTCATTGCTATACACTACACGAATATATTTATTATATGATGCATATAAAAAATAGTTCCAAGTTAATGAAATATTTCTGCTTATTTTACTGAAATTATAGAAAAAGAATATTAATTAGAGAAATGACTGAACTTATATTTGACACATTTTGGTTAACAGTGGTGATATGAAAGTTTTTTGTTATAAAAAAAATTGTTATTAATTTTGATATAGTTGAAAGTTTTAGTTTAAAGCGATGATTTTCATATCATAGTTGATTGTTTTATTTGAAATCCAAAGATTATGTAAGCAAATTTTTAGGAAGATTAAATTCTTCTTTTGCACTTTATGGCATAACTTAAAAGTAAGCATCCATTTTACAGAAATTTGTTCTTATTTTCTAGATTTTTTCGCATTTTAAATTATGAAATATTTTTTTTCTTTTCATCCTGAGTAATATTTTTCCTGTAAGTCACTAAATAAATCTTGCAGTTCCTTAAATATTAATTTTTAATTGTTTTTCTTATTTCAGTTATACATATTTATTCATAATTCTAATAGGCTATTTCTCGTATTTGGAAAATTATCAAATATTTATATTAATTCTTATTATCTGAAGTTATTTGATTACTTGACAAATCATAATTGGCTTTAATGAAATAATAGATTTTAATGGAAATATGGGCTTAAATTTATGTAATAAAAATTATCATTTAATAGTTTCGTTCTTAAAAAATGATGTAGCATGCTAAAGTTATAAGGCATATATTTAATAGTACGATAATTTTCTTATTTTTTATTAAGGTTCTTTCATAATTGTATCTGATTTAAATTAATTATTTTTTGTCCTGTTTTTCACAATTTTATGCTACTGATTTACTTAAAAACTTCTCTCATTGTCCTCTATATGTTATAATGCAATATTATAATAAGTTAGCCATGCAGTAGGTATTACATTTAAATATGAAAGTGTTCATACGCAATATTTAATTTTTAATACCTATGTCCATAATCTAAAAATTGTTGTAAAATATTTCAGTTTCCATTCAATAAAAATTGGTTAATATAATAAAAAATGAATTCCTGTATATTTATTATGAATTCCTATATTCATACATTAAATTCCTTTATATTTATTATGAATTCCTATGCATTATTCCTATTTTTATACATTAAACTAAGGTTTACAACTCAGGGATATCAGCATTATTACAGCTATAATATTCATTACATGCTTTAATCCATTCATAGTACAAATAAATTTAACAACCTTGCATGCATAAGGTATTACCTTCGATTTTGGATTCAAATAATTCCATTGTTACTTTTTAAATCCGTATGATATTTTCAAGAAAAAAAGATTTTTTACGCATCCATACAATCTGAACAATTAATACATAAGCACATACATACACTTCAAGCACGTTTATGAAGCTCTAAATAGCTCGATTTTATGAAGAAAAATTCTTTTCTGTCCAGGGTGAAATTGATGCTGCCCTAGCTGCTGGTGCCGATCCATCAGACATCATCTACGCTCATCCTTTCAAATCCAAATCTTTCCTCAAGTATGCAGCTGCTATGGGTGTAGACCTCATGACATTCGACAGCGAGCACGAGCTCCTCAAGATCAAGAGAGTATATCCACATGCTAGGTAAGATATCATCAGAATTTCAAGAAATCTCCATTTTATGAAACCTAGACTTTGAAACTTTCTCTACATCTATCATATCTATCTATCTATCTATCTATCTATCATATCTATCTATCTATCTATCTATATATATATATATATATATATATATATATATATATATATATATATATATATATATATATATATATATATATATATATATATATATACCCATATGTGTATGTATGAATATAGTCACCTTTCGGGAATTATTTCTTAAGTGGCTTTTTTTAAATTTTTATGTTTATTAAGACAAATATTTTTTTGTGTTATTTATAGTAAAAAATATTTTTTTTATAATAATTTATAAAATTTTTTATAAAGTTAAATAAATCAAATGCATATATTACTAAATTTTGGAAGTATAAAGTAATTTAATTAGTATACAATCTTTTATATTAACAACATTAGTTTAGAGTATCGGGCTTCCCAAGCCGAAGAGATTAATAGACACGTGTGTGTGAGAGAGAGATACTCAAGTTTTTCTTAATTAAAAGAAATCAAAAATCGCAAATTTTTGAAGCTTAATGATTTTTTTTAATTTAGAGTGATACATAATAATATTTATTGTACTAATGATCTCTGCATTTTAAAATAGATCCAATTAAAAGCATAAAATTCTGAAAACTGCATCTTGATATAATAACGCATAGCACTATCTAATATTAAAATGTACGATTGAATTTAAAAGAGCATGAAAATTTGAAATAGAAAAGCATTTATTCATTTTAAATGAATTATTATAAAAAGAAACTAATTCCTTACAAAATTGGAGAGAAATTATTTTTGAGAAGATATATATTTAACCATAGCACTTCTGATTTTCATAAAATTATTATATGTTTATAAAATTATGTGTTGTTTATATAAAATTACTATTATATAAAAATAAGTCATTATAGATAATTTTTAATAATTGAATCGATAATTGTGTTAAGAGGAAATTAATGTTTTAAACTTTTACTTTAGAATATTTTTTCCCGAAAATGGTAGCAAGATTTTAAAAATGTGGATGAATACATTTATTTGTTTAATTTATATTTACTTTAAAATTATTAAAATATATTTTCACTCTATCGTATTATAGATTATAACATTTGATTATATATACTGAGCTCATTGTTCTGATCCCATGTCAGAAAAAATACTTTTCAACTACCAAAAATAATTATATGTAAAATACTCATTTTAAATGTATCTGACAAAATTATCAAGACCTTAATTTAAATTTCCTTAGTATTAAAAAGATCCGTAATTCGAAATCCTTGTAATCTATTTTTTAAGTAAAGCATTGGATGACTCTTAACTAAATTTTTAAAAAATAATATAACTATCACAGAAAAATAATAATAAAAGTAACCCTGGAATTGGATTATTGATGACCCAAAGAAAGTTTGTTGAAAATTTCAAAGTTAACAATTGATTCTACTCAGCAATCTTTTATTAAATCTAAAGATTTTGATGTACGTAAAATGTCATTATAAATGTTTTGTGTTATTTTTCAATCAGGTTGATTTTGCGAATCCAAATACCTGATGTAAAAGCAGCTTTTCCTTTAAGTGACAAATTCGGTTGTGAGCTGAACCAGGCAGAACAGATGCTTCTGCTGGCCCACAGTTTGGATTTGAACGTCGTCGGTGTCAGGTGAGCGCTTCATAATTTTAGATTTATCCATCTAGATATGCAACAAATCGTGTTGTCTTCCATCTGGTAAACCCATGAAAATAATGACAACCCAGCAAAACCATGCTCCTTAGTCTGAATTTTTTTTTATCGAAATTTAATTTATTATTAAGTTTACAACAACAGACTCTCAATAATTAAAATTGTAAAAGCTGAAAATATTAAATTCGAATTTAATCTGATTTTTAGTTTTAAAGGATTATATAAAAATGTGTGCATTCTCTGCTACAAGTACAAACATGTTATACATTGAATTTGCAGTGTTGCCACAAAGATGAAATAATATGCTTGTTTAGAAATATTTCCTAAAAAAGTTATAGAGTAGTTAAAAACACTATTAAAATATCTTTTTTTGTTAATAGTAATAATTAAGAAACTTAAATGGCACATTCTTAGAGCTGAATGTAAATATTGATGGATAAAATCAACATCAAACCTATTCTATTCATTAATTTTTATTTGCTGACTTCTTTCCACTATATCAAAATAAAATTTTTTAAAAGATTATCAGTTATACTTTGTTTGTCGTTAACTGCAAAAATAATTATATTTACCATAATATTGAAAATATTGTATACTAACCATTTCGATTAAATTAAAATGCATGTTTGTAGTTGCGTAATTATTATAAAATTAAATAGGATGTTGATGAAAAAAGTCTTAAGCATTTTATACAAAAAAAAAAGCATACATTTTCAAAACAAATCCATAATTTCTTTTTCATGAAGAACTGTAATAATATATAAGCCAAATTAAAATTGATAATGATTCAAAAATCATAATCAATTTTAATTTGATTTATATGTTCTTCACGAAAAAAATTTATTCCAATGGATATAAAAAATTATCAAAAAATACATGATATGAATTATCTTTGAATTGGTATAGTGCCTTGTCATATTTACATATCTATTGTTAATTTTAAAAGATAATTCATTTAAAAATCGCTTATAATGATAACTGATCATTGATAAATTTAACTTTAAACAATAAAAATAAACAGAACGAATATAAAGGAATTCATTTGACTATTTTTAACTAGACAAAACTATTTTCCAAAAGAATATGTTTTTTAAGTGAACTTTTAAATAAATTTTGAATTAAATGGTTCGTGTGGAGTTCTTATGACTAATTAAATAAAATTATTTTAAAACTTTACAAAATGTTGTTTAATAAGAAGAAAAATTTTCAAGATGGAACGCAAGTATTATTTTGAATAAATTTAAAAATTTAAAAAAAGCATGTAATTTTTCCAAGCAATAATAAAAGCGCTATTTCAAATATATGGCAATTTTCTGTCTGTTATTAAACTTTTACAAAGTCTATCATTCATATTTTTAAAAATTACAATGACTACTTGAAATAGAATTTTAAACATTTTAGTGCTGCCATCTATCAACAGCTTTGGAAACAATTGAATTGCTTCAAAATGTAGATAATTTATAATGCATTTAAATTATTTGCAAAACAAATAATATTGCCGTATATTCATAATAATTAAATTGTCTATATTTAAGAAAATTTAAATTTAAGGTTTCATTTTTTGAATTTAATTTAATTATATTGAAATAAAAGTTTAGAAATTCATTTACTAAATATTTAGTTTAAATTTTGAACTTATTTTTGATTGCTAGAATATAGAGAATATGATGGGATTCGTTAAATAAATTAGAAAATAGGATTGAAATGTTCTGAAGATCTTTGAAAAATAATCGGATTTTATGGCAAAAAATTTTATTAAATATTTTAATTAAATTTAAAAATTTAAAATTTAATTTTATGTACTTAATATATACATATATGTAGGTATATAAAATTAATTAAAAATGTATTATGATTTCTTATATTTTCTTTTTTATTAATTTATTTTCCTTTTTTACTCAGTTTTCACGTAGGGAGTCTTTGTGAACAACCCTTTGCATATTCAAAAGCTATCACCATGGCTAAAGAAGTGTTTGACACAGCAGAAGCCATTGGCTATCACTTTACAATTTTGGATCTTGGAGGTGGATATCCAGGATCAAGTGGCTCATTAGATGTATTCGACAAGGTAACCTACCCAAAAACTGAATAGCATTAAAATAATAATAGGATGATATATGTATTGACCTTATAATTATTTTCACTATGGAAAAGTATATGTTTTTGAAAACCATTTAATATATTAATATAATAATTTTTTAATATTACTCGTTACTCATAAATCTTTTACTATGCTATTGTATTTTTCTGGTCATCTATTACTATTAAGAAATTTTGTTATATAAGTCTATCATCAAGCGATGACTAAACGAAACAGAATATATATAAAGAATTTTTTTTATATATTATCTAAGCTATGAAACAGAATGACTTCTCAATAAATAGAACAAAGAAAGAATGCTGATGATAACTAATTATCAAATGATTCACTACTAAATATTCAAACAATGATATTAAGCAATACTTTTTATTGAAACGACATCTAGTATTTATAAAACAATAATTTTGAAATATAGAAAGTTTGAGAGTTGACTATTGTTCCCCAATAATATTAGAGACGTTACCAGTTCATTTATATCAATGGTATTTTTTTATTGATAGATTGCGACACTGAATAAAAGGCATGCATGGTGATTAATAAAATTAATTGTATTTTTATCTTGCATTGTTTTTAGGATTTTTTAAACACACACAAATTTATATTAATGTTTTGAATTACAAGTCCTATAAGATCTGTAAGTTATTTTTAAAAATAATATAAAATTATACCAAATGAGATTAATTGCAAGTAAATTAAGGTGATTTTAGTTTGTATTCATTTATATATTTTTTTAAATGATATATGCTAAGAATATTTATTTTAGGCAATATTTGGAAGGAAATTCAACTATTAAAAGCTAAGCCATGAATTACATAAAAAAAATTTCACAAAGTTTCCGAGTTACGAGATAAATTTAGATTGTTTTTTATATGGTGCATTATAAATTTCATTTATAAATAGTGAATTAATTTGAAATTATGGTTAATTTGGAAATTAATTATAGAGCAGACAAGCTTTTATCACTGAAAGAAATCATTAATTCCACAAAACACCTCCATGTATTTCTTAGAAGATATCTTTTTTCCAATTCATTTAATTTCTAATTAACTTGAGATCTTAAAGTTCTAATTAACTTAATTAATTCTGAGGCTCATTATTTCTAATTCAATGCATTTTCTTCTTTTAGATGGCCTATTATATAAATAAAAGTTTGGAAGAGCATTTCCCAGAAGGCTGTGGTGTCAGAATCATTGCAGAGCCAGGCTGCTATGTAGTATGTTCTGCTTACACTTTATGCATCAAAATTCTGGGCAAAAAAGTAGTCAGAGATATAGACTCAGAAAATTCTGGTAAGAAATTAACTTATTCCACAAGTTTTGATAAATTTTTACAAGATAAATAATAAACTCTAAATTTCCTTGTAAACATTTATTTAAGTTATTTAATTTAAAAAAAAAAACTTCTGAATTTTTTTAAAAAAATTCAGAATTTTTTTTTAAAAATTATTTAAGCAGATAAACATTTATTATCTGCTTAAATAATTTTTAAAATTTATAAAAAGAAAGCTTGAATAAAAACAAAAATTATTTAAGCAGATAAGGATGATAGATTAAGTGGTAAAAGGAGATTTTGATAATTGTTACAAAAAATAAAATTTTAAATATTGAAAGATAAGTAATTTTATGAACTTTTGAAGACTGTTTTTCATTCTTCAGAGTGTTGTCATCTTTATTTTGAATGGACTATTTGACATTCAGTTCATTCAAAACAAGGACTAAAAAATTCTTAAAAAAATATTTTTTGAGATTTTAGCAGTATTTAGAAGCTTTACTTTAAAATAAATTCTTTAAGATATTTTAGCATTTAAAATTATTTATTTTTTAAAGACGTTTTCTGAAAACTTGCATAAGTAAGCTTTTATCAGCTCGTTAAACAGTAACAATGATGTTATGCATTCAATATTTGCAGAATATTAGTTTTAAAATGCCGTATTTATAAAAAGTTAATACTATTGGATAAAATTCGGTAGATATGTTTTATGTAAGCCTTTGATTGGAAACGACGTTGACTCAAAACGGTCTCCAGCTATTGATTCAAAATGAAGAAGTGATAAATAAAAGTTAGATTTTGCTGTGATTTCTGACAAAAAAAAACTACATATTAAAAAATAAATTTCGAATAATAATTAAACATTTTCGATAGTTTGATATTAGAAGTGATATATAATTTACTTTACATATTTGTTATGATTTTCTTTTAATATTATTAACTTCAATATATGTTGCATTTTAGACTATAGTTAACTTTAATCACAGTTATTAATTTTTCTTCAATGTCCAATTAATGAATATCTGTTTATTTTATGCCTCAACTGTAAATAATAATACGAATTTTTTTTCCAGTTAAAGCTAATAACTAAATAACTGTAGTGGTAATTCTGAATAGAAATTATAACTTTGTCCATTAAGCATGTGAATTGTCGTTTTAATATTTTTCTCTTTAATATTTTTTATATTTTTTAAGTAAATTATATTTATATTTTTTATTTTATGCAAGAAATATTTCTGTTAGACAAAGGTTGGAAGAAATTTAACCATAAAAAACAAAGTTATGAATAACATGATAAATGTTTTACAAAATTTCCAATAAAATATATTTGTAAAGCTCATTGTGAAGGATTAATAATTATTTAAAATTCACAATAACATTGGACCTCAATAATTTCTTATGTATATATTATGACCTACGCTAAAAGAGAAAAACACTTTTATGTAGATTTTTATCTCATAGGATTTTCTACAGTATTACCTTGTATAAATTCATTTACATTTTAAAGGCATTGAAATATATCATTCATCAAAGAATTGAAGTTTCTGGTTTGTTTGAACTTTTTATTTCCATTTTATTCTGCCATACCAACAATAGCCACTCTCAAAATATTTCAAAATTAGAATAAAGTATTTTATTTTTATTATTAAAAACAAATTCTCTTCAAAAGAAATTCATATGTTGCTATTTTGTTATAAAAGTTTTTAAAAGGGAGTTATATATTTGTATTGTGAGTAAGTTTTTTCCGAAACACTTTATATTAGTTATTGAATTTAAATTTTATTTTTTAAAATTCTTGAGATAACGATTGATCTCTTATTTCAGAACATAAAATGGAAACCTAAAAGAATTTCAGTTAATTTTACTGTGTTTGATAGTGTCATAGAAATAAATAATTCAGTTATGGAAGGAAATATTTAAATAAAAAGATGAGAAATCAGTATGAAGCAGTTTAATAATTAGATGTGATATTTAATTTATACTTCACTCATTATTGCTTATGGAATGGTGGTAAACTATTTTTGGAACCTTGCCAAAATGAATAAAATATGTGTGCTAAATTTTGCAAGCTTGAAAACAATTAAAATTTCACTAAATTAATTTCACAAAAAATCTTTATTAATCCCTAAGTATATTAATAAATTTATTTCAATAAAAAATTAAATACGGTCACTATGGCAATGAAAATTTAAATTATTACTAAGCAAAAACGACCACTAAATAGCTTACTCTAGTAATTTTCAGAAAATTTAATCAAAAATATTGAAAATTAAATTGGCATTCATATTATAACATTTGGTTTATTTCATATTATGTTTAGAAATGTATTTTAATATTGCACATAATAGTGGCAAACACTAATCAAAATTCATCTGCTATCATCTCAACATTTATTTCTGAATGAAGTTTTTTGGATTATATAGTAGTAATGATAATTTAAAATAGAAATTTTCTTTTATGCTTTAATGATGGAAGATTTTTCTTGTGTGAATTAATTATCAGTTTTTCTCCATGTTAACAGATTGCTATCCTGGGAAAACGAAATGTCTTTATTACATGAATGACGGCGTGTATGGATCATTTGGATATGGTTTTGAAAAATATGGATTCCGAATGAAGCCATTAATAGTAATGATAATTATTATATATTCATTCGAATAACATAACTAATAATATTACATGAAATTATAATATACAATTTATGCATGATATTACATCTTTGTAAACAGTATTTTTGTTTCTGTTAGAACTAGCTAATAAGATTTTTAAGAACATATTTTTGTAATTTATATTTATAAATACGGCGTCATTTTAAGTCAAATTACGTATAGTCATCCTAATTATGTACAATAAAAGCAAACAATTCAAGGTTGAATACTTTAAAATAATTATTCATGCCAAGGTAAAATTTGTCGCCAAGTTCCAAAAATTTTGCTTTTTGATTTCCATTGCGTGTGATTCTAACTTCCTTATTTAAACTACATAAGATTAAAACTAGTTTATCATGAAATATCAACTAATTTTTACAATATCAAATGCAAATCAGTAAGTTGTAAAATTAATTTTATCATATTTATGTGTTTTGGAGATATTTATTTATATTGCAGCAATTTTGTCATTCAGTAGAAAATGATTCATTTAAATGACATCATTTAAAAAATTTGATTCAATCAATTCCTTTTACCATCATAATTTGTGTACAAAATCCTTAACATTTTGCAATACAAATTATACCTTTTTTATTAAATTTAAAAATCATTACAAGATAATTGAGGGCAGAGAAAAGGATGCATCACTTAAAAATCATTTCTTTACAAAAATTACTAAAGTTAAATAAAAAATTTTATAAAAAGTGCAAAACAGTTTGCTTTTCTAAAACACTAGTTAGTGTTAATTGAAAATATTACCAGTACAATATTAAAAGAAATATTTTAGATACAATAAATATTTCAAATGAATAAAACTATTTAATTTCCACAGTCTCAGCTATTAAAAACACTATTGCAAAATCATCTCCCGTTGCAAAATTTAATGGCAAGTATAAGCCGAAGTGTTCCCATTAAATCAAACTTTGTTATTCTATTTGTAAGGTTTTAATTAATGAAGACGATAAGGATGACACAATAGGAAAATTTTATCACAAAAAAAGCGGGAATGAATAAAGGCATATAAATGATTTTATTCATTTACTTTAAATTTTAAAAGTTTAATTTTTAAACGTCAGTTTTTTAACATATTTTTGTCGTTTTTGTTGTCGATAATCTCGACATCATTGTTTTTATAAGAAGGGCTGTAAAAATCAGCTAATATTGAAATAGTTAATATTTTAGAACGAATTGTGTTGTTTTCAGTTCTAAAATTACAGTGTATTTGCAGAAACTATATTAAGTTTACCCAACAAACTTTCTTCAACCAGTAAGGGAAATGTTAACCATCGATTCTAAATCCTATCTCATTTTTTTAGAATAAATCTCAGCTTGCTACGCGACCAGTGGTCAGGAGCAAATTGTGGGGAGCCTCTTGTTGCAGCGCGGATTGCATCATTGAAGACTGTCTGTTGCCAGAAATGGAAATTGGCGAGTACATCGTTTTCGACAACATGGGAGCTTATACACAGTGCCTTACCACGAACTTTAATGGATTCCCC
Organism: Latrodectus hesperus; assembly: GCA_037975125.1. Classification (NCBI taxonomy): domain Eukaryota; kingdom Metazoa; phylum Arthropoda; class Arachnida; order Araneae; family Theridiidae; genus Latrodectus; species Latrodectus hesperus. The sequence continues at coordinate 85,048,837 of CM075850.1, forward strand.
ACTCCAACTACACACTACATTTTCCCACCACAAATACCGTGAGTAAAATTTTTAAAATTTAATTTTTGTTCTTAAATTAGGTGTTAAAATAAATCACACTAAATAAATGAGGTACTTACGTATTGTCCTGATATTTATTTCCGAGAGTAAAATATTTCATTAAATATAGAGATTTAGAGCCAAATATTGCTGTCGAGTAATAGTAATCACGTTCAATTTTATATTTAAGTCCAAATTATAAATACATGATTAAGATATTAGAATAGAAAATAAAAATAACGTTCTTATCTATTTGCTTCAATGAGAATGCAAATTAATTGTTCTGCTTTAACCCCTCTCACTTCGAAAAAAATGTGATTTAAATTTTCTACATTTTTTCTACATATTTTTTGGTGAACATTACCGACGGAGTAATACCTAAGCACTAAACTGTAAATAGAATGTTCCAGTCTTTTCCAAATCCCCCTCAGTCAATCGATTATTTAGACTATTTGTGATACATTAAATGAAAATTATGCAAATTTTATCAGCACTTTGGTTGCAAAATTTCATTCACTCTCTTTGGCATCCCTTTTCCTTAGGTAGTTAAGAATGTATCTCTGTCTTAATTCCATATTATTAGTTAAAGTAATTAATTTAGAAATCAAGAAACAGAATTTTCAAATTCAATGCAGTAAGAAACAAAAATTTTTAAATGTTAATTAATATTTGATAGTGCATATTTTTGTATATATATATATATTAATTATATATATATATATATATATATATATATATATATATATATATATATATATATATATATATATTCTCTAATTTTTAATTCAAATTATTTCTTAATGCAGTCAAAACAATGACAAGCTACCATCCTTTGACGACTTCTGCCAAGAACTGGGGACTAACCAGATGAAAGCCTTCATCAAGATCCAAGACTTCATCTGCCATGACGATTCCAACGACGATCTCTTCAGAAAAGGATGAAGGGTTTTTCTGGAATCCCGCTGCGTCTTTCAGTTTTTCATACTCGGCTTTTTTATTACTGGTGGAAGATCAGCTAGTAAGACATAGAATAGCAGCAGTTCAGGGCGCTTGGCCATTAGGAAGCTTGGAGAGTGTGCGCGAAAAGGACTTTTGCCCGACAATGAACTAAATTATGAACTGTTTCTCTCACAACGCTTAGAAATCTCTATTTAATATTTTTAAAATATTTTATTTTGTTGATAATAAAATGTTATGGACTAAAACATGTAGTTCTGTATTTCTGTCATGATTTACTGTTTTTCTGATGAATACACTCTTCTATTTCCAGAATTTTCCAGCAGTATTTTTAAAAATATGTGCATGGTGTTTTTTTTTTTTTCTTCTTAAAGTTTAATTTCCTAATTTTCACGTGAATACATTTAAGATTAATGTATCAGCTTAAGTTCGAAACAACTTTTCCTTAAAAGCTAATTCTAATATTTTTTTATCTTTTTTTAGATGAATTATAGTGTAAAAATATAAAATGGCTGAAATTTGATTACATATAGCATTCGCTTCGTGAAATTGGTCCCTTTCTGGTAAATTTTAGTGAAATTTTAACAAAACGCCTAATACTATGCAGAAAATTGCAATGCATAAATTCTAATTTAATTTGAGCATAAAGTTTATGTGGCCATGTTCCTTGAAATGAAGCAAAATCTAAGAGAAATATAGAGCTATACAGAAAATGTGGCTTAAAGTGTTCAGCAATATGGAAATTTTACTGAGCACTACCTTTAAAACTAGCTGTGAGTGAAAAATATTCTTCATATATATTCAAAATTTTGCTTCATTTTATAGACAATGACCCTTAAAAAAAACCTCTGTAGGCCAAGTTTCATGCAAGAATCTTCATTATTACTTGAGATATCGTGTTAACTGTTGTGGAAGGTTTGGAGATTTTGTGAAAATCAAAGTTTTGGAAAATTAAAGTGATGATTTCGTTTGTAATAGTGTCGATGTGGCCACTTCTTTACGAATATATAAAGAAAATAAATACCTCATACTTAATAGCTATCAATCAGCACATTATAGAAAAAACATATAAATTAAAAAAATATTAAAAGAAAGTAAAATGCCACACACAGATTGTCTTTACGACTTTCAATTTGAAAAGGCTACTTTCTGCTCCATTTTTAAAAGACGTGGCTTATTTGAAAATTCCTGTAACTTAAATGTAACATTTGACATGTAATAAAACGAAAAACTGTATTGGGAATTATTAAGTTTTAGGTACAAGATTCACAAATAAAAACAAGTATGCAGTCAAAAAATCAACATTTCAACGTTGGTAGACATTTTAATATTAAGAGCTCAAAAGTTAAGTTATAATTCATGATTGTGTAGCTGTATGTGGTTAAGAACAAATGATTAAGGTTTAATATTAAGTTAATAATAATTGAAAATTATTAATAAAGTTATGAAATCCACCGAAAGATAGAAAAATGTATGATTAGTTAAACATGGAGCCTATATATACAAATCTGTTACAATAAGAGTTTTTTCTCTTTGAAAATACCCCATCCTTATGTAAGTAACTTTCTCGTCATGCAAGTGAATAATATAATAGCTTATTAACCTTTTCATTAATAAAATCTATCAAATTTTATGATTACATAGTTCAAAAAACTATCTATACAACCATTAAACATTTTTTAATAAATAACACTTTACTATAGGACAGTTTAGTATTATATAAATCAATAAACTTCAATAGCTGAGTGCATACTATTCAATTTAATGTTTTTTTTTAATATCAAAGTACTAATTTTGTGAGGCAGTTAATTTCTTTGTTTACCAAGAGTCGATATAATTTTCCACTAAATGATTTAATACTAAAATCTGAAATTTTATTATTATATATAGTTTAATAAATTCCAATAATAATATTTATTCGATCATTAAATAATATCCAATAATTAACACAACAATTTATAGTATTATCTAGTTCAGTAAACTTCAATGATTAAACATAAACTATTCAAATCAATGATTTTTATCATTCAAATTTACTCAATTTTTATGTAAGTAATTTTCTTTCTTTCCAAGAGAAAATAAAATAATTTATTAATGTATTTTTTATATTAAAATTTGCTAAATTCTACTAAATCATATTTAAAATTAGCATAAAAAGTTTGAGAAATAAATTTAAAAATAAATTTGATGAACTACAAGATTGATTCATTAATATATTTATAGCTCAAATATGTTAATAAAGAACAATGTTTAAAAATATTTTATAAAAGAAGCTGTTTAAGCTCTTGATAGTTTACAGAATGGAAAACGCATAATTTTGTTTTAACATTTTAATATGCAAACATAACGAAAGCATAAACAAAACAAACGCTTCATTTAATTATATTTTACAATTAACTAAAACTTAACAAACTAACTTAACAAATAACTAAAAGCTGTTTAAAAAAGAGAACGAAATGAGATGTCATGATGACATAAAATCAGAACAGAGATTTCTGTAAAGTGTGTCCACCATGCACGGAAGAGAGGATTCTACCTACACCCCCTAGGTAACAACAAACACTACCAATGCCCATTTGACGGCTCCTTTCAGATGTCTGTTCAGTTCATAAAACAAGGTTGATTAATCCATGGGGGAAAAATTATTATTGTAAAGTGCTGCCATCTCTTGATAGAAATAATTTCCACATCTTACCATTTCTTACAATAATAATTTTAATATTTCACTTTTTCCTTTTCACTATTGGAAAGAAGTACTATTATTCTAAAAATGTAATATATATGTATATATATATATATATATATATATATATATATATATATATATATATATATATATATTAGTGAATGTTTCGGTTAATGTAATGTTTATAATAATTACAGTATTTAAAAATTTTAAATGAATACTTTTTCCTGATTAACTTTATTTGATAAGGTTTTTTAATCGAATATTAGTTTATTTTAAAATATTGAAAATCAAAAAATGAACCTATAAATATTTAAAGCTTTTTGTTTAATAACAATTGCAACTTTACAGTATTCAAAAAATATAAGGATAATATCTGTAAATAAAAGTGAAAAAATTATGCAACTGTGATATAAAACAATAAAAAATATTATTTGTGAATTTTTTCAAATCGAAACAAAATATATTCACATGAACCATATTAACATAAAAATGTACGTAAATTTTAAAAAATTAACCCATCTGTTATATTTAAAATTAATAAAATATTTTCTTAAAAATAATTGGAAAAGAACTCAAATATTTCAGTAATTTCAGGAAATCAGAAAAGTTCTATCAATTTTAGATAAGGAAAATTGCAAATGTCGCTATGCGCACAAGCATTAATGCGCAGTAAAGCTGCATTCGGTATTTTCAGACAGGTGATATGTAAGACTTGCGGAAGTTTTACAGATTTCACACACAACCTAGTCTGTGCATCCGAAAAAAGGTTTAGAAGTGGCCATAAACAAGAACGTTATTCAAGCATGTGTGCATTCAAGCATATTTTTGTGTGAGTACAAACTGGGCATTAACTCTGCAGAAAAATATGCATGGCATTCAAATATGATGGAATAACTATACGAAGTGTACAAAAGTGATATCGAAATTCTATTCCATTGATTAATCTCTCGAAGATGAACCACGATCGGGTGTGCCAACAGTCTTAAATGGCGATGATTTGAGAAATGATATCACAGCGGGAACTTTTCAAGTGGATCAGGAACTTTAATTTGAGTTCAGCGCATCAAATGAAACTATTTGTACCCACTTACACAAACTGGTGAAAATGAGAAAGATAATCAAAGGGCACCTTCACGAACTTTGAAAAAGCAATAAACTTCAAAGATTATCCATCTGTTTACTACTTCTTTCCTGCGCAAAAAACGAACCGTTTCATTAAATCAAATGTTGACGTGTGAGGAAAAATGTATCTTACACACCAGCCACAAGAGTTCACATCATTGGTTGTCACGTACAGATCCCATTCCCGGGGCTGTAAAAGCTCCACTCCATTGCCAGAAGATGCTTCTGTATGCAAGGTGGACATCGGCTAGCATTGTTCATCTTGTTTACTAAACAAGGATCGTCTTTTATTCCCATTGGTCCAGAACCTTTTTGTGGGATCAATTTGAAGACCGCAAAAACCAATGTTCTTAGATGGGAAAAACGGAAGATGTATGAAGCTTGGCTCAAATCTCCTGGTCAAACCCACGCTAAAAGTATGATCTGTAGATCTCAGCGAGGATTTCCTATGAAATTCTAAGATGCTCTAGGCAGAAGATACGTTTATTCGTAGGCTTCATAACTGGGCACTACTATTTCAGAAAACATCTCCATAAAATGGAACTGTTTCAGCAAGACCCTATCTGCAGGAAATGTCATATGCAAGAGGAAACGGCCAAGCATATCATTTACGAATGCGAGGCTCTTGCCTTCCCTAGATTAACTTCTTTAGGCATCATCCATACTAAAGAGTTACACCTAGATTCCATTAAAGGGTTATCGGACTATATTAATAAAGTGGGTGACCCGAGTAACTGGAACTAGGAAACATTGGATTTGGAGTTAGTGGTACAAAATGCTGATTAAAGCAGAGGTGCCAATGACATACAAACCCAACCTGTAGAAGAAGAAGAAGAAGAAGATGAATTGTTCATCTTGAGTTCCTTTCACGTGGCTAGACCATTGATGTTCCCTTCCATATGCAACAATTGGAACGTGTGTAAAAGTTCTTGAGTCAGAAGCAGTATTGAGTATTGGTAAAGAGAAAAAAGTTTGTTTCTTGCAAGACTACGCAAATGTGGCTCTGAATGCGATTACTGACTTAAAATAACAACTTTTTCAGCTTCTCTATTCCTCAGACACTTGTTCTGTGAGCTGGACAATCACTTGCAAACAAGATGGTTGTTGCTGAAGAGATCAAAAACAAAGTGGGCCATTTTTTACTTCTCAGGATGGGCATTTTATCGCAACTGTATATGTTAGTTTATATCACGCCGTGAAAATGCTGTCACATCTAATGGTAATAACTTCGATGAAAAAAGTCCGTTTTATCATACCAACATTGCATCTGGAATTTTTCCCTCTTATCGACGAAACTTTCCTATAGTTACGGGATATCTTATAAAATTCTCTTATTTTTCTTGTAGTGGAAAAGGAATTACATTCAGAACAAAACAGCAATTTTTATGCTATAATTAAATTTTGAAATTCATAAGTAAGAAATTTTCAATCGATTTTGTACATCTGTAGCAATTTAATTACTGCTTATACCACTATGATGATATTCTTATCAACTTTCCTGTACAGTGCAAGCTCTATTTTTAACATCAGCATCTTATACATCCTCTAAAAAAACAATGATTAAAATTATCTGGTACAAATTGGATTGATTATTAGAGATTTAGATTAAGGTTCACATGTTAAAGGTGGTAGCATATCTTTTTTAATATTTTTTTACGGAAAATTGACGCTTTAGAATATGTTATCGCTAAGATGAAAAAGAACTTCCAAAAACATGGTTCACAAAGATTAAGTACAAATAAATATAAGAAGTTGTAACTACCGGCAGACATAGATACATGAATAGTCTAATAATAGTTACTATGGATTAGATTGATTATTTATGATTTAGATGAAGCTGTATTTAAAAAGTAGAGATCTCCTTTTTGACATTTTTTCTAAACGAGTGGAAAGCTGCAATTAGTGATTTGAAATTATCACAGAATGGGAAAAGAGAGTTGGTCAAGAGCATACTTCTCAAAGATCAATTACAAAATAATGTAAAGAAAATCATCCAATCAAGACATAAGAATGAAACTACTTGGGATTAGGTGCTCATTTTCCTTTGATAATTTATCTAATAAGTTAGATTATTGAAATATTTACTTCAAATTATCATGAATATAAATAAGCTTCTAAAAACACTTTTTTATTGTCATCTAAAGATTGTAAATCTGAAGATGTTACAAGAAATGAATATTTTAAGATGAACAAATAGATGCATGAAACTGAAGAATTTTGGCTGTGATTATTTATTGCCTCAAATAATACATCATATTCAAACATCTATCACATCATACTCAATTAATTTATATTCGAGGTCCCAAATATATTTCGTAGGAACTAAAAGAAGATAATCAAAGATGAAAAATATTTGATCATGGTCAAATCAAATTTTACCTGAAAATATTTATTTTGCTTTTACTAAACAATACTTTAACTTTCAGAAGAAATATCACAGTATTTTCATATTTAAAAACTACGTTTTTAGCAGTGAGTCGTTTCAACAAGCCCTTGAAAAATATAAAAATATTCTTCTTTTCAGTAAAATGGTGTAAAGGTGTAAAGATCAATAAAAATACCATTAATCTTAGAATTCAGAGATGTTGACATTATTGTACCAAATAAACAAGCTGTATAAAAGGAAAATGTTGCTGATGGCTTAGCAAACTTTGACAGTGTATTTGAATCATAACTTCGAAACAGCATTTTCCTTAAAAATTTTGATGTGAATTTGAAAAGAAAAGGAATTTGAAAGTTTTATATAATGTATAGTTTGATTTAAATATTTTTGTTAACGAAGTTTAAGTTTGTTTTTCCTTTTTCCTATTTAGAATTCATTATTGTGGAATTCTTTATAAAATAGTATGATTATAATGTTTCCATATAAAGATTGTATTTAGGGAGTGAACAAATATTTATGAACATATTTGGAAACTTTCGCATACGTAATTTATACTTCGCTATTCTTCTTAATTGATATGACATATATCAAAGTGTATGGCTCAAGATCTACGATCTATAATGCTTATGATGATTTCCCTCCCCCAATGTATTCTAGTGCGTTATTCTAGTAAATTATCTTTGTATGTTAGCAATCTAAAAAAACAACCATGTTTTGCTTTCATAAAAAGGGATAAAAATTTATTGAAGATATATCTATGTCTAAATTAGTAAATATTATTTAATATTATAATGAAAAATGTGGAAAAGTGGAGCAGCGCACCCCATGTTGCCAGATTAGCTGGTATACGACAACAACAACAATGAAAAATGTAACTATTTTTCATTACAGTATTAAATAATATTTCTGTTTAATTGCTTGTTTTAGAGTAATATTGTTTTATTTGCAAAATTATTGCCTAAGCAACCTGATTCTGTGAAAATTGCGGATTTCAGAGCTAAGAAATTAGTCTAAAAATTCTAAGACAATTTGGCTGCACTTTTTGATACTTTTTGGTGACTTGGTGCTTTAAACTATTGATTAGAACGATTGAGGGAAACACACTTTCGATACTGAACGTAGACATGCACATGACAGAACTTTTGATAGACGTCGACATATAATTTTCCTGACCTCTGCAGTAGTAAGGAAATAAGGCGACATGCTTGGCGCCAAAATAAAGTTGACATTTTTGAAGTTTCCAGTCTGTTTTTCAAACGATGATAGTCAAAAGTTAGTCGACCAGTTAGACGCCTCCATCTCTCATTGCTTAGTTCCTGCGTTATGAAAACTGTACAGTTTTTTCTAACGTGTGTAATTACTTCGAACTGAATTTATTGTCATTGTGTTACTAACAGAGCTTACGAATAAATTGTTTCGTCAAAATTTATCCTTATGTTGGCATTTCATCACATCATCGACGCTATGAAGAGAAACTCATAATAACATTTTTACTTTTCTAAAGAAAAAGTATTTTAAAAATAATTGAAACTATATTTATAAATTCTAGACTAAAAAGAGCAATATCTTTAAACTTGAAACACGTGTTATATCTTTTGTTGAATATTTTCAGTTTTCTTACTTATTTATTCAAATGATTTTTGAATATATATGCTTAGGCAAAAGGAGCCAGTTAAGGAAAATTAAGAACCTAATTACTCTTAAATTTTTATTTAAAATATTTTTCATTTGATGGAATATTAATAAAAAATCCTGATTAAGCAGAAATGAAGAAATTAAAATATGAACATTATGATCAAATGTTAAATGTCTATGTGCGAAAAGCTTTTAAGGATCATTAATATCTATGTACGGGGTAGTCTTTCCAGAAAAATTCTAATTTGGACATTTTAATTTACTCCTCTACAAGCCAGTATAAACAACAGATCAAATATAGGTGGAATTTAGAGTTCAATCTATAAAAAATAAATTTAAATATATCTAAATTAATATTTTACAGATTTACAAACTTTCATCATTTGTAAATTTCAGATCACATACAAATTTAACATAGGAATAATTTTTTCATAAGCCAAATCTTTTTGTTGCTAATTATTCCACAAAACATCATTTATCTAAAATAATTTCTAATCTAATTATATTTCAGATAAATTTTAGAACTGAAATTCACTTTTTTTTAAGTTTAGAAAGCACAGAATATGTCACATATTGCTGCCTTCAGTTTCTTTAAAATTTCAAACATGCTCGTTTGAGGTTTTGGAAAACGACTACCCCAGATTGAACGAGTGCACAATAGTAACTATTATTAGTTCGCTGTTTTTTTTTTTTTCAAACGAAAACCTGATTTACAGTTTCAAGTGTATACCAAACGACATTCATAGCTGTGCAGCCCCGGACTATGCCTTAAAGTTAACTGGTTTTGGAATACTTGTCCATCAACAAGCGCCTTATAATTTTGAACACGCTCAGGTGGTCAGGTCCTCCTCTCCACATCCATGCCACAATATCGGAAGATTTTGGACGTCACAAATGAACGTGGACACGTCCTCAACCCACGAATCTCCAGCAACGAAGTGCGGGCGATTATGGCGAATGATGGAGAGAATGCGGCACAATCACTGAGCTTGGTAATTGCGCAGTGATTGCCACTTTGCTGACCTTAACGAGGAGCGCCGTGAAACTACTGATCCACTGGAATGTTATAGCAAACGACAAAAATCTTTTACGGTCTAGATGGGAACCAAATCCACGCACAGCTAAAACATTTGGCTACCTGCTCAGCACGCTTGTCGACGATTTCAGGGATTTTTTATTACTTAGTGATCTTCACCTCGATCAGTAATGCTAAACGTAGTAGTAGTAAAATCTTAATTATTCACAATTAACATTACTAATTTATATAAGTAAAATCTTTATACTATCTGCTCTCTGATTTTTTATTCTGGTTTGAATTGAGAACGGTTACATGGAATGGGATTGAAATGTTATGTCGGATTTTGTGCATGTGTGTGCCTAATTTAAAATAAAAACTATGTGTCATTTCAAAATTTTTATTATTGCGCTTGTATTTAACCTAAAATGTAATTAAAATTTTCAGTTGTAATATTTGAAAGAAAAGTCTTAAGAAAGATTTTTGGTGCTGTAAATGAGAATGGAGTTTGGAGACATAGATACTATTTCGAGCTCTACAGACTTTTTAAGGAATCGTCAATTATATGTCGCTTGAGATTTGCGGGCCTTATCTGTCGAATGGACCCCTCGTCTTTGAATTCAAGAATTTTTAATTATAGGCCCATGGCAAACAGATCTAGGGGTCGATCCAAACTTAGATGGACTGATTGTGTAGACGAGAACTGTAAAGTGCTGAAAAAGTGACAAGCAGAATTGTCGTCTCCCAGAGAACACAATGGAAAAGTATTCTGAGGAAGCCTTGGCCCACCCCGGGCTGTCGTGCTGAAGAAGAATTAAATTCGTTAGCTTTCTGATGCTGCTATGTAATTAATTTAAGCTATGCAACATTACGCTCTGGCATTCTCGCTTCCAGGAAGAAGGTTCTATTATTTTTAAAACCGTCATTTATCCGTAACGTCAGGGGGTAATTATTATTTCATCCTCTTAAAAAATTAATCTTTTAATAAAAATTAATTAAGAAATCCTCTTAAAAATTAATTATTTCATCCTCTTTTTAATCTATATTCCAATGATATACTTTTTTAAAAAAAATTTAAAAGTATGTTATTTGTATGAACAAAATCAATATTTTTCTAAAAACTCGGTGATAATTTTTTTTTCTATTTTTAAAAATTGATTCTTTTTGTCCTTTGCAGTCTATAGTGTTTGCGATTTTCTCTATACATAAATCGAACGGAAATAATTTGAAAAAAATATTTTATAAAAGTAGTCTTAACTTCTTAACTAAATGAAAATTTCAAATGCTCAACACCTTTTTCAGTTTTGCTTTTAGGTGTTTTTATGTATGGGATCTTATTTCACGGTGCAATGCAGCAATTTGAGGAAAGTTAACATAGTAAGAAATGTTATTTTTCCAAGTCATAATTTTTTGCCAAAATCTGTTCCCATGTTTTCTACTAACAGATAAGTTCAGTTTAAGCTGGTGTCTTTAGTGGTCTAATAAAACAATAAAATACTTCAATTAAATAAACTTTCAAAAAACTGAAAATTGAAACTTTTAAAAAAATTATAAGATTAAATACATTGCGAAAATAACTGCATAAATATTAATATAAAATACTATGACTTGTTAACGCGTTGTTGTGTTGCACCAGTTTACTTTCCTGTAGCAAGCCTACAGTTGGCCACAACCAGTTAATGAAAGCAGCAGGGTAGGAGTCTTTACAGTATAGAAAAACGGATAAAGCAGAATATTTGACTTACCACCCCAACGGATACCGTTTCATTTGTAAGACATTGGGACTACGTCCTATTCAACGTGCGCTACTCGACTTTAATGAATACGATGGATCTTTGGTTAAACCTGGAATTGAACTCGATACCTTCTGATAACGAGAGTGACGCTTGAATCTGGCAGCCACAGCTTACATGTTAATGTAAAAATAAAATACGTAGCTGTGCACGTCAGCCTCGGACTGTACCTTAAAGTTAACAGGTTTTGGAATACTCGCTTACCACCAAGTGCCTCCTAATTTTCAACTAAAGTTAGATGACGAGGTCGATACCTGAGCTAGAATCCTTTTTTCCACATTCACGGCATACCAGCAGAATTATTGATATCACAGATGAATATGTGTAGGTCCCCAACTCAGGACCTCCAGCAAACCAATGAGGGAGAATATGATCGCATTCTCAAACGCTGCCAGGAGCAAATGCTTCGTAATAAACGTAATAAATATCTCGCTAAGTTTACCATGAAGTGTATTCAAAATCGTGGTTATAATCAGTGTCTAAGACACAGCAGCATTCGCAGAAATGTCAACAATTGAATAGAAAGTTTATTTTATATTATTAATCGGATGGAATCGTTTGCCAATTCAAATAGAAAGTTTGATGTTGTGAATCAGATGAGCATCAAAGGAGCTTTTATATATACCTAGGGCCCCAATTAAGCTAAATCGGGCCCTGAAATTTTCAATCCTTTTACTTAAACTCTAAATACTAACTTTACTTTTGTGATTTTGAAACACAAGTGTAGATATTTATCACACATTTCTCTGAATGCGGGAAAATCAATATCTTATTCTTCAATTTATTTTCCTCTCGCATCTATATCTCAACTATAAAATATTCAAATACTTTATAGCATTTAAAACTTTTTAATTAATTTGTATTTTTTATATTCTCTCTCTTTATAAACAATAACGTGACACTTTAAAGAGTTTATGTCTGATATTGTTACCCAGAATTTTATTCACCTTTTAAATTTCTAGGTGAGTTTCAATTAGAGCTGGAATTTTCAGCTCGCGACACCTTGATTTTTATCCTTGAGTTTTTTTCGCTATAGTAACCCTTTCGCATGCTTTTCCTGAAACAGTTTCCTATTTCAGTGTTTATTAAATGCCCTTGGTTATATATAGAGTGATTAATAATGAGAGAAATGCCGCTAAACTACTTCCGCCAACTAGGAGAAAAAATATGTCTCTAGAACTTCTCCGACAACTTGTGGGTTGGCCATAGAACTTAGAGTGTCGTGATTGAAATTTAAATGCACAAACCTTATTAGATATTGATCAGTTTAATTCTCGATGAGATAAATCCTTAGCTGAGAAAATGTGCTACAGGAAAATTGCTTTGGCAACATTCAATAGCCCCAGTAGTTACTAAACTCTAATCAAAATTATTAAATAAGCAGATAAAGTTTTAGCGATTCACAAATACGATATTGAACATTAAATTTATTTATTTTTATTTTAATTAATAAACAAATATTTGAAAATAAAGTGACAACGTGTTTTATTGAGATATACAGGAAAATATGATATATATTAATACACAACCAATATTTGCTAATAAATAGAAATAAGTAAAAATCCCTAACATCACTTAAGGAAATAAGTAGCCATTAAGCGCTAAATTACCCTTAAATAAGTAGTATTTTGTACAGTTTTACAGGTACGTTTTAGCAATCGAATAATTTATCTCCATTTTAATTAATTTAGAGATACTAAATATATATAAAAACATGAGTTATATCTGGATACATGAATATATGAAAATTATAGCGATTCACATCTGAAATTTCATAACTGCTACAGTCTCAGCATTTCTCTTTTGTTTCTCTCTCTCGCTCTCATTGATATTTTACATGTTTTTGAATCTTAATTGTTTGAATTAAAGTGCACAGCTGCTTAGTTAAAAAGATCATTATATTTGAAGCTGCTAAACAGGTTTTATTCTATTTATTCTCCACTGTCAATGAAAGAGATTTTTTGCTCTATTGTCACATTTTTGCTAACATGATCTGATTCGATTTCGGCCTTCAGTTCAAAATGAACTTGGATTCTCTGCTAGCAGCCGCACCCAAGATGGGTACTGAGCCCTCGATTTGAACTATTCAGTTTTCAGCTAAACTTCTGCAATATTAAATGTCCGACTTTAATGCAACTTAACCAATTTTAATATTTTCAGACATAGTGGCAATAAATTTGGCTAATTTATTACTCAACAATCAGTTTTTGCCCACAATGGCTAATTAGACCGTGATCTATAGCTCAAAAGGGATTCAGAATCTTCACAAACATCCCCGTACGAGGTGAGAACTGAACCCACAATTTTTTTTATCGAACTGAAAGTCAGAACGCTAGCCACAGCGAAGGCCACTCAGCTGACTGCAATGGGAATTTTTCAATATTAAGATTAGTTTAAACTTTATAGGACTTAAAAAGATAAGCAATAGACAGATTGCTCCCTTCTTATTCATACCCACGTTTTGCACCGTGTGTGCTTGAGAGTTTTAAGGAGATATTCTTTCCTGAAACACATGAATGTGATCAGTAAAAATGTTCTCCAGAAAAGCCACATAGCAAAGTATTCTAAAAGCTGTTTAACAGAGAGAGAGACAGGTTTGGTTTATCACCCAAGGGTTATTCTTTTGTATCCGAAAGCTAATTAGACCGAGACTTACAGTTTTTCACCAATTCCAAAGTTTTTCCACTTATTTTCCAAATCAGGAAAGTATTCTTTATATATAATGCTTAATATGTCACATGATTTATTCAACGATGCTTTATTCGTTTGGTTTTGATTATATAAAATTTACATGTGGTTCAGAAAGGTTAAAAAATGTAATCAAGTATTTTGCTTCACTGTTTTAAGGTCAACACCCGACTTAGCCTTATTGGATCAAAAAGTTTTTTTGGGAACTTTCTATACGATTTAGCAAACCCTTCTGTTCAACTGACAACGTAAAATAAGCTTTTTTTTTTATCCAATTTGGGGCCCCTTCCAATATTATACTCTGGACAATTCTCCAATATTATAAAAATAGATCAAAAGCCTCGAAAATATCTTACGGTCTCCGCCTTAAGTGTCATTTTGAAGTCAATAAATGCTGATATAAATAAACACTTTTCCTCAAGCAGCAATTCGAAGAACGTGTATCAAGTTGTTTACCAAGGACAGGCTTGTTTACGAAATTGTTCCTAGATTGAAGTGCACAACCCACAAATGGGAAAAAAACTTAAATGTCCATTAAGAAACGCTCGTTGAAATCGAAAGTACCCAAGGAAACGAAGCAAGGTGAAGTAGGAAAATATCTTGGAAGTTAAAAAAAATGAAGCAGGAAATATGAGTTCTTACGGCGAAGGGAAAAAAAGAGTAGAAAGAAAATGGCCCATTTAGGTGAAGAAAGAAAGCTGTTATGAAATCGGGAAATTAATTTCGATATTAATAGTCACTAAATAGAAATATGTAAATCGAAACAATAATGTGATTAAATTGTATAAACATTGTCATATAAGGGATTAACAGTTCCATTTACTTTTGATTTTGTTAAAGGTTAGGAATTATTTCGCTTTAATATTTTCTCATATTAAAAAAAGGAGATCCTATTTTATGGAAACAATTGCCGTCAGCAATTCTCAGACTTCACGTTTAAAAAGTGTTATGGATCTCCTGGTCCATATATTAAATATGAAGTATGATTATGTATATAATTAATTAATCTTCTGTTGTTAATAATAAATTTTCTATTAATAATACAATTCTGTTGTTAATAATATGGTATTAAAAGTACAGAGCTTCGAAAATTTATTTAGAATATCTGATTTGTTGAATATTTGAAATCATCGATTCGTCGCGGTCTATTCACGTTAATTGTAAGTCCTTTTTCTGCTGTAATGGGTAGTGCATGATAATACCATATGAGATTTCGACTTCGTTCCTTTATTATGATTCATAATTAAGATATACATAATGATGATGGTATTTTAGTCGTTGGTTTACTAATTGTTTCAATCCAGGGTTCCACTACATTCACTCATAGTTTATTATCATGCGGAGTTTTAGTGAATTTTATGTTATCGAAACAAAAATTCTAACAAAATATTACGTTATTGAAGCAATCCTAGTTAAATATTATGCTACCGAAACAAGTCTTAATACCTTGTTCGCACTGCATTTTCTTAACGAAATTTGATTTAAGATATAGTGTTTCTAGTTCTAAAACTTATTTTCTGTTTGTTCATATTGTAAATTAAATTAAATTTTTGATTTTTTTAGCAGTTGAGCATATTTTTTAAACATTTACAGACCAAAAGGATGTTAATGAAGATTTTGTGATGTTTTAAATTAATACTAAATATATACGCGAAACCAAAGAAGGGCATTGACAGATCTATTTCATTTCAAATGTAAAATAAATTTTTAGTACCTAGTTCATCCTTTTAGGAATAATACTGTTTAATTATTTTTTCCAAAATTTGCTTCTCTTATATTTATTTTGATCTGCTTCAGATATTTTAACAAACTCTGACAAAAGCAGAAAACAAAATGGCCCTAAATCAGTTTTAAAGCGTATTTAAATCAGTTCTCCACAGCGATTTAAGATCAATCAGTTCCGACTTACTTCAATCACATATTGCCCCTCAGAAAAGTTCAATTGAGATTTAAACGCGTTTAAAAGTGTAATGCGAAGGGGAATAAGACAATATCTTACGGAAGCAAAGCCTAAGTAATTATAACGTTATCGAAACAAATCATAATTAAATATTACGTTATCGAAATAAATTCTAATTTAAATATTATGCTACAGACACAATTCCGAAGAAAATATTATCTCTTGGGAGCAAAGTCTAAGTAAATATGGCGTTATCAAAAGAAATTCTAATTAGATATTATGCCACTGAGACAAATCCTAAGAAAATATTGTCTTACTAAAGCAAAATCTAAGTAAATATTATGTTATTAAAACGAATCTTAAATATATAATTAAATATTATTATTCTTAATTATACATGAAATTATCGTTGCAAATATTAATTTATGCCATTACGTAATGTTAAAGAGCTTATTGTTACGTATGACACTTGGAAAAGCTAAACTCACTAACCGACGGCTAGGTAAAACTAAGTCAGAAGAGTACATCTTTCGTTTCATCAGAGCACCACAAAGTAAAGGTAAAAGTACGTTTTTGCTTTAAGATTCCTCGTATAGATGGCACCACCAGAGGATTCACTTCCTGAATTTTGACTTTGTATCAGGAAGAAATTTTCTCCACACCATTACATCCATAACTGCTCAATGACTGGACTCTTTATTCCACATATTTAACAAGCACGTATATCGCATATACTCGGTGAGTCTTTGGCAGATTGAGAATGGAACTCAGCCCTTCCGGACGGAAGGATGATGTCCTAATCATTAGGCTATCACGGTCCTATTACAGTAGTAATCTTCATAAATGAATTACAGTATATAAAGACTAAAACTTATAAATAATTTATTTCCTTTTTGTACATTTCTTATTATTACTAATTTTTTAGTATTTGCTGAAAACGCGAATACGTATAATAAATGAGATCATAATATAAGCAAATCACATATATTAAGCAAAAATTTTTCTCCGGGCATATGAATTGCTTTAACTCTGTACAAAATAATAAGATCAAAAATATTTATAAAATATCAAGAGATGACAGAAAGCGTTCAACCAAAACCGTTTTACTGAAGTAAAAATTGAGTTGGGGTTCACATCGATTTCTAGAAATTGAAGGAGAAAAGCACAAAAATACTGATTGTTCAAAATTAATAGCAATCCAGTGAAGTTGTCCTAATGTAAATGAATGCAAAACACATCGAAAAAAATTACTGACAGTTATTGTGCTTTTCGACATCGGTGTATTCATGAAGTTAACACATCAGATGTGTCCATTGGTATAAGTGAAATCGTACAGTACATACTAAAGACATGTTTTCATAAAGGTAACAAACCAGATGTGTTCATTGGTATAGAAGAAATAGTTCAGTACATACCGAAGTGGGGAATATAATCATTTATGAGTTCCATTAACTCTCGATGAAGAACCATTGCTCTTGTAAAACAATAGTTGTTGCATCAACATGCTTCCCTATACCTACATCAGAGTTGGGCTCTTCCAGTTAGAGAGAAGCAGCCTGGTGGAGTCTTCGTGATTTTAGAGCATGTACACAGTAGAAGACTCCCTAATACTTGGGCTGCTACCCCCAGAGGTATCATTTCACGAGGATTGCATTGCAACTATGATCTATTTAACGTTCACTACCTGCCTTCGGTGAAAATGACGGATCTTCGATTCAATCGGAATTCATTATCACTAGCACCTGATAATGAGAAGAATACCCTAACCGACCCGACCACCGTAGTTTTTGAAAAACAATGGTGAAAAGGTAATGATCTGAAGAAAATTCAGATATTCTGAATCGATTAACACATCTCAAAGATATTTGATTGGATTCAGGTCAGTTGGTTGAAATGTCAATTCCATGTACTGAAATTTTAGCGAATGCTTTTGCTGTAAGTCAGCATGTTTTTAATACTTGGTTTTTAATGATTCTCCTGATGGAAAAATATTGAGAACCAAATATTCGCTGGTAGTAATTAAAATGTCTGCTGTCAAATATGTCGCCAAATTGTGACGGAATTTTTACTGATGAATTGAATTTGATATTTTATATATTATAAAATTAAACTTAAACTTGGATATTAAGGGATTAACATAGTGATTCTCAACCTGTGGGACACGCTTACCTAGGGGGGCGCGAGCATATCCAAGAGAAAATGTTATTTAAAAAATTGATTAAGTGACTGAAAGGAAAGAACACACACACACATACAAAACAAAATACATTTCGACATATTTAGTAACTAACTTATTAAATTAAAACAACTTACTAAATTAAAAACAAATTTAATATTTATTCGTGACTTCCTTGGGCCTGTCTTTCAGAGCAAAGTTTTTCGAAGGAGGGTTTAATATTAGAAATAGACACTCTCAGTTCTTTTTCTATATTTAGCTGAGATCTATATTTTGTCTTCAATGAAGCCACCGCAGGAAATCCAGTTTCACAAAGGTAAGATGTTGAAAATGGTAGTAGAATGCGAAATGCCCTTGTTTTTAGTGCAGAAAACTCATCATCCATTCCTGCCCAAAACTCAAAGAATTCAAAGAGTGATTTATTGCTCAATTGTCTTTTGGTTTCACCGCTTGCCGTGAAGTTTATGAAGGTTTCTTCCTCTTTAATTGAGAGAAATTCGTGAGTATTTTGAAATGGATTTTTCACACACTTGTAACTTGATATCAGTTTGTCGTCAGCAAGAAAGTACATTTTAAAATTATTTGCTATCATTACTAAATGATTTTCAATGGTTAAAAAACAACTTTTACATGTTGTTCTTCTGCCTTGTAAGTTTTAATAAAATCATTCAAATTTGCAAACATTGTTAAGTTTTCTTGCTTTAAATTTCTGCTCCACAATTCCAATTTCCTACAAAAAGCATTAACTTTATCACTCGTATCCAATATATGTGTATTTGCTCCTTGCAGTTGACGATTTAAGTTATTTAATTTCTCGAATATGTCAACCACACATACATGTAGCTCAATTTCATCACAAATAAACTATCGCGAAAATTCTTATCTTCCGGTATGTTTTCCTCTTCTAGGAAAACGGCGATTTCTTCTCTTAATTCATAAACACATTGCAAAAATTTCCCTCGTGATAACTATCTTGTCTCGCAATAAAATAGTAACGCTGAATGTACTGCACCCTTGTCTTTAAAAAGTGCGGGAAAGATTCTTGATTTCAGCGGTCTTATTTTCATATAATTTACTACGGTTACAACCATAGTTAGCACAATATTCAAACCAGAACTCATCTCTTTGGAAGCCAAAGCTTCTCAGTGAATCATGCAATGTGTCCAGATGCACTGTGGCGATTTTTGCTTTCACAAGTACTTTGAATACTTTGGAATCTTCCTGACATAGAACGAGCACCATCGGTGCATATTCTGACGCAATTTTTTCCATTCTATGTTTGCCTCATTTCATAAAATCATTTAAGATAGCAAATAATGCGAGTGCTGTTACTGTAAGTTCTATTGGTTTGAAGAAAAGTAATTCTTCTACTACTGACAAATCATCACAAAATCTAACATAGTCAATGAAATGAGTATCTTTATTACTATTTGTTGCCTCATCGAGTTGTATTGAAAACAATTTGTCACGCAATTTCGACAAAAGCTGTCACTCTACAACTTCAGCTATATCAGCAATTCGACGGGCAACAGTATCATTTGAAAGAGGTATAGACTGCAATTGTTTTGCAAAATTATCTCCAAACATAATATCGACAATCCCAATTGCGACTGGCAAAATAAGCTCTTCACCAATGGTGTGAGGCTTTTTACATCTGGCTATTTTATATGAAACTTTGTAAGAGGCAATTAAAGCTTTTTCATTCACAGACAAAGTTTTTTTAAACAATGATTTTTGCTTTTCATATGATTTTAATTTTAATTCGAAGAATTCTCTGGGTTTGTTTCCGTATTCACTATGAAGCGTTTCCAAATGTCGTTTAAGTTTATTAGGTTTCATGCTGTCTGCCGCCAACATTTTTGAGCAAATGATGCACAGGGGTCTTTATTCTTCATTTACTTCAGTACTAGTGAACCCAAAATTTAAGTATTCTTGAGAACATTTTCTTGATTTTATTCACGGAACCACGCTCGTCTGTGTACTTGTTGATGCTTGTCTATCGTCTAATGCTCACTAACGCCCGCTTAAAAATTTATCCATGATTCTGCATAAGTCTGCTGCCGTTATTATTTAATACGGTAAATTGCAATTATACCAGTGTTTCTCAACCTTTTAGTATTCACGGCCCAATTTTCGCTCATAATTTTCATCGCCCCCCTCCACCATGTACAGTAAAACGTATACAATAATAATGTATTTTGAGTGTTTTTGCGTTAAACCTACACTACACAACTTTAATTTTAAACTTTACAAATTGCCAAGAATACCGAAATTTATTGACATTTTGCAACACTGATCCTCAGCGTTGAAAAAACAAGAATCTTATGCCTTTTTATGCCTTGCGTCCCGCCATGTCGGGCATTCTCACGGTATCGCGCGAAGTTTCGATTTGTCTGGAATTTGTCTGGTCAGCTTAAAAGTTAAGTTAGGAGCGTGAGTACATTTGTACAAATGTTTTCTCATAGGGAGAAAGAGAAAGTTCTATGACGTCAATTTAAATTCTAGACAATCTCATTCGAGTCGATGCTTCTATCGCTATTGAATCTATTCTGAATGTGTATGTTATGTATATTTTCCAGTAATTGCAATTCACCGTATTAAATATTCACTGCAGAAGACTTATGCAGAATCAGGGATAAATTTTTCCTGGTTTGAATATTGTGTTAACTACGGTTGTAACCGTAGTAAATTATATAACAGTGAGCCCTGAAATAAAGAATATTTTCCGCACTTTGTAAAGACAATGGTGCAGTACATTCAGCGTTACTATTTTATTGCAAGGCTAGATGGTTATCACCAGGGAAATTTTTGCTGCGTGTTTATGAATTAAGAGAAAAAATCGCCGTTTTCCTAGAAGAGGAAAACATACCGGAAGATGAGAATTTTCGCGATAGTTTATTTGTGATGAAATTGAGCTACATGTGTGGTTGACATATTCGAGAAATTAAATAACTTAAATCGTCAACTGCAAGGAGCAAATATACATATATTGGATACGAGTGATAAAGCTAATGCTTTTTGCAGGAAATCGGAATTGTGGAACAGAAATTTAAAGCAAAAAAACTTAACAATGTTTGCAAATTTGAATGATTTTATTAAAACTTACAAGGCAGAAGAACAACATGTAAAAGTTGTTTTTTAACCATTGAAAATCATTTAGTAATGATAGCAAATAATTTTAAAATGTACTTTCTTGCTGACGACAAACTGATATCAAGTTACAAGTGTGTGAGGAATCCATTTCAAAATACTCACGAAGGACTCTCAATTGAAGAGGAAGAAACCTTCATAAATTTCACGGCAAGCGGGGAAACCAAAAGACAATTGAGTAATAAATCACTCTTTGAATTTTGGGCAGGAGTGAATGATGAATTTTCTGTACTAAAAACAAGGGCATTTCGCATTCTACTACCATTTTTAACATCTTACCTTTGTGAAACTGGATATTCTGCGGCGGCTTTATTTAAGACAAAATATAGATCTCAAATAAATATAGAAAAAGAACTGAGAGTTTCTATTTCTAATATTAAACCCTCATTTCGAAAAACTTTGCTCTGAAAGACAGGCCAAAGGAAAAGTCACTAATAATTATTAAATTTGTTTTTAATTTAGTAAGTTGTTTTAATTTAATAAGTTAATTATTATATATGTCGGAATGTATTTTATTTTGTATGTGTGTGTGTGTTCTTTCCTTTCAGAGTCACTTAATCAATTCTTTAAAATAACATTTTCTCTTGGATATGCTCGCGCCTCCCTACTGGGGCGCGCCCCACAGGTTGAGAATCACTGAATTACACGAAAATATATATAACAGACACATTCAGAATAGATTCAACAGCGATAGAAGGATCGACTCGAATGAGATTGTCTGGAATTGAAATTGGCATCATAGAACTTTCTCCTTCTCCCTACGAGAAAACATTCGTTCAAATCTGCGCACGCTCCTAACGTAATTTTTAAGCTGACCAGACAAATTCCAGACAAATCGAAACTTCTTGCGAAACCGTGAGAATGCCCGATATGGCGGGACGCAAGAGCATTAAAAAGGCATAAGATTCTTGTTTTTTCAATGCTGAGGATCAGTGTTGCAAAATGTCAATAAATTTCCATATTCTTGGCAATTTGTAAAGTTTAAAATTAAGGTTGAAGTGTAAGTTTAACGCCAAAACACTCAAAATATATTATTAATGTATACATTTTATTGTATGCGGTAGGGAAGAGGGCGCGAAGAAAATTATGATTGGAAATTGGGCCGTGAATACTAAAAGGTTGAGAAACACTGGATTAACATGATATTATTTGTTATTTTACACTATTATTTTAGAACTATATTGTGTTTAATTGTTATTAGTAGTATTATAGAATACAGCAATTTAACGCTGATTTCTATTTCAGTAAATACAATATTATTGCCTAAATAACTGTAAACTGAAAGGATAGGTACTACTTAGTAAGCACCATGACCAAGAATTGGGAGTTGTCAACGAGAATTTAAATTTATTAGTTTGATTTTCCTAGGAGAAATGAGGACAAAGTCCTTCATAGCAGTGTAGGTAAGCCCCGGACTCTACCTTAAGGTTGACGGATTTGAAATACTCTCCATCACCAAATGAATTGAATTGTAATTTTTAATCATGGTCATTTGACGACGTCACATCGGAGCTGGCACATGCCTCTCCACATCTCCGACCTATCAGCGGAATAACATTGAACGTTACAAATTAACAATGGACACAGATAACTGCGGTACTGAACCATTGGAGCTCGATCACTGTATTACAAGGAAGATTATCTACATATGTCAAATATTGTCACACAATTACTTTCTACTGAAGTGGCGTGCTGTGAAAAGGATGTGTTTGTGTATGTCGATTTTGTTGCTTGATTTCTGATTAGAAATGAGTCAATTTTGAAAATAAAGTATATCATTGCTGTATATTAATTACATTTTTATTTCCGATTAATTATACGAAAGAGGCAGTTTTCCTAAGTACTATCAGCAAACTTCAAGCGACGAAGTCAACACCTGAGCTGAATTCCTCCATTCTCTATAACACTGTATGAGAGTGAAAAAATTAAACTCTATCAAATATGATAGAGCTTCTTAACATTTGTCTTTCTGTTGGAACAATATCAAACTCGCAACATACCAGTTTCTTTTTATTTATTTGTCTCTCCTAGATTTCGATAGGTCGTCCTAGACGGATAAGTCGAGCAATCTACTCGATGGAAAATAACATAGCAATGTATGGTCGGATGTGATTTCTTGCGACTGCAGTGACGACATGAGAAAGTAGGGACTTGAACAAGATAAGAAAATTATTATTAATAGTACAGCGAAAGCTAAGGGAAAAGAACATAAAGAGAAAATGATTGTCATTAAGGAAGGTATTGAATTTACAAACTCGTGTCTCGATGCAGGTCTCATACATCTGGCCAACTGAAGAGCTGACTTTAGAGAAAAAAAATACTGGATTTCTCAGACTTCACCAGCAGCTGCCATGATGCATGCATTAATATTCTCAGCACTGTTAATGGAAATACACCAATACGTTGACATGCTTTCAGAGGAAGCAATCAACTCAAGTGAGGTATGGTGGTCGTGCTGGCCAGTGTAGTGGTCCGATCCACTGGTGAACATAAGTTGCGTTCCGGTGGAGACGTATTTCAGTGCTGTAATAAAAGAGAGATTCAGTGGCTCAGTAGCTTCACGCCGCTTCCAGTTAAGATAAGCAAAGTTTTCCACGGTCAGTGATTGGGAGGATTCTGCCTCACTGTGTTGCTGCAGCTCCGTTGATTGAGGATGAACCCACGTTAATAGTGACGTCCAAAGTTGTTCTCAATAGTATGGCGTAGATGTGGAGAGGAAGTCGCCAGTTTAGACGTGACTGACCATGGTTCAAAATGACGAGGCAATTGGTAATGGGCGAGTATTCCAAATCTGCTAACTTTAAGGTACAGACGGTGGTCACCTGCACCACTATCTACGTATGTAATAAAAAAGGTCAAAGGCATCCAGTTTTTCTTCAAAATAAATTCTTTCCATCATTCAGTATTGTACATGGAAGCATAGAAGAACACACTGTTTAAAAATTCAAGTAACTTAAACATATCTATAGTTGAGAATAAAAATATTTCGTTCGTGATGACTAAGGTCAGAGGGTTTACAATGGACACGTTATGTGTTTAAAATGCACTTATCGTATTCTTATGAGATTATAGGAATGTATTTTTAAAAAAAAAATAAAAAAAATTTTTACATAATTTTTATTGAGATTGATCCAATAAACTGAAACTTAAGACGAAACACTCATAATACAATTAATAATCTTAAAAAAATATTTTTGATTAATTTGGAATACGTTTTCAAGTTAAACTATGAAAACTTCACTGACAAGCATGTTAGAATGAATTGATAGTTAAAACCAAGACAAAAATATGGTCTTTCCAGAATTCCAGAAACAAATTTATTTTTTATGATGAATATGAAGGAAATTTTAGGGCAAATATAATTTTGAAAGCATGTCTTTTCATATCTAGTTACAATCATTGCTTTTTGTAAACTTTATTCAATACAATCCTATCAAGCAAACAATATATAATTGCAAATGTAACGAAGATGTCTGGCAGTGGCGTGCGGTCCATATGTTCAGGGTGTGCACTGCACAACTTGGCAAAATTATGAGAGACAATTTTCTGTATCTATGTCTGCCTATCTTTATATGGTATATAATAAATATTATTTATAATATATTCAACTATTATGCTGATTTGCTCGCTTGTATTCCCGCAGTGCGTGCGGTACTATGTGCTGCACCACGTAGCGCGTTCAAAAGCAAACGAACATAAGAAGTTTTGATGTGTACGCACTTTCACACTGATAGAAAATCACGTTTTATATGTATGGGCTACTGGAGAAGCACAGCAAACTATAGCACTGAGGCAAGTGCAGCTATTTTTCCTGCACTTGGCATTCAGAGTCATCCGAAGGTACGGTTTATTAAGCGTTATATTTGAGCGGGGACTAAGATGCTGAAGAGCTTTTGGTTTTTTAACCGATTAACTGGCCATACGGTTTTGGAGATGATTAATGTTTAAATTTATATATTGAAAGATTTTGTTTTCATGGCAATATAAAAGAAGTATTTCATCAATATAAAGGGAAATGTTTTAGTCTGGTAAAGTAATTTCTCTCGGTGAGTGATGTATTATATTTATAGAAATATAATCCGCTGAAAAACAATCTTGTTTTGTTAGACAAAAAAGAAACGAATTTTAACAGAACAGTCCAAATTTTACCATTCATTGTGTCTTACAGACAGTATATAAGCTATATTTGTAACACCATATTCCTGTTTTTGTTTTTAAAAATTGTCAAGATGTTTTTTGGAAGAATATATGATTTCCAAGTGTTAAAAAAAATCAATTAATATTTTTAATTGTGGATGTGGATTAATTAATGGATTAAATTATATTTATTAATTTAATAACTATAATTTAATCCACTGACCGGACAAGAAACAGTTCGTTCTACGTTCTATTGTGCCAGCATGCAATGAAATCCTTAGCACGTGGAATAGACGTTCGGTTTGTCGGCACCAATGAGCATCCTGATGAGGTACCGCAGCAGCGAGCGACGTGCTGTGCTATGTTTTTGCTGAAAATATCAATTTTTCATGGAAGCCTGAAGCGTTGATTTTTCGCCGGCGCTATGACACCATGCAACACAAGACATGATTTTTGCTTCACTACTAGTAGAATTCTCCTCAGTTTAGCTGTTTTTATATTCATACCTCGACTGCTCGTAGGTAAATATTTTATTTATTGTATTCTTGAAATTTATATTCATAATAAATAACCCATTTCAGAATGGAGAATTCAGATATCTCGATAATTAAAGATTTATTGGAAAATCCGTTTTTGAGACGAGACGTAACTAAAAAAAAAAACGAAGTAGTTAAATTAAGTAAACCAATGCCGGATATTATTCTATGGCAAAACGTTAAAATTAAAGGACAATAGTGAGTAAAAAATTTTAAAAAATCTATGTAAGAAAAATTTAAATGGTTAACCGATTGTAGTCAATTAAATAAGTTGTACGTTTGGTTATGTTTATTTTTTGCTGTAATTGAAAAGTATAAGAATACTTGGGAAAAACAAGGCTACAGTAATTTAAATCATCTCCACGAAGCTGCAAAGAAACATGAAAAAATACAATCTCTCATAAAATTACCGTAATACTATTTAAAAACATTTGGTACCGTCAGAATAGATTTAATGTTAGATCAACAAAAGGCTTCATCGATTGAAACACAATGAAAAAGTAACAAGAAATAGAAGTATTCTCAAGTGATTAATAGATGTATTTTGTTACTTAGCAAAACAAGAAGATGCGTTTCGTGAACACAATGAGAATATAAATTCCCATAATCGAGGAAACTATGTAGAATTAATAACTTTAATTAGTAAATATGATGACCTTTTAGCAACCCATTTAAGAACTGCCACTGTATTTTCTGGAACCTCTAATAGAATAATAAATGATATTATTGCATCGATAATAAATATTTTAATTTCAGAAATTAGAAATGAGGTAAAAGAAACGCCATTCGTTGCTATTATGCTGGATGAAACATCTGACATATCTCACAAATCGCAATTATCGATTCTGCTACGATACGTTAATAATTGTAGTGCACCTCAGTGGAAAGATTTTTATTTTTTAAAGATGTTAGCGGCGATCGTTCAGCGGAAGCTTTGTGTGATATTGTGCAAGAAACGATTTTGAGTTGGGGTTGGGAGAACAAACTGATTGCTCAAACGAATGATGGGGCGGCAGTCATGGCAGGAGCGTTGAATGGGACGCAGAAAAAAGCAAAATACATTTTCCCAGAAGCCATGTTTGTGCATTGTTGAGCCCATGTACTCAATTTAGTTCTGTCGCAATCTGTATTGCTTATAAAATATTGTAAATTATAATTTTTGCAACTATTTCTGGCATAGCCTCATTTTTTTTTTCGGTGTCTTCAAAAAGAAATTATGTTTTAAATGAAATTATTAAAGGAAAGTTTCCAAAATTGGCTACAACACGTTGGAATTATTCATCTCATTTAAATACCATAAAAAGCAAAAGGCAAGGTCTATCTGATTTATTTGAAAATATTCTTGAAAATCCAGAAGGCTGAAACAACGATACACTTAATATTGCAAAGAGTTATCTCGTGTTTTTTGAAGAATTTAGCGCGGTAATTTTATCTTAAATATTTTTGGCAAAGTGTTTAATTATACTGATATTCTATTTGATATTTTACAAAAAACTAACTTAAATATAGCATATTCTAGTCAAAAGATACGGGATTTAAAGGATGCAATTTAAAATATGCGAACTTTTGTTGCATTTGATGAAGTTTATGAAGAGACTGTTTCTGTAGTGTTTCCCCCAAATTAAAAAAAAAAGTTGTGTAAATTTACAAAATTCAAGTGTAGACCAACATTTTAAAAGTTTATATTATGAAATAATGGACAATATTTATTGTACGTTAGATGTCCGTTTTAAAAAATTAAATTCGCTCAAATTTTTTGAACTATTGAATTTTAGTTTTTTTAAAGAAATATCAAAGTAAATTTCCGGATGAATGTCTTAATTTGTTAAAGAACTCTTATGCAAAACATCTCGATTTTGTAAAGCTAACCAATGAATTATGCGGTCTTTATTGTAGTGAGTCATACCATGAAAAGAGTTTATCGAAACTTATTCAGCATATAATGCTGAATAATTTGACACATGCCCTGAGCGAAGTAAATAAATTGGCCCATTTAATTTGTACAGTTCCATTTTAAAATGCATCGGCTGAGAGATTATTTTTCGCATTAAAAAGAGTAAAAAATTATGCACGGAAAACAATGAGCCAGGATAGATTAAGCAATTTATCTCTAATAACAATAGAAAAAGAAATGTTACACTTATTACAGTCAAAACCAGAGTTTTTTGATCATGTAATTGATGATTTTGTTAGTAATACGAATAGACGTATGGATTTTGTGTACAAATAAATAATAAAAAGTTAAAGAAGTGTTTAATGTATTGGGTTGTTCGGAAAGTTATTTCGTTTTTCCTACATGGATCAGCTTTTTGCTAGAAAAAACCAACCACTTAATGACTGTGGAATCGTGCTACCAGAAAGATGGTAAAAGCTATTGGACAAAAATAAACAATGTGTAATCCAATACAATATTTATTTGCTGCACGTTTTTCATTTTTATGAAAAACGAAATGACTTTCCGAACAATCCAATGCATTTTTATTGTTTTATTAATATTGTTATTGTTCTCTGCACACCCTGCATGAAAACCTACCGCACGCCACTAATGTCTGGGTACAAAGAGAATATCTCCCATCAGTTTATCTAAGACTGCATGGAAATAGGACATATTCCATTTTTGATAGGAGGAGCCAAAAGAAAAGAATAAAATTTAGTTAACTGGATGCTTTAATGATAACATGATTAACTCCAAACATCGCCAATTTATAACACCCATAATCCTTATTTAAAATAAACTGCTCTTAGTATTATAGCAACGGGCACTATTTAGTCTATCTATCTGTAGTCATGAAAGAGCATAGAACGCCCCATTGTGTGTCAAAATGTGATGGCAACAAATTTATGAAGATTGTTATCCATCCAGTCTATGTACAACCTAACGAGTAAATTGAATGAAGTATATATATAACTCTACGAATATCTGTAAACCTTATGAGATAAAGTAAATTTTTTGTAGAGCAGCATAGTTAAATCTCAAGTATAAACAATCCAATGCTGATTGAAAATAACAAACCAAATTATGCCAAGAAAGATGTCTAAAGTGACAACTATCTGTTACCACTTTTATTTACCTGTCAGTGCTAATTTATTGGACCCAAATTTATCGTGTGTCCATTGGCTTGTCCTTAGACATAAAAAGTCTTTATTTTTCTATGCATTTTTTAATGAAACTATGTCGGGTTAATTCACAAAACCAATGCTAGCAGTCCGGGTGTTTTTTTTTTTCGTATTTTATACTCAAAATGTTGTTAAATGCTAAATTGCTGCCTGTTCTACAACTTCGTAACTGTGTCTTATCCTATATTCTCATACATATAGCTAATTAGACTTGGATCTACAGTTTAAAATGGGTTACAAAACACTATAAACGTCCAAAGTGTGAATTGAAGCCATGAACTGATGAATAGAGGGCCAAAGCACAAATCATTCGATTGCAAGTTTGGCGATAGATATCTCTGTGTATGTTTTAAGCGTTCTATTTTATGTTTGTGAGGTCCAGTGGCTGAGCAGCTTCGCGAAGCTTCAGGTTAAGATTAGAAAAGTGAAGTCTCTTTTGCCGATGGCAGCTATTGGAAAAATGACTACATCATCCCTCAATGGGTTGCAGTTGTGTCCACGCCAATCGGTGACATGCAAAGTCTTTCCGCTAGTGTGGCGGGGATGGAAAGAGGAGGGTGACAGCTCAGGTATGACTTTGTCACCTGATCGCGGTTCAAAATTATGAGGTACTTGGGAGAATATTGCAAACCCGTTAATCTTAAGGTACATTCTGGGGACCTCGCCAACACCGCTATCTATGTATGTAATGTTTGATAATTTCCTCTGAAATTGAAAAAATATCATCAATGAAAATTTGCATATGTTTAAATTTCATAAATTATTAAAAAACATTAAATTTAACTTATTATATACATATGCTATCTTAAATTAATTTTATAAATTATTTTTATGTACTATAACTCTTTTATGTTTAATAAAATCTAAAAATAAACCCTGAAAATCTTTAAAAAATCCGTCGGAGGCTTAAGGCAGAAAATAAATAATAAATTCCAAACAAAAATATGTTCAAAAGCTTCAGGCTACTGCCAATTTGAAACATCTTCCTAAAAAAAAACTGTATCTTAATGCCTTTTTAAGAGGCTTATATAATGGAAAATTGTCTTGTTAGAACACCATTTTATTTTACATCGTGACCTGAAGCTTAATTTTTATATATTCCCGAAATTTCATGAGAAAAAAAAGGTGGCGTCCTTCACGAACCTCAACCAAGTGCCTCAAGTTCCTCACTTTCACATAACCACATATAATGCAAATTAAATCAGCATCGGCGAGGAATTAATTGAAGGCCATCGCCTCTTTTTTCACGTATATCTATCGGAAAATCATTTGCCAAAACTAATAAAGACGAAAATCTGTTGTTTGAGTTCAGCGAGGGTCTCTTATCGGCGATCATTCTTTTTTAGATCAGATTAAAACAATTTTTATAATTCTCTTTTACTCATAGTTAAAATAAATATCGTTGTTTCTAAAATTGATTTAAATCATGCTCGGATTAAAGCAACCAAGCGAGGTATTTTTTAAATCATCTGAAAATCAGAATGGACATAACTTCAAAGAATGTGATTATAAAGATCAAGAATATACACCAGGTTTGTTTTGTTTGTTTATATCTTATTATAAAAATAATAATTTGTATACAATAAAAATTATTTACTTGATAAAAATTTATTTTTTATCTGTTCAAAATTATTATATTTATTTTTCAATAGGAAATTATATTTCTAAATATATTCATTTTTATCCAATAATAAAATTAATATAAAATATGAAGAGAGGGAGAAAAATAGTCTCAGTGGCTGTAAGTTCCAGAATTTCTTTTAAAAAATGATTTTGCTTAAGTTTATATTTGAATAAAGTTATTTCAAAAACACTTAAATGAGTAAGCGGTTAAAAAGATTTTTCTTTTATTTAATGAAACATTTATACTTTTATTCTGATTTCAATATTTTAATTTGAATTTAAATTCTATAATTTTTTAGTAATTTTACTCACAAAAATATTTTTGATAATTCTCATAAACACAGGAATTTTTCAAATTTGAATCCTATAAATTTTGAATAATACTTTTGAATACAATAATAAAGGGAAAACATTTAACAATTCTCTTGAAGATAGAAAATCATAGTATTGGATTCCACACACAATAGTGATATTTAAGCAGTGCACTTTTGAATAATTTACTAGAAAAACTTTTGGTAATTCTCATAAAATAAGTTTATTTTTTATAATAAATGGCGATTACTTTTTAAAAAAATAAAATAAATAATCATCAGTCGTTTAGAAATTTTATAAAATCAACATGAACTTTTTTACTAATGTATGAAAAATTAACATTTTCATTTTTTTATTAATTTTAATATTGATTAACATATATATTTTTTATTTATTTATCTATAAGGAGAAAGATAAGTCCTCAAATAATCAAAATTTGTGAATTATTCAAAAAATAAAATGGAAGATTTCTTTTTTGTAAAATTATAGATTGTTCTGTTGCATGACTTAATTTATGGATAATTCATAATAAATATCTGAATTACAGTGCTTTTAATTAGGAAAAATAATATGTTCTTGAAATTGATATAAATTTTTTTTAATATTATAGTTGATGATTGGGTACAGAATATGAGGTATAAATTATAAGCCGTAAAATTGAAAAAAACTTACAATATGAAATAAAAAAAAATTGTGTAATAAAGTGTGAAGTGAGTAGCATATTTTGTGGGAGTTGTATTCATTTTATTTTCAAATAAAACTTAATCCAATTTTTACAAGAAATATAATTATGATCTTTTAATACATTTATGATTAAATACAAGAAATATAATTATGAGCTTTAAATTTCCGAACTTTATCACTTTTTTTTATTTCTTACTTTAAGGTAATAAAATTTATTCTAACTTTAATGAACAAAATTTGTTCATTAAAATTACAATAAATAGAAATATTTCTATCCTAATTTAAATTAATAAATTATTTATTTTAGAAATGCAGTACTAATAACTTTTTATTTAACTACTAAATTTGTTATTGTATTCTCAAAATGCTTATATATTCAAGAATAGTGTAACAGGAAAAATAAGATTTTGTATTTATAAAAATGAAAAATAAATATTCAAAGACTGTAAATTTACAATTATCATGAAATAATATATTTAATTTATTAAAATATGAAAAAATGAGACAAATTTGGTTTTGCCATTTGTAATAATTGTTTATATGCTATAAATACAAATATGAACATTTTATTATAACGTAAAATATTCTCAGTAATTTTAAAAACTAAATTTGTTAAAAAATGTTTATCTTTAATTCTTATTTTATTAAAATACATTGGATATATAATTTTCAAAACTTATAGATAATAAATATATAGTTTTACAAATACATATTATTTATTTACTTATTAGGACATGACTATAAAGGAATTCTCTTACCATTAAACTAAAAACTTACCGATTTCATGTATACTAAATTTTTCAAGCACAAAAATGTAAATTAACCAATTTATGCTCTAAAGAATATAAGAGTTACTCATTTTTCAAGGATAATAATTTTATTTAAATGCAAAAATATTACATTAAAAAATTTCGTAGTGATTAAACATGCATTTTTATATCCATGTACATAAATGCAAAGATATGTTTACTCTTAAAAAAGGAATGAACTTAGAAAAAACTAATTGAAGTCTCTTTTTAAATCCAATCATAAAATTATGTTAATTATTTTCTTATTTTAGATAAAATATATTTAGTACTTCTATCATACATTTCATCTCATCGCCAACAATTCTACTCAAATCTTATCTTTATTTTTTATCATAACATAAGGCAATTTGCAGTTAAACGGCTTTATGTTATATAAGTAGCATTGGTATTTATAAAAAAGGTTCAAAAGGTTAACATGACTCAGGAAATGATAAATTCACTTCTCGTCAGCCCGAGGAATAAAGGTGTGTCCAGCATGGCATACTTCTTAAGGTAGATGGTTAGCTTTTCGAGAAAAAAAAAAGATTGAGTGAAAGTTAAAAAAAAAACTAACCTTGACTGCTAAGCAGAAAGTACAATTTATTATCCGAAAAATAAAAAACACACAATTGGAGTCATTACATAGGATGGAGGAAAAAGAAATTTATGTTTCCACTTTTAACATGAACAAGAAAAATTCATCCATTTTTTTCTTTCCTTTCTCATTTCAACTTCCTCAGTATATATATATATATATATATATATATATATATATATATATATATATATATATATATATATATATATATATATATATATATATATATATATATATATATATATATATATATATAATATATATATATATATATATATATATATATATATATGTATATATATATATATATATATATATATATATATATATATATATATATATATATATATATATATATATATATATATATATATATATATATATATATATATATATATATATATATATATATATATGGCATAAAGATTACAAATTAATCATGGTGTTGATTTCCTAGGACGATATTTTGAATTAGAGTAATGACTTCTTCGTTTATAAGCGTAAGTTGATTAAATCAATAATTTTAACTATGTTTTAAATTGGTTTAATATTTACTTCGTCCTTAATCGTAGGTAGTAATGCGAATTAGAAAAAATGTCTTTTACATAAATCAGTAAGTGTGGAAATATTTCGAATTGGTGAAAAGTTTGCTTAATCGTTCTAGGTAGTGCCTTTCCGTTTAAAAATATGAGATAGACAACTGCTGATAATACTACTAATTAAAAAATGCTTACTCAAACATTGATAACATTTCAAAGTAAAATAATATTCAATGAATAACATATTTTCATCTGGAAAAAATGATGAGTACTTAATTGAAGGCATTACTTTTTTAAATGCCGATTATGGGATTTTTATGTGTTCAATTTTTTAAATTTAAAAATTCAAAAATGGCCGATGATTATTACGAAATCACTTGTAATAATTAATGGATAATTAAGGGCAGTTCTTTAACCATTAACTATACAAAATTTTACGTTAAAATTAATTATAATTATAACCAATCAAGAATCTATTTCATATTTGTAAGCATCTTTTCTGAAAGTAACTTTTAGCATAGAATTTATTATTTCAAGAAATGCACAAGTAAAGTTTGTATGCAAACTACAAAAGTCAGCAATGATGCTTTACAACATATTTTATTATGTTGCTTTTAATAGTGATGAAATAAACTTTTTGTAAAACTAATAAACATAATAAAAATTGGACTAAGCGTTTTCATTTAATTAAGTTGATGTTTGAAAGACTCAATTTAATGATGCATTGTTGAAGTCAATATTTCCACCAAATTATTAAATACGTGTGTAATTTTGCATAAAATTATTAAATGAAATACATTGAACACTTAATAAATCTTATTTAATAATACATTTCAGATCTAATTAATATCCTTAAAAACCTTATTTAGTTATACTTCAGATTAAACTCTAATCAATAATTAGTTTTCAACAATTACTTTTCAATTACAATTATTTTTCAACTATTAGTTTTACATGTACAATTTTAGTTAAAAGAATTCAGAGTGAGGATACATATTAATTTAAATTTTTACAAATTCAAATGCACTCTATATCGCAAAAATTATAAATTTAATTTTTTATGTAGTTTCCTATGTGTTAAACATAAAAATATTTTTCGTGTAAAATCATTTGGAATGAAAAAAAGAATTAATCATGGGATTGTGAAGTTGGGTGCATTATAATAATTTAAATACATAACTAACTGTGAAAAGAAACTTCAAGCACAAAAAATTTGAGTAAAAAATATTTTACATTAATATTATTAAATTATGCAGTAATATGTGTTACATCAAAATACTTCAGTTCTTAATTGCCTCTTGTGTATAAAAATAATCTTGGTTCGGAAGTAAAATGGGTGGCCTATATATATACTTCAGGGTACCCCTCAGTTTCTCTCCAATTTGGCGCCATAATGTTAGCAATATTGGTTTATTTCTGGCAACCTTAATATTACTGGCACTTTCTTGTTTCTTCAAGCATGCACGAAAACATACTTAACTGCAAAAAATTCAACAATTTTCGCCAAGGGGCAAAGTTTTCCCTAAAAAATAAGAAAAATTGTATAAAATAAAAGGAAACATGTTACATGCAATCAATTTTACTACGTTCTCTTCGAGCTCGACAAACTAACTGGACTTTATAATTTGGTGACCTCATCTCATGTCGCAATGAATTTTTATTTATTTATAATAACATATGAAAAAATGTTTATTAAATACAACTGATAAGTTTAATGATTTCTATAAAAAATTTTGTTTCTTTTTTTAACAAAAATATACTTGTTCAGTTAAGCAACTTTTGAAACGCTTTTGCATTTAATTTAAAACATTTTTGCATTTGAAAGAGCACACCTATCATTGATTATTAGAAAAATGTACATTGAATATCAGGTAATAGTATTAATATAGGTATAAATAAGATTCTTATCGACGAATTTTCGCCTGGGTAGGAACTGGGAATGGCTGCACGGATTGACATGAAACTTACTTTAAAATGATCTTTATCTTTGAAACGGGTTTTATTTCGTTTAGAAATTTTGATTACGAAATGAAATAATAACTATTGTGTGTAATAGCATATGCTATTACACACAAGATTTATTATTTCATTTCGTATACAATTTCGTTTATTATATAATGAATGCTACTTTGAACCTACTGTAAAGTTGCTTATGGAGTAATGCACATCTTTCTAAAATTCTTCTTATTTCAAGAATGATAACGTGTAATAATTTCTTCCTTTTTAAAATTATTTTCCATGTGAAATCGTTGTAAAAAATATATATACTTTCCATTTTAATCATTTCTTTTTAAAAGTAAAGATTTTTTTCCTTTCCAGGCTTTTAAAAGAAGTGATATTACAGCGAACATGTTTTCGCTTTTTCTAAAACGCTGCTGATTGGTTATACATTGGAACGTGGGTGAGAGGCGTGAAATCAATGTTTAATAAATAAAAAATAATAATTTTTGAGAATTCTCTACCAAGTTTGATTTGCTTTTATTTGATCAATTTGTGAAACTTAATTTCATGATGTAAAATAGAATTTTGAACAAAGTTAAGTAAAAAGTAAATATCGTTAATTATCCAGAAGGCAATATT
Organism: Latrodectus hesperus; assembly: GCA_037975125.1. Taxonomy (NCBI): domain Eukaryota; kingdom Metazoa; phylum Arthropoda; class Arachnida; order Araneae; family Theridiidae; genus Latrodectus; species Latrodectus hesperus. Next base: position 85,085,298 of record CM075850.1, read on the forward strand.
TTCGCAAAAATTAGGTGCATGTTATTTTGAAAACAACAGCTTACGAAAGCAGCTGGATTTTGCCAGCTAGGCAAAATAAAGGACATGTGATTCTATTGCATATTTTAATAATACTTCATACAATTTTTTGCTTAGTCCATAAAATACTTAGTTTCATTTCATATTTTCTCAATTATATTTTTTTATAGTTTATAGATGCACTTCAGAATATATATATATATATATATATATATATATATATATATATATATATATATATATATATATATATATATATATATATATATATATATATATATATATATACATATATATATATAGTTATGAAAAACACACTTGAACATTAAAAATAATATATCATATGCTAAGATGGCTAACGAAGAAAGACATCACTTCTTGGTTAACTATTTTATCACTTTATTGTCATTTTCTGAGCACAAGGCCTAATTGTACCAATACCTACCTTGAAGGTATCTAATTTTAAATGACCTATCATTTGTGATACATTAAACACCTGTCATTTGCTGCCGTTCTGGAAAATTTTTCGTAGAGGATGGGCTACAATCTTGTGACACAAAAGATGAAACCATGAAAACTCCGAAGCACCCATCCCAACAGAAATGATTGTAGAAGGCCCTATTGCAAGAATTTGATTTCTTTAATAATGAAATTTGAAAATTATTATTAGATTGTGAAATACTTGTAACGATTGATCTTTCTTAGCCAAATTAGTGACGATCGTGCTTGATAGGCTTGTGAACATTAAATATTTATAAAACTATTTTCTTATAAATTGTCTTGACTGAGGAGAAGGTTGCTAGCGAGATGTAAACCTCATCACTGTAATCAAAGTCATAATTAGATCTTCCATATAGCTCTTTGGCCACTATGCAATATTACTTTTCAAGTTCTCAATATATCAATATGTACGAAGTTCGCTTTTTATATTTCTGTCTTTGGCAACTCTAAATGTTGCTAGGTGAAGAGAAATGTTTCTAAATGGTAGCTTGACATTTTAAACCAAAAGTGTTTTAGAATTAAGATTCTTTACCTTAATTCCTAAACAATTTGAAAACTCAAAGGAATAACTATTTCGATTGTTGGAATGAAGTATTAAAAATATGTTCAAAGTGCTTCCAAGGTTGTGTATAATATTTACACAGATAGTTATGAATATGAGCGCGAAACAAAACAGAACTTAGAAAACAAGATACATCCAGTAAAAGTTAGATGCGCATCGAAGCAAATGGTTACTTATTTCTTCAAAATTAATTATCACATGGTGACAATGACGTCATCCATTGACCAGTAATGCAGAACAATCAATTTTGAATGGTACACCAGCGTTTATTTGACAGAAGTCATCTGAGAAATTCGTAAAATCAAAAGAACCAAATCACTCTTCACGACAAGTCAAGACATTAAAGTCGACAAGTCAAGACATTCAGCTTAAACAAGGGAATTTCTGATCTATCAAAACATCAAATAGATATGTCACCTGCACTACACAGCCTTGATTTGGAACTTAATGACTTTTATTATTCACGTAATTTTAAATAAATAAATTATATGGTCAATCATTTTTGACATCTGAAGAAGCAAAAGTTTGATGAAAAAGTTGAAACGAAAATGCATGGCTTTGGAGGCATCTGAATTAGAGTGGAAATGGAGCTGCGAAAGTTGACTTAAAAGCACCAATAAATGTATTGATCTTGATAAAGAATACTTTGATAAACAATAAAACCAATACAAATCATAAATATTCGTTTTGATACTTTCAGGCTCAGAATATAAATAGCAACTCTTATATCTATGTCTGCATTCATTAAGTTCCAACATGCATTTAATACAAAATTTCGATTATCTCACTCGTGAAAAGTTGCAACTTTGAAGACAAGACATTCCTTCCTAGGAAACTCTCATAATGCATAATATTATATTTTTCGTCATTTTATAGAATTTCGTTATTTATAGTATTTTATAGTAGTTCACATGATTTAAAAAAATTATGGTAAATAAATCAAATGTTTTAAAAAACAAAACTGATGAATTTATTTAATATTTTTATGAAATACAGATAATAGTTTTATACTTCCTCTGGAAGTTCGAACCTTGGATGGATGAAAATACAATTGCAGTACACATGTATGATGTGACTAAATATATATATATATATATATATATACATATATATATATATATATATATATATATATATATATATATATATATATATATATATATATATATATATATATATATATATATATATATATATAAACTATAAATGAATTTGATTAGTTATTGGAAAGCCAGCATATGTCATCAATACATGATTAAAACAACTGATGAGTTTGCTTCATCGCTGTTTTCGATTATGCATCTACTAAGTAACATCTTTCAAAGTAATTCTTGCGCATGCTTAGGTTGAAGTTTTCTTTGAAAAGATTACTTCACAACTAATAGCGATGAGATTTATCAGCTGCATTGTTGACTCTATTTATCTTTAGTCTTATAAAAATTAGATACACAATTCCATATTTCTTTATTGCGGAAACTTCAGTGAATACGGTCTACAGTTAAAAATCCTCTTTAACGTCAAATATGTCGCCTGCTTTGCTGACTAAAGGTATTTTTCTTATTTACTTTCATTTTTTGGAATAAACAGTTTTTTTATCTATATACATACATATATATATATATATATATATATATATATATATATATATATATATATATATATATATATATATATATATATATATATATATATATATATATATATATATATATATATATATATATATATATATATATATATATATATATATATATATACGTACATATGTGTGTGTAATATTTAAACATAAACATTTATTTTTGTTAAATGTAATTTATTATAATAAACCAATGTAATAAGTGCCATGGAAATTTATATTGTAGGTGAAGCTAGCCTAGTAATCGAATTTGTCACTCAACACAGTGATTTTTTGGCAACTTTTAGAGATTTTGGTTACCAAAAACGAAAATACAAAAAAAATTATTAAGATAATATTTTTTATTTTCTGTACAATTTTAATTTTATCAGAATAACAAAGCAAATATTTATTGCTTATTAAACTTATAAAAATAAAGTTCTTTTTAATAAAAAATGAATTATTATAGTATAATCTTCATCAATCTATCAATAGTTTAAAAGCGCTTCATGTCTTTCTTAGAAAATGTTATTTAAAAAAAAGCATTTTATTTTTTTTAACTTATATGCATTGCCTTTTTAATGACATTTTATTACTTATAGCATTTACGTACTCAAGGAAATGATATATTTCGGTGGCTACAGCTGTTCTATATTGGTTTTCACTCTTGAAAATTCCATAAAAACTTTTCCTCTTGTTTTTTGTGTTCACAATATAAAAATTGACCTTGGTATTTATTTATATTACTCTAATTTTTTGAATTTATATTATTTCAGTCAAGTTTGCTATAAGTAAAAAAAATTCTTTGAATATTCTAAAAGTATTAAGCAAAACAGTAAATTAAACAAAATATTTTTATGTACCAGATTCAGCTTCGTTTGCATTTTATTAATATTCAAGTGGCAATATTTATTCGCCAAATCACTTGCTAAATATTTAGGTATATTTATATTAATTTGAGTAATACAACGTTTACCGCTTTTAATTTTTCCTTAGATGTTCTAAAAATAATATTCTACTTAGTTAATTTTCAGTTAAAAGTAAACTATGTTCTTTAACTGTATGGAAGGAAATATGCCAATAACTGAAATTTATATAGCTCTGTATTTCCAAAATTATTAAATTCTGTTTGAAAAACGAAAAAATGTAAATTACTACACTCAATTAAATCAAATGTGTCGTAATGTGCTATGTACTTAAGTGTATTCTGTACCATGAAATACAATTGTATTTTTCGTTACCATAATATTTGAATATACGGAAAAGTATTAAGATGCCTGTTTGATATTGGCTTCCTGAAAGCTTACAACACCTTTAATAACCATAAGGTGGTTGTCTCTTTCGTTCCAGTTGAGATCATAACTACATCACTTTATTACGACTCTCAGTGGCTTAAAATATCCATGACGTCAGAAAACATTTCATTTATGTCACATCCTATTAAGATGGCATTGTAAATCCGACTTGTCAACGAATTTGCTGCCAGCTTCAAATCGTATTCTTCAAGCAAATAAGGCGATGTTTATCATCAAATGTCTGAGAATAGTATCGTAGTTTATTTTGTTAATAAAACGATTTCTTATGTAAAGACCGAAGCATCGTTTGATAAGCCGTTTTCCTTTGATTCAAGCCATTAACACGTCGATAATAGAACAGAAGTAAAAGCAAAATGAAAAAGACAAAACATCCACTTTATGTTAGTTTTTATCAGCAAGGATGATTAAAATTTTAAAAAAAATTCATTAATTAATAGAATTTTAAATTAATAATTGCAATATTTGTAAAAGATCACTTTTGAATCTTAAGGCTACTGCCTTGTTTATGCTAACATAAAAAAATTTTCTTTTAATTATACAGTATATTTTATTGTTCACTTGAAAACCCATCTTTTATCAAGTTTCTGTTAAAAAAAATCACGTCAAATAAAGATTTTCTGCCAGAAAAATATTTGAATCGCTATTTTAAAGTTTCCAAATACCCGCAAATAAAGAGGTACCGTTTATTTTAGTACCAAAAGTTTATGTTTACAAGAGAACTTTAGTTTGTTTCTGTTTGTTTTTCTCCATTTTCAGATTTATCGTATATGAACAGTTTATTTCAAGATTTTACTGATAAATTTTGTGATAATGAATTCCTTAAAGATATTCTTATTTCCTTTTGAAGGTGAAAGAAAACAAATTTATTTTTCCTTTTATTTTCTCCATCTTTCCGAAAGGAAGATAATTATTATCAATTTTTCCAATATTTTCAATCGTGATCATAAATTCCTACAGAAAACAATATGATTTATGAGGGCTCCAATGAATATTTCTTTCGTAGTTAATTATCGAAGCACATTACTAGATACAGGAATTTTTTGCCTATTTTTTACTCTTTATAATGGAGTCAAAATAACCCAAACCAGTTCTTATAATAAAACAGCCTGACGGCCTAAGACATTTGTAAGACACTTTTTTTATAATCCACACCGTAAACTGCTTTTCTTTGGAGGAATTTTATAGATAGAAGGCCGTATTTATGCATGGAAAAGGAGGAAACCAGGAAAACTCTTAAGCTCCTACCATGAGGGACGTGCGAGGAGCAAGCAGAAGGGTATTATCTCATTCCTTGGATCAAAATGATGCTCTGCTAGCATTTTGGTTGTTCGTAGATGGAAACGTCAAATATATCCCTCTCCTGTTGTTCAAGAGCAGTTAGAATCAAACCCAAAACCTTTTTTTCTAAAGCGAGCAGTCCTATCTCTGTTTCAGTTAGCCCTTCTTTAGCGTTTTACTGTCCTTTTTTGCTTATGAAAGGTAGTTCGAAGAGAAAATCAGTTTTTATGGGGAAATAAATAAATGTCTCCCATGGAGATGGGAACCAAACCAACGAACCGGTAAACCTAAGACCAGAGTGATAATTATTCATTTACCTTGTAGGCCATGATAGTCTAGAAAAGAACAATTGAATAACGTTAGTAATATATATATATATATATATATATATATATATATATATATATATATATATATATATATATATATATATATATATATATATATATATATATATATATATATATATATATATATATATATATATATATATATATATATATATATATATATAATATTTATATATAAACTGTAGAGGTAAAACTTTGATATGCAATCAAAATAAATTGTTTATTATTTTAATAAATTTGTTTCAAACTGACAAAACAAATGTCAAATGACAAACATTAGGAAATTTTATCCATGAAATATTTTAATTTTTCAGCAGAAAAAAATATAAAATAGTTAATTGCAAATATAAATCATTTCCTACCTTCTACCTCTAATGTTGTTATTGTTTTGATGAATTACATAAGATTTGAATGAGAGAGATTTTGTCCTGTAATGTTAATAATGCTATTGAAACAGCTCATTTTACATTCTGTTTTCGCAATAGGAAAAGAAGGTAATATTTAATATAAGCAAATTTTTTGCAAACATGATGTCAATATTTACAAATTTACAATATCTTCCTCTTTTAATATACACAGTCTTCCATTCAATTAAATTAACAAATTTCTGCAAAACAGTAAGGTGTATACTTTTTTTGCGGTAATTTTTCGTGAAAATCTTTTATATTTTCATAAGATCAGATATATACAATGTTGTATATTCTTACTGATTAACTGTTATGCCATTCTTATTTTTTTTACTTATTTACATACTAACATTACTATTGTCTAAAATAAGGGCAAAGTTTTCTACCTCAGTGTCATTTTATATTTCAATACATGATTATGTTTATACAAAATATACAAACTTTCAGCATAATCCATACATTTTAAAATGCGTTACGTTTAGAGAAAGTAGTAATTTTGTTAAATGTTTATATGAAAAGAGTTTTGTGTTTCTACTTTTTCTACTCAACTGTCATGTTGTCCGTATTTTACTAATTTAAGATCCACGCAGTACTAATGTAAACAGTAAGGAAAGCTTTGTCTAGATTAAATTTTACTCTGTAAAACTTGATTATGTTTCAAGATAAATCTGCAAAATTTCTGAGAAATCTGGCTTCTAAAGTATTACGATTTCAAGAATGATGAAAATTAGCGAAATTTTCGGCTACTAAAAATTTCGTTATTAATTATTGTTGTATGAGATGCTGATACTTCCATGAGCAAATCCTTGTATTTGAGTGTTTTAAATGAAAATACAAGATTTTGTGTTGTTCAAAATTTAAAATTTGCCAGCGAAATACTTTACTTCCATAGCATAAATTTGCCTAAATTTTAGGGTTTCGAAAAAAGAATTAATTGATAATATTTTGGACTCGAACCATATCGAGTTCATTGATGTTATACAAAAAGGGCGACAAAAGTTGGGATAGAACAGAAACATATCATATAAAATTACACAAATAAGGGGTATTTTTTAGCTATAATTAAATGTAAACATCTCATATTACATGAACTATTTTTCTGTCAAAAACAATGTAGCAATTATTAATATTTCTGATGACTAAGATTTATTTCTCCTAATATAGATTTTCAAGGAAAAAAACTTGTGATATTTTTAGCAAAAAATTTTATTACTTTCATTCAAAAAAATGCCATGTCATTATGTTTTTACGACATTGCATTTTGAGAAAGATTACCTTATCGCAGCAAAAAACGTGTCGAGTTCATTGTATTCATTCTAAAATTGTCATGTCATTTTTACCTTCACAAAATCAATTAATATCTGTGCACTCAATTATCTTTAGTGGCGATGAGATTTTTATCAAGACAGATACGGGATGCACAGATAAAAATCGACACACATTTCACTTTTCTTAGCAATTTATTCGCCATTTATTGATAACTCTTGATAGTATTAACAAACTTGAATCAAACTTGGGATAATATAGCAGCATCAAATTATGATTATGTAACGGATGATTTTTTCATCACAGTTAAGGCACGCGATAAAAAAAATAAAGTAAAAAGAATTAGTATTTTTGCACTTTGGTTTTGAATATTGCTTCTTGTGAGGTAGAAAGATGGGATTCTTTCTAGAAATATCACATGACATAAATATGTTAGCAAATTTAATATTCAAGTGATTATCGGGTAAAGAGTAATGTCAATCTTCTTCAGCTCCGTACAAAATCAATCCTAGAATTTAGCTAATGTTTTTGGCAGCATAATACGTTAAAATTGTCTTTTACGTAGTTCAAAAGTAAAAATAGACCCCTAAGTGACGACAGAAGAATTACTGAAGACCATATTACAACTTAAAGTCTATTTGACTATTTAGATCTACATACATAAGGATTACTTAAAAACACAAAATGCTTTTTCTGCATGAGATATTAGTTTGAAAACTGCTATTTAGAGCTACTAATTGCTAATTGTCTTCGGAGAACGTAATTTTGTTACAGCATCTTTCAAATGTCTTATCACTAAGTCCCTGCTGAAATATAAACTAAAAATTTAAAAACTAGATCTTGATCTTTTAAAAACCTTTTTCTGAATAAGATTAATGCTTTGTTATCATAGACTTATTTTTCTCCATCAGCTAATTTTGACAAGAAGATTATCAACTCTGATGTCGATTTTGACTACGGATCATATACCGAAAATATGTTATTTGGACTCCATTCAAATGCTGATATTATCCGATCTCATTACCATTGTTTCATAGTGTAGTTTTAGTGAAATGTATTTAATAACTTACACATATTATAATAGTTAATGTTACTCTTTTTCATGTGATCGCTATAAATTTGTAACACCTACCCCCAAAAAGTGATGCATTTTAATAAAAAGCCTACTTCTTTGGAACGTATCTATAAATAAGTCTATATATTTAATACTATTATGTCATATGGACTTTTTAAAAATATAAATGGCAGAATGTGTAATTTTATTATTTATTTCTTAAAATATTTTTTTTTTCAATAAATATATTTCATCTAATTTCTTAACTATTTACTGGAAGCAATGTAATGCAATATTTAGAATATTTTCACAACTATTAAATATATTTTAAATTCTACCAATTCAAACTAGAGATAAAAAGGATGTTAGTTAAACAAATGTCGGGAAAATGAGGTTGCACAGTCACAGTTATTAAATATGTTCAATCAAAAATATTTGATTTAGACTCCAAGGAAGAGTAACAGCATAGCATCAAGTTTTAAATTACAAATAAAAGTAATTTAATCTGCGAATAAGAGAAATATCGATTAAGTGAAAGTCAATAAAATGGTATACAATATTCTCCTAAAATAGTTTTATTTAAAATGTAACTATAAATAAATTACAGTAACCAAGTTTTCTTTAAACTCAAAATTAAAAATAACAGTAAATCGATTCGGACAATATCATTACAATGTCAACCTGTAAACAACATTAAATATAACCTTGCGGTAATACTTCCAGTAATTAAAATTACAGAAACTTAAAATATTCACAGTTCAAATTACACTAATGTTCTCTAATTTTCAAAACAATCAAATTCATGTCGCGTAAAAAATGCAATATCCGTCTAAATTCCAGAATCATGTTTCAATTTCGTGGTACTCCCTGTCATTATTCGCAGTGAAAATTCTCATTTTATTGTCCAGTGCTCATTGGCGGAACCGAAGCCATATAAAAATGTGCAACCTATCAGGTTGAATTCGTAATCAAAGGAAGTTAGGAATTAACAACGTTGCGAAAAAACGCTGTGTTGTGGTATATTTGGCATCCATTTTGTTAAGTTTGCTCATATTTTATATTAAAAAAAGTGTTTTCCCATTTTGGAACTTTAGAACAATAATGCCCTGCAGTGTGCCCCACAATTATTCCACGGATTTCGGCCCACTTGGGATAAGGCTTACAGGTAAATTGAATAATTCTCATCAGAAAAATTTTATTATTAAGTTGTATGGAAAATTATAAAATTTATTTAATTGAAATTATTTTTCTTACAAAGAGAAACACACTAAAGTGTCTCCATTTTTAGCATTGTTAGTTATATTTTTGATATTTGTATTCTGAAATGTTGGGGTTTTCTATTATTTTATCCACCTGTGGTTTTAAAGCAATTTTGGCTGGAAAAATTATCGCCTCTTGAAAATAACATATTCTATACCATATGTTATTAAAGATCTTGGTGCTGACAGGGCTTTGCTCTTATTTTGAGGTCTATTGTCCTCCACTGACTTGTGTGCACGTTTCTGTTTATTGCATTAGTTGCCCATGATTCTGAATTACAAGTATTCATTGGATTATTAGTTTTTTTCATTTCATATGAACAATTGGAAGTGAATACAATAACATAAGCAAATACAACTTATTCATCTATGTCGAGCAGAAAGCTGAATAGTTAGCATTTAGTTTGATAGTTTATACGCTTGATTCACGGCTTACTTGTGTTAAATATTACTATAAGGTAATTATTTATTTGTTAATGAGCAATGTTAGGAAACTGAGAGGTTATAAAAAATTACAAAGAAAGTTTTTGTGACATCATTTGAAAATTATTTTGTATTATTTCTTGATAAAGGAGACATCTGTATTCTGAAACGAGATCCTTAATTGGTGTGCAATGAAATATATCTTAGAGGGAGGGATGCGAAGCACTTCGAAAAATGTTTTAATCAAATACATCATTTTACAAAGTGATGCATTTAACCAAAAGTTCATAACTTGTGTATGCATTAAATAAAAAAGAGTAAACTTAAATAAAAAAGGGTAAACTTAAAAATTATCCTGTAGGAAAAGAATCTCCAATGAACAAGTGAAATGTTTCAATTCTTTTTTAATATTTATTTTCCTTTCATTAAATGTAACTTTCGTGCATTACTGAAAATGAATACTTAAAATTTTGGTGATACTTAAGGAAATATTTACGATAAATATCTCCATTTTCAGGATTTATTTTGGAAATAATTCAAGGAAGCTAAAAAATATTATTTTAACAGAAATCGTAAAAGTAACAAGTAATTTTAGAGTATAAATTCTGCATTCAATATATTTTCTTAGAACTAATAATAAGTTTTTAAATTTGTGGATGTGTTTCATTTTGGAGAAAAGAATAAAAATTAAAACATTTTATTTCAAGTTCATAAGTAATGTTTATACAGGTAAGCCTTTATATTAATAACTGCCGAGGAATTTCGGTTAAAGCTATAAAACTGTGCAAAATCATTATTTTAAATATATGTGATTAAACATATTTCTGCTCATTTCTTAAAAGATAATGAGATAAGCGTATTTTTAAAATTAATTCCGTTTCTTTGAATCATTATTTTATATTGGGTTCGCGTAAAATCAATTAATATTGGCAATTTATGGAATTCATTCAAAATAATTGATTAAATCATTAAAAAATTGTTTTATTTCTCAGTATTTACTGTAAAACTTTATTGTGTTTATTGAATTGTAGTATTTAAAAAATAAATAATAGTCGTTAAAATTTTAAGAAATCATAATATTAACTTATAGGTATAACTTTTATATTTTCATAGCACAATTTTTCTAATAATGTGTAATTTATCTTATAAATCCTAGATACATATAGTAATAAATTGTAAAATGTAAATAATACATGTCAGTCAGTTAAGAAAACATAAATGCGGGTATTATAATATCATAATAGTAAATAAGCCATAAAAACTTTCTTAAATAAGAAACAACAATAAAAAATTAAAAATCTTGTAGAATTATGAATTATTTCATTCATTAAATTTATAATGTAAGAAGAATGAACTGAACTGTGTGTTACAGATTGTATACTTTTTTTTATAAAAATAAACATAAATATAATAATCGATTGAATATAGGCATCAGGAACCAAAACGGTGATACTTGACCAGTATTCTTATAGTGAAATACTAAAAGTAATTATTGTATTTATTATTTTTCATAATTATATGTAATCAAAATTTATTATTTTTCAATATTTTTTATATGCGAAAATGATTCGTAAGAATAAAATCATAAGAAGAGTAATTTACAATCTGACAAGAGCGTTGTGGTGCAGTCAATGAAACAGAGAAGAACAAATGCTTTCATTAAATATATTTGTGTGCTTTGTCATGTTGTCTTAAATTAATTTAATATCCAATAGGATCTTCATTGTAAATATCTGAGCAATGAGCCGATATTTCAATGCTTCTTTTTCTAAGATTTTTTCATTTTCTAATATTATATTTGTTTTTCTAAATAATTAAGTGGATAAAAAATAAAAATTCATTTTCTGAGAATTCAAAAGCTATTTTCTCAGTTGCTTTTGTGGTAATAAATATCCATCAAATAATTTAACAAATCATAATGAAAAGCTTTCATTATTTATAAATTAATTTTCATTTTTAAGCAATTTACACACGTAAAACATCATTTTGTTAATGAAAAAAAATTCTCAAACAGAAATGCAAAAGAATTTCCATTTGTAAATAATTTACAGGCATAAAAGATTATTCTCTTAATAAAAAGAACAACATTCAACATTAGTTATGAGAGAAAAAGTCCTTTTTTGAATTATATTTGTTAAAATTAATTTATAGATTAACTTATTTTTACCTTATAATATAAGGAAACACTCTGAGTAGAGTAATTTAAACTTAATTTTAAAAACCACTAATTAATTTCATTAAGAAGCATATTTTGAACTAAGTTTTCTAATTAATATATGAATGAAAATATTTCTCTGGGGCATGTCAGAGAATATTAGTCTAATATACGATTTAAAACAAGTTTAAATATTATAAATAACGTTTCATTGCATACATTACTAAATAAAAAAGCAGCATTTATTCATTGGTTTTTTTAATTCCTTTACAGATAAGTCACCCAAGGCGAAGTCTGTGGTTGCGAAGGAAAATCAGCCAATCATTGTGTGGAACAAGAAAGTCCCAAATACAGAATTGGAGAAGTTCTCCAAGCTAATTGAAAAGAAATATAACAAGCGATTCGGTGAGTTCAATAAGAAATCGTATTATTTTTTACCTGTCAAATGTCTTATAAAGATGGTATGTGTAAGTATGCACAAAATATCAAATGCATTAAATAGCAGTATGTGGGAAGCTCAAAATTAATTTAAAATTATGTTTCAACTTGCATATTATTGAGTAATTGTACTTACCATTATTATTATGCTTCAGTAGATATACTTCAGTAGAGTTCATTATGCATTATTGAAGAATATTTTTCTGATAATAAGTCTGTAGTATACTACATTATATATATATATATATATATATATATAATATACCATAGGTCCATTATTAGAGCATGTAAAAGTGTAACTTTATTTAAAATATAAAATGTGTAATCTAGTATTTATTATTTTATATCATATCAAGATAAAGAAATTCAACATTTCTTATGCAATTTAAGCGAAGCATCTCTCACGAATACTGCATAAAAACAAATATAAAATACGTAAAACATGAAAAAGAAAATAACTTTTTTCAAAATTGTAGTACTAAAATTTAATACAAGAAAAATATTTATAGTAATCACAGTTACAGCAATTAATTATCTGAAATCAACAAATTTTAAAAATTTTAAATTAAATAATCCTGTTTACAAAAACTCTGTGAGATATTGATTATTCAATTGCTAATGATGAATTAGTAAAGACGGTTTAAAGAAAAAATGAAATAAAATTTAAATGGGAGAAATACTGAAAAATCTGAATTAGACACACAAAGCGATATTGGCCACTGATGTCATATACTGTGGCATGATATATGGTGACAGCAGAAAGCCGTTAAGTTCCAAGATATTCCGGCAAATATACTTGTGTTAAGTTATTCGGAAATCTCTTGATGTTGATAAGGAAAATTGCTCACTGAATCCGAACAATTTAATACAAAACAGAAATATATATCTGATTTTCCAGAAGTGACCATGTTCCGATCTGTAATTTTTCTTTTACCCTAAGTCAAGGAAAGTTGTTAGTTCTTATTTAAAATCACGTTATAAGATCAATAAAATAGGTTTACAAAAAATTGTCATAGGACTAATGTTGTAGCTCAGTGATTCTCAACCTGAGGGGTGCGCCCCCTATGGGGTGGCGCGAGCATATCCAAGAGAAAATGTTATTTAAAATAATTGATTAAATGACTGAAAGGAAAGAACACACACACACATACAAAACAAAATATATTTCGACATATTTAATAATTAACTTACTAAATTAAAAACAAATTTAATAATTATTAGTGACTTCCTTGGGTTTGTCTTTCAGAGCTAAGTTTTTCGAAGAAGGGTTTAATATTAGAAATAGACACTCTCAGTTCTTTTACTATATTTATTTGCGTTCTATATTTTGTCTTCAAAGAAGTCACCACAGAAAATCCAGTTTCACAAAGGTAAGGTGTTGAAAATGCAAATACACTTAAGAGAACGCGATATGCTCTTGTTTTTAGTGCAGAAAACTCATCATCCACTCCTGCCCAAAATTCAAAGAGTGATTTATTACTCAATTGTCTTTTGGTTTCGCCGCTTGCCGTGAAATCTCTGAAGATTTCTTCCTCTTCAATTGAGAGTCCTTCGGGAGTATTTTCAAATGGATCCCTCACTTACTTGTATATTGAATTTTTTAAAATTCTTTGCTAGCATTGCTAAATGATTTTCAATGGTTACAAAAACTACTTTTACATGTTGTTCTTCAGCCTTGTAAGTTTTAATACAATCATTCAAATTCGCAAACATTGTTAAGTTTTCTTGCTTTAAATTTCTGCTCCACAATTCCAGTTTCCTACAAAAACCAATAACTTTATCACTCGTATCCAATATATGTGTATTTGCTTTTTGCAGTTAAAGATTAATGTTATTTAATTTCTCGAATATGTCGACCATGTAACTCAATTTCATCACAAATAAACTATCGCGAAAATTCTTAGCTTCCGATTTGTTTTTCTCTTCTAGGAAAACGGCGATTTTTTCTCTTAATTCATGAACACGTTGCAAAAATTTTCCTCGTGATAACCATCTCGCCTCGCAATAAAATAGTAACACTGAATGTACTGAACCCATGTCTTTACAAATGCAGAAGAGATTCTTGATTTCAGGGGTCTCATTTTTATATAAATTACTACGGTTACAACCGTAGTTATCACAATATTTAAACCAGGACTCCTTTCTTTGGAAGCCAAAGCTTCTCTGAAGATCATGCAATGTGTCCAGAAGCACTGTGGCGATTTTTGTTTTACAACAGTTTGAATACTTTGGAATCTTCCGGACATAGAACGAGCACCATTGGTGCATATTCCGACGCAATTTTTCCATTCTATGTTTGCCTTATTCATAAAATCATTTAAGATAGCAAATAATGCGAGTGCTCTTGCTTTGAGTTCTATTGGTTTGAAGAAAAGTAATCCTTGTACTATTTTATATGAAACTTTGTAAGAAGCAATTAAAGCTTTTACATTCACACATAAAGTGTTTTTAAACAAAGATTTTTGCTTTTCATGTGATTTTAATTTTAATTCGAAGAATTCTCTGGGTTTGTTTACGTACTCACTCTGAAGCGTTTCCAAATTTCGTTTAAGTTTATTAGGTTTCATGCTGACTGCCGCCAACATTTTTGAGCAAATGATACACAGGGGCCTTTCTTCTTCATTTACTTCAGCACTAGCGAACCCAAAATTTAAGTACTTTTGAGAATATTTTCTTGATTTTATTTTCTGTACCACTTTCAGCTGTGTACTTGTTGATGCTTGTCTAGCGTCTAATACTCGCTTACGCCCGCTTAAAAATTTATCCATGATTCTGCCTAAGTCTGCTGCCGTGAATATTTAATACGGTGAATTGCAATTACACGAAAATATATATAACAACACATTCAGAATAGATTCAATAGCTATAGAAGAATCGACTCGAATGAGATTGTCTGGAATTGAAATTGGCATCATAGAACTTCTCCTTCTCCCTATGAGAAAACATCAGTTCACATCTAGGCACGCTCCTAACTTAACTTTTAAGCTGACCAGACAAATCGAAACTTCTTGCGAAACCGTGAAAAGGCCGACATGGCGGGACGCAAGAGCATTAAAAAGGCATAGGATACTTGATTTTTCAATGCTGAGGATCGGTGTTGCAAAATGTCAATAAATTTCCGTATTCATGGTAGTTTGTAAAGTTTAAAATTAAGGTTGTAGTGTAGGTTTAGCGTCAAAATACTCAAAATACATTATTGTTGTATGCATTTTATTATATGCGGTGGGGTGGGGGCACGCGATAAAAATTATGATTGAAAATCTGGCCTTGAATACTAAAAGGTTGAGAAACACTGTTGTAGCTAATGTTTCATCATTACCTTGCACAATTACCCAGCATGCATGTGATATATACATGGATATATCTATGACAAGCATTTGATATGTTGAATATAAAAAGCATAAAATTGTAAATATATGTACTGGCTATATGGAAGTTTCTTACAATCCAATACATATTTCAGTCACTCAAATTCAAAATCTATATTTTCATTACATTAGATCTATTAATTTGGCAGTAATTATTTATTGTCAAATAACTAATTAATAATATAATTAGTAATTTGGCAATAAATATTAATTAATTTAGTGCCTAAATACAAAATTAATTTTTGAAAGAAACATTTTGCATTCATTCAGAAATAGATATTTCTGAGTCAATTTTGATTAAGAGAGAGATGCACTCTCTCTAGAGTACTATTTTTGAAGGGTAAAATAATCGCAGCTAAGTATAAATTTGTTATAATTATAGTTTTAAATAAATTAAGAAAAACTTTAAAGATGTAAAAATTAAAGATTAAAAACAATATGATTCCTTAAAATCATGTATACTTAATTTATTTTGAATTTGTTTTGACTAATTTTATGCTTCAAATTCATTATGAGAATGGTATCCGATCCCTTTCTGTGGTTAAAATTTGACCTATTTTTCAATGTATCAGGAAAACTCGTTAATACCATCATACAGCGTTACGTACCATTTTTTTGTTTAAATTGTATTGGGTGTGTCGTTGATTTATTCATATAAATACATAAAAGGTCAAATATCTTAATTTAAAATATTTTGATTTTTTTAAAACGTCAACTTTTAAATAATGAAATATTGTTATTTATAATAAACAAATACACTTTAAATGTCCTTTACGTTTAATTTGCATTTTTAGCGATTTCAAATTAAGTATTGTTTATTTATTATTTTTTTTTACTGTGGAGTTTAAATTTTGATTGACTTTAATTAAATATTAATAATATTTAAAATTCCATAGAAAATGATTTATTGTGAATCTACATTTTAATAATACTGTTATTCTATATTGCGTAAGCACATTTCCCTTAATTATGTATTAAAAATTTGTACTTTGAAAGAATGATTCAGAAAGTGAAATAAATACATTTTATTTATCTTGAAACGTATTCTTTCAATTGTTAATTGAATAGATTGAGGTTCAACAAGCAATTCTCTTGAAAAATTGAAGTTTTTGTGGTTCTTAATGGAATATTAAGCCCTAATATTTTGTCAGATCAGTTCTTATTTGTAATACACAAGCATGGAGAAATGAATCATGGAGAATCTCTTTAACTTTAAAATCAATATAATTTTATAAACTTTTTAAGTGCTTTATCCGAATGTGCATAGGAATTCGTACTCTTACCCTTTTAATCTTTGAATGTTGATAGTTGTGATGATGAAAAAGGTGTCTAATTATAGAAAAGTGTCTATACAGGACAAATTTATTCAAACTTTTTCAAGTGATAAAATTTGAAAGAAATAACCTTATTATTGAAAACTAGATAAAATAAAGTAAGAAATAAATTCATAAAAACTCGTTGGTATTGCGGTAGTGGTACATTTGTTAAAACACCTTCTAGTAGCTTTACCATCGAGATTAGAAATCCAGACCAGTGTTCTGTTTTAGGTTCAGAACTAATTGCGTTTGAAATGGGTATTAAGGCTGCAGTTTCTGCACAGACAATAAAGATTTATAGATAATGACCGACCGTCCTATTTCTATCAACACCTCCAAAACTGGTATATTGGTAACGGAGCTTCAACCTCTGTTGTAACCTTGTTGCAAAGGGCCCATCTTGCCATAACGTCCGTCTACAATGGATCTTTTCACAGCTGGCCTTTGCGTAAATGAAATGGCTGATACTTTGTCAAAGGAAGATTTTCATGGCCTTAACACCTAGTACTCTGACTTTTTAGAGATCTGCTCAAAGGTCAAGTTTATCATAGCTTCATCTTGATGTTGTGGGGCACAACATCAAGATGACGTCTATGATGCTGGTATGTTGGCAGGCAACCAGGAAATGCTTAACTTTTAAGGGTAAACATGTACAGCGGGTGGGCTTTATTAAGACTAGAATTGATCAAGGGGACAAGATCTTCAGCATGTATAGAAAATGCGATATCAAACCTTTTATTTTTGATCATTTTTTTCTTGCTTAGAACTCGGAAAAGAGGACTTGTTTCACAGTCCTCTTCTTGTTTTGAACATTTTATCAGTTGATGGTTTCATGGATCTTGTTCAGCCTAATGGCTAATCATAGAGGATAAATATAACAACAACAACGAAAAACAAGCTACAAATTTGCAGAGCAACAGCTATTTAGTACCAAATGACAATTTGCTCAAATGTATGCAAAGAATAAAACGACTTCAATGATATAGATTTTGGGTGTTTATTCCACCCAAAATCTATATCATTGAAGTCGACTCTAGGTATACATGAACAGCGCAGTGATTGGAACACACCCACATGCAATACAGTCTTAGAATTTATTTATTATTTTTAATTGCTTTTCTTAAAATTGTAAGAAAGTTAAAATAATATTTAATATCAAGATTTCACTAAAAAGGTAACATTTTGTTAAGTATAAAAAACGAATATAATATGAGTATTAGTAAGTAGTTAACAAGGTTATATTAATTATTATATACGAATATTTTACTTTAAATTAAATAGTTAAATGACAAAACTAACATCTAATGGTCATACTCATGATTAAACAAGTTGATTACGTGTCTGACTTTGCAGTTGAATTTACTAAAATTACATTTTCAATTATTAAATGACATATTGCTTTTGTTTTGGATTGTGAATTTAGTATAAAATGTAAAACCATACAAAGTTATCTTTGCTGACTTGTTGATTGCGTTAGAAATGACAAAAAACATTGCTTGTTTATTGCTTTATTATTTTTATAGCAATCTGCTACATTTTATTGTGAAGATATACAAATAAAAATTAATTGAATACAATATTTGAAGACACTAGATGTTTAAAATAAACAAACGAATGTTACTTTTTCATGTTTCATTTGATTAAAATTTCATTTACCCGAAAGATGATGCTATTTCAACAACTGTCATTAAAGTATGAGAGTTTCAAATTTGTAATTTCTGTAGACATGTTCACCATCCAACGGTAAAATGTTCACCATTCATCACATACTCATAATCTAAAATAAATTATGTGAAAGTAAAGTGACGATTTGCTGATGAATGACGAAACTCACACAGCTTTTGAGTTGCAGATCAAGTTAGTAATCATATGTGATGCTCTTCTGAACCTTAAAAGTTTTCTTTTAAGGGTGTAATTATGCAATCTAATTTTCATTATTTAAAATGTTTTTTTAAAAATTCAGATTTTTGCTTTAATGCATAGTTTTATTTTTATTTTAGATTCCTATTGGGATCTTCACAAATGGAGCATTCAAAACTTCGAGAGTTTCTGGGAGGAAGTATGGCATTACATGGGCATCGTGCACTCAAAGCCTTACGACAAGGTAAGATTAAAATATCACAAAATATGAATATTATAAATGGATATCAGACCTCAGTTGAACATTCGTCTCAGTAAAAATAAACTTTATAATTTAAACAAACTTAAATATATTTAACTGAGGAGAAATTGCACTTTAGGATACCACAGGTTCATTTTTCCTTACAAAAATGCAATGACTATGTCATAAAAAGCATAAGATACGAAAATTAAAATATGCTATAAAATATAAATTTTTTACATTCAACTGCACCGTACATACTAAATTGATAAAATATATTTTTACTTAATATTGTGCTTTATCTACCCATATTTACCTGGCTCGAAAAGTTTGAGCATGGACTAGAATCCAAAATTTAAAAGCAATATAGGTCGATTTAACAGCTGAGATTCTTGTCTAATTTTAAATCTTTGCAGCAGCAAAATTACCTCAAATGTAACCATTTACATTATCACTGAGCATATTCCTCTTTTATTTCTATTTACCCTTGCCAGATTTCAGGAAAATGTCCATTGCAATTTGTGCATGGTAAATATAGAGTGTTTGAAACAGAACACCCAAAGTTGAAATATTTGTACTACAATACATATTTGATACATAAAAAAATTTTGCCAAGCAGAGGAATCACAAAATTATAGCGTTTTGTTTCTTTAACTGCAATATTTCTACATGAATTTTCATGAGAGGCAACTGTCAAGGAACTGATGAAAGTCATATTCGATTTTCAAATATCCTTTAGCATCTATATTATACCAGTTTCAATTGCAATTCTAATTTGCTGACGTAACTGTTCCAAAAGACGTCTCTTTGGTGCAGTACATTTGGACATTAACTTATTGTCAAAACAAAATATCAGGAGTAGTAATTGCAAATGACCAGTCATTGCAAATAGTACTTGTAGTAAGGCTGTGCAATTGGAACATTTCTCCTTATCCATGAAGATTCGTTAAGCAATGCGTTATAAACATTTAATTGTCATTCAGATGGTGTTCCATCCTGCTGAAAGAACAGGTATCGATGCCGAAGATTCATGTACGAGAATACAAAATCAACTTAAATAAGAGATATATGTGGGTAAAGATAAAAAGATTCAATAATTTTTACATCCTTTAGACACTGTCGTTTTTGATGGAAATAAAGTAGAATATTAAGCCTAAAATAGTAACATATTATATTTGAAAGCATCCAGAATGTACACCCTAGCACAGGTTTTACTACAGACACTAGAATTTAGAAGGTCTAGAGAATACTAGTTACATGATAATGCAGTTACACAGTTACAGTTATATTACTAAGTTTTACATAAATTTGACTGCAAACTCTGAGCTTAGAAACGACTTTTATAGTCTCTCGACGATATTCAATCAAGACTTGCATATTAAAACATTGTAAATAAGAACATCTGCAGCTGATTTCCCCTTTCACTCCAAACAAAAGTATCCTGGGTGATTCATTATCACCAGAAAAGAGTTTAAATTAGAACATTTCGTCTCAAACACTTTATATATGTGCTATTACCCTGAAATCAATTGACAATACTCGTAAGTAATCAAGTTATTCTGTATAACCCAGTATACTGCTAGAATTTAACCTTTATAGATACCTTTGATATTTGTCTTTTCTAGATTATAGTACAGAATTCAATATTTTTATTATTTCCACACAAATTTCAAAATGAAAACCTGGGGTGCATGTTAATTTGTTCATGACATGTTTGCTAAATGTGCAATGACTTTTATAGCTGTAAGGTATAAAATGATTGATATTTCTGTTCCAGGTTTTTGTTAGAACTGGAGAAGGTTTCCTTGATAATGAATGGTTTCCTGGAGCCAGGTTTAACTTAGCTGAAAACCTGCTTAGAATAAGGGATGATCGAGAAGCACTTTTATGTTTTGGTATATATAATAAAATGTTCCACTCTATTTACATTTTAAGAATTATTTCGCGTTTTAATTATATGAAAACATACGCTTTTCCAATTGGTAAAACTGGTGTTTTAATTAGATTTTTAAATTAGATCGCTCAAAAAATGGCATAATTCAAAATATTACAGATAATTTAGGATATCTAGATAGAATATTAGATAGTAACAGGTAATATTGAGCAATCTGATTTTTTCCTTCAAAGCTGCAGTATTTTTTTTAAAAAATAATGTATAATTATGCGCAACAAATAAAAATATTAAAAAGGCAAAATTTTTAGATTAATACGAATAAAAAAATCTTACAAAAAACGAAAATATTTTTTGCCAATATTAATGTGTGTATAAACTTATTAACATTATATTTTAAATGAGGAATATACGTTATTATTTAACTTAATTATTTTATTTATTTAAAAAGAAAATGCAGTGCCTCACAATTTCATCACATTTTGTAATATGAGAACGAATGTTTTTGGTTCCACATGGCAGTGTACATAAAACAACTTCAACAGCATACAAGCTATTGACATTAAGCAAAAGAAATTTTTTATCCAGGAATATTTTTTAATATTAAGAAAGAGTTCCATTTCGTAGACTTTCCTTTTCTTAATGGTAGATATTACTTTTTAGAGCGAAAAGACCTGGTTTCCCTCTCAACTATTGTCGAACAATACTTTGCGGGTGCCATGCTCTAACCAACTGCATGCGGGTCTGTCGGGGGGGGGGCTTGGAGTTTTTCCGCATTTTCTTCTTTTCGGTACTTGAATATTGCACATCATCTATGAAAAGAACTCCTGAACACTAAAATTTTATGCGGTGTACATTAAATTGCATTAGGCCGTTAAGCTCTCTACTGTTCAGTTCCAAACATACATTTCATAACATTTTACAGAAAAGCATGTTTAGACCTTTACAAATTTTAAGAAAATATAAAATTTTGTTTTGAAAATGTTTACCTTTTGCATAGTAGATCTGTGTCTTAAGATTGGTTATATCACTGTCAAATTATTACCTTCTGCACAGTATATCTGTGACTTATGTTTGAGCTAATAAACCACTGTCTAAATCAGACACATAAATTCCAAATTTGATCAATATTTTACAACAGAATGATTTTAAATGTTATCTCCTGCTAAAATTCATACTTGAAAGTTAAGGTTCTGTTATTTAATCTGTTAATTTAATAAAATATAATTTGTTGCTCTCAATCCTAAAATTTATTATAATATATAATTTTTAATAAAATATTAATAGTTCTTAAATATAAATATATCCTTTAAATTTATTTTGTAATTTGCATGTACTTATTACTTCTCAGGTAATATATTAATATTTTTCTCAACAATACATTTAATGTAACAAACATTACGTTATTAACTAATTTATTTGTAAATTTTAACTTTAATATTAATTTTCATTTCATAATTTACATGATTAATTAAAATTTATCATGTACATAAATATTAATGAAACGAAAATAAATTGAAGCTAAGACTTACAAATAAATCAGCTTAAAGGGAAATAATGAACACATAATTTAATTCATCGTGTGTTCATTTTTCTTAGATGAAAGGGGTAACGAAGAAACAGTAACATTTGCACAAATGTTCGAAGAAGTCAAGTTGTATGCTGCAGCTTTCCGAAAACATGGCTTGAAGAAAGGAGATCGTGTTGCATGTAAGCAAAACATCTTTTTTTCTTTTTTTTAAGTATAAAATGATTTTAAAAAATTAATTTTTTTGTATCTTTGGTTTTAAGTTATTTGTAAGCAAACTCTTTCTGTATTATAGGTTATATGTCTAACAGAAAAGAAGCTATTTTTGCTTTCTTAGCGGCTGTGAGCATGGGAGCTTTATTTGGAGGTCCACAACCGTTTTTTGGGTCTAAAGTAAGAATTGTTTTGACGAAAATTTCACGTGAATTTTATTACATTTTACTCGTGTAGGAATTCGTACAATATATTATAGTTTTTATTCTCAAATGTTTAGCTTAATCTCAAGAGGGAATGTGCTTCAATCTTAGAATTTAGATGACACAATCTCAATTAATTAAATGACTCCATTATTTGCCTATTAACCTTCAGATGAATTTTCTTAGCGATAAAATTAGTGTTGGAATAATTTTGATACTCTTTTATTTCACCGGTGCAAAATTTTGCCAAACAAACGCCCATTTAAGAATATTGAAAAAAAATTTATATTTTTTCCATAAAAGGTTAAAATAGTAATTATAATTTTTCTTAGATTATATGTATATCTAATTTATGAAAATAATTTTCGTTTTTCCCTATTATATCGTTAGATGGCAGCACTAAGTAAAAAGTATTGAGGGAGAAGCTTTCTACGGGGAAATTAAAAGAAATTGAGTTTACTTCAGCACACTTCGAAACAATTTAAATTCTCATTCATTCTTTAAATGAATACATGAAAAATAAAAATGAAAATAATATATAAAAAGTAATCAATTAATGATCATATTAATGACAATAATAATTTAATTAAACTAATGTTCTAATGACCATGCGCTTTCAATTTTGTGTGAACCTTCTTTTAATATTTATTTACTGACATATATTCAAAGTATCAAATGGTTCTGTTGTAGTATTTATTAATACCATACGTTCCAATGAAATCTTAAAAATATCATTTTATAATTGAAATTTATTTTATAGCCTTCGCTGAATATTGTCAAAAAAATGGAACCGAAGTTCTTGATTTCGATAGACCAACATGAAGATAATGGTGTTCCATTCAAAAATATTGATAATTTGGCTGAAATAGTAAACAGTAAGTAGGATAACAAATTTATTGAAAAATAGTATTCCCTCTTTTAATAATTTTTTTAATGTGTTGTGTACTTAGTTACTTTTAATAAATCAAATATAGTGCTATTTTAATTTGCTAAATATCTACATTATTTTTATATACTGAATACATAGCTGCATTTAATATATTAAATATCCAATTATATTTTTAATCAACTATAAAAATATATTTTTATCAATATTATATATCTCACTACTCTTAATATTCTAAATATCTAGTAATATTTTATGTATTAAAAATGTTATTAGCACCTTTATTATCTAATTACTTCTACTATACTAAATATTAATTCACTTTCAATATATTTGATGTTAAATACTGCTCTAGAAAATGTTAGAACTGCGCTGGTCCTAGTAGCAGGCTTTGGGTGCGATAACTCCAGAAGAGAAGATTGGCCTTGAATTTTGGTTTTCTGAAGCGGAGAGGAAGGTGCTTGGGATTTTTTTAGGTTTCCTCCCGTGAGGCACGTTTAGATGGTCACTGTCTATGAAATTTCTGGCCAGAAGTTAATATTTTCCAGATATTAAAAAAATAGCCTTACAATAGGTTACCGAAGTATTAAAATAATACAAAGTAAATTTAAATTATTATAATAATTAATATAGAATAATATTTAATGTAAATTAACACCCAGTAATTTTAATTTTTTATACATTTTCTGGAAAATTATTCTAAGAAGCAAATTACTAAAATAATAAGGATTATAATTTAATTTAAAAATATTAATTACACGTGATTAATAATTTGTTCCATTAAATACTTATTATTAAATGATTTAAATTGATAATGCCAAAAATGTTTTCAACATTTAAAAAAAATTAATTATTATACAGTCAGAATAAATACAAAATCATATTCAATGATGTACATGTTTTTACCATCACTCATTAAAAATGAATGAATGCAAAATTCGATCAAAAAACATTTAATATTTCAAGAAGTTGATAAACACTCTCCAATGTGACTCGGTATTCTTTTATTTATAATGTTTACTAAAATATTTTAGTAAATTACATTCTAAAATTCAGAATTGCTAGCGTCCAGTGAATATAAATTTAAAATTTATTAAATTTTAGAGAGTTCATAAAAAATAATAAATAATTGTTCAGTAGTTAATATTATCTGTCAGATGCGATTTTAGATTGTCTTTCTCACATAAAATGTCCTAATTATTTCCACGCTGCCATTTCAGATTGTCCATCTCTTGAAAAAGTCCTGATCATTGACACATTGCCGGAAACAAGAACAAGAGACTTGTCTGATATTCCCAATGCGTAAGTTCATTTCCTTAGTGTCATAATAAATTGAAACTATAAGCAATAATTCTGCACTGTTGCTTTTAAAGTTCAAACGAGAATAATTAGACTGACTCATTCTTTGTGACAAGAATTAATTACATTATGCTATTTATAAATTTTAATAATTTTTTGTTTGATAAAAAAAATAAGCAATAATAATTATAATTGTATAAAAATTTAAATATGAAAAATTGTTGGTGTAAAATCATGTATTTTTATTTTAAATAGGAATAAATTATTTTAAAAATAATATTTATTTTTAAAATAATTTAATATAATATTTTAAACTAAATAATATTGCTATTTAAATTTATTAGTTAATAGATTTTCTTCTATTTCAGATACTAATCAGCTTGTAAACGTTATTAATAAATTAAAAGAATCAGTTTTTTAATATTTCCTTCCAATTTATATTCCTCTAATTCAAAGAAAGGAGAAGTATTTTAAGAAACATGCCTAAAAATATTTAAGCAACGTATTTTATCTTTTGCATATAATTTAAAATAGAATTTTTGTATGATGATAACTAATTTTAAATGTTTATGAATTAATATAAAAATGTCTATTATATCTTCGAAAGTTTAAGTTCAATTATGTCCAAAGAAACTCCACAAAATTAAGATCACAATTAATTTTAAAAAATCCCAATATTTATTACTTTATTTTTTAACTTCCATTTTTTCTTAATCTTTATTTACATCATTAACTTTTCAATTAACTCATTGATTCATTGATGATACATTGAAATTTTAGTACTGACTTTTTTCTAAATTATAAAATTCACTGAATTCAATTTTATAATTTAGAAAAAAATTCCTTTATTGTATGGTGAAAAAAATAATATTTATTTGATTTAAATTTCTTAATCTCATGCATATTTATCCAGTATTTTTTTTAAATATTCTTATTGATATTCCCGAACTTAAGCATTACTAAACACAATGACCATTGGAGATATCAATGTGAATCCCAGATGGTCATTGGAGGGTGACCACCGGAGAAAACCACAAGCAATTGACTTCTTTTAAATTTTCTTTATCTCTCACATTTTGCTTTTATTTGTGCATCTCTACAATTTTTTCTACCCTATATAATCATGAAGTTTTTAGTATTTTTGTGCCAAACAATAGATGTTTTAACTACTATATACAACTTTTATATAGTAGTTAAAACCAAGGGTTTAAGTATCCAGGGGTTTAAGAGTATCCAGGGGTTTAAGAGCAGATGTGTAGGAACCCCAAATGACACAGCTGTCCCGACCGGAAAGAGAAAAAAAAACAATTCTGTTACTTACATGTATATATTTTTATTTTCTAAATAATCACCTTCAGTCAAACGTTCGTGGTATCTTGCCATAAACTTCAAGAATCCTATATTTTGCACTTCTGTCACAAATCCATGTATGGCATCAGAATTCTTCATCATTTTCAAAATATTAACTACACATGGTAACAAGTGGCTCCAATTTAAGTCTAAAATGGAAATTGTTAGAAGTAAAGTATAGACTTTTGATGCTTCTGAATAGTAAATATTAATGTGGAAGTAATTATTGCTTCCGAATTCTTCAAACGATTTAAGATTAGCCATTAGAGCAATGGTTATTTATAGCAGTGTGAGAGTGTGGTCGGAAGTCGTGAAGAAGCCCATACTGGGAAGGATATTCCCGAACTTAAGCTCCTGTTTTGGATGTTCTTCAATTCAGAAGAATTTTCTCCTGTTTTTCTCAGAGTCTTAAAATAAGGATTTAGCGTGATAGTAGTGAATTTTGGCAATGAATATATTGGCTACTTGACTTAATGAACTACTGCCATAAGAAAATAGCATGAGAATTCTGAATTTCTTGATCAGCTGTTAGAAACGCTTAAATATAAGACGGGTTATGTAGAAAAGTTAATATATTTTTACATGTACGTAACGTAACAATTTTTTTCAATAAACTTATATTTTTATTTTGATTGCATAATTATTCTTGAAATAAAAAATAACGGCTTGCTAAGAAAGTAAAACTTTCAAAAGAGCACAGTACAGTACAAAAACAATTGCAAAATGTTAAAAAAAACAGAACATAATATTTTACAATAAATTCGAAAACATATTTTAGCAAATCACTTCATGGCACCTGGAATTCAAATGCTTGTTTTTTGTTACTGTTGCCATTTGATGACAAATAAACACTTGTCATTCTGTCTCATAAAATAGTTCCATTACAGTCTTTACTTTCTGGATTACTTATATAGACATTTTGTTAAAAACGTGATTGCATCTTAACTGAAACTTGAAAATCTCATCTTTGATTAAAACTACGATAAGAGACGACCATTTCTTGAATATTTTCATTTACATTAAAGTTTATGAATATTAGCTCTAAAAAGTAAATTATCAGAATAAATTAAGTCAACAAGAATTCTTTGTAAGCTAAAAAAAACATAAGAATTAATTAAGATGTTCTTGTTGGCTGTTAGGTGTTCTAGATGATCAAAATGGTTATTTTTGTAGCGTAAAAATTGTTCTAGGTGATAAAGTCATTCTTGTTGACTATCAAATGCTGTAGAATATGAAGATAGTTTTTCTGATTAGTCTAAGTTATTTTTCTATAATAAATCTAGTTAAATTTATCAATAATAAATCCAGTTAATTATATCTTGACTCAAGATTATATGATTGGTACAAACAATTTGTGAAAGATATTTAGTGAATTGACATATCTGTGTATTTTAATTAATTGAAATTTAATATCTTTTTGATTTTTAATTCAGATTGGATAATATATTTATCAATGTTTTCAGCTGTCTCCTGGATGAATTTCTAGACACTGGAAGAAATCCGGATGGCACTATACCGGACATTGAGTTCGAGCAGCTTCCTTTCAGCCACCCGATCTGCATTAATTTCACTTCCGGCACAACTGGACTGCCAAAAGGACCTGTTCATTCTGCAGGGGTAAATAAGTGTCCTTTCATATTTATGCTCAAAACAACATATTAACTGTTTAATGATATCATTTTTTCTGCAAAACAATGCATTAATTTCACGGAAACTCTTGTCCTTTTCAACATTAATGGATAAATAAAGTTTTTATTTTCTTAAGTTTTCCAGAATTTATTCCTTATCATAATATTGTAATAGGTAAAAGTAAGGTAAAATTCACGCAAAAAGTAATTTTAGTTTAAAATATAAGTGTTAAAAAAGCATTGATTCATAAGTTATTCAATGTAAGTTAAAATAGGCGTTAAGTGGCGTATCGGTTAAATGGTTTTTATGTCTTTGTTTATTGTACCCTTTTTAAAAAATTTTCATGATTGCTTTGTAATGCTATGGTTTTCATTCACTAATAAAACTCTTATTTACAGCTTTCAATATTTGTTGAGTGTTCGTAAGACTTCAAAAACACCCTCAAAGTAAAAAGTCCAACAACGATAAATTTAGTCAGGATGATAAATTCTTTTCTGTTATCACCAAAAAGGAAAATTACACATCCAAAAATTGGTTCTTATAATAATTGAATTCTTTCTAGGAATTCATGGATATCATTCACCTTATATATTCCATATGTAACTATGTATTAAAAGTTCAATAAAAATGTTTGAATTGTTTTTGCTATGAACCATATTTTTTTAAAGGAAATCACACTTCTCGTGTGATTTTTGGGGAATCTTTTATGGAAGAATTAAACTGATTATATACCTCTATATAGTCACAAGAACATATAAGTTTGAATATTTTTGCTCTGTACAAAGACATATGTTAAAATGAAAGAATTAATTGTTTGGAATTTCTCCTTTACAATACGTCAATGTGTAATACTTTTCTATAGAATGTGAGGAAAAAAGTTTGCATAGATGGCGCTGTCACCTACTATTATGTATGATTTCATCGCACTTTAGATTTTTTTTCGATTGAGGGAAGAAGTTCTCCCAAGCTTTTTCGATGGAACTATAAGTTCCTTTAAATATCTTGAATATAATTCATTATTTTGAATTTATATGTAATTGTTAAATGTGTGTACATTTTTTGTGTTTATTAAAATTGTTTTTGTTTATAATATATGATCTCTTGTTTACTTTCCCGAGCCGTGTTTTGAATGCACTCTTTCAATTTTAGATTTTATTTAGATTATATATTTATAAAATTTCTTCAGAATATATCAAATATCCATGAACATGAACCTACAGACTGATCTGAAACCACATTCTTTTCAGTCTGTTATAAACTAATCCTTAAATGATTTCTCAAACTTGTTTCAAAGTCATATTTGATTAAATACCGTGCAATAAATAAAAACATGAATTCATTGTATCTAACTATTTTCACATTTAATTTTACAGACTCTTCTTTCACATTTGACGAGTGTCGTCTTTTTCTGGAACTTAAAATGCGGTGACGTCATCTATTCCTGCTATCCAGTAAGTTCATTTTGAATTCACTTAAAATCATGTATTTTCCTTTTCTCAAGACACTTTAAGAGTTTGCAATCACTGCATGTTCTTTTTATGTTCATGTCTTAATTATAGGTTGGCTGGACACTTTGGGATACATTCGTTCCATGTTTGGCTTGGGGCGTCAAATTATTCCTATACGCTGGTTGTCCTTATGGGCGAGCTCAAAACATGGACATATGGGACCTTTGCTCCAAATACAAAGTCACATACGCTTTCCTTGCTACGGGCATCGTTGACAGGTTAGAGAAGATGAACATCGTTCCAAGTAAGTGTCATCTGAAAACAACAAAAATAAATAAATTTCTTTCGACAACTTTGTTTTGGGAAATATAGTTGAGTGATATAGTCAATTAAGATATTTTAACTATCCAATTCCAGTTACAGGTTAGGAAATTATTATGGTATTTTATTCTATTTTTGATGTTAGATTTCGTAAATTCCAATTCTGTATTCCTATTTTAGAAGACAAATCAAGAGTGTTTGAAATTTGAAAACAGGCTCATTGTCACTTTATTTAAGTGAAAGATGACGGATTCAATAATATCAATATTGAACAACAGAAGATAGTTTTTATATTTCTGTTTGTAAAGAGATCATCCACGAAGGGTAGAAAGATAGTTTTTTAACAATATAAATGTTAAACAATGAAGATAGTTGTTAAGTTTCTGACTGGTGCAAACACACATGTATAGGGATGGTTATATTTCAAATTTACTGTTTTTACCCTTGTGATATCTGAATATGATTTACCTTTAAGCTGCTCTTTTGCATGCAGTAAATGTGGTTCACAATGTAAAGTTACAGCTTCGTCATAGTCCACAGCAAAACAATACATAGGATTATAGAAATAAAAATTAACAATAAAAATTAACAATAAATCCTGAAATTAAAAGGAAGTAAGAACAAGTAAACATTAATGTAAAACGAATGCACATCAAACATAACAAATCAAAGCATGTTAGATTAATGATTTTTAATGAGTTTAATGATTGTTGTTATGAATGTTATAATAGGCAAATTTCATTAAGCAATTTTCATTAAAAATTATCAGATAACTCTAAAATTGTTTTTAGCAAGGATTATTTTTTAAATATTTAGGGTCTTTTTGAACAGTATTTTTATTTTGTTTTCTAAATCCTAAAAGTGAAGTATTTTTCATGTCTCACATGCTTCTATTCTCAAACTAACTATTAAATAATAAGAAATTTCGGTATAGTTTAATACATAGTATTATCTGTTCACTTGCAGTTTACTAATATGTTAAAAAAATATTTCTTCTCTTGCAGAGCCAAATACAAATTTAGAAAATCTGAAATTTATTACTCTGGGTGGAAGCCCCGTCAAAGCACAAAATATCCTGCATGTAAAGGACAAAGTTAAAGACGATGTATTCACTTGCAGTCAATATGGTAAAATAAATTTTAGTTTCTTCTTTGTCTCTATATCTGAAAGTAATAATAAAAAATTACAAATATGTGAAAAAATTCGTGTGATAGCAATTAACACATATATTTTTATAATGACGTTTTTATAGTTTTGGCATAAGCAAATATAAATCTTCCATAAATAAAACTTTTATAACATTTAATAGCTTTGAAATTCACCAAGGTATAAGTTAAAGTTGAATTGAAAAGATTTTAAAAATTACAGTAATTCAAAATTTATATTCAATTCATTTTCAACTGCCATCAACTTTACGTCACATTCTTGACTTGACATTAAGTTGTATTATCATTATAGCATGAAATACATTTTGCCATTAAATTCTTGAAGCTATTATGTCACATTTTGTGGCATCGAAATTGGGTTAAATGCTTCTTTACATAAAATTCTTGAAGTAGAATCTAGTTTCCAGAATATCAGCAATTTGATGTTAAATTTACAAATTTAGAGTGATAAAATTCAGATGCGGTGTATAAATATGATTGAAAAATTCCTTTGATGACCAACAAAATAAACAGAAGACCTTGTTGTAAAATTAAAGTTGTTATTCTTGTATTTTTGCTGAAAAAAAAATGAAACTAGAACTGGCGTATTCCAGAACTATATGTTTCCAACAACTTTGATTACATTAATAACTTTTGTTGCAGGAGCTTCTGAGACCTTTGGTACTTTCTCAGGATTTGACCTGAACTTGCCTTGCTATGCAGGTGAAATACAAGCACCAGGACTTGGAATGGACATTCACTGTTTTGACGACAATGGTAAGTGAAGCGGCATTGAAGAAAATTGTTTTTATATAAAATACTGAGTTTATATAAAAACTCTCCTTATTGTTAAATTTTTCAATTTCAATTCTGATCGCACATTAATTGGTAATACCACAGATTAAATGTTTTAATAAAATAAGCTAATAATTCTAAAATATTGAAAGTACTCTGCCTCCTTTTGTGATGCTAAATATACAGTAATTGTAGTCTAAAATCAAATGTTTAGATTGTATAGGTCAAGTCTCTCATTTAGCCTTTCATATTCACATGAAATATTTATTTTAGCCCTCTGACGCCAAACCATTACAAAATGACGTGTGATATATTTTTGAACAAAGTATTCAACAGTATTTTTTAAACAATAAATGATCAATTTAATTGCTAAGATATTGTAAATACCTTTGGTCTTAAAAATAGAAGCATGAAAATTAAACCTGATATTTTGAGTCTTTTTACTTTCCTATAGGATGTAAAGTTTTTTTTTTCAATGTCTGCTAACTAAATTTATTAAAGTGTATTCAATATTAGGCTTATTTTGATGACAGTACCATCTCATAATAATATATAATTTTTAGGAGATTCAGTTCTTAATAAACGAGGAGAAATGGTTTTAGCTACACCTTCACCATCTCTACCTATCTACATTTGGCGAGATGAAGACCATAGCATTTTGAAAGAAACGTATCTTAATAAGTACCCAGGTAAGTAATATTTCGTAATGCATACCTTGGAGTTGAATTTCTCTTCTTTTGAGTCAAAAAAGTTAAAGTTCCGTCGTAAAGGAATATGAAATGGGTATGCTTTGTGAAAGCAAGAGTTATTCTTTTTACCATCATCATTTTTACGGATTCTTATAGAAATTTTAAATCGAGGGATATACATCTTAGAAAATATTTACCACCAGTCAACACTTAAATGTCAATGATGAAAATAATTTACTGGCTAGATCATTGGCAAATTAATGGCCAGTTTAATCAACTTGAAAGTATTCCGGAAATTTAAATAGTTTTAAAATGTCAAAGTTAAAAAATTTTCTTTTGTTATAAAAATCATGTCTTTATTCACGCATATTACTTCTTAAATTTTAATTTATAAATTTGTTTTGCATAGAATTCAGCATAGAATTCGAGGTTGAAAATAATCTAACGTACATTGCTTTATAAAATATACAAAATACTATAACTAAGAAAAATTAAATGAAATAGACTTGTAAATGTTTTAGTATTTGCTAGTATTATTGGAAAAACTTTGGTAAATTGTGTTTTAAGAGCAGTTATTTTTTTCGCGGAGTGATTGATTTTCTTCAGAAAAAGAAATTCGCTTTGAAGATACTTTTTTTAAATAATACTTTATGATACTTAATGATACTTAAATAACTAATAATAATGATACTTAAATAACTATTTGTCTTTTCTAGGTGTGTGGTGTCAGAATGATGAAATATGGATAAATCCAGTTACTAAAGGCATTGTTGTCATCGGAAGGAGGTAAAATATATATATATATATATATATATATATATATATATATATATATATATATATATATATATATATATATATATATATATATATATATATATATATATATATATATATATATACATATATATATATGTATATATATATACATATATATATATATATATATATATATATATATATATATATATATATATATATATATATATATATATATATATATATATATATATATATATATATATATGTAGTGAATGCATGTTTTACAATTGTAATCTTATTTTTTACATACTATATAATAAAATATTTTTAACTAAATGCTATTATAGTTTGTTGTATAATTTGAAAATACGCAAGGTTTAAAAATGAAAGCTTTATAAAAGTAATAAGCGAGTCATTTTAAAAAAGATTGTTTCAATATGCAGTTTTTTTTTAATTCACTCTTTAAAACTGCTATAAAAGTGATAACTTCGAAAGATATCAAATATAAAAGTAATATATTTCTCTTTTTTCATACCTTAATAATAATAAATGTAATCTATTTTGAAGAAATCAAAAAGAAAATAACTGTCTCTCACTCTAAAGACGATAATGTCTTAAATACTAACAAAATATTAGATTAAGTTTCATAATAAAATGAAAATAATGAAATTTTGATTATAATTTTCTAAATGTTTTGTTTTTGTTTTAGTCATAAGCAAGCTAAATTTGTTCATTATTCAATAACTGAAGTTGCGTTGTTTTTGTACCGCCGCACTTTCCTGTACCTCGTCCAGATATGAGATCCACCAATTAGATCGAAGCAGCTGGGTGGGAGTCTGTAATTTAGAAGCAGGAACCAATCAGAAGACCCCCCCCCAATACTTGACCTGCCATTTCTGAAAGTACTATTTCACTTGGAGATCATTGCGACCACAATTAATTTAATGTGACCCAACCACTTTAATGAGTAAGACAAATTTCCAATTGAATCAGGATTCAAACTCAGTACCTTCCGACAATCAGAACCATGCCCTAACCAATCAGCAGACAGTATTGCTATTTTTTGCTTCATTTAGAATGCCTTGTTATCTTCGCGCGATTTCCTTGTAAAAAAATTTAATATAGTGGACATTTTTAATAAGGAAAATAAATAACGAAAGAAACAATGACTTTATCTAGAAAAAAACTGGAAAATATTTTCATATTTCAAAAACATTTTTAAATGGGAAACTCAGTTATTGACATTCTATTAATTTCAAAACTGTTTTTATGAACTATTTTTCTATTTAATTAAATCATTCAATCAAAAGCACAATGAAGTGAATTTTGATTTGATTGATTGATTTTTTAGTTATAATGCTTGCATTATATTTCATAGACTCTTTAACGTATGTCATTTAATTTCACAGCAAATTTACTTGTCTAATGGAAAATAATTTTTTTCCAGTGACGATACTCTAACACAAGAAGGAGAACGTTTTGGAGCTGGAGACATTTATTTCGCTAGTAAGTATTTGTATATATTGAAAACATATATATAAATGTTTAAAATAGTTGAGTCTATTAAGTCACATGATTTATAGCCTCAAAAGTCTTCCAATTACATATTGAAATTATATAACTATTAAAAATACAGGAAAAGTTCATTTAAAAGATCATTTTTACAGGCAAGTGAAATTTGTATAAAACTTGGCATTTTCACAAAAACATAAACTGCATATTTTAGGCCAATACAATGATAAAGTTAGTAAACTTTTATATGTAAGATCTCTACGTAACTAACATAAAATAAAAAGTAGAAAATAATGGATATAAATTTAATTTTAAATTTCTAAATTTTATTGAAATTACTCTTGATTAAAAAAATTATTATTTTAAATAGTTTCGCATTTATCAGTATTGTTACGGAAGTTATTTCATTTGTACAACAGAACTTATAATGGATTTCTTACAAGATAATATGGAAAATATATGCTTATTGCCCGTACATGCATTGCAATATGCTGTGTAATTTCACTGACTTGCATTTTCACTATGTGTTTTCCGATAAAAATTGTTCTGATTTACGTTCCCACTTTGATAAGAGTTCGATTTAATTGCTTAACTATATTTATGTTAAATTCGAATTGATAAATTCGAATTCGATTGCGCTACTGCATGATAATATCATATTAGAGATTCTCAATTCTAGTTGCATCATTTTTAGCTAATATGCTATCATAAAGAAGATTTTAAAGTGTTCCTTCATCATTTCTTTTCATTTTGCTCTGTAATGCAGAATAAGCTTTTTTGTATAAACTAAGTAGCTAATGGAGATATATATATTTATCATTCTTGATGGTATTGTAATTATCTTTAGAGTACGCCAATAATATTCATACTATTCAATAGAAAAATAGTAACCAACTCAACAACTTGGGAATCATAATTTATACGGATGAAACTTTGACTTCATTTCCTTATTTAATTGTCTTTGATATTTTGAAATATTTAGAGATCTAATTATATTTTTGTAAACAACATTATCAATGCACTTTTATGCTTTTGGTGGTATCGTTATGAAAAGCTTAATGTTGATTAATTGTTTCACGGTACCGCATCTCCGATTGAGATCTCATTTTCTTTCTTTAGTCCATGACATGGAGGAGATTCAGGACTACATCTGCGTCGGTCAAAACAGGTATGACGGAGAAAACAGAGCTGTCCTTTTCGTGAAAATGAAGGAGGGCTACTCCTTCACTCCCGAATTTAAGAAGAAAATCCAGCAGAAGATTTTCGATGAATTGTGGGCAGACTGCGTGCCTCACGTCATCCTGGAGACAAAAGATGTACCTGTGAGTACACATGTGCTTCATCTAAGACCTAATGTGTATAGATATATATAATTTAGAGGTCTATATGATTTTCTCAACTCAAAATGTGAAGCTGCACTGTATATTAATCTGGTAACAAAATGTGTAGTTAATTGGTAATAATAGATACCGCAGGCCAATGGCTTTAATTGTGGATAAAAGATATTTTTTCAAGAATCTTTAAATATTTTCATGTATTAAAATTGAATGTAAATCAGTTTTAAATTATACGTTGTGAGCTATTTTTCTCGGGAAGTTAAAGAAAAGTGGTTTGATTTCAACAATCGCAAAGCCTTTTTTTATTCTTAATCATTTAAAATATTTGTTATTTCTATTAAGTATTTACGATTTATGTGAACATGCTAAGCGAAAATTTCGAATGCTGCTTATCTATCTCTCGATAAGGTAAAATATAGGTAAAAATAAAATTAATTAAGAAGCAAATTTAGAAAGGCTTGACAATATGCTATATATATATATATATATATATATATATATATATATATATATATATATATATATATATATACAACTATATTCAATATTTTATTAAATTATATAAATAAATAAAGATATTATTTTTTATGATTACTAAGCGTTCTTTTCACACTTCTTGTGAAGCAGTATTTATAAAATTAATATTTTTTAAGAGAACTGTTAAAATTAAATTATTTTTAAATAAATAATAAATATAATTAATGATTACTAATCAAAAATCGTTCCTTAATTTCGGGAATAAAATTATGACACATCAAAATTGTTAAAAACCTTAAGTGGTGGCAACACATTTAAATATAGCTGATTAACAATTTCTATCACAACTATTGCATGCACATTTTCAAATTAAATTAGTTATTTATTTAATAAAAGGTATATTATCTATTACTGACATTTTTAAAAAGTTAAAAAGGCATTTTAAAATTGGTTATGCATATTTCTAGCAATTTTTATGGTATCTAATTCATATATAAATTATCAAATTAATTTTTATAATTTTCATCAGAAATCTTCTTTATTTAATAAAAATGGGTCTTGGATGCATTTAAATATCTTTAATGCAATATTAAAAGAGGGCTAATTATAAATTAACTTAATTAAAAATATAAGTACTTGTTGACTTATTTTTTAATCTCTTTCAGTACAATCTCAACAACAAGAAAATGGAGAGCGTTGTTCGTCGTATTGTGGCGACCAATCAGGTGCCGGAAGTGAACAACATCAAAAATCCAGAATGTCTCATTCATTACTGTAATATACCTGAAATAGTTAACTATAACAAGAAATAAAATCAGCAAAGATATACCAACTATCATGCTTGCACAAGATTTTATTCGCTTTTATTTACTTATTATTTATAGTGTGGAATGTGTTTTAATATTAAAAACTAAAACTGTTCAGATTCAATTATCAACATTTCATTCAATCAGTATTATCACTGTTTTACCTTCAGTCTATTAATGCATTTATTTAGGAATTTTCAATGTGATTGTATTTTAACTAAGCCTTTTATATTTGAAGATATTCCTAAATATATAAATGCACGTAAAAACATTCCCTCTATTCCGATTTTATTTACATTAAATAAATTGTACAAGATTATAATGAAGTCAACCATTTGTGCTGTATGTATTTTATTCTGTGTGATTTTTTTAACACATCAATCATTATGTTAAAAATTTTTACTAATACTTTGATTTCCTCTACTTAATTCAATTGTGATTTGTAAATGAACAAACAACTGGTCTCTCAAAAATTTTGTTTTAAATATTTTATGTAATCTCATTACGAACTTATTGTTATATATTTGAATATATTTCATTCATACATGGTGTTTTCTGTATTTTTTAAACTTCCAACTAACTTATTAAGCAACAATAAAGCTTATTTTATAGATGGAAAGTAGTTCTTTTTTCTGACAAGTTTTCCATAATTAATATTCCAAGCATGTGAAAAATTCATTGCACTGCGGCTCAGAAATTATTTTAATTGCAATAATTCCAAATCATTTTAAATAAATGAATGTTGAATGATTTAACATCAATTCAATGAGCTTCACACATTACGAATTAAAATAATGTTTAATCCATTGAACACATTATGAGTTAAAATTTCAATAAAGTCAACAATCCAAGATTTCAATAAGAATTTAAAAGATTGAATATGTTTTGAAAATAATTTTACCGTTTTTAATATAACATGGCTTAAAAATTTTTAACTATCTAAACTCTGCATGATTTGATACAAATTTTAAGGAACTTACACACTACAGTGTGATTTAAGAAGAAACGGATTAAGTGCAGAATGTTTGTCAACATTTTATCTGCTACGTATAACCACAAAATGATCTAGAAAGAATTTTTAATTGGGAGAAAATATCAACGTACTTAAATAGATTTTGGAGTATATATATATATTATTCTATACTATATTATTCTATATATATATATATATATATATATATATATATATATATATATATATATATATATATATATATATATATATATATATATATATATATATATATATATATATATATATATATATATATATATATATATATATATATATATTTTAAATTTTCTTTTGTATTAATTTTACAAAACTAATAAAAAATTGTGATATTTGGAGCATTGAATAGCTTTTGTTTAAATGCCAAATTCGATACAATCTTGAATATCTCTTTATTTAATTGCGTTCTTTTTTGATTTTAGTATTTATTCAGTTTTCTTTGGATATTTCTTGGTCAAATTCAATTTGTTCTTCTTGGTTTAGTTTCTGGCTCAGTGGTCATTTTGTTTTGCTCACGAGAGGTCATTAGATTGAGAACTACAGTTTAAAATTTGTTTCGAACTACTACAAACACCCTATCACAAGGTGCGATTGGAATTCAAGAGCTGTTAAACCGAAAGCAAGAATACGAATCATTCAGATCCAGCTCGGTTCCATTATGTTTGTAGGGTTATATTATATTAATGAAGCATATATGTAGACACCTAGTTTACCATTTATATCAAAAATGCGTAAATCAAATTTTAATATTAAAGTTTAATAAATATTTAGTATTTCTACAAATTAAGCAAATTAAGTTAATGAATATGTCAAACTTCTTAAGCGATTGTATATATAATTTAAATTTACTTATAGTGGAGAGTTTTGTGCTCTCAAAAGGCTATGAAATTTAATGTTATGTAAAGAGCACGTTGGTAAATTGAGAACTCGCTTTAAGTGATGCAAAATGGCTCTAAATTTTATCAAAAAAAAACATTTTCAATGAATTATACATTTACTATATATTTATGATAGTTTGAAATTTAATGCAATTGAATATGTTCAACATGATGACCATCTTTTACTGCTGTCGTTTTTAATTATAACATAACATGTTCTAATGTCTCCTTCATTGTGATCTAGGAAATATGATGGATCAATCAAATGTTGTGTTTAGGATCACGTAAATGTTTAAATACTATTAAAATTTAAGAAAGAGATTTTTCAAATTCCCCCAAAGCCAAAAGTCAGATTATTGAGATCAGGGAAACGGGGAAGTCCATAAATCATAAAATTTGCTGCTGATGGCACGTCATAATAACGATGTATATCAGATTCCGATGACTGAGCATGTTTTTGGATCTCTAGCCCTAAATCAATAGAATAAATACTACCTAAGAATAAATAATGCATTAAAATTACACAATATATTTCTATTGGTGACTGCAACCGAACCCGTCAGTATAATAATATACTTTTAACGTTTAATAATATATGAACTAAACTATATAAGTATAGGGATTTTGTAAAAACTTATTATTTGAAAATATTGATGATGAGGAAAAGTAAACTAATCAGGCTTCAATTTAAAATTTGTACATTTGTTTCTATATTTATAGAAATTAAAATGTAAATGTAGCATTTATCATTTTAAATTTAAATGAGATTCAAGGAATATCTAATTAAAAAAACGAAAAATAATTTTGAAATAATTTAAATAGTTTTGTTATGAGATATCATTACTATGTTATGAACGTGAATTTAAAGAAGTATATTTTTTACAGGACCTGTGGTTCAAATATTTGAATGGTACATAAAAAATAATGCGATATAACACATCCAAGATTCTTTTAATGAAATTTTTGAATAAAAGATAAAAATTTTGAATAAGAGACTTTTAATTAAATATATCAAAAATGTTTTCAATTTAAATTATAGAAGAAAGTCTATCAGTAAAATTTAGAGAGTTTTGGGTACTGCAGAAAATTTATTAACTCGGTGAATTTACGATAGTGTTCAAGTAAAAAAAATCCCCTTAATCGGTTTTTATTGCAATAGGATTTTATAGTCAAACTTGATTTATTTTTGTCTTAGCTTCAAAAAGATGGCAACACTTAACAACAAACATTTAAGAATTTGCTTAGCTTAATGGACACTTCTTTATCTTCTAGTGGCTTCAACGGACAGAAGATGCTTTAGTTTCATTATTATTGTTGCGATGTAATACACAACAAAATTCGAGATCTTTTGAAATACCCACAATGTTTTCTTATCAAAATGTTTTTCGTTTCGCAGTGTTGTAAATACATGTTGTTCTGAGTGAAAATTCACATGGATACATAATTTTTTATAATTTTTATATTTAATAAGAAAACACAAGCCTATTCTATAAGTTTTAAGTGATTATTAAAAAAATTTTATTAAGTACTTTGGAAAGACACAGTTTTTTAATTGTTTATAACAAAATATGGGTGATTGAAGACTAGATTTCAAAAGTTATCTCAATAAAAACGGCAACAGTTTTTATTCTATCATCAAAATGTTTTTAATTTTTGTTCAAAACTATCGTAAGTAGAAAATAAGTTGTAAAACTATTTAGATTACTTCAATAACTATTACTTTTCAAACTTAATGAACTCTAATTTTGATAGCTGTATGTTGAATAAAGTAAATTAAGGCGCTAGTAGGATAATAAGAAAATATGACAACTATAAGATAAATTTTATATTTTATTCATAGATTCAAATCAATGTATATTTCACAGGATTAAAAAGCTTTAAATAAAATGTTGAACATGTAGTTTTATTACATCGAAATTTTCAATGCACAGTTTATTTTAGGATAATGGTTGAAATATAATAATAAATTTTATTTCTGATTTATTTGTTGGGAGGTTAATGAATAGTGCTATTTTTCTATGCATTATTAATAATCAGAAAAGTATTATAAACTAGATGCAGATGAAAGCACTCTTTATTGCGTGGAATATTTTCTAATCTTCCAAGAAAAGCTTGCATATTTTACCTAAAAAGAAGAAAAAAGAAATCATTAAGGAAAACATATTAGACGAGTAATTTTCTTCTCATTAAGTAGTTTTATCATTATAAATTTCAGCTTCAAATTTATATTTTATACGCAAAAAATATAATTAACTGTTTTGGAAACTGGAAAATTCTGAGAAAATAATAAAATTCATAAAAAAGTAACACATATAGTCGAAAATGAGCTTTCTACATAGGCGGATACCTTAAGTACAGAGCAATACTGGTGTGTAAGAGTATGTATAAATTTGAAAGTGTCCTTATAAGATGAAGAGGAATAATGAGGTTAGACAAGACTGATAGAAGAAGCGGAATGACCACTGCTGAGAGGATTCTCGGACCTAACCAACCAACCAATGCAGTCGAAACCGCCCACACTATTTGTATATTATTATTTTGGCAACAAAATCCCTATGTGTGGGACCCATATTCTTGAAGACGATTATGAACAATGAAATCGATTTGGGAAACTTAGAATTTTATTCACTTTGCAGCAGGAAAGCGTTTTAGTAATGTTATTTTCAATAGGACGGTGCAACATCCCACAGATCAGAACATAATTGCCCCGTATACATGAGGTGCTTATAGCAGGAAAGATGAACAGCAACAGTCATTTGTATCGTTCACTTGTGACTTTTACTTGTGATGACTTTTAAAAAGAACAGTGTAAGAAACATATCCATTTAGAATTGAAGAAGTGACGATCAGAATCCAGAGTGTCATCAAGAACTGACGAGAGTATACAAAAATCCCTTCAAGCGTGCTCACATATGTAGGGAAGTGGGTGGTGGGGACTTTCAGAAATTACGATGTAGGGAAGTAATCGTATTAAATACGTTACTTATTTTATTTTTTGACTTTTTATGGACCATTTTACGGGCTCCACTCTTTATAAAAATCTCAATATAGTACTTCATAACTTGAAAATTCCCTTTTTTATTTCTTCGTGATTTCATGAGCAGCAATTTATTAAAAATCCGGTAATAATTATATGTTACTTGAATTAAAATATTACAGAGTAACATATAAATTTATTTTTCCCTTTATGGTTATCTATCTTTGAGAGTGGATAATTCAATCAGAATCTATGCTTTAAAGTGAATTCGTAACCATTATTTACATCCACGCTTTGAGTGGGGTTTGAACCCAGAATCTTTTTAAATAGGGGAAGAAAACCATCAACCCAAAGAAATGAGATAGAAAATATCTTTTTTATTCAAAATATTGTTATATTTTTCACAATTTTATTATTTTTACCAATTTATATTTTCACAATTTTATTATATATACCACCATATAGATCACACAAATATAATAACATTTATAACTGATTAATAAACAATACTTCTCTTAATAAGATATTATTATAATAATTTATTTACCTCTCTTAGAAACACTCTTTCAGCTGGATTCCATTCTTTTGTATTTGCATAACTCCTCGATGTCACAGAAGTTTTTCAAACTTTCCGGATTTTTTATGTTTGCAACTTCGGGTATTTGATTTGTTTCAACTATCTGGCGAACAGGGCTTTCCAGTCTTTTGTTATTCAGAGAATACTAAGCAAATCAAATAAAAAAATTGTATAAGAATTTCTCAATACAAGTTGTTTTACATGAAGGACAAAAATCATAGAATACAAACAGTATACATTTCCTTCGCTAAGTTCAACTTAAATCATTTTATTTCTGATTAAATGACTTTTGTCTACATAAGTTTATATACTATTTGGCCAAAGGTATGCGAGAGTGTTTCTTGTAGTGTGGTCTGAGTCCATTAGTACCTATGGTTGGAAACAGGACTCTAAAATGTATGTGGTTATTCTGGACAAAATGCTGCACTCCCAACTCTATGGCAAAATTTTCGAGAAAGCCCATTTCTCGTCCAGCAGAACAACTACTCCATTCACACATCGAAGCTTGCACACAGACGTGGTTTGATGAAATGGGTGTTTAAAAAAACTAGACTGACCTTCTCAAATCCCTGATCCCATAGTACACCTTAAATTCCATGGAACATCTTTGGAATGAGTTACACCACAAGTTACTTGGTCATCCAAGTTGACCATCCTCACTC
This sequence comes from Latrodectus hesperus, assembly GCA_037975125.1. NCBI lineage: Eukaryota > Metazoa > Arthropoda > Arachnida > Araneae > Theridiidae > Latrodectus > Latrodectus hesperus. The sequence continues at coordinate 85,129,122 of CM075850.1, forward strand.
CAAGCACTCACTTCATCTGTGACAGAGGCCTGGAAGTCACTTTCTATGATCACCTATTAAAAACTCGTCAAAAGTCTTCCCAAACGTGTTCAGGTTGCCATTGATGCGAAAGGGGACCAACATCTTATTAATATGCAGCTCAGGACGCTCTAAAATCATAGAACTGGGTGTTCGGATACTTTTGGCTAGATACTGTTTGTGATTATTAGTTTAGATTTTACCGGAATTAAAGGTAACTAGGTTTTGTAGATCTCGTGTCTTAGATAAATGAAAAGACAAATAATAAAATAATTGAATGAAACGGAGCCAGCATTAGATATTTCTGGTATGCGGCATACCGAAATAAAAAAAGAATCGCACCTGACTGAATTTTTGTTTAAAATTAAGGTCCAGATATTCTATAATTTTATACACAAAAATAAATACTTTTTAAAACAAATTTTAAGTTCTAATCTAGTTGCATGAACTGAAAAGCCAAAACATTAATTAGTGCAATGAAAGCAGAAATAGAATTTAAATTAGACCTTTCTTTCTAAATGGCATATTCAAATAAACAGAAACCCAAAGAAATAAAAATCCTTTCTGCGTAAAAGTCAATTTTTGCAAGAAAATATGAATTTCTACAGTTTGACATATAAAAGTGTCCGCATTTCAAAAAAAGTTTAGCAACAACTTCTCAAAGCGATGTTTTCTATCACGAAATGAAATCTTATGCATAGATTAGTTAAAAACAAATCGAAAGTGATACAGAATGATTGAAAACTTTCATGTATTAATTGCGTAACGTAATAAGACATTGAAGCCCAATGTATTCATCTGCTTTCTAATATATTTTCGAAAAATAACATATGGTTAAAAGTTAAAACTTATTCGTTGAAGAGGTTAAAAGCAATAATTTCAAAAAAAATCAGAAAGAAGATAGTAAATAGCATTGTTTATTTAAGAACAATTACACATTGGGAATGAACTCTTTTTTACTGGCAAACTTGTTAGATACTGAAGTCCAATGTATTTCTCCACGCTCTTCTAATGTGTTTCCGAACGGGCAAAAACGAAAACGCATTCGCTGAAGAAGGTAGAAACAATATTTCTTAAAACAATAATAAAAAACTACTAAATATATTTGTCTTTTTTACAGAAAACAATTACGAAGTCGGAAAGAAGAAATCCAAATGATATAAATGTATTTTATCAACTCCCCATGGTAATGTATAGATGACGGTGGAATAAAAGAACCATACACTCTCTTTATTAAAGAGAGAAAAAAGTTCCGCGCGGAAAGAAATATCAGCTTGCTCTGAAATCAGTTGCAAAGTCGCTTATTGCGTCCCATAAAAAATCTGCAATATGTTCAAATCAACTTTAAGTGAATAGCCAATGCTGTAATCAAAATTTTGGAAAGAAATGGTTTTATCTTAAGTTAACTAAAGATGAAAACCTCATATATATTTTGTCTCGTTATATGCAGTCATATTTGTTTCATTACATGCATTTTAGATATTGAAGTCCCATGTGCTTATCTGCGTTCTAATGCATTTCCGATCAGCGACATATAGGTAAAAGCGAAAAGGCATTCGATTTTCAATTTTAGTCTTGACGAAAATTCAGTAGACAAATAAAACAAAATTTTAAGTATTAAATAAGTAAATAAGATGTTTAAATAGTTATAGCCTATATTGGAGAAGGGTCATTCCGAAGTATGCATGTTCGATACAGTATTTTGTTAAAGGCCATTTTGATAAGGAACGGACGCACTCTGAGTTTTGTTAGAATTAAAGTTTCGCAACTGCAATGTGGAGGCAAGCTTAGGTATTGACCTCTAAATAGAATTCTTTTGAAACATTTTACTAGCTATCCATTCCGTATGTGTTTCTTATACTTGAGAATTTTTTTCAAACAGGAATCAGTTAAAAATGATAACACTGTATCTATAAAAATGTCTTAAAAGATAAAACAAAAATGGGCATTTTTAAATATTTAATTTCTTTTTTTAACAGAACGTCGTGCTTCAGGTGTACATTGAAACTACTTTAGAAAAAAGTTATATTGCAACTAATTAAATAAGCAATTACGTAAATATTCCAAAATATTTTCAGATATTTGAAGTTTTCTTCATTCAAAGAGCGTACATTATCAGGGTTATAACATATGAAGTAAAATTATTTAAAATATAAAATATATTACTTACAAGACAAATAATAGTCATTTAATTATTATAAATTTTTATGAATTATAAAAATTGAAAGTTTAAATAATTAAAAGAAATTGAAATTATGTATAAAAATGGCAATTTATAAAATAGTAAAATTATATTTACTGGTATATCTTTGACCTCGAAAATAAATCTGGGGATGCAATCCGTGAATAGTTCTTGCTCAATTTTCTGCTCGATCTTCTCTCGCAAGGAAGAGGTCAGGGAAAACCCGTTTCTCATCTTGACGAAAAGAACAATGCGCTGATCATCATCGCATCTGCTGACTCCCACGCATATGTAATCCTCGAGTTCATCAATATCATGAACTGTGAATAAAATTAAGTCATTTATTTACATCATTTGGAAACAAAATATCAATATTTGCTAGATAGCTGATGCTAAAATAAATTTGCATTTATTAGACTTAGTTTGGTAAAAGTTTACAATCAGGTTAACCTGGTTTTTTTGGCGATATTTTTTGACACCAAGATGAGACTTACAAGGCGGCCGCTACATGAAAGCTAAATTAAGATAAATTAAATTGTTTTACCAAATTTTTCGCCAAACCAAAGGGTACACAATTCTACACCAAACCCACTTCGTGCAGCTTTATTTTATTTTGGAATTTGAAGTGGACTTAACTGAAAGCAAATTTTATTTCTTCAAAAAATTTGCTTTCACAATTAATGAAATTCAATCTAGTTATTCAAGAATACTTAAATGTCGGTAATTTATTTTCCATCACACATAATTATAAGAATAAATGACGCAATTCAAGTGTTAAAACCAATCAAATTAGGGGAATTAAACATCGAAATATTTTTTTACGTCACACAATAAAAATACTAAAATATAAGATATTTAGTATATCATTGACACGTTTAAATGTAATTATATTCTTGACAGAAAAAATCATTCAATAGTAAATTCTATTATTGATATAGTTAGATAATGTAGTAAATTACTTGATAAAAAAATTTATATTATTTGAATGAAACCAGTTATTATGATATTTAAATAGTAATGCATCTATTAATATAAAACATCGACATTCAAAAAATATAATCCATCATAAAATATTTCGCTCTCTTAATTTCATGGTGAGATATACAGCATTAATTTGTAAAATTTATCACAAAAATATGAATAGCAGTATAAAATTCATAACATGTTTATATTTACCATTAAATATAATGGTAAATATAATTCTGTCTGTAATAGTAGCATACTAAAACTCAAAACAGAATTATCTTTACTATTTTATTTAACAGTAAATATAGATGCATTATAAAATATTAGTATACCTCTTGATGAAACAAGGAAATGAATATTAAGATTAGTAAACAAAAAATGTATTACCCTATGAAAAAATTTAGATGTCAGAATAGAGAACTAAATTAGACAAAACAAATCAACATTGATTTATAAAAACTTGAGAAAATTGAGATATTTTAATCGTCGTGAATCACTTGATAAAAAAAGTCAGCATTTAAGAATGAAATTTATTGTTGAAATATGGAAACACCACTTACTTGCAAAGTAAATATCAGCAGATCCAAATCTGTCCCCGTTTTGTATAAAGGTATCATCACTACAAATAAATAACAATTCATCAGTAAACCTTATGCATGATGAAAAATTATTCCATTTCAGTGATTTAAAAAGTGAATTTAGATTTAAAATTTATAAAATTATATTTAAAATTTGAAAAATAGTTATTGTTTTCAATATGTACTTAAATTATGCAATTGAAAAAATAATACGTTCAAATAACGCTAGATTCAGAACTACTTGTATTAGCAGCGCTGAGCCAAGCAGATATTTCAATTATTACCTCTGAGTTTCATTTCGTGGGTTTAAATCTAACCTTGGACATGCATACTCTTAGTGATTCTAAATACTTTTGAAAATAATATTTCAAGATCTAATTAGTCCTTATATTTATAATATGATCATGGCTCAACCATTCGCGAACATAAGGAGCTATAATTTAAATTTATTGCAAACATAAATTAGTGATTTCCATATTTATCCCTTTATAATCTCGTTTTACATCCTTTCTTTCAAAAAATTTTCTACGTACTTTTATATAATTAAATGTAAAAAAATCTATTCTTGTAATTCTTTATAATTATGTATTCATCCTTATTGCATGTAACTATATATCCAAAAACTTGTGTTAGGTTTTAAAATGATATAATTAACTATTATTTGAATTTTTCTGAGATCCGCCAGTGGGTTACTGCCCATTGTTGGATTTCAGGTAATGAAAAAGCTGACTTCTTGGCTAAAAAGGGTGTGCTTTAGTCCTCACGGAATATTTCTGATCCTATGCCCTTTCATACACATTAAAAGATCTATCAAAGTATTCACTCAGAAAGAACTCGTAACTCTTGAAAGAATGCCATCCTGAATTTGTGTAACGGCGTAGAGCGTGCTCAATTCCGCTTTGCCACCAAATACTACTGCCTTCGAGCAAAATTATTTCCATAGATTCAAAGTAGTTCCATTTCTGATATGCGCTCTGTACAGCTCTGGAGAGGTAATGAACTCCACCTTTTCCGTGATATGTTTTACTTGAAAATTGTTTGTTCAGATTTATTTTTTTTATCAAGGTAAGCCTCAAAAACCACAAAACACAGAATCCATTGTTAAAACAATCCTTGGATTCCATAATAATTCAAGAATGTACGTCAGAAATTCCTGATGCATTGCCTTTCTTTTGCATACTTCCAAATATTTATCCCCATTCTCCACTTTTGAGTGTTTTAAAAAAGAAAATTATTATATTTGATTGCATTATCAAAAGCATTTTTAAAAATAAATTTCAAGAAATTATGTACAAATTTTTTTGTTACAAGTTTTTTGTATTGTAAAAAGAGAACAAAACAAAATATATCATTAAATTTAATTTGAATTACTGCAAAGTAGTAAAATGTACAAAATAATGAATGAGTAAGCATAATTTAACTGATTCTTATGGGAAATATTTTTCTCTCGGTAATTTATTCTTGATTCACTGACTTGCATGCTTGGAAAGTTTTCGAAATTAAAAATAAACTTTTTTACATTATAGGGTAATTTTGATACGTTTACGGTTGCCTATTTCTGGCGACAGAGAATTAGTTAAATACAGATAAGTAGGTTGAACCGTCTTTTAGCTCTGAGCTTGGTCAAAAGTGTCTAGATTGAGCCCTGAGCTCCCACCATCCACATTACGAAATACTTTACCAGTGGAAAATCATTAAATCCTGTTGGTCTTCAGCTGTATCAAGTATAGAACACGCTATCTCTCACTCACAAGGGCCGAGCTGGCAGCCGAATGGTTAGCGCTCTTGCCTTCGGTTCAACAGTTTGTGGGTTCGAATCCCACCTTGGGCATGGATGCTTGTAGTGGTTCGGAATCCACTTTAAACCGTAGGTCCCGGTCTAATTAGCCCTCGTGTGCAAAAAAATGACCGTTTAGCGACCAACCAACCAACGCACTCACAAGGACCGAGCTTTTAGCCACCATATCTTCAAAGTAGTATTATATCAAGCATGTTTCTGGCTGCCTATGTCTACCGATTGAAGCCGTTAAATATAGCTATCTACAATCTACTTTTAAACCATGGTTAAGTGACAATGTCGACATCTGAACCGGCATTCTCTTCTCGAGCAAATGTCACACCAGTGGCAGGACTTTAGAAAAAAGATCAATTAACGTGGATAGATCTATTCAGAAGGACGGGCATCCGTCTCATCAGGAATTGAGAACGTTATTTCTCCGCCATGCATTATATAAGATGATTATTTCTTTCTATTATCTCTTTCTGAAAGTCAGAGAACCAGTTCCAGCACCTGTAATTTCAAACAAGTGTTGTTAAGCAGAGATTGTATGCACCCCCCTTAGGTGTGGGGTTAACATCGCTTAGAAGATAGATTAACAATTGAGTTTTGTTGAACCGGATATCCATAGCTTTTGTTTTCTGGGATTGCATTTTTATAGATAATGGGCCTTATTAACTCATCGCAAAAAAAAAAGAAATTTTAAAAGAAAAAGAAAAAATAAGGAATTAGCTTATTAAAACTTTCCTTGCTTCTATAGTCTCCATTTCTTACTGTTATATTTATTTTTTAATCTAACCATTTAGGTACAAGAGTTTTAAATCTATAATGTTAACGCTTCATATTTTTAGGTGGTTTATTAATTGAATAGTTAAAACACACAACTATGTTAAGCTGTTCAAAATAAAAACATACCTTCAATACTCATCTTTGAGGGCAAGAAAACCAATCTTAATGTTTTCCGAAAAAATTAACATAAATTAAGATATTTTTATGCTGAAAAATGCTTATTAAATATAAATTCTTTAATAGGTTGTGGATCTTATAAAATTTATACCATTTTATGTATTTAGAAAAACAATAACTATGTATAAAAAGCAATAAAAGTATTTCGGTTGATTAAATGAATGATTATTACATTAAATTTACACATTAAAAACAGTCTGATCAAGATGGTATTAATGGGAGAATATTTAAGAAAAAATAATTTATTATGTGAAATTCGAAATTTTCAAGACTTACAAATAGGCTAATAACACCTTGTTTGAAGTTTTGTTCTTTAACAAGTTAAACATTTTACACACTTATTGGCATAAAATATTTTTTAGTTATGAATATTAAATTTGATGGAAAAGTAATTTATTATTTACAGCAGTAGAGTGTGAACTAACCTTCTTCCCTTAATTAAGATTCCCTTAGTTTCAGGGTTGATCCAACACAAATCACTTTGGCACCAAACACCTTTGAATAAAAATCAAATAATTATAATGCAGTAGAACCATAAATTAATTGAAATATCAAATTCAAATGACAAATATGCTTCCAATTTTAAACAGATATTTAGCGGTTTCAGAAACAAATTACCTGGGAATTGAGTAAGATATGTTGAATTCAGTATGAGGTTATCCGTATCCTTCCACAAGTGCAGTGGTAAAGATGGTGTTGGCGTTGCTATGACGGCAGTGCCAATCTCACCGACGACAGACTTCCCTGAAAAATAATATAGTTTTAAAATACCATGGAACAATTACGGCGTGATAATTTTTAAAATACAATTTGCCATTAGAAAAAATATTTTGAAGGAATTTTGAAAGACCGTTTGAATGTTTAATTCGGCTGTATCGTGCTATCATCACATTTTGAAACGGTCAGTTGGACTGGAGCCTACAGTGTAAAGTGTGTTCCTAACCGCTACAAGCATCCACACTCTGGGCAAAAGGAGAGCAAGCGATTTATTTGATGATCGTTTGGATATCAGATTAATGACAGACCCTGAGGCACAGTCAACCACTGTGCCGCGGTACTTTACAGTAGCCAACACATTCTTAAATTTTAGAAATGTGTAAAAATTATAATGTTTTTACTACGAGTAAAGTTTGTCTAATTTAAAGAAAAACAGTAACAAACTTGTTTTTACAGTTAAATGTCATGTTTTTTACAGTTAAAAACTGTTTTTAACTTTGGTAACTGTGACAAAGGGAAATATTTGCCTACTTGAAGAAATTTCAAGTTTTAGAGATATTACCATTTTCTAAATCTTATTTGTGTGAATTCGGGTTTTCAGAATTAATCAGCATCAAAAACGAAAAAAAAAATTATTGAGACTACTAAATATAGCAAATGATTTGGGAGTAGCATTGCCATTTTTATTACAAAATATAGATTAAATTATCAAAAATCATCAAGCTCAAATCTACCATTAAAAGTATTCTTATTATTACCTTGTAATAAATCCCTTAATAAACTTACTGTTGTTTTTGTACTACATATTATATTGTTTTGCATTCAAAATTATTAATATGAACTATTTTACACAATAAATTGCAGGTAAGTAAACAATTTTTAAACTATCTTTTTCCTCATGTGCCTCGATAAAAAAAATAAATGAATAATTAAGAATCCCTGCTTTCAGAAATAACCACACATTTGACATTTTAGGAATAGGGCCATATTGTAAAACTGGTATTACGCTGATATTTGGAATGAATTATCTGAAGATCAATTATTAAATAATGGGAAATAGATGTGCGTCTGTGTGTGTGCTGCTTGAAATTTGTGTATGCTAGAAAATTGACATGATTTCTTCTAGCGATACTTCGATTTGTCTCATTATTTATAAAAAGCTGTTTCCAAATGTAAGTTATATTGTGGACATTAAAATGCCTTACAACAGGTTTAGACCATTAAATTGTTCAATACAGAATGTCATATAATTGAAACACATAACCAAATGTAAAATATTTGCTAAACGAACTTCAGGTATTCTGTTGTAAATATACAGAAAACCGAAAGATTAGTTACGAAGAGTGAAAAGTAATATAAATTCATTCAGGTAATCATACATGCATATAAAATATTAAGTTACTTTTTTTTATTTATAAGTTGCCTATGGCATCTTATGTTTGACTACTTAAGTTTTTAAACTTCAACCTTTCATATCATTATTTAAAAACAATGAAATCATGAAGTTGATACTTAAGTTATCGATTTCCTCAATTTACTGTCAGGGGGACTTAAACATTGTAATACGTATAGAACCTTTCCGCTAGAAGTTCTTCCTCCATGTCGGATATATAAATTGCTATGCTTTGAACAGGAAAGTAATTATACACAAGAGTAACTTGAATATGCTAATCACCTAATTTGGCACTCTTCAATTTATTTTTGCCGGGGAAGTACTTAAACATTTTAATATATATAGGTCCTTTCAGGAGCACGTTCTCAATCATGTCAGACATATAAATTTCTATGATTTGTACACGAGAATAACCATGCACAAGAATCGCTTGAATGTGGTCCTATTTAATGTTGAAGAATCCTCCACTGTCTTCAGCTATATTTTCCAATCCAGTTCCAGTAATTAGTGCATGATAGTTTATTACCACATGTGATGGTATTTTTTCTCATTAGATAGTGAAATGATTGAATATCATCTTAAATCACCTGATTCAAGTAGTTAAGAGCTGTGATTAATTTTAAAGTTAAAGTGATCATGGATGAGCACAAATACAAATAAATACAATTCTGAATTCTGTCAGGGATTTATATATATATATATATATATATATATATATATATATATATATATATATATATATATATATATATATATATATATATATATATATATATATATATATATATATATATATATATAAACTCAAACTCACCTTCCTTGTTAAAACATCGTAGATCTATACCGAGGGCAGGTAGCTGAATTTCTCCTGCATAAGAAGGCAAGCTTAAGTAAAATCCCGAAAAAACTCCGATAGATTCTGTTGCCCCTGTAATTTTCAAAGTAAAAGATATAATAGGCATGCTGAGTAAAGTTTATTCAAAACATATTCATGAAAGTTATTAGATTTCTCAGCAAAGATTATATTAAAATACAGTACAAAATGCTTAAATTTCTACAAAATGATGAAATATAGAAATGTGGTAATCAGAAAGAATTAAAATTCTAAAATATTGGGTAATTTATTGTAAAGAGGGTGGACTTGATCCAAATCTTATTAGTAATCAATTTATTTAACAGAGATCAGTTTAGCTTAAATAGTTTCAGCTATTGAAAAAATTTAACTATTTTAATCTAAATAGTTTCAATAATTTCATGGCATGTTCAATATGTAAAACTCTGAGTCATATCATTTTATTTAGTTATTATCAGTAAAAACTAAAATCACATGCCAAAATAAATTACTTCCAACGCACAGCAACTTTTTATTCACAGGGAAAATGAAACCCGAGAAAAAAATATGAAAGTTAAGGAATATTAAAAAAATACAGTTGTTTATTAAAAATGGTGTCAAAGTGAATTAAATAGTATATTATACTGGATGGATGAAATTAACAAAATAATATATAAAGATAACGACAATCGTATTAATAATGAGATCCCATTAAATTCAACTTTCATTGATATTGTCTCATTGCTTAAAGAAATCATTTTCCTTTTTTACTCAACCTTTACAAAATAAAAAACTCCCTATTCCATTCAAATTAAACTGCCTACTTTCGAAAAATTTGTTTCTAAAAAATATGTGATCTTCCAAATAGCTTATTCCAAATTGATATGACAGCATTGCATTAAGTTGTCTATTTCGGTTGAATTAAATTACCTCTTTGCAAAACGCTGTCTCATAAAAATAATATTATCTTACAGAAAATACGTTCTAAATATCCTTACGACTTCACTGTTTATTAAAACTGTGTTACATATCTTATAAAAGAAAAAAACAAAGATTTTCCCTATTTCTCCTTTTTGACGGTCAGACCAACACATGTCGCTTTTTCTGAAGTGACTACTTGAAATGTGTCACATAATCCGGGGGTTAGCAAGAGGTTTCGGAACAAGTTCAGTATCCCCATACACTTTTCGACGTGGCGAATTTTTTTGTCGCCAAGTCACTAAGCTAGGCGCGCGTTTATTAAAACGGGAAATATCCCTAAGTTCAATCGAAAAATAAGCATTTCAGAAAATTTAAAAAGGGAAATAAATATAAATAATGGTCTTACTTGATATGAAGTTAAGCTGACATGCCGATTGGTATATTTATTTCGACATTTTATTTGTTTGTCACCAGTGTCACATTTCAGTAAAAATAATTATCTAATTTTACAAAAAAAAGCATGCAAAAATATTTTATAAAGTGTATAAATATATACACTTTATAAAATTTAAAAAAAAGCATGCAAAAACTTATTTTTCAAATATATACATTTTTAAATTTAAAAAAAAACATGAATAAAATATTTTTTAAATATTTACACATTTTAAGTAAATAAAAATGAAACACGAATACAATAAAAAAAATACATGTAAGCAATAGAATTTAAATAAAATAATTACTTTTTCTCCAAATCCAATTTGCGTTAAAAATTAATTAATATTTGCGAATCCTAAATTAACTATTAATTTGGAATCCTGAGCAATAATCCATCATTATTATCTTTAATTTTTGCTAAAATAACTTGTTGATATTTTTCAACATTTTGAACATGAGACATTTTAAATTAAAACAAAAAATAAAGTAATTAAAACAATAAAAAGGTGATAATAAATTAAGAAAACGAAATTAGGAAAAAAGAATCTTTAATGGTTTTAAATATATAAAATAAAATACATCATTTAATAAAAAATACATATATTAAAATTAAACAAAATAAAAATAATGAAAAAGAAATAGTAAAAAGAAAAATTTACGATATTTGGACACTGGCGACAACGAAACACAACAGCGGGAAATCCACTGATTCCAGCAGTAAAAGTAAACGAAATTAAAATGACTACCAATTAAAACGTAGAACAATTAGCAAAGAAAGTTCGAGAAAGTTCTCGAAGTGAAACTAAAAAAGCTATTGCCACTAAAAAAAAGCACATATATAAAGGTAAAAATTATTTAAAACAAGAGAAAAACGGAATCTGGCAACGAAAAAATAAAAATAGTAACAAATACTAAATTTGGCAACACTACAATAAAAACAAAAGCTGAAATCGGCAACACTACAACGTAAACAACGGTTACCAGATTTGGCGAGAAATCAGTGTATGGGGATACTGAACTTGTTCCGAGGTTTCCTCATTGCCCTAAATGCCAGCAAAAACAGATATCAACTCAGCATATCTGGGACTGGACTGGACGAATATTCACAATTGTTTACTTCTTCTGTCGGACCTCATTAATGTCAAAGGTTTCACTGATTTAATCTGACTACATCAAAGCAGATGGAAGATTAGAAACAACCAAATATATTCGAGTACATAAAAATTTTTGTCCTCGAGGAATTTCTAAAAGCATTTTCATTTACTCTTGCAGTTTGCAGTCAAATTTTAATCTAACATCAAATATCAAAATATTCAAAATTATCAATCACTATTATAGATTTTATCATGCATAATTTCAACAAATTCATGAATATCCAGTTGAAAAATTAATACAAAATTCAAAACTTACCGTAGAGGTTACCAATGAAAGCATCTTTTGTGACGTAATTGCGAATGTATTCCACGTTTTGGCGTTTTAAGGGGCAGCTACCTAAGGCTATTATTTTTAGATTCTCAAATGAGGAGTCAGGACCTACAAAATATAAATAGAAAGTAAACATTTTAATACAGAAATAAAAAGACGCATATGTGGCACTAAGATACAGAGGGTATTAACACATTTTTAGAACGATTTCGATTAAGAATTTCAAAAAAGTAAATGTTTTAGAACAAAAATGTTTTTCAACAGTTTATTATTTGAAATGAGAAATATCATCTGCTACTTTTAAATTTATTCTTCTTTCAAAATGTCGCATGTAAACAAGCTGTGGATTGAAGGAAATGTTTTTGCGCTTTCCGAAGAGAAATATTCTTATTCCATTATTCAAAAACATTGTGAAATGCATGGTATAAAAATTTCTAAGTGCAAAATAAGCAACATTATTAATCGGACAGGTAAAAATCGTCAATCATTATTTCTACATGTAAAGAAGACTCCAAACGAATATCCGAAAAAAGTACGTACTTTTTCAAATGTTCCTAAAGAGAAATCTCTGGTAACAAGAGAAAATCGCAAACACAGAAATTAATTGCAAAATCTTTAGATACATCTGTAGCAACAATAAATCAAATAATAAATCAAGATTTACCACTTTAAAAAGCTAAAAACATAATGTTCACCAGCTTTTGCCGAGGAATGTAGCTCAACGCAAAACATTTTGTAGAATCCCGTATGAAAACCATTTAGCAGGAGATAAATGGAAATACATTATGACCCATGATGAAGCATGGGTTTACCTAAATGAGTGAAACAAAAAAAGGTCTATTTACTATAGAAAACGAGGAGAAAAAATTTACAAACCTGGTCCCGTCAATGTAAAGAAAGTTTCAGTAAGGGTTTTATGATAGTCGCAGGTTTCTCCTACAATGGGAAATTAAAAATAAAAAGAGTAGAAAAAAATGTTAAAATGAACTCATCATACCATCAAGAGAAGATTTTATGTCTAATATTTACAGAAGAAATTCCACTTCTTTATCCCAAAGACTTTCAAAGAGTGAAACTTCATCAAGACAAAGCTACAAGTCATACTTCAAAAACTAAAATTGCATTCCTTGAAAAAATGAAGACTAATACAGGTATTGCATATATACCTTTTCAACATATTCCTGTGAAGTCTCCTGACGTTTCAACTGTGAACTATTGTGCCTTTGGTCTGTTAAAAAGAGCTCTCTCTAAACGCGAACCCACCACGTTGGATGGACTCTGAAAAGTAGTGGAAGAAGAATGGAAAGCAATACCTTTGGAAATTTTACGAAAAGCTCTTCTATCATGGAAATCACGATGCAGACTTATAGTCCATAAAAAAGGCTATCAGATCAAACTTTTAAAAAAATTAGTCTTTACATTTTAAATATTAATTAAGCGGCCCAGAAGTCGTTCTAAAAATGTGTTAATACCCTCTGTATGTATATATTTCAAATTATTGTTCGATGGTATGCTACTATAATAACAATAATAAAATCAAAGTGTGTCAGTTTTTTTTTTTTTCTCGAATAGAAAAACACGAAAAAGAAATTTTCCACTTAGTATTTTTATGAATAGTGGAATTCTCGGATGCGATAAAATATGTGTTCGAGCCAAGACGAGTTAATGTTATCAGAGGTTTAGAAAGGCATGTTTGGAAGTCGTTAATAATTTCATTTAGGCTGAAATGAAATATTAACGAAATATTGAATACGAATTAATAAAATATTAATTATTATTAAATACATACGAAAAAAATTAATTCCAAAATGAAAAATTTTAGAATTAATTTTTTTCGTATGTCTCGTGCAGTTTTCGAAATAGGATCATTGATTTCGAACTCTTATTGGACGAGGCGCTGCAAGATATTTCCGATTTGTATCACATAACCCCTTTCTTTTATCTGTGCACTTTTTATATCAGCAAAGGTGTCTAAATCTCAAACTTACAACTGCACTTTCGATGTAGCGAGGCAGGACTTTACAGGATATACGCTATTTGATGTAATTTAAAACTTTAGAAGTAACTTTGTTGCCTTATATATATACCTTGAAGCCATATAATGTATTTTTTTTAAATTTCTACTCCAATATATTTGATGGGGAAGATTTCATGAGTTGGTCATACGGTTAACTTACCAGGAACAATTTTATTTTTTTCCAAGTTATCCAGTACACTTGCGACGTGAAACACGTAAGTTGAATTCGTTTCAGACACACGATCCCAGAAGTTTCGTGAATTCTTAACATGATAAGGACTTCCACAGTATAAGAAAAGCCTGATTCCCAGTGAAAGACAAGGAAGGAAATTGAGTTGGGGAGACCAACCCATCTGCAAATAAATTGATATTATTTATATCAATAACACACACACAAGTATTTTCTAATATATATATTAAATACTTGTTATAGGAATACATTTTTAAAATCAGAAAATTAAGTAGGAAAATTAGTAAAAACAAATTTTTTCAATAGTATAATGCTTCTAAAAACTCAATTTCCCACAAACACAATTTTTTCAAATATATACATAGATATATACAGGGGCTCATTAATTATTGTCAGAGTTTCTGTACCTCATAACTTTTAAATAAGAGATATTACATAAAAACTGATTACGTATTCGTAAATTACAACTCAAGGAAATTTTTTTAATGATTTCAAAAAGATTAATGAATTTGCACATGGCTGCCTCTCGTAACACATCGAGATGAAATTCGATTTCCCTCCAAGTGTTCTCCAGCATTTGTGGGGTAACACTTTGAATCGCAGGAACAATTCATCAAGAGGGCACAGTGGTCTGGTACACAATGGTCTTGACAAACCCCCATAGAAAGAAGTCCAGCTGTGTTAAATCCGGTGATCTCGAAGGCCATGGGATTGGTCCACCTCTTCCTCACCATCTGTCGGCTCCTCCCCACCATGTAACCACACAGCTGCTTGTCTCGTTGATATTCGTGGACTGCGAGTAAGCGTTTCTTGGATGCGATCAACATTTTCCTGCGAAGTGCTCGGTCTTCCCACTCCCTTTCGATGTAGAACGCTACCAGTTTCTCGAAATTGTGTAAACCAGCTTCTGATAGAATTATCCAAAGGAGGATCTTTCTGGCACGTGGTTCTGAAGCAACGTTGAGTAGTTATGCCTGATTTAGTTTCAAAGAACCACAATACACACATTGCTTTTTCTTGCACGGTCACCATTTTTATTTACGACGACACAATTATTCAGACTGCAAATGTGCTATCATCGCATTGTTGCCACGTAAAGTTCTTTGTGTTGCAATTTACGAATACATAATCGATTTTTGAGTAATATTTTTTATTCGAAAGTTGTGAGATACGGAATCCACGACAGTAATTATTGATACATTGTTTACTATAGAAATTGTTGATTAATTTCCTGAGAAATTTATCATCATGCAATTTGTTATGACGTATATGAGAAATTTATCAAAAAACAGTAACGTATATTTGAAATTCATTTGTTCACTTATCAAAATATCTCATTACAGATTTTGAAATGACTAGTTGTGAATGCACGAATCAATGGTGCATCACAGTACTTTAGCAACACATGAATAGCTAATACGGGTTGCATTTCTTCAACGACAAATCCATGCAATAAATTTTTAATGCGTACTGTGTTTTGCTTAGAAGAATATTACAATCCTAAACCATTGCAATACTGTGTATACCGAATAATTAATATTAGAAAAGTTTAATATAGATCATGGCTGTTTAACATTTGAAAGTTCTGGAATCATTATCATAAATATTCTGTTTCTCTTATTCTAATCGTTAATGATGATTTGAGTCAACGATGATTTATAACTGGATCTTCTTTTTATCCTTCTGATTCAATTAAGCGACAACCTGACTAGGCGAGAAAATCTAAGAGTTTCGCCAAGTTTCTGAAAGCCTCCTGCAGAGCTTCGGTGAAGGATTTTAAAGAAAACATTTCTTTCTCACCAAGTCACCGAGAATCTTGCCAAGAGATCGCCAAATCATTAAAATTCTACTTTTTAACGCAGAATACGCCTAAATTGTACAATTTTTACTCAAAATCTGGGTATTTCAGATCTGTCAGACCTATATATTCAGTCAATATGATTATTATTATTATATATATATATATATATATATATATATATATATATATATATATATATATATGAATATTAGAATATTCATCAAAGCAATAAGACAAAGAAACCCACTGCTGACAAAAATTTAATTTCAGCTTTCTTGAATGTTGGCTCAGATGTAATTTGTAGGCATGGAATTCTCAGGGGTTCTCGTATAGGGTGATTAAATTATTGAAAACTAGAAGAAAAATGAGCTTTCAGTCCTCAAAGAAGAAAATTATGTGCATCATGTAATAGTCAGGTTATCGCTTATAGGACGATTAAGTTATTGAAAACGGGAATAAGAATAATTATTTAGATATCAAAGAAGAAAATTATGTATATATGAGACCATTTCTATAAAAAGCAGATGAGTGGCTAAAAAGTTGAAATACCTCTTCAAAAAATATAACAGTAAAATATTTTCTTTATCAAAAAAATTGGAAAATGTGTTTCTAAAACTGTAATTTTGAAACAGAAAAAATATAAATTATTACTTAGAATGATTTTTCATCAATAATATAAAAGTAAGAATAATTTTTAAAAATAAAATTTATTTTGCATCCATTTCTAATGTAGTATTTACTAAATAACTTTCTCTATAATAGTCTGTTATTTATAAAGAGAATAATTAGGCAATGATAATAGTTTTAATTATTATTATTCTATTTTACAAATTTTAGTTTAACGATGATCAACGGTTTATACGTATATGCTATTATAATACTTGCTCTCATATATTAATACTTACAGGAAAATAACATAGCACAATATCGTCATATTTCAAGTTATGAACCATAGTCACGCATGCTAATGCTGGCAGAAGAACCTAGAAGATAACATAATCTTATGAATAAAAAGCAAATGTAATACTACTTACGTCCATGACTAGTTGTTAATGAAGTTCACTATTTCCTGTATTTAAAATCTTTTCACTTTCAAGAAGTATGAAAATAAATATGCTACATATGATTTCACTTTAATATGATTATAAACTTAGTAACTTTGATTCGACAATTTAGTAGTTCTTCTACATTAATAAGATATGTAAGTTAATATGCTCAACCTAAATTGCTGCGAAGAAACTTTAAATTTAAATCATTTAAAGACATGAAAATGTAATTAATGAAAAGTATAAAGTTGTGATAGATTAGAAACTATTTCTTTTGAATTCTGAATAGAACTTCAATTTTATAATAAGAGTTTATTGCAAATATGCTGAGAAATAATTTATGTTTTATTAAAATGATGAGTAAATAAATATAGTTTGAGAAAATTTTTAATCCATTTATGATAGAACATTTTACTTTCCACAGTTACAGTACATATGTTTATTTAAACTATATATTAATTATATTGCGCTAATTAACTTACGGCAGACGAGTGAACAGTACCCTTCGGCAAGCCTGTGGTGCCGGAAGTAAAGGAAATGAACACAGGGTGGTCGGCAGGAAGCTGTTCGAAGGAGATTTCAGGAACGGTCCCATCTTCAGACCTTCCTGAAGCTAAGAAATCCTGAAGGAAACAACTGAAAGTCAAATTAACATGAGTTACATGAACATCAAAGAGAAAAATTACAGTACAATATAATTCATGATCATAAAGTTTAAAAGCAATTTGGCATAATACTAAAAATTAGTTCATAAATTATAAATTATAAGACAAAAAATAGTTACTTTTTTGTTTAAATTCAAGGAACGGTCTGTTTCTCTGTAACTTTATGTGTATAATGTACTTTAAGGTACTACTCCTCTAAAATACATCTCGAATGAAGAATGGTAATTAATTTCTTCCTTAGTGCTTAAGAGTAAGTATTATTATATTGTCCATTTAACAAAACTTCCTTATTTTTAAGTAAATATGGAAATTTAAAGAGGAAAATTGGACAATTGCTATCTTATGTCCATGTAATTTTAAATCTTTTGTCATGTGACTTTTCAATTGACAGGAAGTAATTCTAAAAACAGAAGATCTTCAAATCTCACGAATAGGGTTTCCAAGAAAATACAACAAAGAATTGTCTGTATAGAATACGATTTTAATGTTAAAGATATTGCATCTTATATTTTTGGCATAAATAGATAGGTGTAAAAAATATAATATGGCAATATCAACCAGATTACCTAAATCTGTATTAAAAGAAAGATTATTTACAAATCATATAAAAAAATTGGTTACATAAATTTTTTCATTCTAATGTTACTTTGCCAAAATAGTACTTTATTTAACTTTAAATTAATAATGAAACAGATGGATTTTATATCTAATTTTTTTTTAATTTATTCTTAATATCATTCCAAAAATTTTAACTGTTATGTTTCCTTTTTAAAATGCTGATTAAAAAGTAAAATTTAAAAATAATGCATTTTTGGAGAAACAATACTGTTTTGGCATTGTATTTAATTTCATATTTTAATTTTCGCCAAATCTACAATTCTTTTTCTACAAAAGAAATTAACATTTCCCTTTGATTTTCTTTTCAACCAAATCAATTTTGCTATACCTATTTTCATCCAGGAAATAAATAATGATGATAAGATATTTATGACTACAAAATATCACACCTTATAATTATTTCATATTTCAATTGCCACCTAATCAACATAATTTCTTTTTCTACAAGAAAGACTAATTTTCTTTCCAAATTTATTTTAACATAAAAGCTAATGATAAATGAAATATTTGTTATTGACTTCAAAAATAGATTATATGGCCTCTGAATAGATTATAATGGTTCTATTACATTTAGGCGGGCCAAGGTAGATGTTAAACTTTACTTTCGTGTTCCATGATTAGTAACAATGATTGGATAAGTCACGCTGCATGAAGAGATGTATTATCATCGTGGAAATTCCATCTACTGCATAAAACAAATTAACATGATAAGATGGATATTGTCAGCTAACACTTCTCTGTATTCTTCTCTCCAGAATCCTTCCTCCCAATACTCTTATTGCTACTAAATAAACCGCGATTCAGCTGTCCATATTATGGCAGATATGACTCCATACTTGATAGTAAGAAGGAGACAATCACAATTACATACTTGTGCTGGTATTTTTCAAACGTGTACCCATCCATTTGTACGAAAAATTGTAAAAAATGA
The DNA here is from genome assembly GCA_037975125.1 of Latrodectus hesperus. Lineage (NCBI taxonomy): Eukaryota > Metazoa > Arthropoda > Arachnida > Araneae > Theridiidae > Latrodectus > Latrodectus hesperus. The sequence goes on from CM075850.1 coordinate 85,148,600, forward strand.
TTCATAAAAAAATGCATTACATTCTACAAGTTACCAATCAACTCTGTTTAGTGAATGTGGCGCTACTTCAGACGATGTTTGACATTTGTATCTCTCCGCAGTTACTTGGGAATTGCAAATGCACTATAAATGATCTGTTTATGAAAGTGCTTTCTGTCTATAATTATTGACACCGGAAAATACAGACGCTAATTGAGCTCGGCGGTCATTTTTGCTTCAGTTGTTCACTTTATAGACTATATAATCCACTTTAATACCCATCGGGCTCTTTTCATTCTTTCCATCCACTATTTAACTTTGCCGAGCTTTCCCTTCCCACCCTGTGTGTACGCTTCCTTTAGAAATGCTCAACATTTCGAATGCTTTAGTTACACTTGCTCCAGATAGACACAATCCTACAATTTGGCTTTATGGAATACCTGAGATGTCCAACATCTTACGATTTTGAGGAAAATGCAAGACATTCAAAATTTAAATAAACGCTACTATTTATTAAAAAAATATATGCTATTTATAAAAAATTATATACATTGCTGTATTTTAATGCATTCAAAAATATCTCTTTCATTAACACGCATTTCCATTATTTTAATAAGCACTTTCAACTTTTTGGATAACTGTCTGTATACGGGTTCAAGCACAGTCAATAGCGTATCAAGCAGAAGGAAATGATGGTCCACACACAACTTCACAATTCTTGATTCGCTCTCCCATAATTAATTGAGCCAATAAAAAAGTATTAACTGCGATTTTATAAAAAAAGATTTTAATTTTTGAGAGTCTTTATTTATATAGATTCTTTGAAAGCCTGGATCTAGTACGCTGACATTTTCAAGCATTACTGTTTGCAATAACTTCAGTTCATTTGTATAAATCGGTACATAATTTAAAAGTTTTTAAAACAATAAAAAAATAACTTTTCATGAATTATAATACTTTTATTTTCAATAAAAGTTTTATATATGAATTTAATGTAGATGTTTTTCTCAATAATAACTTAGTCAGAATGTTGCATATAAATGTATGTCACAATTTTAGACTTATTGAAAATTATTTCGTATGTACCTTATTTTATAACAATTTCATATTGATAAAATTGAATTTTAAATTATATATCATGTCCTTTCATAACTCCAAAGATAAAAAAAATATCATTTGGGTTTATTATTAATCATTTTAATAAAGTATGTACAGTATATTTGTGAAAGATAATTACCTAGAAGAATAACTCTTCTTTGTGAAAGATAGTTATCTAGATAAATAACTCCTTTAACAGGTGAAATTCATGTAATTAAGTGGGAAAAATATCAGAATCATTGAATTCCATATGATTTATAGATTTATGATACATTAAACAAAATGCTAGTGACACTTTTAAAATAATAAAAAATTAAATCTGTTTGATTATATTTTATATTCACTGCAGAATTATACTGTTGTCATGGTTTATGCAAGATCTTCTATTTTGAAAAATATGGGGATGCAGGTCGCCCAAATGTGAATTAAAGTACGGATTTAACACAATAACCTAGATATGGAGCTAAGGCACATAAGCAGACTATTGTAAGAATTGTATTTTGAATTCAAGAGAAATATCGACATTTGTTTTAAGGATGTGATAATGAAACAGAAGATGCATTGTAATAATCATGTAACAGTCAACTGAAATCTCACTGTATGTATTATAAATTGCTATATAATACATAGAGTACTTTAGATTATACATACTTCGATAAATCCTTTTTACTTTTTGAGATTTGCTTTTTTACAATTTTTATTAAATGACAAAATCAGTAATTTCTTTACTTCAAATGCTTACATTAAACTAAAAGATTAAAAACGTTTTATTTATAAATTGTTAAAAGAGAAATTTTATGCAATACTTTATATGAACAATATTAAATAAAATTTAAGAAAAAATGCATGTGAGAAAAATAATTAATTAGTTAAAAATTACTAAAGTGCCATCAAAATTTATATTTCTTTATTTACCTGTTTCGAATATTTGAGATATCTTTTGCATATGTTTCTTCTTTAGTAACAATAATAATCACTTTTTCTAAAGTTGGTGAATCTAAAAAGGCAATTCTATTTTTAAAAATTTAAATAAATTCTGATACTATAAAACTTTTTGTTTCTTAATAAGTTTCACATAAACAGAATTCTCACAAATAAAAATTAAATTTGTTTTTATTTGATAAAAGTTTAATTTTTCAACAATGGAAGAAGAAGAGATATTAAAGAGAAATGTGAGCATAGATGGAGATAAATATTTAAAATTCAAAAATAGAAGAGTAGAAATAAAAATAGTGGCAAATGATACTCACTGTTAACGATAGTAGGTAAATTGTTGAGTGTGTCGTACTCTTTTCCATCATCTTGATGTCTATCAACTGCTATAAGGAATTTGGGTTCCATTTTATTTATAATATTTGCAGCAGCCTTCAACAGGAATAAGACAAAATATGAAATCGAAATACATTATCAAACAATTAGTAATATATATTTGCTTTTTAATATTTGTTATTTAGAATTTATTGGTTAATGCATGTTATTTCATATTTGTATTTAACGATAATAATTGCTCTTTAAGAATTAAACATAGCCATTATTGCTGTTATTACTTACATGATGCTTAGTTATGAATTAATACGCCTAAGTTAGAAATTTTTGAATATTTGTGCTTAACAGTTTCAAAATGTAAGTAATTTTATAAATATTAAAATTGTTTTTAACACATCATTGTCATAAAAATAGAATGAAATTTAAACAAGCATTAACAGGTATATCATTAAAAAGTTAAAAGGAATATTTCTTAAAATTTAAATATATACTTAGATAAAATTATAAGATATTTCTATTTGAAAATTTATTTTTACAGTGGAAGCACAAGCAATGATAAATTGATCTGATTAACATCTTTAAAGATAATTTTAAATTTGTTCTATTAAGAAATGAGTTATAATAATTTTATAGACCCCGAAATGCAGTATTATTAAGATCTTAAGCAAAATGATCTGAAAATGTGAACAGTAATTGCGCTTTTTTATGTTATGAAATTTTTGAACTTTCAAAATTTTTAGGTAAACAACACCTAATTATCTTTTACCACAATAAAATATTTTCAGACGTCTGAACTGCAAATGTAAAGATTTCGTGTTAGTTGTATTAATCTGAACATTTATGAAAATATATCTAAATAAATAAATTCATATATTTATGTAAATACATACAAATTATAATTTTCCAACTTTTATAAATTGTATTTAATATTAAATAATTTGAAATAACATTATTAGTAAATCAGACTAAATTATCTGCTGAAAATAAACTAATAATTGTTTATTTTTCATTTCTTGATAGATAACTACTTGAGCATAATAGTTTGTTAGTAAAACATTCGTGTATTTTGCAAAAGTAAACGTGTGAGAAATTAATCACGCATGTGGTGTAAGCTAACTAATAAAGCATTCTTGCAATTAGATAATCCAAAACTCTCTATCTCCAGTTCGCATATAGAAAGGCTATAAAGGTAAAAACTTTTCAATTAACTATTGACGTATGCAGTACCTACTATGGGTGCACTGAAGTAAATTCTTAGCACACAGATTGCACTCGATCGTGGCATTCAGTGGCAAAGTCATCATTAACTCGTGCAGCGCTTACTGTGGGTATGCTTGAATATATTCTTAGCAGACAGGTACATTATTCGTCAACTAACTTCTTTAATATTAATATTTGCTGCACGTACTATTTTCCAGATCATATTTAGAAGAAGGATGCATTTGACCTTAGTGTTTAGCGGTCACTATCATTTTAAGCTGTTGTCACTATTTATGACTCGGAATTATTCTTTTCCTTCGATACCCCATTCAAAGGACACATTATTATCAATGTACTCTTAGCTTATCTCGAGTGCCAAAAATTATATTTACCAAAAATTTTCTTTATATTATGCATTCATTCTCAATTTTTAATGTGATGAAATTATTATAAATCTTGTACTGTTTCTAATTTTGATGGATTCGAAATTATCTCTAACAGATGTACTTCAACAAACAGGGTCATACTGTACGCATCTCAGGTATGACGAGTGCTCTCTTTGCTGTTTGTTGCTCTGCAGTATGGATTTCAGTGGTTCCTCATAAAAAACAAGTGCTGTAATTCTACCGATAGTATCCTATTGTTGATTTATCGAATGAATGCACTTGATCATAGTATTTGATAGTTTCAGCATTGTCGATTTGAAGCTGTACCAAGATCAAAGCTCGGTTCTGCTAGTAAGTGGAACCATCAGGATGAAAGGTTTCGTAATTTAAAAATAGGGACAAGCGGAAAACCCCCAATATTTGACCTTCCATACCCAGGATTAATATTTCACTTGAATATTTCATAGTGCGACCACGACCTATTCACGACGCCTTTAGTGAACAGGACGGACCTTCGGTTAAGCCGGAATTCGAACTCACTGTCTTCTGATATTGAGAACAACACCATAACCTACCAGTCTACCTCGGCCGTTGTCAATCTGAAGTGCGTTTGTTTCTATTTCAATCAATTCTGTTCTAATCAGACTAATGTATTTGATTTCTCTTCAATGTTTTAATCATTATCAACTTCCGCTGTTCTTATTATATTTACTCTCAAGTAAATACCATGACGATTAAGTGCATTTTTATTAACATAATGCTCCAGATTTTTACACTCAACGGTACTGCCATTATCAGCTTGTTCTGTGCCTTAATTCGTGTTCATTTTTAACAATAATGAATTCAGTCGTGGGGTTCAACAACTTTCCTTTCCTAACACCTTAAATTCCTTGTATGCTTATCTCATTTAATTTGTTTTGACTCAGGTGTTACCGACAGTCATTTTCACATATGATGGCTTATCCAATCATCCTTAATTCGGGAGAGTGGAAATGGGCCATTTGTAAGTGGAAGCCTGCTGTCGCAGAGTCCTTTATGAATTAAAGAAAAGAATGTAAAGTGTTCAGATAGGTAAGCGTATGACTACGCTAGGCGTAAGACTGTTGATTAAATTTGCAACTAATCATGTCAAATGTAAAATCACCATCAGAGGGTGAATACGAAAGAATGGAACACATAAATGATGACAGTTACAATCAGTCACGGAGTTACTAAACCAATCCTATCAATGAACATTTTGTTAGTTATTTTCATGCAAAATTTATTATTAAGTTAACCTGATGTAGGTATGAATCAAAACAAATAAATCAACAATATCATTTAAAATTGGTACAAACAGTTTACATAAATTTTGATTAAACAGTGTTTGCAAATTATTTTCCATCGGATATTAAGAGACCAGTGCTGAAAAAAATAGCTATAAGACAAGAAGCGGACTAATTTTATAATTTTCTGTCAATTTTAATATTTTTTATGATCCAGCAATAATTTAATTACAAAATCTCACTCCGAGATTATATTTTCAGACCTAGGATTTTTAAGATTACCTTATTGTAAAAATAAAAAGTGTTTATTTCTATGTTTCAATCTCTGGATCTGAAAACTCAAATCTTGTTTTAATATATGAAATGTTATTAGTATATTAAGCGATATTTCAGTTTTAAATCGAGTAAAACCTGATTTGGATGTGTAAAGCATGAAGACTTTAAAAATTAATGTTATCTAGATAGACACCTTCTCCAGATTTAGGCTTTGTTTTCTTCAAAATTACACGTCAGCTCAGGTTTGCCTTTGCTTACTTCAAATCAACTCCGATTAGTTTTCGTGTTTATTGAAAATTTTTACGAAGGCAAAAATATCCATCCAATATGTATAATCATAAGATATTAAATTTATCTAATAGTAACTAATTTCAAAATTTCCAAAAAGAGAAAATATAAAATAATTCGATGAAAAAAGTATTTATTGGCTTACATAATGAGGGTATAAATCTTAAGAAAAGATTCATGCGGTTCGATACTTTTAAAAAAAAATTGATTCTGACATTCATTTTCAATCAGCACCATCTATCAGCTATTGCTGCCAATATTAATAACCAAATTCTACCTCATATATTTTAATTAATAATTTACATCTTGTATTAAGATCAAAGACTAAAACATTTTAGCATATTAATAAATGTATGTTTGAAATTTACAGAAAAAAATGCTAATAAGTTTGAAGTTATTAATAAAAAGTATTATTTGTCCTGTTATCTTCTACGCATAAGAAAAGGTTAAATTGTTTTATTTAATTAATGCGATGTTCATATTCGAATTTACATAGTAAGCAATGATTACTTACTTGTGCGCCGTAAAATGGCATTGCACCTCCCCAAATGGCTCCAATACTTAAAGCGGCAAGCGCTGCATAGACGGGTTCAGTTCTATTGGATACATGACCTAAAATGTTAAGATTAATTTAAGAAAGATTCTCCTAATATTATCACAATGTATGAAAATTTCTCAACCTATAAGATTACCCCATTCTTAAAAAACATATCAACATGCCAGAGAATACAAGTGCTTACGATTCGTTGTCATTTCTATAGAATACGAAAAAATAACTTTTTGATGACCCAATCATTAATATTTCAGGCATATGAATGTTATGAATGCCTGAATATGTCCTATCCAAGTTTAATGAACATTATGAATGTACTTATAAAGTATATATATATATATATATATATATATATATATATATATATATATATATATATATATATATATATATATATATATATATATATAAGTTAATTTCTCTATTTCAATCTTTTGGATAATTTAGTCGTTGATAGTGATTATCCAATTCAGACTGGATAAAAGTCAAGAATCATGAGTAAAGATACTGAAGAAAACCAGTTTTATTATGGACACATTGATAACGTTGCATTTATTTCAATATTATACCTGTTGATATCAAATATCCAGTCTAGACTGAATAAAAATCATCAAATTTACTGAATTAATATGTTTTGTACTGAAGGTAAGTTATTGAATTGAAGTTATTTGAATATTATAATCACTGCTATTGAATATTTTAACGAGATTGGATAAAATTCGGGGATCGTGATTATTATTGAAATAAAAAAGTTTTATTCTAATCAAAATTTTGATATTCGTATCATTCGAATACCTATGTTGCAAATACTGTATAAATTGGCCAGACGTAATAAGGATATATCATTCATATTATTGAAGGAATCAAATTTTGTCATATTGTGTAATTGAAGAAACTTAAGTACACCATAGCGTAAAGAATGTAGGCCTACCCACCTGAATGTATGCGGCAGTGATATGTTCACCATAAGAAAGAAAACTATGTATTAAAAATCAAATACATTCTTTGGAAATCCAATTATATGATATCATCTACTCCTAAAATGAATTCTTTGGGTGAAAGACCATTGTGGCAAAAAGCATATTTTGTATCCCATTTTCCAGTACACGCTTTTTGTGTACTGGAAGTTCAATAATGGTATTTGTATTCAATATATTCTTTTTTGAACTTCTGAGTAATAAAATTTCCAGCACATACAAGTCTGTGCGTCTATTTAAAGATAGTTTTCTACATAAAAAGTTCACCTCTGATGTACACATTTTTAACATTCTAAACGAAAGGCAATTAGTTCTTATCCACTAGCAAACATCTTTAGAATCCCTCTTATATAGCACATTTGTCTCATTAGGATTTAATGGTGTACAGGGTGGATATTCTTAGATTTTCACGTCTGTTTTTATGGTGACAGTGACATTTTGTCTTGCTCTCAAGGAAGGAAAAGTTAATGGTATGTAGAATGCTGGTAGGTTATCTTGCCTACCGTTTCCAAACAGTTTTAAAGATATTGTTCTATACATAAAGCAAGATATATCTATATATATTAAGAGAAATCGTTTAGTTCTAAATTGAAATGAAGGTTAAGTTCTCATAAAATATGTATTCCATCACAAGCAGCTACAATATGAAGAAAAGGTAACTTTTGGAGTACATCTAGCACGTATTTAATATACCATCATTCATAGAAAAATGACTTCATCTACATATTTGTATTAAGTTATTTACATAAATCTATGGTAGTACCACGCTTTTGTGTTATGTTACTCTATACAGTAATACACACAGGTAAGTGTTTCATGAAATTCAAAACAGTGATAACCCTTTAACTCTGTTTTGTCAGTGGTTGCATAACCAATGTATATCGCGGTTCAATATTTTCTACAACTTATGCCCATTTTCCTATAATATCCTTATACTTAAACTCATTTTTAGGTCTTGAATTCGTATAGTATATTTGAAGAGCGTATACAGTGTTGCTGATGGTTCATGTATAAATTGATACCAGACAATTGGCGAAAATCATATATAAGTTTTGTATAAAACGTTTCACATTTATTCTATGCTGACAAATGACGATTGTATAATAGTTTAAAATATCTCTTTACGGTATGACATGCGTTCTCATCATGCAGTGAATTATCTAGAATTTACTGAATTCTTTACAAATTTTATTTAATTCTTTTATTTACATCAAATTTCTTGGAAAATGTTCTCTTCAAAAATAATTTGCCAAATTATTTATCTTACATAAGAAGGGATCTTTGATAGAATAACGAATAAATCTTCGGCTTTCTTTTCACACGACTAAATTGTTTATTAACTTGATTGTTAGAAAAACTGTTAAACAGGGTAGTGATCCAGTACGCAAGGGATAAGAGAACTATCCATTCAGTTTTCCAAGAAAGACTACGTGGCTCTATGTAGAGAACGTCTCTATAGAATTAAAGTGGCGGATTACCCAAACTGTGTTTTGTATAACTCTAATCAATCAATGATATCTGAACGTTTAAATAACTGTACCGTACATTTTTAGAATGCGGACATTGTTAAGAAGAATTGGGAGGGGGAGGCTTGTGAACTAATAGCTTAAGCGCTAATGTTCGGCATTTCTATAGTAAAAAATTGATCATACAAATTGAACACGAACAGTAAAATGAGCATGTTAATAAAGTCGAAGCTTCATCAATTTCTCATACCCAAATTAGTACTATCGAGTATTAGGTAAAATATTTCGTATACATTAAAAAATATGGCGTCTCCAATTTCTTCAGCTACCACAATTACATGATTCTCCAGCAGAATTATGAAAGAATAATTAAAAACAATAATCTTGCCACAATGTGATCGTTATTTCTAATCTTTTACAGGTCACATTATTATATTCTTTCCATAAAAAAATTAAAATGTCGCGCATAATAACGAAACAAATTATATACAAAATTTATCTACGTATAATTTCCCTACAATTTTATTCATAAGTTCAATAATTGTGAAAAAAAATAGTTCGTTTAGTTGAACAAAATTGATGCATTTATAAACCTGTTTACTTACAAGCTACACGGTCTCCCTTTTGCAATCCTTGTTTCCGAAAAGCAGCTGCATATAAGGATACTTTTTCGAATAATTCAGCAAAGGTTATATTTTCTGAATTTCCTTCTTCATCTATAAAAACAAAAAAAGAATACTTCAAAATAAACTATCGCCTAAAATTAATACGATTTTTTTACATTTATAGTCACTACTAATACTAAATGTTTTCAAGAAATAATATATGCACATTAATTAATGTGAAAGGAAAATAAAGTATTAGAATTGTGTCATTTTTTTGTCAATGGAGAAAGTTTGAAAAAATGTTGCAAGCTAAGACAGAGTTCATTACGATGAAAATTAAATTAATCAATACGATATAATAATGACAGTTTTACACAATGAGTTTTTACAATTTAATGACTATAATATATAATGACAGTTTTTAAATTTTTTTCAATCTTGAGATAAATGAAACTTTTTGTATTCCGCATTTGAAGTCTTTTAGGTATATCCATCAATTTTGTTTTCAGAACTTCGGTATTTTTTGGAAAGTTTGATTTAGTTTATTTCTCACTTCAAGGTTATTTTTTGCACACAAGGGCTACTGAGAGCAGGATCTACAGTATAAAATGGATTTCTACAAATATCTAAGCCCATGGTGGTATTAGATCGCATGAATTATGGAGCCAAAGGAGGAGCTCCAATCAATTTGTTTTCTGGTCCAGCATTTCTGACAGAGAGAATGAACAGTGATCTCACGAGAAGCTACCAAAGGTATGAGTAAGGATCCAGAAACCAGGCTGGTAAATCCATCCAAAATATATTCTTATATTTCAGAAATTCGTATATCAGATGAGACCTATGCAGACGCGTACTCGCAGTCAATAAGAGGAAAATATATTCAAAAGCATCCTTGAAATGCTAATCAGATAACTCAATGTCGCATCAAATATTTCAGTGTTGTCTAAAAGCTTCAATCAATGATTATCAATCTATCTAATGAATGGCTTAAGTTTTAGCCTTCAGTTCAATAGCTAGTAGAAACTATTTCCACGTCGGTTGCAGATGTTTGTAATTCTTCAGAATTTGCATTTATTTTCTAGTCCGAATAGCTATTGTGTACAAAAAACTAAGCGTAGAAAAATCTATTGAATATTTGTAGGGAAGAGAATACATTCAGCATGAAATGTCTCAAGCTTATCAAACGATTGCTTTTCTATACCAATGAACGCTAAGAAATACAAGTTATAACAGATTTTTGGATTTCTTCAAATGAGGGCGAATTTAAAATCAGCTGTTATCATAAATATTTATCCATTAGTAAAAAATATCACTTCTTATAAATTTCTACTCCATCAGTAAAATTGCCTTTAATTTTCTGAATGCTTTTAAATTTTTTTTTCAACAATATTTTTCAATAATCAACTGATACATTACCTTAAAGAAAATTCTCTATTACATTAATTCTTGAAAGCTTATAAGGGAATTTTATAAAAAGAACATTTATCTCACATTTTGTGTAAAGTATTTTATGTTTCATTTACAGTCCTATAGCAGATAATCAACAAAAATTTTTAATTACAATTTTCTTTAACAAAGAGATTAGCAAAAGTCATCAAATACTAGAACTAATTTATTAAATAGTATTAATAGCTTAGTTTCACACTGTAAACATAAGACAACTAATTTAATGCTTATGGCTGTTGAGAAATCTTAAAATGTTTTGAATGAATGCTCGTATCACCGACCTGCATACATTAGAGCTACCGTATTATCCCGGATTCTTAGCAAATTTTCCGCGAAGTTGAACAAAGCTCCATGAAACCATGAACAATCCAAAAATCCCGGTCCTGTCTTCACATATACCTAAACAAGGTGAAGGAAAATTAAATCAAAATATATTGCATAATTTTATTAAACAATTAACTGAAAATACATCAGTTAAATAGTTTTATCAGCAAGATCAAATTGTTTCTAAAAAAATGCTACTTAAACTCTCAAACAAAAAAAAAATATAATTATTTAAATATACCTCTCTAATAAAAATATTAAACACAGAAATCGCTAATTTTTCTAGAAGCACAGTTTAAATACAGAATTAAGATATTATGTTTCATGAAAATGATACTGAAGATAAAAAATTACAAAGTACATTTTGAAATATTCATTTTTTTAACCTCACCTTTTCATAAGGTTGAGAGGCAATGATGTCATAGTAGCTCCATAATGCTTCCCAAAACTGTGTAAAGCTTTCCACTGACCACTGATGAAGTGCATAATCGGAATCTAAGTAAAAAGATTTCTTTTTCAATTAGAAGAACTAATTTACTAATATATATTTGCTTAGTTTTGAGTAAGTAAATTGTTCACAAAAATTTATGTATTAGTAAAAAACATAGCAGGAGATCAAATTTTTAAACTTCTCTAAGTAAGTGCATTTAATAAATTTTCATAACCAACACAGAAACTATCATAAATACATTTATATTTGTCACTCATCATTTTCTTTGAGTAAAACTAATTTGCGCTGATAGTAGCCTAAAGATACAAAATCGCTCTTCACAGCATAAGATTCTGAAGTCAATCCCAACCATTGTTCAACAACGGGAGATGGATATTGAAATTCTGCATGCACATCTGTCGGACTGGCTGTTTGGGAGTTTTCTAATTTCTCCCTTACATCATGTAAGTACGTGCACTTTCTAAGAAAAGTCCCTTTCGAAAAGCATGATATTAAAATATCTTGCAATGAATTTCTGCCGTTGGGCTGTCCGCAACGCGGTGTCAAACTAAAATTAAAGCCAACTATAACCGTGGACTTCACTTTTCCAAACAAGACTTAATTTTTTCATTTAATCTAAGTCGACGTGTTACCGTATTCCTCAAATTTCTTCGCTGTTAATTGCCACTTGTATTCTGGAGAAATACGTTTTATTATTATTTATTATAAATCAAATGCTCTCTTTTTGGTATAGAATCTTACAACATACTGGCCACAAACCATTTTCTACTATGCAACCTGAAAATTGTGTGCTTGTTATGATGAGCCATTTGTGTGCAGAATTTTACCACCATGCAGAAAACTTACATTGTGGTAAAAGTTTTCTGCGACTACTTTATCAATCTACGAAAGAACGTATTATAAATTTTACACTTCTGTACAGAATTTATTAGTACGTTTATAGTACAAGAAAGATTTGTTATAAGCAGCATATCGTTATTCATGGCTCCTTGGAATTACGTAGAAATAATTATAGGACGAAAAACAAATACAAAAACATTAAATCTTAAAATGGATCTGTAATGTGCCGAATTAAGCTGTGGCCTTTATTCTAGGGCGTTCCTCAGTTTCTCGCCAATTTTTACCCATATTGTCAGCATTATTGGTTTATTTCTGGCATCCTTAATATTTTTGACATTCTGAATCACGTTTTGGTTTTGGTAAATTGAGTAAGTCAATTTTTAATTTATTTACTGTACATATTTCTATGGATTTACCGATGTAATTGATGTTTTGGAAAAAATATCAATTTTACATTTAAGCGCATTTGTAAAATTTTTGCAAATCTTTTAATTGTGATTCATTGCATATGTTCTCAACGCCATTTTGTTAAGAACATGCTTGAAATTAAGTTTGAAAATTTAGCTTACTAATTTAGCCATAAAAAATGTGGGAAATTAAACTTCATAGTGATAAACATACTTCTTTTCACTTTAAAATGCCTTATTTTTACTTTTCACGGGATTTGTAAAATTTGCATAATTATTTTACTTGCGTTTCTTGACATCGTGTTTTCAGTGCCATCTTGTTTCTTCAAACGTACACGAAAAGACTCTTGGCGAAAAAAAAATCACCTATTTTCAGCAAGGGCACTCTAAAGTATATTTTTTCCGAAATAATTATTATGATAGAAATAAACAAAATTTGTAAATATCTCATTCATTTGCAAAACGGAACTGTAACCAATATAGGTAACCATGTATTGTAATTAATTGAAATAACATGGTAAGAATATTGAAAAATAATTCCATTTTGAGAATCTTCAAAATTCTTTCAAGGAATCGGATTCTAAAAATACTCGTGTTTTATATTGCTCAAAAGTATTTGAACGAAGTAAATTTGAATAAATTCAGTACCAATCAAAATAGGGTATAAAAATATAAAAGTCAAAAATTATAATAATTTTACTATATTAAACACATAAATTAGTATCTTGTTAAATAATAACTTGTATCCCTCGATAACAGCGTGTTATTTCAAAATATGTCATTGCGATGTTACCAAGTGCCACTTACACAAATTCAAGGAATGATGAAAACTCACTAGTTCATTTTCTGTAGAATAAAGTTAATAGAGCTTATAAATTCTAGGAAATACTTTGCCGGCGTGTGGTTTCACAGCCATTGTGACATTTTTTAAAAATAGCAGGCTCTCCTCTGCCTATGTATAACAAAAATGAATCATATACAATAAATTAAATTATACATAGCCACCGTGTACAGTGTTGCAGCCATATGTAAAAGGTAGAATGTCTTTCTCAACAAAAGTAGTAAAATCCCTAGTTCCCTACCTCAATCAGTTGGAGTTGCTTGCTTTTATTGGATTTGCGACTTAACTATTTTCAGAAGCATTTAGATCATAATGGAGTCAAGGATTTGACTTTTTGCCCTCTGTGCCAACAGCAGTATATGGATGTGACTAACTGAGACATTTCCCCATTATTTTTAACTTTTATGGGGACACATCTCTACGGAAGTTAATTTTAATTTATTTTATGCTTCATCACTTTATTTAACTGTTTATCAACTAATGTCAGAGAAGCCGAAGAAGAGCGAAAAAAATATTACCAATTGCCTATTTCGGAACAAGTTCAGTATCCCCATACACTGATTTCTCGCCAAATCTGGTAACCGTTGTTTACGTTGTAGTGTTGCCGATTTCAGCTTTTGTTTTTATTATAGTGTTGCCAAATTTAGTTTTTGTTACTATTTTTATTTTTTCCTTGCCAGATTCCGTTTTTCTCGTGTTTTAAATAATTTTTACGTTATATATGTGCTTTTTTTTAGTGGCAATAGCTTTTTTAGTTTCACTTTGAGAACTTTCCAGAACTTTCTTTGCTAATTGTTCTACGTTTTAATTGCCAGTCATTTTAATTTCGTTCACTTTTGCTGCTGGAATCGGTGGATTTCCCGCTGTTGTGTTTCGTTGTCGCCAGTGTCCAAACATCGTAAACTTTTCTTTTTTACTATTTCTTTTTCATTATTATTTTTATTTGGTTTAATTTTAATATATATTTTTTTTATTAAATGATATTTTTTATTTTATGTATTTAAAACCATTAAATATTCTTTTTTCCTTATTTCGTTTTCTTAATTTTTTATCATCTTTTTATTGTTTTAATTACTTTATTTTTTGTTTTAATTTAAAATGTCTTATATTCAAAATGTTGTTGAAAAATATCAGCAAGTTATTTTAGCAAAAATTAAAGATAATAATGATGGATTATTGCCCAGGATTCCAAATTATTAATTAATTTAGGATTCGCAAATATTAATACGGAAATTGGATTTGGAGAAAGTGTAATTATTTTATTTAAATTCTATTGCTTACATGTATTTTTTAATGTATTCGTGTTTCTTTTTTATTTACTTAAAATGTGTATATACTTAAAAAATATTTTATTCATGCTTTTTTTAAAATTTAAAAAATGTATATATTTGAAAAATAAGTTTTTGCATGCTTTTTTTTAATTTTATAAAGTGTATATATTTAGAAAAATATTTTTGCATGTTTTTTTTGTAAAATTAGATAATTATTTTTACTGAAATGTGACACTGGTGACAAACGAATAAGTCGAAATAAATCGGCATGTCAGCTTAACTTCATATCAAGTAAGTCCATTATTTATATTTATTTCCCTTTTTAAATTTTCTGAAATGCATATTTTTCGATAGAACTTAGGGAAATTTCCCGTTTTAATAAGCGCGCGCCTAGCTTGGCGACTTGGCGACAAAAAAATTCGCTGCGTCGCCAAGTGTATGGGGATACTGAACTTGTTCCCCTATTTTTTTCGGCTAATGCCACGAAACACCAACTGCCTCTAACTTTGAATTACCATGATGTGACAGAGTCAACAACCGGGCTAGCATTCTCTACTTTCAGCTGCTGATATACCAGCTGAAGAGGATTTGAGTTAAAATCTTTTAACGTGGATAATCTCTCTCAGATTACACGGTTTCGATACAGATACTTCACGGTCACTAGAAAGACGTCTTCCTTCAGACCACTATATGCTGTCACATATTATTTATTTATAACGTGATTTTATAGTTTCGTTTACATCCTGAATTTAACATAAATAAATGTTTGAGTATTTTTGATGAGATCAATTTTAACTTATAAGATAAACAAGAAAGTTCTTACCCTTTCCGTGTTGCCATAGAATAAAGTGAGAATGAGTATGCAAGTTAGAGTATAAAGTAGTTGACGCACTGGTCAATAGAGAGTAGAAATATCAGTCGTTATAAAACTACCACCACGCACTTTCATCAATCATAACTCGTAGAGTAGCGAAGAGAAATGTCGTACGGGCTCATTCAGTGTTGTTTGCTTTACGACTTCCAGAATGGGTTTATCAGCAGTCGCATTAAATCAACAAATATGTCAATCGTTTGAGGATAGTACTCTGAATGAACGTACGGCGAGACATTGGTTTCACAAATTCAAGTGGGGAGATTCTCCCTTTGTGCTGAAACTGGTATCAGGTAGGCTAGTCGTCAAGGGGTTCACCAAGCCAAAGTATCACTGCGGACCTGTATTCGCAGTAACTGGAACGTGTGCGACAGACATTGCAACAGAAGGAGTCATTACTGGTAAATTGAAAGAGTGTACTGTTCTTGGTCAATAACACGAGGCCGCATGTTAAGCGGATGGTCCAGGAATACCATACAGTTACTTGGTTAGAAGAATTTTTGTCATCTTTCTTACTTATCTGACCTTGAACCATAAGATACCACTTCTTCCATTCTCTGGGCAATCTCTGGACAATCTTTGTGGAATATCCTCCACCATTGAAACAGATTGACTCCAAGCACTGACGGAGTTCTTTGCGTCCAAATCCCAGGAGTTTTACCTCAAGGGGATTACACAATTGGAGACTCATTGGCAGATGGTGCTGGATACTGTTTGTGATCACTTTGAAGACTAACAATAGGCTACACTTTCTATAACTCGTGTTCTTTTGGATCATTAAAAACAGCAAGAACTTTCTTATTTACCTTGTTTTTAATATTATTGGGTTTTGAACAATTTTTCGAGTGAGATAGCCATGAATTTTTTTTTTTATTGTTCGAAAATTTAACATTGCGTCGAAATATCAGATGCGAGTTATTAAATAAACTAAACATCTTTCAAATTTTTATGTTAAGTAGTTTGATGCATTTAATCAGCATTTATGCGTGAGCAAAACATAATTGGTCATTTAAAAAATCAAGGCTTTGGTAATATAACATAACCCCTTAGCTATGTTATTATTTCCTTACTTCTGATACTTGTATGTGTGACAGAATTTAAATATACTCACCAAAATGCAAATCATATTTCTTTTTAATAAATTTTTTGAATTTTGAAATTTCGTCATCAAATGCTTTTCCTTTCCATATCAAATTAGATGTAGGTATTTTGCTGTCACACGAGGATATTTCTGGAAAAATATTAAAAATGTTATACAAGGTAAATAAATAAATATCATGAAATAAATGGTAATTTTAGCTATGAAACTTTTTTAAAGCAATTATAAAATATTATTATGTAATATTTATGTAATGCTTTTTAAGTAGTTATATTGAACATTTTAATATGAAAAATTATCTATTGAATATATAATTTCAAACCTTCTTAGCTAGCAAGAAATATCGAATAAAAGAGACATTTTGATATATAGCAATTTTTTACCGTCACCATTTAGCAGTCAAATCTTTTTAAATTCCAAGTAACATCGAGTAAATGGATTATTTTGAAAAGTAGCTACTTTTTGGTCCGAGGTTCGATCCTCGAGCTGGCAAGGTTGACTCAGCCTTTCATCTCGTCAGTGGGTCGATTAACTGAGTACCAAGCATGCTTGGGAACTAAACACTGGTGGTCTTACGTTAGGCTGACCACCTAACTGGGACATATGCTTCGCACCCCAGGTCATGAAAATAGTTATGGGCACTCTAGGCCTTAACTCACATGGGCTATCGTGCCATGGTGTTTAGTTTTAGCTACTTTTTACTTGTCAATATTTAAATTTCAAACTATTTTAGATTTCAAGAAACATCAAGTAATATTGACAATTTTTTACTGTCACCATTTACATTTCAAACTTTTTTAGATTCAAAGAAACATCGAATAAATTGATTATTTTGATGGGTAGCAATATTTTACTATCACCATTTAGATTTCAAATTATTTTAAATTTCAGGAAACATCAAGTAGTGGTAGTAATATTTTACTGTCACCATTTACATTTAAAATATCTTTACATTCTAAGGAACATCGAATAAATAGATTATTTTGATGGGTAGCAATATTTTACTGTCCCCATTTAGATTTCAAATCATTTTAGTTTTCAGGAAACATCAAGTAATGATAGCAATTTTTTACTGTTATAATTTACATTTAAATCTTTTTAGATTCAGATAAGCATAAAGTAAAGAGGGCATTTTGACAGGTACCAATTTTATTTCTTAAAGATTAAGGCAGCTTATATAGCACATACACGTTGCGTCATTTGCAGTGAATTCCATGTGAATCTGTTATTAGTTTTTTGATTTTCTTAAACGTGTTACAGAATCCATACCATAAGTATTTTCAAGAATCTCCTCGAGCAAAGAGCTATATTTCCATATTCCCACAGTGGGTTAGTCCACAAAACTGTACGAAAACTTATCTGGACAAATATTTCAGCATGAAAAAGGCATATTCTATCTGTCACATCCGATTTCATAGCCTCAGCACATCAAATCTTTAGTTTCTAACTAAAAAAAGATGTATAATACATTTGACTACTGTCAACATTAAAACGTACCATTTAACTATACGACTATATCCCATAGTTTTGTAAATAAAAGAATTCTATAATTGACCTCGATAATTTTCAAATCTATATTAGCTGGAAATCGATTCATTTGTTACTCATGAAACGTAACCGTTATATCTTGCTTGCTTACCTCGTTTAAGTGATTGTTTACAGCTACTTGAGTTTTGATTTGATGAATCCATATCACTGGTCCCCTGAAATGAAAGATAAAATATATAAAATTTTAAGTCATTAAAAATGCATCAAATTTAATTTATTTTCCACCATTAAAAAAGGATACAACAAACAAATAAATTGCACATTCGATGTTTCTTATTTACTAAAAACACTAACGGATTTCATTTAACTCTTTGTTTCGAATTGTGTCGGAAATTTCAGTTTGAAAAAATCAGAAATTTTTTAAGCAATTCGTTACAAACGACATGAACTGCATAACTTCAACTGCAATTCTAAAATAAAGTAACGCATT
Organism: Latrodectus hesperus; assembly: GCA_037975125.1. Taxonomy (NCBI): domain Eukaryota; kingdom Metazoa; phylum Arthropoda; class Arachnida; order Araneae; family Theridiidae; genus Latrodectus; species Latrodectus hesperus. Next base: position 85,167,487 of record CM075850.1, read on the forward strand.
TTTTTCAGAATGCTTTAAGTCCATATACTCCCTCTGAAATTTTCGATCCTTTTTACTATATTATATTCAGTAAAAGCAATGTCACCATGTCGAATTAAAAAAACATTGATCCTTTGAATAAAATCAGTTAAGTTTGTTGAAATTTGCGCAAAATATTTGTCATTGATTTTGAACATAAAGTTGTTTTTTTTCGGGCAAATAAGTTTTAGAATTGTTAGCCAGTATTAGTCTACGAAACTGTAGAAATATTTATTGAAATCAAGAATATAAAGAATATTTTACGTTAAAAGCGTAAATAATTTGATTATATATATTTTGATATATTATTTTAATCATGATTTTGTTTTTATTGGAAATGCACCCCTATGACTTATGATTTTAATTTCCTAGTATATCACATTAATGTGACGTATAAGCGACATAGCATGTATAATAAGGTTTTATGCAAAGAACTTTTCTTGATTAGTTTATCATTTGACAGTTAGCTATTACCTCAAAAGTATGAAAATCAGTTATCCAACAGTCCCTAGATTTTGTGCAAATTATCTTGACAATTTACATATTTGAAACAAAGTAAAAAGGAAGAAAACAACATGATTTCTGCAAGTTTCAATTGTAATCTTATTTGTTTTCCATCATGTAAATATTATGTTAATATAATAAAACGATTGAGAGAGAATAAATGGTCAATAAATTTATAACTTAATACAAAGAATGCTTAATGATAGGCCTAGGCCCTCATATGAGCTGTCATGCCACTGAGTTTAGTTTTTATTTGCATGTCACATATAAGAAAACTAATGCATTTAATAGGAAAAACATTGAAATTTCAGTACACTAAATGCTCAGATAATATTTTTATTCATTTAATGCCAACATCTTCAATTGTCTATTTTTAACAATTGAAGCAGTCTGCCTCAAGACTTTGAAGCATTGTCAAACAACGATTAAAAACAGAATGTTGACAACGTCCCCATTTAAGCTAACACAATACTCAAAAATATTAAAGCTTAATGAACAGAGATTTCTTAATCGTGATGGATTTCCGTGATGTGGATTTGGTATCGAAACCTACATAATCATCACAACACGAAGTGATCCTTTTCCTTAAAAATCTCTGTAGTTTGCTGAGGCAAATAAAATGAGAATGCCAAATTACTGTTAAGAAAGAATTGACGATTTTTTAAGATAATTTTTTACCTGATATGTCTAATATGTCTACTTCGATCTGTGATAAGTATATTGAGTATACCCTACGAGAAAAATGTAACTTATAATAATTTTTTAATTCAAAAATCACAATAACTTTTCTTCATCATAAAAGGTTATATTTTAAACTTTTGTGTTTTCAAATTGATAAAAACACGATTTCTTCTTATTAAAATATTAGTTTCAAAGTAATAATCATATAATGCATATTACTATGCACCAAAGTAATGTTCTCTAACCTTTTTATTTTTACTTGAACAATTTGAGGTAAATAAATGTTTTAATCAAGGTTATGTAATTATTTTAAATACAATTAAATTTCTAATTATTGTACTTAGCAATAAAATTTTTTTATTCTTTGACTTAAAGTTTTTAAAATAGTTAATAGAAATTTAAATGTTACATATTTACATAACAATGTCATAGATAAGGATTTAGATTGTTATTGCTTTCATAAACTAGAAAAGCACATAATTTTTTCAGGAAAATTATATAGAAATTTTATAAAATAGTTAAAAGTATATTCAAAAATCTAAGTTAGATTATTCATACAGAAATCGACTTGTGCTAATTTAAATTGATCTTTTTTTAGATCTTTTTTGACATGTTTTATCAAAAATTTCTTAAGCAAATGAATTTCATATGCATTTGCTTGGGTAAAATTCACTCTTTTCCAAATTAAAATCAGTCTATATTAATATTTATAGGTTTACCTTAATTCATTATTCTATTAATTTATAAAAAGCTTCTTTTATATGACATATACTCCAATAAGTGAGTAACAAATTATAAGTAATTTTATATGTAAATAATATGTAGGTAATTATATTTTATTTTTAGCAGGGTTACAGCTAATTTAATTCGATCAACAAACTGCCTGAGTTACTGGCCAATTCAAATTACTCTAGAAGTTTCCCAGGCAACTAGAGGCTCCGTTAAGACAACATTACCGCGGTGCCAAATAACCCTAGGCACGGATCGCATAACACCAGGGTTTACAGGAGCTGGTTCGCGGTCTCTGATTCTATATTCAAGGCTATCCTGTCATTTTTACAGGACATTCGGCCATCCACCACCTGCCGACGCGCCTGGTGGCTGCTCAAGCCCCAGGAAGGTACGCGAACCTTTTGGTTCCAGGCTACGTTTGAATAGCTTGGAGAAGAAAAGAAGTTCATCAGTTGTTTACGAATATACCTTACGTTTCCAAAAATAATTTAGGTATTTAATTTCCTTATACTTTAGTTTTTTTATAATTTAAAAATCCTTCTTTAAATTAAATCAGTTATATAAAAATAAATAAACTAAACTTAGTGTCACTACAACTCATATGGGAGCCAAGTCCTACAATGCATCATACTTGTTTTCATGCATCACATTTATTTTCGAATCATATATCCTGATTCAACTGTCAGCTTGTCGCGAACCGGTTAGACTATACTTGTGGGTGCTAGACAAAGCTAAACTCAGAATTGATTACAAAAAGCTGAAGGCTGCATATATTAAAGATATACGAAGAGCGAAGCGCACATGCTGGCGAGAACTGTGTACTTCAGCAACTAACCCTTATGGGAAAATTTATAAAGCCACCTTTAGGAAATCCTCTCCACCATCAGCCCTGTTCTGCACGAATTTACAAGAAGGTAACGCTATTGACATCGCCAGCAGAATCTTAGAAGAGCTGTTTCCTACACAACCTACCACTCTGTTTCAGTGATCTCTCACCAATGACAGTTATGATCCAGAACCAAGCAAGGGAGAGATAGAGAGAGCTATCGCCTCACTTCCCAATGGAAAAGCACCAGGACTTGATGGAATTGACAACATTATTCTTAAAACATTGGACCGTCACTATCCAGAGCTTCTCAGAACCCTAATAAAAAAATGCTGGAATTTATGCTACTTCCCAAAGTGCTTCAAAATTGGCATAATCATTCTCTTCCATAAGGAAGGAAAAGACAAACTGCAAGTTAAATCATACAGGCCAATCACCCTCTTACCAACGATGGGAAAATTACTGGAGAAAATCGTGACTACTAGATTGACTTTCTTCTTAGAGAGCCATGGTCTTCTTCACCAAAATCAATTTGGTTTTCGTCAAGGAAGGTCAGTGGACGATGCTCTCCTACACCTGAAAAGACAAATCGAGATTGCAAAAGCCTCAGCAAAACATTGCGCAATAATTTCTCTAGATATTAAAGGAGCTTTCGACTCTGCACCACATCCAGCTATCAAACAAGCACTCGAAAGTAAAGGATGCCCAGAAACCATTAAAAACTAACTAATCAGCAACCTGGAAGATCGAGAGGTTGCACTCAATACAAATATGGGCATTGTGAAGAAAACTCAAGCCATTGGATGTCCACAAGGCTCCTGCAGTGGACCAATCCTATGGAATCTGCTTGCTGATGAGCCGCTACAATTTGACTGGTCCACAGTTGGTAAAGATATTGATCCTAAAGCAACAGTTGCTCTCCAGGCCTTTGCTGACGACTTCACCTTCGTAGTGTCAGCTGACAGTGAAAGGAAGCTTGGACGCGTCGCTACAGAAGCCCTTAAGATTTTTAGCAACTGGACCCATAAGCATAACCTTGGAATTTCAATTGAAAAATCAAATTACCTCCTATTCACGAGACTGCAATGTGGACCACAAATATTTTTTAATAACTTAAGAATAAGGAGAAGCAAGAGTATTAAACTTCTGGGTGTACTCCTAGATGAAAAGTTGAATTGGTCAGCACATATCAAACAACAAGGTGCCAAAGCCTTTCGCATTCACCAGAAATTACTTAGAATAGCTGGCTCAACCTGGGGATTTTCCCAAAAACAGCGCATTGTACTGTACAAAACAGTGGCAGAAAGAATCCTAGCCCATGGTGCAACACTCTGGGGAGCCAATCTTCGGGTCAAAAATCAGCTACTTCTAGACAAAATACAGAGAAAGTTTCTGCTTAATATAACTGGGGCCTACAAAACAACATCGACGGCAGCTTTACAAGTCATTACTGGCATACCTCCCCTTCATCTCACCATCAATTCTGAGGCACAAATAAAACAAGAATTTAGGACCACAAGCAGTAATATTATGGAGGCAAGAGTACCCACACTTTCTATACATCCAGGAATATTCAGAGTTGATACGATTGTCAACCCTAACACGGAGTACGACCCTACCCTGAATAAGCAGGTCTGCCATATTTTTACTGACGGCTCCAAGATGGATGGAGGTGTAGGAGCCGCGTTTGTCACAACATTGAAGGATATCATAATTCACAATGAAAGTTACAAACTGAATGCCAATTGCTCAGTCTTCCAGGCTGAGCTCTTCGCAATTAAGCAGGCTATTGAGTGGGCCAAAAACCAAGAACAGATTTGCCTCGTCTGGTCAGATAGTAAAGCTAGTCTTTATGCGCTTTGCAATCCGAAAGCCATCAGTCCTTTAGCCAGGCAAATTCAAGAGGAACTTAACAACCAACAAAACATCTCCCTCTGTTGGATAAAGGCTCATGTAGGATTTGAAGGGAATGAATTGGCAGACCGCCTAGCAAAAACTGCAGCTTCTTCAGATGAATCGGAAATCTTTCTCCCTCTTCCTCGGTCTCACTTCAAAAGGATCAGGAAAATTGCTTTAATTCAGGATTGGCAAACTCTGTGGGATCAAAATACCACCGGACGCCTAGTATACTCCATCCTGCCAAAAGTGAATTTGAACCAACAGTGCTGGCCAAGACAAATCACGATTTTTGTAACGGGACATGGCCCTTTTCCAAGTTTTCTGCATAGAATAGGAGTACAACCCACTCCGAACTGTGCATGTGGAGAAGAAGGTACTCCAATTCATTACGCTACGTCATGCCCCATCACGAGTTCCTGGCACTTCACTACGCCCAGTGACAATCTGATAAGTGTCTGGCTCAAAAACATCACCATCAACAAGGCTGCAAAGCTAAAAATTATTAACCTTATAAACTTTCTCCTTGAATATAGGGAATTAATAATTCCAGAGGAATAGGAGGATAATGATGCCCGTGAGAGTGATAGACATCACCTGGAAGTAGATGAGCCGCATACTCCATCTCTCTCATGTTCTGCATTTAGACATTTCCCTCTCTACCTGTAACATTTCGCCTGTTTTTCTTCTCCTTGTATATAGTTCATTATTATTTGTTTGCCATTTTCTCACCATCATTCCAGCGCTCTCACTTAATTACTCAGTCACAATTATTGTCATCATGTTATATTGACCTATTTTAATGCATTATGTACTACCTATCTAAACTTTTTGTATATATAGCTTAGAATTTTATATGACCTAACTTACTTTGAGCCGATACACCCAACTATCAAATCCATACTAAAGGCATTAATTATTCATTAATCATTATTACCTCATTAGTTTGCAGTAAGTTCAGGTATATGTTTTCAGTTTTGTTTTATCATTTTTAATTTCCTTTTGTTTTTCCATTTATTTTCTTTAGTTCTTATATGCATGCTATTTGATATGTATTTCATATGCCTTTATTACCATTTCCTGCCATGTATTTTGTCTGATACCTATTTTGAATGCTTCTTATGTATCCACGTGTTAATTTTCAATTGCAACCAAATTTGTGTTAAATAGTATACTTTACAAACCCTCCTTACTGTGTAAAAGTTATAATTTATAGTGTCTCCATATGATTGCAAGCATAATTGTATTGTCTTGTATGTACTGTGTTCCGTTTTCTTTTCTCTCCAGCGGGTCCATCAAATCTGGTAAAACCCTTTCAGGGTTAGGTACAGGGACCTCTGCTGGCGTTTACTTTAC